>OX463758.1:73450473-74874351 GCA_949824845.1 Rhingia rostrata | reverse complement strand
GGAAAATTCCGCTTTATTTAAGTAGAACGACAAACATTACTCACAAAAATATATTTTGATCAGTGAAAAATAAAAAGTGAAGTTCGAAAATCATAACTAAAAATTTTAATATTTTTCGATAACCATGCTAAAATTTTTTTTTAAACCAAATCGCCAATGGTTGAATTTTTAAAATGAGTATAACAAAACTTCAAACGATGCTTTTCCATTATAGCTATAACTACAGCCTTAAAACTTCATAGAAAATTGCGGGTTTCAAGGGATGTTCAAACTGCTATTGCAAAAGCGTTTTGAAATTACCATTCCTTGCTCCAAATTTTTTTTCTTTGATACAGCACTAGCGTTATCCGCCTTTCTTCCGACTCTATGACCATGACGAAACGTTAAAAACTTTTAACAGTGTTGTGGCAAAGTATGTTCGCACAGACTTAAGGTTTGCAGCGACGTGTCTGTGTCGTGTATGGACCCTTTTACATAAAGTAGAACGATAAAAAAATGTTAGCTATATCCTGTTGGATGCTGTATAATGAAAGTAGATTCTGATTGGCTTTAACTTGGCACTGCCCTATGCTTGCAACTCTAGTGGCTACAATCGGGTACTGATCTCATCCAAACGGTTTTTACTTGCTAGATGGTATGTGCGAGTGTTGATAGCCAGACGAAACAGCCAGGTTAAAACGGAACGGAATGAACACCCGCCTGCTGTCTGAGATAAACCTAGATAAGCTGCTTCGACGTATTCGGATAACAGGCAGTGAGGAACCCTTAGCATTTCAAGGGTATGTCAGTCCCCTTGAACAGAGATGAAGGCGATCAATCCCGTAAAGGATACTGATGGCCTCGTGTCCTGCGGGTATCAAGCAAATTGGAACTGGCCCTCCAGGTTGGGGTTGTGCTTTGGGTTCACTTATTCTTACAAAGCAACCAACAGCCTCGGAAAGTACTGATTTTGTTATTAAGGACCCTGCTTAGTTAAGCAAAAAAAAGGACAACGACGTTTGTATTTGCATCTGATATGTGAGAACAATAAACAGGAGAGGTGCAAGCGACCAACAAGTGGAAGCCCTAAACTGTTACAAAGCAGACATCACTGCCATCCAGGAAATACGATCGGATGGGCCGGGCAAAGAGAGGATAAAAAACTGTGACATCTACTACGGATCATGTTATAATGAGCAGAAACACTCGCAGGTGGCCATGGCTCAGAGGTATACGTAGTTGACTGCTAAGCCAAGCGCTGCGGGTTCAAGCCCCAGCTTCGGCAGCATTTGTTTTCTACGAAAATTGCCAGCTTATCTGAGGCCACCTGTGCGATAACATGAGACAATATAAATCGATGTCTCCTCCTCTGTGCCACGTAGGTTTACGTTATATGTCTTTCCTTCTATGTATCTATCCGACTCTCTCTGTTGTATAAATGTCTTGATCTGTCCCAGCCGATGGCCTCAGTCGCCAGTGCTGTTATGTGTCCGTAGTTCGTTGCATTTATGTGCGAAGTACTGTGATGTCAATGTCAATGTCAATGAGCAGAAACAGCTAGAGTGCGAATTTGTTTAAGTGCCAGACATAGGCAAGAGACCCTATGTTTCAAGGACATTAGTGACACATTGTAACAATCCTCAACAAGGTCAAATTTGTCAACATAAGCCTTATGTGCACTCACGCCCGACGGATGATAAAGATGATATAGCTAAGGACTGCTTCTACGAACTCCTTGACAAAACCTATGTGCGACTTCCGAAGTACGATGATAATATTGTGCTGTGAGATTTCAACGCAAAGGCATGAAGAGAAGACATCTGTCGCGTTATAGAAGAAAATAGCCTGCGCGATAGCACATCTGGTAACGGACTTAGGCTGATTAACTACGTTACAGAACGAAATGCCACTGAAGCCAGCACACGGTTTCCTAACCCTTAGATCCATAATGGCGGTTCCAGATCAATGAACGGTCAGCCAAATTGATCACATTACGATAGACAAGAGGCACGCATCCAGTATTTTGGATGTCCGCACATTCCGAGGAGATAACATCGACTCGGACCACTACCTAATTGCAAGCGAAGTAAAAAAGCGGGTATCCACGAAACCATAACAATCCAGAAAGACTGCAATCACAAGAGACCGCCAAGACCTCGCGCATCGAGTAACCGTTAACCTCTCGATTCACACCATACCACCAGCATCGAATTTCGAGGATACAAGACTCGAACATAATCCTGTCGAGATGAACAAGGAAATATCGTACTTTAGGACACTGTAGATGCTAAGGATAGGCATGGATATACCACTTCTGCAGACTCTTAAACTGTGATGACGAACAAGAATCCGCTGTCAGTCCGAACGAACCATTCAATATTGACAACGATATCGAAAACTGACATAAGCCTAGTGAGGATAGCAATAACTAAACTTAAGAATAACAAGGCTGACAGAAATGACGGCCTTTTTGCTGAGCTTTATAAAGGCGGCGGAGAAGAATTGTTAAGTAACATCAACTAACTCATAAGTCAAATCTGGTTTGATGAATTTATGCCCAAAGAATGGCACCTCAGGTTCACAAAAATGGAGAGCCCATTAGATTCAGACGCAAAAGTCTCCTCAATATCACCTACAATATCCTATCTGCCATAATATGTGAGCGCCTGAAATCGTTTACCGACAACCTGATCAGCCTTTATCAGCGAGGTTTTAGGCCAGGAAAGTCCACAAACGATCAAATTTTCACACTTCGGCAGATCCTGCAAAAACTCTACGGCGGTAAAGAATGGACATTATCAAAGCGGATAAAGAAATCTTTGGTCGCTTTCTGAGGAAAATTCTTCAAAAAATCTTCGGTCCGTTGTCGTTGACGGGCTATGGAGACAAAGATTCAACCGAGAACTATACGAGCTGTACATAGACATGCCCCTAGTCAAAAAAGTATACATTGGACGCTTAAGATCGTTAGGACACGTGGAACGAATGGACACCAATACTCCGGCTCGCAGAGTCTTCAATACCCAGCCAGACTGCGGAAGCAGTAGAGCAAGTTCTCGGCTTAAATGGCGCTCATAAATAGAAACCGACCAACTGAAGCAACTTGAAGTGCGTGACTTGAGGCAGTTAGCTAAGGACCGGGCTTATTGGAGAGGTATGTTGGTTGAGGCCCATGTTCATTCCGGACTGTAGCGCCACTTACGTAAGTAAGTAAGCCATCAGGAAATCATCAAGGTTTTCAATATCAGAACGGAAAAGCTTGAAATTAATTTTAGACATCTTAGAATTGACATAATAAAAATGCAAATCTGCAGGAGGCCTTTAAACCAACAACCAGTGAACAAAAAATCCAAAACGAAGTATCCATCCACCTTATCCACGAGCTTTAGGTTTTAGTGGATGAAGATAAAAAGGTTTTCCCGGTCATTTCATCGAGAGCGAATTTAACGCGTTCTCACTCCTACTCTCTTCTTGGCATTCACAAAATTACAAAAAAACTTTTTTCAATTGCGGTCCATTCGTATTCTTGCCAAGCTCTTAACCTTTTCAACAAACTTAAATTTTTCAATAGCGGTCCATTCGTATTCTTGCCAAGCTCTTAACCTTTTCAACAAACTTAAAGGCGTCTTAAAAATATATGTAAGGAGATCAATTTTAATGTGCAAGGGCTATTAGCTACCGGATTTAACGGAAATGTCAACCTCGTAATCCAAAACGACCAGCATTTCTCAAGACAACAGCATACACCCAACTCATAGATATATCCATAGGTATCTATACATGTCTTTAATAACCTATAACTCAACAAATAGTCCCACGGGGGCTATTAATTGACTTCCAATCTTCTCAGATTATTTTTGCTCGCAAGAGACCCATCCCAGGCCAAATTGCAGATGATGATTAACATTCCACATCGCGTCAGACCAACCTAAGTGTGTGGCAGTGTATGATGGCACACCACACCTAATCACCCAAAACCGATGGATATTTGCATTCTCCAGACGATGCCACAAAATCAGATCGCTAGCGGCTATTCGATGCATAAGGTTACGAGGGTAATAAAATTCTGTGATGGAACCAATCGCTCGCATCGGATGCGGTAACACACTTCCAGATACAAGACACAAATCCTCAATACGAGTGTCTTGAGTATAATGTACCCAGCCAGCACAGCGTGGTCACGTCATTGACGTCTTTTACTTCTCTATTAAGGAGAGTGAAAACTGGGTCCCGCTTTTGATACGCGCTTGCGCGCGCGCGCAGTGATGCAACCAAACGGTTTCCATTATGCAATTCGACGAGATCATCTCCACACCGGATCCAGATTTTGCGCGGTGCAGTGTGCTGCCGCTCTGAATGTCAAACAGGCTTTTGGACGATTGCCGGTCTGTAAAGGTCACACAATACCAAGAAGACAGGTGAACCGCCCCAAAATACAATTCCAACTCAGAATCGCAGTGAACCGTTTTCAATTGCTAGGCGACGTCGCTGTCGGATTGGAAATTTATTGTCGGTTATGAAATGAAATGGATACAGGATACGTCACAGCAAGTAAAATTTCCCATTAACGCTTTACACGAAAAAGTCAAAGTATGACGATAAATATTGTTCTTCTCCGCCGGCTGAGTCGAGTCTGGGCAACGTCCCCTCGAGATGAAGATGCACTTTTCTGCAGTGCAATTTTGTTGTGGAAGTATGTGTATCTGCGGCTGCCATGCCATGGGTTATCGTGTAATGTTGAGGTCTTATTGTGCTGTGTTGCCTCCCGTGTAGCTGATGAATGGGATTTAGGGGGATAGCCGGCTTGTAGGGCAGGAGAGGTATCAAATGAAATCAAGTGTTGTAGGTGAATGTTGTTACATGTAGCATGGTTGAGTTGAGTTCCTTTTATTCATGAGATGGGTGAAATGTAACCCGACTCCAGAGATTAGGCAGCAGGTTTTGTGTCTAGCCTCTAGGGATTTGTGATGAAAGAGAGTCATGGCTGCGTTGGATCTAAAGAATTTTTTTGTGTATCAACGATGGCGTCTCTGGCGATGTGAACCAAACAGCTTTAGAAGGACAGTGCCAGTCTGTAATGATATTCGATATCTAAGATAGATTTTGTGTGGATAAGGGGGTACGCATGGGCGGGCACACTAATTGCCTTTCTATTCGATTAGAGGTTACGAGGGCACATTAAAGAAAAAGTGAATGTACATTGGCGCAAGCAGAGAAGACGAATAACGAGAGGATTACATCGTGCAAGAAGTACAAGGTATCTTCCATTCGGAAGGTGAATAAAAAGTTCAGAATGTATGGAATATCAGTTAAGTACGGGTTCATCGGTTGATGTGCTACACCTACTCAATTGGATTTTTTTATATGAAATGAAAGAGTTGAGCAGCAAACTGCGGCCTTGAAGTTTCTCTGTATTGTAAAACGGAACTTAAGATCGTGATAATTTTATATAAATTTCAAAACTTTTTGAAATTCTTCCTTAATTTTGGAATTAGAATGTTCTGAGATTGGCATATAGGTAGAACGATAGTAAGAGTAAACATAAATGAATTTCAGGACAACATTGCTAGGAAAACTGCAGCTGATTTAAGAATTTCTGGATGCAAGCCGTCATATCGAGTGCACAGCTTATAAAATTAGTGAGTCAATGTTGTTGTTATTTAAACCGTTTTTTTTTTAATTTTATAGTTCTTTTATCACTCGGGAAATTCAAATCGAAATTTGAAGAGTTCTCTGGAAACAATATTCTAACGAAATATGGATTTCCATTATGCAGGTAGTCATCGGCTGTCAAAATTTATGCGTCTAAAGTTACTATTAGAGTTTGAGGGGTACGCATCAATAAACAGCTCCAGTGTTGCATGAATCCACCAAACAGGAGACCATCTGAACTGCGTCAAGTACAGAGGCATAAGTCTCTTCAACATCGCCTAAGATATACTGTCTGCCATACTATGTGAACTCCTGAAACCGTTTACCAACAACCTGATCGGCCCTTTCAAGTGTGGTTTAAGGCCTGGAAAGTACACAACCAATCAAACTTTCACACTTCGGCACACCCTGGTAAAACCCAAATCGATACCCACCACCTGTTCATGGATTTCAAAGCCGCATACGACAGCATTTATAGAGACGAACTATACAGAGCCATGTCTAGTTTGGGTATACCTTCCAAACTTGTCCGTCAGTGTAGGATGACTATGGAGAATTCTCGCTACTCCATCAGGATCTGAAACGACCTCACAGACACATTCGGTACCAAAAAAGGATTTTTGAGAGGATTGTGCAAATTTCCGAGCCAACACCAAGGCACAATCTTTCAAAGATCGGTTTAACATACGGGACTGTATCAACATCCACAGTCCACACTGCTTTTACCTCTGATAACAGAATCTCGTCTGAAGTTAGACGAAGTATTACTCTTGAGAACCGCTGTTTCTTTGGGCTAAAAAGACATTTCAGTAGTAAAGCTACACATGAACTACGGAGTAGATGCTATATAAGATCCTTATCATCCCAGTCCTGCTCTACGGCGCTGAAGCGGATGAATAAATCCTAGGTCGAATGAAGAGGAAGATTCTTCGAAAAATCTCCGGGACCGTTTGCATTGACGGGCTATTGAGACGAAGATTCAACCAAGAATCTAAGAAGAAACAGCGGTTGGCAAGAGTAATATTTCAATTAATTTCGGACTATAGATGTTGCTATCAGAGTCAATAACAGAGCCAAAGTAGACAAAGTACAGTACTACCTCAAAGGCATATCTGTCAAGAGTGGAGTTCTATCCTGTTCGTCGATATTGTGGGTCCTTTCGTGTTGACAGCATATTTTGCTGCTTAACCCATTTTCTCCTCTTCCTTCTCTAAACAAGCAAAGGTGGCTATGATGCCAATGATGCCAATATCGTCGGCGTATGTAGTGGTTGCACCGATTGTGCCTCTGGTGTTTGCTCGGGGCACAATCATCTCAATAATAAAATGAGTCACACGACAGCGCATCGCCTTTTTTGGTATCGAATGTGTCGGTAGGATTGTTTTCGACACGAATGGAGCAGCGAGAAGTCTCCACAGTCATCCAATATAGACGGAAGAGCTTGAGCGGGATACCACACCTAGATAAAACGATTTCAAAGCCGCATATGACAGCATTTATAGATACGACTCTAAATGCTGACATAGGCGGCTTTGAAATCGATGAATTGGTGGTCGGTATCGATTTGAACTTCTTGGGTTTTTTCCAGGATCTGCCGGATTGTGAAAATTTGATGGGCTCTGGACTTTCCTGGCCTAAAACCACACTGATAAAGGCCGATCACGTTGTTGATAAACGGTTTCAGGCGTTCACGCAATACTGCAGATAGGATCTTGTATGTAAGATTGAGGAGAATTATGCCCAATGGTGTCAAATCACATGATCTTGGTGTCCAATTGACAGGTCCATTCCGCGAAATTATACGCTCATCGAATGTTTCTTCAAAAAAACGATTGTGACGTGCACTGTGCGGCATCTAGCGCCGTCTTGTTGGAACCACATCTCATCCACATTCATGCCATCCATTTCGGGACCAAAATAGTCGGTTATTATGGCTCTATACTGGTCTCCATTAATGGTAACAGACTCTCCAGCATCATTTCGGAAGAAGTATGGTCCAATGACTCCACCAAACATTCAGTTTTTGTGAATGCAATGACGTCTCAAGGGTCTCATGTATTTTCTCTTTACTCCAAATGGGGTAATTTTGCCTGTTGACGTAGTCATTCAACCAAAAATGAGCCTCATCACTGAAGAAAATTTTGCGATGAAAATCAGCATCGAGATCAAATCTAGTTTTCGGCCCTTACCCCAAAATCACGATGCATTACATGGGCTCACGGCTATAATCCTTGCATAAGCTGGACCTTGTTAGGTCGAAAGCCATCATCTTTGATCAAAATCTTATAAAGTTGATGGACAAAGCTCCAATTGCTGTGCACAGTGGCGAATCGATTTTTTCTGATCCTCTTCAACACTTTGTCCTACAGCGGCAATTGTTTCTTCGGTGCGCACAGTTCGACGTCTCTGCGGATGCGTATTATCACAAAGGGTACGTAGTTCGTAAACGATCCATAGAGTTGCCCGATTGGAGCACGAAATGTCACTTGTATCTCCATTCGAAAAACCAACCTCTAAAAAAACAAAACCCGTTAGATGTCTTATTTTCACGCTCTTTTTGCCTAGCCCATCCCATCCGATTTCCTCGATAGTAGTAATGTCTGCTTTGTAGCTTTTTGATATAACTACTGAAGTAGTGTCGCATGTCGATTGATTTTCTTTGGGGACCAAACAACTCAGCATAAGAGTTTTGAGAGAAACAATTTCGTCCTTTTTCGAAAGCTCTTAAAAATAAAAACTTAGAACTCTGCATCATGGGATTTCAGAGTAGATATTCGCAATCGCCTTTGATAAACGTAAAAAAAATATTAGAAAAACCTCTAAAAGCCATTGCAAGTCCAGAACTATTCAACTCAATATTTTTATTTAGTAAAAATGATTGAACAAAATTAAATCAACGAAATACATTAAATACAGTTCAAGGATTCCTCGTTCATAACTTACACATCCTCCCGTTCTTCACTCTTTGACAAGTCTTTCGCATTCTTTGAAAAATCTTTTCCATTCTTTGACAAAAATTTTCCGTTCTTTGGCAAATCTTCTACATTCCTTGGCACATCTTCCCTATACTTGGACAAATCTTCCTCATACTTGGGTGAATCTTTCTCATACTTGGGTAAATCTTTCTCATACTTCGGCAAATCTTCTCCATTCTTTGGCAAATCCTTGGCAGCCGAGGCAGTATCAGAAATTTCCTGTGCTATGCTTGTGCCAACTGGAACAAATCCATTCTCATCGGCAGTGTAGCTTACAACGACCTCTTTGCCATCCGAATCGGTGTACTTGTATTCCCCAGAGACCTTGATTGCTTCTTCGTCTGTACCTTTATTGCTAATTACCGCCTCCTCCTTCCTGGAGCTACCATCACCAGATTCGTACAAAAAAGTATACGAACCATCTTCACTTTGGTCAGATTCGGATTTCAAAATTTGAATGACTGCTGCTGTGGTGGTAGTTTCATCTTCAGTCTCTGGCGTTGCTGGGGCGGCACAAACACAGCCGATAAGAGCCAAAATTATTATCTGAAATTAAGATTCATCCAAAATTTAGAAAAAAAAAACACAAAGTTTGAAGAAACGAAAGACACTTACAAACTGGGACATCTCTGTGCGGATTATGTTCGGAAATTGGCCAAAATGCTTGCAAGAGCCGACTGCATATTCGTTCTAGATTGTGGAAGCCTTTTATACTGCACGGAGTAACGAATTTCGTTTGCTAACAAATTATCATGCAAAAACTGTTTACTTTATGGACGACACACCGTTCATAATAATTTATGACGAACACAACTGAAAGTGTGAACTTTTTTGGTTATTTTCATCAATTAACTTCATTATGTGCAATGTCATCCATAGTTGCAAATTTTGCTGAGCATTTCTTTAAATTACTGAATTTTTTTTAAATGTAGCTATTAATAGACTTTTCAGATGTCCCCTCTTGTTTTTTTATCCGAAAGTTAGCCGCATAAATTGGGTATCTCGCTCGATTGGTCTTCACTTTGTTTTTTTGAAATTTGAACGTCTGGCTGTCCGTAGTGCTGGTGATTCCGAGTAATTTATCGGAGATTTTTTCGGCCGCGTAGTGTTTATACAAATTTAATCAAATGAAAACAAACAAATAAATCGTCTGATGAACAGATTTTGACATTGATGTCTCTTTGCAAATACAACCAAATACAAGACCGTCATTCTTAAAAAAAAACATTTTGGATACTGTAGGTGCGTAATCTGAATTAAGTCTCAAGGAAAATCTTGTTCAAAACGAATTTCTTGCGGCGTTTATTTATTTATGATGGAATGGGATGTTTGTTTTTCTTACAAAGTCATCGAAGTTGGTCATCCAATTTGTGAAACAGTTTTATTTGGAACCTTGACTAACTATTTGTTATTTTGATATTTAAATTCAGAATTCTCAGTGTTTTGCGTGTGCAAAACAATGATTTTAACAAAACCATTAGAATCCCTTTGAATGAACCAGGCCTACGCGAGGTAGACGCCACATTCGAGTGCCGAAAACTCATCACACATAACTCAAAGTACCCAACTAATTTCGATTTTTTCCTGCTTGCGAAGAGACATGAGCTCACAGTGTAACAGTCCGATAACGATCGATTCTAAAATGGTGCTTCCATAATGTTGTTGTGGCTATGTCCATGTCGTGAGAAAAAAAGGATTCGTGTCCAAAATTCTTAAAAACATTTCCTTGGTGAAATGAACCTGAAAGGGAACAGTTAAAAGGAGAAGTTCAGCCAAACATCTAACGGAAGCTGTAACCTGCTTGAAATCCGACATTACTGCCATCCAGGAAATTCGATAGGATAGACCTGTGAAAAAGATGATGAATTCGGATAACAATTCGGATGTGAATTTGTTATAATAGTGACAGACTAAGGCAAGAAATCTGATATTTTCAAGACATGAGTCAATCATTGTCACATTGTAACAATCCGCATCAAGGCCAAATTCGACAAACTATGCTTTGTATGCACTTATGCTCCGAAGAAGGTAAATGATGATATAGTCAAAGACTGTTTCTATGAGTTTCTTGACAAAACTAATGACCGGCTACCGAATAACAATGTCAAAATCATTCTGGGAGATTTTAACCCAAAGGTAGGAAGAGAAGCCATCTTCAGCAGTGAAGTATGAACTTAGGCTAACTGACGTCGCTTACGAACGAAATACACCTATAGCACGGACATAGTTTCCACGATATCCATAAGGGGACATGGCGGTCCAACGAACGGTCAACCAAATTGATCACATTGCGATACCCAAGAGGCACGAATCCAGTGTTTTGGATGTCCGAACATTCCGAGGAGCTAACATCGACTCGGACCACTGCATTGTTGCAGCCAAGGTAAGAATGTGGATATCCACCACGCCACAACAATCCAGAAATTCTGTGAACAAATTTAATTTCGAAAGACTGCAAACGCACGAGACCGCCAGACCTTCTCACAACGCGTATCCCTTAACCTCTAGATTAACACCATACCACCAGCATCGAATGTCGAAGAACAATGGCAACAATGTTAAGAGGACATCAGATCAGCAGTAATCGATGTGCTAGGTCTCTAGCGCCCATCACCCAGAAACCCCTGGCTTGATGAAGATGCCGATATATGATCGCAGTCAAAAACTTGGCCTACAAGACTAAACTGTAGGTGAAGGCGAGAGCTGCCATTGAGCTCGGCTTTTCAGAAAGAAGAAAAAAGAGCAAGCAAAGTGCGTGATCCAGGATAAAGAGATGTACCACTCGTGGAACGATGTACGCAAGTTTTACCAAATTGTAAAATGTCAAACCCAAGGATACAAAGCTAAATTGAGTTCTGTCCAGATATACTAGGAAATGTCAAAGTTGAGACACAGGTGATGCTGAGGATATGAAAGAACCAATTCCGCAGAATATTAAATGGCGATTTGGTACAATGTTAGCTGTCAGACAGAACCATACTTTTAATATTGGCGACGAGTGAAGTGAAGATAGCAATGTCTAAGCCCAAGCTTAACAAGGCTGCCGAAAATGACGGCCGAACTAATTCGACGAAGATGACATCCCCCAACTCATAAGCAACTTTTTTTGCACTTACAGTATGCCTGAAGAATATAATTTCAGCATCGTTTGCTGGCCCACAAAAAAGGATACCCTCTGAGCGGCGCTTAATTGGCATACAAACTTTGACATCTCTGTGTCTCTCATAAATCTCCTCAACATCTAATACAAGATCCTATCTGCCGTAATATGTGTACGCCTGAGAGAGTTTACCAGCAACCGGAACGGTCCTTATCAGTGTGGTTTTAGACCAAATAAGGTCAACAAACGATCAAATTTTCACACTTCGGCAGATCCTGGAAAAAAACCAAGAAGTCCAAATCGATACCCACTACCTCTTCATCGATTTTAAAGCCGCATACGACTACATTTATAGAGGCAAACTATACAGAGTTATGTCTTGGTTTGGTAGACCGTCCAAAGTCGTAAGTTTGTGTAGGATGACTATGGAGAATTCTCGCTGCTCCATCAGGATCGAAAGCGACCCCACCGACACATTCGATACCAAAAAAGGATTTTGGCAATGCGATGAGCTGTCATATGACTTCTTGAATTTGGTTCTTGAGAGGATTGTGAAAAACTACAGAGAAAACCGAAGAGGCTCAATTTTCCACAAATCAGTGCAACCACTAGCTACAACTATTGACATCATTGGTCGGGACTCAACGTGATGTCAAAGCCACGATGGCTATTATTGAGTAGGAAGCGGCGAAAATGGGTTAAGCAGTATATGAGGGCAAGATGAACTATATGCTGTTAACACGAAAGGACACACAATATCGACGAATCGGACAGAACGTCACCATTGACAGTTATAACTTTGAGGTAGTACGGGACTTTGTCTATTAACTCTGACAACAACATCTAGTCAGCAATTGAACGAAAAATTACTCTTGCCAACCTCTGTTTCTTCGGGCTAAGAAGGCAAGTAAGTAGTAAAGCCCACACTCGAACTACTAAGGGGATCCTATATAAAACCCTGATCATTCCAGTCTTTCTCTAAAGGGCTGAAGCATCGACCATATCAAAAATGGATGAAGAAACCTTTGGTCACAAATTCTTCTAAAAATCTTCAGCTCCGTTTGCATTGATGGGCTATAGAGTCACAGATTCAACCAAAAAATACACGAGCTATATAGCTACATACCCCTGGTCGAAAAACTCCGCATTGGACGTTTAGTACAGCTAGGACTTATGAAACGAATGGACACCAATACTCGGGCTTTCAGAATCTTCGCTTCCCAGCCAGACGTCGGATGCAGTACAGGAAAACTTTGCCTTAAGTGGCGCGCATAAGTAGAAACTGCAGGCAGTTAGCATAGGTCCGTGTTATCGGAGAGGCATGTTGGTTGACAAGCTGGTTAATTCCGGACTGTGGCTCCACTTAAAGAGGAAAAGAACTGAACAATAAGCAATAGATTTGGCAGACTCCACCATAACAACAAGCCCGCCAAAAACTGTCAAAATTTATCGGCCCTTATTCGATAACCCTTACTGTGGTAAGTCCTATTTTGCTTTGGAACAGTTTGTAGTCTTCAAAGTAATTTTCCCTGAAAAAAAAGGATATATGTCGCGTGAATCGTGACTGGTACAGCAAATATTGTACCACATCGCCGTTCAACAGTCTGCAGTGGTTATTCCATATGTTCAGCATCGACTTAGTCGCAAGTACGATACTCATCTCGACAGGATTCTGTTCGAGACTTATAGCCTTGGCTTTGACTTTGACATTTCACGCTTTGGTAAAACTTGCACTTGGAGTGGCACCTCTCTATATCCTCGATCGCGTGCTCTTCTTGCTCTTTTTTTTTTCTTTCCAATGTCTTGAGAGGTCTGACTATTTCAATGACAGAAAAATCCATTTAAATTATATTCAAATCATTATGCATGCCATATTTGCTTACAGAAATTTATTTAAGTACTTTTCTAGTAATTAGCCTGCTCAAGGCTTTGCTAAATTATAACAGGAATCACTTTGACCGTGAGAAAAAAAAAACAGAAGTGCACAAAGAGCTTCAACTTTGAAAGTCATTTACATATCAAAACTGATTACTCACAGAACTCATCAGCAAAACCAATTTCTCATTACCTACTCATAAGAGCCCCATAACCAAAGGCAATCTTTATTAATTATCGTCACAAGCCTTACAGAAGGCAATCCACACACGGATGCAAACAGCGCCGCTTCACTTACATGAATCTATTTACACATCATAAGTTAAAAAAAAAAATGGGCTCTGCATATTCATTCAATTACGAAAAAAAATGGCTTCACATTATTAGCTCATTTATAAATATCATCAGCCCCGGATCTACTTTTCTAACATCGAAAGCACCCAGACCAAGCCTTCAACTCAGTGTGTTACCACTCATTGTGGTTAATTCCACTCAGCTGTCAAGTCAAGACGCGTCGCAGAGGCACAGGTATGCCTGGCTCTGTAAATGAGTGTCATAAATGGTGTACTATTGAAGAAAAAAAACAACAACAACAAACATGTTCCAGTTTTGCAGAACGTCGTCTAGAGATACTTTTCATTTTCACTTAAAATATTCACTGGTGGTCCGGTATTTGAAGATCATTGACCCATCACAATGGGCCCTCATCAGTTGTGTCTGGACACTGCATTCTTAATTTCTGAATTAGTTCCGTTAAAAATGCTGGATACTTACTTGTCGGGTTATTTAGATAAACGAAAAGTATCTCTTAGTACTCATGTATCGTATTCACCCACAAGCCGGTTTATCTTTGTTTTTGTAGCACGAAAAGTTAAAAAAAAATTAAATTAAGCGCATAACCAGAATGTTTGTGATGATAAATAATTCAGTGGGAACGACCGTTTTGGGTGTTGGTTTGTTTATCAGACAGGCAAGGTGACTAGAATTACATTACGGTAGTTTTAATCAAATGTATGACATCACTTGGGAGACAATAATTGTTCGGAAGGCGTAGATGTATTTATAAAAAAATATTCGCAGGGTGACTCTTTGGATGATTTGGGATGCTAATTGGTAGATAGTTGGGTGTTGTGGTACGATGGTACACGCTGAGTTGAGGTAGCTTGACAATACCCTCCCGTTGTAACGTTGAAGATTTGCAACCATTGGATATTGAGTCATCCAACCGGATTTGACTTGCAGAAATTATTAGTTCGAGTCTTGAACACAAAAGGAAAAAAACATCAACACTAATAAAAATTGCCTGATCCTAATATTTTTCTTGATGTCGCAATAGGGTCTGGTTTCAGGGGGTTGTGCTTTGGGTAAAGCACTCAATCGCGAAAACTCTTATTTTTACGAAGAAACCTGATGAGGACCATTGTTAGAATTCGAGGGTGTTTTGAAGTTTTCACTCAAAAATACCGACAGTTGAAGGATTACAATTGGGCTATCGAATGATGAATTTTAGATACCACCTATTAAAGTACAGCTTTTGCTGAGGGCAGTGTTGGATACTCGGGATTCATAGGGACGAGAATACAGGATAAATCAATTCTTGAAGTGAAACTTCTTTTGAAACAAAAACGCGTCACGGAAAAGAGAATACCGCACCTAGTTCTGGAGTTTGGTGGCTGTTTGCTCGTATGCATTGAACGGGTGTGCTTGTATCTCAGTCAAAACGTACGTTGGTGCGCAAAAAAAAACTGGATAGATTGCCGGAGTGCGCGCCTGGTATGTTATTTAACCTAAGTGTGGGGTGTCGTCGATGGTTGGGCATTGTAGAACGAGGCTAGACTCTGATTGACTTTAATTTGGCAATTCCCAGTGGTTGTAACTCTCACCACACATCAAGTGCTTATTTTTTAACTCCAAGTGGTACCCAGCGGGCACTAATCTCATCCAACCGGATAAGACTTGCTAAACGATAAGCGCGAGTGTTGATAACGAGACGAAAACAGCAACACTATAAGCAGCCAGATCAGAATGGCACGGAATGAATACCCGGCCTGCTGCCCCAGGCGAACCTAGACAATACGCTTCGAGATATTCGGCCAACAGATTGCCTCGGTCGGAAGAATGTATGCCTGAAGAATGGAACCTCAGCATCGTTTGCTTAATCCACAAAAAAAGAAACCCTCTGAACTGTGCGAACTACAGATGCATAAGTCTCCTCAACATAACAACATCGCATTCAAGATCCTTTCTTCCGTAATATGTGTACACCTGAAACCGTCTTCCAACAAAAAGACCGGCCCTTATCAGTTTGCTTTTAGTCCAGGAATGTCCACAAATAATCAAATCTTCACACCTCGGTAGATCCTAGAAATAACCGAAGACATCCAAATCGATAACCATCACCTATTCATCGATTTCAAAGCCACATACGACAGAATTTATAGAAACGAAGTATGCAGAGCCATGTCCAGTTTTGGTATACCGCCCAAGCTCGTCCAACTGTGTATGATGATAATGTAGAATTCTCGCTGCTCCAATAGGGCCGGAAGTTACCTCAACAACGCATTCGATACCGAAAAAGGATTACGGCAAGACGCTGCGCTGTCATTTGACTTCGTTAACATCAATCTTGAGAAGACTCTGCAAAACTCCCAACAGAGTCAAAATCTTCCAATCTAGCTACGCCGATGATACTGACATCATTGCTAGGACTCAGCGTAATTTTTTAGCCACGATTGCTTGTATAGTGTAGGGAGCAGCAAAAATTGGTTAAACAGTGAATGACAGCAAGACTAAGTATATGATATCACCACTAAAGGACACACAACATCGACGAATTGGCTGGAACGTCACCATTGACAGATATAACTTTGAGGTAGTACGGGAGTTTGTCTATCTCGGCTCCGCCCGTCATAAATTAAACGAAGAATTACTCTTGCCAACCGCTGTTTCTTCGGGCTAAGAAGGCAATTCAGTTGTAAAGCCATGACTTGAACTAATAAGAAGGCTCTATGCAAGGCTCTGATCACCGCAAATCTGCTCTCCGACGCTGAAGCATTGACCGTATCAAAAATGGATGAAGAAACCTTTGTTCAAAAAATTCTTCTAAAAATCTTCAGTCCCGTTTGCGTTGATGTGCTATGGAGATGAAGATTCAATCAAGAACTGTACGAGCTGTACTGCGACATGCCCTTCGTCAAAAAAACTCCGCATTGGTCGTTTAAGATGGCTATGACATGTAGAACTAATGGACACAAATACTCCGGCTCGCAGTCTTCGATTCCCAGCCAGACGTCGGACGCGGTAGAGGAGGACCTCGCCTTAATTTGTGCGCACAAGTAGAAACCGACCTCAATCAACTCGGAGTGCGCAACTGGATGAAGTTAGCGAAGGATCGGGGTAATTGGAGAGCCATGGTAGTGGACGCCCAGGTATTTTCTGGACTGTAGTGCCACTTAAGTAAGTGTACGCAAGCGTTGCTAATTGGCTACATATGTTGACGGGCTAAGTGGCGCGATGGTCAGTGCGATGAACTGCACCGCAGAAGGTCTGGGTTCGATTCCCAGCCGTAGCAACACCTAAACAATTGTTCACTGGCCCTCCTCTCGTGATGATCTGAAAAATTATCCGAGTAGTATCAATTTTCAAGAAAATCTTATCTCAAATTCGCCGTTCAGAGTCATCATAAAACTGGAGGTCACACCATCGTGCAAGAACACGCAAACATAATTGGTTGTGAGAAAGCTCGGCCCTGGGTACTGACGAGCCTGTTGCGCCAAAAATTTGTATTTTTTTTTTTGAATGCTCATGATGCAGTGAGCTACATCTCCGAAAATAAAGGTTTACCCCGAGAGAAATTCCTTAAATTATAAAATGGTTTCCATCATCGCAAAACTATTTACTGAAGCATTCAACGAACACCACTACTTGGCCAAACAAAATCCTCTGACTGGATGTGGTATATAATAAAATCACCTGATAATCAGGTAATATCAGGAGCCTTTACTTAAGCGTTAGTTTACATCTTAACATTTCACTACTCAGATATAATTTTCTGGTCATCACTTCTAGGGTGTGTGATGATTTTTGGCATTTAAATTGCCAACTTGCTGCTCGAATTACGCATTTGCACTCGCTAACGGTGCAATTGTATACAATCCATTTCATACTCAAACCCGATTAATTCCAAGATAGATCCAACTCCAACCGAGTAATCATTTATACACATCATCTTCGCGGATAAATCTCAGGATTAACTGTAATTACAATCCGCTGAGAAGCTGCACCAATAAGGCCGACTTTCACACACAATCATGAAAACGAATCGCTCCTCCTCGACAAGATTGCGAAACTCCGTCATAAAATCGCATGTCATACCCAAAACCGAGCACGAACTGAGAAGCTATCCTCCACCAGCCAAAGTAGATAAATCCTCAAAGTCCAATTGTGGCACAATACGTCACATAAATCCACTTGACTGACTGACTCATCGTCGTCATCATCTGCCATAAATGGCAAGAAGAACGCAAATTTATTAGAAAATCCAATTGAAACTCGAATTGCAATTGTATCTCCAAGATCTAAACACATGTATACATCGCTGTACAGTGGTAGTTGTGCAGTTGCAGTCGCGCGTTGCAGTGGCATATTCACGACATTGGCATGCACCTTTGACGCACCTCAAACGATGAACCATGTCGATGAAGACGAAGAAGCCACCCTCGCTCAATACCAGATGAGATTCTCAACGATAGATACATTTTTTTAGGACAAATTGGGAAAAAAAAATCCACACAAACACATGCAAGGCGTCGATAAATTGCGTGCGCGGCAAATCGATTTACGATACGCCGGAATTTTGTAACCAAGCGGTTATAGTAGCATCGAGCCATAAAGTCGGCTTAGAATAAATTAGCGGTACCTGAGGTGTACACCGGGGAGATACTAATTACTTTTGCTGTTGAGCAATGAGATGCTCATCAAGTTGATCGTTGGCGGAGGCAGCTTTTTATTGGCGCTCTTGTAATTGATATTTCAACCTGAAGCTCGGACGGTGGAGTGTGTGGTGGTGTGCTCATGAATGGGGGGGATCTTGAAGTCGGCAAAGTGAAATGGATTTCTGTCGCAAGGTAGTTAAACAAGTGTACTACACCACTTGGAAAGGTCAAGTGTGATATTTACGATGTTGACCACTTGCATATGAATGTGAGATAAAAAAATGCAATTTGCTTTCTAATGGGAGACAATAAACCATCAGAGATATGTGAACTAAATTGGGTTACAAGAGTTGTAATTGGATGCAAATTGCCCGGGCTTGCATGGCTCTGAGATGACATTTGAAGGCATGTGCAGCGGGTGATACTAATGAAATCAATTTTAATGAAATATGATGTGTCTAGCCTTGGAATGGAAGTGTGCTAAGAACTAGTTCAACATGATCTGTAAATGTTATGTGGAATGGGTGTTTTTGTACCTCCAAGAGTGTGTCTTCGACGGGCTCAGTGGCGCGATGGTTAGTGCGATGGACTGCCGTACAGAACGTCTGGGTTCGATTCCAAGCCATAGCAACACCTAAATGATTTTTCACTGGCCATCCTCTCATGATGATCTGACAAATCATCCGAGTAGTATCAATTGTCATGAAAAGCTGATCTCAACTTAGCCGTTCGGATTCGGCGTAAAACAGGAGGTCCCGCCATCGTACTAAGAAGTACACTCGCACACATGAATGGTTGTGAGAAAAAAGCTAGGCCCTGTGTACTAACGAGCCTGTTACGCCATAATTCTTTTTTTTTTAAAGTGTGTCTTCTCTGGACAATATTTTAAAAGGCTTCCCCAAAAATTCCAAAACAAAAAATATAAGGGCTTGCGATTTCAGAAAATAGGATGGCTGTGAATATGCTTGCTGTGCTTTCGAAAAATCGGACTCGAGATTTTAATTAAACCTTACATTACGATGATGAAGAAGCCAGCCTTAGCTAGTGGTCTCCAGTTGCACACTCCAAGTTGGTTGAGGAGGGTTTGAAAGGGTGACAAATAACTCATGCAAATGTTTTTTTTTATAACGTGTGGTTAAATTTTAAGGGCCGATGTCGAATGTGAACCACACCTAAACGTCAAGCTTTTTTCTGCATTTCATTTGTCATTTCTCAATTTCAGACTAAACTTAATTTGGACCATGGCATTTGGACAAGCAACGCGTTAAAGTTTTTCGGGCTTATTATGAAAATAGGCGTTCAAATCAAAATGCATATCGTGCACTTCGTGATATTTTTTCGGTCAATTAAATCGCCAAAATGTGCGGACAGTCGGAAAAATCGTGCAAAAATTTGAGCAAACCGGGTCTGTAAGAGATGTGAAAATACCAGTGGATGCTCGTAAATCTCATACTGTAGGAAATATCGCTGCTATTTGCAATAGTGTGGCTGAAGAGCCGTCTACTCATCTCGTCTTCGTGCCCAACAATTGCACCCTCTCATGCTCGTCGACTTGCATTTACATGCTTACAAGGTACAATCGAATCCTGAACTAAAGCCTCTTGACCATTTCAAGCGTCGTCAATGGTCAGAACGGTGGCAAGCAATGGCAACAGTGGATGATCAACTTTCGAAGAAAATCATCTTCAGTGATGAGGCACATTTTCACCTCAATGGATTCGTCGAATTAGCAGAATCGCCGCATTTTGGCGAATGATAATCCAAGAGTGATTGTCGAAAAACCAATGCACCTACAAAAAGGCGGTTTATGGGCTGGAGGCAACATCGGGCCGTATTTTTTTTTAAATTGAGGCCGGTCAGGGATTTACTGTGAGTGGTGTTCGCTATCGTGAGATGATAACGAACTTCTTATGGCCCGAAATAGAAGATACGGATGTGGACAATATGTAGGTTCAACAGGACGGTGCCACTTGCCACACAGCTAACGAAACAATGGATCTTTTGCGCGAAAAATTCAATGGCCGTGTTATCTCACGTAGTGAAGATGTCAATTGGCGCCAAGATCATGTGATTTGACACAGTTGGACTTCTTTTTTTGGGGTTATATCAAAAGAAAAGGTGTACGTCGATAAGTCAGCAACAATTCAAGAGCTAAAGGATGAGATAATTCGACACATTACCGACATAGAACCTCAATTATGCCTCAGCGTCATCGAAAATTTGGACCATCGGATGGAGGTGTGCTGCCAAGGTCGTGACAACCATTTGGCCGATATTTTGTTCCATGCATAGTTGAAACATACCAATATTATCATAACAAGGAGAAATGATAATAATTTCTTAAATAATTTGTGTTTTATTCAAAATCAACATCGGCCCTTAAAATTTAACCACACTTTAGAAAAGACAGATTTTCAACAGGAAAACTTAAACAGGTGTTGACTCATAGAGTTTACAGGTATGGAAGAGCACATCGGATAATTGACCATCACGGCCTTGGTGTCAAGTAGGTTATCTCTTATGAAATTTTTTGTATAATCGTTTCGTATAAATGTGGCTGAATTTCATTAATACACCCTCAAATTTCCTCCTTCTATGTGTTGGTGTTCTTGGTCATTTTTGCATAGACCTTTGACTTTAAAAAAAAAAGCAAAGAAAATATTTAGATGGCGTTAAATAGCAAGATCTGGATGGCCAATTCTGATTGCAAAAACAGCCAAATGACTCTCTTTGGAAATGACTCACGTATTCATTGAATTGTTTCTCTGGCTGTATGGCATGTGGCACCTTCATTGTAAAACCACATGTTGGTCACATCCATATCTTGCAATTTAGGTACTAAAAACTGGGTTATCATATCAAGATAATGATCACCATTAATCGTTACCGCCTGACCAGTCGCATTTTCTATAAAGGATGAACCGATAATGCCTCCAGCCGAGAATCCGCACCAAGCAGTCATTCGGTTTGGATGCATTTGTTTCTCAACACTTACTCGCGGATTTTCTAAATCCCGAATTCTACAATTTCGACGAATAACGCAGCCATCAAGATACAAATGGGCTTTATCACTAGAGAAGTTTTTGTTTGAAAAATCAGCATACCCATGTAGCAAAATGCATGGCCATTCATGGTCAGTAGCCTTCACTTTTTGGTTCAACTGAACTTTGTTAGCATAAAGGTTGAAGTCTTTCGTGAGAATTGGAATAAATACAAATTTGACGTGAAATTCGTATGGGAAACCCGATATTTGTGCGCGACACTTGAAACGAAGTCTTGCTCTAATGCGTCCGACCCGTCTGGCAGAGAATCGAAGGCTTTGCAAGCCGGAGTATTAGTGTCCATTTTTCGAAGAATTTCCATCTCAAATCGACCAAGGATTTGTTCATCCGCTTTTGTAACCTTAGTGGCTTCAGCTCCATAGAGCAGAACTGCGATGTTCAGAGCCTTGTATACGATCGATCTTCTTGTTAGTTCGAGTCAGCGCTTTACTACTGAATTGCATTCTTAGACCGAAGAATAAGCGGTTGGAAAGAAAAATTCTTCATTTAATTTCTGACGAGATGTTGTTGTCAGAGTTGAAAACGGAGCCGAGGTAGAATAATTTGCGTACTACCTCAAATTAATATCGCTGACTGATAACGTTCTGTTTTACTGCTAAACCCCTTTTAGCTGCTTCCTTCTCTATACTAGAAACATGGCTTTGATATCACGTCGAATCCTACCAATGATGCTAGTCATTGCACTGGATTTTTGGAAAACTGTGCCCCTGGTGTTGGCTCGGGAGCTTGGCACAATCCTTTCCATAATCAAATTGGAGAACTCAAGATGTAACCTTGCCTAAATACTTTTTGCTATCGAATGTCTCGATGAGGTGGTTTCAGACCCTGATGGTGCAGGGAGAATTTAATATCGATGTCCTACACAAAGGGATGAGTTTGGACGGTCTACCAAAACAAGACATGGGTCTGTCTAGATCGTCTCTATAAATGTATGCTGCTTTGAAATCAATGAATAGGTGGTGGGACTTTATGGGCTTTTTCCAAGATTTACCGAAGTGAGAAGGTTTGACCGGTTGCGGACTTACCTGGCCCAAAACCACGCTGATAGGGGTTAACAAGATTGTTGGTAAGCAGTTTCAGGCGTTCACATATTTAGGGAGATTGGAATTTGTAGGTGATGTTGGGGAGACTTATGCCTCGGTAGTTGGCGCAGTTCAGATGGTCTCCTTTTTTTGGATCGAAAAAAATAATGTCGAGGTTCCATTCTTCAGGCATACTTTCATCCGACCAGATTTGGCTTATAAATTGGTAAATTTTTCTTACAAAGTCATTTCCGCCGGCTTTATGAAGCTCAGCGGGAAGGCACTCATTTCCGGCAGCCCTGCTAAGTTTAAGGTTAGATATTGCAATCATCACTTCACTTAGGTCGGGTGATTGGCAGTTTTCACTATCGTCACCTATATTAAATGGTTCGTTCCTTTCTGCCTGACAGCGGAATGTTTTTCCTCATCGCCGTTTAACAGTCTGCAGAAGTGATTCTGCCATATCCTGTATCTCAACTGCGATATTTCCTTGTTCATCTCGACAGCATTCTGTTCGAGCCTTGTATCCTTGGCTTTGACGTTTTGCATTTTGGTACATGTTCGCATTTTGCGAACATCGTTTCTGAAGTTCGAGTCGATGTGAGCGGCTCGGAAAGTTTGGACATCAAAAATGCTGGATGCTTGCCTCCGGTCTATAGTTCTTCACCTGCACCTTGACTGTTTAATGTTCTCACATTCCTGGTGCAGATGCAAACTTTGTTGTCCTTTTTTCGTTTTCGGGTTCGTCAAAAATTAAATCATTCCTTTTCCAGAATATTGGTTGCTTCTTAGCAAATGGTCTACACCATAAAAAGTTCTAAAATTTAATCAAAATCGTTAGACCCGTTGTCGACAAAATCAACGTTTAAAAATAACTTAGAACAGAAGGATCTTTTAAATAACTGTTCATAAAAATCTGAGTATCCAGTCATATACAGAATATCCATCTAACCCTACATACGAATTTCGTTTAACGCGGTCTTGAGAAATCAGCCATTTTCGAAAGTACCATAATGTGTATTTTTGGCTAAAAACAGTTGTGCTGCACCATCCAGATACATATAGAAATTTTTTATTTGTTACCAACATCGTTAGAGCCGTTATTCTGATAGGTGTGTTTAAATAAAGGTAGGCTTCAGTGTCATTAACAGACTCATTAGGCCCCAGACTGCAGACTCTGTACGGCAGACATACGTTTTTGAAAATTAATTTCTTGCACTCATGGTAACTCAAAACATAAGAATTTGTAAAAATCTTTACTTGGAATTTTTTCGCCATCACAATAATTCCCTGGACAACCTTTGTTGGGAAAGTAAAAAACCAATAGAATGAAACAACCACAACAATTTTGAATCCTTGACCTTTCTTACCCTCGTTTCTGGTATCCTACAAGAAATTAGTTTTCAAATTTACCAAACCTAAATTTTGATCTTTGAAAACATAAATTTTGATCTCTGAAAACTCATTTAGTTTATAATTACACGGAGTTAACTTTATTTTCAACACAAATACATAAAATAAAATCCAGAAGCATTGACGGTGTTTCAAAAAATTCAATTCTTCTTTGGAACCTCAGCATCATCATTAGGTAAGTTCCTAGCGTTACTAGCGATATCAGAAATTTCCTTTGCAATGATGTTTCCGACTGGAACAAATCCAAACTCATCGGCGGTATACTGTACGCTCACTTCTTCACCGTTTGCGTCGATGTATTTGTATGATCCTGTCACCTTTACGGTTTGATCGTCAGTTCCAGGGTTGACAACAGCTCCAGCCTCCTCACGGAAATTGCCATTGCTAGCCTCGTACATAAAGTTGTAGGATCCATCATCGTTAACGTTCGACTCCGACTTCAAGATTTCAATCGGCTCCTCTGCATCAACAATGCAAACAACAGCGAGGACAGCGAAGAAACCGCAGAGTGCAACCTAAAATGGTGAATTGGAAAATGTAATTAAAGACTGCAAGCTGGAGGTCCTTGAAATACTAACGATCTTTTGCATATTGAATGATTTAGTTGTTTATTGTTCTTTGAAGTGTTTATTGGAACTAATGTATGACACTGACAATTGCAGGCTTATATACCCCTATCATCTTTGGAGTTTTCTTTTTCGGTAATTAAGACTTCAAAGTCGTTATATGAAGTCCAACTTGGAGTTTATTTCGGGGTGAAAAAAAAAACATGTTTAGCGATGACAAATTGTTAAACACTGAAATAGCAATGGCTGCCTTTATCTAATCCTTCTGGTTTGGCTTAGCTTTGTAAACAATGGCGATGTTTATGAAATTTTTTGATTGATTTGCTAAATTATCACAGCTAGAGTGCATCAGAGACGAAATCTCCATTAATGCTTTTGAAAACATAGGTGTTTCACGGATATGTATTTTTACGGGACTAGTAATTAGCATATCAATAGGGTGAAGCTGCTTAGTTCTTGGTCATTATTATGAACGCTTGTTTTGAATACTGAAATCATGCATATATGCAGACAATTAATCAGAATATTTTAGGGAGTTAGACTAGTAAGATTAATTGAGGTGATTATATGCTAGCTTTTGGACATTTGACATACTAACGAGAATCTAACTATATTTTGATTAATTCAAACATTTTGGTGATAGAAGATCCCTCACAATTCTATCCGTCTGTTTGCATGAACAAACTCGCTTCTCCCACCTAAAAAGGTGGATGGGTTTTCTTCAAATATCGCTATTTAAGTCGTGTGAGCCAGTGCCGTAGCGTGGTTAGGGCCACCCGGGGCAGACCCAATTTATACCGCAATTTTTTCACATACTAAAAAAAAATCAGTGTATAGGATTTTTACCTACACATAAGCGGTGTCAGTCGATTTTCGATTTTGGAAATAAAACTAAATTAAGCACGCACAGCGATACATGCTTATAGCAGCTAAGCATTCGAGGAGCATTTGAGGTCTTAGTCGCAGAAATAAATTTTTTTTGGCATTAAAATTGTTCCCAGGAGAAGTCGGGCCAGGTTGCTAGTTTCCTTATAAAGTTTTGACTTTGCCATTAAGTGTGAAAAACGATATCATTCCAGTCGTCGCCACGGGAAGATTAGCGGTATGCGTTTCTTTTGAGGTAAGTCTGCCATAACTTGAGTAATTTTTATTTTTTTTTATATATAATTAGCACCGTCTAGTGTTTGGACACAGCGTGGGCATTAAGGAAATGGAGGAGAAGAAAAGAGGAGATACCGATGTGCATTGGTTTTAAATTTTTGTAAATTGTAATGGGGAGGAAAGACTGAGTGGGGCAAAGCATTCCACATTCGTGTTTTTCGGTTAAGGAATGAATCTCTATATCTCATAGTACGTCTGAAGGTAGGCTTGAGGGTGAATTGATTAGCATTCATGGAATGGCGAGTATTACGGTTGAATGTTTGAAAGGGCGGAATGCAGCTGGCTATTTCGATTGAGCATTTCCTGTTAAACTAGCTGTAAAAAAGTGTTAGGTAGAAGATATTCCTACGATGTTCAAGCGAGACTATAGAGTTTGCTACGGTTGGATCTCCTATCAGTTTAATCGCACGCTTTTGTATCCAATCCAGTAGGTGCAATGATGTTCTTGCTGTACCTGACCAGATGTGGGCGTTGAACTCAAGTTTGGGGCGTATATACTCTTTATATATAGAGGCCAGTTCAGAGGGGTAAAATATTTTTTGCATCGATTAAGGAGGCCCAGATATTTCGCTGCGTTTTTAGCGATTTCTAAAACGGTGTCGTTCCAACGAAGGTCGTTAATAACACACATGCCGAGCATGGAAAGTTTTTCGGCTTCGGCGATGCGAAGTCCCATTCATGGATAATGGCTGTAAATTTTGGTTTCGCTTAGATGACAGAAGACAGCATTAAATTCCACTCTATTCGATTTATCCCATTTAATTATGCTGTCCAGATCGGAATTTAATGAGCTTAGCATATTTTGCCATTTCTGTTCCAAGGGAAAATGAATATGAAAAGCTGAGAGTGCTGTCATCGGCAAAGGAATGGATTGGATTAGAAGTTGCTGACAAGAGGTCATTAATAAAAATGAGAAAGAGTTTCGGAGACAGAACAGAGCCCTGGGGAACACCAGCATTTATTTCGTGAGAAGCGGACTTGAAACCGTCAAAAACACTTAGTTTCTAATCCATAGAAGAAGAGTTTCCCCGATTCCAAAAGCATGTATTTTCGACAAAAGGGCTTGATGTCAAACCCTGTCAAATGCCTTTGAAACTCAAGTGCAATCCATAGAAGAAGAGTTTCATCGATTCCAAAAGCACGCATTTTCGACAAAAGGGCTTGATGTCAAACCCTGTCAAATGCCTTTGAAACATAAAGTGCAACGATCTTGTTTTCGCCACCGAGGTGAGATATGCCATCAAATCACTAGTGGACCTGTTGCAACGAAAACCGTATTGTCTGTCATTTAGAAGTTTTCATGATTCATAAGCTGACGGTTTATCAGCGTTTCCATGAATTCGCATTTTTTGGGACTGGCTGGGCAAATGCTGTTTTCCATCTACTCGGGAAGAGTCCTGATGAATATGACAGATAGAAAAGCTTACACAGTGGTTAAGCCAGCGCGGAAGAACACCTCTTCAGAATTATGGGGGAGATACCATCTGAGCCAGACGATTTGTGAATGCTAAGATCTAATAATACTCTTGCGACTGTACGAGTACGGAAGTGGATTGGTCCCATAAAATGTTCTACGTTCTCAAGTACAGGAGAAGACTGGGCACAATCTGGTAATGTGGAACTGGCTGCAAAATGGGCAGCAAGCAGGTTCGCTTTGTCTATAGAGGTGACAGCTGGAATGTCATTGTCGGTTTTTATTGCGTGTATAGAGTTCGGGATGGGTATTGTAGAACAAAGGTAGACTTTGATTGGCTTTAACTTGGCAATACCCAGTGGTTGTAAATCTCACTACACATCAAGTGCTTATTTTAAACATCCAAGTGGTAAGCATCGGTTACTTGTCTCATCCAACCGGATTTGACTTGCTAAACGATAAGCGCAAGTGTTGATAACAGGCAAACCGCTTCGACATATTCCGACAACAGGTTGTCTAGGAATTTCAAGGGTATGTCAGTCCTCTTCAACGGAGATGTAATGGCGGATGAACCGAAAGGCTAAAGGCAGCGCTTACTCCCGCAGTGGATACTGATGGCCAGTGGTCTTAGGGGTATCTAATAAATTGAAACTGGCCCTCCATGTTTGGAATTGTGCCTTGGGTAATTTAACACAAACAAAATTGCTTTCAAGCAACCAATAGCCTTGTAGAAGATGCAAGTTTTACCAAAGTGTAAATCGTCCAAGCCAGCGATACAAGACTCGAATAAGAATCCTGTCGAGATGTGATCAATGATGCCATGATGCCATGTAAGGAAACCATTTTTTTGGCTATAGAGGCATTTCGTTCCGGTGTTGCCTTTTAAATTCTATTTTCCGAGAGATGTCTTCTCTCTCGAGCTTTGGGTTTGAATCTTATAGGACTACTTTACCCTCGTACTTCAGTAGTCGCTCAGAAGTTTTATCAAGAAGCTCATAGAAGCAGTCTTTCGCTGTTTCATCTTTTTCCTTCGTCGGAACGTGATCGCATATAGTTCTTATGTTGTCGAATTTGGCCTTGATGCGGATTTTTACAATCAGTTAATGGCTTGAAAACATAAAACTTGCATAAGTCTGGTACTTTTAAAAAATCCGCATCCAAATAGTCGCTGTTTTCGCTCAGTATAAAGATGCCACTATCCTCATTTTTCAAGGACATTTCTATCGTATATCCTGGGTGGCAGTAATGTCTACTTTAGAGCAGCTAAAGCCTTCCGCTAGTTGTTTGCACTTCTGCTGTTAAATTATCTCATATTCCAGTTGCAGATACGAATGCCGTTGTCCTTTTTTGATTTAGGATGGTCGTCAACAACAAAATCAGTCCTTTCCGAGGGTTTTGGTTGCTTCGTAATTTTTTTTTGTCATGGTTGGGATTGTGTTTTGGGTTAATTCAAAGCACAACCGACAACCTGGATGACCAGTTCCAATATATAAGACATCCCTAGAATAAGGGGCCATCAGTATCCACCACGAGATTGAGCACTACCGTTGGCCATTCGGCTCACTCGCCACCGATTCTGTTCAAGAGTCGGAGTTGGTTGACGTCAGCTCAAGGTTTCATATAATCGCATTGCCTTAGACTACACCACGTCGGAGTTCTGTACATAGAATATGTGATTCAGAAAGGATCTTTACTCAATATCGCGATTTGGGCGAACAGGACTGTTCCCCGTATACATGGTCTCAAAAATATCGCGAAAATAGCGCCGATCGCATTCGCCTTCTCCTGAGGATCTTCCATCGTGAGAAAACTGTCGTTCGAGTCAACACTTTCTAGAGTCATGCCAACAGCCAAGAGTGTCTGTCTGCCTTCTGTCGTTTTTTTTAAATTCGGATACATGAAATGTCGTTACGATCTATTGTCCCGAATATTTTAATTAGTTGTGGGAACCTATTCGGGTTACTGGTTTTTATTGCCTGGATATCCTTGCTCGGATGAAAATGCACAGATATTCGGTAATTTTCGAGGGGGGTAACTCTATACGATATTACATGTATACATATCTGTTGTATGTAGAACTAATAAGAACGTTATTACGACATTGAATATATATATCAACAGTAGCTATTTACAAACTAAAATACTTTAAGCAAAATAAGTACCTATACCGATGCGATCGATTTGAAAATCGAAAATCAACAAAAAAGGCGGGAGAAACAGTGCAACCGCAAGAGCCAAGCTGTCATTTTTGACGATGACTTTGAATTTTGAAAACGTTCGATTTTATAAACCGGTGTAGGATTAACAATATCATTGATTTAATTGCTTAATCAAAATCGAAATGTTTTCGTAAACTTAATATCATTCGTGACCTTTAAGGTTAAACGAGTAGGTGCTCCCCGAAAAGTACTGACATTTCCATACGCAAAATGCAAACTTGTTACAAAATGAAAACACTCACGTTAGGAATTTAAGGGTTCATTGTGCTTTTCAATGAATTTAAGTATATACGTAGGACCTTACCAAACCGACTGAATGAACTTGGAAGGCATTCAACAAAATCGATATAAAAGGAGTCCAAATGCTCCAATTACACCAGTTTTAGTCAGAATATCTCCGTGCCAGATCATCATGAAGATGGTTGTAAGTATTTAATTTTTTCAGATTCTAATAGATGCTAACGACATCTACGTTAGATGATTCTTTTAGCTTTGGTTGTCCTGATAGGTGCTACACCTTACAAACAACAGCAATATGGTGAAGTAGATGACACTTCCGAAAGCTGCGAGAGTGATACTTCCGAAGAAAGTAATGAAACGCATGAAGACGGGAACGAGGACGATGATGATAATGATGATAACGATGATGACGATGATGACGATGATGACGATGACAATGATGGTAAATGGAATGGAAAACCTCATTTCTATGGAATTCATAACCCTTACAATAGATATTGGTAAACTTATAAAAACACACCCGAAACAATGCGAAACCAAATAAATTCTGAAGAAATAGCAATTGCTGAACCGTACAAAATAAATTCAATCTTCGTATGAATATTTGTTTTTCTTTTACCAACTTACATCTATACTTCATGGGTATTGTAGAACGAGGATAGACTCTTATTGGCTTTAATTTGGCAATGCCCAGTGGTTGTAACTCTGACTACACATCAAGTGCTCATTCTTAACCTAAAAGTGGAAACCATCGGGTACAGGTCTCATGCAACCGGATTTTACTTGCTAACCGACAAGTGCGAGTGTTGATAAAACGAGGGAAAGCAGCAACACTATAAACAGCCAGGTCAGAATGGAGCGGAATGAATACCCGGCCTGCTGTCCCAGGTGAATCTATGCAAAATGCTTCACATATTCGGACAACAGGTTGTCTAGGAATTTCAAAGGTATGTCAGGCCCCTTGAACAGAGATGATGGCGGTTGAACCGAAAGGCCAACGGCAGCGCTCCATATCGTAGTGGATACTGGTGGCCCCGTGTCCTAGGGGTACCTAATAAATTGGAACTGGCCCTACAAGTTGTGGGTTGTGCTTTGGGTTAACTTCCCAACCGTGGAAAAACTAATATTTTTGGAAGCAATCAATAGCCTCGGTAAGGACTGAGGCTTACTGATACGAAAAAAGGACAACGACGTTCGTATCTGCACCTGGAATGTGAGAACATTAAACGTGAGAATTGCACGCGACCAACTAGCGAAAGCCCTAAATTGCTACAAAGCAGACATTACTGCCATCCAGGAATGGGACGGGATGGGCCGGGCAAAAAGAGGATGAAAAACTGTGACATCTACTACGGACCATGTTAAAGTGAGCACAAACAGCAAGTATTCGGATGTGGATTCGCTATAAGTGACAGACTAAGGCAATAAGTCCTATGTTTCCAACATATTAGCGAACCCATTGTAACTATTCGCATCAAGACGAAATTCACCAATTTAAGCTTTGGATGCGCTCACGCCCCAGTGGAGGAAAAAGATGATATGGCTAAGGATTGCTTCTATGAGCTCCCCGACTAAACCCATGAGCGACTACTGAAGTACGATGTTAAAATCGTGCTGGGAGATTTCAACGCAAAGGTAGGAAGAGAAGACATCTTAAGCAGTATTATCGGAAACCATAGCCTACACGACAACACGCCTGGTAACGGACTTAGGTTAATTGACTTCGCTACGGAACGAAATGCCACTATAGCCAGCACACGGTTTCTTCACCTCAATATCCATAAGGGGACATGGCGGTCTCCAGATCAGAACATTGCGATAGACAAGAGACACGCATCTAGTATTGGATATCCGAACATTCCGAGGAGCCAACATCGACTCGGACCACTACCTTGTTGCAGCCAAGATAAGACTACGGATAGCCAACACGCCAGCACAATCCAGAAATACTTTAAGAAAATGTTATGTCGAAAGACTGCAATCGCAAGAGTACGCCCAAAACTTCCGCAACACGTATACCTTAACCTCTCGATTAACACCATACCACCAGCATCGAATGTGGAAGGACAATTAAAACGATGGCTAGAAACTCCTGGTTTGATACAGAATGCCAATAATTGCTTGCAGCAAAGGATGAGGCATACAAGGCATACCTTAAGGTATTGAGCTCTATAGGCAAAGAAGAAGGGAATTACAGCAGCTTTTCATAATAAATAAAAAAATAAAGAGGTGCCACTCCAGGAACGATGTTCGCAAGTTTTACCAAAGTGTAAAACCTCAAAGCCAAGGATACAAGGCTCGAACAGAATCTTGTCGAGATGAACAAGAAAATTTCGTACTTGAGACACAATCCATAGTGAGGATCGCATACAGATCTGCAGACAGTTAAACGGCGATGACGAACAACATTCCGCTGTCAGGCAGAACGGAACGAACCATTTAATACTTGTAACGACATCGAAAACTGGCACCCACCCGACCTGAATAAAGTGAAGATACTTACTAACTTACTTAAGTGGTGCTACAGTCTGGAATGTTGGGCCTCAACCAATATGCCTCTCCAATTAGCCCGGTACTTAGATAACTGCATCCAGTTGCGCACTTCAAGCTGTTTGAGGTCGGATTCTACTTGTGCGCGCCACTTACGGCGAGATTTTCTTCCTGGGAATCGAAGACTCTGCGAACCGGAGTATTGGTGTCCATTCGTTCTATATATCCTACCCATCTTAGACGTCCAATGCGGAGTTTTTGGATCAGCGACATGTCGCCGTACAGCTCGTATAATTCTTGGCTGAATCTTCGTCTTCATAGCCCGTCAACGCAAACGGGACGAAGATTTTTCGAAGAATTTTCCTCTAAATAAAGTGAGGTTAGCAATATCTAAACTCAAGCTTAACAAGGCTGCCGGAAATAGCGGCCTTCCCGCTGAGCCGGAGGAGATGACTTGGTAAGTAGTATCCACCAACTTATAAGCCAAATCTGGTCGGATGAAAGTACGCTTGAAGAACAAAACCTCAGCATCGTTTTCCCGATGCACAAAAAAGGGAGTCCCTTTGAACTGCGCCAACTACAGGGGCATAAGTCTCCCCAGGATCACCTACAACATCCAATCTCTCGTAATATGTAAACACCTGAAACAATGTGCCAACAACCTAATCGGCCCCTATCAGGGTAATTTTAGGCCAGGAAAGTCCACAACTGATCATATTTTCATGTTTCGGCAGATCCTGAAAAAAAACCATGAAGTCCAAATCGATCCCATCACCTATTCATCGATTTCAAAGCCGCATACGACATCATTCATAGAGACGAACTATGTCCGAACCAGATCTAGTTGTGGTATACCGCCCAAACTCATCCGTTTGTGTAGAATGGCGATGGAGAATTATTGCTGCAGCCTGCTTCTAATTAGAAACGCAGGCTCTACAAAATTTAATGGATACCTAGTCTCTTACCTAGGATACCTAGGACTTTCATTTATATTTAGGCAGCATTTCCAGCAGCTGCTTAGTGGGCATAATGGCCAGAGAGTGATAGGACAATAAACAAGCCCACCGCCGTTCCACGAAGAGGTAATGCTCACTCCCAGTATCGATGTTAGAGCAGCAATTAAAAAAAACTGAAGAACAACAAGACAGCCGGTTCTGATGAATTACCATCAGAACTCTTCGAATACGGAGTATTACCGTAGAAGTTTGTATTTGCCAAACCATCAGTAAAGTCTGAATGGATCAGATCATGGCCAGTGACTAAAATATCAGCTCCATATGTCGGGCCTACAAAAAAGGCAATCCCATGTCTCGCACTAACTACCGAGGCATTTCCCTGATTTATGGCGCATATGAGATTCTATCCTATGTACTGTGTGAACTTATTAAGCCATTCTGTGACACACTTATCAACGCGTACCGGTGTGGCTTTCAGCCCGGCAAATCGACTAATTTTTACAATAGGGCAGATCCTGGAAAAGACCAACGACTTTAAAGTCGAAACACCCCATCTTTTCATCGAATTCAAGGCCAAGTATGAGCTTTTCCAACCACGTACCGGATTCCAATAGGGAGACGCGATATTAAGCGATTTCTTCAATCTCGTGCTGAAACAGATAGTGCGTAGGGCAGGAGTTAATACGGAAGGCACTATTTTCAACAAATCCGTCCAGTTTCTGGGGTACGCAAACATCATCGTCATCAAAAGGTAAAAACACGTAGACTGCATTAGCTCGGCCACATCGAGCGATGATCCAGCAAAAAGAATCTTCGAATCCCAGTCTTCAGGTTCGAGGCAACAAGACCAACCCTCCGGTTTAATGATCAAGGGATCGTGGATGCCGGATCACTTGGTCTAAACAACTGGCAGAAATGTGCTCAGGATCGAAAAGGATGGAAGATTGCTTTGTCGCGAGCAAAGACCATCAAAGGGTCGGGAGCCTGTTAAGAAAAAAAAAATAGTATGTCGCTTCCTTTTATGTTCTCGGCTTAATTTTAGGGTATAAATCTGCTTATATAGATGTATACATATGAAATAAAACATTTGATATAAAATGAAGAGTATAACTCGTGGCGCATGATGTTGTTCCTCATCACAAATTCAGTGAGAACAATAAAGACCATACCCTGGTTGGATATAATTAGTCAGAAATAGTCGATCTAAGGCAGCCTTTACTTCTAGGACTTGATGAAGATGACAGTAATCGTCATAGCGGTACAATCGTTTTTTGAAATTCGATTCTGCAGTTCACCGGGTTGAATCAACCCCAATCAACGTATCGCTATATGCCCTGTAGTGCGACTCACTTCTGCATCAATAATCCAAATTACATAACCTAACCTAATGTTGTCTTAAAATAGTTGTGGAGCACCCTGTATACCCAAGGCGTATTTGCTTACATTTTTATGTTAATTGGAAATTTAAAGCTTAATCCCTCAAATAACGAACAATAGCTGGCTAGGACCGGTCAATATTCATTAGATAGACTTCTCGGTAGATGTTATTATTTCCCACCCAATATAAGCTACTATTGTGAAGACCGTTTCGCATGTCGAATGTACCTTAAGTTGATTGGTCAATAATCAATTTGGATATTCATAATCACCGTCAGTATTTGTTGGATTCCCCGACATTAATTACTCGAATCAGTGACTCCCATGAAGTATTCTCTAGGTGGCAAACTGGTTTTTGCCAAAAATAGAAGAAATACACACTCTGTGGACTCTGGAGAAGATTGGATAACATGTTTTGGCATCTTTGTGAACTGAGTTGATATAAAAGCCTTAAGCATGGAAAAATTTTCAGTACTTTACTCGTAGATAACATCATCGGATAACTATGAAGAAGCTTGTAAGTAAATTTTTTTTTTTTTTAATAGAAATATTCTACTGATACTAACGCCATCTACATGTTGTAGGTGATTTTATTGTTTCTGGTTGCTTTGGTGGCAGCTGCACCAAAAGGCAAGAAAGATGAAAAAGACAAAATGGAAGACATAGATAAGGATACTAAAAAAATGGATTCCATGAAGAAATCAGATGATAAACAGAACCCACCAGAAATGGATGAAGATGAAGATGAAGGTGAAAAAGATGAACCAGTGAATAAAAAGAAAAAGCCTCAGGAGGAGGAGGGTGAACTCAAGAAGTCAGATAAGAATGATCAAAAGAAGAAAATCCAAAATACGAATGACGAAGAAGAAGCTGATGAACCGAAGACGTCGGATAAAAAGGATCAAAAGAAGAAGCCACAAGAGATAGAAGGTGAGAAACCAAAGAAATCTGACAAGAAGGATACAAAAAAAGAACCACAAAGTATGGACGAAGATGATGAAGAAGAAGATGAGCCCAAGAAATCCGACAAGAAAGACAAAAAGAAGAAACCCGAAAATATGGACAATGATGATGAAGATGAGGACAAACCCATGAAATCAGAAAAGAAGGACAACAAGAAGGAACCACAACAAATCAACAAAGATGATGAAGAAGAAGAAGAAGAACCAATGAAATCAGATAGTAAGGACAAAAAGACACAAAACATGGACAAAAATGATAAAGAAAAAGATGACCCAAAGAAAAAACAAGATAAAAATGACAAGAAAAAGAAACCCCAAGATAAGAACGATGCATCAGAGGAAAAAGATGAAGATGAAGATGACCAAATGATGGATAAGAAGAAGCAGAAAAATTCGAATGAATCTTCATCTTCTGATGAATCAGATGAAAGAAATGAGAAAAGGCATAGAAAACGTAACCGTCACAATCAAAGGAAAAGGGACAAAATGCAGCAGAAAACCGACAGAAAGCAAGAGAAAGATGCTGAAAAAATCATTTCCTTGCTGGACAAGATCCAGTCTAGATTAGAAAAACATTAATTAGCTTTTTTTTAATTGTTATCTTTATTTATTTACCTTCACTTGAATACATAAAACATTTTTAAATTTTATTGATTTACCAAGAAAATGTGTGCGTATGTGTGTGTGTGTAAACATTGATTGAAAGAACTCACAGCAATTTGTCAATCAGGTCTGTCAGTTTTATACTTCGGTGCATATAACAAGGATCACCCAAGATCATATTCATAGTCTTACCAGCAGTTCTGTCAATTTTAAAACCGTTTACTTAAACATTTTCTGACTGAAATATGGTATTGGTATGGGCTCACTTAGGCGTCTGTGAGTTTTGCGACGCCATCGAGTAACAACATCCCTCCAAAAACCTAGGCTAGGTTAGGTTTGATGGAATGTTGGAGCTCTGGTTAGCCGTCTAATTCGCATAGGCCACATGGGCAATAAATAGAACGAAATTCCAGAAGACTTTATACCACCAATTAACATCTGCAAGCATCATCTGAATCGGTGTGTAGATCCCAATCTCCCATCGGACGTATCCTCGGGAGGCGGATAAAGGGGTCCACTGCAAATATACGGGGTAGGTGGGAAAAATCTCCACTCGCGGACCAGAACCAGCAAAGGGTAGGGTCTCCAATAAAAATAAACCTCCCCAAACGGCAGCGGAAAATTTTCCAAGGTGGTTCACCCGGGGGGTCTACAATCCCAGTTAGGACGGGCAAAGTAAACAACATATTTGAGCTATTCCGACACATACGGAAAATAGGTCATCTAGGAACTACAAGGATAAGTCAGGCCACTTGAACAGAGATGATGGAGGAAGAGCTGAGAGGACAATGGGAGCACTGAATATCGTAGTGGATACTGATGGCCCCGTGTTCTAGGGGTAGCTAATAAATTATAATTAGAAATCCAGGTTGGGGGTTGTGCTTTGTGTGAAATACCAAACCACGGAAAAACTATAATGTAACGAAGCAACCAATAGCCTCGGAAAGGACTGGTTTTTTTGTTGCAGACCCGGCTAAACGAAAAAAGGACAACGACGTTCGTATCTGCACCTGGAATATGGGGAAATTGAACAGGAGCCATGCCAATAGATAGATATAGCTTAGGATTGCTTCTATGACCTCCTTGACAAAACTTATGAGCGACTTCCGAAGTACGATGTTAAGATCGTGCTTGGAGATTCGAACGCAAAGGAAGGAAGAGAGGACACCTTAAGCAGTATTGTCGGAAAACATAGCCCACACGACAACACGTCTGTAAGCGGACTTAGACTAATTGACTTCGCTACGGGACAAAATGCAACTATAGATATCACAAGGATTCTTCGCCTTCTTCTTCACGTATGGACAACCAAGTTGATAAAATTACGATAGACTAGAGGCACCATTCATTATTCAGGCTAACATCGACATGGACAACTACCTTGTTGCATCCAAGGTACCAATGTGTATATCCATCACTACTCAACAAACCAGAAATACTTTGAAAGAATTTAATTTTGAAAGACTGCAATCGCAAGAGACCGACAAGGAACTCGATGATCGCGTATCCTCTCAATTAAGACCATGTCACTAGCATCGAATGTCGAAAAATAATGCCAACGATACCAACTAGCCACAACTGATGTGCTAGGTTTCCCACGCCCACCAGCAAGAAACCCTTGCTTTGATTCGAAATGACAACAGATACTCGTAGCCAAGAACAAGACCTACAAGGCTTAACTGCAGGTGATGATGACAGCTGCCATTGAGCTCTTTAGGCAGAGAAGAAGGGAAGAACACCGGCTTCTCAGAAAGAATAAAAAAAGAGCGGGCAGAACGAACCCGTGTATATTAGCGACGACAAACGAAACTTCCAAACACTGGCGCTAAGTTAAGTGAAGTAAGTAATATCTAAACTTAAGCTTAATAAGGCTGCCGGAAATGACGACCCGTCCGCTGAGCTTTGTAAAGCCGGCGCCGATGACTTGGTAAGCAACATCCATTAACTAGTAAGCCAAATCAGATCGGACGAAAGTCTGCCTGAAGAGCGAAACCTCAACATCGATTGTCGAAAATATACCCTCTGAACTGCGCCAACTACACAGGCATAACTCTACTCAGCATTGCCTAGCAGATAATATCTGAAGTGATATGTGAACACCCGAAACCGTCAACCAACAACCTGATCGGCCCTTAACAGTGTGGTTTTAGGCCAGGAACCCATCAAATTTTCATACTCCGACAGATCCTTGAAAAAACCCAAGAAGTCCAAACCGATACCCACCTCCTATTCATCCATACGGCAGCATTTATAGAGACGAACTATACAGAGCCATGTCTAGTTTTGGTATACCGCCCGAAATCGTCCGTTTATGTAGGACGACGATGGAGAATTCTCAGTGCTCCATCAGAGTCAGAAACGATCTCACCTAGACATTCGATACCAAAAAAGGATTTAGGCAGGACGATGCGCTGTCATTTGACTTCATCAATTTAATTCTTGCGAGGGTTGTGCAAAACTCCAGAGCCAACACCAGAGGTGCAGCAAGTTGCTAGCATACGACAACGATATTGACTTCGTTGGTAAGACTCAACGTGATGTCATAGCCACGTTTTCTAGAAGGAAGCAGCAAAAATAGGTTTACCAGTGAATTTGGGCAAGACAAGGTATATGCTGTCAATATGAAAGGACACACGCCATCGACGAATTTGTACAGAACGTCACCACTGACAGATATAACTTTGAGGTAGTACGGGACTTTGTCTACCTCGACTCCGCTATCAACTCTGACAACAACATATCCTCAGAAAATAAATGAAGAATATCATAAGACCCTTATCGTCCCAGTCCTGGTCTACGGCGTTGAAGCATGGACCATCTCAAAAGAGGATGAAGAAATCCTTGGTCGATTTGAGAGGAAAATTCTTCGACAAATCTTCGACCCCCTTTGCATTGACGGGCTATGAAGACGAAGATTCAACCAAAAACTCAACGAGCTGTTCAGCGACATGCCCCTGGTCAAATAACTGCACATTGGACATCTAAGATAGCTAGGGGATGTAGAACGAATGGACACCACTACTACGGTTCGCAAGTTCTTCGATTCCCAGTCAGACATCGGACGCAATAGAGGGAGACCTCACCTTAAGTTGAGTAGAACCCGAAGTAGAACCCGAAATCAAATATCTTTCAGTGCGCAACTGGAGGCATTTATCTAAGGACCTATCTACTTGGAGGGGCATATTGGTTGAGGTGCAGGTTCATTCCGGACTGTAAAGCCAATAAAGTATTTAAGTATGTTGGGGTTTTAAAGGCAGTAAGCTCCAATATGAAATTTCGTTTTGTTTAATAGGCCGGTTAGTTTCAAAGAAGATGGAGTATTGCTTCTTCTTCCTCTCCTTCCATATAGCTCTTGTAAAAGTCGCTTGAGTGGTGGCCATGTAATTCTGCATGCCTGCCTATTAAACAGTGTCCTGTGATGACGCCTATGTTGGCGCTAATGTGTGGTCTAGCGAGCGGGATCAGTCCTTTGGATTTTCTTAAAAGAAAAAGATGTGTTTGAACAAAGCGGTCGCAATAAAGGATGAGGATGTTAGGCTTGGGAAAGTCGATAATGCCGATAATGGGTGATAATGGCGGCAATAATTAGGAATCGAAGGAATGCAACATACGGGGTTATTGAGGCGAGTAAAATAACCATGGTAGGGAGGGTAAGCAAATACCTCGCAAACGTCAATTCACTTAGATGCAAAAGACTGACATGGACATTTTATTTGTGATCAGAAAGGGTCAAGTCTTACACCAACCGGCGAGCTATAGAGGGAACTTGGATGCCAGCACCGACCCAATGGCAAGATTAATCATAGAAACAAAAAGATTTGTTTGATTATTTTGCCAAGACTCCATCTGAGATTTGATTTGCGATAGGAATACGATGTAGCTGTGTCGGGTATGATTTGTTATTTAATTCTGCCATGTTCATCAGCCTTAAAGTTAGCACAAATGTAACTATGCCCAGGCCATTAGTATTGGTGAATGTTGAACTGCTCCGACATCTTTTGAAGAGATAGGCGGCAATCAGGGGGTTGTCTTTGAGTTCGTTGAGACTGTTGAGACTCGGCTGTTCTAAAATTAAAGTTAAAACATTCTCTCCCATTCAATATAAGGCTTGTTTGATCACCATTAGTTCTGCCTGGAACACACTGCAGTAATCATGATGACGGAAAAGTAAGGTCAGGTTTAGCCTTTCGCAGGAGACACCTGAAATCACTCCGCCATTGATTTTTGGACTATTCGGTAAAAAAATTAATCGAGTCATTTCGCACAGGTTCGCTATATTTCCATGCCGACCTGTCTGGGATTGAGGACCTGTAATCATGACGACGGAAAAGTAAGCTGCGGTTTAGCCTTTCGCAGGAGATACCTGAAATCACTCCGCCATTGGTTTTGGACTATTCGGTAAAAAATTTATCGAGTCATTTCGCACAGGTTCGCTATATTTCCATGCCGACCTGTCTGGGATTGAGGACCTGGAAACTCTTATCAAAATGTAACCTGGTGGTGTAAACGGAATTTTCAAGAATATTTGTTTGTTAATTTAGAATTCTTTAATGGGCAGTTTGTATATTTGACCACCTTTGGATGGCTTTAAGTCCGTAGTCTGAGTTAGTTGCCATAAATATGCGGGAAGTGTTAAAAGATACAAAAGCAAAGCGTCTTGGCGTATCGGTGGACTGGTCCTTACAGGCAGCTTAATTAGACAGCATCAAATTAAAATGAGATCCCGTAAATGGGACATGCAAATGTTTTACCATCTTCTCGACCTAACAGTGGTTAATTCATTTGTGCACAGAAATCCGCAATGTAACACCAATTGGCTTATCTAGAATTTCGAATAGGCCGCGCTGAATCTCTTTGTCGAAGGAGAACTCTGCTTTAAATTGTCAGAGGAAGGCCAACTGGATCACTATCTTCTTTCCTTCAAGATCGTAAGCGGAAGTGTCCCAATTCGTACGTGCTCAAAAAAAAAACGTTGATATGAGCATTAGAAGTGAAAGAAAGGAAATTATTCTGCATAAAATCAGGAATAACTAAGCATTGCTTAAGAAGGAACTAAAGATTCAAGGAGTCGGCACGACGAAGAACGCCTCCAAAAGGAGTAGAATCTACTCAGTGATGAAGTGCTCCGAAAAAATAAATACAAATTTTTGACGCAACAGGATCGTTAGTACCCAGGACCAATCTTTATCACAACCATTCTTGTGTGCGTGTGTATTTCCTGAACGAATGCGAGAGCTCCTGTTTTATGCTGACTTCGAACGTCAAAGTTGAGATCCCAGACAGCTATCCCAGACAGCTGACTCGGATGATTTTTCAAATCATCATGAGAGGAGGGCCTGTAAAAAGTCATTTAAGGTGGCGCTACGGCTGGGAATCGAACGCAGACCTTCTGCACGGCAGTTCATCGCACTAACCATCGCGCCACTGAGCACGTCAGCTGCTCCGAAAACTGAGGTCTTACTTCGAAGGAACCTATGAAACACTATCAGGGATGCATAACCCACTAATCACCTTCACAACCTCGTCAATCGGAATATGTTGTAATAAAAAAAAAATTACACACAAATAACAGTTTCAGATATCAAAAATTTATTTACAAAGAAGAACTCTTGGCTCATCTACAACTACATTTCCACTACATTTTGAACCACAGAGATACATTGAGTACTACATTGCGACGTTTTCATAAATTTCATTCCTTTTTAGGTATCTTTTCTTCAGGTTTGGCCAAATCTTTTGCGGCAAGAGCAGCATTAGAGATTTCCTGTGCAATACCGGTTCCCACTGGAACGAATCCATTCTTATCGGCCGTGTATTGTACGACCACCTCCTCGCCATTGGCATCAATGTATTTGTATGATCCAGAAACCTTGATGAACTCATCATCGGTTCCAGGGTTCACAATTTCTCCGGTCTCCTCGCGGAAGTTGCCATCACCACCCTCATACATGAAGGTGTAAGATCCATCATCATTGACGTGCGACTCTGATTTGACAATTGGAATTATGACCTGTTCGACTGGTTTGGGATCCTCACTGCATACCACAGCGATGACAGCGACGAAGGCGAACAAAGCAATCTAAGGATAACGAAAGACAACAATAACAAGGATTCGAATTCGCCCCACATGTAACCCGTTATTACTTACAAATTTCTGCATATTTACGTTTCCGATTGAGTATTGTTATTCACAGCGAAGCTAAATGTCACTAATTTGTTGAATCAAAAACTGCAAGCTTTTATACAAACAGTTGTTTTGAAAATTTCGTTCTTAATGTAATTAGGCGTTAAGAGTTTTTTTTTTATTGTAGAAACATGTTTAGCGTTGAAATAATGGATTGAAATGCCAAGGGTTATACAATAATAGCAGCGGTATGAGTTTTTGTTAAAAATTCGAAAAAAAATTTAAGAAAAAACAGCGATAAGTCAATCATCGGGTTTATGGCTTGTCGTTTTGATTGTTGGTTTTGAAGATTTGATTCAGGGATAATGAATTACTCAGATATAAGAGCTGATAAGACTCGCTAGTTAGCGCCATGACATGTATCACTCAATGGGAGAGATATTTAGTGATTCTTGTCATGGCAGGGCCGCTTTTGTGTTGTTTACAATAATGCAGAACTCATTTTTTTAAGAAGACGTCAAAATGGAGTAGTAAGTCGAAACCGATTACCAACAAACAGTTCCTAGTTCCTATCCTAACAAGCAACTCTTAAATAACTGACCGAGTAAAGTAAAACAATGATGTGGCAGTGGACCAAATAAAACCCAACAATCACGTATGACTCTTGTAATACTCAGCCTTAGCTAGGCATCCCGTCGGAGCGGAAAATTTTGCGATTTTGTGCGATTCGGAGGATTTTTGATTTGAGGAATTCTTTCGAAAAGCTTTTCGGAATATTTCTCCGACATTTTATTACGCATCCCTGTGCATTGCGTTGAAGTGCGTTTAGGTGCATTTTTCGTGCAATTTTTGACTGCTGAATGCAATTATTTTTCCGATTTCCTCCGAAACAAATTCTTTGCGGAAATTATTTACGAATAGTAGTGAAGAGATTTTTGTTCCGATGACACATAACTCGAATGGAATTTTAAGCTCCGACGAAGTAAGCGTTGCTCTGACGGAGATACCCTTTTTTTAAATTAATTTTGTTAATACTGGTGGACCAAAACTATCAAAAATCCTACCCAGACGGAAGCGGGAGAATTCCCAAGATGGATCCAACGGTTTGGTCTAAAATTGCAGTTAAGATGGACAGAGCTAACAACCTTTTTGAGCTGCTTCGACATATTCGCACATCAGGTCACCTTGGAATCTCCAGGGTTAATTAGTCACCTTAAACAGAGATAGTAGCAGAAGAGCTATGAGGCAAACGGCACCGCTCAATCTCGTAGTGGACACTGATGACCCCGTTTCCTAGGTTTATCTAGCAAAGTGGAGCTGGACCTTCAGGCCTGGAGGTCGTGCTTTGGGCTAACTACCCATCCATGGAAAAAATGTTGTTACGAAGCAACCAACAGCCTTAGAAAAGGTAAAAACCGTCACCTTAAACGGAGATAGTGGTGGAAGAGCTGAGAGGCCAACGGCACTACTCAATTTCGTAGTGGACACTGATAGCCCCGTTTCCTAGGGTTATCTAGCAAAGTGGAGCTGGACCTCCAGGCCTTAGAAAAGGTAAAAACCGTCACCTTAAACGGAGATAGTGGTGGAAGAACTAAGAGGCCAACAGCAGCGCTCAATCTCGTAGTGGACACAAATGGCCCCGTTCGCTATCAGTATCTAATGAAAAGGAGCTGGACTTCCAGGTTTGGGGGCTATGATTTTGGCTAACTACCCACCCATGGAAAAATTGTTGTTACGAAGCAAATGCCTTGGAAAGGACAGATCTATTCTTGACTTCGATCCTAAACGAAAAACGGACAACAACGTTCGTATCTGCATCTTAAAAGTGAGAACTTTAAACAGGAAAGATGCCAACAAACAACAAGCGGAAGCCGTATGAGCTGCTCAAAAGCAGAAGTCTTATCTGTCAAGACATTAGCGAACGCATTTTCACAATCTGCAGCAACGAAGGAAAAAGATGAAAAAACGAAAAACGCTTCTACGAGGTCCTTGATAAATCATATGAGCAGTGCAATGAAATAACGTCGAGCAAAATAAAGTCAAACTTCGTAAAAGCGGAATTTAGAATTCGAATGCAACCCCCCTGCTTGGGCTAAATTTTGGTGGAAGCTTGTTTGTCCATACACCCAACCTCGCACGCCAGCCCAAACCAAACAGCGAGCCGAATGAACACTTTTCATACACCCAATCTCGCCTTCGGATGTATTCAAAGTGTAAACTGCCAGCTATGGCCTCAACCAACATGCCTCTCCAATTAGCCCGGTCCTTAGCTAACTGCTTTCAGTTGCGCACTCCAAGTTGGTTGAGGTCGGTTTCTACATGTGCTCGCCACTTAAGGCGGGTCTTCCTCTACTGCGTCCGACTTCTGGCTGGGAATAGAAGACTCTGCGAGCCGGAGTATTACTGTCCATTCGTTCTTCATGTCCTAGCCATCTTAAAAGTCTAGTGCGGAGTTTTTTGACCACGGGCATGTCGATGTATAGCTGCTATAGTTCTTGGTTTAATCTTCGTCCCCATATAGCCCACCCACGCAAACAGGACCAACGATTTTTCGAAGAATTTTCTTCTCGAATCGACTAAGGATTTCTTCATCCGCTTTTGATACGGTCCATGCCTTCAGCGCCGTAGAGCAGGACTGTGATGATCAGGGACTTACAAATGACCTCCTTAGTAGTTCCAGTAAAGGTTTTACTACTGAATTGCCTTCTTAGCCCAAAGAAACAGCTGTGGGAAAATTAATTCTTCGTTTAATTTCTGACGATGTGTAGTTGTCAGAGTTAATAGCGGACTCGAGACAGACCATGTCCCGTACTACCTCAAAGTTATAACCGTCAATGGTGATGTTCTGTCCAATTCTTCGATGTTGCGTGTCCTTTCGTTTTGACAGCATATACTTTGTCTTGCCCTTATTTACTGCTAAAAACATTTTAGCCGCTTCCTACTCTATACTAGCCATCGTGGCTATGACATCACGTTGATTCCTGCCAATGATGTCAATTTCGTCGGCTAGCAATTTGCACCGATTTTTGGAAAATTGTGCCCCTGGTGTTGGCTCGGGAGTTTTGCACAACCCTCTCAAGAATCAAATCGAGGAAGTCGCATGACAGCGCATCGCCTTGCCTAAATCTTTTTTTGGCACCGAACGTGTCGGTGAGGTCGTTTCCAACCCAGATGGAGCAGCGAGCGTCCTCCATCGTCATCCTACACAGACGGACAATATGGGTGTTTTAATCGTTAAATTTTTTTATCAAAATCAATCACCGATTACTGTGCCGATGAGAAGGTACGTGCAATTTTTGGGAGCAACAACCTGCCAACAAAACGCACAATTTATCGTGTAGTGAATAATTTCGAAGAAAGAGGGTCTGTATAGGTGATAGGCCCAAGCATGGACCACAACTTACTTCAAGATCGGCTGAAAACATTACTGCTGCTCAAGGAAGTGTTCAAAACATTTCATTAACCTCAATTCGACGCCGTGCTCAGGAGCTTGCTCTTCAAACAACAACTTTGGCCACAATTTTGCACAAGGATTTGCATTTGTTTCCATATAACATTGAGTTGACTCAAAAGCTTCTTACACAAGGCCATTTACGCCGCCGTACATATGCCAATAGGATGTTACAGCTAGCCCATGACAGCCCCGATTTTCATGAAAATATTATAATGAGTAACGAGGCACATTTTCATTTGAGTGTATATGTGAATAAACAGAATAGTCGGTTCTGGGCAATAGAAAACCCTTAAATTATTCTTCAGTTACCTTTGCATCGATTAAAAGTTACAGTCTGGTGTGCAATTTGGTTAGGAGGAATCATTGGACCTTACGTCTTTGAAAATGAAAATGGCGTAACGGCAACTGTGAATGGGGAGCCATATCGTAATACGATTGAAACCTTTTTAACGCAATAACTGCATGGTTTGGCCTTGATTAACATGTGGTATCAACACGACGGTGCCACATCGCATACAGCCAGGATTACAATGGAATTACTGCGGGACCTCTTTCCACAACAAGTTATTTCAAGAAATGGTGATACTGATTGGCCTCCAAGGTCGCCTGATTTGACTGCTCCCGACTTCTTTTGGTAGGGATATCGGAAGAGCAAGGTTTATGCAAACAATCCAGAAATCCTTGAGCACCTCAAACAAAATATTCGTGATACAATTAATGAAATACCGCGTGAAATGTGTCACAATGTTATGAAATATGTGCTCAAAAGGGCTCGCATTTGTGAGACTAACGGAGGCGGACATTTACCTGATGTTGTATTCCATACGACATTAAATAAAACGTTTGTCAATATAAGATCCATTCTCTTTCATTTAATCAAAAATTATAAACAAAGAGTACCTTAACGGCGGACACCTGTATTTGCTGTAACTCACAAAAATTCAAATACAAATTTTTGGCGCAATAAGCTCGTAAGTACCCATGACCTAACTTACTAACAACCATGAAGTTGTGCTTGTGTACTCCTGGCAAGATGGCGGGATCTACTGTTTAATACCGACTCCAAACGGCTAAGTTAAGCCAGCTTTTCTTGTTAACTAATACTAAAAAAAAATAAAAAATAAATTTATTGCGCAACAGGTTCGTTAGTACCCAGGGCCTAGCTTTTTTCTCACAACCATTCATGTGTACGTGTGTACTTCTTAGCACGATGGCGGAGCGTTCTGCTTTATCCCGAATCCGAACGGCTAAGTTGAGATAAGCTTTTCATGACAATTGATACTACCCGGATGATTTGTCAGATCATCACGAGAGGAGGGCCAGTGAAATACCATTTAGGTGTTTCAATGCCTGGGAATCGAATCCAAACCATCGCGGCCACTGAGTCCGTCTATATAACTCCCTACTCCCCACTCCATAATCAAAGACGTATTATGTCTAGGTACATCCAATTTTTTTTTAAACTTTTTCAGGAACCATTTTATTGCTTTATAAATTTTAGACTAAACTACATAACTATCACTTAACTTGTTCTCTACCACAATCCTATTACCTAACCTTATTCCTCAGCTGATTCTGTTTTCACCTCAGGCTTTGGCAAATCCTTTGCGGCGAGTGCGTTATCAGAGATTTCCTTGGGAATATTACTGCCAACGGGAACAAATCCATTCTCATCAGCAGTATAGTTGACAACAACTGTTTCACCATCAGCATCGATGTACTTGTACGAGCCGGTAATCTTAATTGTTTCCTCATCAGTGCCAGCATTGACGACAATAGCTTTCTCCTCCCTGGCGTTACCATCACCGGACTCGAATGAGAAGCTATATGAACCATCAGTTTCACGGTCTGATTCGGATCTCAGAATTGGAACAACCTCAATGACCTTGGCCTCCTTTTCCTCTTCAACTGGTGCTGCGGCAACAAATGCAAAGAGCGCCAACAGTATAATCTGAAATCAGGAATTAATTTAGACAAACATCCAATGAAGATACAAAATGCGTAGATACTTACGAACTTGGACATGTTTGCGAGATTTGATTATCCAAAGACTATCGTCGAAATACTACCTTTGACAACTGGAATGTAAGAGGCTTTTATACCAGACCTGTTAAAATTAGCATAATTTTTTAGTGCCTTGCGAATATGGCGAAATTGTTAGAATTTTCAGAAAAAAAAATGATTATCACCCCTAGTTGTGAACGGATCCGACCAGAATCTGAGAACTCGTTTCTTTAGTCTTTTGGACGATAATACAAAGTCAAGGTTAACAGTACGAGTATACGCGTGAGTCCTATGTGGTATCATTCTATTTTGAGAATTTAATAAGCCACTCTTCACTGACTTGCTGAATGGAGATTGCTTACATTCGTTAAAGCTTAAAGCAGTTTTGCTGAAATGATGAATACCTCATCATCCATTTATTAAACGAGTAAAAATGGGTTAACGGGTTTTATGACTTAATTTGTTAAACAAGTCAACAAGTGTAATGAGTAGATGGGTACCTAATTATTTATAAGTGATGAGCAGTCTTTGGGTGGTTGAACGAGGGTAGACTCTGATTGGCTTTAACTTGGCAATGCCCAGTGGTTGTAACATCGAGTGGTAGCCAAAGGGTACTGGTCTCATCCAACCGGATTTTACTTGCTAGATGATAAACAGATAAACACGAGTGTTGATAACATGAGGGAAAGCAGCAACAATATGAACTGCCAGGTCAGAATGGCACGGAATGAATAACCGGCCTGATGTCCCAGGCGAATCTAGGCAAAGTGCTTCACATATTCGGACAAAAGGGTGTCTAGGAATTTTAAGGGTTTATCAGCCCTTGAACAGAGATGGTGGCAGATGAACCGAAAGGCCAACGGCAGTGCTCAGTCCCGTAGTGGATAATGATGGCCCCGTATCCTAGGGGTATCTAATAAATTGGAACTGGCCCTCCAAGTTGAGGGTTGTGCTTTGGGTTAACTACCCAAACATGGAAAAACTAATTTGTTACGAAGCAACCAATAGCCTCGGAAAGGACTGATCTTATTGTTGACGACCCGGCTAAAAGAAAAAAGGACAACGACATTCGTATATGCACCTGGAATGTGAGAACATTAAACAGGAGAGGTGCAAGCGCCCCAAACTGGAAGTTCGATGGGATGGACCGGGCAAAAAAGAGGGTGAAAAATTGTGACATCTAATACGGACCGTGTTATAGTGAGCAGAAACAGCGACTATTCGGATGCGGATATGTTATAAGTGCCAGAATTAGGCAAGAAGTCTTATGTTTCCAAGATATTAGCGAACCCATTGTAACAATCCGCATCCAGGCCAAATACGCCAACATAAGCCTTATATGCGCTCACGCCCTAACAGAAGAAAAATATGATATAGCTAAGGATTGCTTCTATGAGCTCCTCGTTAAAACCTATGAGCGACTACCGAAGTACGATGTTAAAATCGTACTGGGCGATTTTATCGCAAAGGTAGGAAGAGAGACATCTTTAGCTGTATTCGCGGAAAATATAGCGTACACGACAACAGGTCTGGCAACGGACTGAGGCTAATTGACAGCGCTACGGAATGAAATGCCACTATAGCCAGCACACGGTTTCCTTACCTCAATATCAATAAGGGAAGAGGCGGTCTCCAGATCAACGAACGGTCAACCAAATCGATTACATTGCGATATACAAGAGACAAGCTACTAGTATTTTCGTATTTTATTTTACAAAAATCCAGAAATACCGTAAAAAAAATTAAATTCGAAAGACTGCAACCGCGAAGACCTTCGCGCAACGCATATCCCTTAACCACTCGATTAACACCATACCACCAGCATCGAATGTCGAAGAACAATGGCAACGATGCCAACACGCCATTAGATCAGCCGCAACTGATGTGCTAGGATTCTCGCGCCCACCAGCAAGAAACCCCTGGTTTGATGAGGAGTGCCGACAGATGCTCGCAGCCAAGAACGATGCCTACAAAGCTGAGCTGCAGGATGAGAGCTGCATTGGCTTTTCAAAAAGAAGAAAAAAGATCAAGAAAAGCGCGAAATCGAGGATATAGAGAGATGCCACTCCAGGAACGATGTTCGCAAGTTTTACCAAAGTGTAAAACGTCAAAGCCAAGGATACAAGTCTCGAACAGAATCCTGTCGCGATGAACAAGGAAATTTCGTACTTGAGACACAATCCATAGTGAGGATCGCATACAGATCTGCAGACAGTTAAACGGCGATGACGAACAACATTCCGCTGTCAGGCAGAACGGAACGAACCATTTAATACTGGTAACGACATCGAAAACTGGCACCCACCCCACCTGAATAAAGTGAAGATACTTACTAACTTACTTAAGTGGCGCTACAGTCCGGAATGTTGGGCCTCAACCAATATGCCTCTCCAATTAGCCCGGTCCTTAGATAACTGCTTCCAGCTGCGCACTGCAAGCTGTTTGGGGTCGGATTCTACGTAAGCGCGCCACTTAGGACGAGATCTTCTTCCTGGGAATCGAAGACTCTGCGAACCGGAGTATTGGTGTCTATTCGTTCCATATGTCCTACCCATCTTAAACGTCCAATGCGGAGTTTTTGGACCTGGGACATGTCGCTGTACAGCTCGTATAATTCTTGGCGGAATCTTAGTCTTCATAGCCCGTCAACGCAAACGGGACGAAGATTTTTCAAAGAATTTTCCTCTAAATTAAGTGAGGATAGCAATATATGAACTGAAGCTTAATAAGGCTGCCGGAAACGACGGCCTTCCCGCCGAGCTTTATAAAGCCGGCGGAGATGACTTGGTCAGAAAAATCCACTTATAAGCCAAAGCTGGTCAGAAGAAAGTATGAATGAAAAATGGAAACTCAGCATAGGTTGCCTGATTCATAAAACATTAGCACCTTAGAAATGCGACAACTATAGAGGCATAAGTCTCCTCAACATCGCCTATAAGATCCCAGCTTCCGTAATATGTGAACGACTTAAACCGTTTACCAAAAACCTGATCGGGCCTTTTCAGTGTGAGCTTAGGCCAGGAAAGTCCGAAACCGATCAGATCTTCACACTTCGGCAGATCCTGCAAAAAACCCAAGAAATACAATTCGATACCCACCACCTCTTCATTGATTTCAAAGCAGCATTCGACAGCATTTATAGAGACGAACCATACAGAGTCACGTCTAATTTTTGTATACCGCCCAAACTCGTCCGTTTGTGTAGTGTGACGATGGAGAATTACCGCTGCTCCATCAGGTTCGGAAACGACCTCACCGACACATTCGATACCAAAAAGGGATTTAGGCAAGGCGGTGAGCTAGCATGTGAGATCTTCAATCTGATTCTTGAGAGGATTGTGCAAAACTCACGAGCCAACACCAGAGGTACAATTTTCCAAGAATCTGTACAACTACTAGCATACGCCGACGATATTGACATCATTGGTAGGACCCAACATGATGTCGTAGCCACGTTTGCTAGTATAGAGAAGGAAGCAGCAAGAATGGGTTAAGAAGTAAATGACGGCAAGGCGAAGTATTTGCTATCAACACGAAAGGACACACAACATCTACGAATTGGACAGAACGTCACCGTTGACAGATATAACTTTGAGGTAGTACGGGACTTTATCTATCTCGGCTCCACAATTAACTCTGACAACAACATCTTGTCAGAAATTAAACGAAGAATTACTCTTGCCAACCGCTGTTTCTTCAGTAGTAAAGCCCTCACTCGAACTACTAAAGAGATCCTATATAAGACCCTGATCATCCCAGCCCTGCTCTTCGGCGCTGACGCATGGACCGTCTCAAAGGCGGATGAAGAAATCCTTGGTCGATTGAAGAGGGAAATTGTTCGAAAAATTTCCGGTCGCGTTTGCGTTGACGGGCTATGGAGACGAAGATCCAACCAAGAACTCTACGAGCTGTTCAGCGACATGCCCCTGGTCAAAAAACTCGGCATTGGACGTTTTAGAAGGCTAGGACATGTAGAACGAATGGACACCAATAATCCGGCTCGCAGAGTCTTCGATTCCCAGCCAGACGTCGGTACTCAGTAGAGGAAGACCTAGCCTTAAGTGGCGCGCACAAGTAGAAACCGACCTCAACCAACTTGAAGTGCGCAACTGGAGGCAGTTAGCTAAGGACCGGGCTAGCTAACTGCCTCTTATGAATACCATTGCCTTCTGCTTTGGAACGCTGAATGGTATATGGTGCGGCGTTAAGAGACCAGCACTTATGAATGTTGTCATATGTAAATGAGGTATTTGTAGCTTCCTTTGGAATTATGTAGCGAACATTTCCAGTTGGTACTACCACTAGCTGTAACAAATTTGAAGGTTTAAAAATTGTCTCTAGAACTTTATGTCACATTTTTACTTACTTGAGCAAAAGCTTAGACATTTCGACCACGAGCAATGGGCTTCAATGCTTCAGTCTGCAAAGCCTTCGAACTACATTTATCTCGTAATTTTTACTTATCTGTTGTCTCATTCTTACTTAAGTCAGACTTTCAATGGAGATATAAGGCTCTTACTTATTTCAAGTGAAGTATCTACACACGTTAGAACTTAAGGGTGGTTCAATTTTAAGGGCCGATGTTGATTTCGAATAAAACACAAATTATTTAAGAAATAATTGAAATTTATTTTTATTATGATAATATTGGTATGGTTCAATTATGTATGGGACAAAATATCGACCAAATGGCCGCCGCGACCTCGGCGGCAAACCTCCATCCCATGGTCAAAATTTTTGATGACGCTGAGGCATAATTGAGGTTCTATGCCGTTAATGTGTCGAATTATCTCATCCTTTTGCTCTTGATTGTTGCTGGCTTACCGACGTATACCATTTCTACACCCAAAGAAAGAAGTCCAACGGTGTCAAATCACATTGATATCGCCACCACGTGAGATAACACAGCCGTTTAATTCGTCGCCCAAAAGAGCCATTGTTTCGTTAGATATTTGGCAAGTGGCAAAGTCCTGTTGAAACCACATACCTTCCACATCCATATCTTCTTATTCGGGCAATAAAAATTTCGTTGTCATCTCACGATAGCGAACACCATTCACAGTAACTGCCTGACCGGCCTCATTTTGAAAAAAATGCCGTCGCCCATAAACCGCACCAAACAGTCACTCTTTGTGGGTGCATGGGCTTTTCGACAATCACTCTTGGATTGATATTCGCACAAATGCGGCAATTCCCCTCATTGACGAATCCACTGAGGCGAAAATGTGCCTCATCACTGAAGATGATTTTCTTCGAAAGTTGATCATCCACTGTTGCCATATCTTGCCACCATTTTGACAATTGACGACGCTTGAAATGGTCAAGAGACTTTAGTTCTTGAGTCGATTGCACCTTGTAAGCGTCTTTATGCATAATGTTCATCGACGATGAGCGTGAGAGGTGCAATTGTTTGCAACGGCGTCAAGTTGATGTGGACGGCTCTTCAGCCACACTATCGCGAACAGCAGCATTCAGTGACATTGATGGAAAGATGCGTGCAGACGAGCTCAGGCTCAGCTCTACACTTCTCACTTGCGGCAAGGGTCCATATCCCGATTCGTTCAGTTAAGTGACAAATCCATTCAAACTTTCTGAATAAGGCCGATTCCAAATGGAGAAGGTTAACAAATTTCGTCATATCGAAGAAGTTATAGGCTACCAACACTAAGAACGACCTAATTAATAGAAACCGCCGAGATAACGGAAGAATTACGGTGATAGGCAAGTTTCTCTGGTCAATTGGATACTAAGCGGCCAAACTAGGGATCCCATACAACGCCAATGCCGCAGTTGCGGGAACGTAAATGATGGGGAAACCTTCTTCTATTTCATCTGAAAATGTCCGACACTAGCAAGAGCCAGATTACGTGAATTAGACAAACCGTTCTTCGACAACCTTAGCGACATCAAGGGTAAAAGGATACAAGATCTACTCCGTTTTCTAAACCTGACAGGCTGCATCTAGATAGAGGTTGTGTCACATCCTCAATAACTATCTTGGGATCATGCTGAACCGCCAACTCAACCTTCCTACCTGCTCTTAAAAGTGTTCCCATTTTCCGTGCACTGTGTCATCATAAAAGCGGAATTTTCTCAACTAATTATATGGCGGAATTAAGCTGCAATTGAGGTGTCCCTGCTAATTGCTCCGAATAAAGCGCGCATTTCTATTCGAAGCAGTAAACCGAGGATTATTGTTTCGCTAGAGCAAAAACAGCTAGAGCAACAACAGTTAACTAATACTTAGATCATAACATCGTGTTCAATTTGTATCCGATATCCTTTTTAGTTTTTAAGGATCTTATAATGATCTCTCCTTCATATCACCAATACATCACTTCTGAAGAAAAAAATACTCGATTACGATTTTTGTTTTTTTTTTATTAATTCCACATAAAATACTATCACACAACATTAACGATATAAATTTTGGTCAACTATAGCCACTACAGTCCATATTTTGTTTAATCCTTTTTAAGGAACTCATCTTCAAATATCAATGGCAAATCCTTAGCGGCAGCAGCAACATCGGAAATCTCTTTATTTATAATTGTGCCAGTTGGTGCGAATCCATTCTCATCGGCAGTATAGGTCACAACAACTTCATCGCCATTCGCATCGTAGTATCTGTATGATCCAATGATCTTTAAAGATTGATGTTCACTGCCGATGTCGACGAATTCCGCCTTCTCCTCGCGTGTAGTTCCATCGGCTCCTTCGTATTCAAACTTGTATGAACCATCGTTGTTTCTAGACGCCTCTGACTTGATGATAGCAATTGGCTCTGGCTTCTCCTCTTTATCAACTGGAGCGGCTCTTACAAAAGCAATCAATGCGAATAGAATCACCTACAAAAGTGAAAAGGACCATTAGGTCTGCATACCCGTTAACCAAAACACTACAAACACACTTCCGAGAGTATGAAAACTTACGATTTTATTCATGATGATTTTTTACTGATGATATCCACGAGTGAACTGGTATAGCCTACTGGTTTCAGGCTTTTATATCGTTAAGACTTGATAATCTTTTGTCAAAAAATAAACTTGATCTCTAAAAATGTATCTAATTCCGTTGCTGTTTGTCTGCGAAACTACGCTTGAGCAAAACAATTTTATTATGCATATCCGAGTGCTAAGGAATTGTGAAGTCATCCAGATGATTATGATAATTTTATTCTTACGCAGTTTAGGATCCACTTTTTGATGTTATGGTATCCGAGATTTTCAATTTTGAAATTTGGTTGGACTTGTTGGCATTGACATGCGTTCCACCCGCAACATTGTCCATGCGTATCTATATATAAATATCAGGTTTTTCTGAGTATGTTTGCATTTCCTTATACATGGATTTTAAAGAATCGATTTTATATTCAAATTGGGATGCTTAGCTATGCGTCTTTCGGTGTATTCACATCAGAGAAAAAATGGGTTACCTATTAAAAAATTAGCTTGAGAAATGTCTCTGAATTTTTTCAATAGGAAATTGTTTGCAATGTTAATGTGTGGGTTAGGGTTGATATGTTGCAAAATATTTTACCGAAAAACGTTTTGCCGTGTAACGTTTACCCGAACCACATTATACCGAAAACGTTTTATCGAAAAACGATATCCCAAAACCTGAATAATGTTTGTCCGGAATTTTCTACCTTTTCCATACAAAGTGATGGCAAGATTGACTAAATACAAATCATATGGATTTTCTGCTTAAATTGATGAGAATCACGGAGAGCGAATTTTTTTTTTAATAATTTGCGCGCACTTAAGGGCCATAAACTTCGATAAATCGGTGCAACTTCTAGAATACGCAGACGATATTAACATCATTGATTGGACTCAACGAGATGTCATATCCCTGTTTTCTAGTATAAAGAAGGAAGTGTCGAAAATTAGTTTAGCAGTACATGATGGTAAGCGTAGTATATGCTGTCAACACAAAAGGACACTCACCATCGACGAATTGGACAGAACGTCATCACTGACAGATATCACCTTGAGGTAGTACGAAACATTGTCTACCTCGGCTCCGCTGTTAACTCTGACAGCATCACCTCGTCAGAAATTAAACGAAGAATTACTTTTGCCAAAATCTGTTTCTTCGTCCTAACAAGGCAATAAAGTATTAAGGCCCTCACTCGAACTACTAATTAGAAAAATCTTCGGTCCCGTTTGCGTTGTCGGGCTATGGAGACGAATATTCAACCAACAACTATGCAAGCTGTACAGCGACATGCCCCTGGTCAAAAAACTCCGCATTGGACGTTTAAGATGGCTGGGAAATGTAGAACGAATAGACATCGATTCCCAGCCAGACGTCGGACGCAATAGAGGAAGACCTCGCCTTAAGTGGGGCGCACAAGTAGAAACCGACCTCAACCAACTTGGAGTGCGCAATTGGAGGCAGTTAGCTAAGCATCGTGTTAATTTGAGAGGCATGTCCAGGCGCACCCTGAAATAAAACTTCTGAATCATTGTCACTTTGCCGAAATTCAGAAACATATCTCAAGTATATTTTAAGATATCACACCAATATGAAACCAATTTTTCAACATGCACGTAGCCGGAAATGCATACACACTTAGAATAAAACCCGAAATTCACATTTAGATGCGCCTCGATCCAAAATAGAATATCTCCGATACCATAACATAAAAAAGTGGATCCTAAACTGAATCTTGCTGGTTAAGTTCTCAAGGTATCACGCGAAATAATAAAATTACCATAATCAGCTGGCTTCACAATGCTTACTTACTCGGATATTCATAACCAAGTTTTTCTACTGAAGTGTGGCATCGCAGGCAAACAGGATCGGACATAGATACATTTTTAAAGATCAAGTTTATTTTTCGACAGAAGATTAGCAAGTTCTATCGACAGAAGATTAGCATGTTCTATCGATATAAAAGCCTGAAACCATAAGTCTATACTAGTTCACTCGTGGATATCACCAGTAAAAAATCATCATGAATAAAATCGTAAGTTTTCATACTCTCGGAAGAGTGTTTTTAGTGCGTTGGTTAACGGATATCCAGACCTAATGGTCCTTTTCACTTTTGTAGGTGATTCTACTCGCATTGATCGCTTTTGTAATCGCCGATCCAGTTGATAAGGAGGAGAGGCCAGAGCCAATTGCTATCATCAAGTCAGAGACGACTAAGAACGACGATGGATCTTACAAGTTTGAATACGAAGGAGCCGATGGAACTACACGCGAGGAGACTGCAGAACTCGTCGATATCGGCACGGATCATCAGTCTTTAAAGATCAGAGGATCATACAGATACTTGGATGATAATGGTGAAGAAATTTTGGTGACCTATACTGCCGATGAGAATGGATTCGTACCCATTGGCACACATATTAGTAAGGAGATTTCCGATGTTGCTGCTGCCGCTAAGGATTACCCATTGAAATTGGAGGATGAGTTCCCCAAGAAGGATGAAACAAAATATGAACCATAAATGCTATAGTTGACCAAAAATTTAATCGTTATTGTTGTGTGAAAGTTTTTTTCTGTGGGAATATAAGAAAAATTTGAACGAGAACTTTTTTTTTTGAGTGAAACTAGCTGACCCGACAAACGCTGTCTTGCTATATAAATTATTTCTAGTGAATATTTTTCTTGCTAATTTAAAAAAAAAGAAATGAGTAGGATGCAATCCGCTGTGCGATTCGTTGAGTACCCTATACCATTCCGTCTTTAAATAAAACCCACCCAAAAAGTGGGCATGGCCAAAATCTTTAAGAAGATGGGACATAGAAAATATCATTGCCAATATATATTGCAGACAGCTTATCAAATCTTTTTTGGTTTGACAAAAAAAACGATTGCATATGCTATGGAGTAGGGTATGCAAATCGTGTTGATAATAAAACGCCCCAAAAAGTGGGCTTGAGTTCAAATGATCTATAAATGAAAAATTTATCTATATTACCAATGTTTTAGCGTTGAAAAAGTTTTTATTTCGAATTTCTTTAAAATTTGACCGAAAATTGTTTTTTTTTTTCATAAAATCGACCCAAAAATTCTTACCCGTATAGCCAATGATAACGATTTTGTTGAAAATGGGTGTCAGTAGACGGATTTTGTAAACTTTTTAGACGGTGTGGTGGCATACCTGGCGAATCCAAATCCGTTGGATAATTTTCAGCTTCGTTGACATCGCAAACTGAAACGACCGATTTTTATGATACCAATACGCTATCATTCGATGCTATTTCGGCGAGAATTAGGGATATACGAAATCCTTTCCCAGTCCCACCTAGTAAATGTATCCAAGAAAAGATCCAGCTTGTCCAGGTGAAAACTCAAGCAGCATATTGCTATCGTTTTTTTTTTTAAAGAAAATGCCCCCAAACAATTGGCTTGGGTAATGTTAAAATAGACGAAATGTTCGTGGTAAAGGGTGTTTTTTTTAGAGGTATAGAACTTCAAATCGAAATAAGAAATAAGAAAATCGTTTTAAGGTCCATTTATTTGGTTTTATTGGATGGATAATTTTATGCCATTAATGCTTGGCCAGGTGGCCGCCGAGGCTGGTTTGATTTAAGCCAATTCTAGAGGTCCAATTTTCAACCACTTTTTCGAGCATTTGGGACTGTGTGTCGGCAATTACACCACGAATTTTGTCTTCCAAGTCCCCTAACGTTTCTAGTTTGTTGGCTTTGCCGAGCGACTTCACGTATCCCCAAAGAAAATAATCCAATGGTGTCAAATCACATGATTATGGTGGCCAATTGACAAGTCCATTCCGCGGAATCATGCGCTCATCAACGGTTTCCCCATTAAATCGATTGTAAAGTGCGCTGTGTGGTATGTAGCGCCGTTTTGTTGGAACCACATCTCATCCACATTCATAAAAATAAAATAAATTTATGTCGCAGGAGGCTCGTTAGTACCCAGAGCCTAGCTTTATCCTCACAACAATTCATGTGTGCGTGTGTACTTCTAAACACGATGGCGGACCTCCTGGGAGGGATTCCGAAAGTCGAATTTGAGATAAGCTTTTCTTGACAATTGATACTACTTGGATGATTAGTCAGACCATCACGAGAGGAGGGCCAATGAAAAATAATTTAGGTGTTGCTACGGCTGGGAATCGAACCCAGACATTCTGCGCGGCAGTTTTCATGCCATTCAATTCGGGAACAAAATGATCGGCTATCATTGCTCTATAATGGTCTCCATTAACGGTAACTGACTCTCCACCATCATTTCGGAAGAAGTATGGCCCAATGACTCCACCAAACATTCAGTTTTTGTGAATGTAATGACGTCTCAAGGGTCTCATGTGTTTACTCTTTAGTCCAAATGGGGTAATTTTGCCTGTTGACGTAGTCATTCAACCAAAAATGAGCCTCATCACTGAACAAAATTTTGCGATGAAAATCAGCATCGAGATCAATCTAATTTTCGGCCCTTACCCCAAAATCACGACGTATTACATGGTCTCACGGCTATAATCCTTGCACAAGCTAGACCTTGTATGGTCAAAAGCCATCATCTTTGAGCAAAATCTTCCATAAAGTTGATGGACAAAGCTCGAATTGCTGTGTACGATGGCGAATCGATTTATTCTGGTCCTCTTCAACACTTTGTCCTACAGCGGCAATTGTATCTTCGGTGTGCACTGTTCGACGTCTCTCCGGATGCGTATTATCACATAGAGTAAAACGATCCGTGGTTAACCGAATTAATTGCTCTGATGGACGAATATGTCGACCATAAAATGAACGGAGCTTACGTTAGACTTCGCGACCTGAACCATTATTTTCGAAATAAATTTGCACGATTTGCAAGCGTGTTATTCATTTGTCAACTTGTTCATGATAAAATGGCAAACCAAACTTAACATAAATGACATTAGAGTTGCCCGATTTGAACACAAAATTTCAGTTTTATCTCTATTCGAAAAACCAACCTTTAAAAAAAACACCCGTTATTATTCCCAAAATATTTTCATCGAAAATTTTTGTCGACTTTACTTAAAATGTACCAAAAAAAGTTTTCAACGAAAAACGACCTCAAAAACATTGTGTTGACGAAATGTAGATATTCAGAAGGTCTAAATATTTTGCGTAGACACTTTTTCAAAATCCCCTACGGTTTAACCAAAAACAACTTTTTTTAGGTGGGCGTGGCCTATTTCCTTCTCATTGTTTTTGTGAATGAGTCTAAACCAAAAAATATACAATTTCGATTCTATTGAAGTAGGTAACTACCTATGTCTGAATTGCATTTTATTCATCGTCGAGTAGCTCTAATCTTATCTCGCAATTAGTTTCAATATTTAGAAAAACAATCGAAAATATTTGAACGACGATGCAGCAAAAGAAAAACGATCAACATTTTATGGCATCTGTATCGAAACCATTTTTTTTTTCAAAATGAACACACTTTTTTTTTTTTTAATGAACACGCACTTTCACTTTCCACAACAAAACCAGTAAAATTCAATAGCAGCAGTAGCTTGGTTTGTGTGCTGAACGCTGTTCTTCTATAAAGAAAAAAGTGGACATAAATCAAGAGAAACATTTTTTTAACGACTAAAATTTCAATGAATTTCTACTAAAAACAGTTTTTTACGAAAAACACCGTCAAAAGTTTTCAAGGCAAGAAAATTTGTGTTGACAAAATATAAATATTCAGAATATCGTAATACCTTGCTTAGGCACTTTCTCAAAATTCCTTATCTACGTTATAACAAAAAATTTACGTAATTCTAAAAAGTGGGCACGCAAGCAATTTACGTACCAATAACAAAAAAGTGTGAAAGTTTGGTTGAAATCAGTAAATGCGCTTAGGCGTATTTCGGAAAGAAACATTCTAAGGCTCAACTTATGTAAAATCTCTATAATTCGTACCCCGTTATATCGTAAGCCCCGCTTAATCTTAGTAAACTAAAGGTCTCATGAAAAAAATTGCGATTGTTCGTAGAACAGCAGTATATTTTGGGACCCAAGGTAATTACTTACTTACTTAAGTGGGCCATGTCGCTGTACAGCTTGCATAGTTCTTGGTTGAATCTTCGTCTCCATAGCCCGAAAACGCAAACGGGACCGAAAATTTTTCTAATTAGTAGTTCGAGTGAGGGCCTTAATACTTTATTGCCTTCTTAGGACGAAGAAACAGATTTTGGCAAAAGTAATTCTTCGTTTAATTTCTGACGAGGTGATGCTGTCAGAGTTAACAGCGGAGCCGAGGTAGACAATGTCTCGTACTACCTCAAGGTGATATCTGTCAGTGATGACGTTCTGTCCAATTCGTCGATGGTGAGTGTCCTTTCGTGTTGAGATCATATACTCGGTCTTAGCCTCATTTATTGCTAAGCCCTCTTTTGCCACTTCTTTCTTAATACTAGCAATCGTGGCTACGACATCACGTTGGGCCCAACCAAAGGTGTTTATATCGTCGGCGTATGCTAGTAGTTGTACCGATTTTTGGAAAATTGTGCCTCTGCTGTTGGCTCAAGAGCTTTGCAAAATCCTCTCAAGAATCAAATTGTAGAAGTCATGACAGCTCGTTGACGTAAAATTTTTTTTTTTTTCAAATGTGTCGGTAAGGTCGTTTCTGACCCTGATGGAGCAGAGAGAATTCTCAATCGTCATCCTACACAAAAGGACGAGTTTGGGCGGTTACCAAAACTAGACATGGCTCTAGTTTTCTCTATAAATGCTGTCGTATGCGGTTTTGAACTCGATGAATAGGTGGTGGGTATCGATTTGGACTTCTTGGGTTTTTTTTTCCAGGATCAGCCGAAGTGTAAAGATTTGATCGGTTGTGGACTTTCCTGGCCTAAAACCACACTGATAAGGGCCGATCAGGTTGTTTGTAAACGTTTACAGGCGTTCACATATTACTTACTCTTGCAGGCAATGTTGAGGAGACTCATGCCTCTGTAGTTGGCGCAGTTTAGAGGGTCTCCTTTTTTGTGGATCGGGCAAGTGATGCTGAGGTTCCATTCTTCACGCATAGCTTCTTCCGACCAAATTTGGCTTATGAGTTGGTGGATGTTACTTACCAAGTCATCTCCGCCGGCTTTATAAAGCTCGGCGGGAAGGCCGCCATTTCCGGCAGCCTTATTAAGCTTCAGTTTAGATATTGTTATCCTCAGTTCACTCAGGTCGGGTGGTTGGCAGTTTTTGCTATCGTTGCCAATATTGAATGGTTCGTTCCGTTCTGCCTGAATGTTGGAATGTTGTTCGTCATCGCCGTTTAACAGTCTACAGAAGTGGTTCCTCCATAGCCTCATTATCGACTGTATCCCAACTACGATATTTCCTCGTTCATCGCGACAGGATTTTGTTCGAGCCTTGTATCCTTGGCTTTGACGTTTTACACTTTGGTAAAACATGCGAACATCTTTCCTGGGGTGGCACCTCTCTATATCCTCGATCGCGCGCTTTTCTTGCTTTTTTTTCTTCCTTCTGAAAAGCCGATGTTCTTCCCTTCTTCTCTGCCTATAGAGCTCAACGGCAGCTCTCATCTTCAGCTGCAGCTTAGCTTTATGAGCATCGTTCTTGGCTGCGAGCATCTGTCGGCATTCCTCATCAAACCATGGGTTTCTTGCTGGTGGGCGCGAGAAACCTAGCACCCAGTTGCGGCTGATCTAATGGCTTGTTGGCATCGTTGCCATTGTTCTTCGACATTCACTGCTGGTGGTATGGTGTTAATCGATAGGTTTAAGGATACGCATTGCGCAAATGTATTGGTGGTCTCTTGCGAATGCAGTCTTTCGACATTATATTGTTTCACAGTATTTCTGGATTGTTGTGACGTGGTGGATATCCGCATTCTTATGGCTGCAACAAGGTAGTGGTGCGAGTCGATGTTAGCTCCTTCGAATGTTCGGACATCCAAAAACCTGGATGCGTGTCTCTTGTCTATCGAAATGTGTTCAATTTATTTGACCATTCGTTGATCTTGAGACTTCATGTCCCCATATGGATATCGAGGAAACCGTGTGCTCTCTATAGTGACATTTCGTTCCGTAGCGAAGTCAATTAGCCTTAGTATGTTACCAAACGTGTTTTCGTGTAGGCTATGTTTTCCGGCAATACTTCTTAAGATGTCTTCTCTTCCTATCCTTGCGTTAAAATTTCCCAGCATGATTTTAACATCGTACTTCGGTAGCCGCTCATAGGTTTTGTCATGGAGCTCATAGAAGCAATCTGTAGCAACATCTAATTGATTTTTCACTGGCCCTGCTCTCGTGATGATCTAACAAATTATCCGAGTAGTATCAATTGTTATCACAAATTCACCGTTCGGAGTTGGCATAAAACAGGAGGTCATCGGAGGCCATCATGCTAGAAGTACACACGCAAACATGAATGGTTGTGAGAAAACTCGGCCCTCGGTACTAACGAGGCTGTTGCGCCAAAAATTTGTATTTTTTTTTTTTTTTTTTGAAAGTTCGATTCACTCTTTTGTAACGGGTGATCCAAGTAGAGATACTTTTTTCAATAGCCTTTTTTGACAGATCACGTGTGAGTCGTGTCATGCTGTCATGCTATTTTTGTTTAGTATTGTTGGGCATTTCATAATGGAAAGACTTACGCGTGAACAGCGTTTACAAATTGTTCAACTTTATTATAAAAATTCACGTTCTGTGAGGAATGTGTTTCGTGCACTTCGCTCAACTTATGGTCAACATAATCGGCCTACTGAGCGTACTATTCACAGCACCATCACCCATTTTGAGACCCAGCATTCATTATTGGATAATATTCGACCGAATAGACCGCGTCCAGCACGCTGTGAAGAAAATATAGCGGCGGTAGCTGAGAGTGTACACGAAGACCGTAGAGAGTCGATTTGGCGCCGTTCGCAGCAACTCGGACTGACGTATGGAACGACTTGGCGCATTTAACGTCAAGATCTTAAATTGAAAGCATACAAAATACAGCTTGTGCAACAACTGAAGCCGCTCGACCTTCCCAAGCGACATCGCTTCGCTTTATGGGCTCTTGAAAAGTTCCAAGAAGATCCGACGTTTTCGAGGCAAATTTTGTTTAGCGATGAGGCCCATTTCTGGCTCAATGGGTATGTAAACAAACAAAATTGCCGCATTTGGGACGAAGAGCAACCTGAACAGATTGAAGAACTGCCACTTCATCCAGAAAAAAACAACGGTTTGGTGTGGTTTGTGGGCCGGTGGAATCATCGGTCCATATTTCTTTAAAAATTATGCCGGTGCGAACGTAACCATCAATGGCGACCGTTATCGTGCCATGATAACCAACTATTTGATGCCTGAAATTGAAGCTCGTGATCTCGGCGGCATTTGGTTTCAGCAAGACGGCGCCACTTCCCACACATCGCATCAATCAATGGACTTATTGAGAGAACACTTCGGTGAGCACATAATTTCACGTTTTGGGCCGGTCGATTGGCCACCAAGATCGTGTGATATCACACCGTTAGACTTTTTCCTGTGGGAATATGTAAAGTCAAAAGCTTATGCCGACAAACCCGCTTCGATTCAGGCCTTGGAGGAAAACATCACGCGTGTCATTCGCCAGTTACCAGTCGAAATGCTCGAACGAGTGATCGAAAATTGGACTCAACGGATGGACCATCTGCGACGTAGCAACGGCCAACATTTGATAGACATAATCTTCAAAAAAAATTTTTTTTTTCTTTAAAAAAGTAGGGAACCTCGAAATGGATCACTCTTTATACAGTGAGGCTCTACCTCTAGCCTTATTCGATGGATTTAGCCGAGGTAACCCTTAATCTTTATGTTTAAATGACTATTTGCGTGAGATTCGGATATTAAACAGATGTCGATATCTTTTTCTTGCATGTACAGTTCAAGTTGTCCAAGTTTTTTCCAAAGGCCATTGGCATTCCATGTAAACATTTTAAGAAATCTATTCACATCGAAGGTGGGGTGGGGTACGTTTGTGGCGAATACTATTTTCGAGCTTAAATAGCTTGTCAAAAACAAAAGAGCGATGAGATTTCTCCACCCTGTGGTGTTCTTCTGACAGTATACAGTGCGGTTCACATGGTTAGCCGCACCATTTTTCTCTCAATAAATTGCAGTTTTTCTGTTTGTTTTTTTCATGAACTACCAAACAATGCATTTATTGGAAAGGTTTGTTAAATTCTCTTCGAAAAAAAAACTAAATTCAAGATTAGTGAGAGACACTTAACGGTTGTTTTGATCTCTTTCTTCCCACTAGTACAAAAAAAGCTCAAATAAATCGGTTCATCGGTTGGTTAGACGCACGAATTTATACAGTTATTTCTTAATGCTGGGTAATGCAAATTAAATTTTGTTAATGAGTAAACGTTATTAAAGTTTTTCCGAGTGTTTAAAGTGAATATGGGTAAAAAAAAAGGTTGACGGTGGCGGAAAAGGCAAAAATTGAGGCCTACCACTCAGAAGGTTTTTCTATGCGGAAAATTGCAAGCGAAATCGGAAGAATTGTTAAAGCAGTTCGAAATTTTTTATCAAAATTGAAAAAATAACAAAGGAAGGACAAAAACAGCCTTAACACCGCACGAGAAGCGAAAGATAATAGGAATTGCCTCAAATTCAGCACACCCCACGATGAAAATCAGACAATTAGCGGGGGTAAGTGCCAGCAACTCAACGGTTCGTCGAGCTATTTTAGGTGCTCCACACTTGAAATTCAAAAAGTTACAAAAAAACACCACTAAACGCTGCAAGAAAGGAACTTCGGTTGGAATTCGCGCGTCTTCATATGGCATGGGACACTCAGGTTGGGAGTGTTTCAAATTGGAGAACTGTGGTGTTTTCTGATGAGAAAAAGTTCAACCTAGATGGTCCTGATGGGTATAATTTTTATTTTCATGATATCCGCAAAGACGAATGCTTTTTGAATCGCAACCATTCCAAGAAAGGAGGAGTAATGGTATGGGGGGCCATTTCATACTATGGTGCCTTTAAGTTGGTTTTTGTGTTTCACAAAATGACAGGAATGTCTTATAAAGCTCTTTTTCAAACAGCTTTTCCAGCCATAAGAGAGCTTTTTGGACCAATCCAGTGGATCTTACAACAAGATAATGCTCCGATCCACAACGCGCACGTTGTAAAAGCATTTCTCGCTAGTGAAAATGTGGAATTGTTGCCGTGGCCACCATACTCACCTGATCTAAACATTATAGAAAACCTTTGGGGATGGCTGACCCGTCAAATTTATGAAGGAGGCAAGCAGTATGAAAGCTGTGAGGAGCTTATTGCAGCAATTAAAGAAGCCTGGTCTAAGATTTCATTAGACTATTTAAAAATATTGTATGAATCGCTTAAAAGTCGAATTTTTGATGTCATTTCAAGTCGCGGAGGTTGTACAAAGTATTGAAATTGTGCAAAATAATTAAAATAATAATAAAAAAGCAAAAAAAAAATGATGGCAATCGATCAACTTCTTCTTTTTCAAACTTTTAACAGGTGCGTCTAACTAAGTGAACCGATTTTTTTGAGATTTGTTTGCACTAGTGGGAAGAAAGAGATCAAAACAACCGTTAAGTGTCTCTCACTAATCTTGAATTTAGTTTTTTTTTCGAAGAGAATTTAATAACCTTTCCAATAAATGCATTGTTTGGTAGTTCATGAAAAAAACAAACAGAAAAACTGCAATTTATTGAGACAAAAATAGTGCGGCTAACCATGTGAACCGCACTGTATCACGTGGAAGTGCTCCTATTGAATTTTTGAAGATCTTTGGAATGGCGCTTTCTACAGCAAGTTCTCTTAAGTGATGTCTATGTACGACTGTTACTTTAGCTTTCATTTATTGTTTCTTCCTCTACACAATTGAGTCAATCTATCAGATTTATCAGTTTCAAACTCGAAGTCATGGGTGTTAAGCTCAATTGGAATCTACACGTGTCTTAACTAATTTGCACAACAATAAGATTTTTATAAGTATCTATTTTTCTTAACCTTCGTGTGATGATATAAAACGTTACTCATATCGGTCTTGAATCAAAAGCTGTTCAGCATTACAGCATTTCCACAAACCTCTCACAGAACTCAAAGTTATATAATTTTCACATAACTTCATAGTTCACGTCCTAGATAAGCACACAAGCTATGCCACAAGACCTCAATTCATTTGCACATAAGTTCCCAAATGAACATGCATCTCCACTTCCATTTGCCTAAGTATAGTCATGCGTGCATTTTAACGATCCTCGCATGTCTAGACATCGTCAAACGTTGTGATCCGCATCTAAGTCTTCATATCATTTGTCATGTCCCGTAATGACACAGGTTGCCGAAAAAAAAAAATAAAACAATTGCAATTATTTATTATGATCCCTTGGGAAGGTGTCACAATCTTATGCAACATGTTTATCACAAGTAGATACAAGTATCTACCAATCCCCCGATATCTGGTTCAAATCGCAGGTCATCCAGAGTCCGCTCATAAAACAAATGATTTACGAGTGAACGGTGTAAAAGTGCCAGACATTCCGTTAATAGATCATTTCCATATGTTAGCATCCAACCAACAACGTTCAGGTGATCACTATTTATTGCCTCAAATCGGATGATGAAGATGGTCGCTGGTTGTTGTTGTTGTGGTGGTAGTGCTACAGCACTCACTGCTGCTGATGATGATGTCGGTCAAATGGATGAGATGATGGCATAGGATTGGGGTTAGAAAATTTTTTCATAAATTGCAGGGCAAACCATTGTGTATTGATGGTGAATAAGATGAAACGATTGGTTACTTAGACCATAGGGAAAAGGTGAACCAGAGGCACTCCCCTGCAATTGCCGCTAGGCTGGTCCATTCCAAAGGCCAGATTCCAACGAGTCGAAGTCTAGTTCAGTGCGTCTTTTTTTTTTTTTTAGTTGTCTTCAACCACCACAGTGATGTGTGGGAAATGTCAGATCCATAAATGAAATGAGATGTCTTCATAATTCTCTGGTGACTGAGACTGACTCGCGTTGAAGGGAAGAAGGTATGCGGCGCAGGTTGACAGCAAATTGGGGAAATCCATTTCAATAGGATTCCCACGATAGAAAGACAGGTTTAGGAAATGATTTTCAATGGAATTGGATCGGTTTCTGGATTATGCTTCAGCGGAATCGTTAGCTTGTATATCTTTGTAGGCATGTACCTAACTTAAGTGAGCAGGCAGCAACTCGGTATGGTTGCAGAAGTTTGTCAACTCTGCTCTTAAATTGTTTGGAGATTGTTTATTGGTGCGGATATGACTTTCGGTAGTTTGCTTCATTGTTTGTGTGTTTCCACGCGAATCTATTATTTAATTTTTAAAATCAAGTAAATGTTGGAGAAATAATTTAAAAAATAATGTAGTCTTGGTTTTAAAAAAAACCTGTTGATAAAAGTATTTGACTCACAGGAATCGGCGAATTGAACAAAACGTTAGTCTGCTTGTACATGTTGAATCTTGAGTCACGACTCACATAAGTTCGAAAGAGAAACAAAGTTCGAAAAGTTGAGAAGTAAAATATTTTGCTCTGTGAGTCGTGGGTAAATTTTTCAGCGACTATTTTTGACGTTTTCTTTTCTATTCCTTCTTTTTATAGTTATGTTGCTTCATAGGATTTCGTTGCTTGGAGAATCGGTTTCGCTACATCTGCCTTTGTACGGAGACTCTTGAGAAAAAAGTCGCGGTGTGTCAAGCTGAATACAAGAAGAATGTCAAATTTGAGTCAAGACAACAAGTCGCAGTGCAAAAGCGCGAGACTTACGAAACAAATTAACAAAGCGAACTTCAAAAAAAAAACGTCACTCAAGAGTCAACGTGTATAAGCGGGCTTACGAAATTATTAAGTGCCAACATGACGGAATCTATTACAATTCTTTAGTCAATTAGAACCAAAGTAAGGGTTTTTTTTTAGATTTTTGAAGTTATAACTTTTTTTTTATTTATTAATTTTCTTCGAAAAATTCTCTTAAGCCTGTCATACATGGATTTTTATCAGAAATGAGCAGAAGTCTTAATGAACGAGCTCTAACATTTTTTGTTCGTACCATATTTTTCGTATATTTTGTGTGGCAAGAAACGGCGCTTACTATAACTTCTGTAAAAATGATGCCTGATAGGAAAATTATAAAAATAAATTAAAAAAAAATAGACGATCTTGATACCAAAAGGTTTATATTAAAAAAAATTCTACAAAATCCACTAAGAAATGCCAGACGCTTACATTTGAAGTAACACAGACCAATCCAGCGATTTTTACGGCTAACTTTCAGCGCTGTAATGCAGGACCGGGTTGATCAGGGTCTTATATAGCAGATAATACTTTCTGAAGATATCTTCTATTTAATACAAACCACGATGCAAGGTCGAGAAAATTGACTTTGAAAACTTGCTTAATTCCCTTGGATAGCGTTTTGCCATCGGAGGGGGCTTTAATGCAAAATATGTATTTTGGGGATCTTGATGCATATAACAGAAAGGTTAGAAAGTACAATACCGAATTGAATTCTTCGAGAAAACCAACTTATTGGCAAACTGATTTTACAAAAATACCGGATTTGATCGATTTTTTCACAGTTAAAGGTCTGCCGTCCAATCGAATCAAAGTTGAAGATTGCTTTGATCTTTTCTCTGATCATTCTCCGGTCATTCTAACAACGAACAAGTCAATAATAAGAAATGAAAACCCACCCAGACTAACAAACGGAAAAACCAGCTGGGAAGGCTTCAAAAACGATATTGAAAATAGTATTCGACGTGGTTTATTGCTTAGATCTCCATTAGGACTCGAAGACGCGGTTGCCTTCTATATCGATACCGTTCAAAAAGCAGGATGGAATAATACTCCTCAACAACGCAATATAGTGAGTTATAGTCCTATCAAGTACCCACGGGAAATAAAAAACTTGGTTAGACAAAGAAGAAAAGCTCGCAAAAGATGACACCAAACTCACGCCCCGCAAGATTAAACATCTCAATCGGTTAAGTAGCTTACTATCAAATTCAATAAAATTTGCAAAAACCATGCAGTAAAAACTTATCTGCAAAGCCATACCGCTAAAAAAGGATCTAGTTGTTCATTTTGGAAACCAATTAAAGTCATAAAAAGGCCAAAAAACCAAATAAGGCAACTCAAGACGACTAGGCAAGAACCGATAAGGAAAAAGCAGATGTTTTTGCCGCACAACTTGATGATGAATTTAAGCCATTTGATGGTCCAGAAAACATTATTTTTTAGCTTTATTTTTACGGTTGTTTTTTGCCAACTTGTCTATTTGACGTTTGTCTTCATTATGCTTGCCATTTCATCATGAAAAGACTTACGCCGGAACGACGCTTGCTTATTGTATTATAGAGTTCTTCGTTCACATTTTGGTAATCGTAATCGTCCAATTGAACGCACTTATCACACAACCATCACCAAATTCTGGACAAATTTTATAATTTTGCAGATTCAAGGAAACATATGAAATATGTAGCGAAAGACTACTAGCTATATGATAAAACGATTTTATAATCGTGCCTACATGATAAGACGTCTGCCAACTTACTTAGAATACTTGACTTCGCTACGGAACGATGTGCCACTATAGCCAGCACAAGGTTTCTCCACCTCGATATCTATAAGGGGACATGGCAGTACAACGAGCAATCAACCACATTGATCGCATTGCTATAGATAAGAGGCACGCATCCAGTATTTTGGATGTCCAAACATTCCGAGGGGCTTATATCGACACGGACCTTGTTAAAGCTAAGGCAAGAATGGAGATAAATATCACGCCACAACAAACAGACTGCAATCGCAAGAGACCGGCAATACCTTTGCGGAACGCGTATCTGTAAACATTAAACTTATCTATTCACCATACCACCAGCATGTAATGTCTGAGAACTATGGCAATAATGCCAACAGGCCATTAGGTCAGCCGCTACTTAGGTGCTAGGTTTCTGGCGTCCGCCAGCACGAAACCCCTGGTTTGATGAAGAGTGCCGACTGATGCTCGAGCCAAGAACTAGGTCTATGAGGCTAAGCTGCAGGTAAAGACGAGAGCTCTATAGGCAAAAAGAAGGGCAGTACCCCGGCTTTTCAAAAAGAAGAAAAAAGAGCAAGAAAAGCGCGGTCGAGGATATAGAGAGGTGCCACTCCAGGAACGATGTTCGCAAAGTTTTACTAAAGTGTAAAACGTCAAAGCCAAAGATACAAGTCTCGAACAGAATCTTGCTGAAATGAACAAGAAAATATCGTAGTTGAGACACAGTCGTTTCTGAGGATATGGAAGAACCACTTCTGAAGACTGTTAAGCGGCGATGACGAGCAAAATTCCGCTATCAGGCAGTCGTAGCCATTCAACATTGGCTACGACAGCGAAAACTACTAACAACCCGACTAAAGTTAAGTGAGGATAACCTAACCTAACTCAAGCTTTACAAGGCCTTCTCGCTGAGCTTTTTAAAGCCGGCTGAGATGATTTGGTAAGTAACATCCACTAACTCATAAGAGAAATCTGATCGCATGAAAGTATCCCTGATGAATGGAATGACAGCATTATTGCCATATCCACAAACAAGGAGACCCTCTGATTTGTGCGAACTACAGAAGCATAAGTTTCCTCAACATCGCCTACAAGACCCTATCTAACGTGATATATGAACGCCTGAAACCGCTTACCAACAACCTGACTCACGTACCATTACCAGAGGCACTATCTTCCATAGATCGGTGCAACTACTGCGTGCGCCAACGATATTGGCATCATTGATAGGACCCAAGGTGGTGTCATAGTCACGGTTGCTATTATGGAAAAGGTACCGGCAAAAATGGTTTAGCAGTAAACGAGTGTAAGACTAAGTATATCCTGCCATAACGAAAGGACATACATACAACATCGACGAATTGGACAGAACGTCACCATTGACAGATAAAAATTTGAGGTAGTACGGGACTTTTTCTATCTCGGCTGAGCTGTTAACTCTGACAGCAACACCTTGTCAGGAATTGAATGACGAATTTCTCTTGCCAACCGCTGTTGTTTCTTCGGGCTAAGAAGGCAATTCGGCTCCACTGTTAACTTTAACAGCAACACCTTGTCAGGAATTGAATGACGAACTTCTCTTGCCAACCGCTGCTGTTTCTTCGGCCTAAGAAGGCGATTCGGCTCCTGCCAACCGCTGCTGTTTCTTCGGACTAAGAAGGCAATTCGGCTTCGCGCTGTTAACTCTGACGGCAAGTCAGGAATTGAACGACGAATTTCTCTTGCTAACCGCTACTGTTTCTTCGGGCTAGGATGGCAATTCGGGTCCGCTGTTAACTTTGACAGCAACACCTTGTCAGGAATTGAATGACAAATTTCTCTTGCCAACCGCTGCTGTTTCTTCGGGCTAAGAAGGCAATTCGGCTCCGCGCTGTTAACTCTGACAGCAAGTCAGGAATTGAATGCCGGATTTCTCTTGCCAACCGCTGCTGTTTCTTCAGGCTAAGAAGGCGATTCGGCTTCAGAGATCATCACTTAGAGGAACGCATTTTTGGCCGTTGATATTATTAATCCTGTTGTTCAATGACAATGATTGTGATGATGTCCACCAGGCCAATTATAAGGAATTTTTCAGAAATCGTTTTTTTTAATATATTTCGACGGATTTGTTGTATACCCTGCGCTTTGAGACTATTTGGTGTAAGGCATTTTGACCACTCTCCTATTAGTCTAGGTAAGTTTCAACCACTCCTTATATTGATGGATTTTTGTGATCCTCTACCCCCCTTCTTACTCAAGGCTTACATCCGCAACATCATGACAGAAAATATGTTTAACAAAAGTACCAAACGAAATGGCCTGACCAACATTCCAAAATGTGTACGACAACTAATCAGATGTCTATAATGACTGCTAACGTGTTTTTTAGTGCCCCTAAGCTAAAAAGGTATATCCAACCAGTTTGACATGATCTACATGTTGCGGTTTTCAACTTTAACAGATGAGTCAACTTGTCAGATCACTGATTCAGTTACATCTTCCATATATCTTGTCAGTATTTGTAGTTGGGGTGTATATTATTAGATGGAATTTTTTAAATCACAGAATTTTGCTAAAATGTGGTTTATTGCCAACACTCCTAAACGGTTTATTAAATCTCTTTGCACAAAGACACCATTTGGTAGTGGACTAAATAACACCAAAACTTACTACAGTTGCTCAACCCAACATGAAGTATCTGAATCTCCTTTTCATCACGTCTTAAAAAAAAACCGTAAGCAAATACGTATATTATTTAACAACACTAGCATTACGTCACATAACCCCATCTCCAATCTCATGTCTTCACAAGAACGATGCTAATGAGTCTGGAACCACGGAACCAGTTAAAGAAACAAAAGAAATCACTTTCGGTATCCAGCAAGCACATGCTAATTAGTTCATCAAATTAATTCAGCTGAAGAGATTTCATTGCGACCGAGAGTGAAAATTTGTTTGTTCTGGGGATACATATTCTGGTGTTCACATATTCTTTTATTGGCCTTTACGCAACACGATTTCTGTTTAAATGGCATCACGTTGAGGTATCTAGATATTCGCATCTGAAGCACGTTTTTACCGGAGGAGACTGTAAACATAAAAATGTTTTGGGTTTTGTGGGCACATAAACGTCAAAATATCACTAAAAATTCGTCTTCGGTGTTGGAACTGTCAGCTGGAAAAATACTGCTAATTGATTTATTCCTTTGTTTGCAGAGATTAGAATTCAGGTTTTGATTTCTGGTATCTTTGTCGCACATCGCATATCGCTTTTTTAAATCTCGCTTATCCGTTGTCTATGAATTCAAATTGGCATGGCACTGTGTCGGTAATGTAGGTTCAAAAATTAATGTTTAACTGGGCATCTGCTGAGATAGGAAATCCATTTTGCAAGTAATTGATAATTTTTTTATTAATTATTGTCTACCCTTAAGTTTTTAGATGATAAAACATAAAAAACTGAATTACAAACAGAAAAAATCTATTTTGCGAAATTCGTTACTTCAAGAGATAAATTTTTTTAAAACTTTGTTTCAAAATGCCATTTTAATCTTAGACTTACGAAAAGCGGGAGTTACGAGGTTTTCTCCTAAGCCTTCAGTTGAGAAGTTAGGATGTTTTTCAGGGGTATTTGGGGGTTCCACTGAGGGATCTCTCACAGGTTTACCTATCTTGCCTCAGCTAAAATATTTTGAATCAGTGAAACAACATTCATAGCTCGGTGTTTTTTTTTTCTTTTGTCAAAGCGACAGTTTCCTTACTTCATTGCTTATAATAGTGATGAGTTCTCTTCCCGATTTATACAAGGTGGGACCAAAAGAAGTCATACGATGTCGTTTCGCTATTCAGAATTTCGGTTGTGGCTCGAGCAGTGTAAGCTGTCGCACCGTCCGGTTGGAACAACATGTCCCCCAGTCCTAATTCGTCCAATTGCGGTTGAAAAAACTCGGTTGACATGGCCCTATAGCGCGCTCCGTCCACTGTTGTCGTTTGACTAGAGGCGTTTTCGCAAAAAATGGCCCGATGACTCCTCCAGCGTGGACAGCACACCATGCAGTAACTTTGAGCGGGTATAATGGCTCCTCGTGCATTACTCGTGGATTTTCGGTACCCAAAGAAGCGATAGTTTTGCTTGTTCACGTATCCGCTGAGGTGGAAATGAGCCTCATCGCTCATTGTGATTTTGGTCGAAAAATCGTCCACTTCGTCCTTGAGATTGAGGATGGCTTGGGCGTAGGTTACACGCTTTTGGCGGTCGACAGGCATAAGCTGATGCACAAACTCGACTTTGTATGGGAATATGCGCAAGTCTTTGACCAAAGTTCGCCTCATGGACAACCGGCTGATGGCTAATCGCGAGGCACGTCATCTGGTCGACGTTTCCGGCGACAGCTCGACATCCTCGGCAACAGCGTCAATAGACTCGGCACAATGGGCGCTCCGGTTCCGGCTACTCTTGGCAACGTCTAGTGTGGTCCCATGTTCTTAAAGGTAGGTGGCCAAACGGCTCAGTTTTTGCGCAGTCGACATCGGAGAGCCGGGGAATCGGCGACGGAATTCGCGCTGCGCCAACACTACAGAGGAATTGTTACGCAAAAAAAAAAATAGACACGATTATTCCGCGTTCTTGAGGAGTGTATCGCTCCATAGCTTGTTCACTGGTATTCTACATCTGTATAGTCCACAAAGGTCAAAACAGATTTGACAGTGGCAGCCAATTGCAAAAATAAGACCATCTTCCCATAGGGCGATCTCTTTTGGCCCACCTAGTACAAAACAACCAGCTGTTCTCTTTTAGCAGAAAGGGCAAAAGGACGAATATAGTAAACTTAGGTCTGTAAAAAATGTCAGCTTTTTCAAGTGGGAAATATTGCTAAACATACTGTAGAGATCGGAAAGATCACGGAAGGATCCGTAAGTGAAAAACCCTATTGATTTCTGCCGAGGTAGTAGGCAAATATAAAACGATTTTCTGTGATCTTATTTTATCAAATTGGAACGCACCTATCCAAAAGTTTTTATCTACGACAATTGTTCAAAAAAGCGTCGAAATAAAAATTTTACCAAAAGTTGGAGTCAACAGTGTTTTTTTTACTAAAACGAAAATATGACACATTTTGGATGCAGTGACTTCACAATTTTTGCTTAGGGCACTCAAATTTTTGATATCTATGGCTAATCAATTTTTCCAAAGGATATCGGTGTTTTGATTTTGAAATTCTTTAGCTGTGGAAATTTTCTTTTAATATTTTCATCGTAGCACGAGCTGTGTTTGATGTGGCACCGGCTTGTTGGAACCTTCTGTGCTGTAGGCCTAATTGATCCGATTCGGGAACGAGAAGGTTTTCCATCATGTCTCTGTAGTGATCACCATTACTTGTTACAGTATCACCTATGACATCCTCAAAAAATATGGCCAAATGACGGCCCTGGCCCAAATAGGTACTCTACGTGGCTGTGGTGGTCTTTGGTATGCCAACCGAGGGTTTTCAGTTCTCAATGGCTAATTTGCTTACTGACAAAGCCAGCTGATGCCTACCAACTCCGATTCGCAGCTAGCACGTGGTGACAGCTGAGTGACTAGTACCTTGACCATAGAAAGGGTCCCAATCAGTGTAAGAACTCATAGTGGAGGCAGATGAGAACGGGGAGAAGATGTGAACTTAAGCTTTTACACATATTCCAAGCGGCCGCGGAAGAACTTTCAAGATGGAGTCAACTGTGGTGACTTAAGTCCCAGTAAGAAGTGAATAACCTAAATGAGCTGCTTCATGAAATTCGGACAACAGGTCATTTTGGAATCTAGAGGGTAAACAGGACCAGAGATGGTAACTAATGCGTCAAGAGGCATTCGACAGCTTTCAATCAAGTAGTACATACTAATGGCGCGCCCCCTGTCATATGGGTTCCTAATAAATTGAAAGTGCTCCCCAGGTTGCGGGTTGTGCTTTAGGTTAACTACCCGCCATGGAAAAAAAAATTGCTGTGAAGCAACCAAGACCATCTGAAAGAACTGATTTCATTATTGACGACCATCCTAAACTAAAGAGGACAACGAAGTTCGTATCTGCACCTGAAATGTGAGAACATTTAACAGGAAATGTGCAGACGAACACTAAGCGATAGCCCTAAATTGCTTAAAATCATATATTACCACCCTCCAGGAAATACGATGGAATGGGCCGGAGAAAAAGTGATGAAAAACTGTGACATCTAAAGGGTTTTTCAATAAGAGCGCTACAAAAGTTTTTTTTAAATAAAACAAAAACGGTTTTGGATATCAATGAAATTCTTTATTCCTGTGAAAGTACGTTTGATTCCATTATGTATGAAACTCGATTTCTTTTGCATGGCCACCACCGCCACGCTTGCAGAAGTCCAGACGCTGAACCCAATTTTCGACGGTTGTCAAGCATAAATCGGCCGATACTGCTGCAATTTCACGTTCGATATTCGTACGAAGTTCATCAATCGTCGCCTGGCTTGTTGGCATAGACCATAGACTTGATGTAGCCCTACAGGAAATAGTCTAATGGCGTCAAATCGCACGACCGAGGCGGCCAAGCGACTGGACCATTTTGTGAGATAACACGTTCTCCAAACTTGGTTTCCAATAAATTGATTGTGGCATTCGCTGTGTGGCTTGTGGCGATGTCCTGTTGGAACCACATATCCTCCAAGTCCATATCATCCAATTGGGGCCAAAAATATTTGGTTATCATTGAACGGTAGCGATTCCCATTCACAGTAACGTGCCGGTCTTGATCAACACGCAAGAAGTACGGCCCAATGACGCCGCCGGCCCATAAACCACACCAAACCGTAATTGTTTTGGGATGCAATGATGACTCATGGAGTACGTGGTGATTGCTGCCTGACCAATACCGCATATTTTGTTTATTGACGAAGCCATTCAGCCAGAAATGAGCCTCAGCGCTGAAGATGACTTTTCGGTGAAAATCCGAGGGATTCCCAAGTTGTTGCTCAGCCCAATTCACGAACATACGACGCTTCTGGTGGTCAAGCGGCTTCAGTTCTTGCGTCAATTTAATCTTGTAAGGATGAAGGCCAAGATCTTTTCGCAAAATTCGCCACAACGACGTCACAGAGATGCCCAACGCTTGAGAACGACGTGTGAGAGACACATTTGGGCTTTCTTCAACTGAAGCCTCAGCGGCAGCAATAATCTCGACACTACGGGCACTTCTTTGTAGTACTGGCACGGGAACATTTTATACTGTGCCTGTCGATTCAAATTTTTACACTAGACGCTCAATTGTTGATCTGCTAGGACGATTATGACGAACGTAAATTGAATTGGACGTAGCGCTCTTAACGTTGAGGCCACTGTCTCTGAATTTCGGTTGTAAATTTTAATAATTTCGACTCGTTGTTGGATCGTATTTCTTTCCATCATGAAATGGTAAACCTTACTGAAGAGAAATGTCAAAAGAGCGGCAAGAAATATGGCGTCGTTTGCTGTCCCTGCCGCTCAACTTTTGTAGCGTCCCTGTTGGAAAACCCGATACTACGACCATGTTATAACGAGCAGTACAGTGACTATTCGGATGCGGATTTGTTATAAATGCCAGACTTAGGCAAGAAGTCTAATGTGTCCAAGACATTAGCGAACGCACTGAAACTATCCGCATCAAGACCAAATACGCCAACATAAGCCTTATAGGCGCTCACGCCCCAACGGAGGAAAAAGATGATATAGCTAAGGATTGCTTCTACGAGCTCCTTGACAAAACCTATGAGCGACCACAGAAGTGCAATGTTAAGATCGTGCTGGGAGACTTACACCCAAAGATAGGAAGAGAAGACATCTTTAGCAATGTTGTCGAAAAACATAGCCTACACACCAATACGTCTGGTAACGGAATTATGCTATTTAACTTTACTAGGGAACGAAATGCCACTAAAGCCAGCAAGCGGTTTCCTCACCTCGATTTCCATAAGGGACACGGCGGTCTCTAAATCATGGAACGGTCAACCAAATTGATTTCATTGCGATAGACAAGAGGCACGCATCCAGTATTTTGGATGTCCGAACAGCCAAGGTAAGAATGCGGAAATCCATCACGCCTTAACAAACAATAAATACGGTGAAATAATTCGCGCAACGCTAATCCCTCTACCTCTTGATTAACACAATACCACTAGCATCGAATGTCGAAAAAATTATTCGAAAAAATTTTCCGTTTGCGTTGAGACGAAGAGAGATTCAGTGTTGCGCCAAAAATTTGTATTTTTTTTTTGTAACTACAAATCACTTTCAGCGTCAAAGCCGACTGATGAAAATAATCTGTTTTCACACAACACCGCGTTTCACCGTCGCGTTGACGTTGAAAACGCGCTCTGTGTGACGGAGCCTTCAGCACCGGGATAATTATAGAGACACATTGGTTAAGGCCCAGGTTTATTCCACACTGTAACGCCGCTTAATTAAGTGATTTACTAAGTGTCGTCCAAAAAAATTGTCAAGGACTGAACTGTAAATTTTTGTTTACTGCTTTATTGTAGTGTTAGCAAGGACGTTGAAAATTGTTTGCAGATACTGATCCTGGGTCCTTTGTTCATAAGACAACTAAGTAGATAAACATATACCAACGAAAGTTCTGAATAAAGTTTGCAGACGTCTGTCTTGTTAATCCTGTTTTGTGATTAAAATGTGTTGCGATCAAAGTTATGCAACAACGGACACACTTATCATATCACAGGTATGCTAATTAAAATATTTGCATGACCTTCAAAATCTTTTGTTCAATCATGAATATATAAAATGTTTAGGAATCCAATAACAAAACGCATCGTAGATACAAAATGAAATATATCTCTATCAGTATCTACTAACAGAAAAGATACAATAAATTGAAAAAAATAACGCCGCATCAGTGTTTAGCACTTTTAATTTATAAATAAAATTAATTGATAAATAAAACAATGTCTGGTCATAAGCATGATGTAGCTTTGATCATTAAAACTATAAAAGACTCAAAGTGTTACGACAACGAAATAGTATCTGTTATAGTCAACCTGGGATTACAACGCTCAATCGAAATGGAAAAGATGGTACAAGGATTTTTTTTACACAACTGTTTGTCAAGTTACGAGAAGAACAATTTTTTTTCAGATCTTGCTTTTTACGTTCACGATCGTCGTGGCTGTGATAACCCTTTCATCGGCTCAAGTACCAATAACAATTTATGATAGTGAAGGTCAAATAGTTAGTCAGTACAACAGTTACGGCGGTATCGATGATGATTTTGATCCTGAATATACACCAAAAGAAGAACCATCATCATTCCTTGATCCTTCTGCAGAAGGTGCAGTGCTAAGCTATTCACCTGAAAATAGTGAAGAAAGTAGTATTGAAATACAAGAACATCCCACATACTAGAGGAATAAATTATTGAAAAAATAGTTTTAAGCTAAAGTTGATATTTGTTACATTTTAATGGTGGAGCTCTCTGTGCTCCATTACTATGATTTCACTATAAAGGACAATTTGAGCAGCAGTTACGATCCGAAGACAACATGGACGTTGATAAATGAAGTATTGGGAAGCAGGAAACCGGATCTGGGTGAATTTTTAGTAAAAATCTTTTCGTTGACTATAATCTTAGGGGAACATCTCATCAGCATCAATTATACATACATACGTGTGACATAACCTCATCCACATAAAGATAGAAATGCTCTCCTATGCGTATCAATCTACTTAGGAGACGTCGAATCCACAGAGGTCGAAGACTTATTGTATCGCTAAAAAACACAGAAAGCACCAAGTGCGTATGGTAGATATCAGAGCAACTGATTTAAAACAAATGGCGATATATTTGCTTTAATACTTCAACGGTTCCATCTAAACTAAAAGCAGCAATGGTCGGCCAATTTACAATGGAGGTAGCAAGAAACAATCAGGAATCTACTGCCCAATGGCGATCTTGCCTACTGTTCAAAAGGTTATGGAACCAAGTGTCTCAAATCGTGTATAAGATTTTATCCAGAAATACAACCTAAATAGCAAATATCAGTACGGATCTCAAAAGCGCAAAAGTACCAACCAACTTCTATTAGATTTTGCTAACCTGGTCAAACAAAGGTAAACGTTATCATACATAAGTACTGTTCGTGGACATCAGTAGAGCGTTTGATAGCTTCAACCACAACAAATTAATCGACGCTGTCCAAAGAGTTGGAATCAGTGGGAAGGTGGCATCCTGTATAGCACATTACCTGACAGAGTGGAAATAAATGTCATAGCAAATCTCATAGAGTGCAGTATGGAAATCCACAAGGTGGTAAACTGGGCCCTCTACTTTTAATCTTATACAGGTGGGCAAAAAGAAGTCATCCGATGTTGTCGCCGGCTTCAGAATATCGGTTGTGGTTAGCGCAGTGTGTGCCGTAGCTCCGTCCTGTTGGAACCACATATCCTCCAGTCCTAATTCGTGCAATTGCAGCAGAAAAGACTCGGTTAAGGCCCTATAGCGCGCACCGTCCACTGTTGTCGTTTGACCAGCGGCGTTTTCGAAAAAAAAAATGGGCCCGATGACTCCTTCAGCGTGAACAGCGCACCATGCCGTAACTTTGAGCGGGTATAATGGCTCCTCGTGCATTATTTGTGGATTTTCGGTGCCCCAAGTAGCGATAGTTTTGCTTGTTCACGTATCCGCTGAGGTGGAAATGAGCCTCATCGCTCATTATGATATTGGTCGAAAAATCGTCCACTTCGTCCTTGAGATTGAGGATGGCTTGGGGGTAGGCTACACGCGTTTGGCGGTCGACAGGCAGCAGCTAATGCACAAACTGGACTTTGTACGGGAACATGCGCAAGTCTATGACCAAAATTCGCCTTATGGACGACCGGCTAATTGCGAGGCACGGCATCTGGTCGATGTTTCCGGCGACAGCTCGACATCCTCGGCAACAGCGTCGATATACTCGGGACAATAGGCGCTCCGGGCGGCTACTCTTGGCAACGTCTAGTATATTCCCATACTCTTCAAGGTAGGTGGCCAAACGGAGCAGTGTTTGCGCAGTCGGTGTCAGAAGACCGGGGAATCAGCGACGGAATTCGCTCTGCACCAACACTACAGAGGAATTGTTACGCAACAAAATAGACACGATTATTCCGCGTTCTTGGGGAGTGTATCGCTCCATGGCTTGTTCACATGTATTCTACATCTGTTTAGTCCACAAATGCCAAGACAGATTTGTATATAAAAATGGACTGTACGTTTGTTTGCATGTTTGTATATTTGTTTGAAGCCTATAGCTGGCTGAACCTCCAAACCGATTTTATCAAAATGTTCACAGGACCTGGCTGCATATCGATACCTTCACGGAAAAATGTACTAAGCGACCTTTTTAAAATTTAGCATGAGACAAAAAAAAACTTCCTATGTATGTTATTTTGTGTATTTTCTAGTGTACTGCAAATTTTATTTTTCCATCGTTTATCTTGTATTATTGGTAGAACCTAAAACCAAGACCAAAACGTGGCGCTTGCATAAATTATAGGAGCAAGTCAAAAAGTATATTTCCTGAAAAATTGTCGCTTAGTACATTTTTACCAGGAAGGTATCGATATCTAGAAGGAACAATAGGCTTTTGTTTTTTTTCGTCATCTCAAAAGGGCGTGGCATTTCCGGCAAAGTTTTCACTGTTCATGGAACCTCCAATATTAAGTAAATATTTAATGCCAGAAATGTGTATCAGTAAAATAACGACTGTCCTATATGTCCCGAAATACACAAAAAACCAAAAGCTGATATCCCAAAATTCCAAAATTTAAAAATCCCGAGACCTAAAAACATAAAATCTCGAAAACCCTATATCCAAAAAACTTAAAATAACGAAAGCCCTAAATCCCGAAAACCTTAATTCCTGCAAACCTAAAATCCTGAGAAAAAAAAAACGGAAAGCCAAAAACCCAAAATATCCAATATTCCGAAAAACCAAAATATCGAATATCATGAATCCTTAATCGCATGAACTTAATATACCAAAAATCCAAATTTCTTAAAATCAAAAACCTTGGAAAACCCAGAATCCCAAAAACTAAAATTCCAGAAAGCCCAAAATCCCGGAAACTCAAAAACTACCGAAAATCAAAAATGAGAAAAAGAAAACCCTAAAAATCAAAAATCCGGAAAACCCCAACATTCCGAAAATGAAAAATGCGGTAACCCGAAATCCCAAAAACTCAAACTCCCGAAAACCCAAAATACCGAAAATCAAAAATCCGAAAAACACAAAATCCAGAAAATCAAAAATCCGGAAAAACTCCATCAATCGCATCCAGCTAACATCCAGCATTTAACTTTTAACAACATTAACTCTTCACCTGTTTAATGGAGATTTGAACGGCTCGTTATAGTTAAAATCAATCCCTTCAGACAGAAACCTAAACGACCCAAAGCTCAAGATTTGTACCCACAAAGTACTTAAAAAAGACAAGCCTTACAAAGAACCCCGTCGAAGTCTCCACAGATTAAAAAAATCTCCTTAAAACAATAAAAGCTTGTAAGGGTAAACTTCAAAGAATATATCATAGAGCGGGTAACAAAACCAATCCAAGTTATTAATCTCTGTGAAAATGTCTTTCCTTAACATAATTATAAAGGACATTTTTAGAGTGGAACCAAACGAGCAGTTCTTGAGGAGGCTGGAAAATATAAAGACTACCACTAACATTTTTATGGAAATAAATAAAATTTCATGTACTTACGTACTTAAGTGACGCTACAGTTCGGAATGAGCCTGGGCCTCAACCAACTTACTTACTTACTTAAGTGGCGCTACAGTCCGGAATGAACCTGGGCCTCAACCAACATGCCTCTCCAATTAGCCCGGTCCTTAGCTAATTGCTTCCAGTTGCGCACTCCAAGTTGGTTGTGGTCTGTTTCTACTTTTGCGCGCCACTTAAGGCGAGGTCTTCCTCTACTGCGTCCGACGTCTGGCTGGGAATCGAAGATTCTGCGAGCCGGAGTATTGGTGTCCATTCGTTCTACATGTCCTAGCCATCTTAAACGTTCAATGCGGAGTTTTCTGACCAGGGGCATGTCGCTGTACAGCTCGTATAGTTCTTGGTTGAATCTTCGCTTTTGAGACGGTCCATGCTTCAGCGCCGTAGAGCAGGACTGGGATGATCAGGGTCTTATATAAGATCTCCTTAGTAGTTCGAGTGAGGGCTTTACTACTGAATTGCCTTCTTAGCCCGAAGAAACAGCGGTTGGCAAGAGTAATTCTTCGTTTAATTTCTGACGAGATGTTGTTGTCAGAGTTAATAGCGGAACCGAGATAGATAAAGTCCCGTACTACCTCAAAGTTATATCTGTCAATGGTGACGTTCTGTCTAATTCGTCGATGGTGTGTGTCCTTTCGTGTTGACAGCATATACTTCGTCTTTCCCTCATTTACTGCTAAACCCATTTTTGCCGCTTCCTTCTCTATACTAGCAAACGTGGCTATGACATCACGTTGGGTCCTACCAATGATGTCAATATCGTCGGCGTATGCTTGTAGTTGCACCGATTTTTAGAAAATCGTGTCCGTGGTGTTGGCTCAGGAGTTTTGCACAATCTTCTCAAGAGTCAGATTAAAGAAGTCACATGACAGCGCATCGCCTTGCATAAATCCTTTTTTGGTATCGAATGTGTCAGTGAGGTCGTTTCCGACCCTGATGGAACAGCGAGAATTCTCCATCGTCATCCTACACAAACGGACGAGTTTAGACGGTATACCAAAACTAGACATGGCTCTGCATAGTTCGTCTCCATAAATGCTGTCGAATGCGGCTTTGAAATCCATGAACAGGTGGTGGGTATCGATTTGGACTTCTTGGGTTTTTTCCAGGATCTGCCAAAGTGCGAAGATTTCATCGGTTGTGGACTTTCCTGGCCTAAAACCACACTGATAAGGGCCGATCAGGTTGTTGGTAAATGGTTGCAGGCGTTCACATATTACGGCAGATAGAATTTTGTATGCGATGTTGAGGGCCTCAACCAACCTGCCTCTATATTTAGCCCCGTCCTTAGCTAACTACTTCCAATGCGAAGATTTTTTTTTACAGGTTCATGTCGCTGTACAGTTCGTATTGTTCTTAGTTGAATATTCGTCTCCAAAGCCCGTCAAGGCAAACAGGACCGACAATTTTCAAAGAATTTTCCTCTAGAATCGGATTTCTTCATCCGCTTTTGAGACCGGCCATGCTTCAGCGCCGTGTGAGGGCTTAACAACTAAATTGCTGTTGGCAAGAGAAATTATTCGTTTAAATTCTGACGTGTTGGTGCCAAAGCTAATAGCGGAGCCGAGGTAGACAAAGTCCCGTACCACCTCAAAGTTAAATATATCAATGGTGAGGTTCTGTTCAATTCGTCGATGTAGTGTGTCCTTTCGTGCTAACAGCAACTACGTAGTCTTACTCTCATTTACTGCTAAACCCATTTTTGTCGCTATGACTTCACGTTGAGTCCGACCAATGATGTCAATATTGTCGGCATATTCGCCATACAACGATTTATGGAAGATTGTTTCTCTGGTGTTGGCTCGGGAGTTTTGCACAATCTTCTCAAGAAGATTGGGCTCAGTGGCGGGGTCGTTAGTGCGATGAAGTGCCGCGCAGAAGGTCTGGGTTCGATTCTCAGCCGTAGCAACACCTAAATGATTTTTCACTGGCCATCCTCTCGAGATGATCTGACAAATCAGCCGAGTGGCATCAATTGTCATGAAAAAGCTTTTATTAACTTTGCCATTCGGGTTCGGCATAAAATAGGAGGTCCCGCCAACATGCAAAGAAATACACACGCACACATGAATGGTTAAAAATCTAGGCCCTGGGTACTTACTAGCCTGTTGCTAGATGCTAGGCCCTTTTTTGGTAACGAATGTGTCGGCGAGGGCATTTCCGACGCCGATGGAGCAGTGAGAATTCTCCACCGTCATACTACTTAGATAGACGAGTTGTGACGATATACCAAAGCTATATATGGCTCCATATAGATCGTCTATATAAATGCTGTCAATGTAAATGAGTCTAGGAACTACCGAAGTGTGAAAATTTGATCAGCTGTGGACTTTGCTGGCCTAAAATCATACTGATAAGGGCCGATAAGGTTGTTGGTAAACTATTTCAGGCGTTCACATATTACGCCAGATATGATCTTGTAGGCGGTGAAGAGAAATATGCATCTGTAGGTGGCGAAGCTCAGTTCCTCATTTTTTTGTGGATCGAGCGAACGATGCTGAGGTTCTAATCTTCAGGCATACCTTCATCGGACCAGGTTTGACTTATGAGTCGGTGGATTATAACTACTTACCAAGGGAAGGCTGTCATTTCTGGCAGCCTTATTAAGCTTGAGTTTAGATATTGCTATCCTCACTTCAGTAAGGTCGAACGGTTGGTTGTTTTCGTCGTCGTCGCCAGGATTGAATAGTTCGTCCTGCCTGACAACGGAATGTTGTTCGTCATCGCCGTTTAACAGTCTGCAGAAGTGGTTTCTCCATATCCTCATCATAGACTGTGTCTCAACTACGATATTGCCTTGTTCATCTTGACAGGATTCTGTTCGAGCCGTGTATCCTTTGATGTATTACAATTTGGTACAACTTGCGAACATAGTTCCTAGAGTGGCACCTCTGTATATCCTCGATCTCGCAATTTCTTGCTCTTTTTTCTTCTTTTTGAAAAGCCGGTGTGTCTCCTTTCTTCACAGCTTATTGAGGTCAATGGCAGCTCTCGTCGCGCCTTCCAGCTTAGACTTGTAGGCCTTGTTCTTGGATGCGAGCATCTTGCTGCATTTCTCATCAAACCGGGGGTTTCTTTTTGTTTTTCGAAATCCGACGCTGGTATGGTGTAAGTCGAGAGGTTAAGGGGTAAGCGTTGCGTGAAGGCTGGTGCCAATTAGTTTTATTATCACCCCATGGTAACGGACTATTTTTTGCCTGAAATTGAAGCTCGAGAGCTCGACAACATTTGATTTCAACAGGACGACGCTGCTTGCCAAACATCCCGTGAAGCAATTGGTCGTTTTGTGAGACCTCTTCGGTGAACAATTAATTTCACTCATCGGACCATTGAATTGGCCAGCAAGATTATGCGATATCACACCGTTAGACTTTTATTTTTGAAACTACATCAAGTCTTACGTATTTGCGGATAAACCAGCTTGTATCAGTAAGAAACTCTTTCCTGATTTTAATGGAAAGCACTTTTTTCTATCTCAGTGTTTAACTTGCGAAACCAATAAGACGCAATCATCCCTAGCGAGGTGTCTGTGCGTCGGGCCGGAATATTCTCTGATTTTGTATAATTCATAAGATTTTAGCTTCGAGGTAATTTTCCGAAAAGCTGTTTGAAATATTCCTCCGACACTTTGTAACGCATGCTGACGAATTGCGTTGAAGTACGTTCAGGTAGATATTTCGTGCAATTTTTGACAGCTAATTGCAATTTCTTTTCCGATTTCCTCCGACACAATCTCAGAATTTGTTTACGAATTGCAGTGAAGTGATTTTTTCTCCAATGACACATACCTCGAATGGAATTTGAACCTTCGACGTAGTATACACGCTGCGGAAAATTGTCCGCTACAACGGATACCTCGCTAGGGTAGAATATAAACATTTAAAAAAAAATTGAAAATCTTAAATGTCAACTTCTTGCTGTATTCAAATTGCAGGCCTTATAAAAAAAAATTGATCTTCATAAAATAGTGGTACACATCGCACGGTAGCTGGGAATTTCTCTCTTTTTCAGAACCAATTTGTTTATAAAGCACTTAAGCACTAATGTTCTGTTAAAAAAAATGTCTGTGGGAGATTAAATAAAAAAAAAAAAAAAATTGCCACAAGAAACTTCTAAAATCAGACATGGAAACTTCTACAATGTATTCCATTGTCTTGGTGTAAGCTTGCTTTATTTATAAGTCGTAAATATTTTTATTCCGGATATTAGTTTTTTTGTGAGAAAATTTAATACTCTAATTCGACACTGGAAAATACTCCGCAGACGCAATAGAGTGCGAATTATTTTGTTTACAAATATTTCAGTAAAATAAAATATTCTTCCAAATACCGCTTAATTACTTCCAAGGTCCACCATACTCGATGACCATTCCGAAGTTAGCAATCGCCGAGTATATACAACAAAATCCCATCAAAAATCGCTTCGCAATCTTTTCCGTTTATTGTCTAATTCCCATCCTCCACGTTGTAGCCACTTCAACAATTCCATTATGACTTATGTCATAGGGCAAATGGAGAATCGAGACCCCAACTAATTCCGGAGAATACACAGACCACTGTCCGACTTTATAGCTTCTCTCATAATTAATTGAGGATCAATGATTAAATGAAGATCACCTTGCGCATTTGCGAAGGTGTGCTGCTGCCGCTTGCATTACGAATGACTAGTTGCGATAATATCGCGCGATAATAATTACAATGGTCTCAATCGGAATCCAAGAATGCGACCACCACCGCAATGCGCTCTCCCTCTTGCAAAATGTCTAAATGGCGTATTTAATAACCGTACTTGCATCCGTGGGATGATGCAGATACTCCCTCCTATTTGGGGGACGTCGTGCGGTACACTCAACTATTCAGAATTGGCCAGCGGCGGTTTGTGGCATCTACATATGCATCTGCAGTGCATAACTTGATCCCAAGCCGCATGTCCCCAGTCCCACCTCTTTTGTCAAATCTCTTTGTGTATGCACACAGTGAATCTGTGAATCGCTGTAAATCTGTGAATCTTCTTGATTCATTCACATCCCCCACCGTTCGGTCGGTTTTGAGCGCAGCTCTATGCGGAAAAGCTTCATCCGGCGCGCGCGAAGCTCACAATGTTCGGTGTGCGCAACTAATTCAAGGCAACATAGCCTAACTGCATGCCAAGCCAATACCCGCCGCATGCAACTGTACCTAACGCTGTCCTCCTCATCGTAGAACTGAAATTAATAAATTAAGATTACTAAGTTAGATCAAGTGGCTTTGTATGTGTTCGTGGAGTGTATCTGTGTGGTTTTGGCGCTTTCGTTGTAAAGTTTGAAAGAAGAATCGACATGACGCCCCCCATGTATGGATGTTGGGGGGAGCAAGTCTCCACAATATCGCTGTTGTTGCAATTGAACTTTTGCCAGTTGGTGGTGTGAAAAAGTAAATTGGTATATAAACGGATGCCATCTATGGACATGGCATCATCACAAAGTCGTGTCTCACCAAGAGCGCCAACCTGAGCAGCATCTATTCGTCTAGTACAAGTCGTTCGGGATCTAGTTGTGAAGTTTACAAATCGTCCTGTTGGATAATAAATTCTGTTTCTTGTTTTTTGAAGAGTGGTGTTGTATTTCTGATTTAAAAATGAAAATCGTAAGTAAAGTGATGTCCTTTGGAAGGATATTTGAAAAAAAAAACAAATTTACACAGTCAAGGACTTGAAGTGAATTTTAGTGCAATGGATGTGAAATTTATCTGTGAAATTTGGATTTTTGTGAATAGATCCTGTAAGGATTCAAAAAATGGGTTCATTTCGTCGATTTGGAGTGGGTTTGTTCAGTTAACCAATGTGTCCACAGCATGGGTCAACAGATATACCTCATGAGATTTTATTAATCTTTAGAACGTGGGGTTCTCGCCCGTTAACCTTCGGTAAACAGGTGCTAAAGAGTGAGTAACTACCCTTTACAGGCTCATACTCTCAAAATTTTTCTTAGGAAGGTCATCCAATCAGGGGGGACATAACGTCTTTTCTTTGTAAATCAGCGTGTTGTTTCATTTTCAATGGAATTCCAATGACGTTGTGAGGTATTCCCTATATGAAGTCATTCCGTGTACCTCTAATCAGAGGGGTGTGTTCGACAATAAATCACAATGAAATCTATGATCTTAAAGCTCATCAATTTATTATACCTTCCGCTTAGCTTTGAGCTAGGTTGACGTAATTCAGAAACGTGTGGTTACAGGAAATACAAGCAACCGAAATGGTACTTGTTATGACAATTTGGTCAAACACGACAGAATTCACTTTTACGAGAATTTTAAAAGTTTGAGAATGATTCACCATCACGATGACCTGTAGTCTTGAGGTGGTCATTTTTAATTAAAAAAAAACGTGGTCACGGACTTACCCAAAAACCAAAATTTGGTGCCATGCTGATATTTGCTTCATGACTTATTCTCACTTGAAGCATGTTTGCGGTTTAAGTGGTGGATGATCCGTATACCTGAAAAACCATTCGTAACGACTTTTACATGTAAAAGTATTCCTACAGCTTGTTTCCGAGATTTTCAAAGAACGAAAAAAAAATGTTTGCAGGCAGTTGACCTGATTAAGGTGAATGCTGGCAGCATAGCGTGGTCGGTTCTTCACTATATCGCTAACATAAAAATTGACCAACTACCCGATTCGAAAAGGTTTTATACCTGAAAATTTTAAGGTGAGACCAATTAGAGGAATATTTGGGATAGAATTACCCACGTAATCCATACCTAATAGCCAAAAATCCTGACCTGAAGCTATGTTCAGAAGATCGTTCGAACCTACAATACGGTCAGGTCTATCAGAGCCTAAGTCTTTGTGAGTTTAAACGCACATCTTATAGCCAACAACCCGTAAAACCTAATCTGAAACTATGTTCAGAAGAATGTTTGGAGTTGCAATACTCTCAGGTCTATCAGAGCCTGAGCCTTTGTGATTTTGACGGCTTATCTGAGAGCCAAAAACCCCTAAAACCTAACCTAAGGCTATGTTCAGAATATTGTTCAAACCTTCAATATTTCCAGGTCTATCAATGGCAGATGATCTGCAGGAAAATTCTGCTATAACAGAGTAGTGAGCACTGTAGAAGCTTGAAATTCGTTCTTTATTGTTATCCCACTCTCCTAGACCTTGTCCATCATATTTCTGAGCTTTAGATTGAAGTTTTCTGTTATATCTGTCATTAGCAGCTCCTCAAATTTTACGTTAGGACTCAGAGAATAAATGGAGGTACAAATCTTTGTGGCAAAAATATAACTTGCAGTACACAAATGAATGGAGAAGCTAGGTTTCAGAAAGTGTGTGGGCCGCTAGTCACAGATATTTATTTTTTAATTGCAACGTCATTTTTATTTCTATCGCTGTAAATAATGGAGGTGATTATGTTCCTTTAACTACGATTATCGTGTGCTTTATACAATCGTCTCAACGATAATCGTTTTTTTTTTGCAATTTAATCGGTTGGAACGCTGGTTGTCTTTCTCATTCACAGTAAATAGTTTTGTTAAGGCGTGACACTTAATATCAATTTTGTTCTTTATTCTATTCCGGAATATAGGTGCCGAAAGCCTATATAGCCTGTAGTAGCAAAGGCACTGAACTAATAAGACAGAGAGAGAACGGTTGATCTCCTTTCGTTACACTTTTTCGTTTCATTGAATCCAATAAACATCATCCCAATGGAAAAAAAATTGTTGGTACAATTGGTTTGTTGGTAACCAGGTGCTATTTATTGCATGATGACGGAACCTCCTGTTTTAAGCCGAATCCGAACGGCTGAGTTGAAATAAGCGAAAAATCATTTTAGGAGTTACCGGGCTGCGATTCGAACTCTACCTTCCTGTGCTGTAGTTAATAGCTCCTGAGCCCTATTCAAAAGAGGACAAGGTTAAATTATTCTAAAATCATCGTTTGGTCGCTGTATACCAGGGCTCAATGTTAAGCTACGAATAATTGGACCTAAGCTAATAATTCTATTCACCAGGGATAGCATCGAACGGCTTGAGGCCAGGAAGGATGTAGAATGTTATAAGACAGTCATTGCCGATTTTTTCAAGAATTTGCACATGACTATCTGTAATGTTTAGGAACCCAAAAGCCAGGTTTACTTAGAATTTTTGGGTTAAGGGGGAAGTCTTTTTGCCTGATGACTTATTCCCCCTTTAAGCATGTTTGCGGTTTAAGTGCTGGATGATCCTTATACCCCAATAAACATCCGTAACGACTTTAACATTCAAAGGTATTCCTAGAGTTTGTTTCCGATATTTTCAAGGAGCGAAAAAAAAAATATTATCAGGCATTCAACCTGATAAAGCTGAATGGTTGTCGGTTCTTCCCTATTGCGCTCATATAAAAGTTGACGCGTTATTCGATTCGAAAAATTTGTAAGGCTGAAAATCGAAGGTTAACATATAGGAACCCGAAAGCCGGATTTACTAAGAATTGTTGGGTTAAGAGGGAAGTCTTTTTGCACAAATGCACCAAATAAGGGTTTATTAGTACCCATGTCTACAAGAGAACTCTACATAGGACCATGTTTCAGGGGGTATTCTAGTCTAGGTATGGAACGGTGGATACGCCTCCTTTATAAAATAAAACTTATCAAAATTGTTTTTCTCCAGTTTTTCATTGTATTCGTTTTGGGAAACATCCCTCCTCGTTTGCAAGCTATGCATCCTTTGCTTCTTTCTAGGGAAGTAATCAGAACGTGCCATTCTTTAAAAGGTATTATACCACTTTCCTCGTTTGATTTGAGCGGACAACGTCCATTTTGTCATGGGTTTTTAGTCCACTTGGTCTAGGGGATGCATCAGTTGATGGGGAAAGAACACGATTGTGAAATTCTTTTGGGGGGGAACTACGATTTCCCTTCTAATTAATTGATTCAGTGGTGCTGCTCTTCATATTTGTGATATGAAATGTGTGGTGTCGAATATTCAAATTCTGGATTTTCAGACATGAAGGGCATGTCACCCTTCTTATGAAAACGTCAAACACACCATGTGATACGTTTCAACTAAATCACCGTAAGGTTTCTTGTCAATAAGTATCCGTCTTAATCTCAATTATAAAATGGTGATTTGACATCGCAGAGAACTCATCCAACCTCGATCGTTTTAATCAGGGAAGAGACGTTTGTTGGTTTTAACATGTTCATTGTATACAGCTCAAATGTGAATGTTGATTAAGAAGTCTTTATTGGAATTTAAGTTTCCATAACACAGGGCTACGTTAGGCTACGATTACAATACAGATTTACATTGACAAATGGTTGGTCATAAATTACTCCAAGTGGCATAAAGGTTGCCTTCTCCGTGGGCTTTAAATAGTTTTATGTTATAAGTTTGACTCGATAGTCTTTGGCTTTTAAGGATAAGTGATTCTATGGACAGTCTTAAGGATTAACAAGAACTTTTAATAAATATTATTCATCGTGATTGTACCTCCTATTCCTAAGGTTTTGCATGCTTTAGCAACATATTCTGTATGACAAAAATGTGTTGAAATCTCCATAAAATCTTAAAATTCTAAGAGAAGAAAGCCGGTTCTCCTAAAACGTCAAATCCAATCCAAAAAGAGTGCTTTCCAAGTTATTTTGAGCATAAAGCTTATGAACAAATGGTCAAATTAGTCAAAAAAAAAAGTACCAGCACCGACTTTTGTCGTATCAAAGTAATAGGTTGTGGCTTACCAATCAGCGATTTAAAAAAAAAAACGTTTGGAAAATAGTATAAAACCTTGGCTAAGACCTTCTCGCAGGAAAACTACAACGAAATACGAGCTTTGGTCACTACTTGCAAAGATTATAAAGTCATACAGATGACACATTGAGAACAAAAAAACAGATACCTTAGCTCAGCAGCTTCATGATACGGGCGGTCGGTGGCAGTGTGCACACATGAAAAACGAGATCAAAACATATATCCGACACAGCAGTGCATCATCTGCAGTGCGTCATCTGTATGACTTTATAATCTTGGTCGCTTGGAACCAACATTCGATCTTCTGCGCACAACTACCAACCGTCTTATCAATTGCCATTTTAGTGACGTTGATTGATCTCCGAAGACCTGCTGTTTAACGTCTTTTTAGCTACGATAAAGAGATTTAACCGCAATACAAACTCCTAGCACCTTTTAAAGTTCAGCTACCTGTATATTCGAGTATATTGTTGCAAATTAGCTGTATTCTCAAATTGAGGAAAAACATGTCAACCATACAATGACCCCAGAAAAAAATCAGATCAACAAAAGCAGAATTCCTAATGCTAACTTATTTACAAACAAACAGCAACACAATTAAAAGCTGATAACCCCTAACCTCAATAATCAGATAGGGGAAAACAACTTTTATAATAGTTATGGATTAGGTAGGTGGCCCAACATTATCAATCAAATATCTGACTAAATAAACATCAATTAAGTACCGCTTATCTCTGTAATTAAATAATTAAATCGTAAATCATTTTCGCACCTTTTTTTTACGAATTGTGCAAACCAAATAAGGCCCTGGGCTTGCAACACTATAATGAGCTGATTTTTCAGAAGATGCATACCTACTGTGAATAGATCGTTTATCAAATGAAATAGACACCACTATTGCATTCATAAGCACACGATGGAGATAGTATATGCAAATGCTCAAAGTAATGTAATTGCCTGGGAATGATTTAAGGCCTCCATTTTGAGGTGCTTTGAGGTTAAATTTGTTTTTGTTTTAAAATGGTATTTAACTGACGTTTAAGTCAGGGTGGCACTGCTTTTAGTCCAGCTTAGGATTTTTTTTAAATAAAAATTAATGAGACAAACAAAAAAAGTGGCAACATTGCTTTTTATTGTTTACAAATGCATAATTCAAATGTTAAGTATTTAAGTAAATAAAGTCTTAGGAGTTTAATTTAAAAAAAATTGAAACATTTTAAAATGTAAACAAAAAACCGTTTTATCTCCAAAGTTGAAATGTAAATTCAATTGTCTTATTTAAACAAGGCTGACACTTTCTTTTATAAGTCAATATTTTGTTCTCTCAGGATTTCTTTTGGGCTTTTGATTTTCTCAAAAAAAAAACTCCACCGCCTGTTATGTCAGGGTCTAACTTGGGCTCTTGGTTTTCTCAAAAAAAACCTCTACCGCCTGTTTTCTCAGGGTCTCATTTGGGCTCTTGGTTTTCTCAAAAAAACCTCTACCACCTGTTTTCTCAGGGTCTCATTTGGGCTCCTGGGTTTCTCAAAAAACCTCTACCACCTGTTTTCTCAGGGTCTCATATGGGCTCTTGGTATTCTCAAAAAAAAACTCTACCGCCTTTTTTCTCAGGGTCTCATTTGGGCTCTTGGTTTTCTTCAAATAACCTCTACCGCCTGTTTTCTCAGGGTCTCATTCGGGCTCTTGGTTTTCTCAAAAAAAAACTCTACCGCCTGTTGTCTCAGGGTCTCATTTGGGCTCTTGGTTTTCTCAAAAAAACCTCTACCACCTGTTTTCTCAGGGTCTCATTTGGGCTCCTGGGTTTCTCAGAAAACCTCTACCACCTGTTTTCTCAGGGTCTCATTTGGGCTCTTGGTTTTCTTAAAATAACCTCTACGGCTGTTTTCTCAGGGTTTCATTTGGGCTCTTGGTTTTCTCAAAAAAACCTCTACCGCCTGTTTTCTCAGGGTCTCATTTGGGCTCCTGGGTTTCTCAAAAAACCTCTACCACCTGTTTTCTCAGGGTTTCATATGGGCTCTTGGTATTCTCAAAAAAAAACTCTACCGCCTGTTTTCTCAGGGTCTCATTTGGGCTCTTGGTTTTCTCAAAAAAACCTCTACCACCTGTTTTCTCAGGGTCTCATTTGGGCTCCTGGGTTTCTCAAAAAACCTCTACCACCTGTTTTCTCAGGGTCTCATATGGGCTCTTGGTATTCTCAAAAAAAAACTCTACCGCCTTTTTTCTCAGGGTCTCATTTGGGCTCTTGGTTTTCTTCAAATAACCTCTACCGCCTGTTTTCTCAGGGTCTCATTCGGGCTCTTGGTTTTCTCAAAAAAAAACTCTACCGCCTGTTGTCTCAGGGTCTCATTTGGGCTCTTGGTTTTCTCAAAAAAACCTCTACCACCTGTTTTCTCAGGGTCTCATTTGGGCTCCTGGGTTTCTCAGAAAACCTCTACCACCTGTTTTCTCAGGGTCTCATTTGGGCTCTTGGTTTTCTTAAAATAACCTCTACGGCTGTTTTCTCAGGGTTTCATTTGGGCTCTTGGTTTTCTCAAAAAAACCTCTACCGCCTGTTTTCTCAGGGTCTCATTTGGGCTCCTGGGTTTCTCAAAAAACCTCTACCACCTGTTTTCTCAGGGTTTCATATGGGCTCTTGGTATTCTCAAAAAAAAACTCTACCGCCTGTTTTCTCAGGGTCTCATTTGGGCTCTTGGTTTTCTTAAAATAACCTCTACGGATGTTTTCTCAGGGTCTCATTCGGGCTCTTGGTTTTCTCAAAAAAAAAACTCTACCGCCTGTTTTTTCAGGGTCTCATTTGGGCTCTTTGTTTTCTTTAAAAAAAAACCTCTACCGCCTGTTTTCTCAGGGTCTCATTCGGGCTCTTGGTTTTCTCAAAAAAAAACCTCTACCGTGCGTAGACGGCAAGGTTGGTGAAAATAGGTATCTGCTAACGTTTTATCGGCCTTTTCAGGTGATTTGTCTCTTAAAATAAGTGAATCTTTAAAATTCTAGCGATTTGACAAAAACGGAAGCGAAAACTATCCTCTCTTTCGAAAATATTTTCTCACAGGTTACAAGAAGAATGGAAAATAGACACGTTGTATCACAATGGATAATGTTATAAGTGTGCTAGCGAACTCGCTGGCAGCTACTCTAACCTAACCTAATCTTAGCGAATCTTTAATCTGCCCTATTCAAAACTTCCATCCTAGTGCTGCTCTACGGCACTGAAGCGCCATTTTATTACGTGCCCGTCGGGGCTTCTGCTGGCATATTGTAACCCGCCTTGTTTTCTCGATGGTGGACGTAGGATCTGGTCCCCCAATCACGTTTACAACAAATTGTCATGCCAGACTATTGGTGCGTGGTGGTATTATACGCTTGCGAGAAGGTGCGTCTACAGACCCTTTCTTCCTTTGCCTTAGACTATATATGTCCTTCCTTTTTCCAACCTCCTCATCCTCATACAACCTCATTCGGTTCCGTTTGCGATGACGAGCAATGGAGACAAAGCTTCAACCAAGAACTATACAAGCTGTACAGCGACATGCCCCTGGTCAAAAAAATCCGCATTGGACGTTTAAGATGGGTAGGACATGCAGAACGAATGGAAACCAATACTCCGGTTCGCAGAGTCTTCGACTCCCAGCCAGACATCGGATGCAGTAGAGGAAGATCTCGCCCTAAGTGGCTCGCACAAGTAGAAACCGACCTTTACCAACTTGGGGTGCGCAACTGGAGGCAATTAGCTAGCGACCATGCTAATTGGTGAGGCATGGCATGTTGGTTGAGGCCCAGGTTCATCCCGAAGTATAGCGCCACTTGAGTAAGTAAGTAAGTATTCAACGATACCTCTTACTCTCAAGTCAAAGTATTTTACAGTCTATGAAGATTTCACAACAGATCTCTGTTGTTGAAATGCATTTCCATTACTTATAACAGATACCTTCACTTTCCATTGATGTGTATCCAAGTGTTCCAACACCACTTCACTCAGAAGCACTCATTAGTTACCTCACCAACAATGAAGACCTCCCAATCTTGCTTAAGTTGCTTCAAATTATTTATCAAGAAAAAATCCATAAAGCCACCTCCCCTAGAGGACGTTAATTTATACAATTTTCGCTCAACAAATCGCCCTCTACTACATACGTTCATTCAAATCGAGGTCAATAAAATTTACATCTATCTTCATACAAAAAGTATCTGTACGCAAATATGAGTACCGAGTAATTGCTCCGCGCCCATAATACCTATCCAAGCATAAATTACGACGTTAGATTCCTCCCAGGTAACGACCAAAAAACTGGTAAACCGTCTAAACCCTAAATACCAACCCAATTTGAATATGAATGCGTGCCATTAGCCGTTGCGCACGCTGCACCTTTTTGGTGCAATTAATTGAATTCAAACAGACAAAAAAATTTTTTTTCAAATGCAAATATCCCAGCTTCACCATAATGCGAGTCATGACCCATCATCCACCGCTGCACTGAATTTACTTCGACAAGTAATTACCTTTGGATCCTAGACCGTATATCTCAACATTCCAAATCCATAAACGTAATTTCTCATCTCTTTCATTTTTTTTTTTTGTTTTGTATCTCGAAAAGGTCACAGCATTGATTGTTGCCATTTGCGCTGGAGTAGCATCCGCCCAGTTACGTGGTGGTATCCCATTGCCCCGGGTGAATTCCATCGACCGTGATGCTGTAATCTTGAAACAGAACTATGACTTGAATCCAGATGGTTCCTATGTATACGGGTGAGTAAACAGATATAGATATCCGAATTGAGGTGACTAAGGCGTAATTTGTTGTCACACCTCCCTCCCACTATCTAAACATATTCATCTGCATTCTATTAAAAAAAAAATTCTTTGCAGTTTCGAAACAAGCAACGGAATTCGGGCCGATGAGACTGGTTACCTCAAAAATCCCGGCTCTCAGGTGGAAGCTCAGGTGAGTAGTGACGGCATGGTTTGTGTATCTATTTGTGTGATGTGTATCCGTCCTGTGTACATCGAAGCGTAAAGTACACAGATGCAACAGCGGTATTTGGTGAAATTCTAGTTTCGATCTTAAATGTTAATTAACCGAAGAATACCAAGATTGTTGGCTAACTTTGGAGCCGTCGAGTTACTCTACTCCGTTGGTGGGTTGGCAGATGGCAGATTGCATAGTGGAATGAGCTGAATGATCTTTCGAGCACATCGCTTAGTCTTTTGCTGAAGAGTCTTAGGGCACATCCTCAACCTTATTTTAGATGAGGACACTATTTGAAATCCAAATGGAAACCGTTAAAAATTGGCAGTCATATCATGAAAGAATTTAAATCCACTGCCATCTTCTAGGCTGTTGGTACACATGATCTTGTTGATCAACCTGATGCCCTAATGCAGGCCAGATATTTATTTTGAAATAAAATATAAACTCATTCACTGCATACTATGAGATGCAGAAATATTGGGTTTTAGGTCAAAGGCTACTTGAACTTGTTCTTTGAGGGATTTGGTAATACGCCAAAGCAGGTTTTAAACAAAAGAAAGCTTGGGAAGCCGGCATCCATTAGCAGCTTCAGAGATTTCCGTTCAGACGCTTTCCAAGTACCAAATACTAAGCAACATCTTCAGATTTTTTCGTATCTTGTGACTATAATGCAAGAGGTGCTTTAAGGAGGAGAAACAAGCAGAATTGCATACGTTAAGTTGCTGATGAAGGGGCAGAAATATGATGGCAGGTTTGATATAAAGACCGTTTGAGAAGTCGATTACCACTGCCAGATTCTGAGACTTCTTTTTAGATATTTCCCTACTTCAGATCTGGTCACACAGTGCTTCAAGTGGGATCTATTTGACGATGTATGTACCACTGCATACCTTGAGATACAAACGCAAGGTTTAAATACTTTTTTTTTGGTTGATACTTAAGCTGAGTTAAAGCGGCACTTTCCGCCAACCAAGCTTTGAGCCACATCTCCAGACTATATCGGATCTTGTTATTCAAATTGGCTGTGCTTTTAGCTGGCCATAGTAAATATCGATCACTGCATACTTCGAGGTGATTGTACTGAGGCTAAATACGGGTTTTTCATTCGGTTAATTCTTAGCTGAGTAAAATGTTAAGTTTTGGTGTCTTACACCTACAACGATGCAATACTTTGGCTGTGTTTCACCTTCCACCTATAGATACCTCAGATATTTATAATCTATACCGGAGGAATAAATTAGTTTTGACATTAAACGCTGAGTAGCTTATCAGCGACTGAAGGGCCGCACAGAATGCGTATCTGTAGGTGGTATCTCGTATCGCTGTCAAAAGAGAGATACATTTCTTGCATGAAGTTGCCCTTCATTCAATTTCAAACTACACATTCATGAAGATATACTTTGTGACAGCGCTTACGGGTTGTTTTGTTTTTAACTTCTGACTCAGCTATAGATATGCATTCTGGGCGCCGCTTAACTTTTGTTTATGGGAAAATCTGTCATGTTGTTCATTGATTAGCTAATCAGATTTTATTAATACAGCGGTAAGTTGGTAACATAAGAATCGCTAGCTAAGTCTGTCTGTCCGTTCGTCAATCGGCCTTAAATTTTGAGCTAAAATGTTAAAATTCGGGTTATGGAACCGCTAAGCAGACCAAGCAGAACAAGTTTACCAAATTTCAAAATCTAAACACTGAGAGGCTTAATTGTTAGCAAAACGTTTTTGTTCAAACCGTAAGGAATTTTGAAAAGGCTTTTGGCCAAGATGATCTCGATACTAATATTTCGTCTATACAAGCAGCTACTGCAACCAGCAAAGCGGTCCATGCAGGTACCTTGCATGATGGATGAAGCGTTCATTTACCAACTTCCAATATTTGGATGTTGTCGATGATGTTGGGTGGATGTCTTAGCTAAGCGTACTGATATGCATATGGTCTAAAAGAGATCACCCTATTGGAAGATGTTCTTATTTTTGTAGACTAGACAGATGTGGAATACAAGTGAATAACATAAGGAGCGATACACACCCAAGACAGCGGAATAATCGTGTCTATTTTTTTGCGTAACAATTACTCGTCCGACACCAACTGCGCAAACACTGCGCCGTTTGGCCATCAACCTTGAAGAGTATGGGACCACACGAGATGTTGCCAAGAGTGGCCGGCCACGAAGCACCCGTTGTGTCGAGCATATCGCCGCTGTTGCCGAGGATGTCGAGCTATCGCCGGAAACATCGACCAGACGCCGTGCCTCGCAATTAGCCATCAGCCGGTCGTTCCTAAGGCGAATTTTGGTCACAGACTTGCGCATGTTCGCGTTCAAAGTCCAGTTTGGGCTTCAGCTGCTGCCTTTCGAACGCCAAACGCGTGTAACCTACGCCCAAGCAAAACTATCGCTTCTGGAGCACCGAAAATCCACGAGTAATGCACGAGGAGCCATTACACCCGCTCAAAGTTACTGCATGGCGCGATGTTCACGCTGGAGGAGTCACCGGGACATTTTTTTTTTTCGAGAACGCCGCTGGTCAAACGACAACAGTGGACGGTGCGCGCTATAGGGCCATGTTAACCCATTTTTTTTCTGCCGCAATCGAACGAATTACTACCGATATTCTGAAGGCCAAAGAACATCGGATGACTTCTTTTGGCCCACCTTGTACATAACTGGAAGCAAAAATTACTCATACAGTTGACGCACTGCATACAACAGTCAACCACACAGCCTTATAAATTTTTAAAATGACTTCCCTCAATGAATGTGTATCTTCTTTATACCCGCCCAGCCTTTTTAAACAAGCAAACCTTCCCCTTGGAACTACGCAGTTCAAAATCCCTATTGTCCAACAAAATAATGATAAATATTAGGCATAAGCGTCCCTAACAAAGCCTCAAACTTAGGTTCTCCATATATTTCTGCGTGCTAAATTATATTTTTAGCACAACGAATGAGGCCTGAAGTTTAACCCCACTTCCGAATGGCAAATTTGAGAAGATAGTTGTGTTCTCTTGGATGATCATCTATCAGATTTTTGAAATAGTTATGGCAATAAAGACGGGTTCAAAGGCGCGATGGTTAGAGCGATGAACTGACGAGCAGGAGGTCTGGGTTCGATTTCCAGCCATAGCAGCGCTTGAAGTGATTTTTCACTGGCCCTCCTTTCGTGATATTCTGACAAATCATGCGAGTAGTATCGATTGTCAAGAATAACTTATCTCAACTTCGCCGTTCGGAGTCGGCATAAACAGGAGGTCCCGCCATCGTGCAAGAAGTACACACGCACACATGAACGGTTGTAAGAAAACTAAGCCCTGGGTACTAACGAGCCTGTTGCCCCAAAAATTTGTATTTTTTTTGTATATATGGCAACACACGTCAACTTTCAGGTTTGGATCGGGCCGCTCTAACTACCTTGCCACTGCATACACTATCTAATCAACGTGGAAGTAGATCATCCATCATTTTATTCGCAGCTCGGATTGGTTTCAAATAAAAAGACGGTGGCAAGGCCCCATGGTATTTGGTGTTAGAGGAGATACTGGCGTGCCGCTATCACCTATATAACCTACCATATCCTTTGTATCAGTACACATAAGTGAGGCACTTTTGAGTCGCTTAAGTTTTTTCTAAAATTTCTTGCTTACAATGACTGGTCTGGGAACTCATTTTAATATTTGCACCCCCTAGCATATCTCGTGATAGTTTTAAATGAGAAGATGGGGAAAATCGCGTGGTATCACAACAAACCAATTTCCGTCTTGGTATACTGACGAATCGCTATCACCTCTCAGACCTACCCCAACCTATGTATCAAATCTAATCACATCCTCTTTTAATTTTTCAGGTCATGCAAGGCTCCTATTCCTACACAGGACCCGATGGTATAGTCTACACAATCAATTACATTGCCGATGAGAATGGCTACCGTGCCGAGGGTGCTCACATCCCAACTCCACCACCAGTACGAGCTGGTAACGCTCCCAGATACAATTACTAGTTACCAAGAAATTAAATATAAACAGCAATCCATATGACAATTCATTGGCAATCGAATGAGGACAATGAGCGACTACCATAAATTAACATCAAATTGAGGCAACAGTATCTCAAGACAAGGAACCGACAGGCATTATCTTTTCTAACGCAATTTTTTTTTCCAAGCCCTTGTACATTCTGCAAGTCTACCCTTCATTTTCACAGCCCTCCTATTCTCAACCACGTTCTTCCATCCTGCCCTCATTTATTGTGATTTTATTCTACTGTAGATTTCTTAAAACTTTTTTTTATAAACTTTTGTATGTATTTTAGATTTTTTAATTTTTTTTTTGTTTTATTTTTAAGAACAAGTGGACAGATGTAATAAGTTAAATAAAATCGGCAAAACTGCAATACGAATGCAAAAAAAAAAAACGTGATTTCTTATTTCATCCGCTGGAGTCGTACTCTTTTGGCAGGTAACGGAATTCCTGATCCCCTTGATGTCATTTCTCTGAGGGGCTTGGTATTTAGTTCCTCTTCGTTGCAATCGATGTCTAGGCTTATGACCAAGCGATACTTTCCGCAGTGCTGGAAAAAGTCGACAAGTTTTTGGAGAGCATGCGTTTGATTGAATTCAACGTCGAAAGGGTTCTCATTTCTAGTCGATCTAACAAGGATGGCTTGAATGTCCCAAAGTTTTCTTGCATTTATTTTCAAGCCTACAAGTGGACATCTACACTGCAAAAACTGTGGAGGCAGTAAAGGGCTGATTGCCAAATGTTTCGTTTCATATTTGATTCTGTTGACATTTTTCTTCAGAAGCCATTGTTGAAGGGGATTTGTGGCAATTTGGAGAGGCAATTCGCTTTGATGCTTCGCTGTGAGCCGTCTTATTAAAACAAAGCACACAGCCATCATGATAATTCCTAACACCCCTTTGAGTATCAACCAAAGGCTTTGATTATCCCGTGCAACTGCCTCATATCGGAGAATGTAGTAAATGTAATCCTTAACAACTTGATTGGCCAGCTCTTGACAATTGGATTGACTCAACTGATCTGGATAGATGCTTATTGGAATACTCTTACCAAGTAGGGATGTAATACTCTCGGGGAAGATAAAGTGCTTCAAATTTTTCCACAATTTCCTCATAGGCTTGTTTGATAGAATCCCCGAACAATGATCGAACGCTTGGTGCATCCAATTTCTGCACATCCCCGACAAGACCGCATTGTCTACAGTCGAATCTTGATGTTTGATGAACAGTCTTTGACAAAGCTGGAGCATGTATGGTGAGGCCATTATGAAGACGATTAGATGACAAACTAAATTCGAAACAATTATTTTTCGAATGATTGAAAAATCCAATTATCCTATGAGCTCAAGTAGAGAAAAGTATCTATAACCTTGAAGATACTTTATTTTTGTATACAAATCAAGAATGAACAAAAAAAAGTGGTCCAACTGGAAGTTGCTTATTAACTCCGCGGTTGATTGTTTACAAACATTCTGGTTATGGCCTGGCGGTCGGTGGGGGATGGAAGTAGGAAATCTAGAAGTTTGTTAGTCTGGGGGATTCACTCTCACTCTGGGAAACGCAAAAGCCAACAAAAAAACAGGTGATTCGGTTGCTTTGTTTTGATGTTTTTATTTTGTTTTTGTTTTTTTTTTTTTTGGCATGGATATGCTAACAAGGTATTATCTCGAACGTTCGATTGCTTCTGTTGTAGGAATATCAGAAATGGACAGACTGGGGCTTGAAATTCTTCTTTGCACTGGGGCGTGGTGATTTGTAAAAGTGTTATGTAATTCATCGGTTGTAGGTCAGGTCATTAACAGTTGGTGAGTCAAGCATGAAACCTGCTTCCGATTTGCTTAACTTTCGGTTTATTAAAAAGAACAGATTTAGTTATTAATTTTGGAATCATCAAGTCACATCTTTCGTTTTGTAATAATTTTTAGGCATTAGCCGATATCTGTTTGATGAAAATGTCAGCAGATGAATCTTAAGAGTAATCAGCAATCTCGACTGGAGTTTCAGTCGTTCCTTTTGAAGATTTGAGAGTTGATTTTGTAAAAAAAAGGGGTAGTAGGTACTCATATTGAAAATATAGATGATCCTCTTAATGCTGCTAACATCAATGTCGGAAACCTCCTGCGCTACATAGTTTGCTTTGAATGGTTCCCCAAACGGTGGAGACAGTCTCCCCAATTGACGGTAAAATACTTACATGAGCATGTCTGAATTTTGGACAAGCATTTCAAAGGTCAAGCACCAAAAGACCAACAGCATCACTCAATTCCGTATGACGGACCTAAGTCTAGGTTTATCATATAAATTTGAGGTAGCCCTACATTTTGTGGGTTGTGCTATTCAATCACGGAAAATACCTATTGTTACGAATCAATTAAAAGCCATGGACCATGCTAAATGTAAAAGTATAACGACGTTCGTATCTGCACCTGTAATGTGAGAACTTTAAACAGAAGCCGTTCTGCTACTTAGTAGCAGCCTTAAGCTGCTACTAGGCACACATAACTGCCATCCAAGAAATACGATTGGATGGGCCGGGCAAAAAAGATGATGAAAGACTATGACATTTACTTCGGTCTGGATGTGGATTTGTTATAAGGATAGCAAGAAGCCGTATGTCTTGAAGACATTAGCAAACGTAGTGTAACGATGTGCCTAAAGGCCCCATCTAATTTCCGACGAAGAAATGAGACGACATTGCTTAGGACTCTTTCTACCAGCTCTTGGATAAACTTATGAGCGACTACCAAAGTACGATTTTAAAACTGAGCTGGAAAATTTTCAGCGAATGTATGAAGATAACACATTTTAAGTAGCATTTTCGGAAAGCGGAGCATTCATGACACCACGTCCTACTCCTACACGTTTCAGCTTGATATCCATAATTGGACATGGCGGTCTCCAGATTATCAAACGGCGATCGAGAACAAGCACGAATTCAGTTTTTGGGTGTCCGTAAATCCCGAGGGGCTAAAAAACTCTGACAACTACCTGGTAGAAGCCAATGTACAAATGCAGACAACAAATGCGAAGTACTATTCCTTGAGATTCCACTCTTTCAACAATAAAAGAAAGTGTGGAATCGCAAGGAACTGGCTACACCTTTGCAAACCACGTATTCCTCAATCTTTCGATTAATACCACACCACCATAATGTCGAAGAGCAATGGCGACGATATCACCTAGCCATCCTACTGACTTACTTAAGTGGAGCTCCAGTCCAGAATAAACCTGGGCCTTAACCAACATGGCTCTCCAATTAGCCAAACCCATAGGTAACTGCGTTAAGTTGCACCCCCCAAGTTGGTTGAGGTCGCTTTTTAGTTGTGCACGCTACTTAAGGCGAGATCTTCCTCTACTGTATCCGACGTCTGGCTGGGAATCGAAGACTCTGCGAGCCGGAATATAAGTGTCCATTTGTACTACATGTCCTAGCCACCTTAAATGTCCGATGTGGAGTTTTTTTTTTTGACCAGGGGCATGTCTCAGTACAGCTCGTATAGTTCTCCATAGCGCATCAACGTAAAGAGGACCGAAGATTTTTCGAGAATTTTCATATCGACTCTACCAAGCATTTGTTCATCCGCTTTAAGACTGTCCATGCTTCAGCGCCGTAGAGAAAGACTGGGATGATCAGGGTCTAATAAAGGATCTCCCTAGTAGTTCGAGTAAGGGCTCTACTACTGAATTGCCTTCTTAGGCCAAAGAAACAGCGGTTGGCAGGAGTAATTCTTCGTTTAATTTCTGATGAGATGTTGTTGTCAGCGTTCTTAGCGGAGCCGAGGTAGACAAAGTCCGTACAACGTCAAAGTGATATTTGTCAATGATAACGTTCTGTCCAATTCGTCGATGTTGTGTGTCCTTTCATGTTGACAGCATATACTTAGTCTTAGTCCTCATGAACTGCTTAACCAATTTTTGCCGCTTCCACCTCTATACAAGCAAACGTGGCTAAGACATCACGTTGGGTCCTACCAATAATGTCAATATCGTCGGCGTATGCTAGTAGTTGCACCGATTTTTGGAAATTGGAAAATATAACACCAGACATGGCTCTGTATAATTCGTCTCTATAAATTCTGTCGTATGCGGCTTTGAAATCGATGAATAGGTGGTGGGCATCGATTTGGACTACTTGGTTTTATTTCCAGGATCTGCCAAAGTGTGAAAGTTCGATCGGTTGTGGACTTTGCAGGCCTAAAACCACACTGGTAAGGCCGTTCAGGTCGTTGGTAAACGGTGGCAGGCGTTCACATATTGCGACAGATAGCAATTTGTAGGCGTTGTTGAGCAGACTTATGCCTCTGTAGTTGGCGCAGTTCAGAGTGTGTACTTTTTTGTGGATCGGCCAAACGATTCTGAGGTTTCATTCTTCAGACATACTTTCTTCAGACCAGATTTGGCTCATGAGTTGATGGATGTTACTTACCAAGTCACCTCCGCCGGGCTTATAAAGCTCAGCGGGAAGGTTGTCATTTCCAGTAGACTTATTATACTAGAGCTTAGATATTGCTATCGCTTCACTCAGGTGCGGTGGTTAGCGGTTTTGCTGTTGTTGCCAATATTGAATGGATCGGTTTGCCTGAAACGGAATGTTGTTCGTCGTCAATCAGCATTTACTGAGTCTCAACTACAAAATTTCCCTGTTCTTCTCGACAGGATTCTTTTTTAGCGTTGTATCCTTGGCTTTGAGGTTTTACACTTTGGTAAAACTTGTGAACATCGTTCGAGGAGTGGCACCTCTCTTTATCCTCGATCGTGCCTTTTTCTTGTTTTTTTTTTACTTCTTTCTGAAAAGCCGGTGTTCTTACTTTTTGTCTGCCTAAGGAGCTCAATGTCAGCTCTCGTCTTCACCTGCAGCTTAGCCTTGTAGGCCTCGTTCTTGGCTGCGAGCATCTGTTGGCATTAGTCATCAAACCAAGCTTTCTTGCTCCTGGACTCAAGAAACATAGCACATAAATTCCTGCCGATTTGATGGCTTGTCGGCATCGTTGCCATTGTTGTTCGACATTCGATCCTGGTGGTATACCATAATTCGAGAGGTTAAGGAATACGCGTTGCGAGAAGTTCATGGCGGTCTCTTGCGATTGCAGTCTTTAAATTTTTTCACCGTATTTCTGGATTGTTGTGGAGTGGTGCATATCCGCATTCTTACCTTGGCTGGAACAAGTTAGTGGTCCGAGTCGATGTTAGCTCGGACATCCGAAATACTGGATGCTTGCCTCTTGTCTATCGCAATATGATCAATTTGGTTGATCGTTCGTTAATCTGGAGACCTCCATGAATATTGAGGTGAGGAGATCGTGTGCTGGCTATAGAGGCATTTCGTTCTGTAGCGAGGTCAATTAGCCTAAATCAGTTACCAGACGTGTTGTCTGGTTCCGACAATACGGCTTGAGGTGTCTACTCCTCCTACCTTTGCATTAAAATCCCCATCGTACTTCGAGTCGCTCATAAGTTCTGTCAAGGAGCTCGTAGAAGCAATCCTTAGCTCATCTTTGTCCTCCGTCGGGGTGTGAGCGCATATAAAACTTATTACGGCGAATTCAGCCTTGATTCGGATTTTTACAATCCGTTCGCTAATGTCTTGCAAACATAAGACTTCTTGCCTTAGTCTGGCACTTGTAACAAATCCGCATCCGAACAGTGGCTCTGTCAGCTAACATAACACGGTCCGTAGTAGATGTCACAGTTTTGCTTCCTTTTTTGGCCGGGCCATCCCATCGTATTTCCTGTATGGCAGTAATGTCTGCTTTGTAGCTGTTAAGGGCTTCCGCTAGTTGTTCGCTTGCACCTTTCCTGTTTAATGTTAACACATTTCGGGTGGAGATATGAACTTCGTTGTCCTTTCATTTAGCATGGTCGTCAACAAACAAAAAGTCCTTTCCGAGGATCTTTGTGGCTTCGTAACACTGTTTTTTTTTTCTGCATGGATGGGTAGTTATTCCAAAGCACAACCTCCTACCTATAGGACCAGTTCCGGTTTATTAGATACCTCCAGGACATGGGACCATCAGAATCTGTTACTGGAGTGGGCGCTGCCGTTGACCTTTTGGTTCATGACACAGGTAAGTTCAAATTCGACTTTAAAATACCTTTCCCCGAATGCCATAAGCTTCAAAATTAGCAATTCACATGGAAAATTGTAAGCCCTTCCATCTTACAAAAAGTTGAAATTCAAAAGTAAGGCCCTGGGTCGTAGTCGTATCTACTCTTCGGCGAAAATTGTATTTTTCCATGAGCTATCAAAATCAGTTCTGTCTTCTATATCGGAAGATGAAAGCTAAGTTGAGTTCTCAAAGTTGAGAACTCAACCTTAACAAATATATCAATATGTTCCCATAACTTTGTTTTTTCTTATCAAAGGCAGATTTAAAGCAGATCATCGCTTTCAGTAGATATGCGTCCTGACTGTAATATTAATATATATATAACGAATAAATAAAAGTTGGTATTATGTATACAAGTTGTCCGATTACGAGTTGTGCAAACCAGATAACCACAATATTTTCTAGACCCTAAATGTCAAAGCGTCGCGTCGACGAGTTACATAAATCGTGTTCAGGCTATCATAGTCCGTTGCATAAACACTAAAAAATTTAAATGTCACGATGGAAAGATTAATGCAGAGAACACGTAAAGCTTAATTTTTTTTTTTGTGTTTAAAATTTAAATAATTTTGAAGGGTAAACCCACCTACGAATTAAGTATTTTCGAATAAAGCAAAGTTTTGTTTATGTGCGCTCCTATTTGGGGTTTATCGTAGCCTACTTGTGCTGAAATTTGATAAGCCATGACAAGGCATAAAAATTTCCTTCTTTTTAAATGTCCCAAAAAGATCGGTATGGATATATGTTGGAAGTTTTATATATGCAAAAAATATGTCACCCATGTGGCAGCATCTGAAGTGGTGATAGGAGTGTAACCTAAGAAACCTCATGCGTTTCATAGTTAGCTCGGAATGGTTCACTTAGGCAAATAAATATTTATGAAAAGAAGAAAGATCCACGTGGTACCACAACAAAACTGGGCTATGTGAGCACGTGCATTGCGTACAGCCACTATAACCTCACATACTTTTGTTACTAACTCTTGTCTTGCGCGCTGTTTGTTCCAGAACGATTTTGAAGAAATCGCATGATAGCGCACCTCCTTGTCGGAATCTGGCACATGTTTGGATAATGTCAGATGAGCCTTTTCAAACTGTGTCCTCCAAACTGAGGTGACACAGCTGAATTAGTTTGGATGATATACCAAACTCCGACATGGCTTTTTAAAACTCTAGCCAATGGATGCTATCAAATGCGGCCTTGAAGTCGATGAAAAGATGGTGTATTTCGAAAATTCATTGGTCTTTTCCAGGATTGCCTTAGTGTGAACATCTGGTCTATGGTCGATCTGCCGGTCTGGAAGCCACATTGCCGACAAGTGTCCCACAGAAGGGCAGTACGTTGAATGGGACCTGATATGCGACATTTTGCAGGGATGTGCCCAGGTAGTTGGTGGAAGATATAGGATTACACTTTTTGAAGATTAGGCATATGGAGCCTATATACGAGTCGCCGGATATGCTTTCATCCATCCAGACTTTGTTGATGGTTTGGTGCATGCAACACCTTCGTATTTGAAGCGTTCTGTTGGTAATCCATCAGAATTAGATGCCTTGTTGTTCTTCAGTTCTCTAATCGCGGCTCTTCAATACTTGTAGAGAACGTTACCGCTATTTTGACTGGAAGTAGCCTGGTTTCTTGCTTAATCACTCTCTCAAGCAGCTGCTGGAAATGCTGTCTGAGTAAATCTACGATTCCCAGTGCATCATTGACTAAGTTGTCATGGTTATGTCGAACGCAGGCTCATCCTATATTGTAGCCAGCTTCCATTTATTTAGCCTTGTTGTAGAACATTCACGGATGTTCTTCTTTAAGCGAGACGCTTCGACTCTGGCAATCTCCAGCTTACTTAGACGTCGACCGTGAATTCCTTTTTTTGCGCATTCCTAGCTTCTTCTCGTTGGACAGTCGTGCGCTGAATTTGGTTGCGACGAGAAAATATAAAGGCTGAACTGTAATAAAAGTTGGTTGCGAAAGACCACTTTCGTAACTGTGCGAACACATGCAATTTATGTTGCACTACCATAATAGCTTTTCGCTTCGATTGGTTCAGATTACGTTCACCTTTGCTGACTTTCTATTTCTTTTGTTCTTGCATACAAAAAATTTACACTACAACAGCTGCGTACATTGAAGTTTGTAAGTTCATAAGCAACGAATTTTTTTTTTGTCAAAACGACTCTGACCAATCGCTTCCATTCACAAAAGTCTATTATGGGCAACTTAACGTAGAGTTTTGACATTAGCTTCCGATTGCTTCCGCCTATTATAAAGGGTTTTTCAATAAGAGCGCTACAAAAGTTTTTTTCAAAAAAAGCAAAAACGGTTCTGGGTATCAATAAAATTCTTTATTTCTGTGAAAGAACGTTCGATGCCATTATGTATGAAACTCAATTTCTTTTGCATGGCCGCCAAGAGCACACTTGCAGAAGTCCAGACGCTGAACCCAATTTTCGACGGTTTTCAAGCATAAATCGGCCGATATTGCTGCACTTTCACGTTCGATATTCGTACGAAGTTCATCAATCGTCGCTGGCTTGTTGGCATAGACCATAGACTTGACGTAGCCCCCCAGGAAATAGTCTAACGGCGTCAAATCGCACGACCGTGTCGGACAAGCGACTGGACCATTTCATGAGATAACACGTTCTCCAAACTTGGTTTCCAGTAAATTGATTGCGGCATTCGCTGTGTGGCCTGTGGCGCCATCCTGTTGGAAACACACGTCCTCCAAGTCCACATCATCCAATTGGGGCAAAAAATATTCGGTTATCATTGAACGGCAGCGATTCCCATTCACAGTACCGTGCCGATTTTGATCATCACGGAATAAATACGGCCCAACGACGCCGCCGGCCCATAAACCACACCAAACCGTAATTTTTTTGGGATGCAATGATGACTCATGGAGTACGTGTGGATTGCTGCCTGACCAATACCGCATATTTTGTTTATTGACGAAGCCATTCAGCCAGAAATGAGCCTCATCGCTGAAGATGATTTTTCGATGAAAATCCGAAGCATTTTCAAGTTGTTGCTCAGCCCAATTCACGAACATACGACGCTTCTGGTGGTCTTCAGTTCTTGCATCAATTTAATCTTGTAAGGATGTAGGCCAAGATCTTTTCGCAAAATTCGCCACAACGACGTCACAGAGATGCCCAACGCTTGAGAACGACATGTGAGAGACAAATTTGGGCATTCTTCAACTGAAGCCTCAGCGGCAGCAATATTCTAGACACTACGGCAGTTATATGTCTCACTGGCACGGGAACATTCTGTACTGTGCCTGTGGATTCAAATTTTTCCACTAGACGCTCAATTGTTGATCTGCTTGGACGATTATGACGAACATAAATTGAATTGGACTTAGCGCTCTTAACGTTGAGGCCACTGACTCCGAATTTCGGTTGTTAATTTTAATAATTTCGACTCGTTGTTGGATCGTATATCTTTCCATCATGAAATGGCAAACCTTACTGAAGAGAAATGTCAAAATAGCGGCAAGAAATATGGCGTCGTTTGCTGTCCCTGCCGCTCAACTTTTGTAGCGTCCATGTTGAAAAACCCGGTAGTTCAGCCTTAAGAGTTAACGTTTGACCCTCTCAATGATAAAAGTAGTACATGCTGACGGGTTCAGTGGCGCGATTGTAGGTGCGATGAGCTGCCGCGCAGTACGCCTGGGCTCGATTCCCATCCTCTCGTGATGACCTGACAAATCATTCGAGTAGTATCAACTGTCGAGAATAGCTTTTCTCAACTTCGCCGTTCGGAGTCGAGAAAAAACAGGAGGTTCCACCAAAGTAGAAGAAGAAGTACACACGGACACTTACTGGCCAACTGATGTTACAATTGGATTAACGATTATTGGATTTGATCGACTTTTTCATCCTAAAAGGTCTGCCGTGCAATCGAATAAAAGTTGAAGAATTCTTTGATTTATTCTCTAATCATTCTCCTGTCATTCTAACAACGAGCGAGTCACTCATGAGAAATGAAAACCCACAAAGACCAACAAACGGAAAAACTAGCTGGGAAGGCTTCAAAAACGATATTGAAAATAATATTCGACTGGGTGTATCGCTTTGATCCCCATTGGAACTCGGAGTCTCCGTTGACTCTCTTATCGGTACCGTTCAAAAAGCAGGATGGAATAATACTCCTCAACAACGCAATATAGTGAGTTATAGTCATATCAAGTACCCACGGGAAAGAATAGATTTGGTTAGACAAAAAAGAAGAGCTCGTAGAAGATGGCACCAAACTCATGCCCACCAAGATAAAACACATCTAAATCGGCCTAACCGCTGGAAAGGAATCGAGTTATTCGCTCTGGAAAGCAATTAAAGTCATAAAACGGCAAAAAAAACGCTGTGCCACCAATTAGGGTAACTCAAGACGATTGGGCAAAAGAGATAAGAAAACATTATGAGAAGGCTACAATCCGCTGTGCGGATCGTTGAATACCCTATCACAACCCATCTATTGCAAATGCCTTATGGTGCGGCATACAAATAGTTTTTTTTCAAGGAAAACGCTACAAAAAAGTGGCCGTGGATGATAATGACGATAATTTTAGTGATAATTGTCGTGGCAAAAAAGCAGACGGACTGCCAGACGGACAGGCAGAAATGGCTTAATCGACCCAGCTAGCGACCCTGAGTCGATGCATATACTTTAAGGTACATCTAGCTAAATTATTTCACTAAGTTACAATCTATGTATCAAATATACCCCTACGGGATAGGGTATAAAATGGGGGGTAGTTTTGTGAGTAAAAACCTCACACCACTTTGGACAAGTGCACATCGTGCATATGAATATTTCCACCACCCAACGGAAAAAGAAAAAAAATGCTTTCATCCGACCAGATTTGGCTTATAAGTTGGCGGATGCTCAGCCGGAAGCCCGTCAATTCTGGTGGCCTTGTTAAGATTGAGTTACGATATTGTTATCCTCATTTCACACAGGTCGGGAGGTTGGCAGTTTTCGTTGACGCTGCCATTATTAAATGGTTCGTTCTGCCTGACAGCGGAATGTTGTTCGTCATCGCGCGCCGGTCAGCAGTCTGCAGAAGTGGTTCTTCCATATCCTCAGCATCGACTGTGTCTCAACTACAATATTTCCTTGTTCATCTCGACAGGATTCTGTCCGAGCCTTGTACCCTTGGTACATTTTTGATGTTTTACACTTTCGTCTAACAGAGTGGCACCTCTCTATATCCTCGATCACGCGCTGTTCTTGCTGTTTTCCCCTCTTTCTGCAATGCCGGTTTTCTTCTCTTCTTCTCTGTCTATTGACCTCAATGGCTGCTCTCTTCTTCACCTGCAGCTTAGCTTAGTGAGCTGCGATCTTGGCTGTGAGTATGTGTCGGCATTGCTCATCGAACTTGATTGGTGGCGCGAGAAACCAAGCCAATCAATTGCGGCTGATCTAATGGCTTGTTGGCATCGTGCTAAGCAAGGGATATGCGTTACGCAAAGGTCTTGGCGGTCTATTTCACAGTATTTCTGGATTGTTGCGGCGTGGTGGATATCCGCATTCTTACCTTGGCTGCATCATGGCAGTGGTCCGAGTCGATGTTAGCTCCTCGGAATGTTCGGACATCCAAAATACTGGATTCGTGTCTATTGTCTATCACAATGTGATAAATTCGGTTGACCGTTTGTTGATCTGGAGACTGCCATATCGCCTTGTGAATATTGAGGTGAGGATTCCGTGTGTTGATTTTCGCTCCGCAACGAAGTTAATAGGCATAAGTCCGTTTTTCGTTTAGGCTGTTTCCGACAAATCCGCTAAAGATGTCTTCTCTTCTTACCTTTACGTCAAAATCTCCCAGCATGATCTTAACATCTTACTTCGGTAGTCGCTCAAAAGTTTTGTAGCGTAACTCGTAGACGAAATCGTTAGCTATATCATCTTTTTCCTCCGTAGGGGCGTGAGCGCATATAAGTTTATGTTGGTAAATGTGGCCTTGATGAGGATTGTTAAAATGCGTTCTCTAAAGTCTTGGAAACAAAAGACTTCTTGCCATATCTGGCACTTATAACAAATCGACATCCGAATAGTCGCCGTTTCTGCCGATAGTAGATGACACAGTTTTTCGTCCTCTATTTTTTTTTTTATTTCCTGGATGGCAGTAGTGTCTACGTTGTAGCAGTTTATGGCTTCCGCTAGTAATTTGCTTACACATCTCTTGTTTAATGTTCGCACATTGCAGGTGCAGATACGAACGTGTCGTTGTTTTTTTTTTATATAGCAAGGTCGTCAAGCTGTTAGTTGCTTCTTAACAGTAGGATTTTCAGATGGGTGGGTAGTTAACCGAAAGCACAACCTCCAAATTGGAGGGCCAGTTCCAATTTATTAGATACCCCTAGGACATCAGTATCTACCACGGGATTGAGTGCTGCCGTTGGCCTCTCCGTTCATCCGCTATCATCTCTGTTAAAAGGCCCTGACTAACCCTTGAAATTTCTCGACAGCCTGTTGTCCGAATATATCGAAGCAGTTTGTCAAGGTTCACCTGGGGCAGCCGGGTGGTAATTCATTCCGTGCTATTCGCACTAGGCTGCGTATAGTCTTGCTGTTTATTCGTCTTGTTATCAATACTCGTACCTTTCGTTTAGCAAATCAAACCCAGTCGGATGAGACTAGTAACCGATGGTTACCATTTGGAGGTTCAAAATAACCAGATTATGTGTATTCAGTATTACAACCACTGGGCATTGCCAAGTCAAAGCTAATCAGAGTCTACCCTCGTTCTACAACACTAGGTACTGTTACTATTCTCAATTCAAGAAAGTCGCGGGACTCTGAAAACTCTTTAGTCGAACCCCGGAATATTAACACGAATACTTCGTCCGTAGATGATTTTAGCCCCCCGACGACTTTTGCGGAGCGCTTTCTTAACAAAACGATTTGTATGCCCTGCCCCATAGCATATGCAATAGAAAAACATAGTTTTTTGTCGAACGCCACTGAATCGGGCTCAGTGGCACGATGGTGTGTGCGTTGAACTGCCGCGCAGAAGGTCTGGTTGCGATTCCCAGCCGTAGCAACACCTAAATGATATTTCACTGGCCATCCTCTCGCGATAATTTGACAAATCATCCGAGTAGTATCAATTGTCATGAATAGCTTATCTCAACTTAGCCGTTCGGATTCGGCATAAAACAGGAGGTCCCGCCATTGTGCAAAGAAGTACACACGCACAAAATGGTTGTGAGAAAAAAGCTAGGCCCTGGGGTACTAACGAGCCTGTTGCGCCATAAATTTATTTTAATTGTTTTTTAATAAAAATGTTGATCAACTGTGTCTAATTCTATCCCCATAAAGTTTTTAGCCACGCCCACTTTTGGGGATACTAACTTTAAAGATAGAGTGTGATGTGAGAGGGTATTTTTAATGATTCGCTAAGAGGATTGTAGCCATCTCATGATTTTTTTTTTTGTTTTTTAACGAAACCAATATTTGTCCCTTGCGAGCGAATGTCGAATTTGGCAAATTTAAATGAAGGCAACATTTTATCGACTGTTTTGTTGCTAGGTGTCGTTTAGTCGTATTAGCTATCATTAACATAAGATAAGTTTTTCCAGTGAAATACCGCCGCTGCGACAAAATATTTTTTTTTTAATGAAATACAGCCGATATAACCACCAATAAATATTATCAGAGAGCTGTTTTAATATTTCGGATGTTTAGATAGATATGGTGGTTGCTAATAGCAGTGAAGATATTATTACGAGTTCTGAGAAAATTTTAAGTTGAAGATGGAATTATCATTTTAGGTGGGCAAATATAAAAACGGAGTAACGCTGCGATTTTTCATCAGTTCACCATCCAAAGGTGATAAGAAATATCTTACTTCAGAACAGAAGAAAACCTATTAAGAGAAGATGCGTTGCATGTTGATTGCATCTGCGCTAGCTGTGATGCTGGCTTACGTGTCAGCCGGACCATTCGCTGGCATTCGTTTTGGCGCTGGTATTGGCGCGGGTATTGGCGGCCATGGGGCTGGTATTGGTGCTAATTTTGGCGCCGGTATCGGTGGTCATGGCGCTGGCATTGACGGTGGTATTGGCGCCGGTATCGGTGGTCTCGGGGCTGGCGTTAACGGTGGTATTGGCGCCGGTCTTGGTGGTCATGGCGCTGGTATTGGTGCTGGTATAAACGCTGGTGTTGGCGGTGGTCTCGGTGGTCATGGCGCTGGTATTGGCGCTGGTATTGGCGCCGGTATCGGTGGTCATGGCGCTGGCATTGACGGTGGTATTGGCGCCGGTATCGGTGGTCTTGGGGCTGGCGTTAACGGTGGTATTGGCGCCGGTCTTGGTGGTCATGGCGCTGGTATTGGTGCTGGAGTTGACGCTGGAATTGGCGGCGGTCTGAGTGGTAATGGCGGAGTTGGCATTGACGGTGGTATTGGCGCTGGTCTTGGTGGTTATGGCGCTGGTATTGGTGCTGGAGTTGACGCTGGAATTGGCGGCGGTCTCAGTGGTAATGGCGGAGTTGGCATTGACGGCGGTATTGGCGCGGGTCTCGGTGGTCGTGGTGGCGTTGGCATTGACGGTGGTATTGGCGCTGGTCTTGGTGGTCACGGAGCTGGAGTTGGCGCTGGAATTGGCGGCGGGCTGGGTGGTCATGGCGGCGTTGTCATTGACGGTGGTATTGGCGCAGATCTCGGTGGTCGTGGTGGCGTTGGCATTGAAGGTGGAATTGGCGCCGGTATCGGCGGTCTCGGGGCTGGCATTGACGGTGGTATTGGCGCCGGTATCGGTGGTCTCGGGGCTGGCGTTAACGGTGGTATTGGCGCCGGTCTTGGTGGTCATGGCGCTGGTATTGGTGCTGGAGTTGACGCTGGAATTGGCGGCGGTCTCAGTGGTAATGGCGGAGTTGGCATTGACGGCGGTATTGGCGCGGGTCTCGGTGGTCGTGGTGGAATTGGCATTGACGGTGGTATTGGCGCTGGTCTTGGTGGTCACGGCGGTGGAGGTGGCGCTGGAGTTGGCGCTGGAATTGGCGCCGGTCTGGGTGGTCATGGCGGCGTTGGCATTAACGGTGGTATTGGCGCAGATCTCGGTGGTCGTGGCGGCGTCGGCATTGGAGGTGGAATTGGCGCCGGTATCGGTGGTCTCGGGGCTGGAATTGACGGTGGTATTGGCGCCGGTCATGGTGGTGGTGGAGCTGGCATTGGCGCTGGTATTGGCGCTGGAATTGGCGCCGGTCTTGGTGGTCACGGCGGCGTTGGCATTGACGGTGGTATTGGCGCCGGTCTCGGTGGTCATGGAGCTGGCATTGGCGCTGGTATTGGCGCCGGTCTTGGTCGTAAAGGAGCTGGTATTGGAGCTGGTATTGGCGCCGGTCTCGGTAGTCATGGCATTGGCGGAGGTCTTGGCGGTGGCATTGGCCTTGGTGGCGGTTTTGGCGGTCTTGGCATTAGAGCTGGCATTGGTGCTGGTGTTGGCAGAGGCTTTGGCGGCTATGGTGGCTATGGCGGTTATGGCGGTTATGGCGGCTACGGACGTTGAGTACTATAGTTATTGTTAATAATTTAAGCTATGACTAAATATATATGAAACATATTTAACAATTGATTTATATCTATGTAAATATTATATCGCAACTGACTTAAGTTATATATAAGAAATAAAAAAAAAAACGCTCATCATAACTTGAATTGAGTTTTAATTCTTTTTTTCTTATTTCTTTCTATTTCCATAAATTTATCTATCAGATCGCATTTGTAATATTCTGTAGATGTTAAGATTTTTCGTATTTGCAGATTGTATAAGATCTTAAGCAATTGCGTTACGTTCCACTTCCGCTAATCAGGAAAGGCTGCCCCAATGGAAAATGTCGTGTCAAACTATTTTTTTGAAGGAATCGCGACCACCAGAAAAGATCTGCGAACCGACGATTAAAAATATTAACTCATGATTAGCTAATAATTATTATGGGACATATAAAGGACATTTGTATTTTATATCCCATGATGGTATATAAGTTTTGATACATAGTTTGTAACATATGAGAAGGCTACATACAATCCACTGTGTGGATCATTTTATGCCTTATCCCATCCCGTTCTTAAAATTAATATCCCAAAAATGTGGGCGTTATGGAAAAAAGGGTGATTTTTTAAGAGTTAAGTTTTTCAGGTTGGCAGCACTGGTTAGTAATGGCGTCCAAACGTCATCTGTCAAAGTGAAAAGTTTTCAGTACACTCTGCCATTTAATCATCAAAAGACTTACAAACGAGCAACGATTGCAAATTATTGAAATTTATTATCAAAATTCGTGCTCTGTAAAAAATGTGCACCGTTTGTTACGACCATATTATGGTCGTCATAATCGACCTGGTGAATCAACAATTCCTGCTGCTATCACTGAATTTCGCACCAAATTTACTTTGTTTGACATTAAACCATCGACTCACATGCGTACAGTGCGTAACGAAGAGAATTTTGCAGTCGTGAAATGCCAATTTGTCGCCGTTCTCAGCAATTGGGCATGTGTTACTCAACCACATTGAAAGTTTTACGTGTCGATTTGGGTTTGAAAGCCTATAAAATGCAACTTGTGCTAGAATTGAAGCCAAATGACCTACCACAACGTCTAATTTTTGGTGAATGGACTTTAGAACAGCTCCATGAAAATCCGCTGTTCTTATCGAAAAATTGTTTTCGGCGATGATGCTCATTTCTGGCTCAACGGATACGTAAATAAGCAAAAATGTCGCATCTGGAGTGAAAAACAGCCACATGCTATACAAGTATTACAGATGCATCTCGAAAAAAAACGATAGTTTGGTGTGGTTTATGGGCTGGTGGCATCATCGGTCCATTTTTCTTCAACGACGACCGTGGATAAACGTTACCGTCAACGGCGAACGATATCGAGCCATGATACGCATGAAGCCTTACAGGAGAACTTAACACTCGTTATTCGTGGAATACAGGCCGAAATGCGCAAAGTGACGCGAAATTGGATCTTCCGAATGGACCATTTGAAACGGAGCCGCGGACAATATTTACATGAAGTTGTCTTTAAAACGGATGCAGTTATCGATTACGTAGGCAATTATCGTTTACAATTTTGAATATTTGACGCAAATTTGAGTGTTGAAATTGACAAATTGTTGACAAATTTACATTGTCAAAACATAATGTTCCAAATCTTTCATGGTTTGACAAAAAAAAAACTTTTTCCTCCTGCATATGGTATGGCGTAGGGTATAGAAATGGTTTTTGTAGGAAAACGTCTACAAAAAGTGGGCGTTGGCTTAAATAATGTATCGACAAGGTAGTTAATTTATCAAACCCAAACATTTTGCATCAAAAGTTTTTTCGAACATTTCAAAATTTTACCGAAAAACGTTTTTTACTGAATACGCCCTCAAAAAGTTGACGTGGCAAAAGCCTTAAGTGGTAAAAATATAGATAATGGGATTGACTATATATATTGCTCATTCTTTTTTTCGAAATTCCCTAGTGCTTAGGTTAAAAAAAAAAACACTTTTATAAGAAAGTGGGCATGGCAGTTAGCAGATTTTGAAAACGTTTGCACCTCTTCGAACAGCACGTACCAGGATCACAAGTACCAAATTTCATTATCCTCGTTCAAAGCTTAAGGCCTAAAGCCGGTGACCTACAGACGGACGGACGGTCAGACAGACATGACTAAGTCGACTCAGCTAGCGATTTTGATTCGATCAATGTACTTCGAGGTATGTCCAGCTCAATTATTTGTCTATGTAACAAACTTTGTATCAAAACTAATATACCCCTATGGGATAGGGTACAAATAAAAACAAACTATTCAGCGGTACTCAGATTATTTTAGACAAACACCTTCCGACATTCCACGCTCAACGATGTTGAAAAACTCAGCTAAATATACATATGCGAGTCAACTGACACGTTCCCGAAACAATGATAAGATATCGGCGATGGAAAAGTCGCTTTAGATGAAAATACTGATTGCATAAAATTGCCCACCGATTTCTGCACAATCGTTGATAAGCATTATGCTCTCATTGACCGCATATTCTCCGATGTACGCACAGGAAGGCAGAAAGAACCATTTTGGCAGCAAATTTTGTGATACCAAAGAAGCTGTAAATTATCCAGCTGAGTTTTTGAATTCACTGGATATGCCAGGCATGCCACCACACCTACGAAATTTTAAAGTTGGATCTCCGGTCATTTAACTTTGGAGTTTGAGCCTACCACGGGTTCATGTGCAATGGCATTGGTCATTCAATAGTTATGGCAAACTCCGAGCCGAAAATGTTGAGCTGAGACACATTCCACTGATTTCCAAAGACGTGCCAATTTAATTCAAAAGTCTCCAATTAAGTATCATATTGACAAGGACGAATGATGTCCCGTTTGCGGCTAAGGCTTAGGCACTCCATGTTTTGTGTGGCATGTTCTTCCGTGGAAAAACCATCAAGATTTTTTGTGTTTGGTTAAGGCCTGACTGACAAAAAATATCGTCCATTCCATGGCTCATCGTTTATATACATCGTCTATAGCGCACTGTTCCCCTTTCCGTCATAGACCTCAATGAAACGTGTCCGTTTGATCTTTGGCAAGGAATGGATCGTCATCATTCTGCTTGAGATCAAACGGAAATGTTTCGAAGGGATCTATAACGGAGAGGGAAATTGTGCGCTGTAGACAGTGAAAATCGTCGTTCTACGTACAGAAACGTGACACGCTATGCACAGAGAAATATGCGGACTTCTGACGAGACTTAAACTCTTGTACGGACGAGTGACAAACGGACGTCCGACCCGCAGATTAGTACACTGAAGGAGTCGATCAAAAACATCAACCAATTGATCAAAAAGAACTATCGGTTGTCCATTAATTTATTTCGGAGTAACAGAGTTTGGGCAGTAAATTCCAGCGACCCGAGTTCGTTTCCACAAGTCAATATCAATCTTTCGGAGGAACGGTCAAAAAGTCCTTCCGTGTATTAAGCTCCAATGAACAACTGACAATACAAATACAATTTTGACAGCAGGAATCGATCCGAGGGAAGCCGGCTTCAGAGATCTATGTTCTTGAAGATCCTTAGGAGAGAGAGGAGGTAGTGGGGGTTGTCTGTTAGGAAGTGTTTAAGCATTCGCCAGAACCGCATCCCGGAAAACAATGCCCTGCTCCATAATTTCTATCTCCGGAAAGACCTAAAGCAATAGCGATCTGAGAACTGCTGTCTTACGCGGTTCGATGACGAAAAATGTGGCAAATGTCATAGTCGCCGAGCGAAGTATATATAACCATGTACCGTGACATCCGGGAAAGGACAACTCCAATCCGGCCAATTTTCGGTCAGTAAGTCTTCTTCCCAGTCAGCTGTCTAGAGACAACCATTATCTCTCTGCCTTTAAGGGATAATGGTTGTCTGTATTTAATATCGGCGTTAAAATCGAAAAATTGTTCGAAATACTAAGGTTAAATAGTTTAAACAACTATTTCATCTTAGCCGGGGATCTAAACGCGAAAAACCCGGCCTGGTTGGACACGGTGGCGAATGGAAGAGGCAGGTTCTTAAATCGCTTTATCGAAGACAACCAGGTCGAGTACAAATTAAAATTATACAGCCCAGTTATGCCAAGTTTCCCCTCGGGAAATTCATATCTTGATCATTGCATCGCGAACGCTCGATTGCAAATTGAAACGGTCCATAATAATAAAATTTCTTTATTGCCGTATGATAGCAACCATAATGCAATAGTAATGCAGATGAAGTTTGTTGACGACTCTGCGTTTAGCTTCGCTACGTGGCACGATGTCCCTAAATTAAATTTTAAGCAGACTGATTGGTGCCGATTTCAGCGTTGCGCCACCAGAAAATATAGGAATTGCCCTTCCTCTTCTAGTATTCCTAGCAATAGGAATCTTTCCAACGAGGAGTGTGATTCCTATATCGGGAACATAAACACGGTGGTATTACAAGCTATCAATTCCGAAAATTAAATCGAAAAATAGCATTGAATGTTATCTAAACCGTGACATTAAGACCCTACAGACACACAAAAGCTTTTTGATCACTCAGATAAATCGAATACAACGTCAATTTCTATATCAATCGCACAATGCGGAGCTACAAAGATTAAAATCCCTTCTGAGGAATGTGAAGCCAGCAGTTTAAGAATAGTGTCAACGATTACTGGAAGAAACGTGCTGAAAGCTTATTAAAATCAGACGGCAGGAACATGTTTCCAAAAATAAATGAAATGTTTAAACCACGGAACGTTGTCAAAATTCCTAAACTGAAGGTACCACTGTCTTCTCAGATGCATCTATCCCAGTTAGGGATTAATATATCAGGTTATCCCATCATCAATAACCACTTTATTATAGATAGTGGAGCAGACAAGCTCAAAGTAATTGGGTCTCATTTTGAGGCGGTTCACGCCAGGGAACTTCCCAGCTCCAAATCGGTCGAAGTAAGAGATGAACTATGGAGATTTCACAATACCGAGATCCCTACTTTATTGACATTTGCTGAGTGGTTAAAAGCTGACGAACTGACAGATGAACAGACTTACAATTACTTCACGACCCTCGACGACTTGACTGACATATTTAGGAAACTAAACACTAAAAGGTCAAGTGGTTTGGATAACATCCCAAACATCGTGCTTAAGCATATACCAATTGATATCATACGGCAATACTGCGTTATCTTTAACAATCTGCTAAATAACTGCTACTTCCCTAGTTGCTGGAAAATATCAAAGCCGATGGCCTCAGTCGCCAGTGCTGTTACGTGTCTGTAGTTCGTTGCATTCATGTGCGAAGTACTGTGATGTCCAAGGATCCTTCTGATCCTTCTAACTTTAGGCCTATATTTGTTCTATTTTGTTCGTTTGTAATGAAAAGAAGATTTTACCGCGGAATCAATTTGGGTTCAAAAGAAATCACTCGGCAGTGCATGCTATTACAAAATTGATTTCGAATGTTAATTGGAATCTCAACGCCAAAAGATGTACAGCTGCCTGCCTAGTGGATATCGAAAAAGCCTTTGACACGGTTTGGATTGACGGGTTAATTTACAAACTTATTCGATATGAATTTCCATCTAATCTTACAAAGATGATAGCATCCATGCTATACGGGAAGAAATTTGTTGTAACAGATAGAGAATACACGACAGCTGAAGTTTTTAATGTCCATAATGGTCTACTTCAAGGCACAGTAACTGCTCCACAGCTCTCCAATATCTATATTTCTGATATACTTAGGGAACTCGATAATTCATTGGCATTTGCCGACGACGGTACACTGTATGCAAGCGGCTCAAAAATTGAAGACATTCAAATGCAACTTCAAAGCAAGTTTGATAGGTTTCAAGCTTTCTGCTCCGAATGGAAGCTTAAAATAAACTATACGAAATGTGAAACCATATTGTTCCGCACCCCAATAAGACGCGGTAATTCAGATTTGAGACGCAACTGGAGAAATCTCAAAATAACGAGTTCAAATGGTCTTCGGACCGAGTCGAGGACCGTGGTAAAATATTTAGGTGTTCATTTGGACAAGTTTCTGTATTACAATGAGCACATAGATATTCAATTAGACAAGGCAAGAGCGGCATTCATGTCGCTAAAAAGCCTGTTTTATTCCAACTATCTTAGATCCGATGTGAAGATAATTTGTTACCAAGCATTCGTTCGTCCAATTCCGACTTATGCGAGTCCAGTGTGGTGGAACATTAACCCATCGTATATGGAAAAACTTCGAGTGTTCGAGCGCAAATGTCTTAGAGCCTGCACACAGATGTATAGGAGTGCACATTCCGATTATAGGCATTATGTCTCAAACAAAAGACTTCTGGATGCTTCCGGTGTGTCCAGAATTGACAATGTCATTCTAGATCTTGTAAGGAATCACTTTGTTCGTTCGGCAAGTGTTAGCGAAAACGAATTAATCTCTGGATTATTCTATCCGAATCCTGGGTATTTCAGAAATGCCTTGGAAAGTGGATACATTCCGCCAGAAACATTTCTGTTTCTGGATGCATATGGCTACCTATCGGATTCAACGAACGTTCCAATAATATACCATGCTGCAAGGAGAGCAACAGATAAAAGGATCCTTTATGAGGCTTTTGAGTCGGGGGACGGGAATACTGATCAAATTAGATACTGCATTAGCATACCTGAAAGCGACAAAAGTAACACTAACAGGTTAAATAGAGACCGATACTGGTGGCTAGACTGGGCTGAAGCCGATACTTAGGTTAAGTAAAACTAGGCACTGACATGTGATCTCTGATCTAACGATGACTTGTTAGTCGATGGAATAGAGATCACATGACAGGGCCTAGATAGGTTAAGTTAGTCTTGTAGGTTTTAGTTTTATATAATAAAAAAGAGTTGCGACTGTCTGTCAAAACCTATGATTCACATTTTCCTATTTTCAAAAAAAAAAAAAAAAAATATATAGTACATAACAATAATACAAAAATTCACAAAAAATATAAAAATTGAATTAAACAAACAAATTATATATCATGTAATGCGAACCATAATGGTCTTTTACTTTGGCAAAATTTAAAAATGTCTAGTCTTTAAGTTTATTTAGGCTATTAATTAATATTAAAGAAATTGTGAATAAATAAACGTTAAAAAAAAATACAATACGAGAGAACCAGTTTGGTTTCAAGGCTGGACATGACTGTACCTATGCCGCTTCCAAAGTAGTATTTCACATGCAATGAAACAAAGCCAAAAAAAAAGTGCACGGGTACATGTCTGGTTGATTTAGAGAAGGCTTTCGACACAGTATTGCTAGACGGCCTCCATCTAAATCTGACCAAACTTGGCGTAAGTAACCCACTACTGTATAAGTTTCATGACATGTTGATTGGTAGAACGTTTGTTGTCAAAAGTGGCAATGTAACTTCTACCATCGAATTTTTCATTAAAAATGGTCTGCAACAGGGTGCAGTTAACTCGTCGATTCTCTTCAGCACTCACACCAGCGATATGATGGGTAGTCTTACTCAATGCGTTCGCTTATGTCTTGAAAGCATAAGAATTCTTGCTTAAGTCTGGCACTTATAACAAATCCGCGGCCCGTAGTAGATGTCACAGTTCTTGATCGTCTTTTTGGCGGCCATCCCATCGTGTTTTCTAAACAGCAGTAATGTCTACTTTGTAGCAATTTAGGGTTTTCGCTAGTTGTTGGCTTGCCTCTCTCCTATTTAATGATCTCACGTTCCAGGTGCAGATACGAACATCGTTGTCCTTTATTCGTTTAGTAGGGTATTCGACAATAAAATCAGTCCTTCATGTTTGTGCAGCAAGGATGTAGAGGGAATGGTAATGAACAACACCTCGCCTAACAAGCTGAGCCGTTAAACCATGAGGGTGCGAACCCTCCTCTCCTGCATAAAAGATACCTCCGTGGATTATTTTGATCAACAACAAGTATTTACGCGTTTTCTATGAAACTTTAACAAATGAAAAAAAAAACTTTCCATGCTAAAACATTGGAAATGATAACAGTTTAACACACGCTCACTTGTTCAGGGTGTTTTCCTATTAAACCGATTTTTATACCCCCAATCGATAGCACATGCAATGGAAAAACGGTTTTGGGTGACCCACTACCTGGAAATCGATAACCCGCGAAGAATTAGTGTCAATACATTCGACATACGTCATAATCTAGAATTCTAGCCCATATGCGACATTTTAGGCCAAGTGATTGCTGAATCACCAACAGGTCCAATTTCACGTCACACCGAAACATTATTTGGTCATCATTTTCGAATTTTCCAAGAGCACCTTCCTACCAATTCTCTGATTCAAAATCGGATTGAACTATCGGTCTTGCCAGTGAACAATACCTGTCTCCTCTTGATGAGGGGATTTTTTTTTTTCATAGAGAATCAAGATTAGTACCCACCGATCTTTTCAGGTTTATTTTCTACGCGCATTCCAACATTGTATCTATCGATGGTCGATTGTTTGCTTAATTAATCGCTTAGAGCAACAACTATAGACCGACTCTGGAATTTATGTCGCCTGGTAAGGCGTGTTATCATAAAAAGAATTGATTTATGGTCTAGTACTTGACCGCAGGATCCATTCAACGATCTTGATGAAACAAGTCGTAGACAAGATTCGGTTCTCGGAGGTGCTATAAAATGGAACCGATTCAGGGCTACAGCAACAGTTCAGCTTTGATAGTGAATCGGAACCAAGATGCGTTTCTTATTGATCGTTTCTGTGATCGCTTTGATCCTGGCATATGTCCAAGTTATGGCAGATGAAGCACCTGAACACCTTCGTGTCCGTAGACAATTATTTGGTGGCGGAGGACCATTTGGCGGAGGATTCGGTGGTGGCAGACGCTTTGGTGGAGGATTCGGAGGATTCGGAGGCAGACCATTTGGTGGCGGATTCGGAGGATTCGGAGGCAGACCATTTGGTGGCGGGTTCGGGCATGGATTTGGACGACCATCATTCTATGGATAAGCATGTTGCAAGTGATATAATGAAATGAAAATAAAGTGTTCAATAAAAAGTTGGGCGTCCTTTAATTTTGGAAGCACTTTTTGGATTTGACAATCTTGTTACAGTTTTAGGCGATCCTTTTTTGGAACTTTTAGCCGCGGTGGTGCCATCTCATTAATATTGGCTAATAACGTCAACGTCATTCCAACAGAAATATGAATTTAAGTGGTCCTGGTGTTCCCCTAGGGTTGTGGATGGTTGGATATTGCACAACGAGGATAGATTCCCAATGACATTAACATGGCAGTGCCCACTGGTTGTAACTCAAACCACTCAATCAATGCACAGTAATTGTGCGAAAGATTGCTTCTACGAGCTCATTGACAAAACCTATGAGAGACTTACGAAGTATGTCGTTAAAATAGTGCTGGGAGATTTCAACGCACAGGTAGGAATAGATGATAACTTTGGTAGTGTTGTCGAAAAATACAGCCTACACAATAATAGGTCTTTAACAGGCTTAGGCTAATTGACTTCGCTGCGAAACGAACGCTATCCATAAGGGGGCATGGCACTCTCCAGCAAAAAAGCACGCATCCAGTATATCGGATATCCGAATATGCCGAAGGGCATGTACGGACATTTAAGTGGTCGACGCAGACCACTACCTTGTTGCAGCCAAGGTAGGAGTGCGGTTATCCAACACGCCACAATAAACCAGAAATACCGTGAAAAAAAAATTAATGTCGAAAGACTGCAATATACGCGAGAGACGAGTACCCTTATCCACTCGATTAACACCACACCACCAGCATCGAATGTTGAAGCAAAATGGCACGATGACAACAAGTCACTAGATAAGTCGCGACTGATGTGAGAGGTTTCTCGCGATCACCAGCAACAAACCCCTGGTTTTATGAGGAACGCCGACAGATGCTGGCAGGCAAGAACTAGACCTACAAGGCTAAGCAGCAGGTGAAGACGAGAGCTGCCATTGAGGTCTATAGGCAGAGAAGAAGGAATGAACACCGGCATTGCAGAAAGAAGGATAAACTGCAAGAAAAGCGCGCGATCGGTGTTACAGAGAGGTGACAACCCAGGAACGATGTTCGCAAGTTTTGCCAAAGTGTAAAACGTCAAAGCCAATGATACAAGGCTCGAACAGAGGCCTGTCGAGATTAACAAGGAAATATCGTAGTTGAGACACAGTCGATGCTGAGGATATGGAAGAACCACTTCTGCAAACTGTTAAACGGCGATGACTCACAACATTCCGCTGTCAGGCAGAACATACGATTAAATGTTATCAATGACAGCGAAAACTGCCAACCACCCGACCTGAGTGTAGTAAGGATAGCAATATCGAAACTCAAGCTTATTAAGGCTGCCGCATGCGACAGTATTTATAGAGACGAACTATACAGAGCCATATTTACTTTTGGTATACCGCCCAAACTCGTAAGTTTATATAGTATGACGATGGAGATTTCTCGCTGCTCCATCAAGGTGGGAAACGACCTCGACATTGGGTACCAAAAATGGAGTTAGTTAAAGCGATGCGCTGTCATGTGACTTCGTTAACATTGTTCAGGATTGTGCAAAACTCCAAGGCCAACACCAGAAACAAAATCTTCCAAAAATCGGTGCAACTTCTAGCAAACACCGACGATATTGTCATCATTCGTGTGACTGCATGTGATGTCATAGCCACGTTTGCTTGTATAAAGCGGGCAGAGGCAGAAATGGATTTTATAGCAGAAATGCGTTTAAAAGTGAGGCTAAGACCAAGTAAATATCGTCAACACGAAGAACACCCAACGTCGAAGAATTGGCCAGAACTTCACCATTGATAGATAGGACTTTGACGTAGTACGGGACTTTGTCTATCTCGGCTCCACTATTAACACTGACAACAACATCTCGTCAGAAATCAAACGAAGAATTACTCCACCCAACCGCTGTTTCTTCGGGCTAAAAGGCAATTCATTAGTAAAGCCTTCACTTGAACTACCAAGGAGATCCTATATAAGACCCCGATCATCCCAGTCCTGATATACCGCGCTGAAGCATGGACCGTATCAAAAGCTGGTGAAGAAATCCTTAGTCGGTTCGAGAGGAAAATTCTTCGAAAAATCTTCGGTTGCATTTGCGTTGACGGAGACGAAGATTCAACCAAAAGCTATACGAGTTGTACCGTGATATATCCCTGGTCAAAAAAACTCCGCATTGGACGTTTAAGATGGCTAGGACATGTAGAACGAATGGACACCAATACTCCAACTCGCAGAGTCTTCGATTTCCAGCCAGACGTCGGACGCAGTAGAGGAAGACCTCGACTTCAACCAACTTGGAAGCTAAGAATCGTGCTCATTGGAGAGGAACGTTGATTGAGGTCCAAGTTCCATCCCGCCTGTAGCGCCATTTAAGAAAGTAAGTAATGAAATTTGGTATGGAAGCACTTTGTCCATTTCTCTAATACAAGTGGAAACATTATTGAAATCCATCTACTGCCACGCCCTCTTTTCAGAAAAACGTTGTTTTTTGGCATACCGTAAAGAATTTTGATAAAGTGCTTGAACAAGATGTCTTTGCATTTGTAAAACCGTACAAAAATTGACAAACCGTGTGAACAATATTTCGACGATTCCGTTTTCTATATTTTATCCCAATAAAGTTTCTTGCCGCGACCATTTTTTCGGTGATATATGTTTTGAAGATGATTATAAACAGGATCTGATAAAAAAAAAGGATACTGAATTAAAATTTAATTCAAGCTACGAATCGCATTTTCTTTTTTTTTGCAGAATAGTAGATATGTAAACACTAAACAGATAAATCAATTGTTAGATATGTTTCAACATTTTTTATTCAACGGCATCAATCATTAGCAACAGCTATACCAATCAATGGTGTCCGTAGCCTCCGCCAATACCAGCACCAATGCCAGCACCATGACCACCGCCAAGACCGCCACCAATACCAGCACCAATACCAGCGCCATAACCACCGCCAACACCGCCACCGATACCGCCGCCAATACCAGCGCCATGACCACCATTAAAGCCTCCATTGCCGACACCAATACCGCCGCCAATTCCTCCCTTACTTCCACCGGCACCGTATGGTCCGGCTGACACAAAAGCTAGCATCATAGCTAGCGCAGATAGAATCAACATGCAACGCATCTTGTCTCAATGAGTTTTGTTCTGTTCTGAAGTTGGATATTGCTTAGCACCTTTGGATGGTGAACTGATAAAGCATCGTAGCGTTACTCCGTTTTTATATTTTTCGGCTGATATGATAATTGTATCTACCATCTACATCTAACACTATTGTCAGAATAGGTAAACAATATATTCACCGCTTTGATTCATTAGCACAACATCCACATCCATCTATCTAAATGTCCGAAATATTAAAGTACCACTGATGCTATTTTTGTTATTTTGAGTTATAAAACTTGCGAATTCAGGGTCATAGCGGCAGTATTTCATCGTGAATCTTTATTTTATATTAATGATAGCTAATACAACCAACGAAACAAAGCAACAAAACAATCGATAAAATATCTTTTGCAGGATTAATAATATTTTTGACATTTTGAATTGGCCACGTGTGGCCAGATTATGGGTCTGCTAAGGAAAAATGAACGCCAGTAAGGCTGGGCATCCACGATCACTCATGAATGTCACTCTCGGAGTGATGATTTTTTTTTTTGTGTTCACCATATACCATCACTCATGAATGCCATTCTTCAGTTTTTCTTCAGCAGCGGAGTTAGCAGGTTCTCAATATAATTTAAAACTCTTTATCTTCGCCAATTGACATTTGAGTCAGTGTACGTTGACAGTCATCGCCATCCACCATCACGCATGAATAAGGAATTCAAAATTTTAGAATTACTAACTTGCTTACTTAGTGTGGCGCTACAGTCCGGAATGAACATGGGCCTCAACCAACATGCCTATCTAACTGCCTCCAGTTGCACACTCCAAGTTGGTTGAAGTCAGTTTCTCCTTATGCGCGCCACCAATGGCAAGGTCTTCCTCTACTGCGTTTGACGTCTGGCTGGAAATCGAAGACTCTGCGAGCCGGAGTATTGGTGCCCAATCGTGCTACATGTCCTAGCCATCTTAAACGTCCAATGCGGAGTTTTTTGACCAAGGGCATGACGCTGTACAGCTCGTATAGTTTTTGTTTGAATCTTCGTCTCCACAGGACTTCTTTATCCACTTTTGATACGGTCCATGCGTCAGCGCCGTAGAGCAAGACTGGGATGATCTGGGTCTTATGTAGGATCTCCTTAGTAGTTCGAGTGGGGCTTTACTACTGAATTGCGTTCTTAGCCCGAAAAACAGCGGTTGGCAGGAGTAATTCTTCGTTTGATTTCTAACGAGATGTTGTTGTCAGAGTTGATAGCGGAGCCGAGGTAGACTACGAGTCCCGTACTATCTCAAATTTACATCTGTCAATGGTGACGGTCTGTCCAATTCGTCGATGTTGTGTGTCCTTTACACTTAGTCTTGCCCTCATTTACTCCTAAACCCATTTTTGCCGCTTTTTTCTCTATTTTAGCAAACGTGGCTATGACATCAGTTGGGCGTAGTTGGGCGGTATGTCAAAACTAGACATCGCTCATATAGATCTCCTGTATTAATGCTGTCGGATGCGGCTTTGAAATCGATGAATAGGTGTTGGGTATCGATTTGGACTTCTTGGGTTTTTCCAAGATCTGCTGAAGTGTAAAACATTGATTGGTTGTGGACTTCCCTGGCCTAAGACCACGCTGATAAGGGCCGATCAGTTTGTTGGTAAACGGCTTAAGGCGTTCACATATCACGTCAGATAGGTTCTTGTAGGCGATGTTGTCATGCTAAGGAGACTTATGCCTCCGTAGTCTGCGCAGTTCAGAGGGTCTCCTGTTTCATGGATCGGAAAAACGATGCTGAGGTTTCATTCTTGTGCATACCTGAATGATGTTGATGTAACTTATCAAGTCATCTTCGCCGCCTTTGATAAGCTCAGCGGGAAGGCCGCCATCTCCGGCAGCCTTCTGAAGCCTCTAATCAGGTAAAGGTTGGGCTTCGCTGTCGTTGCCAATTTTGAAAGGTCGTTCTGCCTGACAGCGGACGTTGTTCGTCATCGCAGTTTAAGTGTCTGCAGAAGTGGTTCTCCATAACTTCAGCGTCGACTGTGTCTCAACTACGATATTTCCTAGTTCATCTCTACAGTATTCACTTCGAGCCCCGTATATTGGGCTTCGACGTTTTACACTTTGGTAAAACTTGCAAACACCGTTCCTGGAGTGGCACCTCTTTATATTCTCGATCGCGAGCTTTTCTTGCTCTTATATCTTCTTCGTGAAAAGCCGGTGTTCTTCCCTTTTTCCTTGACTATAGAGCTTAATGGTAGCTCTCGTCTTCACCTACAGCTTAGCCTTGTAGGCCTCGTTATTGGCTGCTATCATCTGTCGGCATTCCTCATCATACCAGAGGTGTCTTGCTTGTGGGCGCGAAAAACGTCCTGGCGGTCTCTTGCGATTGCAGTCTTTCAACCTTAAATGTCTTCACAGTATTTCTGGATTGTTTTAGCGTGGTGGATTTTCGCATTCTAATCTTGGCTGCAACAAGGTAGTGGTCCGAGTCGATGTTAGCTCTTCGGAATGTTCGGAAATCCAAAATACTGGATGCGTGCCTCTTGTCTATCGCAATGTGATCAATTTGGTTGACCGTTCGTTGGTCTGGAGACCGCCATGTCCCTTATGGATATCGGGGTGAGGAAACCGTGTGCTGGCTATAGTGACATTTCGTTCCATAGCGAAGTCAATATGCCTAAGGACGTTGCCAGACGTTGCTTATGATGTCTTCTCTTCATTTACGACTTTTACATCGTAATTCGGTAGTCGCTCATAGGTTTTTTCAAGGAGCTCGTAGAAACAATCCTTAGCTATATCATCTCTTTCCTCTGTCTTTGCTTGAGCGCATTTGAGGCTTTCTAGTTGCTTTCAGTTGTTAAGGTTAGTTGCTACCTGAGCGCAGTATTTCCTCGTCCTATAAGACGCAGGACGTGCCCAAAAGACACCTTAAATGCTCACTTTGAACGCTAACAGTTAAAAATAAAAAAAAACATAAAGCGTGATCTTAATCTGCTATGTTGACCCGCTCACTGGAAATCGAAGACTAGAGGAGAATTGGTATCAATGCCAGTCATTCTTGTCCATGGGTAACACGTTAGTCCATGTGATTTTTGAATCACCAAAAAGTTTGATTTCACGTCACACCGATACATTTTTTTGTCGTCATTTTCAAGTTCGTCTCTGTACTCTAGAGCACAACCCTTACCACTTTTGGCTTTTTTTGTGATTCGAAATTGAATGAACTGTCGACCTTGGCAGTCAACAATACCTCTCACCTCTTGACGAGGGGATTTTTCCATAGATTGATAGATTTTCAATATTAGTAACCACCGATCTTTTCAGGTTTATTTACTGCGTGGATCCGTAAATGGCATCGTTGCGTCGTCGTCGTTTGATTGATTGTTTGCGTAATTAATAGCTGACAGCCAGAACTATAGACAAACTTTAACTTGACAGCTTTTTCGTTAGTACACTTGAAATTATGACGCCTGGTAAAGCGTCACAAGCTTAGTGTGTTATTATAAAAAAATATTTTTGGGATAGTACAAAACCGCAGGATCCACTCAACGAACTTGTTGAAACAGGTCATAGACAAGATTTGGTTCTCGGAGGGTGCTATATAATGGAACTGAAACTGGGCTACATCAACAGTTTAGCGTTGATAGTGAATTAGTACCAAGATGCGTTTTTTATTGATAGTTTCTGTGATCGTTTTGATCCTGGCATGTGTCCAGGTTATGGCAGAAGACGCACCTGAACACCATCGTGTCCGGAGACAATTCTTTGGCGGTGGACCATTTGGCGGAGGATTCGGTGGTGGCAGACATTTTGGTGGAGGATTCGGTGGCAGACCTTTTGGTGGCGGATTCGGAGGATTCGGTGGCAGACCATTTGGTGGCGGTTTCGGACATGGATTTGGACGGCCTGGATTCTTTGGTTAAACACGCTGGAAGTGATGTAATGAAATGAAAATAAATGGTTCAATAAAAAGTTCGGTGTAATATCATTTTGGAAGCACTTTTTGATTTTGACAATCGTTTACCGTTGTTGCAATTTTTGCCGTACCTTTTTGCAATTGCAACCACGGTGCTAATTTTGGCGACTGGCGTCAATGCCATGGGATTCCACTTATTTATGTACAGAAGTATGAGTTAAGGAAGCATAGGCGTTCCTTTAATGGCTTGTAAAGTTCGCCCACATAAAGGTAGTTGTATGCATCGATTGTAAATATGTACAATCGATGAATACGTAAAGGAGTTCTATGTGGACATCAATAATGCCAGGATCTGCAGAACTTCATGAAAATTCGATTAGCTATAGCAGACAGACACACTGGTGACCGATTTCTTATATAACTGACCCTTAAGTTCGGATTGAGAATGCGCATTAACCAACATTCCCCTACAGTTAGAGCTAAGCTAGCTTGAGTCATGGATTCTTCTTATATCAGAATTTTGTTCTCAATTTGTATATAGGGAGATAAAATATATAAGGTACACGGTGTATGATGGCACTTCTACTTTACCTTAATCGAAGATGTCTTCCACATGCTACCTAAACTCCTTCTCTCCTTTATATTCGAATTTTCTTAAGGAACAACGACTATTTGCAGTGGATCCGTATTTCTTTGAACTTCCATTAGCTGTTGTCCAAAAAATAAAATAAGGTGACACTGCTGAAGAGGTCTACTTGCTTACTAACTTAAGTGACGTTCCAGTTCGGGATGAACCTGTGCCTCAACCAACATGCGTCTCCAATTAGCCCGGTCCTTAAGTAACTGCCTCCAGTTCGGCAATCCAAGTTGGTTGCGGTCAGTTTCTTCTTGTGCGTGCCACTTAAGGCGGGGTCTTCTTCTACTGCGTTCCACGTCTGCCTGGAAATCCAAGATCCTGCAAGCCGGAGTATTGATGTGCTAGCCATCTTAATCGTCCAATGCAGTTTTTTTTTTCACCACGGGTATGTCGCTCAACAGCTCGTATAGTTCCTTGTTGAATCTTCCTTTCCATAGCCCTTCAACGCAAACATGACCTAAGATTTTTCGAAGAATTTTCCTCTCAAATCGACCCAAGATTTCTTCATCCGCTTTTGAGACGGTCCAAGCTTCAGCACCGTAGAGCAGGACTGGGATGATCAGGGTCTTATATAGGATCGCCGAGTAAGGGTTTTACTACTGAATTGCCTTCTTAGCCTGAAGAAACAGCGGTTGGCAAGAGTAATTCTTCGCTTAATTTCTGACGAGATGTTGTTGTCAGAGTTGATAGTGGAGTCCTGTATTACCTCAAAGTTAAGTATGTACTACCTGCTGCTGAGGCCAGTGGAAATAATATTGCAGACCAGATCAACCGCCATATACCTGAGTATCCTTTCATGTACATTGCACCATCTTTAATGTCGGTATGTCAAAAGCAAATAACTTTGACATTTATAAACCGTTTGATTTGAAAAGACATGATTTTGAAACGTAAATTAAATATAATTTTACGAATCTATAATCTTATATCAAAACAACGCTCCAAAATAGTGACGATGTATATAGTGAGTAACAAGTGGGAGATCGTTGACATGCCGTTGATCAACTCTCAAGACATCCAATTAACTGCTTAAAGCGAAACGGAGAGAGTTACCGATAACCCACATGTGTCATATTGTCGCAATGTGAATAAAGATTTGCATTTGTTTTCGCAGTATTGCCAAAAAACCGTGCACCTTGCTGGGAATACGAAAAAAACAGAACGGTTGACACTGAACCAGCGTTTTGAAAGCTAATTTTGAAGACCGGCGATGCCTATTTCATACTCTCTGGCGCCGCGCCGTTAACAGGCAAAATTGCATCGCTTTGGGGAGCCAAGAAAAACCATTGCATGATCAAAATATGTCTGTATGTGACAAATCACCATTTAGCCACCTTTCTTCAAAAAACGTGAAACAGTCCATGGGAATCGAAATCGGGGCGGATGTTGGCTCATAAGATCTGGTCACACTCTGCCATAATCGAAAATTCCGTGGACGTTTGCGATCAAAAAATGGCGATATTGACTGACAAAAATTTAGATTGCAAGACATGCGGAGTTCTATTAGTGGTGTGTCCAGCACGCCTCAGACCGTTGACCAGCTCAAGGCAAAAATTTGTGGAGAAATCATTGCTATACCGCCAGAGATGCTGTGAACGCATAAAAAAGGCAAAAGTAGCTTTCTAGATGTGTAATCGAATGTTCGGAATTATTCAGTCCCAACCCCAAGATCATCCTATGGATATACACGCCCATTGTAAGACCTAAATCAACATATGGAGGACTTGTTAGGTGGCAATCCTCAAACAAAGTCAATCATCTTAAAAATATGACAAAGTTACAGAGAATAGCAAGTGTGGGTGCTACTAGTGTAATCAGAACCACGCCAACAGCGGGACAGGAAACCGTTCTTAGCCTACTGTTGCTAGACCTTTACATGCAAGAATCTGCAGCCAAAAGTGCTCTAAGAATAAGCCAGCTCAACTTATAGAAATGGAATTTAGAAGGAAACGCTTAAATTCTAAACAGATACCTGTGCTCAGCTATATCTGCTGACTATTAGTTGCCCCACCCTGACTTTCAATAACCATTCTCTTGCATTTTTCCAATTAGAGAGGAGTTTGAGAGGAACGAACTGGGCACCGAAACCATACCCATCTACACTGATGGACTGTAGCGTTTTTAGAAACACTAAGGCTCAACGAATCTTTACGTCTCTATGAGCTTAGAAGTGTCTTCCAGACTGAGATATTGGCAGTAGCATAGGCAGCCAAAAATTTAACACCAGATGATATCACCATCTTCATTTGATTGGCTGTAATAAAAGCATCTTCAGCTGTCGACATAAAATCTAAACTTCTGCAGCGTGTCCTGAAGAGCTACGGGTTCTTGGCATCCAACATAACGTTAAGCTCTGCTGGGTCAACGGAAACAGAGCCATGCAGGGCAATGAAATTGCTGATGAACTGTCGAGAAAACGATCTGCCTCCAGCATTTATCAAGCTGACCAGTCTGTCAAGCCGCCACTATGTGACCTCAAATCGCGTTTGGGACAGAAAACACTGAATATTGGCAAAAACAGTTGAAATTCTCTCCCCATCTGTGAAACATCCAAGAAGTTGTGGTCTGGGTATGACAAAGCCAGAACCCATAAACTACTTCAAAGAAATACGAAATCTGTATCGTTATTAGTAACGACGATGCCCGTTGGGTCTATACTGACCAGAGTGTGATGAGGAAGACGCACGCCGACTACGTCATCAACCCACCAACCTAACCTCACCTGAGTACCAGCAAAGTTTATAAATTCATACAGATGACGCACTGAATACAAGAAAAATTGTTCTATGGCGGTTCGTACTGGCACAGCCCGCCATATGTTTGGATCTCGTTTGTCAAATGTGCGCGTTCATACCGCCGGCCCGCTGGTATATTTATATTTGGTACTACAGAGCGAGTGGAGACCTTATTTCATGGAATCGAATTATAATACCAGAAAATGCATATTTTTGATAGAAACATGCCTCCAAAATTAACGTCGATCAAAAATTTAGGGGGACAAATGAGTTTTTTGTTTTTTTTTTATTTCTAAATCAACCTTTAAACTATGAAGCTATTATTAAGACCTCAACATGATGCTTAATGGTGTCCATGACCGCCGTTGGATCCTCCATAACTACCGCCATTACCGCCTTTGTTTCCACCGAAACCGCCATTACCGCCATAGTTACCACCGAAACCGCCATTGCCACCACCGAAGCCTCCATTTGAACCATGACCGCCGCCGAAGCCTCCGTTACTGCCATGACTGCCGCCAAAGCCTCCATTTCCACCAAAACCGCCGCCGAAGCCTCCGTTACTGCCATGACTACCACCAAAGCCTCCATTTCCACCATGACCGCCGCCAAAGCCTGCATTACCACCTCCGAAGCCTCCATTTCCGCCTTGACCACCGCCAAATCCGCCCTTGTTTCCTCCGAAACCGCCACCACCATAACCACCATCGTAGTCTCCAGCTGCAACATAAGCCAGCATCAAGGCTAGCACAGATACGATCAACATGCAACGCATTTCGTCTTGATAGATTTTTCTGCTTAAAACTTGGTTAACGCTTGACACCTTTGGTTGGTGAACTGATGATGGTCTTCAGTCTTTGACTGGCTTTTATATTTTTTCTGCCCCAATCCTAATTTCAGTCATCGGTTGTATTTTGTCTGCAAGCTGAAATCATTGATAACGATGACGGAATTATTATATTCAGATTCGTACGCCATTAGCAAAATTTACATCTAATTTGTGCGATGGTATATGCTTAAGTAAAACAAAAAAAAAAATACGGGAAAGCTACATTAAAATGTGTGAATCGTTGAATATTCTATCCCATTCCAGACTTAAATTAAACATCCTCTGAAATTGGGCGTGTCTAAGAACTTTATATACATGAAGACGGTACATAGAAAGTGGCATTGGCACCACATGACATCTCTTATTGTTAAACAAAAGGAGACGGATGCCATATACTCAAGGATAGCCAATACCAAACTTTTTTTCTGGAAAATGCCAACAAAAATGTGGTCATGGGTTAGAATTATTTAGGACGAAATATTCAAATTAATGTCACTAAATATTTTCATTGAATTTTTTTTCCGAATTTCCTAAATATATGAACCGAAAACAGATTGTCACTGAAGTGGCAAAAAACTTTATACTAACGAAACATAGTTACTGAAAATATCTTCATATCTAGCTGTGACACTCTTTAAAAATTTCCTACAGTTTAACCAAAATCAAAGTTTTAGTGAAAAGTGGGCGCGGGTGTATGCGGATTTTGAAAATGTTTACACATATAGTCTATATACCAACTCTAGCCCAAAATGAAAGTCCCAAAAATCGGTAATACACAGATGTACGGACGGACGGACAGACAGACAGGGCTAGATCCACTCAGCTAGCGATTCTGAGTTGAACCATATTCTCTAAGTTCTACCTAAATTCTACCTAAAATCTAATATCTACCCCTATGGGGTAGGGTATATTAATATATGAGAAGGCTACAATCCTCTGTGCGAGTCGTTAAGGACTGTATTTTACCTCATCCTTGAAATAAGTACCCCGAAAAAGTAGAGGTGGCTAAAAACGGTACGGGAATGAATATAGAAATTGGCATTTTCACATCTTGCTCAGATAGTTTTTCAAAATCTTTTATTGTTCAAGAACAAATTACGGTTTTCTAGATCTTTTGTTTCAAGACCGTTTTTGAAAGCGTTTAAGTAACGCTTTCAAAATGTAAGCTTAGGTTAGAATTATCTATAAAGGAAATAAACACAGAGTTGTCCATGTATTCTCATCGAAACTTTATTCGAATTTCTTTAAAATTGAACCAAAATCGTTTTTTGGGCAACACCTTCAAAAAATGGGCGTGGGCGACACTATAAAAAATAATATTGTCTAAACATGTTGTTCAGACACTTTTTCAATGCCGTTACGGCTTGACCAAAAGTGATGTTTTTCTAAAAAATGAGTGCGAAAGGGCGAATTTAAAAAATATTTATTTTGGGATGGAATTCATGAAGAAAGCGCTCATAAGAACACCAAATTTAATTATCCTAGGCCAACATTTTCGTGCTGACCAGACCAATACCATATCGACCTATGGCATTGGCATATGCTCTGAAAATTGTTTTTATAAAAGACGTCCTATATCAAGCGGTTTTAATTATCTGTAGAGTATATATTCAAAGCAATATTGTCGGTTTATTTTCGTCAATTTTTTTTTTCAAATTCAATTGAATTTTAACCGAAGACAGCTTTGAAATGGAAATGCCTGAAGAAGTTGAGATGGAATGATGAAATTCGGTACAAATGGCCTTTGTTGCTCTCAGCAGAGCAAGTGTGACTAAACATTTTTGAAATCCGCCCATTTCGTTGTCTTACAAAAACCCTTTATATACATACCCCATAACATGCCCTAGAAAAAAATCGTTTTTTGTCGAACCAAAAAAGATTTAGATACTATCTGATCAAGATGTGGTGACAATTTAATTTTCTTAATTTCTTTCCCATTCAGTTTTTAAATCACGCCCAACATTAATTTTAAAGATGGGATGGAATAGGGTATTCAACGATGCGCACATCGGATTGTAGTCTGCTCATATGTTTTTTTATTTTACAAAGAAACAGAGTTTGTGATAGATTTAAGAGATTTATTCGATTTATCTTTAGGCGATGTCTTTAACTCCTCGTCACAGAGACAATTAATTGAAAAAAGTATACAGTTCGGTTCGAAATCGTCTATTTTTAGGCTACATAAGGAAAACCTTGACTTGTTCCAAATGCAGTAATGTCCAAGGAGTGGATTTAATATTCAAATGAGAAATAAAGTCTAATTACGAATTAAGGCAATAAAGTTTGAAACTAAGATTTCGATTTTATTTCATTGCACCATAAAACGGTCGCCCACGAAACGTACCCGATAATCGATGAAGGTTTTGAACTTTGTGAATTCATATAATAAAATAAGTTTAACTTGAGCTTACAATTTGCATTGAATGCATAATTTTATAAAAGTCCAGAAACTTCAACAAAATTTCAAAGCTTTAACTAAACTAAAAAATAAAAATTTGCATCCCAACGTTGACGATAAACGAGTTTATGTGGCTAAATTTACGAGCAGAAAACATAAAACAACTAAAAGTGGTGCCTTAGCTTGCATTTTGTTTAATAATAAAATGAGCACCATATTTCTATTTTTATTTTTAGCAAACTAGCATTGGTAAAAAAATATTTGCATCGCCATATAACACCCAAGCGATAAAGTTGTTAACGAACTACGGCTCTGAATAAATTACGAACCCATGATATCAATGATAACTGCACGCAACGTAACATAATAAACCGATTCCTGAATTTAAAATTGGGAGTGGAAAAATTCATCACTTTGGTAAAAAAAATATAAAACAGATCGAACTCTGCAAATAATCATCAGTTCACCATCCAAAGGTGTCAAGCGTTAACCGAGTTTCAAGCAGAAAAACCTACCAAGACAAAATGCGTTGCATGTTGATCGTATCTGTGCTAGCCTTGATGCTGGCTTATGTTGCAGCTGGAGACTACGATGGTGGTTATGGCGGCGGTTTCGGCAATGGCGGTGGTTTCGGAGGAAACAAGGGTGGATTTGGCGGTGGTCATGGTGGCAATGGCGGTTTTGGAGGTGGCAATGGAGGATTTGGCGGTAGCAATGGCGGTTTCGGCGGTAGTAATGGCGGGCATGGTGGTTTCGGTGGGAGCAATGGCGGTCATGGCGGTTTCGGTGGCAACAATGGCGGCCATGGGGGAAACAAGGGAGGCTACGGAGGTTACAATGGTGGATTCAACGGTGGTCATGGTCATCACTGATACTGCTAGTGATTATGCCCTGTTTTTGTTAAATATTGTTACTAAAAATAAACATTTTTATAAAACTTTAAAAACTAATTTTTTTTGAAAATATGTCAGTCTGAAATATCGTTGTGAAATGATGCTCAATTAGATCCTTTGTTAACACAGACTTTTCAATTAGCTGATGCTTTGTAACTTCGACTCTAAGACTCCCCGCGGCGACCGCAGGATGCACTGTACCTCGATTGTAGATATACGGTTTCAACCCCAATGAAATGTCATAGCGGAGGCAGATGAGAGAAAAAAAGTGTCATCTACCACTAAGGCCCCTTTAATCCAAGCAGGCCTACATTCCCAGAATAGACACACTTAATTCATTGTACACGATTCGTTATATGTTCATGGAACTTAATTGATTCATTATATGGTCTTGAAGATTTTGTATGGAAACACTCCATGGTGCAAAGGCTTGTTCTTTTAAGCTTATTTTGTATAACAATTTCACAGACTTCTGTTATAATTTTAGCAACACAAGAAACGATTGTGTTGTAGCATCGAAACTGTGGTTTGTTTATTGATGTTCACATCCCTAGAAGAATATATTGAGAGGCGACAGCAAATTAATCTTGGGGGTTCATTATCAATATTATTCGGTCGGGAAAATTTTCCTGTGAAATTCGGATCGTAGCAGGAGCTGTGTCTGATGTGGAAACGTAAATTCGCTGTGGTCTGCACATCAAATCTTAAAAGTTCAGCTTGTAACGGGTGATCCTCATACAACATGCATCTCTAATTAGCCCAGCCCTTAACTACCTGCATCCAGTTGTGCACTCCAAGTTGGTTAAGGTCGTTTCTACTTTTGCACGATACTTAAGGCGAGGTCTTCCTCTACCGCGTCCGACAGCTAGCGAGGAATCGAAGACTCTGCGAGCCGTAGTATTGGTTTCCATTCGTTCTATATATCCTAGCCATTTTAAACACCCAATGTGGAGTTATTTGACTTGGGGTATATCGCGGTAAAGCTCATATAGTTCTTGGTTGAATTTCGTCTCCATAGCCCGTCAACGCAAACGGGGCCGAAAATTTGTTCAATAATTTACCTCTCAAATCGGCCGGATTTCTTCATCCGCTTTTGACACGGTACATGCTTCAGGTCCGTGGAGCAGGACTGGGATGATCAGGGTCTTATATAGAATCTCCTTAGTAAATCGAGTGAAGACTTTACTACTGAATTGATTTCTTAGCCTGAAGAAACAGCAGTTGGGAAGAGTAGTTCTTCATTAATTTCTGACGAGTTTTTGTTTTCAAAGTTAACAGCGGAGGTAAGGAAGACAAAGTCACGTACTACCTCAAAGTTATATTTGTCAATGGTGACGTTCTGTCCACGTCGAGATTGTGTGTCCTTTCGTGTTGACAGCTAAACTAATTTTTTCCGCTTCCTTCTCCATACTAGCAAACGTGGCTAAGACATCACGTTGGGCCCTGAAAGTGCTGTCAATATCGTCGGTGTAGGCTGGTAATTGCCCCGATTTGTGAAAGACGAGTTTGGGCGGTATACCAAAACTATACATGGCTCTGTATAGATCGTATATATAAATTCGTTTTGAAATCGATGAATAACTAAATAACTATTCATAAAATAATCTCCAAATTCTGAACTAATGAACTTTAATAAAACAGAAATTATTTAAGAAATTATTAACATTTCTTTCTATCACAATAATACTGGTTTAGTTCAATCCTGCATGGAACAAAATATCGGCCAAAAAGCCGCCGCGACCTTGGCGGCACACCTCCATCCGATGCGGTCCAAATTTTCGATGACGCTGAGGCATAATTGAGGTTCTATGCCGTTAATGTGCCCAATATTCTCATCCTTAGCTCTTGAATTGTTGCTTGCTTATGGACGTACACCATTTCTTTCAAATAACCCCAACAAAATAAGCTACCACGTGAGATAACACGGCCATTGCGTCGTTAGCTGTGTGGCAATTGGCACCGTCCTGTTGAAGCACATTTCGTCTACATCCATATCTTCTAATTCGGGCCATAAAAAGTTTGTGGTCATCTCACGATAGCGAACACTATTCACAGTAACTGCCTGACTGGCCTCATTTTGGAAAAAAATTAGGCCCGATGATGCCGCCAGCCCATAAACCACACCAAACAGTCACTCTTTGTGGGTGCATTGGTTTTTCGACAATCACTCTTCGCCCAAATGCAGCAATTCTGCTTGTTGACGAATTCACTGAGGTTGCCATTGCTTGCCACCGTTCTGACCATTGACGACGCTTGAAATGGTCAAGAGGCTTTAGTTCTTGAGTCGATTGCACCTTGTAAGCGTGTAAATGCAAGTCTTTATGCATGATGTCCATCAACGACAAGCGTGAGAGGTGCAAAATGAGACTTTTCGATCGTTTAAACAGTGCACAGCGTTTGCTTTTTCTGAAGACACAGCAATCGTGGTACAACACGGTTTTCTGGAGAGAGCGACAGCAATATTGCAGGAAGAATTCGATGTTGCGGTCAATTGGTGCCACGAATATGGATCGCTGATTAACGTATCGAAAACCAAAAGTTTGCACATATAAAATCCCAGTATACATGAGGAATGATGAATGTTCGATTTCCATTACTGATGTTATCGAGATAGTTGACAGCTATATGTATCTAGGAGTCATCATCGACTGTTATTTCTTATTGAAAATATACATTGATAAGCCTCGTATGGATGTAAAGAAGGCAATCTACTCAGTAGCCCATTTGATATGCCACGGCAAGCACTCGTGCCATATGCCCGGAACTGTCCTCATCCCAGTTGAGGGGTGCGAACATCCATCAAAGACATTATCCATCACGGTATCTAGATTCGTCCGTTGCTTACAGATCGGACGGCTTTCAGCTGTGTTCCATGATGACAGGCCAAGTCTCTCACTAAGACCTATTAAATAACTTAACCTATCTTTACTAATTTAAAACTGGGAAGGCGATATGTCACCTTCCTCCTTATTCAGCCACCAGAATTCGGTGTGCTGCCTTTCTGTATCGATTTGAAGCTGCTTCTCTAGTGCTCATTCGAATCACCTTAATGAGTAAATTGCCAATTCTATTCAGCTGAGACCCTTCATATAAGACCTTGTTGCGATAATATTTTATGTACCCGAAGTCTTGTGTTGGGTAAGATCCCAAGCAGGATCGGAGATACCGCATCTCAAACAACCGTATCTTTTCCATGTAGGACGATGATATACAATGAAGCACACGGGACAACCATTTATGACTTTGGCATATGACTTTTACTCTTGTTGACTGCTTTGACACAGTCTTCTTGTTAGAGTATAAGCCCCCTAACCCGACTTTTGCTCGAAATTGCGTTGCCACAACTCACAACGAACTTTTTTTCCATAAGCTTTTCATAAATCATATATAGCATGGATTTACGCATGCCCAGTCTAGTTAGCTTGTCGAAAAGCCTTCTAACCAAAGGGTGTCGAAGGCCTTCTCAAAGTCATCCAGGCAGGCCCAAGTGCAATGTTTTCTTTTGCCTTTTTCCATTGCAAGTCGGTCACTTGTTTCGACGTGGCATGAAAAACACTCGTGTCTTTTTCGTAACACAATATTTCACCCTAAAATTAAGAAAAAAAATCAAAAACAGTAAATCGATTTGAAAGAACAGTATTTTTCGCAGAATAATTTCATTTAATGAAAACAAAAAAAGAAAGCAAATTATTCACCAGGCTATTTTCATCATCAGAATCTTCTTCACTACATATTTCCGCTTTTGTGGTTTTGTTTTGTGTTTTTTGTTTTGTGTTTTTTATTTGCAGCGTAATTACCGTAATTTAGGTAATTATAAAAATTTACGCAAGAATAATTGAAATTACATTCAATGTTTCGACTTCACATCGTCTTTTCTGACGTTCGAGTTTTATTTGCTGCGGAGAGGACTCACTCCATCGATGCGATGCTGAATTTCCTGGCAAGCATAACGTTCCACGATTTATGGCCTTAACGTATTTTCTAAAAAAAACTGGTTATGCAATTTTGTAGAACTAGGTATGCATATATATAGTTCAATCAAAATCAATAGAGATGATTTCGAGAAAATCGAGGTAATGTATAATTTTTAATGGGGCAAGAACCAACCGTTAACTTAATGGCTAAAAGTAAACAAATGGCCTAGAATTATGACAAAAAAAAACCTGGATACGATGGTGGTTATGGCGGCCAGGTACAAGGTTTTAACAAATCGGTCAAGCCGTTAAGACTAGAGAGCCCACTACGGACAAAGGGCAGACGGAATTCCAAAAACCATAATGTATCCATTCATAATTTTAAAATCCATATAGTCAATCAATTAAGTAACTGGAACCAACGAGTGTAGATCTACATAGAGTGCGCATCCCATGCAACGAAAATTTTCTATGTGGGTACTGATATTGATACCTCAGTTTTCACATTGCTAGCCCAGCATCAAACAACAGCAAAACCGACGCATAACATCGACAAAATTTCGCGATCGCACTTACCGCCCGCGTCAAAAGCGGCTACACATTTTTTTAGCTGGGATGCGTACTCTATGTAGTTCTATAATTGATAAGGAATGTCAAGAGAATGCACGTTATAAAGGGTATGGTTTATTTTTAATATAATTATGACAAAAAAGGTTAACTGATACTTAGCTTGAGATGTGGTGTGGTCAGCGAACAAGATCCAAGTGACGATCAAGCGCACGCACCGAAAAAAATGCACCCACACAACAAGCTTTTGCACAACAAATTTATGTTGTAAAGCTGTGCGAACTTGTATGATGTGCCATAGCAAACATTCTTACGCTAGCAAGTTATGCCAGCAGCATAACTACAACATACCAGTTACTATCACTAGCTTTACGTATACATAACATATATATATATATAAAAAACTTAATATTAAGTGATTAAAGCTTTAACAAATAAGTGTGATATATATGTGTATGAATGTGAACGATTGAATGAATGTGTACAATATGATAAATAAATGTTGATTGATGGGTCCCAAACAATAATCTTTGCTGGAACATAAAACTCTCCCAGCATAGGTATTTCACTTTGTCCATTCTAAGCTTTCTTGATGCAGAGGTGCCATAGCACATATATCCCCCGCTCCCATCCAAAGCCGATAAGTCTTTCACAAGGGTTGACACCCTATACAATACACCGATCAAGGTACAGTGCACCGTGCGGTTTCCTTACGGACCATGAGAAACTCTTCCCATTCCCTGACATTTGACAGTCACATTTCAGACTGAAATGTATTCCAAAAACAAAAATATATTTTAAAGTTTAAAAAAAACAAAAAATGTTTTTAATTTTATTTTTTGAAAGGGTTTATTCTTAATATCAATATTTAACAAAAACAGGGCATAATCACTAGCAGTATCAGCGATGACCATGACCACCGTTGAATCCACCATTGTAACCTCCGTAGCCTCCCTTGTTTCCCCCATGGCCGCCATTGTTGCCACCGAAACCGCCATTGCTACCACCGAAACCACCATGCCCGCCATTGTTTCCTCCGAAACCACCATGCCCGCCATTGCTACCGCCAAATCCTCCATTGCCACCTCCAAAACCGCCATTGCCACCATGACCACCGCCAAATCCACCCTTGTTTCCTCCGAAACCACCGCCATTGCCGAAACCGCCGCCATAACCACCATCGTAGTCTCCAGCTGCAACATAAGCCAGCATCAAGGCTAGCACAGATACGATCAACATGCAACGCATTTTGTCTTGGTAGGTTTTTCTGCTTGAAACTCGGTTAACGCTTGACACCTTTGGATGGTGAACTGATGATTATTTGCAGAGTTCGATCTGTTTTATATTTTTTTTTACCAAAGTGATAATTTTTTCCACTCCCAATTTTAAATTCAGGAATCGGTTTATTATGTTACGTTGCGTGCAGTTATCATTGATATCATGGGTTCGTAATTTATTCAGAGCCGTAGTTCGTTAACAACTTTATCGCTTGGGTGTTATATGGCGATGCAAATATTTTTTTACCAATGCTAGTTTGCTAAAAATAAAAATAGAAATATGGTGCTCATTTTATTATTAAACAAAATGCAAGCTAAGGCACCACTTTTAGTTGTTTTATGTTTTCTGCTCGTAAATTTAGCCACATAAACTCGTTTATCGTCAACGTTGGGATGCAAATTTTTATTTTTTAGTTTAGTTAAAGCTTTGAAATTTTGTTGAAGTTTCTGGACTTTTATAAAATTATGCATTCAATGCAAATTGTAAGCTCAAGTTAAACTTATTTTATTATATGAATTCACAAAGTTCAAAACCTTCATCGATTATCGGGTACGTTTCGTGGGCGACCGTTTTATGGTGCAATGAAAGAAAATCGAAATCTAAGTTTCAAACTTTATTGCCTTAATTCGTAATTAGAATTTATTTCTCATTTGAATATTAAATCCACTCCTTGGACATTACTGCATTTGGAACAAGTCAAGGTTTTCCTTATGTAGCCTAAAAATAGACGATTTCGAACCGAACTGTGTATTTTTTTTCAATTAATTGTCTCTGTGACGACGAGTTAAAGATATCGCCTAAAGATAAATCGAATAAATCTCATAAATCTATCACAAACTCAGTTTCTTTGTAAAATAAAAAACATATGAGCAGACTACAATCCGATGTGCGCATCGTTGAATACCCTATTCCATCCCATCTTTAAAATTAATATTTGGCGTGATTTAAAAACTAAATGGGAAAGAAATGAAGAAAATTAAATTGTCACCACATCTTGATCAGATAGCATCTAAATCTTTTTTGGTTCGACAAAAAACGATGTTTTTCTAGGGCATGTTATGGGGTATGTATATAAAGGGTTTTTGTAAGACAACGAAATGCTTATGTTATCACAACCAATGATTTCGCATCGAAAGATATTTCGAAAAACACCCTAAAAAATGGGAGTCTCAAAAAACTTTAAATATATGTATTGAGATTCTTTTAATATTTTGTTCAGACGCTCTTTCAAAACTCGTTCCGGTTTGGCTAAAAACGACGTTTTTCTAAAATGATGTCATTGCAGAGGGTGGATTTCAAAAATGTTTAGTCACACTTGTCCTGCTGAGAGCAACAAAGACCATTTGTACAGAACTTCATCATTCCATCTCAACTTCTTCAGGCATTTCCATTTCAAAGCTGTCTTCGGTTAAAATTCAATTGAATTTGAAAAAAAAAAAATTTGACGAAAATAAACCGACAATATTGCTTTGAATATATACTCTACAGATAATTAAAACCGCTTGATTTCGGACGTCTTTTATAAAAACAATTTTCAGAGCATATATTGGTCTGGTCAGTCCGAAAATGTTGGCCTAGGATAATTAAATTTGGTGTTCTTATGAATTCTATCCCAAAATAAATATTTTTTAAATCCGCCCTTTCACACTCACTTTTTAGAAAAACATCACTTTTGGTCAAGCCGTAACGGCATTGAAAAAGTGCCTTTTTTATAGTGTCGCCCACGCCCACTTTTTGAAGGTGTTGGTTAAAAAACGATTCTGGTTCAATTTTAAAGAAATTCGAATTAAGTTTCGATGAGAATACATGGACAACTCTGTGTTTATTTCCTTTATAAATAATTCTAACCTAAGCTTACATTTTGAAAGCGTTACTTAAACGCTTTCAAAAACGGTCTTGAAACAAAAGATCTAGAAAACCGTAATTTGTTCTTGAACAATAAAAGATTTTGAAAAACTATCTAAGCAAGATGTGAAAATGCCAATTTCTATATTCATTCCCGTACCGTTTTTAGCCACCGCTACTTTTCGGGGTATTTATTTCAAGGATGAGATAAAAAACAGTCCTTAACGACTCGCACAGAGGATTGTAGCCTTCTCATATATTAATATACCCTACCCCATAGTTGTAGATATTAGATTTTAGGTAGAATTTAGGTAGAACTTAGAGAATATGGTTCAACTCAGAATCGCTAGCTGAGTGGATCTAGCCCTGTCTGTCTGTCCGTCCGTCCGTACATATGTGTATTACCGATTTTTGGGACTTTCATTATGGGCTAGAGTTGGTATATAGACTATATGTGTAAACATTTTCAAAACCGCATACACCCGCGCCCACTTTTCACTAAAACTTTGATTTTGGTTAAACTGTAGGAAATTTTTAGAGAGTGTCACAGCAAGATATCAAGATATTTTCAGTAACTATATTTCGTTAGTATATAGTTTTTTGCCACTGCTGCTTTTTGGGGGAGTTTTCAGTGACAATCTGTTTTCGGTTCATATATTTAGGAAATTCGGAAAAAAAATTCAATGAAAATATTTAGTGACATTAATTTGAATATTTCGTCCTAAATAATTCTAACCCATGACCACATTTTTGTTGGCATTTTCCAGAAAAAAAGTTTGGTGTTGGCTATCCTAGAGTATATGCCATCCGTCTCCTTTTGTCGAGCAATAAGAGATGACATGTGATGCAAATGCCACTTTCTATGTACCGTCTTCATGTATATAAAGTTCTTAGCCACGCCCAATTTCAGAGGATGTTTAATTTAAGTCTCGAATGGGATAGGATATGAAAAGATTCGCACATTGGAATGTAGCTTTCCCGTATTTTTTTTTGTTTTACTTAAGCATATACCATCGCACAAATTAGATGTAAATTTTGCTAATGGCGTACGAATCTGAATATAATAATTCCGTCATCGTTATCAATGATTTCAGCTTGCAGACAAAATACAACCGATGACTGAAATTAAGATTGGGGCAAAAAAAATATAAAAGCCAGTCAAAAACTGAAGACCATCATCAGTTCACCAACCAAAGGTGTCAAGCGTTAACCAAGTTTTAAGCAGAAAAATCTATCAAGACGAAATGCGTTGCATGTTGATCGTATCTGTGCTAGCCTTGATGCTGGCTTATGTTGCAGCTGGAGACTACGATGGTGGTTATGGTGGTGGTTTCGGAGGAAACAAGGGCGGATTTGGCGGTGGTCAAGGCGGAAATGGAGGCTTCGGAGGTGGTAATGCAGGCTTTGGCGGCGGTCATGGTGGAAATGGAGGCTTTGGCGGCAGTCATGGCAGTAACGGAGGCTTCGGCGGCGGTCATGGTGGAAATGGAGGCTTTGGCGGCAGTCATGGCAGTAACGGAGGCTTCGGCGGCGGTCATGGTTCAAATGGAGGCTTCGGTGGTGGTAATGGCGGTTTCGGTGGTAACTATGGCGGTAATGGTGGTTTCGGTGGAAACAAAGGCGGTAATGGCGGTAGTCATGGAGGATTCAACGGCGGTAATGGACACCATTAAGCATCATGTTGAGGTTTTAATAATAGCTTTATAGTTTAAAGGTTGATTTAGAAATAAAAAAAAAAACAAAAAAAAACTCATTTGTCCCCCTAAATTTTTGATCGACGTTAATTTTGGAGGCATGTTTCTATCAAAAATATGGATTTTCTGGTATTATAATTTGATTCCATGAAATAAGGTCTCCACACGCTCTGTAGTACCAAAGATTATAAATATACCAGCGGGCGGGCGGTATGAACGTGAACACTTGATAAACGAGATCCAAACATATGGCGGGCTTTACCAGTACGACCCGCCATAGAACAATTTTTATTGTATTCAGTGCGTCATCTGTATGACTTTATAATCTTTTGTAGTACTCAGTTGAGGTTAGGTTGGTGGGTAGATGACGTAGCCGGTGTACATGTTCCTCATCACACTCAGGTCAATATAGACTCATTGTGTGTCGTCAGTTCCTTCATTATAACGTTACTGTCCATTTCTGTTATTCCCTTTCCAGATATCCAGATGTTGTTGCAAACTTTAAGAGAGAGGGATTTCGGATAGAGCCGTAAGATCGTTTAAAAAGTATTGGCCTTAGATTCTCAATCATAATTGGCTCAGTCCTGGGCACTGGCACAGAAAGTGGAGGGTATCATCGTGTATTTCTTCATCACCATAGCCGCTGCTAAGGTCATCTAAATAAAAGTTTGTGGCTTTTAAGTAAGTTGTGTCCATTTAGAATCCCAACTAGTATCGACACAGATTTACTGTTCCTTTAAAATATTTTATGGGTTGTGGCTTTTGGTCATACTCAGGCCACAATTTTTTGATTGTTTCACAGGTGGGGAGGGAGTTTCACTTGTTTTTGGCAATATTCAGTGTTTTCTGTCTCACCCGTGATTTGAGGTCAGATAGTGGCGGCTTCACAGATTGGTCTGCTTGATTAATCCTGGAGGCAGATCGCTTTCTCGTCAGTTCATCCGCAATTTCATTGCCCTATATGCCACTGTTTCCGGGGACCCAGCAGAGCTTAACATTATGCTGGATGCCAAAAACCTTTAGCTCTTCATGACCGCTCTTTAGCAGTTAAGATTTTATTTTGACAGCAGATATTGCTTCTATCGCAGCCTGACTGTCAATGAAGATGATGATATCATCTGGTGGTAACGCTTTAGCTGCCAATATATCAGCCTTGCAGACACTGCTGTGCTCGTGGTGATGAAAAGTGCTTTTTAGCCTGCTCCAGATCTACACTGATGGTTCAAACATGGACGTTGGTGTAGTCCATTTTTGAACCATCAGTGTAGATGCATATGGTTTCGGTGCCCAGTTCATTCCTCTCCCATCCCTTCCTACTTGGAACGATGCAAGAGTACGGCGTTTGAAAGTCAGGGTGAGAATTTGAGCGTGTCCTTCCAAATTTATTTTCTAGCAGTTCAGCTGGCTTATTCTTAGAGCACTTTTGGCTGCGGATTTTTGCATTTAAGGGTCAAGCGGTAGCAGGTTAAGAATGGTTTCCATTCCCAGTGATGGCGTGGTTATGATGGCACTTGTAACACCCACACATTTTTTTTTAGATGATTGACTTTGTTTGTGGATTGCTATCAAACAAGTCCTGCATATGTTAGTGTGCAGGTCTTACAATAGCCGTGTACATCCATAGGTCATTCGGACCCCAGTTTTTTTTCCGAAAATTCGATTACACGTATAGAAAGCTACTTTGGAATTTTTTGTGCGTTTGCATACATTTAGGTTGCAGTTGAAGTTTTTATCAAGAATGACTCCCAGATAGTTTGCGATATCACATAGTTTGAAGGTAGTCCCGTCGACAACCGGTTGGTGTTCTCCTCTTATTAGTACGAGTTTTGCTTTTTACGGGTTGATTCCAAGTCCATATTGTTTTGTCCACACGTTAAGAATTTTTAATGCACACCTGGGATGGTCACTAATAGTGTAGTACCCAAGTTGCAGTTTTGTTAACACAAAATTTTGCTTCTCTACGAATGTAAGAATGGGCGGGCCCTACAATTATATGCGGAACACTTTTATGACTTCTATTTCAACTTACACTGATGGTTTATCGTCAAAGGAGTTTTGGTGTTAGTGAACAAAATCGTAACCCTTTCAATTGTTTTTCATTGCAATGTCCCTGTTGTGGAAGTTCTCCTCAAGTGGGGCAATAAATTTGATTCTTCCTAATTCATTTGATGGCTTAGACAAATATCAACAAAGTGGTCTTGCTAACCATCTTTTAACAGAGAGAGAGAGAGATTTAATATTTTGCGCACATCCGTGTGCGATGTTGGGCTAATGCAAAGTTTGAATATACATGCAACTCCCCTACTTGGTCTTTCTGTTTGCAGGGGCTTGTTGTTCCATGCATCCAACTTCGCACGGAACTCAAATCCAACAGTGAGCTCAAGCAGGTGGTGTGAAATTGGATGAATGCATAGTGAAATAAGGCCGACCGAACATTGCAATTCGATTTTAGGAAGTCGACATTATCTTACTCGCTGTTATTTCACGGTACCGTCAGCTATCACAGCTGAATGGACACCAATATTTCGGTCCATGAAAATCTTTAATTCCCATGGTAGTGGCAGTAACGTTAGTCTTCGCTCACATGGCGTGTACAAATTTAGACGATTACATCACAAATGTAGATAATACATCTTTTGTTTAATAGATTTAATTTCTTAATATCACTTACAATAAAATTTTATCCGAAAAATCCTGGACCTCCACCAAATCCTCCTCCTCTACCACCTCCGAATCCACCCCTTCCACCTCCGAATCCTCCTCTGCCACCTATAAATCCTCCCCTACCACCTCCGAATCCTCCTCTGCCACCACCGAATCCTCCATTTCCAAATCCTCCATTTCCGAATCCTCCTCTGCCACCGCCAAATCCACCACCAGTGAGTCCACCAAGTAATCCACTTATTGGTCCACCACCACCCAGTAGTCCACCCAATGGACCACCACCACCGAAAAGCTGTCTTCGATCTCGATGATGTTCTGGTGCATCTTCAGCCATAACCTGGGCACATGCAAGGATCAAAGCGATCACCGAAATGATCAACAGGCAACGCATCTTGGATATAATTCTTCAACTTAGTGACTAGTCTTATCAAAGCTGTACTGTTGACGATTCTCACAGGTTATTCTTTTATATACCGCCTTCAAATGTCAGATCTTGTCTAAAAATTCTACGATTTAACTTGTTTCTAAAAAAAATCATAACTAAGCCCCTGACGTCAAACTCGATCTTTAAGTGGATCCTGCGGTTTTATGCAAAGGTAAATCAATTATTTTATTTCTGCTCGCAGCGTCTGAATATCTCCCAAGCAAAACAACAACAAAGCGTCCATCTTGAAAAATATTTGTATGGCCTCTTTGAATTCTAAGAATTCTGATAAAGAGTGCCATTGACTTGAATTGGTTCCCCCTTTCACAACAATCGATTATGTGAATAATCCATGGCACAATTAATTGAAATTGTTATTCGTATCTATGCAACAAAAAAAAAAACTGCAAAGAACTAGATACGTGTGTATCTATCTGCGTAGTATCTAGAAAAAAAGTCCCCTCATCAAGTGGCCAGATACGAATTAAAATGGAATTACAGTCGAAATATACACTTCGCTACGATTGAATTTTCCCAAAAAAAGTATTTAAGATGCTGCTAGAGCTAGAGCTAGCTAGCTAGTATTTAAGATGCTGCTAGAGCTAGTATGGCAAACTGCCATATGCATGCCATTTCTTAAAAAAAATTGTTGAGACAGTATGATCGGTGGTCAAATGATAGGCAATGCGATTATATGAAACCTTGAGTTTTCACCTTGCTTTTGCTTCAAACACCGACTCTAAGCCGTCACGTGGTGACCGATGAGTGCCTAGTACCTTCACATAGTTACACAATCTCTGTGTAAGGTCTTACCGGCAGCAAATGAGAGCGAGGAGAAGTTCCGAACTTCGAAGTTTCAGAGCTTTCAAAATAAAGTCAACGGTGGCGTCTACAGTTCCAGTTAACATGGACTCAGTAAATGAACCATTTTGAGCTACTCCAACATATTCGGAAACAGGTCAAGGGTAAGTCAGGCCTCTTGAATAGAGGTGGTGGAGGATGAGCCGATAGCTCAAAGGTAGTACGCAATCCCGTCACGTTATTTACTTACTTAAGTGATGCTGCATACCGGAATAAACCTAGGACTCAACCCTCCAATTAGCCCGGTCCTTAGCTAACTGCCATCAGTGTCGCACTCCAAGTTGTTTGACGTCAGTTTCTACTTGTGCGCGCCACTTAAGGCGAGGTTTTCCTCTAATGCATCCGACGTCTGGCTGGAAATCGAGGACTCTGCGAGGTGAAGTATTGGTGTCCATTCATTCTATATGTCCTAGCCATCTTAAATTTCCAATGCGGAGTTTTTTGACTAGGGGCATGTCGCTGTACAGCTCCTATAGTTCTTGGTTGAATCTGCGTCTCCATAGCTTCTCCGCAATCGGGACCGAAGATTTTTCAAAGCATTTTCACCTCGAATCGACCAAGGATGTCTTCATTCGCTTTTGAGACGGTCCATGCTTCAGCGCCGTAAAGCAGGACTGGGATGCTCAGGGTCTTGTATCAGATATCCTTAGAAGTTCGAGTGAGGGCTTTACATCTGAATTACCTTCTTCGCACGAAGAAACAGCGGTTTGCAAGAGTAATTCTTCGTTTAATTTCTGGCGAAATGTTGTTGTCAGAGTCAATAGCGGAGGTTGTTTCCGACCCTGATGGACCAGCGGGAATTCTTCATCGTCATCCTACACAAACGGACGAGTTTGGGCGGTATAACAAAACAAGACATAGCTCTGTATAGTTCGACTTTCTAAGTGCTGTTATATGTGGCATTGAAATCGACCGTTCAGGTCCTTGGTCTTTGTTGGTAAACGGTTTCAGGCGTACACATATTATTGTAGGCGATATTGGGGAGACTTATGCCTCCATTGTTGGCGCAGTTTCTTTTTTGTGGGTCGGGCAAACGATGCTGAGGTTCCATTCTTCAGGCATACATTTATCCGACCAGATTTGGCTTTTGAGTTGTGGATGTAACTTACCAAGTCATCTTCGCGGGCTTTAAAAAGCTCTGTGGGAAGGCTGTCATTTCCGGCAGCTTGAGTTTAGATATCCTCACTTCATTTAGGTCGTCGCCAACATTGAATGGTTCGTTCTGCCTGACAGCGGGATGTTGTTCGTCATCGCCGTTAAACAGCCTGAAGAGGTGGTTCTTCACTTCTTCCATATCCTCATCATCGACTGTGTCTCAAATACGATTCTCAGGATTCTGTTCGAACGATGTATCCTTGGCTTTGAGGAATTCCTAAGCAATGCGGCTCATCTAATGGCTTCTTGGCATCGTTGCATTTGTTCTTCGACATTCGATGCTGGTGGTATGGTGTTAATAGAAACGTTAAGGGATAAGCGTCGCAGTCTTTCGACATTTAATTTTTTTTACAGTATATATGGATTGTAGTGGCGTGGTGGTTATCCACATACGTACCTTGGATGCAAGAAGATAGTAGTCCGAGTCGATGGTAGCTCCTCGCAATGTTCAGACATCCAAAATACTGGATGCGTGCCTCTTATCTATCCCAATGGAATCAATTTGGTTGACTGTTCATTGATCTGGAGACCGCCATGTGCCCTTATGGATATCGAGGAGAGGAAACCGTTTGCTGGCTATTGCCGTAAAATCTCGCAACGACCACAAAAATCTCAACCGCAAAAGGGGGTTTCAGGTAACTATTCAGAAACTATTCAACTATACAACTACAGGCAAGTAGGTTCAAGTTTGGGCATCATGATTGCACTAACTGTAAATGCGAATTTCTCGCAGGTAGCTGGACCTCTACGTGCAAAAGATGCTGAGTTTGTATGGTACGCTAGCCAATAAAATGCGATGGAAATTTTTTAAAACGCAGATCACTGCAAGCTTCACGACAAGCCCACTTTGATGAAACGCTACCTCTGATCGCGGCTACTGATGACTCGGCATTGGAGCATTAATATCTCATAGATATCCGGATGGGATGGGACGGCCCATAGCCTTCGCCTCCAAATCGCACCACCTACGCAACTGGGCCCTAACTCTGATGGCCGAAATTCTCCAACATTTTACGAGACAGTATCATCATGAATTGTTCGATCTCGCTTCATCGTAGAGCCTTTTCGGCCTGATATATTTTAGTGTTGTAGGGTTTCGATGCATGCCGGAACAAGAGCGTAAAATTTTCTCTCGTTTACTCTAATCCTTTCCATGACGGTGGGCGAAACGGTGAACCAAATGGAAAAGGCGTAATAAATGACAGCTGCTTATAAATAATTAACTTTGTCCTTTGGATGAGTCCACTTCTCATTCTCAATAGAGGGAGCACCAAATGAAACGCAAGGCTCGCTCGCTTGAGAACGGTCCTGGCGCGAGGGAATTTTGTGAGTTCCACTCAATTCAACAGTGCAGAACAGCTCTATTTCACCAATCATAGAATGGGAAAGCTGTGAGGTTTGTCTTTGGCTGAGTCCATTTCTCATTCTCAATAGAGGGAGCACCAAATGAAATGTAAGGCTCGCTCGCTTGAGAACGGTCCTGGCGCGAGGGAATTTTGTGAGTTCCACTCAATTCAACAGTGCAGAACAGCTCTATTTCACCAATCATAGAATGGGAAAGCTGTGAGGTTTGTCTTTGGCTGAGTCCATTTCTCATTCTCAATAGAGGGAGCACCAAATGAAATGTAAGGCTCGCTCGCTTGAGAACGGTCCTGGCGCGAGGGAATTTTGTGAGTTCCACTCAATTCAACAGTGCAGAACAGCTCTATTTCACCAATCATAGAATGGGAAAGCTGTGAGGTTTGTCTTTGGCTGAGTCCATTTCTCATTCTCAATAGAGGGAGCACCAAATGAAATGCAAGGCTCGCTCGCTTGAGAACGGTCCTGGCGGAAAGGAATTTTGCGAGTTTCACTCAATTCAACAGTGCAGATCAGCTCTATTTCACCAATCATAGAATGGGAAAACTTTGAGGTTTGTCTTCGGCTGAGTCCACTTCTCATTCTCAATAGAGGGAGCACCAAATGAAATGCAAGGCTCGCTCGCTTGAGAATGGTCCTAAAGTGAAGGCATTTTTCGAGTTCCACTCAACTCAACACTACAGAACAGCACTATTTCACTCACCATCGAATGGGCAAGCTGAGAGGTTTTGTCCGAACTTTTAAGGAGTCAAGGCTTAGGCCAATGATTTTCACAACATTGCCTGATAATAAATTACAATGCTGCGTATACAGTCATTGACATCAATGTGAAGGTCTCTCAAAAAGTACCAAATAATTAAGGGTTTGAGCGTTCTTAAAGTTCACGAAACCTCTAACTAACTGAAACCCATAGGCGGTGCTATATGTATCCTGCAATGTTGAAATGAATCGGTATTTATATTTCTGATAACAGCAACTTTGTCTACTTCGTGCTGATCTTTAAATTCGAATAGAGAAAATACTGGTGTTTATAAAAATTGTATGAGTAGACATACTCCATTTTTATTAAAATTTAATAATTTAATACATATATCAATAGTTAACAACGTAGGTTCATATAACAAGGGTTATCAATGGTGTCCGTGGTTACCGCCATAGCCTCCGTAGTGTCCTCCGTGACCGCCGTTGTTGCCACCAAAACCGCCATGACCACCACCAAAACCACCATGACCACCGCCGAAACCTCCATGACCACCGCCGAAACCTCCATGACCACCGCCGAAGCCTCCATGCCCACCATGACCACCTCCGAAACCTCCATGGCCACCATAACCGCCATCGTATACTCCTGCTGCAACATAGGCCAACATCAAGGCTAGCACAGATACGATCAACATGCAACGCATTTTGTCTTGATAGGTTTTTCTTCACGAGCTTATGTTAACGCTTGACACCTTTGGATGGTGAACTGATGGTGATTTCCACAGTCGATCGGTTTTTATATTCTTTTCTGGGAGTATAGTCAAAAGTAGATTACCCAAGTCTTCACGGCCAATGAATTAATTTTGTTTACAATCCGAGTCTGTTGATGTGAAACCTGAACATTTACGCAGCGTTGTAGCTCATTTACAGTTTTCGATTCATTCAAATTCCGAAGAAATTCATAGTCAGGCTATGTAGGAACCAATAATCGTAAAACGAAAACCGCAAAAAAAAAGTACGCGATGTCTACGCTCTAAAAAAAATAAACTTTAGAGCAAAATAAGAGCGTAAGCCCTCCCTCATATCCCCTCATCATAAGATTTGCCGATTTTATCTAATTAGTTCAAGTGGTCGGGGATTTTTTCAGAGCTCCGCTAGTGTTTCTCAAATCGGTGTAATTGGAGGTGCGAAAAATATGTAAGCAGGGTGTAGGCAAAAACATATGAGAAGACAACAATCCGCTGTGCGAATCATTGAATACCCTATAACATCATATAGTTAACATGAGCAATCACTTGGACCAGTACTGTCCGAAACTGCCTTTAGGCAGGGTTAACTAACAATTTATTTGTTAAACTTAAAGCTGTAAAGCTTGTTATAAGAACCAATAGTTACATGATGGAAAAACGTAACGTTTTGACATGTTAAGTTATCTTTGACAAATCAACCGAATTTTTCATTAATTTTATGGTAGGCCTGGAAATATCCAACATCTTGTAAAGCCATCCAACGATAGATACCATCTGTTCATAAGGGAATTGTTTGGCTTAAAACTGGAAATTGCTTATTATTGCCTTAATGGTGATTTTTATTATTCAAAAAAAAAATAAATAAATTTATGCCGCAACAGGCTCGTTAGTACCCAGGGCCCAGCTTTTTCTCACAACCATTCATGTGTGCGTGTGTACTTCTTTGCACGATGGCGGGACCTCCTGTTTTATGCCGACTCTGAACGGCTAAGTTGAGATAAGCTTTTCATGACAATTGATACTACTTGGATGATTTGTCAGATGATCACGAGAGGAGGGCCAGTGAAAAATCATTGAGGTGTTGCTACGGCTGGGAATCGAACCCCGACATTATGCGCGGCAGTTCATCGCACTAACCATCGCGCTACTGAGCCCTTATTCTTATTTACGACCTTAAAATCTACATTTGCATTATATAGGCGCATGTCAAAACCTGTTTTATAGTGGTAATTGGAAGAAGACTTTCAGTCGTCTTGAAGATCTGGTAATACAGTCGATATTTTCTCAGAAGTTGCGATTTTTACCGAACTTGCAATCTGATTTCTTTCTCTACAGTCCGGGAAGAACCAGGGTCTCAACCTACATCCCTCTCCAATTAATCGAAGAATTTGCGGGCCGGAGTATGGGTGTCCATTCGTTCTATATGTCCTAGCCATCTCAACCGTCCAATGCGGAGTTTTTTGACCAGTGGCATGCCGCTGTACAGCTCGTATAGATCTATGTTAAATCTTCGTCTCCATAGCCCGTCAACGCAAACGGAACTAAATTCCTGTACTGTAATTACATTCGTTCGATAGAAGCAAATCCACAAAAAAGGAGACCCTCTAAAATGCGCCAACTACAGAGGCATAAGTCTCCTCAACATATCGCCTACAAGATCCTATCTGCCGTAATATGTGAACGCCTGAAACCGTTTACCAACAACCTGATCGGCCCTTATCAGTGTGGTTTTAGGCCAGGAAAGTCCACAACCGATCAAATCTTCACACTTCGGCAGATCCTGGAAAAAACCCAAGAAGTCCAAATCGATACCCACCACCTATTCATCGATTTCAAAGCCGCATTTATAGAGACGAACTATGCAGAGCCATGTCTAGTTTTGGTACACCGCCCAAACTCGTCCGTTTGTTTAGGATGACGATGGAGGATTCTCGCTGCTCCATCAGGGTCGGAAACGATCTCACTGACACATTCGATACCAAAAAAGGATTTAGGCAAGGCGATGCGCTGCCATGTGACTTCTTCAATCAGATTCTTGAGAGGATTGTGCAAAACTCACGAGCCAACACCAGAGGCACAGTTTTCAAAAAAATCTGTACAACTACTAGCATACGCCGACGATATTGACCTCATTGGTAGGACCCAACGTGATGTCATAGCCACGTTTGCTAGTATAGAGAAGGAAGCAGCAAAAATGGGTTAAGCAATAGATGAGGGCAAGACAAAGTCAACACGAAAAGGCAGCCAATATCGACGAATTGGACAGAACGTCACCATTGACAGATATAACTTTGAGGTAGTACGGGACTTTATCTATCTCGGTTCCGCTATTAACTCTGACAACAACATCTCATCAGAAATTAAACGAAGAATTACTCTTGCCAACCGCTGTTTCTTCGGGCTCAGAAGGCAATTCAGTAGTAAAGCCCTTACTCGAACTACTAAGGATATCTTATATAAGACCCTGATCATCCCAGTCCTGCTCTACGTCGCTGAAGCATGGACCGTCTCAAAAGCGGATGAAGAAATCCTTGGTCGATTTGAGAGGAAAATTCTTCGAAAAATCTTCGGTCCCGTTTGCGTTGACGGGCTATGGAGACGAAGATTCAACCAAGAACTATACGAGCTGTACAGCGACATGCCCCTGGTCAAAAAACTCCGGATTGGACGTTTAAGATGGCTAGGACATGTAGAACGAATGGACACCAATGGGAGTCTTCGATTCCCAGCCAGACGTCGGGCGCAGTAGAGGAAGACCTCGCCTTAAGTGGCGCGCACAAGTAGAAACCGACCTCAACCAACTTGGAGTGCGCAACTGGACGCAGTTAGCTAAGGACCGGGCTAATTGGAGAGGCATGTTGGTTGAGGCCCAGGTTCATTCCGGACTGTAGCGCCACTTAAGTAAGTAAGTAAGATAGAAGCAAATCTTAAAAATAGTCCAAAAACTTTTTGGAAATTTATAAAAACGCAAAGAAAAAAGTATTGGATTTCCGGCAATGATGGACCTTAATGATAAACAATCTAGTGACCCTAAGGGTATCGCAGATATGTTTTCTGATTATTTTCATGTTATTTAAGATTCAACCTCATCAGCTTCAATTTATTTAAATTATTTTCATTCTCTTCCATCTGTTGTTGATTGTTCCTCATACGTTTTTGTTGTGACGTGACGTCCAATCTGCCTTAAACAACTTAAAACCTCAAACGAAGCCAGACATTTTGGGTTTTTCCCTATCGTCCTACGTAACTGTAGGACTACTTTGTCTTCCCTTGTTAGAATTGTTTAATCAAGCCCTTGCTAATGGAATTTTTATTAATGAATGGAAGGTGTCCAGTTTATAAAGCCGGTAATAAAAATAAAATTTCTAGCTACAGACCAATTACTAAGCTCTCGGTCATTCCTAAAATCTTAGACAGTAAGATGTAAAAGAAAACTTTCCTTCACAATCACGCAACATATCAGCAAATACCAACACGGTTTTTGGAAGGGTAGATCAACTGTCTCCAACTTAGTAGAATTTACCAATTTCTGTATTAAGTCATTAGAAAGTCATAAACAGGTGCATGTAATAGATACTGACTTCGTAAAAGCGTTTAGTTGAGTAAACTTCAATATTCTCATAGAAAAACTCAAAGCATGTGGCTTTTATGGTCCATTGCTACAATGGTTTTCGTCGTATCTGCATGACAGAAAACATATGTTATTATAGGAGAGACTATTATTCTAAGGAAATTCAAGTTAGCTCAGGTGTTCCAGAAGGAAGCCATCTTGGGCCCTTGTTATTCATTATTCTTATCAATAATTTACCGGATTTATCAAAGAATTATCTTTGTCCAATGTATGCTGATGATAAAAAATTTGTTGCAAGAATATCAACAGAAAATTATTGTCCTTTGCTGCAAAAAGATTTAAAGACTTTCACTGAGTGGTGTAGTTTCAACGACTTGGTATTCAATTTTGAAAAATGTGCGTGCATGTATGAGCTATAATCGAACTTTTCATCCAATCTATCCATGTTATAGATTTAAAAGTATACAAATAAAATAAATTGATGATTTTAAGGATCTAGGAGTGCTTTCATCTACACAACAATAACATAGTTTCCAGAGGAAACTCGCTTTTAGGTCTCATTCACAGAAGCTCTTCAGATTTCAAAGATCCTTATAAAGGGTTTTTCAATAAGAGCGCTACAAAAGTTTTTTTTAAATAAAACAAAAACGGTTTTGGATATCAATAAAATTCTTTATTCCTGTGAAAGTACGTTCGATGCCATGATGTATGGAACTCGATTTCTTTTGCATGGCCACCATGGCACGCTTGCATAAGTCCAGACGGTGAACCCAATTTTCGACGGTTTTCAAGCATAAATCGGCCGATACTGCTGCAATACAAGTTCGATATTCGTACGAAGTCCATCAATCGTCGCTGGCTTGTTGGCATAGACCACAGAATTGACGTAGCCCCACAGGAAATAGGCTAACGGCGTCAAATTGCACGACCGAGGCGGCCAAGCGACTAGACAATTTCGTGAGATAACACGTTCTCCAAACTTGGTTTCCAATAAATTGATTGTGGCATTCGCTGTGTGGCTTGTGGCGCCGTCCTGTTGAAACCACATGTCCTCCAAGTCCATATCATCCAATTGGGGCCAAAAATATTCGGTTATCATTGAACGGTAGCGATTCCCATTCACAGTAACGTGCCGGTCTTGATCATCACGGAAGAAGTACGGCCCAATGACGCCGCCGGCCCATAAACCACACCAAACCGTATTTTTTCGGAATGCAATGATAACTCATGGAGTACGTGTGGTTTGCTGCCTGACCAATACCGCATTTTTTGTTTATTGACGAAGCCATTCAGCCAGAAATGAGCCTCATCGCTGAAGATGATTTTTCGATGAAAATCCGAATCATTTTCAAGTTGTTGCTCAGCCCGATTCACGAACATAAGACGCTTCTGGCGGTCAAGTGACTTCAGTTCTTATGTCAATTTAATCTTGTAAGGATGTAGGCCAAGACCTTTTCGCAAAATTCGCCACAACGACGTCACAGAGATGCCCAACGCTTGAAAACGACGTGTGACAGACACATTTGGGCTTTCTTCAACTGAAGCCTCAGCGGCAGCAATAATCTCGACACTACGGGCACTTCTTTGTCATACTGGCACGGGAACATTCTGTACTGTGCCTGTGGATTCAAATTTTTCCACAAGACGCTCAATTGTTGATCTGCTAGGACGATTATGACGACCATAAATTGGACGTAGCGCTCTTAACGTTGAGGCCACTGACTCCGAATTTCGGTTGTACATTTTTGTAACTTCGACTCGTTGTTGGATCGTATATCTTTCCATCATGAAATGGCAAGCCTTACTGAAGAGAAATGTCAAAATAGCGGCAAGAAAAATGGCGTCATTTGCTGTCCCTGCCGCTCAACTTTTGTAGCGTCCCTGTTGAAAAACCCGACACTATTAAACCATTATTTTGCAGTATTGTGCGTCCTGTCATAGAGTATTGCTTGTGTTGTTTGGTGTTCAACTACTGCTATAAATAAACACCGAATTGAAAGTGTTCAGAGAAAATTCATCAGATTTGCTCTACGTCACTTATTTTACAATAATGGCATTGAGGCTCACCATCGAGTTACAGGATTCGAATTTACTTGTTTCAAAAAAAAACTTTTTAGAACCTCCCACTGGTTCAAATAAAACACTCAATCACGTTATAAAATATTTATTGCCGTTCCTCTCGGGAGACAAACTAGAATGAATCCTCATAATTTAATTCTATATTTCTTAACCTAAAATATATGCAGATCTGCACTTCCCATGCAGATCCATTATATCTTCATTGCTTGCCTGGCTCGGTTGTCGGGTGTCGAGTAGGAATGCCCTCGTCCGGTGCAAGCGGATACGCGTGTGCTACAATCGCAGCGCATGTGCTTCGTATCGTTCTAAATGTCTATTTCTTGGGATGCAGACTCTTGAATCGAAGCGAAATATGTAAAACGTTATGTTTATTCGGGATATCTTATGTGCAACAGTTGATAGTGAGAATTTGCTGAGTTCTTTGAATTTGTATGCTCCTTCTAGAGCTCTTAGGCTAAGACCACTGTTATTTGAAAGTCGTCAAAGTACAGTGTTTGGTCAGCGTGAACATATTTCATTGTCTATTCAAATGTTTTATTTGTACTGCACAGAATTAGATATTTTTTTGCCTAGAAATATTTTTAAAAAACTGGTAATTACTATAATTAATCGTTGAATTATTATTTTATTATTTATTAACTTTCTTATACAACATATTGTCAATAAATTTCAAAATCTGTAGATTACAAATCGTAGATTGAATGAATAAATAAATAAACAAATAAATAAATAAATAAATGCGATATGGCATAAACAGCAAAAAAAATACAAATTTTTGGCGCAACAGGCTCGTTAGAACCCAGGGGCGAGCTTTCTCACAACCATTCATGTGTGCGAGTGTACTTTTTTCAAGATGGTGAGACCTCCGGTTTTATGCCGACTCCGAACTTTTCTTGGCAATTGATACTACTCGGATAATTTGTAAGATCATCATGAGAGGAGAGCCAGTGAGAAATCATTTAGGTGTTGCTACAGCTGGGAGTCGAACCCAGACCTTCTGCGCGCAGTTCATCGCACTAACCATTGTTCCACTGAGCCGGTCATGGGCATAAACAGCAGAATTGGAAATTTTCTGAGAAAAATTGGTCTTTATTCGGTACACTTAAGACAATTAGCAAACTATCTTTGAGAAAGGAAGGTATTTGCTGTTCTTAGTTGTCTTTTAACAATGAATCCAAAATTACGTCTTTGCCAGGATCACATCAAACAGCTGTCGAATTCTTTGGATCACCGTTGACACGTCTATGGTTAAGACATTATCATCGTTCATATCTGATGAACGGGCATTTTCAACGAGTTTTGACGTCATGCTTTTCGTGTTCGCCTATTTTGTATTTTTGTTGCCTCGTTAAAAAGGGCGTTTTCCGTAAAAAAAAAATGATTTCGGTATAATTTTAAGACAAATCTGAAAAAAAAACGATGGTGAAAATATTAAGAGAACAATACTATGAACATTTTACCTATAGGTAGATCATTTCAACCCAACTTTTTGGGGCGTTCTCCGGAAAAAAAATATTTGTATAGCCTATCCCATAGCATATGCCAAAGAGAAACTTCGTTTTTTGTTGAACCATAAAAGATTTTAAAAACCGTCTAAAAAATATATTGCGGCTCAGTCATATTCATTCCTATTCAGTTTTTAGCCACGCTAACTTTTTGGCGGCTATTTTTAAGAACTGGATGGGATATGATATTCATTGACTCACACTATATAGTGAAGCCTTCTCATTTGTTTTTTTTTTTTGTCAGTTATAATGGGTTTCGTTGTAACTTGAATGAATTAAAAAAAATTAATGGATGTAAATGAGCTACGAAGCTGCGTAAGTGTTCAGGTTTGACATCAACAGAGTCGGCTTGTAAACAGAATTAATTGATTGACCGTGGAGTCGTCATGAGGTTTGGGTAATCTACTTTTGACTATACTCCCACTGCCGACTTGTTGAGAAAAGAATATAAAAACCGATCGACTTTGGAAATCACCATCAGTTCACCATCCAAAGGTGTCAAGCGTTAACATAAGCTCGTGAAGAAAAACCTATCAAGACAAAATGCGTTGCATGTTGATCGTATCTGTGCTAGCCTTGATGTTGGCCTATGTTGCAGCAGGAGTATACGGTGGCGGTTATGGTGGCGGTTATGGTGGCCATGGAGGCTTCGGAGGTGGTCATGGTGGCCATGGAGGTTTCGGCGGTGGTCATGGTGGTTTCGGTGGTGGTCATGGCGGTCATGGCGGTTTCGGTGGCAACAACGGCGGTCACGGAGGACACTACGGAGGCTATGGGGGTAACCACGGTGGATTCAACGGCGGCCATGGACACCATTGATAACCCTTGTTATATGTACCTACGTTGTTAAATATTGATATATGTATTAAATTATTAAAATTTAATAAAAATGGATTATGTCTGCTCATACAATTTTTATAAACACCAGTATTTCCTTTATATGAATTCAAAGATCTCCAGAGAGTAGACAAAGTAGCTGTTATCTGCAACCGACTATGTTTAATCTATTCGACATCGGAGAATTGATTTAATGTCGCCTATATGTTTTAGTTAGTCAGAGGTTTCACGATCATCAAAGCGAGCTTAAACCCTTAAGTATTTGGTACTTTTTGAGAGACCTGAACATTCATGTCAATAACTGTATACACAGCATTGTAATTTATTATCATGAAATGTTGACTTTTAGAGAACATCAATGGCCTGCAACTCTCACCAATAGATCTGATTAACCCTCCAGTTGTTTGATTATGCCAAATCAGCTCAAGAAGAATGTTACCTTTGCCAAGTCCATTTGGTACTGTCGGAAGGCGTGCTATAAATTGAAGAAAACGTTTCAATCTAGGATCAGGTCCTGCTAGGGTAAGGTCGAGCTACATCCCGAATGTTTTAATTATTAAAGATGTCAAGGTAATCTTTCTCAGATCCCATGCTTAGGTTTTTTATGACTTATTCCCCTTGAGGCTGAATGCTATTCAAGCAAATTGGAAGCAAATTATCAAAAACTAGGCAGCTTCGGCAAATACAGCCCTAGATGTATTCAACATATTGGAAAGCCCTACGACGATGTACAGAGTAGATACCATCTGTTGATAGGAGAATTGTTTTGTTTAAAACTGGAAATTGCCCATTATAGCTTTATGGTCATTTGTCTTATTCAAGACATTAAAATCTACATGGGCATCTTATAGGCTTATGACACAACCTATTATAGAGGTGATTGTAAGAGGACTTTGAGTCGCTTGAAGACCTGATAATACAGTCGATATTTTCACAGAAGTTGCGATTTTTACAGAAGTTGCGATCTAATTTCTTTCTCTACACTCCGGAATGAACCAGGGCCTCAACCATCATGCCTCTCCAATTAGTAAGGTCCTTAGCTAACTGCCTCCAGTCGCGCCCTCCAAGTTGGTTGAAGTCGGTTTCTACTTGTGCGCGCCACTTAAGGCGAGGTCTTCCTCTAATGCGCCCGACTTCTGGTTGGGAATCGAAGACTCTGTCAGCCGGAGTATTGGTGTCCATTCGTTCTACATGTGGCAGAGGGAATGTCGCTATACAGCTCGTATACTTCTTGGTTGAATCTTCTTCTCCATAACCCGTCAACGCAAAAGGGACCAAAGAATTTTCCTCTCGAATCGACCGGATCGGATTTTTTCATCCGCTTTTGAGACGGTCCATGCTTCAGCGCCGTAGAGCAGGACTGGGATGATCAGGGTCTTATATAGGATCACCTTAGTAGCACGAGTGAGGGCCTTACTGCTAAATTGCCTTTTTAGCCAGAAGAAACAGCGGTTGGCAAGAGTAATTCTTCGTTTAATTTCTGATGAGATGTTGTTGTCAGAGGTAATGGCGAATTCGACAAAGTCTCGTACTACCTCAAAGTTATATCCGGCAATGGTGATGTTCCGGCCAATTCGGCGATGTTGTGTGTTGCCCTCATTTACTGCTAAACCCATTTTTGCCGCTTCCTTCTCCATAGTAGTAAACGTGGCTATGACATCACGTTGAGTCCTACCAATGATGTCAATATCGTCGGCGTATGCTAAAAGTTGCAAAAGTTTGCAAAATTGTGCCACTGGTGTTGGCTCGGGAGTTTTGCAAAATCCTCTCAAGAATCAAATTGAAGAAGTCCCATGACAGCGCATCGCCTTGCCTAAATCCTTTTTTGGTAGCAGAGAATTCTCCATCGCCATCCTTTACAAACGGACGAGTTTGGGTGGTATACCAAAACTAGACATGGCTCTGTATAGTTCGTCTCTGTAAATGCTGCCGTAGGCGGCTTTGAAATCGATGAATGGGTGGTGGGAATTTGGACAATTTGGGTATTTGGACATCTTGGGTTTTTGAACATCTTGGGTTATTTTTAGGATCTGCCGAAGTGTGAAAATTTGATCGGTTGTTGACTTTCCTGGTCTAAAACCCCACTTGTAAGGGCCGTTCAGGTTGTTGGTGAACGGTTTGAGGCGTTTATTTATTACGGCAGATATGATCTTGTAGGCGATTTTGAGGAGACTTATGCCTCTGTAGTTGGCGCAGTTCCTTTTTTGTGGATCGAGCAAACGATGCTGAGGTTCCAGTCTTCAGGCAGTCTTTCTCATGACCAGATTTGGCTTATGAGTTGCTTTATAGAGCGCAGCGGGAATGCCCTCATTTCTGGCAGCCTAATTAAGCTGGGTTTAGATATTGCTATCGTTACTTCACTTAGGTCGGGTGGTTGGGAGTTTTCATTATCGTAGCCGGTATTGAATGGTTCGTTCTATCTGACAGCGGAATGTTGTTCGTCATCGCCATTCAACAGTCTGCAGAAGTGGTTCTTCCCTATCCACAGCATCGATTGTGTCTTAACTTTCTGTTCGAGCCTTGTATCCTTGGCTTTGACGTTTTACACTTTGGTAAGACTGACGAACATCCTTCCTGGAGTAAACCTCTTTGCATCCTCTATCGCTCGTTTCTCTCGCTCTTTTTTTTCTTCTTTCTGAAAAGCCGGTGTTCTTTCCTTCTTCTCTGCCTATAGGGCTCAATGGCAGTTCTCGTCTTAACCTGCAGCTTAGCCTTGTTGGCCTCGTTCTTGGTTGCGATCATGTGTCGGCATTCCTCAGCAAACCTGGGGTTTCTTGCGATCTACATTCAGCTTTGCTTATATCCTTGCGGTAGAACATAAGGGTAGCTTTGAAGATCTGCCAATCCATTGTAGGACTAATTAGTTAAACTGTAAAAAATGTTATCCTGCTAAGAACTTGTAATTCAGCGTTACCCAACGGTATGCATTTCCACTTTCTAAATGGGACGGGCTCTTTATTTGTCCAGGTATTGTAAGATCTATAACCTCAAGGACATTTGCGCTTAGAACGTTTGTCTTAGGAGAGATTTTGCAAAAATACAGATCCCGGCTTACCTTCAATGCTTGTTTAAAAGAACTTCCTGCATCAGGTTAACCATGGTTCTTGTATAATGGATTGTTCGTCACCACCAAAAACATGGCGAATTATTTGGCGAAAGCTTGCTTTGCGAGATAGAAGTGAATCTCCTGTATTTTCGGCTCCATGGCGAGACGTTTACGATTTTAATAAATTTAATAAAATTCGCAACTCTAGGTTGAATAAATTTTGTATCCAATAAAGCCATGAACTGTTGGGGAACCAATGTTTGTTTATGGTGAACACGCCCACGTTTCTGCTTTCGAATTTTTAGCAAATATATCTCGGTTTGGGGGCTCGCTTATGGATTTTCTCGTAACCATTTCCTTCGTCACATGAATGAATTAAAATTTCATTTGAATAGATTAAGCCGTTAATGAGATACAGAGCCTCGTATATGTTTAGGTTTGACAAAAACTATTTCGGTCGCAAAGTGACTTAATTGAGGGAATCATGGATTTGTTATTGGATTTCGATAAGCTACTCATTTGGTGGGAAAAATATAAAAGCCGAAGAAGATCTGGAAACCATCATCAGTGTGCCATCTAAAGGTATCAAGCGTTAACCTAATCTCGAGCAGAAAAATCTATCAAGACAAAATGCGTTGCATGTTGGTCGTATCTGTGCTAGCCTTGATGCTGGCTTATGTTGCAGCAGGAGTATACGATGGTGGTTATGGAGGTGGTTTCGGTGGAAACAAGGGAGGATTCGGCGGTGGTCACGGCGGCAACAATGGAGGCTTCGGCGGTGCTCATGGTGGTAATGGAGGCTTCGGCGGTGGTCAAGGCGGTTTCGGCGGCAACAAAGGTGGTTTCGGTGGCAATAATGGCGGTCATGGTGGTTTCGGCGGCAATAATGGCGGTCATGGTGGTTTCGGTGGCAACAATGGTGGTTTCGGTGGCAATAATGGCGGTCATGGTGGTTTCGGCGGCAACAATGGTGGTTTCGGTGGCAATAATGGCGGTCATGGTGGTTTCGGTGGCAACAACGGTGGTCACGGAGGAAACTACGGAGGCAATGGTGGATTCAACGGCGGTCATGTACACCATTGATGCCATTAGTTACATTTATGTAGATGTAATGTTGTTGAATATTGATTTAGGAATAAAATTTTTATAAACAAACAACTTAAAGTTTTACATGATGATTCAACATGCATATATCCATCTGAATATGAATCGATATTTCGTTGCTGATGTCATTACTTGATAGCGGCAATCCCGGTTTGACTGTCGCGATTTTTTATAAATGTTGGCAATAGCCTAAGGAAAGTTTTTACAGAGAAAAACAGAAAAATTGCCTTGGTGCTGCTACAGTGTTGGGGAGTGTGATGCTACAGTCAAGGAGAGTGTGATGCTACAGTCAAACCAAGACAAGACAACGTGTGCCTGGTCAGAAGTAGTTTTTTTTTTCAAACAAAAACTGTTAAATGGTCTCCTGCCTTACGAATTTTCTTTTATAATCGTCCTTTATAAAGTAGAAATTTATATTCTTGGAAAAGGCGTTTTAAAGCGGTTGTAAGCAAAGTTCCTATCAAAATTACGTGAGGAAACTGTGGACTTACAAAAACTTGATTGAGCCCTATCTCAAAAAAAAATTGGATTACCATTCTGGTTATCTCAGAACATAATCAAAACTAATCAAAAGAAGACAGAACTATGCATTCGAGGAACTCTCATGAAGCAGGGAATTTCAGACCAGAATTCTCACTTGTAATCGATTTACACATGTCATTCCCTGAACGTCTTATTTATAGGAAAAAACATTTTAGAGAACCTAATATCTAGTTAGTCCATAGATCATGTATGGAATATGACTTTTTGTTATTAACACGGGGGTCCTAATCTTAAGAATCATTCACAGAAAAGAAGAACAAGAAAGAAGAACGAAGAGAACTAGCATCGTTCACCTAAAAATATGCAGCAGTTTTAAAAATAAATGAAGTTCCTACCAATTGTTTGTTTTTAGGTAACTTGAGTCAAAAGAAGTGATAGTGGATGTGATTTTTCCAACTGCAGTCAAGGAAGAGTTAATCCTCCTCCTAATAATTAGAAGTCAGGGCAACCATGAAAAGCTGTAGAACGACAAGACTTTCATTTTGCCAAAGGAGCTCATTAGATATAAAGCTGATATTTCCTTGAATATCTCAGCATTTGGATACAATGCTGATAATTTCTTGAAAATGTCAGAATGGATTTCCAACAATGGAATATTCGCTCGATATTATGATGTCCCAACCGCTAAAAATATGATCATATCTCACCAACCAAGGCATGTCTCTACTTAAATTCGCTTACAACATCCATTATGCAACAAACTGGCCAGTACGTGTCTTTGTGGGTTCCTGAGGGCAGATCGAATAAATAAACCAAGCTTTCAACTGAAGGCAAGCCCTTCAAAAGACCAACGAATTTCAATTCGAGGCTCATCATAATTTCATCGATTCCAAGGTCGCGTATGAACACATCTGTTGAAAAACTGTATGAAGTTATAAAGGACTTCAGGTTAGAAGCAGCTGAGTAGAACATGCGATATAAATTCACTCCTCTAAAATCGAGCTGAACATTAGCGAATCCATTGTAAGAATTCGCATCAAGGTCGAATTCGCCAACATAAACGTTATATGCGCTCACGCTCCGACGAAAGACAAAACATGAAATAGCGAAAGACTGCTTCTAAGAGTTCCTGGGCACTTCTAGCAAACGGACTTAGGCTAATTGACTTCGCTGCGGAATGAAATACCACTATACCTATCACACGGTTTCCTCACCTCGTTGTAGATAAACGGACATGGCGGTTTTTAGATCACATTGCTATAGACAAGAGGCATCCAGTATTTTGGATGTCCGAACATTCCGAGGGGCTTACATCGACTCGGACTACTACCTTGTTGCAGCCAAGGTAAGAATGCGGATACATACCACGGCACAACAGACCAGATATACAGCGAAACAATTTTAAGTCGAAAGACTGCAATCGCAAAAGACCGCCGAGGCCTTCGCGCAACGCGTATCTCTAAACCTAACGATAACCAGCAACGAATTTCAAAGAACAACAGCAACGATGCCAACAAGCCTCTAGATCAGACGCAAAAGATGTGCTAGGTCTCTCGCACCCACCAGCAAGAAACGCCTGGTTTGATGAGGAATGCCGGCAGATCCTCGCAGCCAAGAACAAGGCCTATATAGCTAAGCTGCAGGTGAACACGAGAGCTGCCATTGAGCTCTATAGGCAGAGAAGAAGGGAAGAACCCCAGCTTATCAGAAAGAAGAAAAAAGAGCAAGAAAAGTGCTCGATCATGGATATAGAGAGGTGCCACTCAAGGAACGATTTTCGCAAGTTGAAGCGTAAAACGTCAAAGCCAAGGATACGAGACTCAAACAGAATTTTGTCGAGATGAACATGGAAATACCGTCGTTTAGACACAGTCGATGCTGAGGAAATGTAAGAACCACTTCGGCGATGACGAACAACATTCCGCTGTCAAACAGACCTAACAATATTGACAACAACAGCGAAAACTGCCAACCACCCGACCTAAGTGAAGTGAAGATAGCAATAACTTAACTCAAGCTTAATAACGCTGCAGGAAATAACGGCCTTCTTGCTGAGCTTTATAAAGGCGGAGTAGATGACTTGGTAAGTAACTTCCACCAACTCATAAGCCAAATCTGGTCGAAAGAAAGTACGCCTGAAGAACGGAACCTCAGCATCGTTTGCACGATCCAAAAAAAAGGAGACTGCGCCAACTACAGAGGCATAAGTCTCCTCAACATCGCCTACAAGGTCCTCTATGCCGTAATATGTGAACGCCTGAAACTGTTTAATAACAACCTGATCGGCCCTTATCATTGGGTTTTTAGGTCAGGAAAGTCCACAACCGATCAAATCTTCAAACTTCGGCAGATCCTTTAATACACCCAAGATGTCCTAATCGATACCCACCACCTATTCATCGAATTCAAAGCCGCATAGCACAGCATTTATAGAGACGAGCTATACAGAGCACTTCGAAAGATTTTGGAAAAACCCATGAAGTCCTAATCGATACCTACCGCCTATTCATAGATTTCAAAGCCACATACGACAGCATTTACAGAGACGAACTTTCCAGTGCCACGTCTAGTTTTGGTATACCGCCCAAACTCGTCCAATTGTGTAGCATGTCGATGGAGAGTTCTCGCTGCTCCATCAGGGTCGGAAACGACCTCACTGACACATTCGATAACAAAAAAGGATTTATGCAAGGTGATGCGCTGTCATGTGACATCTACAATTAGGTTCTTGAGAGGATTGTGTAAAACTATTGAGCCAACACCAGGGACACGATTTTCTAAAAGTCGGTGCAACTACAAGCATACGCCGATGACGTTGACATCATTGGTAGGACCCAAAGTGATGTCATAGCCACGTTTGCTAGTATAGAGAAGGAAGCGGCGAAAATGGGTTCAGCTGTAAATGAGGGCAATACCAAGTACATGCTGTCAACACGAAAGAACACAAAACATCGACGAATTGGGCAGAACGTCACCACTGGCAGATATAACTTTGAGGTAATACGGGACTTTATCTATCTTGGTTCCGCTATTAACTCTGACAACAACATCTCGTCAGAAATTAAACGAAGAATTACTCTTGCCAACCACTGAATCTTCGGGGTAAGAATGCAATTCAGTAGTAAACCCCTCACTCGAACTACTTAGGAGATCTTATATAAGAACCTGATCATCCCAGTCCTGCTCTACGGCGCTGAAGCATGGACCGTCTCAAAAGCGGATGAAGAAATCCTTAGTCGATTCGAGAGGAAAATTCTTCGTTGGCGGGCTATGGAGACGAAGATTCAACCAAGAACTATACGAGCTGTACAGCGATATGCCCCTGGACAAAAATTACCAAATTGGACATTTAAGATGGCCAGGACATGTAGGAAGAATGGTCACCAATACTCCGGATCGCATAGTAATTGATACCCAGCCAGACGTCGGACTCAGTAGAGGATGACCTCGCCTTAAGTGGATCGCACAAGGTGAAACCGATCCAACTGGGAGTGCGCAACTGGAGGAAGTTAGCTAAGGACCGGGCTAATTGGAGAGGCGTGTTGGTTGAGGCCCAGGGTCATTCCGGACTGAAGCGCCACGTTAGTAAGTATGAAAGTATATTTCGATCCCATTCCTGCGGTTAGGCTTTGCAAATAGATTTCTAGTGCACGATTTTTTATTTTTTATCGAATTCGATAGCAAGTAACCCAACCGATCAGCAATAACTTCTGAACAAGCTGCTTCGATGAAGAAGAGGAGGAAAGCATTACTCATCTTCTATTCTCTTGTCCTGATCTTTCAGTAAAGGGGCATCTGGGAGAGTATTCCTTCGAGAATCTAGGTGAGCTGGCTTACATCAATGTCAGAAACCTCCTTCGCTACATAGTTAGCTCTGAATGGTTCAGTTAGGTGAACGAATATGGTCGACAGAACCACGTGGTACCACAATGGACCTATATGGTCTAAGTGCGTACGCGCATCGCATGCAGCCACTTCAACCTAACCTACCCAACCGATTCAGACGTGTGTTATCTTGCAAGGCACGAGTTTGGTGCCATCTTTTACGAGCTTTTCGGTTCTGTCTTACCAAACCTTTTATTTCCAGTGGGTGCTTGATACGACTAATGCTCACTATTTTTCGTTGTTGAGGAGTATTATTCCATACTGCTTTTTGAACGATAGATATCGATAAAATAGTCAACCACGACATCGATATACACCCAGTCGGAAATTATTTTCAATATCGTTCATGAAGTCTTCCCAGTTGGATTTCCCGTTTGTTAATATGGGTGGTTTTTCATTTATAACGATGCGAGATAAATAGATGCAAATGTTGCAAAAGACCAAACAAAACTTAAATTTCATACTTTTTTTTGCATAATATTAGCAAACAACTATCAAAAAATTTATAGCATAGCTTATGCTTACGCATGATCAGTGGCCTTTCCAACACTTGGTTTATTTTTGTTTGCACTTGGGGTTCCCCAAAATTTTATATATACATCTCCCCCTTCTAATTCCTCACCGTTCCGAATATAATAGAAGTCGCTCGACATGTGAATGCTCATAGATACATTATTTGCTGACTAATCCCGGTTTTCAGGTTTAACTGATGACAGGTTGCTCTGTTAATAGAATAGATAGGTTCTGCATATTTTATGAAGAATATAAAATGGATCGCAAATCATAGGAACTCCAACAGTTACCCATTCCAAGTCGAAGTGTAATAACCAAAGACAAGATGCGCTTCTTCCTAACCATTGCTGTGCTAGCCTTGATCCTGGCCTACTTCCAAGTGACAGCTGATGATACGCTTGATCTCCCAGAGGTCGAACGTGTTCGTAGACAAATCGGAGGCAATGCTCGTGGTGGATTCGGTGGAGGATTCGGTGGCGGCCGTGGAGGATTCGGAGGTGGTCGTGGAGGATTCGGTGGTGGATTTGGCGGTGGTCGTGGAGGTTTTGGAGGCGGTCGTGGAGGATTCGGAGGCGGCTACCGCGGTTAAGCATAAATGATTAAAGAACTTAAAATATGAAAGAAAAAAAAACGTTATTTTACTCACAGTAATAGTTTGGGGGCGGTCGCTATTGAAAAAAGATTCGAAGCCCTAGTTTTTTTTTTATGAAGAATCGTTTTGTGAAACGAAAGAACACCTATTCTCTGTCCCTTGAAATATTTTCTAAGACCTTTACCAAAACAGAGATAATTTAGGCTCTATAAAAAGATTTTTTCAGAACCTTACACAATATCAGCAGCCGATGGCCTCAGTCTACAGACACGTAACAGCACTGGCTCTAGCTCTCATCTTAACCAGCAGCTTAGTCTTGTAGGTCTCGTTCTTGGCTGCGAGGATCTTTCGGCATTCGTCATCAAACGAGGGGTTTTTCGCCGGTGGGTACTAGAGACCTACAACATCAGTTGCGGCTGATCTGGTGGGTTGTTGGCATCGTTGCCAGTGTTATTCGACATTCGGTGCTGGTGGTATGGTGTTAATCGAGATGATAAGGGATTCGTGGTGCTCAAAGCCCTAGTCGGTGTCTTGCGAAATTTTGAAATTAAATTTTTTGACAGTATTTTCAGTTGTTGTGGCGAGATAGATTTCCACATTCTCACCCTGGCTTCAATAAGGTGGTGGTCAGAGTCGATGTTAGCCACTCGCCATTTTTGGACGTCCAAAATAATGGATGCATGGGTCGTGTCTATCGCAATGTGGTCAATTTGATGATAACCTCATTGATCTGGTGAGCGCCATGTGCCGCCTGCTGGCTGTAGTGTCATTTCGTTCCATAGCGAAGTTAAGTAGCCCAAGTCCGATGCCAGGGGTGTAGGCTATGTTTTCCGACAATACTGCTAAAGACGTCTTCTCTTCCTACCTTTGCGTTCAAATCTCCCAGCACGATTTTAACATCGTACTTCGGTAGTCGCTCATAGGTTTTGTCAAGGAGCTCATAGAAGCAGTCCTTAGCTATATCATCGTTTTCCTCCGTTAGGGCGTAAGCGCATATAAGGCTTTAGTTTGGCGAATTTGGCCTTCATGCGGATTGTTACAATGCGTTCGCTAATTTCTTGGAAACATAAGACTTCTTGCCAAGGTCTGGCACTTATGACAAATCCGCATCCGAATAGTCGCTGTTTCTGCTCGCTTTAACACGGTCCGTAGTAGGTGCCACAGTTTTTCATACTCTTTTTACCCGGCCCGTACTATCGTATTTCCTGGATGGCAGTAATGTCTGCTTTGTAGTAGTTTAGGGCTTCCGCTAGTTGTTCGCTTGCACCTCTCCTGTTTAATTTTCTCACATTCAATCTGCAGATACGAACGTCGTTGTCCTTTTTTCGCTTAGCATGATCGTCAACAATGGAATAAGTCCTTTCCGAGGCTATTGGTTGCTTCGTTATAATAGGTTTTTCTATGGGTGGGTAGTTAACCCAAAGTACAACTCTCAGCCTCTAAGGCTAGTTTCAATTTATTAGATAGGTACCCCTAGGACACGAGGCCATCAGTATCCACTACGGGATTGAGCGCTGCCGTTTTCCTTTCTGTTCATCCGCCACAATCTCTGTTCAAGGGGCTTTACCTAGCTAACCTGTTGTCCGAATTTGTTTAAGCAGCTTATCTAGCTCATCTTTTCCATGCCAGTCTGACCAGGTTGTTGCTTTTGTTCATCTTTTTATCAACACTCGATAAGTAATTAAGCAGTCTGTAGGAAGTCAAATCTGGCTGGATGTGACATTATACGATGTTTACCGCTGGGAGGTAAAATATACACGATTGATCAAAGTTATAATGACTGGGCTTCGCCAAATTACAGTCAGACAGAGTTTGCACTCCAACTTCCAACATCCATTAAAACGGATTCACATACTTTCTAAGCCGTCGAATTTATATTTTTTATATATATACCCGATCGACTGAAGTCCACCATAAGGCAAACAAAATTTTATTATGTTACTCTGTACCAAGAAAAAAATCGAATACCCTTCACAAAACTGCCACCCCACGCCACTGCTCACCACAGATGAGATGTTTCAAAACAAATTTTAAGCAAATCTGAAAAATGTTCTGAAAATAATAAGCAGATGCAAATGTTGCAGAAACTAGACAAAACAAAAATTTATGCAAATATTGAATAATATTAGCTCTGTTAGCGAAATGGTTAATTCAGCGAAATATTTTGTTTTAATTTGACGTTTAAATGTGCACGAAATTCAAGAACTTTGAAGCTCTTGGCTTATTATTGTTTGCAGTTGGGGTTCTCCAAGATTTTATCTATTTAACTTCCCCCTCACCGCTGCGAATAGAGGTATAGATACATTAATTCCTGATCAATCACAGCACTTGATAATCTGGTTTCAGGTTTTACTTTTGACAATTCGCTCTGTTTAAACGAGTTAATGGAACACCTGATGACATTTAAAATCTAGACAAAGTCTTAAATAGATGAGTCTTGCATTCTTGGAGAGGAATATAAAAGGAAAGGAAATCATCGATACTCCAACAGTTACCCATTCCAAGTCGAAGAGTAATAACCAAAAACAAGATGCGTTTCTTCCTAACCATTGCTGTACTAGCCTTGATCCTGGCCTTCTTCCAAGTGACAGCCGATACAATTGAACTCCCAGAGGTCGAACGTGTTAGTAGACAAATCGGAGGTGGATACGGCGGCGGCCGTGGTGGGGGATTCGGTGGCGGTAAAGGAGGACTCGGCGGTGGCCTAGGCGGTTTAGGAGGCGGTCGTGGAGGAATCGGAGGTGGTCGTGGAGGAATCGGAGGCGGTCTCGGAGGCGGTTACCACGGTTAAGCTTGAACGAATAAAGCATTGAAAATATAGAAAAAGAAAACATTGTCTTCCTGAATGTAACAGTTCCAGTAAGGGGTCGATAAAGATGATTGTGCGGAGCCTGAACAGAGGCTATTGTCTGGTACCATGGGAATAAAGAGCCCCTACGACATGTAGTTCTCGGATTGCGTCGCTTAGCCGCTGTCGGCAGTAGGCTACCTCGTTTGAGTGTCGACTGTTGTTAACCGGGTTGGTGGGAACTTGTGGTATGATGGAGCAACGAAGAATCTCCCTTGTCATCCTGCACAGACGTACGAGTTTAGGCGGTATACCAAACTAGACAGATTCTGTATATAGCTCGTCCCTGTAAATGTTGCCGTTTGCGCTTAGAAATTGATGAATAGGTGGTGGGTATCGATTTGGACTTCTTGGGCTTTTTCTAGGACCTACCGAAGTTTAAGGATTTGATTAGATGAAGATTTAACTGGCCTAAAATCACACTGAAGAAGACCGATCATGTTGTTGGTAAACGGTTTCAGGCGTTTCACATATTCAGGTAGCATGAGGGTCTCCTTTATCGTGGATCGGGCAAACGAAACGATCCTCTGGTGATGATCTAAGACATCATCCGAGTAGTAGCAATTGTCAAGAAAAGCTTATCACAAATTTGCCGTTCGGAGTTGTCATAAAACAGGGGGTCCCGTCATCGTGCAAGAAGTGCACACGCTACATGAATGTTTATGAGAAAGCTCGGCCCTGGGTACTTACCCGCCTGTTGCGCCAAAATTTGTTTTGTATTTGGCAAACGATGTTGAGGTTCCATACTCCTGGCATACTTTCATCCGACCAGATTTGGCTCACAAGTTGGCAGATGGCAGTTGGCAAATCATCTCCGCCGGCTTTATAAGGCTCGGCGGGAAGGAAGTCATTTCCAGCGGCCTTGTTAGGCTTGAGCTTATATATCACTTCGATTCGGTTGGGTGGTTGATCGTTTTTCCTGTCGTCACCAATATTGAATGGTGCGTTCTGACTGACAGCGGAATGTTGTTCGTCGTCGCCGTTTGACAGTCTGCAGAATTGGTTCTTCCATATCCTCAGCATTGACTCTGTTTAAACGACGATATTTTCCCGTTCATCTCGAAAGGATTCTGTTCGAACCTTATATCATTGGCTTTGACGTTTTAAACTTTGGTAAGACTTGCGAGCATCGTTCCTGGAGTGGCACCTCTCTATATCCTCGATCGCGCACTTTCCTTGGTCTTTTTTTCTTCGTTCTTTAACGCCAGTGTTCTTCCTTTCTTTTTTGCCTATAGAGGCCAACGGCAGCTCTTATCTGCACCTGCAGCTTAGCCTTATAGGCCTCGTTCTTGGCTGCGAGCGTATTTCGGTATTCCTCAGTAAACCAAGGGTTTCGTGCTTATGGGCGCGAGAAACCTAGCACATCAGTTGCGGCGGATGTAATGGCTTGTTGGCATCGTTGCCATTGTTCTTCGACATTTGATGCTGCTGGTAAGTTGTCAATCGAGAGGTTAAGGGATACGGGTTTCGCGGAGGCCTTGGCGGTCTCATGCAATTGCAGTCATTCACCATATAATTGTTTTCACAGTATTTCTGGTTTGTTGTGGAGTGATGGACATCCGCATTCTCACCTTGAATGCAACAAGGTAGTTGTCCGAGTAGATAATAGCCCCTCTGAATGTTTGGACGTTCAAAATACTGGATGCGTGCCTCCTGTCTATCGCAATATGATTAATTTGGTTGACCGTTCGATGAGCTGGAGACCGCCATGTCCCCTGGATATCGAGGTTAGGAAGATGTGTGCTGGCTTTAGTGGCATTTCATTCCGTAGCGAAGTGAATTAGTCTCAGTCCGTTTCCAGGCATGTTGCCGTGTATCTATGCTGAATTTTCAGACAATACTGCTAAAGATGTCTTCTCTTCCTACCCTTGCGTTGAAATCTCCCAGCTCTATCTTAGCATCGTACTTTGTTAGTCGCTCTCAGGTTTTTTTCAAGCAGCTCGTAGAAGCAATCTTCAGCTTCGTCATCGTTTTCCTCCGTCTAGGCCGTGACCGCATATAAAGCGTATGCTGGCGAATTTGTCCTTGATGCGAATTGTAACAATGCGTGCGCAAATCTCTTTGAAACATAAGACTCCTTGCCTAAGTCTGGCGCTCATAACGAATCCGCAAATCCACATCTGAATAGTCACGGCTACTGCTTACTTTATAACACAGTCCGTAGTAGATATCACAGACTTCCATTATCCTTTTGCCCGGCCTGGCCCATGTAGTCATGTCTGCATGAAGTACGCATGCATACATGGATGGTTGTGAGATAGCTCGGCCCTGGGTAGGGTAGGTAGGTAGAAGTGTCGGTTCGGCATGAACCCAAGTAGCATTTATGTGCCTTTTTGTTACCACGACTCGTGTGACCTATATTATGATTGTTATTATGGATGAGATGCAGGCGGTCTCTAGACCCAGCCTGTATGTTATAGAAAGCGGATAAGATCTTGTATCCTTTTTCCGGAGATGTCGCTAAGGTTGTCGAAAATGGTTGGTCCAACGCACACAATCTGGTTCTTGCTAGTGCCGGACAATTGCAGATGAAACGGTAAAGGTTTCTCTATCGTTTGTGTTCCCTCAACTGCGGTATTGAGGGTAGTATGGGATCCCTACTTTAGCCGCATGGTCTCCTATTGGCCAGTTCCCCATGAATATCGCCGTAATGCTTGCGATATCTTGGCGGGTTCTATTCAGCAGATCGCTTGTTCAGCTTTTGTCGTAGAAGGGCCATATCCATATGACGCAATTTGTTAACCTCTCTCTCTATTTGGAGTCGGCCATTTTTAAGAAGTATGAGTGTATTTATCCCTTAAGAGAATCCAGCGGGATACGGACCCTTGCCGCAAGTGAGCCGTGAAGAGCTGAGCCTTGCCTGGCTAGCTCGTCTGCACGCTCGATTCCTTCAATATAACTATACCCCGGAACCCAGAGAAGTGTGAAGCGTTCGCCAAGGTGCGCAAGTTTGTTCGGGCATTCCTCTACCAGTTTGGAGGATATGGTAGCTTTTTGCTATTTTCATGGCTATCTGTGGAAAAGCAATGTTTTGCTTTTTCGTATTGTCACGCCCCAAGTAGCGTACAAGCCTCTCGGAAAGCCAATACGCCTAGAATACGCTGGCAAAATAGAGTAGGCGATATGAAACTGATATTTTCGGTGATTCCGAGTAGACTACATATCCCACGCTACAGTTCATCCCAGATCCGTCGGTGTAGACGACCGTGTCGGACCTTGGTACTTACGAGCTTGTTGCGTCAAAAATTTGTATTTATAAGTAAATTATGCTTCGTAGCAGCTAGGGGCTTCCGCTAGCTATTCGCCTGCACCTCCCCTGTTTAATGTTCTCACATTCCAGGAGCAGATAAGTACGTCGTTGTCCTTTATTTCGTTTAGCAAGGTTATCAACAATAAAATCAGTCCTTTGGTTGCTGCGTAACTAGCGGATTTTTTCCATGGGTGGGTTGTTAACCCAAACCACAACCCCCAACCTGTAGGGCCAATTTATTAGATTCCCCTGGGAAACGGGACCATCATTATCCCTTTCGCGATATAGTTCTGTCGTTGGCTTGTCATCCGCCACCATCTCTGTTCAAGGGGCTTACATAGATAACCTGTTACCTGAATATGTCAAAGCAGCTCATCTAGGTTCGCCTGGGACAGCAGGCTGGCTATTGCCAGTCTGACCAGATTGTTTATAGTGTTGCTGTTGTTCGTCTTGTTATCAAAACTCGCACTTATCGGTTAGCAAGTCAAATCCGGTTGGATTAGACCATTATCCGATGGTTACCACTTGGAGGTGAAATTAAGAACAATCGATGTGTAGCCAGAGTTACAACCACTGGACATTGTCGAGCTAAAGCCAATCAGAGCCTATCCTCGTTCTTAGTTTATCAGCTTCTCCAGTTCTCCCCTATTCCTGCACGTATGAAACTTGTTAAGCTTTGAACAACGTTTACCTTATCAACAGTTATTGCGCAATACCATTTATTTAAAATATTTTCTCTGGCCTTCACCTTTACCTAGTCAATCTTCTCGATATAAAATTGTTACTCCGCTGACTATAAGAATTGATTAATCATCTTCAGGTTTGGGGAAGCCCTGTCGAAAAAATAGGTTATGACAAAGAAGCCCGTGCCATCGAAAATACCCAATTACTGGCATCATAATCACTGATCTGGTTTGCATTGGCGATGTTACAAATTTTTAGAAACGGGTTTCACATATGTTCTAAGTAAACAAAGGGGTCTTGACGAATTGTTGAAGAAATATAAAACGGAGAGATTCTAGCAAATATCATCAGTTAAAGATTTTAAGTTCCAAAGTAAAGTCAATTCCCTGTACAAGATGCGCTTCTTTTTATGTATTGCCGTTCTGGCTATGATCCTGGCCTACTTCCAAGTAACAGCTGACACAGCGGACAGAGCCGATACAGCTGAAGAGCTTCCAGAGCTCCATAGAGTTAGGAGACAATTCGGATTTGGACGTGGCGGTGGATTCGGTGGTGGACGCGGTTACGGAGGTGGTTATGGAGGTGGTTATGGAGGTGGATTTGGAGGTGGACGCGGTGGACGCGGTGGATATGGTGGTGGACGCGGTGGATACGGAGGCGGCTTTGGAGGACGTGGAGGACACGGTGGATTCTATGGATAAATTAAATATTAGTGCAAAATAAAGTGAACATAGCTAGATAAATCTTTTGTTTTTGTTAAGTTATTTCGGATATTGTTTTGTGGTTGGGAAGGTGGACCTTGGGTTCGTGGATGTACCTACGCAGGTAAAGTACTTTCATCCCTACGCAGCCATTAGTACGGTGTGTATGTTTTTTTTTTAAATTAATTGGATGGTTTATGATGGAAGGTGTGAGTTGCTCAAAAGTCCACTGCATGATTATCTGCCTTGAAAACTTCTGACAAACATTTGATTTTTTCATTAATGAGTTTGACCACGTCAGTTAGACTAGAGTTAACAAATTAAAGTTGCTGACTCAAGATTATAATTGGCGGAAACCATGTTTTTTCGGGTCTATAAGTCCAATATGAGCACCTGGAGTGGTTCAGATTTATTTTTCGTTTCTGCGCATTGCGTTCGCATCCTTATCTCTGTAGCCTATGCTGAGTTGCCCAGATTGACGAAAACCATGTTTCTCGGGTCTATAAATCCGTTATGGAGCATCTGGAGTGGTTTAGATTTCTTCTTCGATTCTGCGCATTCCCTTCTTATCCTTATCTCTGTAGCCTATGCTGATTATATTGCTGAGTTGCCCAAATTTGTCGGCTACCTATACAGCAGTCTTCTGTTTTAATTTTGAAGGCTACGAGACCTAACCTCAAATGTGTTGGAAATTGCTGGAATATTCGATGTGTGGTAACCTTTGGCTTTGTAAGGTTTTTGGATGCTGGAATTTTCAATGTGTGGTAACCTTTAGCTTTGTAAGGTTTTTGAATGCAGTGACTCAGTTGCTTGCACGTTGGATTACTAATGAGGGGCTCATGACCCCCTTTAAATGGAAAGTCTTTTGCCTAAGTCAACTTTTCTGAAAGTCAGGCAAACATCCATTTCAACTCGGAATGTCCGGTCATCCAAAATACTGAAGTCATGTCTCATTAATCCGGAGACCGTCATGAGCCCTTTTGAATATCGTGGTGAGGAAACAGTTTGCTGGCTAAAGTGTCATTTCGTTCCGCAGCGTAGTGAAGGCTATGTTTTCCAACGAATTTGCTAAAGATGTATTTTCTTTCTACCTAGCACGATTTTGAAAATCGTACTTCGGTAGTCGTTCATCCTTGTTGTTAAGGAGCTCATAGTGAGAGTTTTTCGAAATATCGTCCTATTCCTCCATCGAATTTGGCCTCGATGCGGATTGTTACAATGCGTTCTCCAAATGCCATGAAAGCGTAAGACTCCTTGCCTAAATCGGGCACTTATAACAAATCCACATCCGCTCACTGTAACATAGTTGTCATATATTTTCAATCCCTATTTCCTGGATGCCAAAGTAATGCCAAAGTGGAAATTTTAAGCTTCTAAAAGCTTAAAATTTCCACTTGTTGTTCGTCTGCTCCTCTCCCGTTTCATTTTCTCACGTTGTTTGTATCTGCACTTGAAAGCAGATACGATGTTGTCCGTTTTTCGTCAGCGTGGTCGTTAGCAGTAAAATTAATTCTTTCCGAGGCTCTTGATTCTTGGTAAAATATTTGTTTTCCGTGAGTAGGTAGGTCAATCAAAGGATAGCAGCTAAACTGGAGGGCCAAAATGAAATACAAAATTTTGTCGTAACAGCCTCATTAGAACCCAGGGAAGAGCTTTCTTACAACCATATATGTATTCGTACATATACTTCTTGCACGATGGCGGCACCTCCTGTTTTATGCCGACTCCGAAAGGCGAGTTTGAGATAAGCCTTTCTTGACAATTGATACTACTCGGATGATTTGTCAGATCATCACGAGGGGAGGGCCAGCGAAAAATCATTTCGGTGTTGCTATGGTTTTTTTATTTCCATGCGTAGTGGGGGGACCGACAAAGAACGATAATGCCTCGCTACATAGACGAATATGTTGCGTCTGGTGACCAACGTTTAGTTGGGAATCGAAGACCCTGCGAACCGGGGTTTTAGTTTTCATATGACCAAGCACCTTAAATTCGTCTACACCGCCTACTACGAAACAGATGTTTTCATTAAAAATTCAAATACTGTCGTTGCAGTACAGATACTTCAATTACTGATACTGTAGTTGCAATTACCGACCAACTGCACTTAGGTCACTACTTCCGAGGTCACAGCAAACTTAGCTTATTAAATATCTCGAAAGACGGACACTTTTGAATGACCGGTAGTATGGTTGTTACAGCAACAGGATATTTTACATATTTCACTGAAAAGTGGAAAAAATCAACCCACCATGTTGGGAAAGATTGATTTTTCCGTTTGATATTAAAAAAGGCATTAGAAAAAGTTTTTTTTTTTCAAAAATGAATTCGACGAAAAACTTAAGAATTATAAATTATATTTCGAAACTTTCAATTAAAAGTTTTTTTTGGAAGGTGTTCTCCAGGGCTGGTGTTCCCCAAGGTTCCGTTTTGTCACCGTTCCTCTTTCTTATTTGAATAAAAGGTTTTCTAGCTGCGATTTCTAGTTCAATTCATTCTTTTGCTAATGACTGTACCATCTGCTTATCATATTTGTTATCAAGTCCACGTACCTCATCGTCGTATGTGCACTCTGAACTATAAAATATGTTAAGCACTTGGAATTCTGACCTTGACAGTATTATCAAATCGGGCTAATCCACCAAATTAGAATTCAATGCTTCCAAAACGCAATACAGTTTTCTGACAGTTAAGCGAAGCCAAAATCTAGGCACATTATCCATGAATGGCACTTATGAGGAGGAAACCGAAAAGCTTGCTATGCTCGGTATGCGTGGTAATTGCGACTTCTGTTAGAAGGACCGCGTATTCACAGTCGCTTTAAACGCAACGAAATGTCTTAGTTTCCTACATTGATGTTAGAAATATACACCGCTCCTAGTCTGGCCAGAAACTTGAGTTCAACGCCCACATTTGGTCTCCGGATGGGAGTCCCACGAGGGCAGCATCAGACGGGATGGTCTTGAGTCATAAAATTTGGGCAAAAATTATGAAGTTTGGTACACGGGATCTCTGTTGGTCACAGCATCGATCTAGCCATCTCTGTCTGTCAATCCCTCCGTCTGCCATGTATATCAGACAAGCCTCCATGGGGCTTAATTAACAAAAAGGAAGAAAAATTGCCCCGTGGGGTACATTTATTTTTGGAAATGGAAATAAGTCCCGCGGATGTTAATACCTTTTTGCTTGTGGGGTTATTTACTTTTGAATGCATCTAAACTTGCGCACATCCCAAATCCAACAGTCAGCCCAAGCAAGAGGGCTGCAGGGGAGCAGCACCCGCGGGTGTTAATGCTTTATGATGGCGGGACTTATTCATTTCGAAAATGAAGTAAGACCCGTTGGAGTTTTCATTTCGAAGAGCATATAAGCAAAGTGTGGACAATTTTTTTTTTTGGAAAATTGGACTTATTTTCGCAGGGGTTATTACCCTGCAACATAGACTCTATCTAGGACGAATCAGAACAGGTGTAAACATTTTAAGACCCTGCCTACTGACATGCCCCCTTTTTAGTAAAACATTGTTTTTGGACAAACCTTTATAAATTTTAAAAAGTCTATTAGTTTCATCGGGCTCAGTGGAGCGATGGTAGGTGCGATAAGCTGCCGCACAGAGGGTCTGGGATGATGATTTTTCACTGACAAACCACCCGAGTAGTATCAACTGTCGAGAATACCTTATCTAAGCTTCGGCGTTCGGAGTTGGCATAAAATAGGTCCCGCCGTCGTGCAAGAAGTATACACTCACATATGAATGGTTGTGAGAAAGCTCGGCCCTGGGTACTAACGAAACTGTTGAGTCAAATTTTTTTTTTTTGTTTATGAAGAGCATATTTAGATCTCATCCATATAAAATTTTTTTGCACGCCCACTTTTAAGGGGCGGTTCTTTTAAAACATTTTTCGGTACAATTTAAAAAAAAAACTTGAAAAAACATTTAGATGAAAATATTTCGAGTATAATACTATGAACATTTCGTCTATAGATCATTTTGACCTACGCCCACTTCTTGGGGGCGTTATTCTAAAAATAAATCGATTTGTTAAGCCTATCGCATAGCATATACATAGAAAAACGTCGATTTATGTCGAACCATAAATGATTTAGATACACCGTCTGAACAAGATTCATTCAGTTCTTAGCAACGCATACTTTTTCGGGGCATTTCTAGTAAGGATGGTATGGGATAGGGAATTCGACGATTAGCACAGCAGATTGTCGTTCGCTTGCAAGAAAAATCGCTCCAAGTTCGAACGGTGAGCTAGATCAGCCCCTCGTAGGTGAACTACGAGAAGTTTTGAACCTTCGTGTGATTGATCTGTGTTTGAAAGTTTGGGTTAGGTAAGGTTGTAGTGGCTGCACGCGATGCGCGTGCACACTTAGACCTTAAAGGTTGGTTGTGGTACCACATGGATCCATCGAACTGCCTATATTCGTTCGCCTAATTAAACAAGGTTCTCTCGTGATGATCTGACAAATCACCCGACTAGTATCAATTGTCATGAAAAGCTTATCTCAACTTGGCCGTTCGGAGTCGGCATAAAACAGGAGGTCCCCCCATCGTGCTCAGAAGTACACACGCACACATGAATGGTTGTGAGGGAAGAAGTCAGCGGGAGTCGATGGTATACCCAACATTGTACTGCGACACTTACCCCCTGTAGCTATGGACATTTACGCCACGCTGTTCAACAAAGCCCTGAATAATGCATATTATCCAGTGCGTTGGAAGATAGCGGTGGTTCATCCTCTTCCAAAAAAGGGAAAGGACAACTCCAATCCGGCAAATTTCCGGTCGATAAGACTCCTTCCGAGTATCAGCAAGGTGTTCGAAAAGATTCTCAATCGAGCACTCTTCAAGTGGTCTGAGGACAATAATATTATACCAGAGAACCAGTTTGGTTTCAAGGCTGGACATGACTGTATTCATGCCGCCTCCAAACTAATCTCTGATATACAATGGAACAAAGGCAAAAAACAGTGCACGGGTGCATGTCTGGTTGATTTAGAGAAGGCGTTTGACACCGTATGGTTAGAGGGCCTCTATCTAAAGCTGACCAGACTTGGCTGACCAGACTTGCCATGCTGACTAGTAGAACGTGGCAATGTAACTTCTACCACAGAATTTCTCGTTAAGAATGGTCTGCAACAGGGTGCGGTAAACTCGCCGATTCTCTTCAGCATTTACACCGGTGATATGATAGGTAGTCTTACTCAGGCAATTGCGTATGCGGACGATCTTATCGCGTACAGAACAGCCTCTACTGTCGAAGTCATTCGAACTCATTTGCAGCGGGAATTCGACAAGACCCAGAGGTATTGTGATGACTGGAAGTTGAAAATCAACTTTCAGAAATCAGAAACTATCCTGTTTAGGACACCGTTGTCTAGGGCCTCTAGGGATATGAGAAAGAACTGGCGAAAGCTTGTGATCGTTGGACCAAACGGACAGCCACTGGCGAGTAAAAGTGTAGTAAAGTACCTTGGCATCTGGTTAGATCAGTATCTATATTTCGGAAGACATGAAGATGCTGCTCTGGCGAGAGCTAGGGGAGCATTTGCCCTGACAAGACGATTGTTTTATAGCAGTCGTTTTGACAGCAGGGTGAAGGTGATTTGCTACATGGCTCTCATTAAGCCGATGATTGCCTATGGGTGCCCGGTGTGGTTCAACGTTGCCCCATCTCAAATGGAAAAGATACGGGTGTTCTAGAGGCAGTGTCTGAGGAGCTGCCTTGGACTTCACAGAACACCAGTATCTGACTACACAAAATACTATTCCAACCAGGTCCTATACAACGGGGCCGACATAAACAGAATGGACAATTTTCTGGTGAAACTCATTCGGTTTCATGCTGCAAGAGCGATGGCTTCGAACAATAGTCTCATCTTTGGGGCCTTCTATCCCAATGATGAATATTTTGAGAGTGCGCGTTTAATCGGCTTTATTCCGCCCGAAGCTTTCCTATGTTTGGATAGTCGAGGGCTGATAAAGGAAAGATCGGCGGTTCCGCTAATCTACCACGTCTTCCGACGAACTGTGGATAGCGGCTCCTATACGACCGAGACGTCGTCGCTCAGGGCGGAGGAGAGCGCCTGCGGTTCAGCAGGAGTGTGTCCGATTGGGACCACGGGAGTAAGTTGCAACAGTAGGTTGCCAGAAAGTTAGTTAAGTAGTTGATAAGTAAGCTAGTTTTTTTCATGAATTTTTGTCTAGCGTGTAAGTTAGTTTTAAGATAAAGTAAAATAAAAATGAATACAAAAAAAAAATGGTTGTGAGAGGAAAGCTAGGCCCTGTTTTTTTAATTTATTTTTTCAATTAAACAAGGTTCGCCTAAGGACAAGAGCAGAGAAAGTGAGTAATACTTTCCTCCTTTTCCTTGTCCAAGCAGCTTCTACATAAGTCATTGCTGAAAATGGCTAGTCTTATTGCGTGTAGGATTATGTCCTGTGAAGACACCGATTATGGTGCTGATGTCTGATCTGTTCATCATTATTAAGCAGATCGAGCTCTTCTGGTCAATCCTAGGCCAGAGTTGCTTAGATATTTGGCACGTTGTGCCATTTAACCATCTGCGGTTCGCTTCTTGCTCGCATCCAGTTTGATCTGTCATTTACATGTAGCAAGGGTCATGCCAAACATATCCACTGGCGGTACAATATCAACGGTAGTGCCCTGTCTGGTAAGCTCATCTGCGTTGCAATTCCCTGGAATGTCTCTGTGGCCCGGAACCCAAAAGAGGTTCCGCCATCTCGTCCGCATTCGGGGGTTTGACAGTTTGCTCGCAAAGTATTTTCATAGCACTCAGTTTGTTTTCAATCATGTCTTCCGACGTACTGTGATATAACGGTGATTTTTTAGCTGGTTTGGTTTTGGCAACACTGGTTTTGACAGCTGACGTGTGTTTAATACCTTGTGTCACTGTCAAACAGCTTCAGTTTGGTTTGCAATTTAACCATGGATCGTCTTACAAATGAACAAGGCTTGCAAATTATTGAATTTTACTATCAAAATTCGTGCTCGGTACGAAATGTTCATCGCGCGCTGCTTCCATTTTATGATCGGCATTCTCGACCTTCTGAGCAGTCTATTCGGAAGATTGTGACCAAATTTCGCACCAAATTTACTTTGTTGGACATTAAACCACCAACACGTTTACGTACTGTGCGTAGTGACGAAAATATTGCGGCCGTATCAGCTAGTGTGACAGAAGACCGCGAAATGTCGATTCGGCGCCGTTCCCAGCAGTTAGGCCTTTGTTACAGCACTACGTGGAAAATTTTGCGGAAGGATTTGGGCGTAAAGCCTTTTAAGATACAGCTGGTGCAAGAACTAAAGCCAGCCGACCTACCACAACGCCGAATTTTTGGTGAATGGGCTCTTGGAAAGCTGGCCGAGGATCCGCTTTTTTATTGAAAAATTGTGTTCAGCGATGAGACTCATTTTTGGTTGAATGGGTACGTAAATAAGCAAAATTGCCGCATTTGGAGTGAAGGTCAGCCAGAAGCATTGCAACAGCTACCAATGCATCCCGAAAAAGCCACTGTTTGGTGCGGTTTATGGGCCGGCGGCATTATTGGGCCATATTTCTTCAAAGATGATGCGAATCGCAGCGTTACTGTCAATGGTGAACGCTACCAAGCGATGATAACAAACTTTTTTTTGCCCGAAATGGAAGTTCTTGACTTGCATGATATGTGGTTTCAACAAGACGGTGCCACATGCCACACAGCACGCGAAACAATGGCGCAATTGCGAGGCGAGTTTGGTGAACAGTTAATTTCACGTTTCGGGCCGGTCAATTGGCCGCCTAGATCGTGCGATTTGACACCATTAGATTATTTTTTGTAGGGGTATGTCAAGGCTAATGTCTATAGGGACAAGCCCGCTTCGATTGACGCACTGGAAGCCAACATCCATGCATTCATTCGTGAGATACCGGCCGATATGTGTGAAAGAGTATGCCAAAATTGGACTCAGCGGATGGGCTACCTGAGACGCAGCCGCGGTCAACATTTGCATGAAATTATCTTTAAACATTAAATTGCAAGGTTCAAACTATCGATTCAAATAAATATTTCATTCATTTTTTCGAATTTTTTGTGTTTTTTTTTTTAAAAAAGTTCTTAACCTCTTAAAAAATCACCCGTTATAAGGAATCCTACATAAGGCGAACAACACGAGTGCGGAGTGCTGTACCAAATTATGTTTTTCCTTCCAATTAAAGCTTAAGGTCATTTAAAACCAGTATGTGTCGGTATCTCCTTTCTTCTTAACCTTCTTCTCCTATCCTAGACGTAAACATAACACACATATGACGAGCCACATATGAAATACTTTCCAATCTTTTCCATTTAACGAACTCAAAAGAAACAAAGGTGAAATGCTTTAAATTGCTGTCTTTATTTGCTCGAAATCAGCTTAACCATAGAGTCCGCCTCCATATCCTCCCAAGCCACCATAGCCTCCGCCATAGCCGCCACCATAGCCTCCACCATAGCCGCCACCATAGCCTCCACCATAGCCTCCACCATATCCTCCATGTCCTCCATATCCTCCATGTCCACCATATCCGCCGCCATAGCCTCCAAGTCCTCCGAAGCCACCAAGTCCTCCTAATCCACCCCCGTATCCACCCCCGTATACACCTCGCCTCACACGATTGTGTTCATCGGCCGACACTTGGAAGAATGCCAGGACCAAAGCCAGCATTGCAATACTCACGAGAAAACGCATATTTCTGTTAATTAGTTCACTTGGATACTTTCACCGTTTAACTGTTGATGTATCCCAGAATTTTTCGCTTTTTATATAACTATTGGCCTGATGTTTACTTATTTTATTAATAATAACAGAACTCGTTTCCAAAAAAAGTTGTTAATTATAACAAACCCGATTATTGACCACACGTGCGGTCTTTTAACTAAAATTGTTATGGTTGTCATATTGACAATTAAGGAGTTGACAGAGTCGTTATATGACAAATTTAGTACAAACGAACCTTTTTACTTATCTTTGACCGAAGTTAGCACCTTTTGTTTGTATGTAATGTTGAATAGAGAAGCGGAATACCGATAAAAACTAACACGAATATCGAGTTAAAAATCGGTTTATTTTTTTTAAATATCACCATGTAAGTCGAACCGCTTTGAAACATTTCAATGAATGTACTGGAGACAAATGAATCTTTTTATAAAACATCTTGCGTACTAAAAAACAAAAAATCTGCGGTTAGCAGATGCATGACACAATATGTATCTCAACAATTAGGCACCTTGAACTAAGGGAGCTTTTTCAGCGTTTTAAGTTCACATAAGATAAGAGTAAGAAAAAACGACATAAACAGTTTTGACGAAAAAAATCGTTTATAGTTAACAATTACATGCGTAATGTAAAGGCAAATCTAAAGAAACAGCAGTCTTCTAACAATTAGTCTTCTATAAGGCAATAATATGTAATTTCTAGAAGCAATTATTTCTTTAGGCCTTATACAGTACTTGTGCGCCGAGGTTGAGGATTTATGCAGTCGATTGTTTGGGTAGAAGCCTGCTTAAGACATTATGCATCATAAAAATTCACAAGCATAACCGAAGTTATGATGGTATTACCTCTGTAAGTTTGTGTTTAAGCTTCCGGAGATGTGTGTACATTTACCAATCGTGTTTCAGTACAACTGAGGTTGAGGATTTATGCCGTCGATTGTTTGGGTAGAACCTGTTTAAGACATTATGCCGGAAAATTCACAAGCATAGCCGAAATTATGATGTCATTACCTCTGTAAGTTTGTGTTTAGGCTTCCGGAGATGTGTGTACATTTACCAATCGTGTTTCAGTACAACTTATCATAATGTGTATCCGAATTATATAGAGCTTATGACTTAAGGCTTAAAAAGCTATGATTGCTGTGTGTCTTAGGCATGCTACCAACTTTTCCCTCGTTATGATTCTGTCAAAACCCAAGATCATAACTTTCCCGTAGGTGGCTACGAGAACCTGGTTAACTCAGCGTGTGGGTGGGCTCATGTTTACATGAGACTCAACTAGATCGTTGAACGCCACGTAATTTTTCACAGGCCAAATCACGAAACTTCTTTGACGATCTGAAATTAAAAAATTAAGAGATGTGGAATTGCACCAAACGAAATTCGGCAACTTGTGATAGGAGTGCAATGAATCACCCACTATATATATGAACATATAAAGGCGGAGGATCGTCGACACTATATATCTGAACATATAAAGGCGGTGGATCGTCGACCGGATTTCATAACCAGAATCGAATTTACGGCACGAGTGTGAACACTAAAATGGCGGACCACCAAAATGGCCCCCGAATGGATACTCTCTCTGATTAAACAAAAAACTCCCGCCTTCTCTCGGGAAATTTCGGTCGCGAAACAACCAACGCTTTACTATTTATTCCAAGTTAAGCGCACTCTACTTATCTTTTTTCCTTAATTTGTCGACTCCTCTTCTTCCTACTCTCCTCTGTCTTCCTATTGCGGCTAACTTTCTCCTCCTTTCTTGTTATCAAGTCTTTCGAAGTCTTTAAAACTTATTCTGAGTCCAACTAAGATCAATACTAACTTTTCCAAGTCAAAAAAAAATCAAAAATTTCCAAAAACAAAAAACACGTCTATCGCTCAAAGAGATAACCAAGAAGTGGTTTTCTTAGTTCAAACCTGATTCCTTTGTCCAGGATTGATCCCGTTCATTCGGGCTCACATTCGCTATTGGAATTCAGCACCAGTAGGTACCTAAGCCTAAATGCGAATTCTAACTACTCTTCGCTTTCCAGCTGGTGTGTTTCGAACCCGTTCACACGTGACTTTACAATTTTCTATACGCTTCGCTTTCGGGCTCAGTTAGTGCAATGAACTGCCGTGCAGAAGGTCTGGGTTCGATTCCCAGCTGTAGCAACACCTAAATGATTTTTCACTGGCCCTCCTCTCGTGATGTTCTGACAAATCATCCGAGTAGTATCAATTGTCATGAAAGGCTTATCTCAACTTAGATGTTCGGATTCGGCATAAAACAGGAGGTCCCGCAATCGTACTAAGAAGTACACACGCACACATGAATGGTTGTGAGAAAAAAGCTAGGCCCTGGGTACTAACTAACGAGCCTGTTCGCTTTCATTTTTGTTTGTATCTTCAACTTGTTTGCTGTCATCGACTTTTCGACAAATCACAGCTGTGGACATGTCCGTTATTTGTTTAAGACATCACCATATGTCTTGTGTGTTGCTGACATGCTTGGTGATGTCTCGAATTTTCGTGTTGTTTTTGTTGTGGCGAGGGTGTTTATGTCTGGCCGTCCGCCTAAGCACCTCGCTTTCTTATTCGTTGCTTCATCGGTGGGGTCGACGAGGGATCTTCCTCCCTCACCCATCGAACTGTTCAGACCGCTCTTGTCTGATATTGGCCATCACGAGTCTCTCACGTCCTTTAGGCTTCGATAAAGCCATTTTCATTTGGACTCCTGTCACACGTTTTGTGCGGCGTAGCTCTGTCGTGAATCTTTCTAACCACCCTTGGGGTGGTTAGTCAATCGTGGGTGAATCCCTTGTCGCACTCGTTGTACCTGTTTTAGGTTGAATCCGCAGGATCTGAAGGTGGTGGACCAGTGGCTTACGGGACCATGGCTGCCCACCACTTCCGACAGATTCCGTGTTCGCGACGCTAATTAAAAAAGCGACCAAAAGGATTATTAAGGAAATAGCGTGAGACTTGCTGCGGTAAATTTTACAGTAACCAGTGATGAACCACATTGCAAAAGTTCCAGATTCGATTCCCAGTCGAAGCATCACAAACATTTATTTTTATAATTTTTTTACTTTGAAAAATGTTGAATGAATCAATTCTCAGCAAATATAATGCGACACACATTTTTCCAAACGTCAAAGACGCAATACATTGCATAATTTTGTTTTCATAAAGATTAAGTCATGGAAAAAGGTGAAAAGATTGGGACCCTTCTGGAGAATGAGTCAACATGGTTCAAGTACTTCCTTGTAATTACTGGTCTCTCGTATTCCAGAACACAGCCTAGTAGATAGAGTGTTGGACTACGGAGCGAGTGAACCCGAATACGTTTTTATAAGGTTTTAATAACCATAAAGAATTAAAATTTAAAATCATACAAGTAAATAATTTAATAAAATGTAAAAACAAAGAAAATAATAAAAAATATGTCAATATGCAACATCGAGAAGGCTTTTATATATCGGGTTTTACAATAAGAGCGCTACAAAAGTTTTTTTAAATAAAACAAAAACGGTTTTGGATATCAATAAAATTTTTTATTCCTGTGAAAGTACGTTCGATGCCATTATGTATGGAACTCAATTTCTTTTGCATGGCTACCACGGGCACGCTTGCAGAAGTTCAGACGCAGAACCCAATTTTCGACGGTCTTCAACCATAAATCGGCCGAAACAGCTGCAATTTCACGTTTGATATTCTTACGAAGTTCATCAATCGTCGCTGGCTTGTTGGCATAGACCAAAGACTTGACGTAGCCCCACAGGAAATAGTCTAACGGCGTCAAATCGCACGACCTAGGCGGCCAAGCGACTGTACCATTTCGTGAGATAACACGTAAATTGATTGTGGCATTGGCTGTGTGGCTTGTGGCGCCGTCCTGTTGGAACCACATGCCCTCAAAGTCCATATCATCCAATTGGGGCCAAAAATATTCGGTTATCAATCGAACGGTAGCGATTCCCATTCACAGTAACGTGCCGGTCTTGATCATCACGGAAGAAGTACGGCTTAATGACGCCGCCTATGGCCACACCAACCCGTAATTTTTTCGGGATGCAATGATGACTCATGGAGTACATGTGGATTGCTGCCCGACCAATACCGCATTTTTTGTTTATTGACGAAGCCATTCAGCCAGAAATGAGCCTCATCGCTGAAGCTGATTTTTCGATGAAAATCCGAATCATTTTCAAGTTGTTGCTCAGCCCAATTCACGAACATAGGACGCTTCTGGTGGTCAAGTGGCTTCAGTTCTTGCGTCAATTTAATCTTGTAAGGATGTTGGCCAAGATCTTTTCACAAAATTCGCCACAACGACTTCACAGAGATGCCCAACGCTTGAGAAAGATGTGTGAGAGACACATTTGGGCTTTCTTTAACTGAAGCCTCAGCGGCACCAATATTCTCGACACTACGGGCACTTCTTTGTCTCACTGGCACGGGAACATTTTGTACTGTACCTACCTGTGGATTCAAATTTTCCACTAGACGCTAATATTGAAAGACTGCAATCACAAGAGACCGCCAATGCCTTCACGCAACGCGTATCCCTAAACCTCTCGATTAACACCATACCGCCAGCATCGAATGTCGAATAAAAATGGCAACGATTCCAACAAGCCATTAGAACAGCCACAACTCATGTGCTAGGTTCCTCGCGCCCACCAGCAATAAACCCCTGGTTTGTTGAGCAATGCCGACAGATGCCCGCAGCTAGGAACGAGGCCTACAAGGCTAAGCTGCAGGTGAAGACGAGAGCTGCCGTTGAGCTCTATAGGCAGAGAAGAAGGGAAGAAAACCAAATTTTCCGCAAAATGCAAAAAAAGCTAGAAAAGCGCGCGATCGAGGATATAGAGATGCCGCTCCAGGAACGGTGTTCGCAAGTTTTACCAAAGTGTAAAATGTCAAAGCCAAGGATACAAGGCTCGAACGAAATCCTGTCGAGATGAACAAGGAAATATCGTAGTTGAGACATAATCGATGCTGAGGATACGGAAGAACCACTTCTGCAGACTGTTAAACGGCGATGACGAACAACATTCCGCTGCCGGGCAGAACGAAACATTTAGTGTTAGTAACGACAGCGAAAACTGCCAACCACCCGACCTGAGTGAAGTGAGGATTGCAATATCTAAACTCAAGCCCAATAAGGTCGCCGTTAATGAAGGCCTTCCCGGCGAGCTTTATAAAGCCCCCAAAGATGACTTGGTAAGTAACATCCACCAGCTCACAAGCCAAGTCTGGTCAGAAGAAAGTATGCCTGAAGAATGGAACCATCATTTGCCCGATCCACGAAAAGGCAGACCCTCTAAACTGCGTTAACTACAGAGGCATAAGTAGCCACAACATCACCGACAAGTTCAAAGCTGCCTGACATGTGAAACGCCTTAAGCCGTTTACCAACAACCTGATCGGTCTTTTGCAGTGTGGTCTAGGACTAGAAAGTCCACATCCGATCAAATCTGCAGACTTCGGAAGATCATGTAAAAAGCCCAAGAAGTCCAAATCGATACACACCACCTATTCATCGATTTCGATATTCAAAGGGGATACGCGTTGCGCCAAGGACTTGGCGGTTTCTTTCGATTACAATCATTCGACGTAACATTTTTTCACAGTATTTCTGAATTGTTGTGGCATGTGAGATATCCGCATTCTAACCTACGGTGCAACCAGTTTTCATCTCTCGGATGGTCTTTGGAAGGAAGCAAAGAATCCTGAAGTAACTTTTACACTTTTTTGTGTGACGGTGCAATATTGGCCAACATTGCGGCGATGTGAGATTTTAAGATTTGGGCTATTTGATTTGTCTTATTTCCAGGTCCATATTGTCTGATGTGTCTCATGGAATATCTACCTTTAATCCTAAAAAAAATGAAACGATCTAAGGCTGTCCTTTCGACGATTGTGTGTTGACGATTTAACTGAAGTTCCATACAAACACTCTCCAAAACAGTCGTAGATCAGACTACTGAAGGCCCTGTTTCACATGGCCGTCTCAGTGAAGTATCCGTTGTAGTATATGAACCGATTTTTTCACACCTCACAGCATGGAATACTATCCATGGAACCACCCCCATATAGGTATCTCTACTCACTTAGAATTGGTTTGATGTCTGTGTAAGAATATCAAAACACCAAAATCTCAATGACAGGATTCAGAGTTCGTATAAGTAAAGGCATGTTATGTTTGCGACGTAGGCTTCATAAGGAGCTCAAAAAACCTTTTCTCACAATCACATTTTATTATTAGATCCGAACTATGCACACCAGATAATAATTCATAAATTCGTAGCTATAAGGGCTACAGTTCACCAGACACTAATGAAATCTAAAAATACACCAAATTATTGAATTCCCAACTCATCGACCCGTCCTGCCAATTTCCATTCCCAATGGCTTCTTCCAAGAATGATGATTCTCTGTATACGGGGCTGCTGTTGTCACACTAAGATCCTCCACTGGCATAAAATCGGCATCAATCACTTGAATCGGTTTCATAAGGTGATGCTTTGGATACGGAGCCTCCATTACTGTTAATAAGAGCAACTGATCACCATCCACGAAAATTAATATCGTAGCTAAACAGACGTACCTTTAAGCTTTCCATAGTCATCGGAAGGGCTCTATAACAATCTAAATGCAATTAAAAAAAAAGCACATCCCTAATCCACTTGTCAACACTTACGTAACTTGCAAATCTCGAATTCCTGCGATTCATCTGAATAGGCCGTTCGATATGTGGAAGTTGTTGAAAGTCAGAGACCCTTGCAAAGCCATTTCCACTACTATGAACTGAGGTGATTCTTCCATGAATATTGCCAACATGCTGATTGGGCAAAAGGATGAATGAACTAACAAAATTTAAACAAAATAAAACAATCGAGATACAGAGAAGATGAACGTTCATCGCTAAACTGAGCTGAGATGGATGCAAGTGAAAGGCCAAATTGGAACTAGAAGAGTCGTAGATACATTTTAATTCAAACAGCGAAAAGCTCTTTACAATCGTCGTGTGTTATCAGTTGTTGGTCACCATTTGACCTATTTTATGACTTTTGCTGTTGATTTTGTAGTTATATTCGCTATTCGAAGTAATTGTAGGGAAATGCAATCCATCACAACATACAAAGTGTGGCAAGCCTTGTAGTTAGGGCAATAGAATTGGAGGGATTTCGAAGAAAATAGCTATCTCCACAGGATGGTCTTGAACTTGATAATGAAATGCGTCACAAGGTTGTATTTACTTATCAGTCTTTGGGAATGTTCACACCATTATGTTAATTTTTAGTGAAACGATGGAGATTACATTTTTAGTTATTGCTCATGGTAAGTTTTAATTGAATTACAGTCGAACTACAAAAAAAAAATCGAGTTTTGCGTAAAACACAAAAATTTATATAAATACGTGTAAATAATCTTTATAACGGGTGGTTAAATTTTAAGGGCCGATGTTGATTTTTATTAAAACACAAATTATTTGGGATGTTATTGTAATTTCTTCTTATTATGATAATGCTGGTATGGTTCAAGTATGTATGGAACAAAATATCGGCCAAATGTCTGCTGCGACCTCGGCGGCACACCTCCATCCGATGGTCCAAATTTTCGATGACGCTGAGGCATAATTGAGGTTCAATGCCGTTAATGTGCCAAATTATCTCATCCTTTAGATCTTGAATTGTTGCTAGCATATCAATGTACACTTTTTCTTTCAAATAACCCCAAAGAAAGAAAACCAACGGTGTCAAATCACATGATCTTGGCGGCCAATTGACATCGCCGCCACGTGAGGTAACACGGCCATTGAATTCGTCGCGCAAAAGAGCCATTCTTTTGTTAGCTGTGTGGCAAGTGCCACCGTCCTGTTGAAACCACATATCGTCCACATCCATATATTCCGATTCGGGACATAAAAAGTTCGTTATCATTTCACGATAGCGAACACCATTCACAGTAACTGCCTGACCGGCCTTATTTTGGAAAAAATACGGCCCGATGATGTCACCAGCCCATAAACCACACCCAGCAGTCACTCTTTGTGGGTGCATTGGTTTTTCGACAATCACTCTTGGATTATCATTCGCCCAAATGCGGCATATCTGCTTATTGACGAATCCACTGAGGTGAAATGTGCCTCATCACTGAAGATGATTTTCTCCGAAAACAGATTATCCACTGTTGCCATTTCTTGCCACCATTCTGACCATTGACGACGCCTGAAATGGTCAAGAGGCTTTAGTTCTTGAGTCGATTGCGCCCTGTAAGCTTGTAATTGCAAGTCTTTATGCAAAATGCTGATCAACGACGAGCGTGACAGGTGCAATCGTTGGGCACGACGACGAGTTGAGGTGGACGGCTGTTCAGCCACATTATCGTGAACAGCAACGATATTTTCAGCAGTACGAGCATGCACTGGTGTTTTCACATCTTCTACAGACCCGGTTTGCTCAAATTTTTATACGATTTTTCCGATTGTACACACATTTGGACGAATAAATTGACCGAACAAATCACGAAATGATTTGAATGATTTGAACGCACATTTTCATAATAAGCCTGAATAATTTTAAGCCTGGATTGTGTATCTTTCGATGGTTCAAATTGACTAAGTCTGAAATTGAGAAATGTCAAATGAAATGCAGAAAGAGATTGACGTTTAGGTGTGGTTGACATTCAACATCGGCCCTTAAAATTTAACCACGCGTTATAATGTTTTTTTAGAGGTACAAAGCTTCAAATTGAAATAAAATACAAAAAAATCGTTTTATTATCCATCAATTTTGCTTTATTGGAATGATAATTTTATGCCATTATTGCTTAAACATAATTTTGGGCATGTGGCCGCCGCGTTTAGTTCGAATTTAGCTAAGTCTAGAGGTCCAATTTTCAACCACTTTTTCGAGCATTTGGGGCAGTATGTCGGCAATAACGCCAATTGGCAGGTCCATTCCGCGAAATTAGGCGCTCATCGAATGTTTCCTTCAATAAATCGATTGTGACGTGCGCTGTGTGGCCTTTCGCGCCGTCTTGTTGGAACCACATCTCATACACATTCATGCCATCGAATTAGAGAAAAAAAAAGTCGGTTATCATGGCTCTATACCGGTCTACATTGCCGGTAACTGACTCTCCAGCATTATTTCGGATGAAGAATGTGCCAATGACTCCACCAGCGCACAGAGTACACCAAACAGTCAGTTTTTTGGATGTAATGGCGTCTCTGTGGATTCTCTTCACTCCAAATGTGTCAGTTTTGCTTCTTGACATAGCCATTCAATCAAAAATGAGCCCCAGCACTGAACAAAATTTTGCGATGAAAATCAGCATCGAGATCATCATTTTCGGCCCATACACCAAAATAACGACGCATTGCATGGTCTCTCGGCTTTAATTTTTGCACAAGCTGCATCTTGTAAGGTCGTAAGCAACAACTCTCCAGCATTATTTCGGAAGAAGAATGGCCCAATGACTCCACCAGCCCATAGAGTACACCAAACAGGCAGTTTTTGTGTATTTAATGGCGTCTCAGTGGATTCTCTTCACTCCAAATGTGTCAGTTTTGCTTCTTGACATAGCCATTCAATCAAAAACGAGCCTCATCACTGAACAAAATTTTGCGATGAAAATCAGCATCGAGATCATCATTTTCGGCCCATACACCAAAAAAACGACGCATTGCATGGTCTCGCAGCTTTAATTCTTCCACAAGCTGCATCTTGTAAGGTCGTAAGCAACAAAGCTCCAATTGCTGTGCACATTGGCGAATCGATTCATTCGGGTCCTTTTCAACACTTTCCTGTACAGCGGCAATTGTTTCCTCGGTGCGCACTGTTCGACGTCTCTGCAGATGCGTATTATCACATCGAGTATACCTTATGGGAAGACGATCCATGGTTAACCGAATTAATTGCTCTGATGGGCCATTATGTCGACCGTAAATTTTTTTCATTATTTTCAAAGAAAATTTGAACGATTTGCAAGCGTTGTTCACTTGCCAACCTGTTCACTATGAAATGACAAACCAACCTGAACATAAATGACATTAGAATCGTCAGATTTGACAACAAAATGTCAGTTTTATCGCTATTCGATCAGCCAACTCCTAAAAAAAAAACACCCTATAGTTGCAGCGATTTATGGAAGATTGTGCCTCTGGCTTGGCAAATTTGCACTATCGTTTCAAGAAGCTAATTAAAGACGTCCCATAGCTTTCCCTATTGGTATCGAAATTGTCTTTTCATTTCCGAATCTGATGGAGCAGCGGAATTCTCCTTCTCCTTTGGAATAGCTTGGGCAGTATACCTAGACATGGCACTGTACAGTTCGTCTCTATAAATGCTTTCGTATGCGGCTTTGAAATCGATGAATAGGTGGTGGGATCCATTTGGACTTCTTGGGTTTTTCCAGGATCTGGCAAAGTATAAAATTTGATCGGTTCTGAACTTTCCTGGCCTAAAACCACACTGATAAGGGCCTATCAGGTTGTCGTTAAACGGTTTCAAGCGTTCACTCGTTACGGCGGATAGGATCTTGTAGGCGATGTTGAGGAGCATTTTGCCTCTGTAGTTGGTGCAGTTCAGAGGTTCTCCTATTTTTGGCCCTTTTTCTCGTCACAACCGTACAAAAAGAAGAAGACACGTACGGTGCAAAAAGAGGCTTCCCGTTGGTGTCCTTTAGTTTAGATACAGCTCATCTGAACTTTTCCAAACTTGTACCGGGTTCTGACAAGGAAATACGCTGTAAGGAGGTGATACGGAAGGTAATATCTTCAACAATTCCATCCAGCTTCTGGGTTACGCAGAAGATATCGACATTCGTGCAATTTAAGAAGCGTAACGCGTTGTTTTTGTAGGACGCACACAAAAAAAAAATAAACAGGCTCGTCAGTACCCAGGGCCCAGCTTTCTCACAACCATTCATGTGTGCGTGTATATTTCTTGGCACCATGGCGGGACCTCCTGTTTTATGTCGACTCCGACTGGCGTAGTTGAGACAAGCTGTTGTTGAAATTTGATACTACTCGGTTGATTTGTCAAATCTTGACGAAAGGAAGGCCAGTGAAAATTCATTAAGATGTTGCTACGGATGGGAATCAAACCCAGACCTTCTACGCGGCAGTTCATCGCCCGTCTTATCGACACACACCTCTGGACAAAATGTGGCTCTTGATAGCAACAATTTAGGTCCTGTATGGAAAGAAGGCGAATGGATGTAAAGATACGACCGTGAACTTTATGTGTCCCTCACTCAACTGTTCCTTCTTGACTTTTGCAACCTTCGTCTCACTAAGACGACCAACGCTGGGTTTGTTTCAGTAATTTCTTCTCCTCAAGTTCTGAATTTCGTTGCGAGAACAAATGCTGAAAGTGGAGGTTTGGCTTTCTAATGTTTTATAAGTACATGTTGGGTTTGGTTTGCGAATCAACCATCTGTAGATCGCCAGATTGGTTATCGGATTCGAAATCTATTACTTGTGACTAGTTAGCTAGCTTTGATGTAACAACTCACCAACACACTGAAGCGATGATTTACTGAAGCAATGATTTACAAGGCATTTATCTCATCATCCGAACTTAAAAAAAGATACAAAAAAAAAATAGACAACACCATTTAAATTACTAGATGCCAGTAATGAACAAAATTTCCGTACACACCCATTTCTGGCAGCTGCCTACCTCTGCCTGAGTCTTCCTATAACTACTTTATACTTCACCTGAGAAACCACGTCAAAAGTCAAGTAATGATAAATGCCGCCTTAGGCATTTTTACACCGAAACTGATGTGAATAATTTTTTTCAATTCCATCTTGGAATCCCCTTTGTAAGATGTTTTCGTTGTTTTTTTTGTTCACAAATTTCACTCAATGGCATTGAACTTCAAAACAAATCGCGCAAACAATCCATTTCTTGTCGATGCGGTCTATTAGCGATGATTTGCAAAATCTCAACCGGAGTCAACACTTGAACATAAGTTTGTATCTACTCTGACTGAAGTTCATCGCTTTGTCGGTATGGGAAACCATTTTGGCATCTTTTATGTTGACTCAGATATAAAGAACCTTGACGGTCTATGATGTTACATTTCTTTTCGAGAACTGACGAAAGTAACACAAAAGCACCATGCGTACATTAGTTGTGGTCTTACTTGCGGTACAAGCGATCGTTTTTGTTAACGCTAATGAAGAAGCTGTAGAAGGAAAGGAGGACCAGCTGAATGTAGTCCAACCTGAAGAGTATCTAGATGTTGAGATCCCAGTAGAAGATATTTCATCAAATCCACGACAACCGAGGCAGGCATTTTACGGACGAGGGGGATTTGGACCAGGGTTTGGATATAGACCAGCTTTTGGATATCCACCACCACCACCCCCACCATTTGGAGGTTTTAATCATCACCATCATCATTACCATCCGCGAAGGCAGTTCTTCGGTTAAGTGATACATCTGCAAACAGTGACGTTGAGTAAAAGTAAAATAAAAAAAGAAATAAAAACTTACGTAAAATTTTTGTTTTTCTTCGAATGAACCACTTCCTCGACGGGCTCTGTGGGGCGCTGGTTAGTGCAATGAACCGCCGCGCAGAAGGTATGGGTTCGATTCCCAGCAGTAGCAACACCAAAATGATTTGATCTGACAAATCATCCGAGTAGCTTATCTCGAAATTGCCGTTTGGAGTCGCCATAAAAGAGGAGGTCCCGCCATAGTGCAAGAAATACACACGCACACATGAATGGTTGTGAGAAAGCTCGGCCCTGGGTACTAATCAGCTTTTTGCGCCAAATACTTGTACTTAAACCACATCCGCGTCCTACTCAAGTTGTTTAATCTGTTCTTGTGCTGTAGAGGGATTCAGAAAATAAGAAATGTAATATCAGGAAAAAAGAAGGACAGCTGGCGCCAAAGGTTTCACATGAAGAATACGAGTTCATTGTTGAAAATCGACTCAGGTCACGTAATTGACTAGGCGCGTGTAATTCATTGATTTCTTACAAAAGGTTATGTCGACTTCAAATCTACATGGCATCTTGACAACCTCCAGTTATTCGAACCACCAATCAAATCGACCACGTCCTAATAGCTTTACCATAACTTCATTACAAAGATCACATTTATATACATCCTTAGAAACTTCATAGAAGCCTTACAGCTGATACACCAATACATCTTCTGTTAATCCTGTGTTGAGCTGTTGAGTCTGTTTAGTAACAATCGCTAATAAGAAAGCCCAACTTCTGCTTACAAGTACTAAAAAAGCTCAAAAGAAGTAATTGTTTCGGGACATTGGGAATTTAAGCCTTATAGACGAAAAGTTACGATTACCAATGAAAGATACTTCAAATGGCATAAACGCCAATAGCCTGAAGCTGTTTGTGCAAAAAGATGAACTCCTGGACATCTTTGTTTAACTGAAAAAATAAAAAGTCGGCGTGAGAGGATTGTGCCCCGAAAATCGTATTGAGACACTAAAAGCAATCAGTCGCAGTCGATATTTTCGAAACCCTGTTAAACAATGCACTGAACAATGCACATTTTCCGGTGCACTGGAAAACGGCGGTGGTATATCCTATCCCTGAAAATGCCAAGGACAAATCAAACCCTGCAAGTCTTCGTTCAATAAGCCTTCTGGCGAATGTAAGCAAGGTATTCGAAAAGATAGTCAATCTGCTTATTGACATTAACATTGACATCACAGTACTTCGCACATGAACGCAACGAATTACAGACACATAACAGCACTGGCGACTGAGGCCATCGGCTGGGACAGATCAAGACATTAATACAACAGAGAGAGACAGATAGACACATAGAAGGAAGGACATATAACATAAACCTACGTGGCACAGAGGAGGAGACATAGATTTATATTGTCTCATGTTATCGCACAGGTGGCCTCAGATAAGCTGGCAATTTTCGTAGAAAACATATGCTGCCGAAGCTGGGGCTTGAACCCGAAGCGCTTGGCTTAGCAGTCAACTACGCATTCCTCTGAGCCATGGCCACCTGCAGAGCTCTGCTTAAGTGGGAAAATCAGTTTGGTTTTCGGGCGATTCATGACACCATCCATGCCGCATCGAAACTAGTGTCCGACATTCAATGGAATATTTCCAAAGGTCAATGCCTGTCTGGTTGACTTTGAGAACGCCTTCGACACAGGGCATGCGTAAACCCATGCTATATATGATTTATAAAACACTTATGGGAAAGAAGTTTGTTGTCAAATGTGTCAACGTAACTTCGTGTAAAGTCTTTTAAATTATAAACGGTTTACAACAGGGGGCGGTGAACTCACCGATATTGTTTAACATTTAAACAAGTGATCTTGTTGGTTATCTCAGACACACTATAGCGTACGCAGATGATCTAGTGGCGTACAGATCAGGTCCGAAAATCGGAGTCATCAACATACTTTTGCAATGTGACTTTGATCACATTAAGGGATATTGCGATGATTGGAAATTGAAGATCATTTTCCAAAAAACCGAAACGATTCTGTTCAGGACCCCATTGCATAGGGCTTCTAGCGATACCAGAAAAAAACTGGAAAAATGGTGAATCATTGGACTGCATGGGCAGACGTTGGCGGTGCGAAGTCAAATACCTTGGCATCTGGCATGACAAGTTTCTGTATTTTAACAGAACTGTAGACGCTTGTCTGGCCAGTGCTAGCGGGAATTATGCTCTGTCAAGACGATTGTTGTGCAAAGCAGTCAACTTGATTCAGATGTGAAAGTTATTTGCTACATGGCCTCATAAGGTCGATCATTTCTTGCAGTTGTCCCGTGTGGTGTAGGCACCAGCCTACATGGAAGAGATAAGGCTGTTTGAGAGGCTTTCTCTCCGATCCTGAGGTCTTGTACAATGGTGTACAGTTGAACAGAATTGACAAATTCCAAATTAAGGTGATTCGAAGGCACGCTGCGGGCTCAGTGGCGCGATGGTTAGTGCGATGAACTGCCGCCCAGATGGTCTGGGTTCGATTACCAGCCGTAGCAAAACCTAAATGACTTTTCACTGGCCTTCCTCTCGTGATGATTTGACAAAATATCAGAGTAGTATCAGATGTCAAGAATAGCTTATCTCAACTTCGCCGTTCGGAGTCGGCATAAAACCGGAGGTCCCGACATCGTGCAAGAAGTACACACGCACACATGAGAAAGCTCAGCCCTGGGTACTAATCAGCCTGTTACGACAAAAATTTATTTATTTTGTAAAATCGTGCGGTTTATCTTTTTTCCTACGAGCGCCGGCCGGCCGGAAAGACTGTCTTTAGAATATAACTACAGCAACCAGATAAATGACCGTTAGGTTGTCGAAAAAGGACTCTGTGAGGCTCTTTAACTAAACAGGTACAAGTCGCATATTCAATAAATTAGAAAATGGCTTTTGGAAACTAAACAACAGCAGCTTGTCAAAATACGTTTTGAATTTCTTAAGGCACTTGGGAAAGGGCTTAGGAAACACCCTTTTGAATTCACGGTCCGGTGCAGTATCCTAGTTGATCGGGCGTTGAACTTGTTCGCCAGAGAACTCAGGCTCAAATCCAGAAAGGGAATATTTTGAATGACCCTCAAGCTCTCAGTTGTTGTTATCAAAAATATTTGCCCAGCTAAGATGGTAATAATTAGGACGAGTAGATTTAAGGCGTTTTTATTTTTTTGTTTGTTGCAACATGAGTTGCACATTTTGGGATGACCAAAGCTTCGTAAGATTCTTACCAAGAGCATGACATAAATGACAGCCCCATGTTCCATTTGTGAATGTGACGTCCAGATTCTGTAAATATATGTGCCGTTAAATAACGTTTATACTTAACTTACATACTAAAGTGGTGCTACTGTCCGGACTGAACCTGGGCATCCACCAACGTGTATTTCCAATTATCTCTGCCTTTATCTAATTGCCTCCAGTTGCGCACTCCAAGTTGGTTGAGGTCGGTTTCTACTTGTGCGCGCCATTTAAGGCGAGGTCTTCCTCTACTGCGACTGACGTCTGGCCGAGAATCGAAGCTGATTGCCTCCAGTTGCGCACTCCAAGTTGGTTGATGTCGGTTTCTACTTGTGCGAGCCACTTGAGGCGAGTTCTTCCTCTACTGCATCCGACGCACGTCTTACTGGTAATCGAAGACTCTGTGAGCCGGAGTAATGGTATCCATTCGTTCTACATGTCCTTGCCATATTAAACGTCGAATGCGGAGGTTTTTGATCAGGGTTACATCGCTGTACAGATCGTATATTTCTTGTTTGAATCCTCGTCTCCATAGCCCGTCAACGCAAACGACCAAGAATTTCTTTTTCCACTTTTGATACGGTCCATGCTTCATCACCGTTGAGCAAGACTATGAAGATCAGGGTCCTATATAGGATCTTCTGAATAGTCCTCTTGAGGGATTTAGTACTAAATCGCTTTTTTAGCGCGATAAAACAGCGATTCGCAAGTGTAGTTCGTTAGATTTCTGAAGAGGTGTCGTTGTCAGAGTCAACAGCGGAGCTCAGGTTGAAAAGGGGTCAAGCGTCTGGCTATCTCGCAATGATGGTGTTCTGTATAATTCGTCGATGTTGTGTATCCTTTCGTTTTGACAATATAAACTTAGTCTTACACTCATTTACTCCTAAAGCAACCCTTCTTTATACTAGCAAACGTGGCTTTGCACCATTTTATGGAAGATTATGCCTCTGGTGTTGGCTCGAGAGGAATTTACAAAATACTCTCAAGAATCTAATTAAATAAGTCACACGACAGCGCATCGTCTTTCCTCAATCCTTTTTTGGTATCGGATGGGTCGATGAGGTCTTTTCCAACCCAGATGAAGCAGCGAGAATTCTAGATGGTTATCCATCGGTATAACTAGACATGGCTCTGTATAGTTCGTCTCTATAACAGTTGTCGTATGCGGCTTTGAATTCGATGAATGGTGGTGGGAATCGATTTGGAATCTTGCATTCCAGAATCAGCCGACGCGTGAAGATTTTATTGGTTGTGGACTTTCCTGACCCAAAACCACACTGATAAAGTCTGATCAGTTGTTGATAAACGGTTTCAGGCTTTCACATATTGCGGCAGAAAGGATCTTCTAGGTCATATTGAGGAGACTTATGCATCTGTAGTTGCCCCAGCTCAGAAGGTCTTCTTTTTCGTGAATCAGGTAAACGATGCTGAGGTTCCATTATTCAGGCATACTTTCATCCGACCAGTTTTCGGTTATGAGTTGAGGGATAGTACTTACTAAGTCATCATTGGCAGCTTTATGAAGCTGGGCTGGAAGACTGTCATTTTCGGTAGCCTTGTTAAGCTTGGGTTTAGAGATATTTATCCTCACTTCACTTAGATCGGGTGGTTGGTAGTTTCCGCTATAAACGCCAATATTGAGTTGTTCGTTGTGTCTGATAGCGGGGGATTGTTCGTCAACGTCGCTTTACATATCCCCAGCATCGGCTGTGTCTCAATTACGATATCACCTTGCTCATCTCAACAGGATTCCTGTATCCTTGCATTTCACGTTTTATACTTTGGTAATACTTGGGATCATCATTCCTGGAGTGGTATCTCCATATATCCTCGATAGCTAGCTTTTCTTGCTCTTTTTTCTTCTTTCTGAAAAGCCGCTGTTTTTCCTTTCCTTGCCTATAGAGGCAGCCATCATCTTTACCTGCAGCTTAGCTTTGTAGACTCGTTCTTGGCTGGGGGAATTCCTCATCAAACGAAGTTGCGGGTGATCTAATGGCGTGTTGGCATCGTTGCCATTTTTTTTTTCGACAAAAGATTATTGGGGTTTGGTGGTAATAGAGAGGTTATGGGATAAGCGTTCCGCGAAGGCCTTGGTGGTCTCCTGCGATTGCAGTCTTTTGACATTAAAATCTTTCACCATATTTCGGATATGTTGTGCCGTGGTGGATATCTGCAACAAGGTAGTGGTCCGACTGTATGTTAGCCCCTCAAAAATGTTCGAACATCAAAAATACTGAATGCGTTCCTCTTGTCTATCGCAATGTTATCAATTTGGTTGACAGTTCGTTGATTTGGAGACCGCCATGTCCTCTCATGGATATCGAGGTGAGGAATCCGTGTGCTAGATATTTTGGCATTTCATTCCGTAGCGAAGTCACTCAGCCTTAGTCCATTACCAGACGTGTTGTCGTGTAGGCTATGTTTTCCGACAACAGTGCTATAGATCAGGGGTTCCCAATCTTTTTCGGCCACGGAACCCTAAATGATCAAACTTTTTTTTGCGGATTTATAAAACATTTATTGCACAACAAAAAATACGCTGCAACTTTTTAATGTGAGGAATGAATTTTTTTCACATATTTACTTAAAATATCCTTAAAATTAGGCTTAATGTCCGACAACTGAATGCGAAGGTCTGGAGCTGCGTCCAGTCTGTTTCTGTATTTGTTTTTCGTGTAAGTGTAAGCCGAAAACCCAGCCTCGCATCGGTAAGTTGTTACAAATGGAAGGAGAACCATAATAGCTTTGTCTGCCACTGCAGGATATTCATCTGTCATTCCAACCCAAAATGTATTAAAATTAGAATCTTCTGATTCAAAATTTTGTTTTAGAAGGGATGAACTTTGGATGTCGATCAAATTTTCATACTCTGGCACAGTTAGCATTGATGGTTGGCTATAATTTCCAAATGGATTCTGTACCCAGTCGATGTCGTCCTTTTTCTCGGGATAATACTCTTCCAACGATTTTTTAAGGGTAATCAAATTTTGGTGTATGCTTCTTTCATCATCTGAAGAAAGCTGCAACATATTTTCTTCCAAAAATCCGTTTAAAAGAGTAAAACTTTCGTAATTTTTTTGGTTAACACATTCTATCCAGAAACCAAGTTTGGTTTTAAGCGAAGTTATTTTGTCGTTAACTGTAAATTTGGTTGTGGTTCTTCCCTGCAAGGACTGGCAAATTACATTTAGTTTATCGAATAAATCGGCCAAATAGGCCAATTTCACCAACCATTGCTCATCGTGCAAGAGTTCAACAAGCGTTCTTACGGATGCAGAAATGGGCTGTTCGACGAAGAATATCTTGAGCTCGTTGCGTAATTCAAATACTCTGGATAAAACTTTTCCCCTCGAAAGCCATCTCACTTCCGTGTGATGAAGAAGATATTGATGCTGACTTCCTACATCTTCACACACTTTCTTAAAAAGCCTTGACTGGAGCGGACGAGATTTGACGTAATTAACTATTTGTACAGCTTGATCGAGAACTTTTTTTTAAGTCGGGTGAAATTTTCTTTGAGACAAGGGCATGACGATGTAAAACGCAGTGACTGCTACTACATTTCGGTGAAACATTCTTTATTCTTGCCACAGTTCCTTTTATTTTGCCGGTCATAGCTGCTGCTCCATCGCTGCATACGTCAATACATTTGGTCCATTGAAAATGGTGTTTACTCATATAATTATCAATGACTTTAAAAATTTCTTCCCCAGTCGTGTTGGTGTCCAAAGGTTCACAGAGAAATAAATCTTCTTCAATAGATCCTCCGAAGGGGTATCTAACGAAAACAAGCAGTATTGATAAACCGGCGACATCTGTACTTTCGTCAAGTTGTATTGCAAACATATCACTGTCTTTCAATCTACAAATTATTTCATCTTCAATATGGTCTGATATCTTATGGACTCGATCAGATATAATATTATTGGAACACTGGACTGCTGCAACTTTCTTCGCTGCGTCTTCTCCAAGTACGCAGCTGACGATTTCCGTCATGCATGGTTTTATTACATTTTCTGCAATCGTGTGTGGTTTACCAGCACGCGCAATTCTGTAACTTATTAGGAATGATGCCTCAGTTGCTTTTTCATTATCTGTTTTTGCATATCTGTGTATAGCAGCCATACTAGTTTTATATACATCTTTGTGTCTTTCAAAAAAACTTAAGTTTTTATCCTTCAGTTGTGGGTGGTTGGTTTCAAGGTGTCGTTTAGGCTTTGCAGGTACCAAAGAGCTGTTTAACAGAATTTTTCTGCGGAACCCCTTTTGCCCTTCCACGGAACCCCAGAGTTCCGCGGAACACCATTTGGGAAACGCTGCTATAGATGTCCTCTCTTCCTACCATTGCATTGCGTAGGAAGTCGTACATCAGTAGTCGGTCATAGGTTTTGTCAAGGAGCTCCGACAATACTGCTAAAGATGTCTTCTGTTCCTATTTTGGGTTAAAATCTCCCAGCACGATTTTAACACCTGACTTCGGTAGTCCCTCTTCATATCTTATCTGTCAACGTGCAGCGAATTCAGCAATAGCAGTAACAATAAAGGTGTTTATGGGCTGATCAATTTGATGACGAAAAATAGCTGCATTTTCAATAATTTTCTATTTTCCAGTTCCAATTTCATTATGCTCTTCCACATTGTTTGCCCATACATAACCTTAAGCCCACCTTTGGCACAACGAACGAATTTGACAGTCCAGCATGGGAGTTTTTTTTTGAATCTTCGATATTCGATAGATTTTTAGAAGGCCTAGGAAACGTGAGAATCCTGACCTATCGCTAATTCTGTGCAGAGACTCTCGCTTAGATAATCAATGCACAAACCACATAAACACTGCACCCATATAGCGAACTTAAAGACTAACCGACTAAGGTTGATATCTTCATTTAAAAAAACGTTGAAATTAGTTGCCACAGTTGGAAAAACTTTTGTCAAAATCACTCCTCTCTACCACCAGATACTCACACGACTTAAAACCTGCATCAAGTCTCACAGCACATCAATCAGTGCACACTTTGCCATTGACATTGACATTAGCACCGCAATGTATCTACTGTTACATTGACAACTATTCGTTATGCCTCATGCCTTATAAGTCGCGTTTTAGTAACCAAACTCTTGCACAAATGACAACAGCATCGGAGAGCACTTTGTCGCCACTACACCGCTTGAACAACCGCGATAGAATGTCTTACCTAATGCGGTATTCATTCCGAATAATACCAAACCGACAGATTACCCACGTGACGTATCGAATGCTGAAATTAAGACCATAGCTGTGCTAGAGGTTGCCTAGCATACCGACTTCCACTTGAGTGGGCGTTGGTTCGATGTCAAACATGCGTTTACTTCCTCATCTCAGGCGTTTAAAATGTATCTCAACTGCATGCATCAGTTGGCAACTTCCCACGCCGGTGGATCTCGACACATATCCGAAATTTCAATTCTCAGTTTCAATGGCATCGACTGAGAGTTCGTCTACCTATTGCCAGCTCATGCGTAGACCTTGCCGGCCGTCTCGGAAGTGATAGGCTAATGTTGACAAAGTTTGGTGATGGTTTTTGGAATATTTGGAGATTCATGGAGCTTGGTGGGAATTTCTATCGTTGACGCACGCATGGACTGCGTCCATTTTGGATGGGAAGGTCAAGGCGACCTTTGGGGTAAAATTCTGATTTTTTAGATAAAAAGTCGAGGAATTTGGAAATATTAGGTCATTCATTCGATTGAAGTGAAACGGTTTATTTACTAAGACATGGCGTACCGATTTGTAATTCTGAGCCTTATGGTGGTGCTAGTGGCTGGTGTCACCACAAAAGCAGCGGACGAGGATAAAACAAAATCCAAGGATCCGGAGATTGAAGGGCGATTCGTGGGTTTTGGGGGCTACGGCGGATCCGTAGGTGGAGGTAGACCTGGTTTCCCAGGAGGAAATCAAGGTGGCTACTATCCGGGTGGACAAGGTGGTTATAGACCTGGTGGTTACCGACCAGGAGGCTATGGACCAGGGGGTTTTGGAAACGGAGGTTTCAATCAAGGTGGACACTATCCCGGCTTTAACCAGGGTGGACATCAACAAGGGGGATACAACCAGGGTGGACACTATCAAGGGGGATACAACCAGGGTGGGTATTATCCGGGCGGATTCAACCAAGGAGGCTTCAATCAAGGGGGATACAAACCAGGTAACTTCGGTGGACAGTATCAAGGCGGTTTCAACGGACGTCCCGGAGGAGTTTCTGGTGGATATCCAAACCAAGGAGGATTCGGAGGAAGCTATCCAGGATTCGGAGGTGGTGCTGGTGGGCATCCCGGCACAGGCAACTCTGGTGCATTTCCAGGAGGAAATCGTCCAGGCAGCGGTTTTGGTGGTGGATTCGGTAACAATTATGCCACCAATCCGTCAACAGGTACCTCCAGCACGAATCTGAATAACATCAACTCAAATCAGGCAGCTCTTCTTGGACAAGCATTAGGCAACAGCTTACGCCCGTTATTAAATGGCGCAAATGGTGCCGGCACAGCGAATCAACTGCAGCAACTTCTTGGTCAGCTCGGTTAAACATAGATTTCTCTCCAATAAATTTTGTTAATTTTTTTTTATATTTATTATACCGTTAAGCAAACATAAAGATAAGACAAGTCCACTAAAAAAAAAAACAAAAGAAATTTTATTTCTAATAAATATGCAGGAACTTTCTAATTTCGGTAAAGCCATCATCGACGTTTATACCTTTACACCTTTCGCGGAAAGCAAACCACCGATTGGACCTATAAAAACCTTTGCGCACTCGATTGCCAAATTGTAGTCACATCTCAATCAGTGGAAGACACAAGCACCCATCCAAGATGAACAAGTTTTTCGTTATTTTGCAAATCATTTTGATTATTGTGGCTTTGGCCATGGCCTATCCCGTGGACGATGATGAGCAGCAACAACCTGAAGCTGGAGGAGAACGTGAGGGTCGTCAATTTTATGGACATGGACACCGTGGCGGTTTTGGTGGAGGTTATGGAGGCGGCTATGGACATGGATTTGGAGGCGGCTATGGACAAGGATATGGTGGCGGCTATGGTGGCAGTTTCGGTGGACATCATTACGGAAATTTCCCTCCATCAGTTCACTATCACAGGGGTTGAGCATTGAAGTTAGCCTTAGGAGTAGTTTAACTTATTTAAATTCGGATGAGGAAGAGTTCAAAATAAAAATTTAATATTTATATCCTGATGAGAGAGTTTTTGTTCTTATTGGTTGGTAGAGGGACATCCTAAGGTTCATCCTACAGAAGGAGAAATAATTCGTTGGCAAAGTGCGAACCAACACAATTGGGCAGTCGACTGTCAGGTCTCATCGACTATCTGTTAAATTTTGTAAAAAACATTTTTTGAGAAATTTTTAAACGGGGAATATCATCCCTTGTATCTATTGAATCCTCTATTTGTGCAATCGATCGTTGGACAAGTTCTGTGGTTCGATTCATCAGGATACTTTACGTATCCCACGCAAGTTTAATGTGACGGTAACCAGTTCCATTTCCAGTATCGTAAGTATCGTAAGGCTCCAGCGGGTGACCTCTTCCCATTCCTTTTAAGGAACTTCACAACGCTGGCTTGTCTTTCGAGCTTGTGTTCCAGGCTTCGATAACATTGATGGAGAATCTGATTCGCCGCCTCGGCAGAATGGATCCATATAGTGGCGTCCCTTGGAGGTCCTGTATTGAGATGGAAGGGATTGAATACGAAGTCGCATATAATTGACGAAGTCGCATCCCCTCAGCAATTGAGATGGTTCGCAGGTCCAGCCAGTGATGTGCTTCTCTGTACCTCCGTACATGTACATGTACCCCAGCTACTGTTGCTTTCTATAGACTCCTGAAGCTCAGGCGTCCAGAAGGTCAGGTTTTGTTAACTTGGTGGGTTTATAAGGCTGGCGGTGTACATTTTCCCTCATCATACTCACGTCAACATAGACCACTTGTGATGCCCGTTCGGGGTCCACTTGAATGTGAAGTTCCTTCACTTGTCTCGTTACCGTCCATTATTAATGGTCCTTTCCAGCCATCTTGACATTGTAGCCCACCCAGTAGGTATTGACGTAAGTTTTTGATTCCATGGTACGCCCATTTCCGTGGAGTCTCTTCGCAAAGTCGATTTCATCTGCTCGGAAGGTCTTCCTCTGAGTGATGTTGTCACTGTTCAGCTACTGGAACTTCCTTAGCATTTGTGCACAGAGTAGGGGATCTATTCATCTGGTTCCTCGTATTATTTGTTTTAAGAGTGATCCAAAGATTATGCCTCCTAGCATTAGTCGATGGTGTAACTGCGTAATAAGGATGGTCCTCAGCACGTGTAGCCATTGTTGTGGCTTCAATTGGACTGCACAATATCAGACTATGGCGAGATCTTCCCCTACTGCGTCCAACGTCTGGCTGTAAATCGAAGACTCTGCGAGACGGAGTCAATTGAGGCGTCTACATCCCAGTGTCGGCTAACCATATTTCCACAATCCTCTCAAGAACGATAGTAAAGAAGTCACATGAGAGCCTTGCTTAAAACTTTTTTTGGTATCGAATCATTCGGTGAGGTCTTTTCCGAATCCGATGAAGCAGAGAGCGATCTCCACTGTCATCCTGCGCACATGGACAAGTTTGGGCGGTATACCGAAACTAGACATTTCGTTCGAGCCTTGTATCCTTGGCTTAAACGTATTGCACTTGGTAAAAGTTGTGAACATCGTTCCTGGAGTGTCACCTCTCTATATCCTCGATCGCGCGATTTTCTCCTTTTTCTTCATTCCGAAAAGCGAGTGTTTTTCGCTTTTTCTCTGCCTACAAAGCACAATGGCACCTCTTTTCTCCACCTGCAGCTTAGCCTTGTAGGCCTTATTCATGGCTGCAATCATCTGCCGGTATTCCTCATCATACCAGCGGTTTCTTGCAGGTGGGCGCGAGAAACCTAGCACATCAGTTGCCTGATCTAATGGCCTGTTGACATCGTAGCCATTGATCTCCGATATTCGATGCTGGTAATATAGTGTGAATCGACGGGTTAAGGGACTAGCGTTACGCAAAGCACTTGGCGGTCTCTTGGTATTGCAGTCTTTCGAAATTGAATGTTTTTCACTGTATTACTGAATTGTTGTGGCGTGATGGATATGCACATCCTTACCTTTGCTGGAACAAGGCAGTGGTCCGAGTGGATGTTAGTTCCTCGGAATTTTCGGACATAAGAAATGTTGGATGCGTGCCTGTGGTATATCGCAATTGGTTCAATTTGGTTTACCGTTCGGGGATCAAATGACCGCCATGTCCCCTTATTAATATCGAGGTGAGGAAACCGTGTGCTGGCTATAGTGGCAGTTCGTTCCTTAGCGAAGTCAATTAGCCTAAGTCCCTTACCAGACGTGTTGTCGTGCAATCTATTTTTTTTCCGACAACACTGATATAGATGTCCTCTCTTCCTACCATTGCATTGCGTAGGAAGTCGTACTTCAGTAGTCGGTCATAGGTTTTGTCAAGGAGCTCATACTTATCTTCTTTTTCCGCCGCATCGGGGCGTGAGCGCATTTAAGTCTTATGTTGGCGAATTCGATCTTGATGCGAATCGTTACAATGCGTTCACTTATGTTTTGGAAACATAAAGCAAATCCTCATCCGCATAGTCGCTGTTCCTTATCACTGTAACAAGGTCCGTAATAGATGCCGCAGTTTTCCATCCTCCTTTTGCCTTCCTATCCCATCATATTTCCTGGATGGTAGTAATGTCTGCTATGAAACAGTTTCGAGCTTCCTCTAGTTTTTCGCTTTTCTCCTGCCCCTCTCGTTATTATTGTTCTAACATAGCAGGTGCAGATACGAATGTCGTTTTCGGGTATTGGTTAAGCACGGTGGTAACAAAGAAAATCAGTCCCTTCCGCCTGCACCTCTCATGAATAATGTTCTCACATTCCAGGGGCAGATACGAACGTCGTTGTCGGGTTTTAGTTAAACATGGTGGTGAACAAGAAAATCAGTCCTTTCCAACTTAGTAACAACAACAGCTTAGTAACAACAATTTTTTTCTTGACTGGGTAAGTCACCCTAGTACACAACATACAACCTGGAAATCCAGTTCCGATTTATTTTAAACTCTGTCCTAGGACCATCCGTATACACTACGGGATTAAGCGCTTCCTTTGACCTCTTTGCTCTTCCGCCATCGCCTCTGTTCAAGGGGCCTGACTAGTCCTTGCGATGACTAGATGAATTATTTTTGGAATACGTTAGAGGGAGCAGCTCATATAAGTTGTTTACCTTGTCCGTCCTAATTTGGACTGAAGAGTGTAGACCCAACGTTGACTCTATCCTGGGAATTCTTCCGCTGGGGAAGTTTTTTGATAGGCTAGTTTCGGTCCGCGAGTGTTTTTGTTTTATTTCCCCACCTACCCCTCATATATGCAGAGGATTTCACCATCCACCATTCGAGGACGCGTCTGTTGGTAGACTAGCAACTCCACATGGAGTCCTGCTAACTAGCTAATATTGGCTAACAGTTTTTATCCAAACTTTTTTCGTGTTTCCTAAAACTTTTATTGAAAAACTTTTTCTTGAAACAACGCTACCAAAAAGTGGTCGTGAAAAAAAAAATAAAAGAAATGAATGACAAAAAAAAAACTTCGTGCGGATGAAATACAGGCAATCTATCGCCGGTCTTGTGGTCAAAATTTCTTACAGTTTGATCAAAAATTTATTTTTTGTGAAAAGTGGGCGGACTTTGATATAGTCCGTACCAAAACAGTTGGCCATTCTACTGCGCAGGTCTCTTAAAATGTGTTTTACAATCTCTTAAAATTGCAAAAACAAGCATAAAGAGACGAAAATGGGCGGAGCCATAATAAAAAACGACGTATATGGTATATGGTTTATATTAGGATGGTTTCTTCATTTTCCTTCTTTTATACTGAAATTAGGAGCGGAGGAAAAATATAGACCATTACATGTCAACTTTACTTGGAGGAAAATATATTGTTTCGTTTTTTGTCCTGTCGGTTCTTTGTAGGAGTATGATGTGATCACGGTCGGATAGATTAAGCAAAACATTGCACATGAATTGATTGTGTGACTGTGTCTGTATGAAGGTGTACGGTTTTAGATTTAAACCCTCTTTGCTCATTATGCTTTCGTTGATCATTATTAATTGTGTCGTGCATATTGATCATGTAGGTACTGATATTGGCACGCAAAGTAAAGTAAATTGCAGTGTCACACCAATTTTTTTTTGTTTATATCATTGAATTTGGGCGAGGTAGGCAAATTTAATAAAAAAATTACGATTTGGGAATTTTTTGGAAACGTAAACGATTTTATACCCAATAACAATAGGCACGATTTTCTGTAACCAAATGCAAACACTAATCATGTCGTAAAACTTTTAAACTTAAGTCAATCAGGTAAAATCAAACATCATAAAATTAATGCTAACCAAGCACACCACCCATACAGGTACCTACCTAGCGCTAAACCACGAAATGTTCAACCATAAAAAGGGTTAGGAACCCTTTCAAATACAATCGGACTTCTAGGTAGAGATGTATAAAAGTCGACCTCATAATAAAAATTAAGTTTATTTAGATATTCAACAGCATTTTAGTTCTAAGCACTGTAAAGTTGGGTTACGCATTGTAAATTACAGGCAAAAACGCTTAGTGATTAAATCTCTTTCGCGTCATTTTTGTTCTCTTAAATCCTCTCTCTGCGCAATCGACCGTTGACCAACTGTTTTGGTACGGACTATATATTAGTACACTTGTAATGTAGCATGGCCATGCAACTTTATATTAAATTTAATTATCCTAGCTTACGACTAACGATTGGTGACCTACAGACGGACAGACAAACAAACAGTTCCATATAGTTTAAGGTTTATCTTCCTAAAAAGTTTCTCTAGGGTATGACTTCTTAGAGTTACATCAGATATACCTTAGGTAACTGTATACAGAGCCTATAAAAATCACTAATCATAAATCTGGTTTGCAAAAATTCGCCTTGAAAGATCAGATGTTTGCACCTTACGCTGTGATAGAAATGGAATTTCCAGTTGGGTCACTTCTACTTCCAACTGTTCATAAGCACACAACTTGATCGATAGCAAATCAGACGAAGATGACACCTTGCTAATTGTTATCAAAGCTTACACTTCATCCACGCCGGCTTGAAGGCCAATTAAATGTTTATCCCCCCCCCCCCCCTTCACAGTGAATGAATCTACAAGCTTATGTGTGAAACCAACTGTGTTTACATTTATAGACGCCACTCGATAGTTAGTGCTAGTAGTAAGTAGTCAGATTGTTGTACTCGTATTTTTTTTTTTTGTTAAATCTTACCATCAACAAGAATAATTTGTCACCACTAATCTGTGCAGTAAAACATTTGTGAAATATTCTTGACAGATCTCCTGTTTCTATTGTTTGGCTTTTTTCACGATAAATATTCACAAAAACAAAATTATGCAAGACACTCCTATTTTGGTTGGTTGGTCTAGCCAATTTAAATACTCGTACAATCTAGCTTAACATCTTTGTGAGCCTCAAAAGAACAACAAGCTAGAACCAAACACACAAAAACAAACTATCAAAACGATCAAAACAAAATAAGCACTCGAGAAGGTCATTAGCGGCTCATTATGATTCAGTCTAAGTTGGCAAACGAGTGATTTGTGCGTTTGTAGCTCCTACTGTGGAACGGGTTGTATCTTTTGTTTGTCGACAATAAACCAGTTTCGGATTGTTGTCAATAATTTGTTGGATTTCCCAGTAGGGTAATGGTTTGTGGTCAACATAGGTGGATAACCTTTCATGCCGGCCGGTGAGGGAATGTTCTATATATGCGTAGATTTTCTAAACTCCAATTACAATTACAATTACAATAATTGATTGTTGAGCCTGAGGGTCATCAAATTAAACCTCAAGGGTGCAAAATGTGCGTCTTCTTAATGGTGAAAGTTGACAAACAAATCCATGGCATGTAAATGGGCAAACGAACTTTTAATTAGTCATCAACTCATCATCTAAGTAGTTCGAGATGTCTTGAGAAAGTCTATCGGGGAACCACCATGATTCAGGGGTTTTTATGTAAATATGAAAGACAGTGCTTCGACAGAGGTGATGAAAAGTAATGAATGCCAATGATGGATCATAAATATTCGAATGGCCTGATTTAGGAACGTTTTACTGCCAGCTTATTTCAAAACGATGAAACAATTTTTTTTTTGGTTTTATTTTATTTATTTACTAGCTAACCCGGCAAATGTTGTTTTGCCTTACAATATCAAAACTTAAATTAATTTGCTATGGTTGCGTGTTTTAGAATGAGGATTGACTCTGAAGGGCTTTAGCTGGGCAATGCCTAGTGATTGTAACTCTGGTTACACATCGATTGTTCTTATTTTTACCTCCAAGAAGTCACCATCGGATTTGACTTGCTAAACGATAAGTGCGAGTCTTGATAACAAGACGAAAAACAGCAACACTATAAACAACCTGGTCAGACTGGCACGGAATACCCAGCCCGCTGTCCTAGGCCACCCTAGATGAGCTGCTTTGACATATTAGGACAACAGGTTATCTATATAAGGCCCCTTGAACAGGGATGATGGTGGATGAACCGAAAAGCCAACGATAGGGACCAATCGTGAGTTGGATACCAATGGTCCCGTGTCCTAGGAGTATTTAATAAATTGGAACTGGCCTTTCAGGTTGGGGGTTATGCTTTGGGTTAACTACCCACCGATGGAAGAAACAAATGTGACAAAGCACCCATTACCCTGACAGATTTTTATTGTTGACGACCCTGGTAAACGAAGAATATGATAACAACCTGAAAGGTGAGACCATTAAGCCGTAGAGGTGCAGGCGAACAACACGTATTCCTTAACCTCCACATTAACACCATACCACCAGCATCGAATGCTGAAGATCAAAAGCAACGATGCCAACAGGCCATTAGATCAGCCGTTACTGATGTGCTAGGTTTCTCGTGCCCACCAGCAGGAAACCCCTGGTTTGATGAGGAATTCAGACATATGATCGCAACCAATAACGAAGCCTACAAGGATAAACTGCAGGTGAAGACGAGTGATGTCATTAAGTTCTATAGGCAGAGAAGAAGGGAAGAACACCGGCTTTTCAGAGATAAAAAAAAAGAGCAAGAAAAGCACGCGATCGGTGATATAGAGAGGTGACAACCCAGGAACGATGTTCTCAAGTTTTATAAAAGTGTAAAACGTCAAACCCAAAGAAACTAGGCGCGAACAGAATCCTGCCGAGATGAACAAGAAATATCGTAGTTGAGACACAGTCGATGCTGAGGATATGGAAGAACTACTCCTGCAGACTGCTTAACGGTGACGACGAACAAAATTCCGCTGTAGGGTAGAACGAACCATTCATGCAGGGAACGACAGCGAAAAGTACCAACCACTCGGCCTAAGGGAAGTGAGGATATCAATATCTAAACGCAAGCTTAACAAGGCTGAGGGAAATGACGGCCTTCCCTTGGTAAGTACCATCAACCAACTCATCAGCCAAATCTGGTCGGATTGCATTAAAAATGAAACCTCAAGAACATTTTCCCAATCCACAAAATAGGAAAGGCTCTGAATTGCGCCAACTACAGAGGCATAAGTCTCCTCAACATCGCCTACAAGATGCTATCTGCCGTAATATGTGAACGCCTCAAACTGTTTACCAACAACCTGGTCGGCCCTTATCAGTGTGGTTTTAGGCCAGGAATGTATACAACCGAACAAATTTTCCTGAACGAAAAATCCTGGAAAAACCCAAGAAGTCCAAATCGATGCCCACTACCTATTCATCGATTTCAAAGCCGCATACGACAGCATTTATAGAGACGAACTATGCATAGCCATGTCTAGTTTTGGTATAACGCCGAAACTCGTCCGTTTGTGTTGCATGATCATGGAGAACTCTCGCTTCTTCATCAGGGTCGGAAACGACCTCACCGACACATTCAATACCAAAAAATGATTAAGGCAAGGTCATGTGACTTCTTCAGCATATTTCTTGTGATGGTTGTGCGAAACTCCGGAGCCAACACCAGAATCATAATTTTCCAAAAATCGGTGCAACTACTAGCATACGCCGACAATATTGACATCATTGGTAGGACTCAACCTGATGTCATAGCCAAGATTGCTAATATAGAGAAGGAAGCGTCAAGAGTGGGTTTAGCAGTAAATGAGGGCAAGATCAACGAGAACGCAGACACAAGTTTAACCAACTAAAATTCGATCGAGGACCTGTTCGCGGCATTAGTCCCCACGAATTCAACAAGAAAATCAACCGAAACCTTACAATTGGAAAGAGGAACTTTAAGACGTGGATTAGTGCTCAGGACTCTAGCTTAGGGCATTCACCGCCTGAGTGTCCATTATGGGTAGAGAGCGAAGCTTCAAACAGGAAGGAAGAGGGTTGATTAAATCTTATACGTCCTATGCCGAATTTTTTGACCAGGGGCATGTCGCTGTACAGCTCGTATAGTTCTTGGTTCAATCTTCGTCTCCATAGCCCGTCAACGCAAACGGGACCGAAGATTTTTCGAAGAATTTTCCTCTCAAATCGACCAAGGATTGCTTCATCCGCTTTTGAGACGGTCCATGCTTCAGCGCCTTAGAGCAGGACTGGGATGATCAGGGTCTTATATAAGATCTCCTAAGTAGTTCGAGTGAGGGGTTTACTACTGATTTGCATTCTTACCCCGAAGATTCAGTGGTTGGCAAGAGTAATTCTTCGTTTAATTTCTGACGAGATGTTGTTGTCAGAGTAAATAGCAGAGCCGAGATAGATAAAGTCCCGTACTACCTCAAAATTATATCTGTCAATGGTGACGTTCTATCCCATTCGTCGACGTTGTGTGTCATTTCGTGTTAACAGCATATAGTTCGTCTTGCCCTCACTTACTGCTAAACCAATTTTTCCCGCTTGCTGCTCTATACTAGCAAACTTGCCTATCGTCGGTGTATGCTAGTAGTTGTACAGATTTTTGGAAAATTGTGCCTCTGGTGTTGGCTCGTGAGTTTTGCACAATCCTCTCAAGAATCAGATTGAAGAAGTCACATGACAGCGCATCGCCTTGCCTAAATCCCTTTTTTGGTATCGAATGTGTCAGTGAGGTCGTTTCCGACCCTGATGGAGCAGCGAGAATTCTCCATCGTCATCCTACACAAACGGACGAGTTTGGGCGGTATACCAAAACTAGACATAGCTCTGCATAGTTCGTCTCTATATAAACGCTCTCATATGCGGCTTTGAAATCGATGAATAGTTGGTGGGTATCGATTTGGACATCTTGGGTATTTTCCAGGATCTGCCGAAGTGTGAAGAGTTGATCGGTTGTGGAGTTTCCTGGCCTAAAAGCACGCTGATAAGGACCGAGTAGGTTGTTGGAAAACGGTTGCAGGCGTTCACATATTACGGCAGATAGGATCTTGTGGGTGATGTTGAGGAGACTTATGCCTCTGTAGTTGGCGCAGTTAAAATGGTCTCCATTCCTCAGACATACTTTCTTCCGACCAGATTTGGCTTACGAGTTGTTGGATGTTACTTACCAAGTCATCTCCGCCGGCTTTATAAAGCTCGGTGGGAAGGCCGTCATTTCCGGCAGCCTTATTAAGCTTCACTTTAGATATTGCTGTCCTCACCTTACTCAGGTCAGGTGGTTGGCAGTTTTCGCTGTTGTTGCCAATATTGAATGAACCGTTCTGCCCGACAACGGAATGTTGGTCGTCATCGCCGTTTAACAGTCTGCAAAAGTAGTTCTTCCATATCCTCAGCATCGACTGTGTCTCAACTACGATATTTCCTTGCTCATCTCGACAGGATTCTGTTCGAGCCTTGTATCCTTGGCTTTGACATCTTACACTTTGTTAAGACTTGCGAACACCGTTCCTGGAGCGGCACCTCTATATCCTCGATCGCGCGCTTTTCTAGCTTTTTTCCATTTTGCAGAAAAGTTGGTTTTCTTCCCTTCTTCTCTGCCTATAGAGCAGCTCTCGTCTTCACCTGCAGCTTAGCCTTGTAGACCTCACTCTTAGCTGCGAGCATCTGACGGCATTGCTCATCAAACCAGGGGTTTCTTTCTGAAAAATCGGTTTTCTTCCCTTCTTCTCTGCCTATAGAGCTCAACGGCAGCTCTCGTCTTCACCTGCAGCTTAGCCTTATAGGCCTCGTTCCTAGCTGCGGGCATCTGTCGGCATTGCTCAACAAAGCAGGGGTTTATTGCTGGTGGGCGCGAGGAACCTAGCACATGAGTTGTAGCTGTTCTAATGGCTTGCTGGAATCGTTGCCATTTTTATTCGACATTCGATGTTGGTGTTATGGTGTTAATCGAGAGGTTTAGGTATACGCATTGCGCGAAGGTCTTGGTGGTCTCTTGCGGTTGCATTCTTTCGACATAATATTACTTCAGAGTATTACTGGTATGCTGTGGCAAAGAAGATGTCTGCATTCTTATCTTGGCTGCAACAAAGTAGTAGTCTGAGTCGATGTTAACCCTTCGGAATGTTCGAACATCCAAAATACTGAATGCGTGTCTCTTGACTATCACTATGTGATCAATTCTGTTGACCGTTCGTTGATCTGGAGACCGCCATGTCCCCTTATGGATATCGAGGTGTGGAAACCGTGTGCAGGATATAGTGACATTTCATTCCGTAGCGAAGTCAATTAGCCTAATTCCGTTACCAGACGTGTAGTCGTGTAGGCTATGTTTTTCGACTACTGCTAAAGATGTCTTCTCTACTTACCTTTGCACGAATATTCCGTATAGTCGCTGTTTCTGCTCACTATAACAGGGTCCGTGGCACATAGATGTCACAGATTTTCATCCTCTTTTTGCCCCGTCCAACCCATCGTATTTCCTGGATGGCAGTAATGTCTGCTTTGTAGCAGTTTAGGGCTTCCGCTAGTTGCACCTCTCCTGTTTAATGTTCTCACATTCCAGGTGCAGATACGAACGTCGTTGTCCTTTTGTTATTTGGCCGTGTCGTCAACAGTAAAATCAGTTCTTTCCGAGGCTTTTGGTTGCTTCGTAACCTCTATTTTTTTCCATGGTTGAGTAGCACAACCCTCAACCTGGAGGGCCTGTTCCAATTTATTAGATACCCCTAGGACACGGGGCCTTCAGTATCCACTACGGGATTGTGCGCTGCCATTCCTTTCGGTTCATCAGCCACCATCTCTGTTCAAGGGGCCTGACTAACCCTTGAAATTCCTAGACAACACGTTGTCCGAATATGTCGAAGCAGCTTGTCTAGGTTCGCCTGGGACAGCAGGCCGGGTTTTCATTCCTTGCCATTCTGACCTGGCTGTTTATAGTGTTGCTGTTTTTCGTCGTGTTATCACCTTTCGCGCTTATCGTTTAGCAAGTCAAATCCGGTTGGATGAGACTAGTACCCGATGGTTACCACTTATAGGTAAAAAGTAAGCGTTTGATGTGTAGTCAGAGTAACAACCACTGGGCATTGCCAAGTTAAAGCCAATCAGAGTCAATTCAAGAGCTGAGCAATGGACCTGTGAATTGAACACCTTGACAACAAAAAGTATTCCAAAGGTGTCAAACCTTTGGCCTACTTTTTGTTGAGGTAGGTCAAATCTTTGGTCTATGCCGATAAATCAGCAACGGTTGATCACTTAGAATCAAATATTCGGCTCACTATCGACGAAATAAGACGGGATGGCGTTCATAAGGCCCAGTCGGCACCTACGACTATACCAGAAATTATTTTTAAACATGAAATTCCATGAAATTAGTGAGACAACATTTTATTCATTTCATTGCATTTGTTGGGTTTAGTTTAAAAAAAAGTACTATGTCTCTTGAAATCACCGTTTATATTTTAAAAAAAAACACAAAAACCCAGCTAACTAATTGAAAACAATTAAAACTTTTTCAAAATACGATCTACATAAAAACCATGGATTTGTATTTAAACCATATCCCGTGTCGGATAATTTGTTTCGGCCTCTCCGACTATAATCGTTCTTTTATCTAATAACAGTTTTACCATTTTTTCTTGGAAATAAAATAATGAAAACATTTATCCGATTCAGTCAAGTTTCATCAAGTTTTACCACTCACTATCGGATACAACAGCTGCATTCATAAACAAATTTTATTTTGTTTTTGTGTTTATCGTAATTTTTTTCATTAAATTATGCGCATAGCTAATGGCAAAAATTTACACAATTTAATTATAGTTGGCCGTTTTATAGTACGCAAAATATACCAGATAGATATTGAAGATGCAATGCAATTAAGTTTGAATACATTTGTACATGATCAAGAATATCTTTGGTTAGGTCAATAGATATACCTGCTCGTACACTTATTGTTTAGCAACTGTAGCGGGTAAAATAATAAAACAATTAGTGAAACATTTTCTCGATTCTGGGAAGTTAAATTTATTAGGAAAAACATTTTCAAGCAAACAAACTAAACCTCAATAGCAGATAGAGTATCTCAATCTTGTGGGCGGAGCCAAAGGTTATGTTCAGAGAACACGAAGCGTTTTTGTTTACCTGATAAGTGGTAACAAAGCATTGAAGTAAATACGATTTTAACTGAAGCGAGTTAATAAGAAGGTTTTTGTTCAAGACACGATCTGAATAGCTTGACATTGAGACCACAGTAATTCGGACATGAATGCAACGAACTACCGACACATAACAGCACTGGTAGACATTGATATAACAGATAGAGAGACAGATAGACACCTAGAAGGCAAGCCATATAACATAAACCCACGTGGCACAGAGGAGGAGACATCGATCTATATTGTCCAATATTATCGCACAGGTCGCCTCAGATAAACTGGCGACTTTTGTAGAAAAAGAATGCTTCAGAAGTTGGGGCTTGAACCCGCAACGTTTGGCTTAGCAGTCAATTTCGCATTTCTAGAGCCAGATACCTGCTGACAGTAGAGTCTTTCATCAACGACTTGACAATTTTTTTTAAATAAAATGTAAACAACTTGAGATATTTCGACGGGCTCAGTGGCACGATCGTTAGTGGGATGAACATCCGCGCGCAGAAGGTCTAGTTTGGATTGCCAGCCGTAGCAACACTTACATGATTTTTCACTGGTGGGGGGCCACCGTGAGGATCTGCCAAATCATCCAAATAGTATCAATTGTCAAGAAAAGCTTATCTCAAATTCGGCATTCGGAGTCGGCATAAAACAGGAGGTCCTGCCATCGAGCAAGAAGTACACACGCACACATGAATGGTTGTGAGAAAGCTCGGCCCTGGGTAGTAACGAGCCTGTTGCGCCAAAAAATTGTATTTTACATAAGATATCTCAAAACAAATTTTATTGGCCTGAAGAACTATTTGCACTCCCATGCACTTGCATAGGGACAAGATTCTTCAAGCATTCAATCCTGTTTTTCTCTTTCTCATTAGTATTTATCGGCATTTGCTTTTTGTTTTTTTTTTTTAATTACATGGTTCTACGTAGACGACTTGCACACAATTTTACACAATTTTACCGTTATGTGTTATCCTATTTTTACTTTGACCATGCAAAAAACGTTTTTTTTTTTTTTGCAGCACTTAAATAGGGACAAAGGCATAGAGTGGAACAAATCTCCAAAGCTAAAAGTAATTTTATTGTTATCTCCAGTAAATTTAAAATTTAAAACGAAGTAAATGGGTCGAAGTAAAGTTTTGAAAGCAGAAGAAAGAGGGGAAATGCCTGCCTATAAAGAGTGTGACTTTACTTATAGGGCTATTGAAGAAAAAAAACGGGAAAAGCAAGTCGGCCATTTGTTACTTTCTTGAAAATAAATCAAACAATGGAAACAACATGAAAGGGCGGACCAAAAAAAAAGCGACTACATCTACTGAAGACAGACGGATTGTCAGAGAAGCCTCTAATTCTCACTGAACTGCATAGCAAATCCGATCAAATTTGGGAATCACTGCGTGTGTTGACACAGTTAGACGACTTTTACTGAGAGCTGAACACCTAAAAAGATTGAAATTGAAGCAAAACCCCCCACTTACCCCGGCTCGTAAGTAGGCTCGACAGTTTTCAGCTCGGATTTGTATGACATAGAATAGTGAGTGGCATCGCATCGTTTTTGTTTTCGGACGAAAAGCGATTTGATTTAAATGGATCTGATGGTTACAGTTACTATATTGATGAAATACGCAAAGAAAAACACTATTTGTCTCATTACCATAGTCGTGAAGGGGGTGTAATGGTCTGGGGTGCGATCTCTTACTACGGCCAATATGAATTGCAATTCTTATCATCAAAAATTTATGGAAATCATTATAATAACGCACTGGATAACGATTTTCCTAACTACAAAAACCTGTTTGGACCCGTGTCATGGATTTTCCAACAGGATAACGCCCCAATTCATACTGTACCCGTGGTAAAAGAGTGGATTTATAACCAAAATGTGCCTGAACTAGAGTGGCCACCATATTCACCTGATCTTAATATAATTGTGAATGTGTGGGGATGGCCATCTGTCCCAATCAAACCTAGACAAGCTGCTTCGATATATTCGGACAACAGGTTGTCTAGAAATTTCAAAGGTAAGTCAGACCCCTTGAACAGAGATGGTGGTAGATGAACCGAAAGGCCAACGGCAGCGCTCATTCCAGTAGTACCGGGTTTTTCAATAAGAGCGCTACAAAAGTTTTTTAAATAAAACAAAAACGGTTTTGGATATCAATAAAATTCTTTATTCCTGTGAAAGTACGTTCGATGCCATTTTGTATGGAACTCGATTTCTTTTGCATGGCCACCACGGGCACGCTTGCAGAAGTTCAGACGCAGAACCCAATTTTCGACCGTCTTCAACCATAAATCGGCCGATACTGCTGCAATTATACGTTCGATATTCGTACGAAGTTCATCAATCGTCGCTGGCTTGTTGGCATAGACCATAGACTTGACGTAGCCCCACAGGAAATAGTCTAACGGCGTCAAATCGCACGACCGAGGCGGCCAAGCGACTGTACCATTTCGTGAGATAACACGTTCTCCAAACTTGGTTTCCAATAAATTGATTGTGGCATTCGCCTGCGGCGCCATCCTGTTGCAATCACATGTCCTCCAAGTCCATATCATCCAATTGGGCCAAAAATATTCGGTTATCATTGAACGGTAGCGATTCCCATTCACAGTAACGTGCCGGTCTTGATCATCACGGAAGAAGTACGGCCCAATGACGCCGCCGGCCCATAAACCACACCAAACCGTAATTTTTTCGAGATGCAATGATGACTCATGGAGTACGTGTGGATTGCTGTCTGACCAATACTGCTGAGAACGACGTGTGACAGACACATTTGGGCTTTCTTCAACTGAAGCCTCAGCGGCAGCAATATTCTCGACACTACGGGCACTTCTATGTCTCACTGGTACGGGAACATTTTGTACTGTGCCTGTGGATTCGAATTTTTCCAGTAGACACTCAATTGTTGATCTGCTAGGACGATTATGACGACCATAAATTGGACGAAGCGCTCTTAACGTTGAGGCCACTGACTCCGAATTTCGGTTGTAAATTTTAATAATTTCGACTCGTTGTTGGATCTTATATCTTTCTATCGTGAAATGTCAAACCTTACAGTGAGAAATGTCAAAAATGCGGCAAGAAATATGGCGTCGTTTGCTGTCCCTGTCGCTCAACGTTTGTAGCGTCCCTGTTGAAAAACCCGATAGATACTGATGGCCTCGTGTCCTAGAGGTTTCTAATAAATTGAAACTAGTTGTGCTTTGGGTTAAATACCCACCCGTTGAAGAAATAGCATCGGAAAGGACTGATTTTATTGTTGACGACCCTGATAAACGAAAAAACGACAACGACGTTCGTATCTACACCTGGAATGTAAGAACATTAAGCAAGAGAGGTCCAAGCGAACAACTAGCGGAAGCCATTAACTGCTACAAAGCGGATATTACTGCCACTGAAGAAATGCGAGGGGATAGGCGGGGCAAAAGAGGATACAAAACTGTGACATCTATTACGGACCGTGTTGTGGTGAGCAGAAACAGCGACTATTTGGATGCGGATTTGTAATAAGTGAGACACTTGGGTAAGAAACCTTATGTTTCCAAGACATTAGCGAACGCATTGTAACAATCAGCATCAAGGTCGAATTCGCCAACAGAAGCCTTATATGGGCTCACGCCCAAACGGAGGAAAAAGATGACATAGCTAAGGATTGCTTCCACGAGCTCCTTGACAAAACCTATGAGCGACTACCGGAGTAGATTGATAAAATTGTGTTGGGAGGTTTCAATAAAAGGTAGGAAGAGAAGACATATGAAGGTATTATCGGCCCTCAAGACAACACTTCTGGCAATGGACATAGGTAATTTGAGTTCGCTACGAAACTAAATGCCACTATAGCCAGAACACGGTTTCCCCACCCCGATATCCATAGGGGGGCATCGCGTTCTCCAGATCAACGAACGGTCAACCAAATTGATCACATTGCGATAGACAAGAGGCACGCATCATGTATTTTGGATGTTCGAACATCCCGAGGAGCTAAAATTGACTCGGGCCATTACCTTATTGCAGCCAAGGTAAGAATGCGGATCTCCACGACACCACAACAATCCAGAAAAACTGGGGAAAAATTAATGTTGAAGGACTGTTATATCGAGAAAATGCCAAGACCTTCGCGCAACGCGTATCCCTTAACCTCTCAATTCACATCGATTGTCGAAAATCAATGGCAACGATGCCAACAGGCCATTAGGTCAGCCGCAACTGATGTGCTATGTTTCTCGTGCCCACCAGCGAGAAACCGATGGTTTGGTGAGGAATGCCGAAAGATGCTCGCAGTCAAGAAAGAAGCTAACAAGGCTTAGCTGCCACCGGAAAAAAAATGTGCACGTGTTGTTGAATGCTATGTCCATCCATGCTGATTTGGCAAAGCAAGCAGAATAAAAGACAACAATTTGACAGACGAAGCTTCAACAGCATGGCCGCTATCAACTTAAAAAATTCGGAATTCCATATTGCAAGATCCTTTACATTCAAAACAAAAGAGTTCAGTTGCGAACTGCACTCCTATTCAATTGATGAACACTGGACATTTGTAGAATTATTTGCCGAATAACTACTGGCATCCGATATAACTGAGGGAAAAGTTTTATATCGCATTACTCCAACTTTGACCTTATGACATAGATGTTTGCCTTACCTTACTAACACTCCCATTTACCTGGATGAACACTGGTCCGTATATTTATCCCACCATGCATTTATAGCAATATCATAACAAATAAATTCTATTTAAGAATCCTAATAGACTGCGTAGTAAACGAAAACCCCTAACACACCCCTTGATTAGGTGTAAGTTGCCACGCTAAAATCGTGCAAGCGAAACGATAAATTTATCAAGAAAACACCTAATTTGCACATCAAAAATGCGTTACCCTATTGAAAAGTGTTTATAAAAAAAAATTGTTCACCCCCTACCTTGGTTAATTAAGTACGAAGAATAATCCACAAAGTCATGGATCAGAACGCAAGATAAATCAAACCCACAACAGCTCGTCATGTAATCATCAGGTTCGCCCCACCCTGCTACTAAAGATTGAATTGCAATGCATTATCAAGAACTCTAAACAGTGAAATATGAAATGTGCAATGTGCATCCATTGGAGCTATTGCGCATTCCTTTTATCTTCCCATTCTAACTTAAAAATACCCACAGATATCTCAGCTAACAAACGGTGATTAATGTCATCGAACCTGGCATATAAAAAGATGCGAATCCTAACATTTCCCATCAGAATCTCTATTGAAGTTGAAGTGTTCTTATCTAGTACAATAAAAAAAATCATAAAGTAATAAGTCCTCTAAGAAAATGCGTTTTCTTGTGACGTTTGTGTGCTTGGTAGTGATGGCCGCCTGTGTAATGGCCCAATCTCTCGAAGAGGAAGCTGTTTCCGAGGATCTGGTCGATCCTAATGCTGTTATAGCGGCCCTACTTGCAGCTGACAGTGATACTGGACACGATAATGAATCGGAACGATTTGCTCGACAATATGGCAGAAGTCGTGGTAGATATCGTGATAGATACAACGATAGATATCGTGATAGATATCGCTATAGACCCCGCGACAGATACTATTAATTCACAGCACAAAAAAGTGGTCAATTTGTATTTTGGTAGATGCAATAAAAATGTTTTGATACAAAAAAAAAACTGTTTTCCATATGATGTGTAAATTTGGTTTATTACATTTTTTTTCTCGTACAAAAATTTGTTTCTTCAGTGATAATGTTGTGCTAGTCTAGTGATAAATTTGTTTCCGTTGCGAAGGTTGAGCAAAAATGTCGAGGACCATATGTCCAATCCGACAAAGAACAGGCGATGTACAAAAATATTCAGGGGGACTTACCCCGAATTACTTATTCAATTATTCGTAGCATTTCTGATGAGTTTTAGGTAGGTAACCTTTGGTTTTTGGTCTCAATCTATTCGTCAAAAAAAAAACTAGTTTATGTGATTATAAGCTTTAATGGCTTTTAAAATGTAAGGCCTCCAAATAATATTTAAAGGGCATCCATATTCCAACAGAAACCGCTTTTCTTTAGTCAGAGTGGCTGCCAGTTAGTTTGCCAGCACACTTAGATCATTTTCGGTCCACTGAGATTCCACGCGGATCTTGTCCATTCTCCTTACTATCGGTGAGAAACCCATTTCGCATTCCTTTTTGGTCAAATCGCTGGGATTTTGAAAGTAGTTAGCTCCTGCTAAACGACGTTCGTATCTGCACCTGGCATGTGATAACATTAAACAGGAGAGGTGTAAGCGAACAACTAGCAGAATCCCTAAACTGATACAAAGGCGATATTACTGCCATCTAGGAAATACGATGCGATGGGCCGGGCAAAAAGAGGATGAAAAACTGTGACATCTAATTTGGACCGTGTAATAGCGACCAGAAACAGCTACTATTCGGATGCGGATTGGTCATAAGTGCCAGACTTAGGCAAGAAGTCTTATGTTTCCCAGACATAAGCGAACGCATTGTAAAAATCCGTATCAAGGCCAAATTTGCCAACATAAGACATATATGCGCTCACGCCCCAACGGAGTAAGAAGATGATATAGCTAAGGATTGCTTCTACGAGCTCCTTGACAAACACTATGAGGGACTACTGAAGTACGACATGTTGGGGCATTTTAATGCAAAGGTAGGAAGCGACGACAAATTTAGCATAATTTTTGGAAGACATAGAAGGCGTCTGGCAACCTCTTAATTTAATTGACTACGATATGGAACGGAATGCCACTATAGATATCACACGGTTTCCTTACATCTATATCCATAGGGGGCATCGCGTTCTCCAGATCAACGAACGGTCAACCAAATTGATCACATTGCGATAGACAAGAGGCACGCTTTCAGTATTTTGGATGTCCGAACATTTTGAGGGGCTTACACCGACTTGGACAACTACCTTGTTGCAGCCAAGGCAGACATGCGGATATAAAACGCAAGAATAAACCAGAAATACTTTGAATGAAATTAATGTCGAAAGACTTACCGCCAAGACCTACGCGCAAAGCGTATCTCTTACCTTCAATTAACACTCTAGCTCTATAGGCAGAGAAGAAGGGAAGAACGCCCACTTTTCCTAAAGAAGCAACACTGCAAGTAAAGCGCGCGGTCAAGTATATAAAGAGGTTTCACTCCAGGGACGATGCTCGCAAAGTTTTACCAAAGTGTAAAACGTCAAAGCCAAGGAAACAAGGCTCGAATAGAATCCTGTCGATATGAAGAAGGAAATATCGTAGTTGATGCTGAGGATATGGAGGAACAACTTCTGCAGACTGTTAAACGGCGATGACGACCAACATTCCGCTGATATCTAAACTCAAGCTGAACAAGGCTGCTAATGGCCTTCTCGCTGAGCTTTATAAAGCCGGAGGATATGAATTGGTAAGAAGCATCAAAGAGGATAGAACTTCATAGAGTTCGCATCTCATACACCGAAATTTTTCTATGTGGGGTACTAATATTGACACGCCAGTGTTCACATTGTTACCCCAGCATCAAACCACAGTATAGCCGACACATACGATCGACGAAAATTTACCTTTGCACTTACCACCCGCGTCTGAAACGGCTTCAAACTTTTAAGCTGCGACGCTTTGTAGTTCTATGTAGTTCTATACTCTTTAGTAACATCCACCAACTCGTAACCCGAATCTCGTCAGATGAAGGTATGCCTGAAGAATGAAACCTAAGCATCGTTTGCCCGAACCACAAATAGGAGACCCTCTAAACTGTGCCAACTACAGAGGCATACGTCTCCTCAATATCGTCTGCAAGATCCTATCCTATTTGCCGTAACATGTAAACGCGGGAAACCGTTTACCAAAAACCTGTCCGGTCCTTATCATTGTGGCCAGTAAAGTCCACAACCGATCAAATTTTCACACTTCGGCAGATCCTGAAAAAAACCCAATGAGTCCAAATCGATACCCACCCCCTATTTATCGATTTCAAAGCCTCAAACGACGGCATTTCTTGGCCATGTCTTGGACGACGATTGTGTAGGATGACGATGGAGAATTCTCGCTGCTCCATCAGGGGCGGAAAAAGGATTTAGGTGATGCGCTGTCACGTGACAATTTGATTCTTGAGGGGATTGTGTCCCGAGCCAACACCAGAGGCACAATGTTCCAAAAATCGGGTCGACTACTAGCATGCGCCAACGATATTGACGTCATTCGTAGGACTCAACGTGATGTCATAGCCATATTTTCCAGTATAGAGAAGGAAGCGGCAAAAATGGGTTAAGCAGTAAATGAGGGCAAGACGAAGTATATGCTCTCAACACGAAAGAACACACAACATCGACGAATTGGACAAAACGTCACCATTGACAGATATAACTTTGAGGTGTAGAACGGGACTCTGTCTACTTCGGCTCACTCTCTCAATATCATCTCTTCAGAAATTAAACGAAGAATTACTCCTGTCAACCGCTGTTTCTTGGTGCTGAAGATGTTGCAGCCTTCCATCCTCTGCGATCACTGGCTCGTTACTTCGAGTTGTCTGGACCAAGCGCTATCGCATCCACTATGGCTTGGTCTTTAAAACGGACGTTCTCTGGAAGGAGCCCACTCCCTTCTTGCTTATCGTATAGTACTCGGCACCATAAAGCAGAACTGGCGGAATAAGGGTTTTGTAAAGCACACATTTCGTCCTTCGAGTTGGGAGTTTTGAGCCCAGTTGTTTCGCCAAACCGAAGTAGCAACGGTTTCCTAGGGTAATTCTTCGCCGGGTCTCTACTAGGGTGTAGTTCATGGAGTCTATATTCAGTCCGAGGTAGGTGAACCGAAAGCCACCATGGTACGTGTCGATTAGTGTGTTGCGGAACGGTTTTAGACGTTCACACAGTACGTTGGATAGGATCTTGAATGCGACATTAAGCAGGGATATGTTCTTTCTACGCAGGGTCTTCTTTTCCTCGCTTCTCCTAGCTCGATACTCTTCTCTCGCTGCCCTTGTTTTGCGCTGCAGCGCTCTCTTGTGTGCATCTTCTGTCACCTTTTTCCTGTACACGCATTCTTAATCATACCTCGGGCTCTTTCTCGGGGGTGGCTGGCATAGTGGATCCGACTGCCTCCTTGATGCAGGCTTCCCAGACGCAAACCGTGGCGAGATGTTTTTACAGATGACTAATCGTTAACCATTTTGTTAACACCGTCCTAAAGGAGTTGAGTATCTAAGACAACAGATCTCCGAAGGGGAGCCGAAGAGGCTGAACAGTCCAACGACGTAATACTTAACTGCAGTCTCGCGGAGGAGTGGTATACGTGTGAAGGGATGTGTTTAGAGGCAACATATGGATGGGCGGATAGAAAGACGGACGGACAGACAGACAACTATTGACTCAGCTATTTTGACGCTGGCAGCTGTTACCAACTCAAAATTTTAACAGAAAGTCAGTAAAACAACTTCGCGGAGCGATATGAGTCACCTTACACTTGAACAACGTTGGGAAATATTGAAAACAGATTTCCAAAGTAAGTGCTGTCTAGCCCAAACATTCCGCGTTATTTGTAAAGAAGTTTTAGCCGAAATGAAGCACCCACCGCGCCTTCCGTACAAAAGGTTAGTATGACTGGGATATTAGTGGGCAAAACTCATCTTACTCGTCGTGGTACGGTGTGCAAAGACGAGAATGAAGCTGCTGTAGACGAGAGTGTGAGACTCAATTCACGAACATCAGCTAGCCATTGATTTCAACAGCTCAATATTTCACGCACTAGCTTGAACAAAATTCTGCGCAAAGATCTCAGATAATTCGCTTGCTAGGTCCATTTAACTCTGCAATTAGAGGCGCACGACCATCCACTTCGTTATCACTTCGGAGTTTGGGCCTAAGAGTAGCTTGAATTGGACAACGATTTTGGGCGAAAAATCATCTCTTTGAGGCTCGGAAAAATCGCACTTTTTTGCCGAGAAGCCAATGCATCCACAGAGAGTAACGATTTGGTACGGACTGCGGAAGGCTGTCTACGTCAACTGTTAACTGTGAGCGTTATAGAGCCATGTTAACTTAATTTTGTTTACTAAAACTGAAGAGATGAATTTGGGCGACCTCTGGTAGCGCCATGCCACACAGCCCATGCCACAATCGATATTTTGCACACCAAATTCCCAAGTTGCGTTGCCAGCCGTCTTGGTGGTGTCAATTGGTCGCTGGAGCTGCGATTTAACTTCTTTGGACTTTTTTTATTTGGAACCATGGAGAACCACGACGGGCTCAGTGGCGCGATGGTTAGTGCGTTGTACATTCATTCATTCATTCATTAATATTTATTTAGCAGATCTCTGCTATTCAAATTCAATATTACATAAAATAGATACAATTAAACTTAACATAAGGTGGTTCCATATTCGTTATGACTATTCAAGTATAGGGATGGCTTGCTTTTATTAATTCAATTATACATCTTTTAAATCTACAAAAATTAGTTTCATTTTTTTATATTATACGGCAATGAGTTAAATAAGCGACATCCTTTGAACACAATGCTATTTTGGGTTACATTTTCTAAATAGGACGGTAATCTGAAGTCATTGCCGTTTCTTAGATTATAAAGTTGTAGGTCTCTTATATATACGAGATATTTTTTTAAACATAAATATTTAAATATTTTAAAGATAAAGCACAGTATATTGACATATATTCTTTGTTTTACACTTAACCAAACAAGCAAGTCTAACATAAGTCTTATTGATGTATAACGATTGCACTTCAATATAATTCGCATAGCCCGATTTTGTAAGCGTTGCAGCCTAGTCAATACATTGTTAGAACAAAGATACAAAATAGACGAGCAGTACTCAAAATGCGGTTTAACTATTAAGTTGTATATAGTGCGGTTCACATGGTTAGCCGCACCATTTTTCTCTCAATAAATTGCAGTTTTTCTGTTTGTTTTTTTCATGAACTACCAAACAATGCATTTATTGGAAAGGTTATTAAATTCTCTTCGAAAAAACTAAATTCAAGATTAGTAAGAGAAACTTAACGGTTGTTTTGATCTCTTTCTTCCCACTAGTGCAAAAAAAGCTCAAATAAATCGTTTCACTTGGTTAGACGCACGAATGTATACAGTTATTTCTTAATACTGGGTAATGCAAATTAAATTTTTTTAATGAGTAAACCGTATTAAAGTTTTTCCGAGTGTTTAAAGTGAATATGGGTAAAAAAAAATGTTGACGGTGGCGGAAAAGGCAAACATTGAGGCCTACCACTCAGAAGGTTTTTCTATGCGGAAAATTGCAAGCAAAATAGGAAGAAGTGTTAAAGCAGTTCGAAATTTTTTATCAAACCCTGCTACCTATTGAAAAAATAACAAAGGAAGGACAAAAACAGCCTTAACACCGCACGAGAAGCGAAAGATAATAGGAATTGCCTCAAATTCAGCACACTCCACGATGAAAATCAGACAATTAGCGGGGGTAAGTGCCAGCAAATCAACGGTTCGTCGAGCTATTTTAGGTGCTCCACACTTGAAATTCAAAAAGTTACAAAAAAAACCACCACTAAACGCTGCAAGAAAGGAACTTCGGTTGGAATTCGCGCGTCTTCATATGGCACGGGATACTCAGGTTGGGAGTGTTTCAAATTGGAGAACTGTGGTGTTTTCTGATGAGAAAAAGTTCTACCAAGATGGTCCTGATGGGTATAGTTTTTATTTTCATGATATCCGCAAAGACGAATGCTTTTTGAATCGCAACCATTCCAAGAAAGGAGGAGTAATGGTATATGGGGCCATTTAATGCTATGGTGCCTTTGAGTTGGTTTTTGTGTCTCACAAAATGACAGGAATGTCTTATAAAGCTCTTTTGCAAACAGCTTTTCCAGCCATAAGAGAGCTTTTTGGACCAAACCAGTGGATCTTACAACAAGATAATGCTCCGATCCACAACGCGCACGTTGTAATAGCATTTCTCGCTAGTGAAAATGTGGAATTTTTGCCGTGGCCACCATACTCACCTGATCTAAACATTATAGAAAACCTTTTGGGATGGCTGACCCGTCAAATTTATGAAGGAGGCAAGCAGTATGAAAGCTGTGGGGAGATTATTGCAGCAATTAAAGAAGCCTGGTCTAAGATTTCATTAGACTATTTAAAAATATTGTATGAATCGCTTAAAAGTCGAATTTTTGATGTCATTTCAAGTCGCGGAGGTTGTACAAAGTATTGAAATTGTGCAAAATAATTAAAATAATAATAAAAAAGCAAAAAAAAAATGATGGCAATCGATCAACTTCTTCTTTTTCAAACTTTTAACAGGTGCGTCTAACTAAGTGAACCGATTTTTTTCAGTTTTTTTTGCACTAGTGGGAACAAAGAGATCAAAACAAATGTTAAGTGTCTCTCACTAATCTTGAATTTAGTTTTTTTTCGAAGAGAATTTTTATAACCTTTCCAATAAATGCATTGTTTGGTAGTTCATGAAAAAAACAAACAGAAAAACTGCAATTTATTGAGAGAAAAATGGTGCGGCTAACCATGTGAACCGCACTGTATATTAATAGCACACAATAGTGATTGAAATCCGCTTTCGTATTCTATTGAAAAATCCGATTTTTTTGGCTAATTTTTTCACTAGGTACTCTACATGAGGGTTAAATGTTAATTTTGAATCAATGACTATTCCTAGATATTTAATATGTTCAACTTGTTCGATGATTTCATTATCGACAGTTAGATTAGGATTAAAATTATATTTAAGAACCATGTTTTTGGATTTATTGACATTTAATTTTAACTTATTTGACTTCAGCCATATGCTTACTCTATATAAATCTTCCTTCAGACATCGCGTACACTCGTCGGGGTTCTTTCCAGATATAAAAAGAAGTGCGTCGTCAGCGAAGAGGGCTATTTGAGAGTGTCTGAGTTCATTTTTCATGTCGTTTATATATATGATGAAGAGAAGTGCCCCAAGCACAGATCCCTGAGGTACCCCAAGCAATGTTTCGACCCTACTCGATATAGTTCCATTTATGTTCGTAGTTTGTGTTCTTCCATTTAAAAATGATATAAACCAATTTAATTCGTTACCTAGAATGCCATATCCCTGGAGTTTGGTCAGTAGAATTGTCCTGTCGATGGTTTCGAACGCTCTTTGAAAGTCGAGGAAGATGGCTGTCATATGAAATATTTTTTTGCAGCAAGTTCTTCTTTCCAGCTAATTGGGACGTTGTTTAGGGCTGACTCACATGAGTGATTCTTTCTGAACCCGGACTGGTTTTCTTGGAACAGGTCATTGGTCTCGAAGTATTCTTCCAGCTGAGTCTTAACAATTTTTTCGAATACCTTTTCGTATATTGGGAGAGAGTTTATTGGACGAAAGTTTTGACATTTGTTGGTTCCTTGGATTTTTTCTACTGGAGTGATCACTGATTCTTTCCAAGTGTCCGGAAAAACTCCATTATTCAAAGACAGATTAATGATTCGTTGAAGAGCTGGGCCGATTATGTGTATTGCGTCAAGTAACATTTTAGGATTTATGAGGTTAAAATCTCGCTTTTGGTTTATATTTTCAACACCCTCTTGATATCCGCTACTGATACGTGTTTGAATTTAAAAGTGCTGTTCTGGTATGTGGGTCTTGTTGCGAAAGGTACAAATGGTATCGAGTCATTTATGTCAGATATGCTTTTCACAAAATAGTTGTTGAATTTATCGGCTATTTCATTGAATTTTATATTTTTAGTTGGATTATTTTGTTTGTTTAAGACATAAGACTTTATGGCTCTCCACATCGATTTCTGATCATGCGCGTTAGCGATACGTTGTTTTATGTTATTGTTTTTTGCTCTCACTATTTCTGTTTTATAGCCATTTCTGGATTCACAATAGTTCTGCCATGCTGCTTCACTCTCGGATGAGATAAACTCGTGTGGTGTTTAGATATTTTTTCGCGCTTCATGTGACGCAGCCTTTCATTATACCATTCATTTGATCTAGTATTTATAACCTTTGTATGGATCATAGTATTTGTTATTCTTACCAGCTCTTGTTGGAATACTCTCCCGATTATATTTATATCCTCGGAGATTGTTTGGGTTTCATTATTTACAAGCTGGCTAATGAATGATGGTTCATTATATCTGAGAAATTTCACCTTCTTTTCATCAGATTTTTCAGGAATTCTTTTCTTAAGATTGAGTTCTATTGAAATTGTCTCATGGTCACTAATTTTAAGTTCAGTATTTGTTTTTGCTATTGCTGAGTTGACATTAGTTATGACATAGTCAATTAATGTTTTAGAGTTATTCGTGATACGGGTGGTTCACTTACAATTTGTCTACACATGTTTTCTACTTCAATTGTAGTTGTCATATCTTTTGTATATATATTTAATTTATTCATCCAATCAATGTTTGTGTCACCAGCTAAAATAAATTGTCCATTATGGTCAACAAGTTCTTCCATCCATTCGTTTCGTTAAATTCTGCTCTATACTCTTTCAAATACTTGCCATTTTTTTTAACTGTGTCTTGCATGTCTTTTAATACTAAATCGACATTGTGTATGTATTGTATGCAGTCATCACATATGAACTTGATCATGTCGTTTAAGTCCAGCATGTCGCAACTGCTTTTATCGATACCACTGCATTTTGTTGTAACGTGAAATGATTTTTTGTATACGCCCGCACATTGCAGTCCCGTTTCGCCACGAATAGCACTTTTACACTTAAAGCACTCCTGCATCTTAAGGTTTTACTCGTATCAATTCAAACATTCACCTCGCTGTTAGTTTAATTTGGGAGCTGCTACAAAACACGTCTTCACTCTACAATCTCGTGGAAGGTCTGCTTTCGATTTCCAGCCGTAGCAACACCTAAATTGATTTTCACTGGCCTTTCTCTCGTGATTATCTGACAAATCATCCGAGTAGCATCAATTTTCAACAAAAGCTTATCTCAAATTCGACGTTTGCAGTCGACATAAGACAGGAGGTCACGCACACGTGAATGTTGCGCCAAAAATGTGTATTTTTGGAGGACCGATGTGATGCACTTTATGTACATTCAAGCACTTAAGGCAAATATAACCAAGCAATCTGAGAGCTACAACTCAAAACCATCAGCAAGGTCAAGGAAAAGCAGAGTGACAGAATGCGCTACTGCGAGGCCAGCCGAGGCAGCCAGTTGCCTTAAGGTGTAGCTAAATTACTGCTCTATGCTACATACTGGGTAACTTCATCAAGCTTATCTGCTTATGATATGAAAACGTTAAGTTAGACCAAATAAGCTATCACCGAGAAGGTTGGCCTGACTTGGGACTGCATCCACGTCCGTTTGATTTATAAAAATATCCATGGTCTGCATATCCATCCGGTCAATTGGTAAGATTTCTGTAATAAGCACAAATTAGCAAGAAAACCTAATTGAACTTGTTGCTCAAATAGTGATTTTACAGTAATGCAACAAATCATTTAATGCATACAAGCATGCATTACCAGTGGATATTCCACTCCTCATGCATCTTTAAGCAATTGAACAGCAGAGTAACCAACCACTTACAGGCATCTGGGAGCGCACTTACGACTTACAGAAATAGAATACATAATATTTGCTAATTTAACAAAATTCCATCATACAACTCTTAAAAAAAAAAAACAGATTCATCCAACCCGTACCCCACATCCTATGTTCCGCCAACTAAATCAAAAGAGTTGACCTGCAAACTGCTTATACTTTTGCGCATCAAATTTTCAGTTGACCTGCAAACTGCTTATACTTTTGCGCATCAAATTTTCAGTAACCAAACAGATTATTATTTGGATCATTATTGAGTGGTTTTTGACAAATATTAATGATTCACACACCATCAATATGCACAAACGAACCCGGAAATATCAATCAACCCCCATTTCAGTTCACAACTAGCCTGCCAAATGGATGATAATTATTCCAAATTAGCCAGGCAAAAGCCAAAACAACAACCTCACGACTAGCGATACATTTCGGGGGGTCATTGGGAATTGCCAACGCACATCTTCTATGCGTCATACATCATAGTATAACAATAAAATTGGGTAGCTTCCAAATTGGGTAATTTACAAAAAAAAACAACAAAAAAAAAACAAAGCAAAACTGGAAAAATAAACCTCTACTCATAGACATGCAAGATAAATCAAAACCCACCTAATGATCATGCAACCCCCAATGTTAACCCATCAATGTGTCAATTCTACCCCCTTCCCTCAACAACGTTCAGATTGAATTTCAATTCATCACCTATCCGAGATACATATATTACGACTACTGACCAGAATATCTATCTCTACAGCTTTTGCGCATTCTTTTCGGTATCCCTTTCTAACTCGAAGAGCCACAGACCTCAAGTTGATTGGGGATTAATGTCATAGTGACTGCTACTTACGAAAATATATAAAAAGATGCGAATCTCGAGATTTCACATCAGAATCTGAGTTGAAGTGTTTCTTACAAGTCTATTTAGTAGCTCAACATAACAATCCACAAGAACAAAGTATTTCGCTAGCAAAAAATGCGTTTCCTGTGGACATTTGTGTTTTTGGCAGTTATCGCCACCTGTGCCCTGGCTCAACCCGTCGAAGTGGAAGCAGAGCCTCAGCAAATTGCTGATGCTGCTGCTGAGGCTTTACTCGCCGCTGACAGTGATACGGGACATGAGAACGAATCCGAACGATTGGCCCGTCAGTTTGGCTATGGCAGACGTGGTTTCGGTGGTGGATACCGTGGAGGATATGGTGGATATGGTGGTTATCGTGGAGGATATGGAGGTTATGGAGGTTATCGTGGAGGATATGGTGGATACCGCGGTGGATACTTTGGTTAACGAGAATGTGCTCGATTTATATATATTATCCTTGGAAATAAATAAACCCTAGCAAGATTTGTAAATTGAATTGTTTTGATGTTGAATCCATTTTTGTTGAAAGCTTTGTATAAGAGTCTTCACTATAGTGAACGTGACCGCACGTAACCTCGCAGAAGGTCAGATCTCAGTTACGATCTACGAGGCGTATCTAGATCTTTATGTGATAATGTTCTAAGTGACCAATTAACCGTCAGACTGGTGAGTAAGCACTGTTGTGTGATGAATATTGGTATATGTAGACATAAAAGCTTTATCTTCATCATTGGCAGACACCGCGAGTTATTCATGAAGATATTAGTGCGCTGGTAATTAAATTGTTACGATATTCGCATTCGAAATTATTAGGTAGTTTACCTTTGAATGCTAAGTGCAGAATCTAAACAGAACACAACGCGTATGGATCGTATGTGTCATAATAGCGATACAGACATTCTGTTCCAGCTAAGTAGATCGACAAACAAAGACTGACAATACAGATGCAATAGGAATTTAGCACCAAAAATGCTTTAAATTCTGAGGCAAATAAAGATTCTTACTTGCAATATGCTTGCTTGTCATTCTTGTTGGAATCCTCTTTTCTGTGCGGTTCTCTGCCTTGTTTTTCTGAATCAACACCTTCGTTAGGCATCTTGAGTTAAGGGATTTCGATAAGCTAACTAGAATTTTGTTAAGATAACGCTTCACAATGGTTGGACAGCTTTCATCCGATATTACTGATCCTTTGCAGGTATTTTGTTCCATTCACCAAAACAGTTTCTACTTTTGAGCAAAACAGTCATACCTTGGCTTACTTACTTAGTTAAGTGGCGCTACAGTCCAGAACGAACATGGACCTCAACCAGCATACCTCTCCAGTTATCCCGGTCCTTGGGTAACTGCCTCCAATTGCGCACTTGGTTGGTTGGTTGAGGTCGGTTTCTACTTGTGCGTGCCACTAAAGGCGAGTTCTTCCTCTACTGCGTTCAATGCATGGCTAGGAATCGAAGACTCAGCGAGCCGGAGTATTGGTGTTCATACGTTCTACATGTCCTTGCCATCTTAAACGTCCAATGCGGAGTTTTTTGACCAAGGGCATGTCGCTGTAGAGTTCGTACGGCTCTCCATATCCCGTAAACGCAATTCGGAATGAAAATTTTTCAAAGAATTTTTCTCTCGAATTGACCAAGGCTTCTTCATCCGCTTAAGCGCTTTAGAGCAGGACTAGGATAATCAGGGTCTTATATAGGATCTCCTTAATAGCTCGAGTATGAGTTTTAGTACTAAATTGCCTTCTCAAAGAAGAGTTGTTTGCAAGAGTAATTCATTGGTTCACTTCTGACGAGATGATGTTGACAGCGTTCATAGCGGAGCCTTAGTAGATAAAGATCCGTACTATCTAAAAGTTATTTCTGTCAATGGTGACGTTCTGTCTAATTCGTCAATGTTGCGTCTGCTGTCGTATTGACAGCGCATACTTAGTTCTACCCTCATCCACAGCTAAACTCATTTTTGCCGCTTCCTTCTCTATACTAGGAAGCCTGGCTGTAACATCACATTGAGCCCTGCCAATGGTGTCACTATCGTCGGCATTTGCTAGCAATTGCACCGATTTTTGAAAAATTGTGCCTCTGGTGTTGGCTCTAGAGTTTTGCACAATCCTCTCAAGAATTATGTTGAAGAAGTCACACGACAACGCAACACCTTGCCTAAATCTTTTTGGTATCGAATGTGTCGGTGAAGTTGTTTCCGACCCTGATACACCAGCGAGTTATATCCACCGTCATCCCACACAAACTACGAGTTGAGGTGGTTGCAGGACAAGACATTTACCTCTGTATAGCTCGTCTCTATAAATGCTGCCGTATGCGACTTTGAAATCGATGAATTGGAAGTGGCTATCGATTTGGAATTCCTGGGGTTTTTCCAGGATCTGCCAAAGTGTGAAAATTTAATCGGTTGTGGACTTTCCTGGCCTAAGACCACACTGATAAGAACCGATGAGGTTGCTGGTAAACGGTTTCAGACGTTCACGTATTACGGCAGATAGGATCTTGTTGGCGATGTTGAGGAGACTTATGAATTCGTAGATAGCGCAGTTCAGAGAGTCGCCTTCTTGTGAATCCGACAAATGATGCTGAGTTTCCATTCTTCAGGCATAATTTCTTTGGACCAGATTTAGCTTATGAGTTGGTGGATGTTATTTAAAAAGTCATCTCTGTCGGCTTTAAAGAGCTCAGTGGGAGGGCCATCATTCCTATCTTGAGCTTGATTGTATATATTCCTGTCCTCACTTCATTTGGGTCGGGTGGTTGGCAGTTTTCGCTGTTGTTGCCAATATTGAATGAATCGTTCTGCCTGACAGCGGAATGTTGTTCGTCATCGCCGTTTAACAGTCTGCAAAAGTAGTTCTTCCATATCCTCAGCATCGACTGTGTCTCAACTACGATATTTCATTGCTGATCTCGACTCAGGTCGAGCCTTGTATCCTTGGCCTTGACGTTTTACACATTGGTAAGACTTGCGAACATCGTTCCTGGACTGCCACCTCTCTATATCCTCGATCGCGCGCTTTTCTTGATCTTTTTTCTTCTTTCTGAAAAGCCGGTGATCTTCCTTTCTTCTCTCTCTCTATAGAGCTCAATGGCAGCTCTGGTCTTCACCTTCAGCTTATCCTTGTAGGCCTGTTCATGGCTGCGAGCATCTGTCGGCACTCCTCATCAGACCACGGGTTTCCTGCTGCCGGGCGAGAAAAATCGATCACTTCAGTTGCGACTCATCTAATGTCTTGTTGACATCGTCGCCACTGTTCTTCGACATGGTGGTGGTATGTTGCTATTGGAGAGAAAGACTTGGCGGTCTCTTGCGATTGCAGTCTTTCATTAAATCAACTTCCCTTAAACTGATCGCATACTGCCACGATTTTGATGATAAATATTTAGTGGTACGTGATGGAGAAGGTGACATCAAAGAGGAATTACCAAGAACAGAAGAAATGAAAGTACGTGTGCTTAGTTTGTTATGTTCGTCTAAAAAAGCTTTACACCAACACCATCTGACCAGAATTGAACAGACAATGGCAATCATCAAAATTTATTTGCCAGTGAATTCTCAATTATTTCTTTCCAATAATCGACTTATCTGAAATGAAATGGATATGTTGACCATTGTTAACATACACAAGAACTGTTAATTGCCAGTTTGTTGCTTCAGCCATTAGACAAGGATCCTACAAATTTCCTGACCCATCAAATGTGTTGCGATTATGACAATGCATGGGATCCCAATTAATTTTTTTTTAATTTGTGCTTCATTGTTCATTTAAAGTTCCTAGAATCATATCCATGGATATGAATATTTAATTTCAAGCGAATAATTCGTTTTTCACGCTCATGTACATCCCCATCGCAGCATCATTCTGTCATTCATTTGCGTGATGGAATTCCAACACGCATTTCATTTGCATGTCATAAAATAAATAATGAACTCTGTCATAGAAGAACCAATTGTGGAAGATACTGTTCGGAGATACACACAGACAATTGGAACACATGGAAACCCCAATATTTCTTATAACTATAATAATCCAGCTAACTTTTGTAATTTCGTAATTAATGAGCGTATCGTCATTGCGCCCGCAAAAGCGAAGTAGTTAAGTAGATGTCTTTGGAGATAAAGAACAGTCATTCGTTGACCTTGAAATATAATTTGTTGCCAATGACATCTTCTCCGACGATTTAAAGAAGTTTAAGTAACTTGTTGTCACTCGATAATTGATATGAGCTCTTGGTCAACTAATTGTCCCGAAATATATCGTCGATAATGAGTTTTTATGATTTTTGTCAAACTTATTAGCTGTAATTATCACCCATTTAACAAGCAATATGTAGCTATAAAATATTTGGTTAATTAAGATTCATTATTGTATGAATCAGTAGTTGAATCCTATGACGACCATTTTTATTGTTAAGTGGACAATTTTTACAGTTCGCAGGGGAACTCTTTTGTTTTTGCCAATCTATTGTTTGATAATCGTAATGTGGATTCGCCCTAAATGAAATATAACTGCACTTTCTGTGCACTGCAATACTGAGGACTAATGTGTATCTATAGATGACACTATACCAAGGGAATACCTAAGGTATTCGTTGAATTATGCAAGAGATAGGCTGTTGGAACAATTGATATGTGCCTGTCGTCCTATCTTAATGGAAGGAATCGAAGTGGTAAAAATAAATGCAATAAGGTGAACTGCAAGAATTGAGATGTCATAGCAAAGTATTCTGGATTAGTGTTGTCAGACTGATTTTATGTTGAAAAGTTCAAATAAGTGACGGGCAATCGGTCAGATGGATATTTGTTTTAATTATCATTACAGGAATGACATTACACACAGCTTGCACAGAGATATGGAAGATTAAAATTATTTTACTAATGAAAAGTATAATTGTATGGTAGTGGGTGAGCTAGGTATAACAACGATTCTTACTCTTAAGGGTAGGCCCCTGGCAATTTCTGTTGGGAAATTTTTGCCGATTATCAATTCAATGATCGAAATTACAACAACAACTTGTGTATTACCACTATTTTGGTTAGAATTATAGCTATTTCGGGCTTTACCAAGTGTCCTCATCAGATTCCTTCTAAAAGTGATGCTAATGGAACGTTCAGTTCTCTGTATGATTATTTGAAAAAAATTGTATTCCCTATTCGGGGATTCAACTTGTAATCCCGTGCCTAGTTAGCCAAGTTGAACGAAAGCGCTCAATTCCGTAGCCGATACTGACAGCCCCGTATCCTAGGGATATCTTATTAATTGGAACTGGCCCTCCAGGTTGGGGGTTGTGCTTTCAGTTAACTACGCACGCATAGAAAAAACCTATTGTAACGAAGCAACCAATAGCCTGGGAAAGAACTGATTTTATTGTTGACGAAGCTGCTAAACGAAAAAACAAAAACGACGTTCGCATCTGCACCTGGAATTTGAAAACATTTGACTTGAGAGGAAGCCCTAAACCGATACAAAGCTGACATTGCTGCCATCCAGGAAATACGATTTGATGGCCGGGCAAATTGAGGATGAAAAACTGTGACATCTACTGCGGACCGTTGTACAGTAAGCAAAAACAGCGACTTTTCGGATGCCAGACTTAGGCAAGAATACTTATGTGTTCAAGACATTAGCGAACGCATTGTTACAATTCGCCTTAAGGACAAATTTGCCAACATAAGCCTTATATGCGCTCACGGTCCGACGGAGGAAAGCGTTTACATAGCTGAAGATTGCTTCTACGAGCACCTTGGCAAAACCTATGAGCGACTACCGAAGTACGATGTAAAAATTATGCCGAAAGATTTCAACGCAAAGGTAGGAAGAGAAAACATCCAAAGCAGTATTGTCGGAAGACACAGCCTACATTACAACACGTCTGGTAACAGACAGGCTGGCAAATTGACTTCGCTACGAAATTGCGATAGAAAAAAGGCATGCATCCAGTATTTTGGATGCCAGAAGATTTCCAGGGGCTAATATCGACTCGAACTACTACCTTGTTGCAGCCAAGGTAAGAATGCGGATTTCCAACACGTTGCAACAATCCAGAAATACTGTGAAAAAATATATTTTCGAATGACTGCAATCGCAAGAGACCGCCAAGACCTTCGCGCAATGCGTATTCCTTAACCTCTCGATTCACACCAGACCACCAGCATCGAATGTCGAAGATCAACGGCATCGATGCCAACAGGCCATTAGACCATCGGCAAGTGATGTACGCCCACCAGCAAGAAACCCTTGGTTCTATAAGGAGTGCCGACAGATACTAGCAGTCTTTACCGAGGCAATATCAGCCAAATCTGGTCGGATAAAATTATGCATGAAGAATGGAACATCAGCATTGCTGGAAGTCCAAATCGATACCCACCACCTATTCATCGATTTCAAAAAAATTGGATTATCCAAAAATATTTTACCCAATAAGTCATTGCCTACCATTTTGTATTGTATGAATAATTGTTGTCTATAATGTTGTACAAGGTGGGCCAAAAGAGATCACCCTGTTGAAAGATGCTCTTATTTCTGCAAATGGCCGCCAATGTCGAATCTGTTTTGACATTTGTGGACTAGACAGATGTCGAATACAAGTGAACAAGCCATGGACCGATACACTCCCCATGAATGGGGAATAATCGAAGTGGACGATTTTTCGACCAAAATCATAATGAGCGATGAGGCTCATTTCCACCTCAGTGGTTACGTGAACAAGTAAAACTATCGCTTCTGGGGCACCGAAAATCCTCGAGTAACGCAAGAGGAGCCATTTCACCCGCTCAAAGTTACTGCATGGTGCGCTGTTCACGCTGGAGAAGTCATCGGGCCGTTTTTTTTTTTGCCGCTGCTAAAAAGACAACAGTGGACGGTGCGCGCTATAGGGCCATGTTAACCGAGTTTTTTCCCCGATTGGACGAATTAGGACTAGAGGACATGTGGTTCCAACAGGACAGAGCAACGGCACACACTGCGCGAGCCACAACCGATATTCTGATGGCCGAACAACATCGGATGACTTCTCTTGAGCTTCATGAATACTTTTGTAAAGTGCTAACTTCTATGCTACTTCACTTAGAGGTACGATTTCTTGCCACAATAGCTATATAAATCCTAGTAATATAATAAAAAATTTTATATAATGTAATATAATATAAATCGTTAAAAATTTTAGTTACGTTCTTGTGTCATTTAAATAATGAACAGGGACAGAAAACGAATCTGCGAAAACGCGATGATCTACAGAATCATCGAGAAAATATAACCTCAATTCAACCTTTCATATGGGGGCAGAAGGTCCCACCATCGTGTAAAAAGAACACAAGCACTGTTGCGCTAAAAATGTTTTTTTTTACTGAAAACGCGTATAAACTTTAAACTCCAAAATAATTGTCATATCGGCTCGTTGATTCTCTACGAATGTTGTGTTCACGAACCGCGATTTTGTTGCATAATTTCACGTGTCTTCGAAAAAACGAAAAGTCTCCACTACTAGTAAGTAATTATCAAAACTTCGTTGCATACCTTTAGGGGTACATGATTACGAATTTGTAATGCCCCTGTCACACCGACAAAACACAACAGACCTTAATACCCAGATGAAGTAACTCAATATAAAATTGTGTTGACAATTTTTTTTTTGTATTTTGTCAACACGAAAGGACACACAACATCGGCGAATTGGGCTGAACGTCGCTGTTAACAGATATAACTTTGAGGTAGAACGGGACATTGTCTATCTTGGCATCGCTATTAACTCTGACAACAACATATCGTCAGAAATCAAACGTAGAATTACTCTTCCCAACCGCTGTTTCTTCGGGGTAAGAAGGCAATTCAGTAGTGAAGCCCGCACTCGAACTACTAAGGAGATTCTATATAAGACTCTGATCATCCCAGTCGTGCTCTACGGCGCTGAAGCATGAACCGTCTCAAAAGCGGTTGAAGAAATCCTTGGTCGATTTGAGAGGAAAATTCTTCGAAAAATCTTCAGTCCCGTTTGCGTTAATGGTCAATGGAGACGAAGATTCAACCAAAAACTATACGAGCTGTACAGCGATAGCCCCTGGTCAAAAAAAAATCCCCATTGGATGCTTAAGATGGCTAGGATATGTTGAGCGAATGGACACTCATAAAACGGCTCGCAGAGTCTTCAATTCCCAGCCAGACGTCGGATGTAGTAGAGGAAGACCTCGCCTTAAGTGGCGCGCACAAGTAGAAACCGACCTCAATCAACTTGGAGTGCGCAACTGGTGGCAGTTAGCTAAGGACCGGGCTAATTGGGGCGGCATGTTGGTTGAGGCCCAGGTTCATTCCGGACTGTAGCGCCACTTTACAAAGTTAGTAATCAAAATATTCACTAGAAATTGTTTTTATGGCAAAACAACGTTTTCCGGCTAAGCTTGTAGATATCACGTCTTAAGCCTAACCAGAAAAGATCGGAATAATGTAAAGCTAAATTCATTATCAATCTAGACCCTAAAACACAAGACACAGCGAGCTAGTTTTATGCCATAAGCTTGACCAGTTCGCAATGCAGCAGCCATGTTTTTTTTTTCAGATATATACTCAGAAATGCGCCAACCCTGCAATAAAAAAAAAATAATCCGATAGTAATGCTAAAGGAAGATATAGTTGGGTTAGGCATCTCGAAGTCCAGCATTCAAATACATTAACGAAGTCCAGCCATTAATACATCTTTCTGTATCAAGCTGCCAAACAATCAAATTGGTTTAATTGCCTAAGCCTCTGAAGAGTTCAATGTCCCCCAACAAGTTCACCATCTAAGATTCTCTATAGTCCCAACCAGTTGTCGGTGAAGAGCATTTATCACCCTAATGGCTGTCTATCATTCAACATCTGCGTACTCAAAACAGAACTCAAAAGTCATCTCAATAAGGAACGGTTCCTCTTCGACCAACATTCGTACACCTGTTTTTAAGCACCACACACAAGATGCACATAAATCAGTTTCAGAATTTAATTATTTGCGATCGCCTTCTTAGATGACTTCATCCCAATCCCATTCAAGTGTTAATCACAGGCAAACTGAAAAAAAAAAAACTGGATCTCCAGAGAATTATGTATCCCTTGGGCAGCATCCATCATCGGTGGGCAGTAAACACGTTGTGCTTCCCAGCATCCCACAGAATGCGAAAAGGCGTTAATGATCCCGCCTGGATTTCGAAGAGGACAATTTTTTGAACTGGTTGCAGAGTTATGAATTAAATTCCCACGCAGAGCTTCCCATTCCATATAAATAGACGAACGTAATTCCTGCAGGCATAGATTCCTTCTTCCAGTCAGCGAGAAAACTGTACCAACACCATGCAAGTGAACATAGTGATCGGTGTTGTGACCATTTTTTGCACCTTGGTGGCAGCGGATAGTCTTGTACGAGACTCACGACAAGCTGGGCGATATGGTCCAAACTATGGAGGAATAAACTATGGACCGGGACAAGCCAGCAGACCGAGTAGTCAAAGCGTTATACAGGGAGCCGGTAGTCGTCCATCACTTTCGTCGGGATATGGTGTTGGTGCACCCATTGGGCGACCAGCAAGTGGACCCGTGTTTGGTGTGAGCAGCATTGGTGGCAGACCGAGTGTTCAAGGTGGAGGACCACGTCCTGGTCCTGTGTATAGAGGACCACCAATCAATTCAGCTGGTAGACCTGTAAATAGCTATAAGGGTTAGAAAGGGTTGGGATTCAGTTTGAGAATTTTTTCTAAATGAAATTAATAAAGTTATGGACGAAAATATTTTTTTTTTTTTATTGAGAAGTGGACGTGGAAGGATTTTTTCGATGGCAAACTAAATAATTCAATATTTTACAAAAGGACATTTATAAAGGGCGCTGTGGTTTTTCGAAAGGTTTTACTTGAAGTTGCAATTATTCATGTTGCAACAGGCTCTGGAATATGGTGAAACGATCTTCGGAGATCAATTCACCGGGGGCAACTGTTACATAGTCTTGCGGTAAGGTCTGAGCGATGAGTCTGCGGTAGTCGCCACAAGGTTTTAAGTCTCCATTTTTCTTCTTTGTCATGTGAAGCGGACTAGCGCAAGGGCCCTCGGATGGTCTGATGTGTACTAGCTCCATCATAAGACTGAATTAATCCTTAGCTACTTTTAGTCATTCTGGACACAGCTGTCACATGGCGTTCCCATGGTTGGAATGTGGTGCCTCACTTGATGTTTTGTTTCGGAGCTATTGGATGGATTTCAAAGGCAATCTTGGAATTCCTTGAGGATAGAAAAGTGCTTTCATTAATGGAGATGACGGAAACGATTGGAGCTGGTGCAAGGGAAGATTTTGTCTGCGCTTTATGTCGTCAAGAAAGTCATGTTTGCGCAGGAGATCAGCACCAATTATAGGATAAGATACGTCAGCAATGCAGAAGATCGATCGGATGGGGCGACGTAATCCTATGTTTAGAGTAAGAGCGCACTGTCCGTAAGTTGGAATCTTGCTGCGTAGAGATAAAAATTGGTGATGCTTGTTCTGTCTGCACGTGTGGGAGGAACATTGAAATATCTACGCCGGGGTTGACGAGGAATTTCATTCCTGAAGTATGGTCGTAAATGAAAAGTCGACAGGGGCATATGGCACAATCAGTATCCACCGAGTCTACTGGTGGTGATTGATGTTTTCCTGTTTCTGCGTCCATGAGCACGGTGTAGTACACTTCTCGGCATTTTCGGCAAATCGGCGATGGTAAAAGCAGATTGAGGAGGCTGGAGATTTACTTTCATGCACCTTGGAATAGGGCTTCCAAGCACGCAATACCGGGATGTCGGTATTCCGAATGAAGATAACGGAATATTTTCCAATTCAAAACAGTGAAAAACTCAATGGAAGAGTGAGTTGCACGTATGTCTGCAAAGGACGGATTACCTTTGAGTGTATTCGTTACTTCTGAAGATTTACGGGAAATTGTTCAAAGCAAGAGGCTTCCTTCTGCCTTGATCATCAACATCTATTCGAATGATAGTCATGAACTATGGAATGACTCTTGGTATGGAAGTTATCCATGAATTGTCGCAATTGAAAGAAACTGACAACCGTTTCTCGCTTACTTTTGACGAGTGGATATCTTCAAGTAACAGACGGTAACTTAGCATAAACATCCATACCTACGCAATCTAGGACTAACTCGGTTTTTTTGTTTAATTATACCAGCCACAGTTTGTGTTGAAACTTTAAAAAAAATTAAGGAATTCAACCTTGATGAAGACAAAGATATCGTCTCTGACGATATCTGACGTAGCGTCGGTTATGGTTAAAACCGGCAGTGTGGTACCCGCAACTTTGCCATGCCCATGTTTTGCAACTTGGGACCGTGGATGAACTTTTTAAAAAACTTGATTCAAGGACAAATTGATGACGATCCACTTCAGATTTTGGAGGCCGAAACAAATAACGACGAATACAGATGAATATAGACCGCGGTACTGAAAGCCCTACCTTGGAGCTGTTGCTACGTGCTGGAGTGACACGGCGAGAACGGTTGTCTCTGCTTCTTGTCATGAACCGATCAAACTTCTGTGGTAGCTTTGCGACTTGCCTGGAGAGCTCCGGAAACGGTTTATCCATTTCTTGTCGTTCAGATGATCGGGAAATGGGCATGAGTTGTTCTAGGTTCTGGTGATGTTGAATGTCTACTATTCTATCAGCAAGTTGGGCAAGGCTATTGTTGTCGAGGCCGTCAGCTGTGGCAAGAAAAACTTGAACTTGTGGTGGTAAGTGGCCAGAAGGTTGTAAAAGTGGATTCTATCAAGTTACCACCTAGTCGGTGCATCTCCATAAGAAGATCTGATGGACGTCTGCTGCTCAGTTCTAAGCCAGACACAAGGGTTTTAAGCAGCCGTTCCTGAGTAATCGAAAAATGGTTCAGAAGGGCCTTTCTGATAGTTTTATACGGATCTTGAGCAGGTGGTTTGATGACGATGTGCTCAATTACAGATAATGTATCCTGGTCAGGACGGGAGATAACAGCGTGGTGCTTCTTCGTGTTTGCAGTTATTCTTCTTCTTTTTTGGTGAGTGCATAAGCGCCATTATTGATTTTTTTTTGTGATCTATTGTGTTTGTAAAAAAAAGGGGGTGGGGATTTTTAGTCTTCAAAATATTTTATCTATTTTTTTACACAACCAACTTTATTTGAAATCGTATACTTATAACACAAAACAGTGAAATTATAAAAAAAATCAAAAATATCGTGTTTCTGTTGTAGTGAACCTACGTGGCAGTTCGTCGCACTAACCACCGCCTCGACCGTGTAAACGGTGAACAAGCCTGTTCGCCCCAATCGCGATATTGAGGAAAGAGCCTTTTTAAGTCACTGTCATCTATGCACTGAACTCCAAGCTTGGCGATCTGAGAACCACTGTCTTACCGTATTTAATGCGGAACTACAAACTGACCAGATTGGGCATGCGGAAACCAATGCTTATGGGAAAGAAGTTCGTTGTCAAGTTACGTTGCCACATAACTTCGAGTAAAGTCTCTGAATTTAAAAACGGATTACAACAGTAGGCGGTGAGATCCCCGATATTGTTTAACAATTGTACAAGTGGTCTTGTAGGTTCTCCCAGACATGCTAAAGCGTACACAGATGATCTAGTGGCGTATAGAGCAGGTTTGAAAATCGGAGTCATCAAAATACCCTTGCAACGTGACTTCGTTAACATTAAGGGATATTGCGATGATTGGAAATTGAAGATCAATTTCCAGAAAACCGAAACGATTTTTTTTTGGACCCCACTGCATAGAGCTTCTAGCGATACCAGAAAAAAACTGGAAAAATTGTGTATCATTGGATAGTATGGACAGCCGTTGGTGGCTCTGTCTCGCAGTATGTAATATAGGGTGTCCGCCGGGAAGGTATACTACTTGGTTTGTTTATAATTTTTTTTTATTTAATGTAAGAGAATGGATCTTATATTGATAAATGTTCGATTTAATGTCGGCAATTATGTATGGAATACAATATCAGGTAAATGCCCGCCTCTGTTAGTCTTACAGATGCGAGCCCTTTTGAGCACATTTTTCATTACATTCTCACACAACTCACGCGGTATTTCATTAATTTCACGAATATTTAGTTTGAGTTGCTCAAGCGTTTCTGGTTTGTTTGCATAAACCTTGCTTTTCAGATATCCCAACAAAAAGATATCCGGAGCAGTCAATCAGGCGACCGTGGATGCCAATCAACATCACCATTTCTTGAAATAACTTGTGGTGGAAAGAGGTCTCGCAGCAATTCCATTGTAATCCTGGCTGTATGCGATTTGGCACCGTCTTGTTGGTACCACATGTTAATCAAGCCCAAAGTATGCAGTTGTGGTGTTAAAAAGTTTTCAATCATATCACGATATCGCTCCCCATTCACTGTTACCGTTACGCCGTTTTCATTTTCAAAGAAGTAAGGTCCAATGATTCCTCCTGACCAAATTGCACACCAGACAGTAACTTTGAATGGATCCAAAGGTGACTGATGAATAATTTGAGGGTTTTCCATTGCCCAGAACCGACTGTTCTGTTTATTCACATATCCATTCAAATGAAAAAATGCCTCGTTAATCGTTATGATTTTTTCATGACAATAGGGGTTGTCATGGGCTAGCTGTAACATCCTATTGGCATATGTACGGCGGCGTAAATGGTCTTGTGGAAGAAGCTCTTGTGCCAACTGAATCTTAAATGGAAACAAAAGCAAATCCTTGTGCAAAATTGTGGCCAAATTTGATCTTTGAAGACCAAGCGTCGAATTTAGGTTCATGGATTGTTTTGAACACATCCTTGAGCAGCAGTAATGTTTTCAGCTGATCTTGTAGTACGTTGTAGTCCATGCTTGGGCCTATCACCTTCAGACCTTATTTCTTCGAAATCATTTACCACACGATATATAGTGCGTTTTGTTGGAACGTTGTTTCTCCCAAAAATTGTACTTAACTTTCTCATCGTCACAGTAATCTATGATTGAATTTTATAAAATGTTTCAACAATTAAAACACGTTGGTTTATCGAATATTTTCCCATTATAAATTTGCCACGTGTCTACTTCACTACCAAAATGGCGGCAAAATAAAGTAGTATACCCTCCCGACGGACACCCTGTCTATGGCAGGCTGTTCCAGTACGACCCGCCAGACAACAACTTTTCTTGTATGCAGTGCGTCATCTGCATAGCTTTCTCATCCTTGGCCGAACTTACTTATTTTCCTTGAAAACATGTGCTGTTGCTAAGTCACTGTGTTGCCAACTTAAGATTCGTAAAAATTGCCGTGTTCCCAGCTTAAGATTCGTAAAAATTGCCTGTGTACCCATCCATATTTTTTCGAACCATAGACCACATACTGCGCCCTACTTGAAACATTCGTTCTGCCAAAAAAAAAAATCTACCATTCCAATCACAACCATTATCGTCACAATCTCGTGGGTACTTCAAGCCTGCAGGGTGCAACTAGTTCGCTTTCAATGTTCCATTTTTGGGCATTTCCGCTCTGTTGGATATCTCGAAACATCTATTTTTCCAAATTCCCGAGAACTATCATCTCTTAGTGCAATTTCTTGTATTTATGCAACTCCGACCTTGCATTCGAAAGGGAAACCCCACTCTTATCGACCTTTATCTCACGGATCGTGAGTAAATATTTCCCATCGGCAGGTAAGCAAAGGCCTAAGGTGATGCCATAAATAAGTGGACGAAGCCCATTCATCTGCTCGGAAATTCTATTCCCAAACTCTCTGATAACAAGTCTCACTTAATAAAACTGTAGCCCTTAGTGAAAACAAAGGAATCTCCACAAGCAGGTATATACCGCTCGACCTTTACCGCACCATAAAAGTGCACGGCAGTTGACACTGATCGCTGATGACGAAGAGCATTTTTTTAGGCTGCCATAAAGGTGCACACTGGATTTTTTAGGCTGTCCACCTAATCGGGACGAAAACCAATTAGTGACCTACGTGCGCTTGGTGGTGTTTCAATCGCGTTCTATCATAAAACCCAAAAACGGACCGATAATCCGTCATAGAGGTGAATAGATAAACAGAAAGGATTGCGATGGGATATAAGACGACTTCGACTGCGTCAACGACTACAACTACCTGTATGCATCTGCATGTGTGTGCAACCGATTCTCGGAGAGCGTCCCATTTCCAAAAACGTTCTCACATATAAAACCCAACTAGACTATCGACGGACGGATCAGTATTGAACGAAACGTCCAAGTGTCGAAATGTGTTCTTTAAAAGTTGTGCTCTTGTTGGTGCTGATAGTGTGTGCTGTAACCGCGTCGCCATGGAATAACTGGCGAACCGATGACAGTTTGGATCCTCTAAATTGGATACAAGGCTTTGGCGAAGATATGATTCGTAAACCGCGTCAATTGCATGGTGGATTGCCGCACAAGTCTCAGTATAGTGGGGTACTCTTCAAGAAGCTGAAACCACGTCAACACCATGCAAAACGCAAGTGGCGTGGAGCGGGACGCCTCAGACGAAAGGGTGCCACCCTTGGATAGTGAGAACGGGCCGGGAACTGACAAGCGTCTGTATGGACTATGAGTTTGTAAATATTTTGATTAAGTGATTTTTTTTTTTAAGAATAAATGAAAAGTTTAAAAAAAAATTCAATTTGGTCGAATGTTTTGTTTTTTGTTTCTTGGGCCAGTGACATTGGCAAGAGAGAGAGAGAGTGAGTAGATATGCTATCTGATGAATCGATGTGACGTTTCTATTTTCGTTTGGGTCGTCCGCACACGCACCGCTTACGAAATGGAGTTGGATGACCTGCTGCCAAGGGATGGGGGAACAGGTTGGCGTGATCATTAAAAATGTTTCCAATTCTTGTAACACTCGTTTATCAGATGGCTGATGTCTTGAATGCGTTTGTAACTGGATTTCGGACGTCGCGTCGGTCTTTGGAGATGAGCATGATCTCTGATTGCATGTTCTTGGCAGTGAATCAATCAATGTCTGTGATTGACGGTAACATTTCTATGGAAGGGTCTATAATTAGCTTGTTTTGTGTTTGGAATCTGTGTTGGTATTTTGGAATCTTTGTGCTCACTTAGGCCCCATGAGCGGAGTGATCAATGATAATTTGATGTGGAACCGCATGAGAATTGTGTTTCTGTTTATCATGGCATTATTTGATAAGAGCCAGAGATAGTGGAACCTAGATACTGGGGCAATATATGTCAATCAATATGGTGTGTCTATGTTTGACTCAATTTTGCCGTAAGTCTGCATAAGCTACCTTAACTCCTTGTCATAGATCTGTAAATCCCTTCGAGGCTCTTTGAAGTGTTTGTTGGTTAGGTAAGGCGTATATGCTCCGTCACATATGACATGGAGGATGAGAAGATATAATGGATAGGAGACGAGGGCAGCGTCAGTTGCGGAACAGCTTTCAACAACACTGAAATGGTGCTTAGTGCTGTCACTGGTTGAATAGCTATCGTATTGCCTATCATTTGATAACGCCAGAGCTGACCTTTTTCTTGGTGGGGTCGAATAATATGACTGGATACCTGAATCTCATCACAAGCGATCTATACACTCTGAAACTGGCTATTCGCTTATACCGGTCATTTTATTGTTTCGTCGATTAAACTGCGCTATAGTCCGGGTGAACTTTAGTATCAATTAGTCTAGTTGCCCCTAGTAAAGTACTTGATATTATGAAGATGGGTGAGTTTGGTTTCTACCTGTGCCTTATTTTAATTGGTGCTTCCGGAATGAACATGATCCCAACATGCCTCTTCAGTTGCGCACTCCAAGTTGGTTGAGATCGGTTTCTACTTCTGCGCGACATTCAAAGCGCGGTCTTCTTCTATTTCGTCCGACGTCTACATGGAAATTGAAGATTCTGCGAGCCGGAGTATTAGTGTCCATTCGCTCCACATGTCATCTTAAGCTTCCAGTGCGGAGTGGTGCTTCATTCCGCAATGAAACTGATCCCAACATGCCTCTTCAGTTCCGCACTGAGATCGGATTCTTTTTGTGCGCCATTCAAAGCGCGGTCTTCTTCTACCGCGTCCACGGTCACCGCGGGATGATCAGGATCTTGTATATGATCTCCATAGCTGTTCGAGTGTGGGCTTTTTCATCCAGATAAGACGTTGTTATCAGAGTCGGCTTCTCTAAGGTAGACGACGCCCGGTACTACCTCAAAGTTGTATCTGTCATTGGTGACATTCTGTTCTTATTCGTGCAAGTTGTGTGTCCTTTCATATTGATAGCATAAGCTTGGTCTTACCCTAATTTACCATTAAGACCATTTTTCGGCGCTAACTTATCGTGGATGTTACATCACGTTGAGACCGACCGATGATGAAAATTTCGTCGGCGTATGCTAGTAGTTGCTTCGACATATGGAAGATTGTGCTTCTGGTTGGTAGTCTCCCATCAGATTAGTCCTCAGGTGGCGTATAGGTGGGAAGTTAAATACCACTTATGGACCAAAACTAATTAGCGGTAAGATCCCCAATCAAAAAATCCTTTTATGCGGTAGCAGAAGAATTTCCAATATGGAGTCAACGGTGGCGTCTACAGTCCTATGGTTGGCTTAGCAGATTTGCACAATCCTCTCAAGAATGATGTTAAAAAAGTCACATGACAGTGTATCGCCTTGCCTTAATTTTTTTTGGTATCGAAGGTTTCGGTGAGGTCATGGAGCAGAAATAGCTCTCCATCGTCATCCTGCATAAACAGACGAATTTGTCTATGGATGACGAATTTGGGCGGTCTTTCCAAACTGGATGGACAAAACTAGGCAGAGCCATGCCTCTTTATAAATACTGTCGTATGCGTCTTTGAAATCAATTACATTGGGTGCTTTTTCCACGATCTGCCGAGCTGTAAGTGTTTGACCACTAAGACCTCTTTTCCTTAAAAAAGAAAAAAACAGGGAATAACAATCGATAATTCAAGGTAAGGATGTTTCATGCCACACTGTGGCCTTATATGAATGTAATGATCTTTGATCCTATTCTCGGGAATTCGTGTCAGTATGTTCTATTTGTTTACGCATTTACGAATTTCTCACAAGAAGCCTCCATATGGGTTCCACTAAAAATTCAAGTTGCGTTTGAGGAGTGAAGTTAGAGCGTTATGTGGAGATATTGGACTGTTACCAACGAACATGGTTTCAGTAAGACGGATCAACGTCACACACATCCAACATGTCACAGCCACGAGCTCGAGAATTTTTTACTGTCAAATTGATCTTAATAAGGGGTGATTTAGGCCTCCATGGAGTCCAAAATTAACCCCTATATGGACTATTTTCTGTGGTGTTATACCAAACTTAGAGTTTATGTCAATAAACCGACTTCCTTGGAGCATTTGAAAGAATAAAATCATCACGAAATGGCAGCCATCTTTAATTATAGTGAAAGCCGACTGCATAATGTCGTAAGGGATAAAACTCAATGCATGAGTAAAAAAAATAAAGCTTGCTAGTAGAATAACCGCTCGTTTAACAGAACACCAGAACACCAACAGCATGGAATGCCGAAGAACAATATGACAACGATGCCAACAAGCCATTAAATCAGCCGCAACTGATGTGATAGGTTTCTGGCGCACACCAGCAAGAAACCCCTGGTTTGATGAGGAATACCGAAATATGCTAGCAACCAAGAACAAGGCGTACAAGACTAAGCTGCAGGAGGAAGACGCGAGATGCAATTGAGCTCTTAAGGCAGAGAAGAAGGGAAGAACACCGGCTTTTCAAAAGAAAGTAAAAATACCAGTAAAAGCGCATGATCGAGGATATAGAGAGGTGACACTCAAGGAATGATGTTGGAATGAAGTGTAAAACATCAAAGCCAGGGGTATAAGGCTCAAGCTAAAGCCTGTCGAGATGAGCAAGGAAACATTGTAGTTGGAACACACTCAATGCCGAGGATATGGAAGAACCACTTCTGCAGACTCTTAAACGGCGATGATGATGAACATTCCGCTGACAGGCAGAATGAAACATTAAATAATGGCAACGACAGCGAAACCCATCCACCATCCGACCTAAGTGAAGTGAGGATAGCAGTATCGAAACTTAAGCAACTCTCCCGGAAATGACGGCTTTCGCACTGAGCTTTATAAATGGTGGAGAGTTGACTTTGTAAATAACATCCACCAACTAATAAGCCAAATCTGGTCGGATGAAAGTATGCCTGAAAAATGGAACCTCAACATCGTTTGCACAATCCAAAAAAATGGAGATTCTCTGAACTACCCCAACTACAGAGCTTTAAGTTTATTCATCATCGTAATATGGGAACGCCTGAATTTGTTTCCCAATAGCCTGATCGGCGTTTTTATGCCAGAAAATTCTACAAATGATCAAATCTCCACACGTCGATAGGTACAGGTACCACCTAACCTATACATCTATTTCAAAGGCACATGCCACAGAAATTATAGAGACGAACTATAAAGAGCCATGTCTAGTTTTGGTATAAAACCCAAACTCGTCCGTTTGTGTAGTAGGTGGATGGAGAACTCTCACTGCTCCATCAGGGTCGAAAACGACCTCACCGACATATTCGATACCAAAAAAAAAAGAATTTAGGCAAGGCGATGCGCTGTCATGTGACTTCTTCAATTTGATTCTTGAGTTCAAAACTCCCGACCCAACACCAGAGGCACAATTTTCCAAAAATCGGTGCAACTCTAGCATACGCTGACGATATTGACATCATTGGCAGGACTCAACGTGATGTTATAGCCACGTTTGCTATTATAGAGAACGATTTTCGGGATGTTGGGTTTTCGGGATCTTGGTTTTCGGAATTCTGTCCGATTCCCTTGACGGGCTATGGAGATGCAGAGTCAACCAAGAACTATATGGTACGGCGACATAACCTTTAGTCAAAAAACTTCACATCGGACGGATTAAGATGGCTAGAACATGTAGCACGGATTGACACTAATACTCCGGCTTGCAAAGTCTTCGATTCCCAGCCAGACGTCGGAAGCAGTAGAGGAAAACCTCGTCTTAAGTGGAGCGCACAAGTAGAAACCGAACTCAACCTACTTGGAGTGTGCAAATGAATGCATTTAACTAAGGACCGGGCTAATTGGAGAGCCATGTTGGTTGAGGCCCAGGTTGATTCCGGACTGTAGCGCTACTTATGTAAATATACAACGAGAAGGTTTCATCGTAATTGTATACGCAGAAGACATTGCAATAGCTGTAACAGAAAAGTATCTTAATACCCTTCAGCAAATATTACAAAATGGTCCCCCTGTACTTCCTAATGGTCCGCCAGATGTGTACTCAGCCCGAATCCTCAAAAAAAAACTTTTTAACAGGGAATACTAAGTCCCGCACATTAACCGTCCAAAACTTAATGATCTTAGTCTCAAGTTTGCAGAATCAGCCAAGTACCTGGGTATGTCCTTATATAAGAAACAGAACTCTAAAACTAATATCAATGAACTAAATTAGCCCAAGGATGCCGACTGCCATCTCGACTTATTGAGATGGCAGTGCACTTTACCATTAACCTATTCTGGGTAATAGGTCACAGAGATATACCAGGGACCTGTAAGGCAAATAAGCTTGCCAGACATGGCACTACCCTTGATATACTACCGCCAGTACAAATGTTAATTATGATCCTCCTAAGTGTCCTAAATCAAACTCGATGCTACCAATAAAGAATACCGCAGATGGATACGGGTCAGCGTGTTTAATATCTAGGCAACTCTGGCCCAACTATAACCAGAAGCGCTCTCTCTGTTCGATTATGATGAACAGATCAAACATCAATCCCATCATCGGAGTTTTTACAGGCACGGCCCTCTAGGCCTACATGCAGAGAGACTACCTCTTTACCAATTACTTCTGCAGAAGCTGTTTGAACGAGAAAGAGAAGGGGTGTATTCCTCACCTTCTCTACTTTTGTGTAACTCTTTCCAACATAAGAAAACTCCATCTAGGAGACTTTGTTCACAATCTAGGTGAGCTGGCTGCCAGAAACCTCCTCCGCTTTATAGTTTCCTCGGTATGTATCGATTAGGCAAACGAATATCGAGAAAAAAATCGACAGATCTGCGTACCTTTTTTGGTCTAAGTGTATATAACCTAAGCTAAGCTATCTCGAATTTAGAGTTCACACCATCTTTCCTGACGCATTTGAAACGAAAAATTCATCACGAAACGGCAGCCATCTTGAAGTCTACCTGCCGAGCCGTTATTAAGCAAATTTACTGTTCGACCGAATTAGTGCTCCGAACAATATTTTCAGAAATAAATTGAATGGCACACTTTTTTTTAATCAATCTTCTTGATACACCTGCCACAATCTGTCCTTATCGAGGTTGTGTGAAAAATATTTATATCGAGGCGGTCATCTCCCTATTCTATGTTCTTGGTTACTTGTAAGATTGGGTCACCTTGAGCATAATATTTCGGTATTCGTTAACCTATTCAACATTGAAATCGGATTATCGGGATAACAAAGGCGGTTGAACGTCACAGGTCAACAATCACCAGCTAGATATACCAGCTAGACTCTCATAACATGCAGCTTACGATGCATTTTCTGTCAAAAGAAAACCATTCAAGGTATTCAATCGGACTTGCTTATGGAAAGTCCATCGTTAACCTTATAAGGGAGCACTTAACGACTGAATATTTGTTCACTAAACCACTCCATAAAAGACTGCATTCGGCTTCTTGTTTCACCGCCATAAACAGCTCCAGATAGGTTTTTAAGTGCACGACACCCCACCTAAGGCATATCCACATTCATTCATAAATCACTCCTCGCAGAACAATGATGACACACCGAACATCTAAATTTAATGGAATTTTGTAGATTCATTGATTTTTTTTTTTTGTGGAAATTACCGCCTAGTGGGCCGGGTACATTTCTCACGCAATATTTACCCTAGCAATGTCTTACAATCTATACATGTACTCAGATACGCGTACGTTATCACTGTGGTGAGGGGACAACATTTGGTCATGTATTTCATCTAACAAAAGATACAAATCGATGTCGAAACGCACCCATTGAAAAAAGGTTTTTAGGGTGTCTATTCAATTAGCACCGTGCCTGCGGGTGCCAAAAATCGTAAGAGTGCGTAAATACAAGTACATGGGGTTGCGTGTTGGATATTTGCACCGCAAATTCACAACTCTCATGGCTGGTCTTCAAGTTGAAGTATATAAAGTTGGAGTCAGTGCGGTGTACCCTTAGTAACGCAATCAGTTCCATTCCGAGTAAATTGACCCAAAGGCCGAGACTAAAATGAAGACTTCTGTTGGATTTGCTTGTATCCTAGTGATCATCTCTGTCTGTACTGCATTACCGGTTGAATCGAGCTTAAATGTGGCGATATTGAGCGCACCAGAAGTTGGGGAAACAATCCCTACAACCCTCTTGGATGTGGATGAACCAGTGCCTAGTGACGCTGATGCTGAGCTGAAACGAGATACCCGTGGACTTGGTTTGGGTGGATTTGGCAAAGGCTTTGGGGGACAATTTGGCGGTGGATTTAGCGGCAAATTCGGTGGACTCGGTGGACTGGGACATGGATTTGGACATGGATTCGGTGGATTCGGGGGATTTAGTAAACCATTCCTATTTAAGAAGTTCTAGATAAAAACGCATGCTTCTGCTATAAGCTTAGGTTATATGTTATGGACTAGAAGTGTGAGGTATTGTGTATCTTTAACAGTTTAGTACAAATTAAAGTAAACGTCGTTTATGTGTTTAGTTATAAAATTCGTTTTATTTCTGAAGTATGAAATCAAATCATTCGTCAAATCCGTTTTCTTACCCAAAAGTTTGAAAATGATCTGAAAGTCGGACACTTTCTCTCTCATTCAAAGCCAACGCCTTATTCACTTTAAATAACAGGGAACTCATTCCGTAAAACGATTATCGTTGACGATAGTGTAGGAGACAGATACTTGGCTGGTACCTGACTTGTAATTGTTATATTGTGTCTGTGCACATGTATACAAATGCACCCGGTAAGCGCCCAGAAACTCTCCTTCACTATCGTCAGCGATTATCGTTTTAAAAGTTAAGATAAATGAGAAGATACTCAGATAAATCCAGTTCGGCTTGAAAGCCTTTAAATCTTATCTGGTGAAATATTAAGGACAGGGACTTGAAAGCCAACTTTCAACTGTACGCACTGGCATATCAGTAGCTGATAAAGGTGAAGTCTGCATCGTGACTTTGGTCCACATATCGGGACTTAAGTCCATAACCACAAAAAATCCAGCTGACCAAGGAACTTAAAATTTAAAACTTATCTGGTGAAAGATTAAGGACAGGGACTTGAAAGCCAACTTTCAACTGTACGCACTGGCATATCAGTAGCTGATAAAGGTGAAGTCTGCATCGTGACTTTGGTCCGCATATCAGGACTTAAGTCCATAACCACAAAAAATCCAGCTGACCAAGGAACTTAAAATTTAAAACTTATCTGGTGAAAGATTAAGGACAGGGACTTGAAAGCCAACTTTCAACTGTACGCACTGGCATATCAGTAGCTGATAAAGGTGAAGTCTGCATCTTGACTTTGGTCCACATATCGGGACTTAAGTCCATAACCACAAAAAATCCAGCTGACCAAGGAACTTAAAATTTAAAGCTTATCTGGTGAAAGATTAAGGACAGGGACTTGAAAGCCAACTTTCAACTGTACGCACTGGCATATCAGTAGCTGATAAAGGTGAAGTCTGCATCGTGACTTTGGGCCACATATCAGGACTTAAGTCCATAACCACAAAAAATCCAGCTGACCAAGGAACTTAAAATTTAAATCTTATCTGGTGAAAGATTAAGGACAGGGACTTGAAAGCCAACTTTCAACTGTACGCACTGGCATATCAGTAGCTGATAAAGGTGAAGTCTGCATCGTGACTTTGGTCCGCATATCAGGACTTAAGTCCATAACCACAAAAATCCAGCTGACCAAGGAACTTAAAATTAAAAACTTATCTGGTGAAAGATTAAGGACAGGGACTTGAAAGCCAACTTTCAACTGTACGCACTGGCATATCAGTAGCTGATAAAGGTGAAGTCTGCATCGTGACTTTGGTCCGCATATCAGGACTTAAGTCCATAACCACAAAAAATCCAGCTGACCAAGGAACTTAAAATTTAAAACTTATCTGGTGAAAGATTAAGGACAGGGACTTGAAAGCCAACTTTCAACTGTACGCACTGGCATATCAGTAGCTGATAAAGGTGAAGTCTGCATCGTGACTTTGGTCCACATATCGGGACTTAAGTCCATAACCACAAAAAATCCAGCTGACCAAGGAACTTAAAGTTTAAAGCTTATCTGGTGAAAGATTAAGGACAGGGACTTGAAAGCCAACTTTCAACTGTACGCACTGGCATATCAGTAGCTGATAAAGGTGAAGTCTGCATCGTGACTTTGGGCCACATATCAGGACTTAAGTCCATAACCACAAAAAATCCAGCTGACCAAGGAACTTAAAATTTAAATCTTATCTGGTGAAAGATTAAGGACAGGTACTTGAAAGCCAACTTTCAACTGTACGCACTGGCATATCAGTAGCTGATAAAGGTGAAGTCTGCATCGGGACTTTGGTTTACATGTCGGGACTTAAGTCCATAACCACAAAAAATCCAGCTGACCAAGGAACTTAAAATTTAAAACTTATCTGGTGAAAGATTAAGGACAGGTACTTGAAAGCCAACTTTCAACTGTACGCACTGGCATATCAGTAGCTGATAAAGGTGAAGTCTGCATCGTGACTTTGGTCCGCATATCAGGACTTAAGTCCATAACCACAAAAAATCCAGCTGACCAAGGAACTTAAAATTTAAAACTTATCTGGTGAAAGATTAAGGACAGGGACTTGAAAGCCAACTTTCAACTGTACGCACTGGCATATCAGTAGCTGATAAAGGTGAAGTCTGCATCGTGACTTTGGTCCGCATATCAGGACTTAAGTCCATAACCACAAAAAATCCAGCTGACCAAGGAACTTAAAATTTAAAACTTATCTGGTGAAAGATTAAGGACAGGGACTTGAAAGCCAACTTTCAACTGTACGCACTGGCATATCAGTAGCTGATAAAGGTGAAGTCTGCATCGTGACTTTGGTCCGCATATCAGGACTTAAGTCCATAACCACAAAAAATCCAGCTGACCAAGGAACTTAAAATTTAAAACTTATCTGGTGAAAGATTAAGGACAGGGACTTGAAAGCCAACTTTCAACTGTACGCACTGGCATATCAGTAGCTAATAAAGGTGAAGTCTGCATCGTGACTTTGGTCCACATATCAGGACTTAAGCCCATAACCACAAAAAATCCAGCTGACCAAGGAACTTAAAATTTAAAACTTATCTGGTGAAAGATTAAGGACAGGTACTTGAAAGCCAACTTTCAACTGTACGCACTGGCATATCAGTAGCTGATAAAGGTGAAGTCTGCATCGGGACTTTGGTTTACATGTCGGGACTTAAGTCCATAACCACAAAAAATCCAGCTGACCAAGGAACTTAAAATTTAAAACTTATCTGGTGAAAGATTAAGGACAGGTACTTGAAAGCCAACTTTCAACTGTACGCACTGGCATATCAGTAGCTGATAAAGGTGAAGTCTGCATCGGGACTTTGGTTTACATGTCGGGACTTAAGTCCATAACCACAAAAAATCCAGCTGACCAAGGAACTTAAAATTTAAAACTTATCTGGTGAAAGATTAAGGACAGGTACTTGAAAGCCAACTTTCAACTGTACGCACTGGCATATCAGTAGCTGATAAAGGTGAAGTCTGCATCGTGACTTTGGTCCACATATCGGGACTTAAGTCCATAACCACAAAAAATCCAGCTGACCAAGGAACTTAAAATTTAAAACATATCTGGTGAAAGATTAAGGAAAGGGACTTGAAAGCCAACATTCAACTGTACGCACTTGCATATCAGTAGCTGATAAAGGTGAATTCTGCATCGTGACTTTGGTCCACATATCAGGACTTAAGTCCATAACCACAAAAAATCCAGCTGACCAATTAACTTAAAATTTAAAACTTATCTGGTGAAAGATTAAGGACAGGGACTTGAAAGCCAACTTTCAACTGTACGCACTGGCATATCAGTAGCTGATAAAGGTGAAGTCTGCATCGTGACTAAGGTCCACATATCAGGACTTAAGTCCATAACTACATAAAATCTAGCTGACCAATTAATTTAAAATTTAAAACTTATCTGGTGAAAGATTAAGGACAGGGACTTGAAAGCCAACTTTCAACTGTACGCACTGGCATGTCAGTAGCTGATAAAGGTGAAGTCTGCATCGTGACTTTGGTCCACATATCAGGACTTAAGTCCATAACCACAAAAAATACAGCTGACCAATTAACTTAAAATTTAAAACTTATCTGGTGAAAGATTAAGGACAGGGACTTGAAAGCCAACTTTCAACTGTACGCACTGGCATATCAGTAGCTGATAAAGGTGAATTATGCATCGGGACTTTGGCTTACATGTCAGGACTTAAGTCCATAACTACACAAAATCTAGCTGACCAAGGAACTTAAAATTTAAAACTTATCTGGTGAAAGATTAAGGACAGGGACTTGAAAGCCAACTTTCAACTGTACGCACTGGCATGTCAGTAGCTGATAAAGGTGAAGTCTGCATCGTGACTTTGGTCCACATATCAGGACTTAAGTCCATAACCACAAAAAATACAGCTGACCAATTAACTTAAAATTTAAAACTTATCTGGTGAAAGATTAAGGACAGGGACTTGAAGGCCAACTTTCAACTGTACGCACTGGCATATCAGTAGCTGATAAAGGTGAATTCTGCATCGGGACTTTGGCTTACATGTCAGGACTTAAGTCCATAACTACACAAAATCTAGCTGACCAAGGAACTTAAAATTTAAAACTTATCTGGTGAAAGATTAAGGACAGGGACTTGAAGGCCAACTTTCAACTGTACGCACTGGCATATCAGTAGCTGATAAAGGTGAAGTCTGCATTGTGACTTTGGGCCACATATCGGGACTTAAGTCCATAACCACAAAAAATCCAGCTGACCAAGGAACTCAAAATTTAAAACTTATCTGGTGAAAGATTAAGGACAGGGACTTGAAAGCCAACTTTCAACTGTACGCACTGGCATCTGCATCGGGGCTTTGGTCTACAGGTCAAGAATTAAGTCCATAAATTCAACTGACCAAGGAACTTAAAATAAATTGCCATTGACAGCGTCACGAGTCTAGAGTTCTAGCTCAGAAGTAGTTGAAGGTCGACACAAATTTCACTACGAAACCATTTTTGGGTGAATGGAGGTTATAACGCGGTAAATTATTGATCTTGGGAAGAGATTCATCGGTCGCTCTTTGGTGGGGTTTTCGGCCTGGTGGAATAAGCGGTCCGTACTTTTTCGGAAGGGAAATGGAATTGCCATAACTATCAGCAGTGAACGTTTCAAATCGATGATGATTAACTTCTGGTAGCCGAGATGACATGAACACCGATGACATGTGGTTTCAAAATGGCATCGGTACATGCCTCACAAAGAATTCCACAAGGAATGTATATAAGAGTTTGGTTACCTCACGTTGGGGTGAAGTCAACTGGCCACCGAAATCTTGGTATTAAACACCTTTATGGTTGGGTGTTGCAGAATGAGGGTAGACTCTGATTCGCTTTCACTTGGCAATGCCCGGATGACTTCACCCTGTGGTGTGCCTCGTTTGTCATTATGGGATACAGGGTCCAATGTGAGCAATGTTTCGTTACCTTGTACCGAAAACCAATTCAGTGTCTATGGTCATCACTCAAATCACACCTTTTGACCCCTTATTTGTAAAGCCTATAAAAAATCAGTTTGACACCTCTCCCAGAAGTTATGTTATATGAGATTAAATTGACTCCTACCGATAACTACACCAGTAAGCCTCCAGTTTATTATGCTTTCGAATAAACCGCTTTTTATATTATTATGGCTTTCATATGCTACGAAAGAAAGTCCAACATAAGAAGATCAGAAACTCGCTCTCGCTTTTATCATATGTAAATCCAAATGACGATTTATAACCAAACCTGAGATATTCAAAACGTCTTTGCTAAAGACAACTCACACATTTTGACACCTCCAAAGCGAAAGTCATTCAGATTTACACATAAGGCTTGATATATAAGTCGAATCAATCGGTCTATAGTTTGAGCTTTATTCCCCCGAGGTGATGTCGTCCAATGAGCTAATACTTCTAATTGTGTGTCTCTTGCTGGTGGCTACGTCTGGCCTTTGTGACGAACGAAATAAATCTACGACTGTCGTGGATGATGGCTTGAGGTTGAGGTCAATCAAAGGTGATTAATTGATACCCCAAATTGGAGCAGCATTTATAAACGTTTTTTTTTTTTTTCTTAATACAGAACCTACGGAAGAGAGGCTATTCATCTCATCGTTAAAAAAATGGTTTCTAGGATATAAGGCTACGGAAAAACCAATTACAACCACACAAATCCAGATATTACCAGTCTATATTCCGGTTCCCATATACTCGGATGGGAAAATCCCACCTTCCAAGCAGTATTATGGAGCCTATCAAAAGATGCAGGGCAATAAGAAACCTTCTGTACCATATGGGATTTATCCTAATCAGGTGCACCACTCACATGGACAGGCTGCGCCTTATTATATCAAGAAGAAGAAGGGAGAGGCCTACTATACTTATGCTCCCAGTTATCCAAGTGTGGGACAAGCCAATGAGGAACATGATACGGTGGTGATTGACAATCCTGATCTCGATATTGATTTGGCGAACGAAGAGGAGAGTCTACCCGACAGAGACTTGGTAGACCATGTTCGAAGGCGCAAAAAATACAAAAAAAAGAAATTGCTTGGACAGTGATCTTGGCCACAGCATTTACTATTGAAATGAGCTTGACAATTTATTCATAAAAAATAAATTAGAAACCAAACACAAAACGGATAGCTGTGTTCAGAGAAACTGTCGCTTTGAGTAGATGATAATTAAACTTTTAGTGTTTATCAAAACATCTAGGGTTGTACGGCATTCGATGTTGCGTCGTATATACTTTTGAGATCATGAAAAAAAAAATATTCGGCATGAGCGGCAAGTACAGGGCCTTAATCCCAGTTTGTCCCTTCACAAGAGCTTAACCCACCACACCAAATTGGGTGAGCGATGTGTAGTGGTAATGTTTTCGCCTGTTGATTGGAAGGTTGCGCGTTTAATCCCAGCGAAAATCCATGAAACTTTTATTCAAAGAAATAAAGAAAGGTCGGTAGTTACTACTTAGAGTATACACAATCCTTGAAAGTTCTGCAAATTTAACGAACCCAAAAAAAAGAAGCGACTACAGAAGTTAGTTTGGACACCACCCATGGAGTACGTCTCCACTACATCCAAAAGATTTCCTACAACTCTCTTTGTTCCCCTTCTCCAACGCTCGTACTGTGGTAAACAATGCAAAGAGTTTGGTTTTGTCACTTTCGGCCACTGCATCCACGCTTACAAACGTTCCCTTAAACGCTCCGACCTTCTAAAATATAACGCACTACAAGGTTCTCGAGGTGAGATAGGGTGTATGAAGCTTATTAGTACAACACACCAGGCTAATGCACCCACTGTCATGGAGAGCTTCTCAAATTTACCCTCCGGAATCGGCGTCAAAGAGAAGGTTCCATTCTTTGTGGCGACACTATAACTTCGAGCAGACACTGGGCAGAGACGAGCACAGCCTGGCTAAGGCAACAACTTGTTCGTTTCCATGTATGTGAAACCATGACAGGGAGGTGAAACCATCTTTTTTGGTTTTCAGTTATGTCTGCATATACGAAGTATATGCTGTCAACACGAAAAGACACACAACATCGACGAATTGGACAGAACGTCACCATTGACAAATATTACTTTGAGGTAGTACGGGACTTGGTCTACCTCGTCTCCGCTACTAACTCTGACAACAACATCTCGTCACAAATTAAACGAAGAATTACTCTTGCCGACCGCTGTTTTTTCGAGCTAAGAAGGCAATTCAGTAGTAAAGCCCTCACTCGAATTACTAAGGTGATCCTATATAATACCCTGATCATCCCAGTCCTGCTCCACGGCGCTGAAGCATGGACCGTATCAAAAGCGGATGAAGAAATCCTTGGTCGATTTGAGAGGAAAATTCTTCGAACAGTCTTCGGTCCCGTTTGCGATTACGGGCTATGGAGACGAAGATTCAACCAAGAACTATACGAGCTGTACAGCGAGATGCCTCTGGTCAAAAAACTCCGCATTAGACGTTTAAGATGGCTAGGGCATGTAGAACTAATGGAAACCAATACTCCGGCTCACAGAGTCTTTGATTCCCAGCTAGACGTCGGACGCAGTAGAGGAAGACCTCACATTAAGTGGCGCGCACAAGTAGAAACCGACCGGTTCTTTGGACCAACTAAACCTGCTTCCTGTGTATTTCGCAGCCGCTATGCCAGATTATGCATAGCCGCCTCCTGTACTCGATAACGTAGATCAAGACATTCGCAAATCCTGTGGTGCAGATGGTGTTCTTCTAAGCTAGAAAAACCACTGCTTATGCATTTTTTATCTGTTATCACCAGAACTCTCTCCGGGTAGATGGACAACTGCATTTTTTTCTCCCTCCAGTTAAAAACCAAGTGCGCTAACCCTTTCCTTCTTTTCAAGGTCATGGAAACGCTGGTTAATCGTCAGCTTACGAAATATCTCGAGACATAGAAACTTCTCAATGACCGGAAGTATGGTTTTTTTAGCCAAAGGTCCATTGATGATTTTTTGACATATTTCACCGAATAGTGCAACCAATCAATCCACCTCGGTGGTGAAAGTGAGATTGTTGCACTTGATATTTCAAAGGCATTTCACAGGACTTAGCATCAAGACCTTCTATGGATTAGAAATTATCTTTCGAAACGTTCAATTCAAGTTGTTTGTACGGGGTGCAACTCACCTTATAAATGCCGGTGTCCCTCAAGGCTCAGTTTTGTCTCCGACTATCTTTCTCATTTTCATCAATGATCTCCTTTCTGCAACTTCTAATCCAATTCATTTCTTCGCTGATGACAGTTCTCAGGTTCTCATATTCGTTTTCAAGTCAACGTCCCTCATCATCGAACGTGGAATCTAAACGAGAACATATGTTGAGCTAATTGAATTCCGACCTTGACAGCATCATCAAATGGGGTAAATCTAACAGAGTAGAATTCAATGCTTCCAAACACACAATGCTGTCTTCTGTCGTTAAAGCGAAACCAATATCTAGAGCCATTATCCATGAATGGCATTTACGTTGAAGAAACCGAAAAACTTTCCATGCTAGGTATGTGTGTGAGTAACGACTTACGTTGGAACGACCTAATATTCCAAGTTTCCCTAATCGATGTTAGGTCACAATATATAAAGCGTTTATACGCCCTAAGCTTGAGTTTAACACCCACATCTGGTCGGGTGCACCTAAAACAACATTGCACCTCCCATATAGGATGCAAACGCGTGCGAAAAAAAAAACTTATAGGAGACATTAGAATATCGAACTCTTTAGTTTCGCTTGAACGCCGTCGAAATATCTCCTCCCTTACATTGTTTTATCGCTATTTTAACAACTAATGCTCTAATGAAATAGCCAGCTGCATTCCCCCCCATTCAACAATTCAGCCACAATACTCGTTACCCTATGAATGCAGTTTACCCCCAATCCCATCTTCAGACGAACGCTGAAATATAGAGATTCGTACATAAACCGAACAAAACGAATGTGGAATGCTCTACCAAACGCTGTTTTTCCTTTCCATTGTAACTTACAAGCATTTAAACCCAATGTGCATCGGTATCTGCCTTCTTCTTATCCCGAGTTTCCTTAACGCCCGCACTGTGCTAAAACATATAAAAGGTTTTACCAACCCCTTGAGTGCTCGAAAGTTATAAAAAAAATTAGAAGCTATCTTTCGAAATGTTCAATCCAAGTTGTTTTGGAAGTTTGAAAGTCTGCAAATCAACAAATAAATGCTGGTGTTCCCCACGGCTCCCTTTTGTCTACTACTCTCTTTCTCATTTATACAAGGTGGCGCAAAAGTAATCCTATAAAATGCTATAAATTTTGCGATTGGCCCCTAATGTCAGTTCTGTTTTGACAGTTGTGTAGTAAACACATACGAAATACACGTTAATAAACAATGTTGCGCTACACTGCTCCAGAACGCGGAATATTGGTGACTATTTATTTGAGCAATAATTGGTCGGTGACTTTGGCACAACGTGAATATCGTCGCAGATTTCCTAGCCGTCCAACGCCTACTGGTGAAACACTGCGATGTTTAGCCGCTCGCCTCGAAGAGACTGGCACAACACGAGATGCTGCCAGGCGTGGCAGACCCCGGAGTAGCCGTTCTGCAGAGAATATTGCTGCTGTAGCCGAAGATGTCATGGAAGCGCCGTCGACATCGACCAGACGACGTGCCACGCAAATGGGTATCAGTCGACGGTCTTTACAGCGAATTTTGGTACAAGATTTGAAGATGTTTCCGTACAAAGTCCAGACGGTGCATCAGCTGTTAGCTGCTGACCGCCAATCGCGTCTACGATACGCTCAAGCCATCCTTAATCACCACCAAGAGGAAGATGATTTTTCATCAAAAATAATCATGAGTGATGAGGCCCATTTCCATCTTAGCGGGTACGTAAATAAGCAAAATTTACATTACACCCGCTCAAAGTCACTGTATGGTGTGCTGTTTTCGCTGGAGGAGTCATCGGACCTTTTTTCTTCGAAGACGTCGCTGGCCAAACGGTTACAACGTGTTCTTTTTGCCGCAACTTGATGAATTGGGATTGGAAAACATGTGGTTCCAACAGGACGGTGCAACGGCACACACTGCACGTGCCACAACCGATATGCTGAAGGATGCATTTCCCGGGCGCCTAATCTCCCGTTTTGGCGATTTACACTGGCCAGCAAGATCGCCTGATTTGACCGCTCCAGACTTCTTTTTGTGGGGCTTTTTGAAGTCGCGGGTTTATGTCAACAAGCCTCAGACTTTTGCAGCTCTTAAAGACAATATCCGTCAAGAATGTGAGGACCTATCGCCGGAAGTTTTGGCCAAAGTGAAGGAAAATGTCATAAAAAGGGTTCAAATGGCAATCAACTGTGGCGGCGGCCATTTACATGTCATCATATTCTCGACTAGATGTAAAAAAAATTAAAAGACCAAATAAAAATAATCCAGAAGAAGAATCAAAGTTTTTCTTTTTTTTCTAAATTACAGCCAAAAAACATCGGAAGGTTATTTTTGCGCCACCTTGTATAAATGATCTCCTGTCTACAAGTTCCATTCCATTTCATTCCTTTAAAACAAATGTGCATCGATTACTCCTTTCTTTTTATCCTTAATCTCCTTACAACTTTCACTATAAAAAGGATATAACAACCCCTTGAAGCTAGCTACGCAAATTATAAACAAAATCTGAGTGATCACCGGAGAAGACCCCACTTTGGAGACCTTAGTTTATAAAGTGTGTCGACGACTTGTTCAATCCCTACAATTTTCAAATCATCTAAATAAAAAACAAAAATTATGGCGCAATAGGCTCGTTAGTACCCAGGGCCTAGCTTTTTTTTCTCACAACCATTCATGTGTGCGTGTTTACTTCATAGCACGATGGCGGGACCTCCTGTTTTATGCCGAATCTGAACTGCTAAGTTGAGATAAGCTTTTCATGACAATTGATACTACCCTGATCGAACCCAGACCTTCTGCGCGGCAGTTCATCGCACTAACCATCGCGCCACTGAGCCCGTTTTCAAATCATCTCCTGTTGAAAATTTAACGTGAAATCGTTTATGAAAAGCTGGTTTGAGAAAAACTCGGGCTAGGATTGATATAAACTGGTGAGGAGATAGAACAATACTTCTGGCACAGAATCAAGAAAGTTCGTCTTTCTGTAGAGCTTAGCAAACCAGCAACCAGATTCCTTGATTCTGATAACTTTTGTAGTATAGAGGTTGTTGCGGTTAAATTTACCACAGCAAGTCTCACGCTCTACCCTTAATATCCTTTAGGTCCCTCTTTTTATTATGCTTGCAAACCCAGAATCTGTAGGAAGTGGTGGGCAGCCATGTTTTATCACCTTCAGACCCTGAGAAGGCAATTTAAAACAGATGTAACGACTGCGACAGAGAAGTGCAATAATGTTGATGAGGTTCTTACTTTTCTCGGTGCAGCCTAAGGAGAATGAGGGAGAATGACTGTCGGAAGAGCAACACAACACAACGCTTTCACGGGAAAACGATGTCGTCGAAGCCCAAAAGAATTCGGAGACTTGCGAAGGGCAGCATCAAACAAGAACGGTCTGAACTGTTCGATGGGTGTGAGAGGACGATCCTTCATCGACTCCAACACTATAATGATGGGTGGGGGAGGAAGATTCCTGGAACCTACACCCAAAAATATAAGTTTGCATTACCATATTATGGGTGCAAACACCACACAAATATTTTTGTTGGAAAATGAGTTGACGTTATCTTTTTCCACGAGGAAAGCAGGAGCTACAAAGGCTTGGGCGGACAGCCCTAAAGTCAGCCCTCAAAAAAAGCCGCAACACGTAATGTGTTGCTTACTCCTCCGATGGAGCAACGGAGGAGTAAGCGTGGTGCTTAGGATGACGGCCAGACATAAACTCCCTCGCCACAACACAAGCAACATACAAATTTTATTCATCACCAAGCATGTCTGCAACACATAAGATGCGGTGATGCCTAAAATAAAGTCCACAGCTAGGGCTCGTCGAAAAGGCGGTGACAAACAAACACTATAGTGAAATAAAGCCGATTCGGCCTTATTTTACCCATACTGAAACTTCTCATACACCCAAACTCGCACTTGGATGCGTGGCAATATGATTCCCTCTCTCTCTCTGAAATCTGCTTATTTCACAAGCAATGTTCGGTGCTATTTCACTTTGTCGTTGTGAAAGAACGCCGAATCCAAAATTTTGGAACTCAGCTTTATTTCGCTCGGCGTTATTTCATGACACCCCTCGAGCTCAACATAAGCAATTGATAATGTAAAGAAGGGGACTCGGCACATCCCTCACCCCAAAATCTGCTAGCGAAACCACCAAATAAGTTCGCGAAATTCTGCTTTTGTTATCGTTACTCTTCTCCTTATAGTCCAAGCTCACTAATTTCTACAATGAGCGGCGGCCTCCTCCATCATTAAAACTTCCTCAGCCTCATCTTGTTCCAAAGCGAAAAGTTAATCAGTGGCGTGAGTCGTCGCAAATAGTATAGTAGAGTAGCGACCATGTTTGATTGACACAAATAGCTGTTCACGATTGACTCCGAGATGTCCTAAAACACTAACGGTGCAGGGTGCTGGACAACATCAGGTAAGCCGAGCACTTTTCATCGAATTCTTTGTCGAGATAAAACCGTGAACTTTATGAACTTAGCTGCATTGACTCCTGCTGAAAGAATCTTCGAATCCCAACCTTCAAGTTCAAGACGACAAGGAAGGCTGGACATCCGGGTTACAAATCAAGCTATCGCCGATGTCATGGTGCTTGTAGTGAACGCTTGAGATCGACGTACCTAGAATCAAAGAGGATAAAATAATTCTTGGTCTCAGACAAAAAATAGGTCTCATCCATGGCATAGCTTATAGCCCATGTCCTCATAGTATCCAAATCCATAATCTCGGGGATCATTGGAGGGAACGGACATAAACACGTAGTTCGCAAAAGCCATAATTCTATCAAAACCTAGTCAGACGATCAGTTTTTTCATAATGAAAAGCTAGGACAGAGGATAGATGGATTCCACCCTTTGGTGAGCCTCTGTCAGCGAGTCTAATTAAACGGATCATGGGTAGGATCTGAGATGACATAAAAATTACCACGTTGTTCGCAAAATCCCTAACTCTATCAAAGCCTAGTCAGACGAGCTATTTGTCCATGATGAAAAGCCAGAAAAGAGGACAGATGACTCCACCCTGTGGTGTGCCTCTGTCAGCGAGTCTAATTAAACGGCCCATGGGAAGGAACTGACGTGACATAGAAATGACCACGTTGTTCGCGAAAGCCCGAACTCTATCACCGCCTAGTCAGACTAGCAGTTAGTCCATGATGAAAAACCACACCAGAGGAGAGATGACTCCACCCTGTGGTGAGTGTGCCTCTGTCCGCATATCACATTAAGCTGATAAGACCTTGCGTTGACTGATTGCTTAGGATGGATAAATTGCTTCATTTCAACAATTATCACCCTCAATATCAATGGGTGTGGCATAAGTGTATTCTTTGATGGGCGGTTTCAGTCAATCTACCCTTGGTGCTGTGATGAGGATGTCTGTGAAATATATTCAATGCTGCGCACGTGAATTTCAATGTTAGTGGTATTTTAATGCGCTAATTGGAGAGAAATGTGTTTTTGACGCAAATTTGTAGTCCCACTTAAGTATGTAAGGTCTGGTATCCTTACCAATATTAACCAAATCATCCGTTCAACAAAAAGTAAAAACGCAACTGTGTTCTCTTCATCTCCTTTACTATAGACATTTAAATAAATAATTTAATAATCGCATAAATAATAAGTGAAGTTAGTCCTTAGTAATGGTGTCCATCGTGGCCATCGTCTTCATCGTCATAACCACCATGACCACCATTCCCATTGTGTGGTTGATAATCGAAATCGCCATGGTCATCCCAGAGATCATGTCCAGGGAATTGTGGAGATCCACCATGACCGCCGTTACCGCCATGACCGCCGTTACCGCCATGACCGCCATTACCGCCATGTCCGGGGTAAAATGGTGGATATGATGGGAATGATGGTCCGTGTCCTGGGAAGGATGGGCCATGTCCTGGGAATGATGGGCCATGTCCTGGGAATGAGGGTCCATTTGAGTGTCCTGGATATCCTGGGTAGTAACCGTTGTTCGAACCATGACCTGAACCGTAACCTGGTCCATATCCTGAACCATGTCCAAAACCTGGTCCATATCCTGAGCCATAACCATGACCGTATCCTGAACCATAACCATGACCATATCCTGAACCATGTCCCGAACCATGTCCTGAACCATGTCCCGAACCATGTCCTGATCCATGTCCTGATCCATGTCCTGAACCATGTCCATTATTATACACTGGATATGGATATTCGATGTAAATATTAGCGGGACCCTTTGATGGCTTCTTTGCGGGCCTTGAAATTTTGTTAGGCTTCGATGGCTTGTAATAATCATCGTTGTTGCCGTCAACAATAGTGAAGGATGGCTTCTTTCCAATAAGAGTGTCCCATAATCCGGCAGAAATCTTTACAGAGGCATCTATATAAAAAAAAAATTGTTTTTTAATCTAAAATATTTAATGTTTCGTCCTGCAAACCTTGATTAGTTCCTGTAAAGTCGACGATACTCTTCTCCTTGCTCTTCTCCTTGCTCTTCTCCTTTCCAGCAGCCAGTGCGACTGTGCAAATGAATGCCACAAACAAAAAGCTCTTCATACCGATGCTGCTTGGTACTTTTGGATCAGTTCTCTGCGAATAATAATAGTTCGCAGGTTCGTCGGTTTATATATCCAAAAAAATTTGCAGATAGCCGATAATCTTACACTTGCCTAGCTAATACCATTCCAAAGTCAAAAGAGAAATTTCTGCGAATATATTTCACAAATTTTGACTGTCAAATTGCCCCAAAAAACCATAAAACCTATTGGAATTTTTTTTTTCTCTCGATTTCATCAATTCATTGATATGACCGATTCCGCTCGAGTTAAGACAAGCGCGGTGTTGTTGTTAATTTTTTTTTTTTGTGGCTCATGAGTCTCTACATCTTTTTTTGCATTTTTATTGCCAAAATATTCAGTAATGCGTGGTGAAAATGTGTCTCTTGTCATAGAAATAGAAGTGAATATACTGGGAAGTGGGAATTGTGGGCTAGAAATCGTTTAATAGCCACCAGGAATAGTTTCAATAAATTTGCATTCAATTTTTATTGATCGTTAAGTGTTATGAACAGATGATACGAAACGGAGAAATGGGTCCGTTCTATATTTGCCATATTGTATCTAAAGGAATTTAGTTTGCATAAATTAGCTGTAACATGGCAAAATGCCAACAGTTTTATTTCTCACCTATCTGGGATAATTTTAATCCACTGATGTACATAACTGGAAGTTTCGACATCAATGAATGACTTTTCCTCTTTTTAGTAAATGGGCTACTGGAAGAAAAATGAGAAAGACGTGGGTATCTGAACCTGGAATGTGAGAATATTACACAGGAAAGGTGCAGGTGGACTATTAGCGGAAACACTAAGCTGCTACAAAGCAAAAATTACTGCAATTCAGGAAATACTATGGACTGTGCAGGTGAAGCCGAACAAATTGCGGAAGACCTAGATAATAAAAAGACGACATTGCTGTTATCCAGGAAATGAAAAACTGTGCCATCTTCCATAGACCGTGTTATAGTTAGCAGAAACAGCGACTATTCGAATGCGGATTTTTATAAGTGCAAGACTTAGGCAAGGAATCTTATGTTTCTAAGACATTAGCGAACGCATTATAGCAATCCGCATCAAAGCCAAATTCGACAACATAAGCATTATATGCGCTCATGGCCCGACGAAGGAAAAAGTTGATGTAGCTAAGGATTACCTCTACGAGCTCCTTGAAAAAACGTGTGAGCGACTACCGGAGTAAAAATTAAATAAAATTAAATTTATGACGCAACAGACTCCTTAGTAGCCAGGGCCTAGCTTTTTTCTCACAACCATTCATGTGTACGTGTGTACTTTTTTGCACGATGGCGGGATCTCCTGTTTTATGTCGAATCCGAACGGCTAAGTTCAGATAAGCTAGTCATGACAATTGATACTACTCGGATGATTTGTCAGATCATCACGAGAGGAGGGCCAGTGAAAAATCATTTAGGTGTTGCTACGGCTAGGAATCGAACCCAGACCTTCTGCGCGGCAGTTCAACGCACTAACCATCGCACCACTGAGCCCATCCGACTACCGGAGTAGATTGTTAAAATCGTATTGGGATATAGAGAGGTGCCACTCCAGAAACAATGTTCGAAAGTCTTACCAAAGTAAGACTGATCCGCCAAGGATATAAGGCTCGAACAGAATCCTGTAGAGATGAACAAGGAAATATCGTAGTTGAGACACAATCGATGCTGAGGATATGGAAGAACCACTTCTGCAGACCGTTAAACGGCTATGACGAACGGCAGAACCAACATTCAATACTGTTGACGACAGCGAAAAGTACTAACCACCCGAACTATGTGCAGTGCAGCGATATCTAAACTCAAGCTGAACAAGGCTGCCAGAAATGACGGCCTTCCCGCTGAGCTTTATAAAGCCGGCTGTTAAGAGTTGGTAAGTAACATTAAAGAGGATAAAACTTCATAGAGTACGTTTCTCACAAAACAGAAATTTTCAATGTGGGGTACTGATATTGATACCCCAGTGTTCACATTGCTACCCCAGCATTAAACAACAGCATGGCCGACTCAAACGATCGACGAAATTTCCTCTTTGCACTTACCGCCACATCAGAAACGGCTACAAAATTTTTAGCTGTGATGCGTACGTTGTGTAGTTCTATACTCTCCAGAAATATCCAACAAACATAAGCCATATCTGGTCGAGAGAAAGTATGACTGACGAATGGAACCTCAGCTTCGTTTGCCCGATCCACAAAAATGGAGACCCTCTGCACTGCGCCAACTACAGAGGCATAAGTCTACTCAACGCCTAAAACCGTATACCAACAACCTGATCGGCCCTTATCAGTGTGGTTTTAGGCCTGGAAAGTCCAGAACTGATCAAAGCTCCATACTCGGAGATGAACTATACAGAGCCTTGTCTAGTTTTGGTATACCGCCCAAACTCGTCCGTTTGTGTAGGATGACGATAGAGGATTCTCGCTGCTCCATCAGTGTCGGAAATGACACCACCGACGCATTCGATACCGAAAAAGGATTTAGGCAAGGCGATACGCTGTCATGTGACTTCTTCAATTTGATTCTTGAGAGAATTGTGCAAAACTCACGAGCCAAGACCAGAGGCACGATTTTCCAAAAAGCGGCACAACTACCAGCATACGCCAACGATATTGACATCATTGGTAGGACCCAACGTGATGTCATAGCCACGTTTCCTAATAGGAGCGGCAAAAATGGGTTAAGCAGTGAATGAGGGCAAGACAAAGTATACATGTCAACACGAAAGTACACACAACATCGACGAATTGGACAAAACGTCACCATTGACAGATATAACTTTGATGTACTTCGGGACTTTATCGGCTCCGGTATTAACTCTGACAACAACATCTCGTCAGAAATTAGATGAAGAATTACTCTTGCCTGTTACTGTCTCTTTGTGCTAAGGAGGCAATTCAGTAGTAAAGCCCTTACTCGAACTACTAAGGAGATCCTATATTAGACCCTGATCAATCCAGTCCTGCTCTGTGGTGCTGAAGCATGGACCGTCTCAAAAGCGGATAAAGAAATCCGATCCAGTCGATTTGAGAGGAAAATTCTTTGAAAAATCGTCGGTCCCGCTTGCGTTGACGGGCTATGGAGACGAAGATTCAACCAAGAACTACACGAGCGACATGCCCCTGGTAAAAAAAAACTCCGTATTGGACGTTTGAAATGGCTTGGACATGTAGAACGAATGGTCTACAACATTCCGGCTCGCAGAGTAGAGTAGAGGAAGACCTCGCTTTAAATGGCGCGTACATGTAGAAACCGACCCCCAACCAACTTGGAGTGTGCAATTGGAGGCAGTTAGCTAAGGACCGGGCAAATCGGAGAGGCATATTGGTTGAGGCTTAGGTTGATTCCGGACTGTAGCGCCACTTAAGCAAGTAAGTAAAAGCTTTGACAGAGTTGACCTGTATAGTGCTGGAGGGGGGTTAATTTGTTGAAGATTCTGGTGTATGTTCGGTGGTAGAGTATAAGGATGAATTGTACACCTCACATCTCTTGGCTACGGATCGGACCAGGGTCCAAAACTAATTTCTTAACCGATAGCTTGGATGCGTTATCAGCCATAAAGTTATGAATTGGCTGCGGCTGTGCTTCCATGTGTTACTCGTGAGATCCTAGAAGAGTGTTTTTTTTTTTGAGGACCGTCCTCCCGTTTTTTACTGTGTTAATTTGGGGACACACGAGAAGCGGAAAAAATCGGTACACCTACACATAGATCCGCATTATGTAGGCAAGGCAGGGTAATTCGGTGGCGGCCAGCCATCCGGGTACTCCATATTGTAGTTGAGACAAAGTCGTTGCTGAGGATATGAAAGTAACTTTTATGTAGACTGTAAGACGTTCATGACGAACAATCCTCAATTAAGTAAATTGAGGATAGCAATGCCTTAACTTAAGCTTAACCTGCAGAAAATGACGGCCTTTGCCGAGCTTTATAAGGCCGCCGAAAATGATTTGAAAATTTTCACCAACGCATAACTAAAATTTGTTCGGGTGAAAGTATGCCTGAAGAATGGAACCTCAGCTTCGTTTGTGTCCACAACTGCTCAAATCTTTACATTTGGGCAGATCCTGGAATCGAAGACACTGGGTGCCATAGTATTGGTGTCCATTCACTCTACATGTCCTAGCCATCATGAACGTCCAATGCGTAGTTTTTTGACTTAGCCTATCTCGCTGTACAGCTCGTATAATTCAAAGTAAAATGTTCGTCTCCATAGCCCATGAACGGACAAGGGACCGAAGATTTTTCGAAGAAATTTTCTCTCAAAACGACAAAAGGATTTCTTAATCCGCTTTTGATGCAGTCCATGCTTCATCGCCGTAGAAGAGGACTGCGATGATCAGGGTCTCATATAGGTTCTCCCTACTAGTTTAAGTGAGGATTTAACTACTAAAAGCGGTTGGCACGAGTGGTTCGCTCAATTTCTGACGAGGTGTTGTTGTCAGAGTTATAGACAAAGTCCGGTACTACCTCCAAGTTACATCTGTTGATAGTGACCTTCTGTCCAATTCATCGACATTGTTCCATGGCAGTCTCTACCGACTGCATTCAATATGTCTCACTCGTTTTGTCATGGTGAAAATCCGCATTCTTTCCTTGGCTGGAACAAGGCAGTGTTTCGAGTCGATTTTAGCCTCTCGGAATGTTCGAGCATCCATAATACTGGATGCGTGCCTCCTGTCTATGGCAATTTTGTCAATTTGATTGGACATTTGTTGATCTGAGGACCGCCATATCCCTTATAAATATTGAGGCATGTGCTGGCTATAGTGCAATCTCATTCCGTTTCGAAGTCAATCATCCAAAGTCCATTGCCAAACTATGGACTATGTTTTCCAACAATACTGCTTAAGATGTCTTCTCTTCCTACCTTTGCATTAAAGTCGCAAAGCACTATATTGACATAGTACTTCGGTAGTCCCTTACAGGTTTTGTCAAGGGGCTCGTAGAAGCAATATTTTGCTATACGACGTCTTTCCTCCGTCGGTGCGTGGGCGCATATAAGGCTTGTGTTGGAAAATTTTGCATTGATGCGAATGCGTTCTCTAATATCTTGGAAACATAAAACTTCTTTCCTAATTCTAGCACTTATAACAAATCCGCATCCGAATAGTCGCTTTTTTTTAGCTCACTATAACACGGTCACAGATGTCACAGTTTTTCATTCTCTGTTTACCGGCCCATCCCATCGTATTTCCTGGATGGCAGTAATGGCTTTTTTGCAGCTGCTTAGGGCTTCCGCTAGTTGTTCGCACCCACCATTCCTGTTTAATGTTCTCACATTCCAGGTGCAGATACGACCGCCATTGTGCGATTTCGCTTTAGCATGGTCGTCAACTATGAAATCAGTCCTTTCCTAGGCTGCTTCGTAACAAGAGATTTTTCCATTGGTGGGTAGTTAACCAAATGCGCAACTTGGAGGGCCAGCTCCAATTTATTGCGTATACTAGGACACGGGGCCATCAGTATCCACTACGGGATTGAGCGCTACAGTTAGCCTTTTGGCTCATCAGCCAACATATCTACTCAAGGGTTCTGACCTTTCCTTAAAATTCCTTGACGACCTGTTGTCCGAATATGTTGGAGAACCTCGCTCAGATTGTTTACTTTGTGCAAGCTAACTGGGACTGTGGACGGCTCCGTTGATTCCATCTTGGAAATTCTTCCATTGCCGCCTGGAAATGAAACATGTGCATTAGTGTGAGTAAACCTCTTCCCCCGCACTCATCTGCTGCCGCTAAAACCTTAAACAGGGTTTGACACCCAGTCTACGGTCAAGGTACTATCAAAGATTATAAAGCCAGATGACGCATTGAGAACAAAAAACAGAAACTTTTGCTCACCAGCCGTTTCCCCGGCCGTCCTACAACGACTGCGCAAACACTACACCGTTTGGCCACCAACCTTGAAGAGTATATGGGAACACACGAGATGTTGGCAAGAGTGGCCGGCCCCGGAACGCCCGTTGTGCCGGCAATATCGTCGCTGTTGCCGAGGATGTCGAGCTGTCGCCGGAAACATTGACCAGACGCCGTGCCTCGTAATTAGCCATCAGCCGGTCATCCCTAAGGCGAATTTTGGTCAAAGACTTGCGCATGTTCCCGTACAAAGTCCAGTCCGTGCATCAGTTGCTGACTGTCGATCGCCAAACGCGTGTAACCTACGCCCTAGCCATCCTCAATCTCGAGGACGAAGTGGGCGATTTTTCTACCAAAATCATAATGAGCGATGAGGCTCGAGTTTTTTGCCGTAATTGAACGAATTAGGGCTGGAGGACTTGTGGTTCCAACAGGACAGAGCAACGGCACACACTTTGAGAGCCACAACCGATGTTCGGAAGGCCAAACAACATCAGATGAATTCTTTTGGCCCACCTTGTATCAGGCGGGCTGTGCCAGTGCGACCCGTAATACAACAATTTTTCTTGTATGCAGTCCGACTTTATTGTCTTTGGAAATATGAACTCACGTGAAGGTGGAGTCGGTAGTCATAGACATCAGCTAGGTGAAAGTTCAAGTTTGCATATAATTCATCATCGAAGTGGACTTTTTAGGAAACGTCTTAACTTGTAGTTATATCACATAACAAAGTCTGTAAATTAAGCGAGAATTTGTCTATCTCCTGACCTGGTTTCTGTTTTATTTGTTGAGCTCTTGTAATTTTCTTAAGATTAAGATTTAAGATTTCTGGAATACTTCCCAAGGCATGGTTTCTTTTTTCCAAATTTAAACAAAAGCCAACAATTCCGAGGTTTTTTTTAGCTTGTTATCGATACGAGGGGCCATATATTCTATAATCTGCATATAAAGGGTGATCCATTTCGAGGTTCCCTACTTTTTTAAAGAAAAAAACACAGAAAATTCAAATTTAATGGAAAATGTTTGTTATCACTTGAAAGAACATTCTTTGGCATTTATTTTTTGAAGATTATGTCTATCAAATGTTAGCCGTTGCTACGTCGCAGATGGTCCATCCGTTGAGTCCAATTTTCGATCACTCGTTCGAGCATTTCGACTGGTAACTGGCGAATGACACGCGTGATGTTTTCCTCCAAGGCCTGAATCGAAGCGGGTTTGTCGGCATAAGCTTTTGACTTTACATATCCCCACAGGAAAAAGTCTAACGGTGTGATATCACACGATCTTGGTGGCCAATCGACCGGCCCAAAACGTGAAATTATGCGCTCACCGAAATGTTCTCTCAATAAGTCCATTGATTGATGCGATGTGTGGGAAGTGGTGCCGTCTTGCTGAAACCAAATGTCGCCGAGATCACGAGCTTCAATTTCAGGCATCAAATAGTCGGTTATCATGGCACGATAACGGTCGCCATTGATGGTTACGTTCGCACCGGCATAATTTTTAAGGAAATATGGACCGATGATTCCACCGGCCCACAAACCACACCAAACCGTTGTTTTTTTCTGGATGAAGTGGCAGTTCTTCAATCTCTTCAGGTTGCTCTTCGTCCCAAATGCGGCAATTTTGTTTGTTTACATACCCATTGAGCCAGAAATGGGCCTCTTCGCTAAACAAAATTTGCCTCGAAAACGTCGGATCTTCTTGGAACTTTTCAAGAGCCCATAGAGCGAAGCGATGTCGCTTGGGAAGGGCGAGCGGCTTCAGTTGTTGCACAAGCTGTATTTTGTACGCTTTCAATTGAAGATCTTGACGTAAAATGCGCCAAGTCGTTCCATACGTCAGTCCGAGTTGCTGCGATCGGCGCCGAATCGACTCTCTACGGTCTTCGTGTACACTCTCAGCTACGGCCGCTATATTTTCTTCACAGCGTGCTGGACGTGGTCTATTCGGTCGAATATTATCCAATAATGAATGCTGGGTCTGAAAATGGGTGATGGTGTTGCGAATAGTACGCTCAGTAGGCCGATTATGTTGACCATACGTTGAGCGAAGTGCACGAAACACATTCCTCACAGAACGTGAATTTTCATAATAAAGTTAAACAATTTGTTAACGTTGTTCACGCGTAAGTCTTTCCATTATGAAATGCCAAACAATACTAAACAAAAATTTTATGACAGCATGACACGACTCACACGTGATCTGTCAAAAAAGGCTTTTGAAAAAAGTATCTCTACTTGGATCACCCGTTATGTAAACAGAAGACAGACCTATGACCCTTCGCATTGGTTTCCTCCAAAAAATAAGGCTTCCTATGACGTTTTTTTAGGAGTGAGTTTTATTGAGCAATGCAATTCAACCGACTTAACAGCATTGTGACGTTCCTTGTTTTCCTTATCCAACGTTGGTTATTAGTACAACAATGTAGCAGGTAAAGATCTGTAGATAGAACCTTCTATGCCTAAAATTATGCTAACATTTACAAACTGACGCCTCAAACAAAACTGACTGTGTCTCTTTTGCCAACTTGTTAAGTGTTTTGTTGTATTCGGTATCCGCTCTCTTAGTATCTACAGCACATTTAATGTTTAACTTCACAATCCCCAAGTTGTAGCGCATCATAGTAGTACTCGTAGTACTACCACTTCGCAAAAAACAACAAAAATATACGCAAACAAATATTTCGAATCCACATCCATCCATTCATAACCATGATTTATGTTCACTCACTCAATCAAGGTTAAGAGTCATTGGCCTGCCTTAAGGTTGTATCTACGTTGACTACTTGATCATAAACAAAAAAAAAAAAAAACACTTTCATCACGTTTTCTTAAATTTTATTATCACGCAATTTTATTCGCATCATTCTTTGTACTGAACTCCAATTCTGTGTAGCAAATCTATCCATAGAAGCCTCCACCTCCGACAACTTTCTCTCGAGTGACAACAGTCTCACGAACACGAACACCGCCACCGAAAGCGCCACCTCCGAAACCTGGCCCACCGAAACCGGGTCTTCCAAATCCTGGTCCACCGAAACCAGGCCGACCAAATCCAGGTCCACCGAAACCAGGTCCACCGAAACCAGGTCCACCGAAACCTGGTCGACCAAATCCAGGTCGACCAAATGGTGGTGGTGGTGGTGGAGGTGGTCCAAATCCAAACTGACGCACCTTCCGCCCGGATGTATTCTCATGACCTTGCACGTCTAAGTCGACCAGTTGGCGGTTGGTTTGTGGAGCCTTCTCTTTCTCATCTCCTGCGTGTGTCTGACTCACTGCCGCAAACAGCAGTACCGCCAATCCAAATATATAATCGCACCGCATCTCAAGAGCTGCCGTTGTGTTGCGTAATGTAAATCACTTCTGCAAACTAACCAAACACTGTCCCGCCGCCGCTGTAGTATGCCGAATTTATATCTCAGTTGTTGGCTTCAGATGTTGTCTTGAGATGCTGGCTCTTGATATCATGTCACCAGTGTTTGTCTACTCATTTCGAATTAACTAATTAAATGCCCAAAAAAATATGATAATTCATCAACGCTCGGAAGTGACAATGGCCCTGGGGTTTTCTGGCCCCCAACACAACGATATCTCAAAATTGTTGTGTTCCTTTAACTCCGCAGTTTTATTCGGGGAAATACTGCGCTAATAGTGTAAGAACTACAACTTGGTAATCGTGTGTATCTATGACGAATCGTATACGTCACTGATTCGTATGTCAATGTCAAAGTCACATAGTATCGCCAAAAACTTGTTTCCAATTTCTGGCCAAAGCATCGAGTTTGGGAACAACTTTTGTTGGTGTTGGATCGTGAATTACTTGATTGATCGTGTATTATTTTGCAATCAATTATGTTTATGGGGCTTGAGATATGATGTTCTTTGTGCAGAAGATAAAAGGTTTGTAGTGGCTTCACATCAAACTGGATTTTTAGACTACGCCATCATAACAACTTAGACCCAAGCCATACCTGAATAGTAAAATCATCAACGTATCGATGAGCCGAGTTCGTGGTGATAGATACTCTGCATGGGGCAAGTACAGCGGTATGAGTTGTTTATACATATGTATGCGGTGCTATTGTTGGCTCATTGTTTTGACTGAGTTACGGGAAACGCTTACGAAGTTATCGAAACTAAAAGATCGTACAGTTCGAAAGTTCTCAACAGGGAATCTAGCTTCGCGATGTATTTCCAAAGATATGCAGAGAAGTTTGGTTAGATTAGGTTTATGGGCTGTTGACGGTCGAGTGAGCCGATAAACTCGCATAGGCCTATGCGGCTCATAGCAAGACCATTTATAAGTGGCGCTACAGTCCGGAATGAACCGCGGCCTCAACCAACATGCCTCTCCAATTAGCCAGGTCCTTAGCTACCTGCCTCCAGTTGCGAACTCAAGTTGGTTGAGGTCGGTTTCTACTTGTACGCGCCACTTAAGATGAGGTCTTCCTGAATTGCGTCCGACGTCTGGCTGAGAATCGAAGACTCTGAGAGCAGGAGTATTGGTGTCCATTCGTTCTACATGTCTTAGCTTTGGAGTTTTTTTGACCAGGGGCATGTCGCTGTACAGCTCGTATAGTTTTCGGTTGAATCTTCGTCTCCATAGCCCATCAACGCAAACGGGATCGAAGATTTTTCGACGAATTTTCCTCTTGAAACGACCAAGGATTTCTTCGTCCGCTTTTGAGACGGTCCATGCTTCAGGGCCGTAAAGCAGGACTGGGATGATCAGGGTCTTATATAGGATCCCCTTTACTACTAAATTGCCTTCTTAGCACGGAGGAACAGCGGTTGGCAAGAGTAATTCTTCGTTTAATTTCTGAAGAGATGTTGTTGTCAGGGTTAAAAGCGGAGCCGAGGTAGACAAAGTTCCGTACTAGCTCAAAGTTTTATCTGTCAATGGTGACGTTCTGTCTGATTCGTCGATGTTGTGTGTCCTATCGGGTTTTTCAACAGGGACGCTACAAAAGTTGAAGGACAGGGACAGCAAACGACGCCATATTTCTTGCCTCAACGTTAAGAGCGCTACGTCCAATTTATGGTCGTCATATTCATCATAGCAGATCAACAATTGAGCGTCTAGTGGAAAATTTTGAGTCCACTGGCACAGTACAAAATGTTTCCGTGCCAGTGAGACATAGAAGTGCCCGTAGTGTCGAGAATATTGCTGCCGCTGAGGCTTCAGTTGAAGAAAGCCCAAATGTGTCTCTCACACGTCGTTCTCAAGCGTTGGGCATCTTTGTGACGTCGTTGTGGCGAATTTTGTGAAAAGATCTTGGCCAACATCCTTACAAGATTAAATTGACGCAAGAACTGAATTGGATGATATGGACTTTGAGGACATGTGGTTCCAACAGGACGGCGCCACAAGTCACACAGCGAATGCCACAATCAATTTATTGGAAACCAAGTTTGGAGAACGTGTTATCTCACGAAATGGTACAGTCGCTTGGCCGCCTCGGTCGTGCGATTTGACGCCGTTAGCCTATTTTTCCTGTGGAGCTACGTCAAGTCTATAGTCTATGCCAACAAGCCAGCGACGATTGATGAACTTCGTACGAATATCGAACGTGAAATTGCAGCACTATCGGTCGATTTATGCCTGAAAACCGTCGAAAATTGGGTTGAGCGTCTGGACTTCTCCAAGCGTGCCCGTGGTGGCCATGCAAAAGAAATCAAGTTCCATACATAATGGCATCGAACGTACTTTCACAGGAATAAAGAATTCCATTGATAGCGCTCTTATTGAAAAACCCTTTATTACCCTCATTTACCACTAAACCTATTTGTGCCTCTGGTTTTGGCTCAGAAGTTTTACACAATCCTCTCAAGAATCAAAGTGAAGACGTCACGTGACAGCGCATCGCCTTGCCTACATCATATTTTGGTATCTAATGTGTCGGTGAGGTCGTTTCCGACTCTGGTGGAGCAGCGAGAATTCTCCATCGTCATCCTACACAAACGGTCGAGTTTGGGTGATGTACCGAAATTTGACGTGGCTCTGTATAGTTCGTCTCTATAAATGCTAGAAAGGACTGAATTGTTGTAGACGACCTCATGCTAAGCGAAAAACTTACAAGAAAGTTTGTATCTGAAACTGGATATCAATAAATCGATATGGTAATCTCCAGGAGAAAGAGAGTGGACCGGTATCTAGTATTTTGAAAAACTTAACATTCTGAGAGACTAACGTTGACCTAGGCCACTATCTTGTTTTAGTCAAGTAAGAATTCTGATATCCGCCAGACCAAATGCAGTTGCAATCGCAAGAGCCCGTCAATTCGTCTGCAGAAGGCGTATTCCTTAACCGTGCGATGAACAATTTTCCATATCATCTAACAAACCATAAGATCAGCCATAACGGATGAGTCCACTAGCAAGAAACAACTGGTTTGAAGAAGACTGCGCCTGATCGTGGATACAGAGAGGTTACACTCTAGGAAGGATGTTCGCAAGTTGCAAAGAGTGTAACGTCAAAGGCAAGGATACACGGCTCGAACAGAATCCGGTCGAGATGAACAAGGAAAGATCGTATTTGAGACAAAGTCGATACTGAGGATATGGAAGAACCACTTCTGCAGACTGCTTAACGGTGATGACAAACAACATTCCGCTGTCAGCCAAAACGAAACATTGACATTGACATTGACATCACAGTACTTCGCACATGAATGCAACGAACTACAGACACATAACAGCACTGGCGACTGAGGCCATCGGCTGGGACAGATCAAGACATTTATACAACAGAGAGAGATGGATAAATACATAGAAGGAAAGACATAATAACGTAAACCTACAGCGAAAACTACCAACCACCTAAGTGACGTGAGGATAGTAACATCAAAACTCAAGCTTACCAAGGCTGCCAGAAAAGACGGCCTTATCGCTGAGCTGTATAAGCCCAGCGGAGAAGGGCATCTACCAACTCATAAGCCAAATCTGGCCGGATGAAAACTTTTCTACGGAATGGCACCTTGCTCGATCCACAAAAAAGGCGACCCTCTGAACGGCGCCAACTACAGAGGCATAAATCTTCTTAACATCGCCTTCAAGATCCTGCCATAATATGTGAACGCCTGAAACCATTTACCAACAACCTGATCCGCAATTATCAGTGTGGTTTAAGGCCTGGAAAGTCCACAACTGAGCAGATCTTTACACTTCGTCAGATTCTGGAAAAAAAAAACCAAGAATTCAAAACCGATACCTACCACCTGTTCATCGATTTCAAAGCCGCATACGACATCATTTATAGAGACGAACTATACAGAGGCATGTCTAGTTCTGGTATACCACCCAAACTCGTCCGAATGTGCAAGATGACGGCAAAGCAATCTCGCTGCTTCATCAGGGTCGGAAACGACATCACCGCCACATTTGATACCAAAAAATAATTAAGGCAAGGCGACGCGACGCACTGTCGTGTGACTTATTTAACATCATGCTTGAGAAGATTGTGCAAAACACCAGAGGCATTATCAGGGGCACAATAAATCATGAATCGGTGCGACTACTATCAAACGCCGCCGATATTGACATCATTGGTCGGTCTCAACGTGATGTCATTGCCACGTTTGCTGGTATAGACAAGGAAGCTGCAACACATAGGTTAGCAGTAGGCTAGACCAAGAATTAGGTAGACCGTCACCATTGACAGCCGTTACAGTCCGGAATGCTAAACCAACATGGCTCTCCAATTAGCCCGCTAACTGTCTCCAGATGTGCACTTAAAGTTAGTTGAGGTCGGCTTCAGTGTACTTGTGCGCCCAACTTAAGGCGAGGGGCTGCGCTACTGCATCCACCGTCTGGCTGCGAATCCAAGACACTGCAAGCCGGAGTATCGGGGTCCCATTCGCATCCAATGTGGAGATTTTTGTCTAGGGGTATGTCGCTGTCCAGCTCGTACAGTTCTTGGTTCAATCTTCGTCTCCATATCCCGTCAACGCAAACGGGACCGAAGCTTTTTCCTCCCAAACCGACCAAGTATTTCTTTATCGACTTTTGACGCATGCTTTAGCGCGACAAACAGGAATGACATGATCAGGTTCTTATATAGTATCTCCTTAGTAGTTCGGGTAAGAGGCTTTGCCTTCTTAGCTCGAAGAAACAGCGGTTGGCATGACTAATTTTTCTTTTAATTTCTGACGAGATATTGTTTTCAGAGTTAATAGCGGAGCTAAGGTACATAAAGGCCTTTAAAACCTCAAAGTTATATCTGTCAATTGGTACGTTATTTCCATGTTGTTTGTTCGTCGATGTTATGTGTCCTTTCGTGTTGACAGCATATACGTAGTCTTACCCTCGTTTACTGCTAAAACCATTTTTTCCGTTTCCTTCTCTGTACTAGGAAACATAGCTATGACATCACATTGAGGCCCCCCATCGATCGATTCGGACTTTTTAGGTTTTTTTTTTCAAAGTTCTAATGAAGTGTGAAGGTTTGATCAGTTTTGGACTTTGCTTGCCTTAAACTACACTGAAAAGGCAAATGCACATTACTCTACGAAGCCGGTATAGAATCTGATATCAACTTTAACTCGAAGGGTAAGTCGATACTGGCCCTCGGAAACAGCAAAAATGCCGGTTCTTATCGAAATTTTTATAGCGAACGGGATGAATACAAACTCCGTGTACATCGAGGAATGTTTTGAACACTCGCCGGTAGTAATCCTATCTGTAATTGAAAGCTTAGTAAGAAAAGCAGAATCCAAAAGACGGACCAGCTATGTAGGCATTTTAAGAAAACGAAATATATTCTACCCCTTTTCTTGATTCATCTCAAGGCTTTGTCTGGAACATTGGACTAATATTTACACTAAGAACAGTTCTTCCGGAAAAGCTTTGTACAATAACAGAATCCTATCTTGGCGACAGAACATTCCATGATAAACATGGAAAAGGATATTCAACGGGTAAGGATGTAAAGGCTGGGGTTCCTCAAGAAAGCCTTTTCGGCCCCATACTATTCCTTTTATATAATAACGATCTGCTGCATGCGTATTTTCATTGGCATGAAAACTAAACGATCTTCCAATAGGGACTTAAGAGCGGCCATACTGTTGAAGTAACATCTGTCGAATTGACTGTCATTTATACAGCCCCTTTTAATCACCATGGAACAGCGTTATACAGCTTTCAACAACAAGTTCAAATTATAAACTTGTTTTATCCAAATAGGGGTGTTCAGTTCGGCCCACGTTCCACGCGCTTCGCACATTCTTATGTCACTATAATTGTCCTACCGAGAGGGATAAATTGCAGTGTGGTGGATAAATTTATGTCCAATGATTTTGTCAACAATAAACCGACACCTATATATGTCGACGAAACGTATGATCTGCCGAAAACATCGTCGATGGTCCTGAAAGTCGATTTCGCGTCGCTCACAAGAACCCGGCCTTTCGCAGACCACAATTTGACGAAGTGTGCGTCTTGACTAGGGCCTGTGCCCGTACAAATTCAACTGACCCAAGAGCTGAAGGTAAACGAGTAAACAATCACAGAAAACGATTTGTGTTCGCTGAATGGGCTCTGGAGCAGTTTGAAACCGACCCTAATTGCCATTGAAAACGTATCTTCAGTATTGAGGTCCATTTCTGGATGGATGGGCAAGTCAACAAACAACAAGTCGAGTTCGGCACGATTCCAATTAACATAAGATTCAAAGGCGTAACATGCATCCCGAAAAAGGCACTGTTTGGTGCAAATTTTGTTGCCGGTTTCAGCGGTCCACATTTCGTTGAGAACGACGTTGGGCAGGCTATCGTCAACGTCGAGCACTATAAGTCGATGATAACCAACTTCTTTTGGTCTGAATTGGATGACATAGACACCAAATACATGTGTTTTCAACAATTCGGCGCTATGTGTCACACAGCTCACCCCACATTCGAAATCATGGACAAGTGATTCGATGGCATGGTCATCTCACGCGGATGTGATGTGATCTGGCCAACTAGATCGTGCCATTTGACCCGTTTGACTTTTTTTTTGTGGGGTTTTATGAAGTCGCAGGTCTATGGGTATAAGCCACAAACCAAAGCGGGCTTCAAGGCCAACATAACACATGACAGCAGTCAAATTCAGCCTGATTTATGGGTATGCGTCAGGTGTCATCTCAATATCAAGGGCTACTGCCATCTGCAAAATATTTTCCATATCTCAAGTCGAATCGATGTACTACTTATCTAGTCTTCATAAGCTCGGGATGAATTTCCAGACTCCTGACCAAACATGGCAGACAAAACATTTCTTCAAGTTGAGATATGCTGATTGAAATGCAGATTAATCACACCTACGGTTTTAAGCTTCGTGGTAATAATACTCGGATGCTCTAAATTTCAAATTTTCTAGAGAATAATTCATATTAGTACACATGGTATTACAGTTACTCCTAAATAAAAATAAATACACCATCATCCCATAGTATGTTTCTGAAAAGATTAGGTCCAAGCCATGCATTACACCTAACCAAAAGCATTCCAACTTCAAGAGGTCTTATCCAATTTGATTTGTTAAGTTTTTTTTCGTTAAAAAAAATCCCCAGCGTCTCTAAAGCTTCCTAGCTTAGCTAATTGATGGCTTATTTCCAATTAGAATTATGTACCCACAATGGTGGAGTTATACACGAAATCTATTTGAAGTTGAAGGTCATCCTAGGAAAACAACATTCGAGATATAAATTCAGCCAACTCCATTTGCAAGCAAACAGTTTATTTTTCAGTGTACTACACTGCGCAAGCGCACATTATCAAAATGCGATACGGCCATACAGTTGGATTGGTGATTCTAATATTCGCGGCTGTGAGTCAGATACACGCATTGGGCGACGATGATGTTGATGCGCTACAAGCAAATCGTCAGCTGACAGACGTTGATGGACAAGGTCATGAGAACACTTCGGGACGGGAGGTACGTCAATTTGGATTTGGATTCCCCCCACCACCACCGCCACCATTTGGATATGGTGGACCTGGTTTCGGTGGACCAGGTTTCGGTGGACCCGGCTTTGGTGTAGGTTTCGGTGGAGGCTATCGTCAAATGATTCGTGTACGTCAACGGGTCCGTCAAAGGCAAAGTTTTGGAGGCGGATTTTATGGTTAAAATATTTTCTGCATATTTATACAATTTGGAGCGAATTGTGATGCAGTGGAAACGACGTGACAGTAAAAATGTTAATAAATTTAAATTTTACGTAACAAAGGCTAATTTGCTTCTTATTTCGAATTGCGGTAGTGGAGATTGTCTTGAGGCAGGTCGATGGCTTCTGACCTCGATTCAGGCGAATGAATCTTTGATTGTGAGTTGAATTTTGTATGCAAAGTTATTTATGCCCAACTTATGAAAAGATGGTTGTTAGTGTATCATAAAAAAAACGTCAAATAAATCAAATGTGTATGTGTCTAAACTAGGGCTGCCAACTTCAAATAAAATATAAACGGAAAAAAGATTATAAAATATAAATATCCAACAATATTACTCACCATTTCGCACTATAACCTGTATAAGACCTGATGAAAAAAAAAAAAAAACCTTAAACTTAAATTTTCTTTCACAGTTCTTACAAACCTTATAGAAGCAACTGCTTCGCATCGGGATGAGTACCCTGACTTTGTATTCTAATAATTGAAAAGATTTTATAAAGATTGTGACTTCCATGTTGAAGAGATCGCAGGACAGCGTATCAATTAACAGAATCATGGTATGTATCAACAGCTGGTTCTAAACAGCTTCTATAAACTAATTATTGCTCGCGTGACCGCTAGTGTTAATCCGGAGGTTCAATTATAGAAGCTTCTCATGACAGTGTTACTCTTCGATGCTTATCAGTCCTTAGCAGGGAGTGCAGCAGTAAACAAAATTTCGGAGTTGTAATTTTTTGGACTCATAATATGGAGAAGCTTGAGTATTGATTTCCTTGGTATAGGCCTTTAAGAACTTCTCCGGTTATCAAATCATAACGCGGAGCTTTTATAGGTAAAAGATTCCCGAATTCCTGTTTTAGTTGTCTTAACGTTGATCTTGTGAGTGTTAAATTGTAAAACAGTAGTTCCATCCCCTGGATATTGATGTGAACATTGACCATAGAATGGTTTATAGGTTTCTTTCAGTTTCTTTCCCAAATGAAAAACGGACAACGACGTATCTGCATGTTGAATGTGAGAACATTATACGGGGGAGTTGCAGGCTAAGAACTGGTACCACTGCCATCCATAAAAAGGAAAAAGAGGATGAAAAACGGGGACATCTACTATGGAACAAGTTATTGTGAGCAGAAACAGCGACTATTCGAATGCGGATTTGTTGTAAGTGCCAGAGTTAGGCAAGAAGTCTTCGATTTTCAAGAAATTGGGGTTGCATTCGCATCACCAACAGAAAAGCCCTATATGCGCTCACGCAACGACGAAGGAAAAAGATGATCTAGCTAAGGATTGCTTATCCGAGCTCCTAACCGAGCTAACCTATGAACGACTACCGAAAGTTAGGAAGAGAAGACATCATTAGCAGTGTTGTCTACAGGACAACAAGTCTGCCAACAGCTAAAGACTTCGCTACGGAACGAAATGCCACTATAGCCAGCACACGATTTCCTTACCACGATATCCATAAGGGGACATGGCGTTCTCCAGATAAACAAAGCATCAACCAACTTGATCACATTGCGATAGACAAGAGGCACGCGTCCCGTATTTTGGATGTCCGAAGATTTCGAGGGGCTAAAATCGACTCGGACCAATACCATGTTGCACCCAAGCTACAGCAGTCCAGAAATACTGTGAGAAAAATGTACCGTAGAAAGACTGCACAGTGGCCGCGGTGTAGTGGTAATGTGTTCGTCTGTTGAGTGGAAGGTTGCGCGTTCAATCCCAACCAAAATCCATTTCACTTTTATTTAAAAGAAATAAAAGGTCGGTGTAATAGCTACCTAAAAGTATGCACACCATCTTGAATTTCTTCAAATTTAACGAACACAAGAAAAAGTGACTCCCCGAAGTTAGTTCGGACACCACCCATGGAGTTTAAGTCTCCACTACATCCAAAATCTTTCCTATCCTCTCTTTCTTCCCCTTCTCTTACGCTCGTACTATGGTTACATATAAAGGGTATTCATAACCCCTTGAGTACGTGTAAATTATAAAAAAAAAAAAAAAAAAAACAGTCGATGCTGCGGGTAGGGAAGAACCACTTCAGCAGACTGTTAAACGGCGATGACGAACAACATTCCGCTGTCAGGCAGAACGAATCTTTCAACACTGAGGACGACAGCGAAAACTACCAACCATCTGACTTAAGGCTGCAGGAAATGACGGCCTTCCCGCTATGATTTATAAGCCCGGCTGGGATTACTTGGTTAATAATATCGCCCAACAGCTCCACGTCTTGTGAAAGTCTAACAGACGTTCAAGAGAATAGAACTGCCATGAACACACAATGAAGAGTGAAGCCAGGTTTAAGCCCCTGTACCAGAAATGTTATCGTTAAAAATGTTATGTTCACCTCGGACTGTAAAAAGTAAATAAGAATTGGGAAACTTACATGGTCGCCAAGGAGCAATGTCGACATCTCTGTCATCTTTACTGTACACTCGAACTTAGATGTACACTCGAAGTTCGATGGATTCAAACATGACCAACGGAGAAGCTGCCATGAGAAGCTTATCAAATCGGGGTTAAACCGGAAGTCCTCATCTTTTTGGCAAAAATAAAAACTTCTCACACATAATGAAGGGAGAAGACAGGTTTGAGGCCCTGTATAGCCTTTATAGATACTTCATGGCTTAAGCTTGGATTCACCTCTTAGTTAAGAAAATTAAAAATTGAAAACCTACTTAGTACCCAGGGAGGAATGTATTTGTCTGTCATCTTTACTGTACACTCGAAGTTCGATGGATTCAAATATGGCCGACAAAGAAGCTGCCATGAGAAGCCTATAAAGGTTAAAGGGTTAAAGGGGAGGTCCCTTTCTTTTTTGGCAAAAATAATAAGAAAGGAATTCACAATGAATGGTGAAGAAGCCCCTGTGCCAGATATTTGATGGTTAAAGCTTAGGTTCAGCTCGGACTGTAGAAAGTAAATAAAAATTGGGAAACCTGAATGCTCCCAGGGAGCAATTTCGACATCTCTGTCCACTTTACTGTACACTCGAAGTTGGATGGATTCAAACATGGCCGATAGATTCTTTATTGATTGCAATAAGCGAAGATCCATAAAGTCCCTGTTGTTGTTCTACCTTTGTCACCTTCCAATTTGCTGATGAATTTCTGGTCTGTTAAATCTGGAATACCTATCTAATCCACATGCGATTCCAAAAATAAATGTTTTATGTCAGTGTGGGAGTAAAAAATAAGTGATAGCATTTTCTTAAGCATTTTATTGTGAAACAACCTTTTTCAACGAGCCTTTGCCATTTCTGCCATATATATGTCCGTATGGTGCTCCATAGCCAGCAGGACCATACCCGGAATGACCGTAATACTCTGGATCTACTCCATAGGCATAATATGGCCAATAAACTCCAGTATGTTGTGGTGGTCCAATTGGGTCACCATGTCCGCTTGGTCTTTTTTGTTTGTGTGGTTTGTGTCCTGAACCATGTGGTTTACTCTGGCATTCTTTCAATGGTGGCCCTCCTGGTCCACCTGGTCCTCCTGGTCCTCCTGGCCCACCTGGCCCTCCTGGTCCTCCTGGTCCACCTGGTCCGTTTGGCCCTCCTGGTCCTCCTGGCCCTCCTGGTCCTCCTGGTCCTCCCGGTCCGCCTGGTCCTCCTGGTCCCCCTGGTGTTCCGGGTGCTGTTCCAGGGCATTCATCACAAACTTCACATTCTGGACAAGTGTCTGGACAACTTGGATCAACTGGACATACTACTTCTGGTGGACAACTGGGATCACCTGGACAAACTATTTCTGGTGGACAACTTGGATCACCTGGACACTCTATTTCTGGTGGACAACTGGGATCACCTGGGCAAGTTGGTGTTTCTGCCGCATAAGTTGATGTGCATAGCTGCGGGTAATATGACTCCACACAAATGATGGCGCAGCCAACCAATAAAATTAAACCGAGAACCAACCGCATACTCAAGATGTAACTGACTAAGCCTAAGCCCACCAGTAATGTTGTCATATAAATACAAAAAAAGACGACTTGGAAGTGGAGAAGATATTTTTTATTCCAATTTTTTGTAATCAAATCATCTGATTAGAAATTCTAATTTTAAGGTGTATTTGGACCATAGAATGGTTCAAGAATTCTTCTACCTTCGTGAAAGTTTTTAAAAAAAATAACACGGCACCATAAAGGTAGGATCAGATGTAAATTAAAACACATGTGGAACGACGAGATAAACAGCTAATTAGTATGTTTATAGTCAATGGTAGGTATTAGTGGGCGTTTGACAGTCTTTTTCAGGTCTATGAATGACGTCTTTGACGTCGAAGTTTTATTATTTGACAGAGGGAGCGCTGGTTAAAGACCCCTTCCACCAGCATCATCGAACTAAGTATTCAACAGATTCATACGTCAATGTGGAGACTCAATGTAGGTCAGATTGCTCGTTAACAGCCGCATGAGAGTTTACCGGTTACTTTCTGAATTTGAATTTACATCTTGGAAGAAGCGAGATGGCTGGTAAGACTCTGTGTGACAAAGCTGACAAGTCACGGTGTCGGGATTATTTGGGAGCCTAGAGTGTGGCACACCATTATCTTCCATAAATCTGTCCAACTACTAGCATACACTGAGCACACGAAAAAAGTGAAGCAAATGGGCACCAATACTGCGGCCCGTAAATTCTTCTTTTCCCATCCAGACATCGCGTCGAACGCAGTGGAGGAACACTTCGCATTAGGTGGATATATCACAAGTACTGACATCAACCAACTTGAAGCGTCCATAACTTGAGGCAGTTAGATATGCGCCGCGCTTATTGGAAAAGTGTATTGGATAAGGCTCAGGTTCACTCCGGACGTTATCGACATCGAAGTCAGTGACTCCCTCGATTCTGTGGTGAGAGTGCTTTTGAGGAAGCCGAAGAAAGTGATTTGTATTCTGACGCAGTGCAACTCGTATTGCACGCCCACCGCCCTCCCCAGTGCCCTTTAGTCAGGACGAATTAGAAGCATCCATGGGAATATTGATTGAAGCGGCCGTCATGACTCAAGCATCAGCTTCTCATGTCGAGTTGGACCCACTGCGAGTCGAATTTGAGTTGACTTGTGTATCAGTTCCAGTTCAGCAGTCCCCTCGGGTCAGTAGTGATCTAAAGTTGCTAAACTTTCTGATGAAAGGCTGGCAATCTTATAGAATTTTCTCTAAAGTCCTTAAGTCTTATTTAGGAGTTAGCAACAGAAGAGTTTGGAGCTAAGCCATCTGCAGCATCAGCCTTATATACACGCGCGTACCGATGTTAAGTCTTATCGGTACGCGTGTGTATGTATCAATGAGGAATTTTATGACCTCCTGGATAGAGCCTACGAAGCATGTCCGGAATACATAGCCTCCACGAAATGACAACGTATAATGGCTTCCGACTAACAGGCCTCATGGCAGCATGTAATTTGGTTATCAGCAGAACTAGGTTCCCAAGATTTCGAATCCGTATAATATCTTCCGAATAACAGACCTCACGGCAGTATTAAGCAGCATGTAATATGGTTATCAACAGCACTAGGCTCCTAATATTTCGAATCCACAAACCAAACCTGGCGATTTCTAGACACCGCCAACAAAATCGACATGCGAGACATTCAACATCCTGGATGTACACACATTCAGAGGGTCAAATATTTTCTCGACGCACCCAAATTCGGAGCCCGATTGTCCAACGAGAAGATGCTGCGAATAGTGAGCCCGTGATAGCTAGAGTCGACAAACAGAAATTGAATGCGAGACTCCCAGCTCTACCCTCAGCCTCCACTAACTTCACTGTGGATACAGTATCGTAATGTCATCAAGGCAGTAGCCAAAACCATCATAGGCTACAAACACCCTTAAAGAGATGTCCTCGGTATGATGATATTGGCAAGTCCCAAAAAGGGATGACATAAGAGTCACATATGAAGGTGCTACATCGCAAAACACGCTCCGCACAAGAAATCAAACAACTGGCAGCTGGCTTCAAAGTAGAAATTTAGGCTCTACGTAAAAACAGTGGCAACCTAGTCAACCTAGTCAGGGAATCGTAATGGACATAATATCGAGAGAGTGATAAGGAAAGAAACCAGCCCAGCTCCAGTCCGAGCGGCCAATTTAAGACAAGATTTTCTTGACAACTAACACTACCGGGTGATTTGCCAGATCATCACGAGAGGAGGGCCAGTGAAAAATCATTTAGGTGTTGCTACGGCTAGGAATCGAATCCGGACCTTCTGCGCGGCAGTTCATCGCAATAACCATCGCAGCACTAAGTCCGTCAGAAGAAGTTAGAGCAGGCATCAAAAAAACTGAAGAACAACAAGGTAATACGGACAACCTACAACAATACGGAGGTGTTGCTTTAGAAGTATGCATCCTCCAAACCATCAACAAGGTCTGGATGGATGAGAGCATATCCGATGACTAGAATATCAACTTCATATGTCCAATCTACCAAAAAAAAATTTATACGATGACCTGCACAACCTACCGGGGCATATCCCTGATAAATTTCGCACAAAAGTTTCTATCCAACGTACTGTGTGACCTGCACCAACCACCGAGGCATATTCCTGATAAATGTCTCATACAATATCCCATCCAAACAACGTCTTCAGCCTTTCTGCAAAACTCTTATCGACTTAAGACCAAATTTTCACACCAAGGCAAATGCTGGAAAAATCAAGGAATTTCAAGTCGAAACTCAGCATCTTTTTGTCGACCTCAAGGCCGATCTGATAGCATACATCGCTTAGAGCTTTATAGAGTGATGCTGGAATTCGGTATTCCGTCAAAACTAATACAGATGCGCGACTTGAACAGTGGAGGAAATGCGATGCAACGTTGAGTTTGGAAGCAGCTCGTCTGAACTTTCCCAAAACTTGTACCGGATTCCGAGAAGGGGTTACGCTATCATGCGATTTGTTCAATCTCGTGCTATAACATTTAGTGCACAGGGCAAGAGTCGATACGGAAGACGCTATCCTCACCATGCCGTTGCAGAAGCATTCACGGCCATTGAGGAAGAGGCGAAACGTGTAGGTTTTATAGTCAACGAGGTCAAGACAGTGTACATATATACCATCAACAAACAAAGTACTGTTGACGCACATACTTGGACAAAATGTCACTGTTGATGGCAACCCCTTTGAGGGAGTTTCTGAATTCATCGACCTTCAAGTCAACATCAACCCAACGAATGACAACTTGGTGGAGATACGACGAAGACTATCCCTTAGGCTGAATAGCTGGCAACGCCGTGCCAGGATCGAATAGGATGGAAGACTGTTGCTTCAGCCGGAGACCCTCCGCTGGTCAGAAGCCTGTAGAGTAAAAAAGAGTAAGTAACGATCTGCAATTCTCACCGACTACTGAGTGAGTATGTTTGAATAAGACCTATCTTCAGGAGTGAGCCTTACTTAGAACTTCTGAATGAAGGCATTTCAAGTCTGTGCTGTGACTACTTTATTTTTGCTGAGATGAAGACTTGATAAGTGGCGCTACAGTCCGGAATGAACCTGGTCCTCAACCAACATGCCTCTCCAATTAGCCCGATCCTTAGCTAACTGACTCCAGTTGCGCACTCCAAGTTGGTTGAGGTCGGTTTCTACTTGTGCGCGCAACTTAAGGCGAAGTCTTCCTCTACTTCGTCTGACGTGTGGCTGGGAATCGAAGACACTGCGACCCGGAGTATTGGTGTCCGTTCGTTCTACATTTCCCAGCCATCTTAAACGTCCAATGCGGAGTTTTTTTACCAGGGGCATGTCGCTGTACAGCTCATATAGTTCTTGGTTGAATCTTCGTCTCCAAAGCCCGTCAACGCAAAACGGGACCGAAGACTTGATAGGCTTTATCGAAGTGAATTTGTTAGTTGAGCATTGCTTTCGATTCGGCACCAAAAAATTGTTTACATGGAGCTATAACGAATGACATTAGCTTAGACTGTCAGATTTGAAAGAAGTACGTATCGATGGATACGACTGCCGATGTTGACAAAGCCACTTACTAACTCGAAATTTTGGCTGACGATGTTGAAATTCTGTCCAGTTCGTCAATGCTGTGATGTTATGTGTCCTTTTGTGTTGACAGCACATACTACGCTTACCCTCATGTACTGCTAAACTAATTTTCGACACTTCCTTCTCTATACTAGCAAACAGGGATATGACATCTCGTTGAGTCCAACCAATGATGTCAATATCGTCTGCGTATTCTAGAAGTTGCACCGATTTATCGAAGTTTATTGCAATGGTGAGTATGCTAAACGAAAAAACGACAACGACGTTCGTATCTGCACCTGAAATGTGAGAACATTTAACAGGACAGGTGCAAGCGAACAATAAGCGGAAGAGATAACTGCTACAAAGCAGACATTACTGCCATCTAGAATATACGAGGGGAAGGGTCGAGCGCAAAGAGGATGAAAAACTGTGACATCTACTATGGACCGTGCTATATTAAGCAGAAACAGCGGCTATTCGGATGCAGAATTGTTATAAGTGCCGGGAGGAAACAGCTGATATAGCTAAGGATTTCTTCTATGAGATCCTTGACAAAACCTATGAGCGACTACCGAAATACGATGTTAAGATCGTGCTGGGAGATTTTACCGAAATTGTAGGAAGAGAAGACATCTTAAGCAGCATTTTCGGAAAACATAGCCTACACGGGAACACGTCTGGTAACGGACTTAGGCTAATTAACTTCGCTACGGAATGAAATGCCACTATAGCTAGCACAGGGATTCTCACCTCGATTTCCATAAGGGAATATAGCGGTCTCCAGATCAACGAAGGTCAACCACTAGCATCGAATGTCGAAGAACAGCCGCAACTGACGTGCTAGCTGCTAGGTTTCTTGCGCCTACCAGCAATAAACTTCTGGTTGGATGAGGATTGCATACAGATTGCTGCAGCTAAGAATGAGGCCTTCTAGGCTAAGCTGCAGGTGCGGAGGGGAAATTCCATTGAACTCTATATTGAGCAGAGAAGAAGGGAGGAACACACAGGGAACGTCAAAGCCAAGAACACAAGGGTCAAATCTAAAACTGCTGAGATGAAGGAGGAAAGATCGTATATAGTTGAGATACAGTCAATGCTGAGGATATAGAAGAACCACTTCTGCAGACTTTTAAACCACAATGACGAACAACATTCCGCTGTCAGGCAGAACGAACGAACCAACCATCCAACCTGAGTGAAGTGAGGATAGCAATATCTAAACTCAAGCTTAACAAGGCTGCTGGAAATGACGGAATTCTTGCTGAGATTTATAAAACCGGCAGAGATCTGGTCGGATGAAAGTATGCCTGAAGAATAGAAACTCACCATCGTTTGCCCGATCCATAAAAAAGGAGAACCTCTGAACTGCGCCAACTACAGAGGCATTGCAAAATATGTGAACGCCTGAAACTGTTTACCAACAACCTGAGGGCCAACCCTTGCCAGTGTGGTTTCAGGCCAGGAAAGTCGACAACTGATCCAATTTTCACAATTCGGCAGATCCTGGAAAAACCCCAAGAAGTCCAAATAGATACCCAAAACATTCTCACCGACACATTCGATGCCGAAAAGGGATTTAGGCAAGGCAATGCGCTGTCATGGGACTTCAATTTGATTCTTGAGAGGATTGTACAAAACACCTGAGCCAACACCAGAGGCACAATGTTGGAAAAATCGGTGCAACTACTAGCATACGCCGACAATATTGACATCATTGGTAGGACTCAACGTGATGTCATAGCCACGTTTGCTAATATAGAGAAGGAAGCGGCAAAAATGAGTTTAGCAGTAAATGAGGGCAAGACCAAGTATATGATGTCAACACTAAAGGACACGCAATATCGACGAATTGGACAGAACGTCACCATTGACGGATATAACTTTGAGGTAGTACGGGACTTTGTCGAACTTCTCGTTAGAAGTTAAACGAAGAATTACTCTTGCCAACCTCGGTTTCGTTGGGCTTACATGTGGTATACCAAACAGTGTTCACCTCCCTTTAAATCTGTCGTATGCGGCTTTGAAATCGATGAATAGATGGTTGGAATCGATTTGGACTTTTTGGTTTTATCCGGAATCCGACGAAAAGAGAAGATTTGATCAGTTTTGGATTTTTCAGGCCTAAAATCAGACTGATATGTACCGATCAGGATGTAGGGAAGCGGTTTGAGGTATTCGTTCGGAGCTTGTAAGCGTTGTTGAGGAAACTTGTGCTTCTATGGTCGGTGTAGTTGAGAGTCTTCTTTTTTTCTGGATTGGGTAAACGATGTTAAGGTTTCATCGCTGAATTTTACTTACCAATTCATCACCCCCGGCTAAATAAAGTTCGGCGGGAAGACCGTCAACTCTGGCAGCCTTGTTCAGCTTAAGTTTCGATATTGCAATCCTAACTCTATTTAGGTTGAGTGGTTGGTATTCTTAGCAGTTGCTGCTTACTTACTTAATACTTACTTAAGTGGCGATACAGTCCGGAATGAACCTGTTCCTCAACCAACATGCCTCTCCAATTAGCCCGGTACTTAGCTAACTGACTCCAGTTGCGCACTCCAAGTTGGTTGAGGTCGGTTTCTACTTGTGCAGTCGCTGCTATTATAGAAAATTTCGTTCTCCCTGAGATTGTTCGACATTCCTTTAAAATGGTCTGCAGAAGTGTTATCTGTATCTCGACAGCGATTTTTTTCTTTTTCATCTCGACAGGATTCTGTTCCGGCCTCGTATCCCTGATTTAGAGGTTGGTAAAACTTACGACCACCTTTCCAGCAGTAACACATCTCTATGTCTTCGATCACGCGCTTTTCTCTCCCTTATTATTTTTTTTTTTTTTCTAAAAATCCGGGGACTCAGTGGCGCGATGGTTGGTGCGATGAACTGCCGCGCAGAATGTCTGGGTTTGATTCCCAGCCGTAGCAATACCTAAATGATTTTTCACTGGCCCTCCACTCGTGATGATATGACATCTCATCCGAGTAGTACCAATTTTCAGGGAAAGCTTATCTCGAATTCGTCATTCGGAGTCGGCGTAAAACAGAAGGTCCCGCCATCGTGCTAGAAGTGAATGTTTGTGAATATAATCGTACCCACATGAATGATTGTGAGAAAGCTCGGCCCTGGGTACTAACGAGCCTGTTGAGCCAAAGATTTGTGTTTTTATTTTATTTTTGAAAAGCCGGTGTTCCTAACCCTCTATTTTGCCTATAGAGCTCAATGGCAGCTCACGGCATCACCTGCAGCTTTGCCTTGTGTGCTTGTTTTTCGATTTCGAGTATCTGTCGGCATTCTCCATCAAATCAGAGGTTTCTTGCTGGTGGACTCATCAGTTGTCCGACATTGGATGGGTGTTATTCGAAAGGTTTACGGATTAAACTTCTGCGAAGGACTTGGTTGTCTCTTGCGATTGCAGCCTCATTTGGTTTGGTAGATATCCACATTGTTACCTTGGCTTTACAAAAGGTTGTGGTCTAATTCAGCGTCAGCCCCTAGGAATGTGTGGACATCCAAAATACTGGATGCCTGCCTCTTCTCTATCACAACAAAGACAGTTTGATTGAACGGTCCGTTGATCTGGAGACCGCCATGGCCCTTAATTGAAACCGTGTTCTGGCTATTGACGCATTTCGTTTCGCCGCGAAGACAGTTTGGCTTATTCCGTTGCTAGACGTAATGACATGTAGGGTTTTTTTACCCGACAATACTGCCTAAGATGTCCTTTCTTCCTACCGTAGCGTTAAAATATACCAGCACGATTGTAACATCGTACTTTGGTAGTCGCTTAAAAGTTTTTTCAATGAGCTCGATTAAGCTATCTTTCATAGTTTTATTTAGTCGGAGGGCGAATTTGTCCTTAATGCGGATAGTTGCAATCGCTAATGTTTTGAAAGCATAAACCTTCTTGACTAAGTCCGGTACCTATAAAAAAATTCACATCCTAATAGTCGCTGTTTCTGTTCACTGTAACACGTCCGTAGTAGAGTAGTTGTCACAGTTTTTCATCCTTTTTTAACCAGCCCATCCCATCGTATTTCCTAAATAGCAGTAATATAGGCTTTGTGACAACTAAGGGCTTTCTCTAGTTGTTCATCTGCACAGGACTATCTCATCGTATTCCCTGGTTGGCAGAAATGTCTGCTTTGTGGCAGCTAAGGTTTCCGCTAGTTGTACTCAGATTACATGTGCAGAAACGAACGTCGTTTATCCTTTTTTCGTTTAACCTGGATATCCATATTAGATTCCGTTCTTTCCGAGGCTCTTGGTTGTCTTGGCTCTAAATTGTTTCCGTGATTGAGTAGTTAGCAAAGCACAATCTCCAACCAAGATACGATTCCATCAGTATCTACTAGAGGATTTAGAGATGCTGGTAAGCTCTTTAAGGATTTATAGATCCAGTTAACCTCTTCAACGGCCTGGCATACCCTTGATATTTCTAGATGACCTGTTATTCGAATATGGCGTTGCAATCTATTTAGGCTTGAAAATTTCTCCATCTTAACTATGGGACTGTAGAACCCAACGTTTAATCCTTCCCTACCGTCTTAAAAAGGGAACAGGTGCACTGGGATAGGGTCCAACTTGGGTTGGTCAGAAAATCTAAATGATTGGCTTAATCCAGCCAACCAGCCTGACTCGTATTTTTCACAAGTTCTCTGCTTTCCCAAGACGAACTATCATGGATAGTGGGAACTGGGAATTGTTGTTTAAGTTTAACCTGGTATAGGGCCTTAGACAGTAGACACCACTGACGACTGCAATTGGTGAAATCAAGTGCAGCATTCTTGAAAATAATAGAAGTTCTGCCTTAGTAAAGAAAAACATTTTACCGCCATTAGTGCTCCATTTATAGCTCAAATCTTACAAAGCTGACAAGAAATCCCTTTTAAAAAAGTGAACATGCATTGTGTCAACATTTTCTCGCTTCCACAGGCAAGATCACACCAGTCAAATCGCTCAGCCCATACGCTTATATACCTTTTGAGATTTCTTTCTCAGCCACCCTTTCCTCTTGAGTGCTCACTCGGGTGTGAATTGCTTCCGTCAACAAGGCAAGCCATCTAACTTGGACGCTTGTAAATATTGAACTGCGTACCTAGTTCGTTGGATCAACAGTAGAATTTCCCAAAAGTATGGTAATTTCGAGTCAATATTTGGCCACCATATGCGAGTAAAGAGTGCGTCCGATAAATAATTGTTATTTCATGGGTCCGACTAAGGTCAGTGGTACTTCGCGGCGTAAATACCCGATTAAGTAACAACCGACGCACATGTGGACTGGTACACATTACACCAGTATGGTTCCGATAAATTTGCCATCAATTCGCGTATAAATAAGCGCCTTAGGCCTTTTGCCAGAGCAGTTGACGCTTCCATTATCTACGCAATGTCGTCTCGAGGGTGCGTATTCTTTTTACTGTTTGTGGCGGCATCTTCAGCCGCATTTGTAGACAATCTTGAGCAGGAATCTCCTGTGGGAAGTCGTCGGGCGAGACATGTTGGTGGTGGAGTAGTTGGATTCGGTGGAGTTGGTGCAGTTGGTGGTGTTGGAGGGATCCATTCTGTAAGCAGTGTTCCAGTGATAACATCGGTACCTGTCGTGCAAACCTATCAAACTGTGCAGACCGTTCCTGTTGTGTCCACTTATCAGACTCTTGGATATCCATATCCATATCAGTATGGCGGAGGATATGGTGGCGGATATGGTGGTGGCGCTTTAGTTGGTGGTGTTGTTGGATTTGGTGGTTTCAAAGGAAGGGGACTCTACAAAGAGAGCTACCGATATAAGTCTAGAGGGGGATTTGCTGGTGCAGGACTTATTGGTGGTGCTGGTATTGTGGGCTGAGAAATGTTATCTGGTTTCGTTGTTATGTTTTAAATATAAATGTGATAGGAAAATTGTTTTTTTTTTTGGTTATGGAACAACACGAAATAAATCTTTGACTTGTAAATTATCTGGCGTCTAATTTTTATATTTTAATTGTAAAAGTGCTTAGAAAAATAACTTATACCGGTGGTGACATAGTCAGAGCTACCGCGACATGCTGGCGATAAGATTCTGATATCACCATCTTCATTGACAGTCAGAATGCAACTGTGCTGTCGAAAAACAATTCAAGTTTGTGAAGTGCTTCGGTAAAGTCCTAAAAGTTCTTGGCGATCAACAAAATGTTAAGTTCTGCTGGATTCCTGGACAGGGCAATGAAATTGCTGATGAACTGAAGAGTAAAGGATCTGCCATCCGCATTGAGCAGGTCAAAAAAAATCGAAATTTGTGAAGTTTGTGGTAAAGTCCTAAAAGTTCTTGGCATTTAACAAAATGTTAAGTTCTGTTGGATGCCTGGACATGGAGGCATACAGGGCAATGAAATGGCTGATGAACTGAAGATGAAAGGATCTGCCATCCGCATTGATCAGTTAGACCAGTCTGTCAAACCACTATGTGACATAAAATCAAGGGTGGACAGAAAACACTGAATAGGTGGAACCCTCTCCCCACCTTGGAAATATGAAAGGAGATATGGCCTGAGTATGACAGGGTCATGACCCAAAAACTCCTTCAAAGAAACAGGCAATCTGTTTCGACACAAGTAGGGATACTTAGTTACTCATAACCCACTAAATGAAAATGCATCTCATACATTATGACCTTTGTTGTGGCTGCAGTGATGATGAAATACACGGGGATGCCCTACACTTTATGAGCCACTGCCAAGGCCTCAGTCAATTGAGGAGATGAACATTAGGGAAATATTTTATCGATGACCTCACGGATCTGTACAAAATCAATTTCCCTTATACCTTTTTTTAGTTTCACAACAACATCTGGACAACAACTGGCCGTAACAGGACAAATGAAGTAACCAAACATAAATGCGGACCCCCAACGGGCTTCACCAAGAGTCCATATTAACCTGTGTGTGATGAGGAAAGACGTCCACCGCTTACTTCATCAACCCACCAACCTAACCTAACCTACCGTAATATGTCGTAGGTGTTTAGTGAATTCCACCAGTTATTGGGTTTCATACTCCATTCGTTCTTTAAAGTTGATGGCACTTCTTATCATGACCGGTTACAGATCCATTTCTGGGCAGTTCAACGGCTATTCCGACATCTCGTCACTATCCGCCATTACAGTTTTAGAAATCAATGTCTGAAATACCAAATAAGCTCTCGTTTGGATATGTCAAAACAGTTTATGAAAGCTGTACACTTTATCCATCCTAACTGGGATACCAAATGTCACCGATGGTGATGATTATTTCGTTGCCCGTGGAAAATAAGCCAAATATTCCTTCAAAGGAGCCAGCAGTAGGGGTGTGTGCTCATAAAACAAATTCTTCCAAACGAATCTTTGAACTCAAAACTCCTGGCTTGCATTGAAAATGAAGACCTAGCATCCGATTTAAGTGCACCATGTTTGTTTGGAAAGACTGAAATATCGCTGCAAATAGCCTACTGAGGATGGAATCAAACTGCGCCCCTTTTAAGTAAGTAGTCAAGCTAATAAGGACATTTCACTTCCTGATCACCATCACAAGAGTATCTCCATCTTACTTACTTACTTAAGTGGCGCTACAGTCCGGAATAAACCTGGGCCTCAACCAATATGCCTCTCCAATTAGCCCTGTCGTTAGTTAACTGTGGCGCCCCAAGTAGAAACCGACATCCGCCAACTTGGAGTGCGCAACTGGAGGCAGTTAGCTAATGACCTGGCTAATTGGAGAGGCATGTTGTTTGAGGCACAGGTTCATTCGTAGCACCACTTAAGTAAAGTAAGTAAGTAAGTAAGCTGACTGCCTCCAGTTGCGCACTCCACGTTGATAGAGGTCGGTTTCCTCTTGTGCGCGCAACTTAAGGCGAGGTTTTCCTTTACAGCGTATGACGTCTTGCTGGGAATCGAGGACACTGCGATTGGTGTCCATTCTTTCTACATTTCCTAGCCATCTTAAACGTCCAATGCTGAGTTTTTTGACCAGGGGCATGTTGCTGTACAGCTTGTATAGTTCATGGTTGAATATCTTCGTCCCCATAGCCCGTCAACGCAAACGGGACCGAAGATTTTTCAAAAAATGTTTTTCTTGAAACGACCAAGGATTTCTTCATCCACTTTTGATACATTCCGTGCTTCAGCGCCGTAGAGCAGGACTGGGATGATCAAGGTCTTAAATAGGATCTTCTTAATAGTTTGAGTGAGGGCTTTACAACTAAATTGCCTTCTACGCCCGAAGAAGCACCGGTTGGCAAGATTAATTCTTCGTTTAATTTCTGACGAGATGTTGTTTTCAGAGTTAAAAGCGGAGTCGTGGTAGACAATGTCCCGTACTACCTCAAAGCTGTATCTGTCAATGGTGACGTTGTGTTCTTTCGTATTGACATCATATACTTCATCTTGCCCTCATTTTCTGCTTAACCCATTTTTGCCGCTTCCTTCTCTATACCACCTACTAGCCGTATGCAAGTAGTTGCACCGATTTTTAGAAAATTGTGCCCTGGTGTTGGCTCTAGAGTTTTGCACAATCTCCTCAAGAATGATGTAAACGAAGTCACATGACAGCGCATCCTTTTTTTTTTTGGTATCGAATGTGACGGTGAGGTCTTTTTCGAACCTGAGGGTGCAGCGAGAATTCTCCATCGTCATCCTACACAAACGGACGAGTTTGGGCGGTATACCTAAACTAAGCATGGCTCTGTATAGTTCGTCTGAATAGGTGGTGGGTATCGATTTTGACTTCATGGATTTTTCCGAGGATCCGCCGAAGTGTCATGATTGTATCAGTGGACTTGATTGTGGATTTTGATTTGATTGTGGACTTTCCTGGCCTAAGCCCTAACTGAACAGGGTCTATCAGGTTGTTGGTATACGGTTTCAGGCGTTCACGTATTACGGCAGATAAGATCTTGTAGGCGATGTTGGGAAGACTTTGACTCGGTAGTTGGCGCAGTTCATAGGGTCGCCATTTTCGCGGATCAGGCATGCGAAGATAAGGTTTCCATCTTCAGGCATACTTCCACCCTACAAAATGTTGCTTATGTGTTGGTGAATGTGACTTACCAAATCATCTCCACCTACGTAGTTAAAAAAAATTTATTGAACTTCCAGTTAATTGTCAGCCCATTCACCAAACACGACGCAATTGATGGACGCTGACTTCAATTCTTGCAAACGGTTGAATCTTATATGGATGAAGGCCCAGATCTTTCTTCAATATTTCGCAAGCAGTGGACGGGCAGAGACCGAATCGCTGAGAACGTCGTTGGATGGGGTCGTCGAAAAAAATCGGGTCCTCTGTCATACTCACGTCTACAGAGGCGATGGTTTCCACGGTATGGGCTCCATTTGGATGAATATTATCAAAACGAGTAAATGTGGTCATGAATCGATCCATAGTAATGCATATTAGCTGCTGAGATGCGCGCAATTTGACAAAGTGCTCTATAAGATTGGCGAACAGAGTGCGAATCTTGAAAATAAATTTCCATGGTTTGTAAGCATAGTTCTGGTGTAAGTCTTTTCATTGTGATTTGTTAAAATATACTGAAAAAAATCGAATACAATACACGTGAACTTGATGAACTTCATGGATACACGTCAAGACCATTCTGTATATCTTTGCAATGGAAAGAGATAGCGCAAAACGGATAAAAGATTTGAAAAGAGCTACCGCGGAAACATAAAGGCTCACCTAGAATGCATATCTGTAGCTGACTCTTGAAGTTGAGTCACAGTTCAAAAACAATTCAAACCGTAAGCGCGTACACAATGTGTATCTTCTTGAATCTGTAGCTTGAAGTTAGATGGAGGGCAACTTCATGCAAGAAATGTATCTCCCTTTTGGCAGCTATACGGCGTTTACGGTAACCCAATATTAGGGCGACGAGTTATCACCATCAGAAGTTCTACACTTATGATGTAAAGGGCAGTAAAAAAAAGCAACATACTTTCATTTAAGTATTTCGGCGCAAAATAAATTATTCTAACATAGAAAAAACTCAAACTAAAGAAGTGACATTTCTGTCACTTTTGCCATACCTGGTCGTAGAGCTTCGCGTTTTTTTTCCCCCAATCCAAAATAAATATTTTATGCCACCCTGTCACTGCATTCCATCGCATGCGCATTGCAACTCGCATTCCCATTCACCATACTCATATTCACCACACAGTGGCAGAAATAAGAAAAACAAGAACCACACCACAGTATCTGCCAAAAATTCTGTTCTTCCCTTTGCGCTTCCACCACCTAAACCAGCCACACACACTCGAATCTCGAATCGGCATTAACCCGAAATCAGTTGTTAGAAATCCCAACCCGCGAACGGACGTTCCTCAGCAAAAAATCTCAGTCTCTTCGCGAATCCCCCTACAAAAGTGTAGCCCCAACCTAAAAATAACACAAACAACAACAACACAACAATAAAATATTTTCCTCTAGCCATTTGCAAAAAAAAAAATTTAAATCTTCAAAAACGAAAAAAAAATTGAAAAACCAAAAAAAATCACGGTCTATATATGTATCTGAGTGTGTGCCTACATAAGTGAAAAGTGCTGTGAAGTGAAAAGAAAAAAGATTTCCACAAGGAAAATCTCGTGGGAAAAGTGCAAAACACCCCGTAATGTGCTGAAAGTGACCGAAATAGGTAAATTTCCCCCCAAGGAATAATATCCTCACAACGGGCTACCAAAATCCCATTTTACGTTACACAGGTACAGGTCCAAGCTGAATGGTAAAAATTTATTAAAATCGAAAGGGAAATCTGTGTGGAAATTGATTTTCCGCAAACGTGTGCAATTGCCTTCGCCCTATTCATCGTGTGAAAAGTGACGGAGAAAACATTGCAAGGGGGTGTGCTACAACTTATGAACTACACAAACACACAGAAACCCATCCTGAGTTGTAGGAATCGGAATAGTCTTGCTGGTAATGCAGCTGCTCTTAAGGACGTTTCCCATACGGCGCTATTGCTATTGCACTGATTGTGCGTTTTCATCCCCTAGGATGTTGTTCTTATGGAACAATACAAGCGCATATCCTTCGGAAATTTCCTTGTCCGGAAAATTCAAAATTCAACCTGTGCCCTCCCCATAGTGACGTTTGTGTATTCTCGCTAATAAACAGTAGCAATACTGTGATAGAGTTCAGTGGTTTTCTGGCTGAGTATGGCTGTGTGCGTATGTTTTTTTGACAGTTGCTAGGGGAGTTGTGGGAGAATACCATTTGCACGTCAATGAAGATGAAGAAAACAAGGACTTCCGGGGACTCCTCCATCTGGGTTGTGGGGGTTGTGTTGTGCGGGCGTAAAAGATGAAAGTTAACTAGTTCAAGGTTTCTTCCGTTTTGTGTAGTTTTGATGGTAACAACAACAAAAAATAACTGCTTCCCAAGGGGATAGAGCGGATGTGATACCTACACATACCATCAGAGTAAGGTCGTATCGTTAAATATGTGCAGCGGCATATCCTGCAACATGGAAAGGACATGTATTCGTATGGCATTTTACGGTAGATGGTAACAGATAAAAACAAGTGAGATTACATTCACAGCTGTCATTGTGATGTTGACACTGACAGATGATTGTTTGAAACGATATCTGGGTGTTATCCTTGAATTGATAACAATTTGTATGCGTTATTCGTGCGGTGCTTACATTTGACGTCAGTTGCGTTGATGGTGAGGGTCAACATGATGAATTTTATGAGTTCATTCAGATGATGTCTTTCAAGGCTAGAATCATTCTTATCATTTCAAATATCCCGCGTGATGTAGTTAAATTACATGGGTTTGGAGGTCAGAAGGTTGGTTTATTTCTGAAGACTTGTTATTTTGCAATTTTATATGCGATTGACGTAAACATATACAGTAGGGATAGCAAATTGGATGCTATCTATAATAAATACGAGTCTCATATCGACTAAACGTCAAAGATGGCAGAAATCAGAAACAGATAAATCATTTCAAATCTCCAGCCCGATGTAATTTTGAAGGTCAGAAGGTTGGTTTATTTCTGAAGACTTGTTATTTTGCAATTGATTTTGGATTGACGTTAGCATAGACAGAAGGGTTATCAAATTGGATGTTATCTACATGCAACAAGAGTCTTATAGGAACTAAACGTCAAAGATGACACAAATGACAGACAAATCATTTCAAGTATTCCGCGAGATATATTTAGTTAAAATTCACGTAATTTGTTAAATTTGACGTAAACATAGACAGAAGTGTTATCAAATTGGATGTTATCTACATGCAACACGAGTCTCATATGGAATAACCGTCAAAGATGACAGAAATGACACTTTTTGATTGAATAAATACATTTGCTACATCTGCTTCCTCACTAATGGCGTTTTCCATTGGTAAATCTGTATTTTGATCTAAAATTTGACCGTTTTTTCTACCAATGGAACACGATTTCAGATTGATTTTTATTTTATCTTTGTATTGGTGCAATTTCATGGCTGTGAAGTAAGTGTCGGTGTAGCTGTCAAGTTTCAAGTCACACAGGTTGATTGTTTTTGTTTTAATTTATATTTTCCATTGAACTGCTACAGTTTTAAGGATTAAAAACATTTTTTCACAACCGAAATAATATAAAAATCAAAACGGAAATCACTCTTGTCAAACTGGCAGCTATCATTTGCATTAGTGTTAGTGCAAGGAGGGGTAAATCTGTCTAAAAATCCAGATTTGCAAAATTGATCTGAGATAAAAAAAAAATCAATTTTATTGCCCAATGGAACACAACAACTGTCAAAATCGGCCTTTTGACAGATCTAGATAACAAAAAACGTTGATTTGTTTACCAATAGAAACGCCATAAGGCATTTTATGAAGTTATATGTACTTACCGTGGCAAAATGTAGTATACGTAGCGCTATCTGTCAAAATTAAATTTGGGTTGTCTGTTTGACAGAATAGTTAATTTGTAATTTGCACCGAAATATTGCAACAAAAGCGTCTGTTTCTGTTCAATATGATTTTTACTGATTTTGACTTAATGCCGTTCCTTTACGCAACATTTCGTAAAAGAACAGCCAAATCAGTACAGCCCTAGACGAAAATCGCAAAAAAGAGCGTGACCTGTGTGGATCGTAGCGCGCGGAAAGATATTCGAACAGAACACCCTTTTCGATAACAATTTTATCATTTGCACGTGTTGTTAAGCGCTATGTCCGTCCATGCTGATTTTGCCAAAACAGACTGAATATATGACAGCCAATTTGACAGACAGCTTGACGGGCTCAGTGTCGCGATGTTTAGTGCGATGAAGTGACGCGCAAAAGTTCTGGGTTCGATTTCCAGCCGTAGCAACACCTAAAATAATTTTTCAATGGCCCTAACTTCGTGATGATCTGACAAATCATCCCAGTAGTATCAATACTCAAAATAAAGCTTATCTCAATTTCCCTGTTTGGAGTCGGCTAAAAACAGGAGTTCCCGCCATCGTGCTAGAACTACTCACACAAACATGAATGGTTGTGAGAAAGCTCGACCCTGGGTACTAACGAGCCTGTTGCGCCAAAAATTTGTATTTGTAGCTTCAACATTATGGCCGCTATTAACTGTCAAAAATCAACAACAACGACAATCTTACAAATGATGTTGCTGTCAGATTGACAATGTCGCGAAGTACTCCATTCGAAGACCCTATATGAATAAACCGCCAAATGGTATCTTACCAACGATAACCAACTATGGTGTAGTTAGTTTTGACACTTTTTTCATTAAAAGTCGTTAGACTAACTAACTTGAGCGTCTTTTTGTCTTATTTTTGTGTTCGTTAGCTTATTTTTTCAAAAATGTGTCAGTTTACGATAGAAATTATCCTGCTTTCGACCTATGAGGGTGCAGTGACCTAAAAGTTATTGCCTTGGATTACTTATCACGGTTTCCTGGTTCAAATCCCAAAACTAGAAACACCGACGTTTCTTTCCACTGCCCGTCCTCTTGCAAAAGTCCTAAAAAAAAAGTATAAAACTGCATAGAGAAGCTTATGGAATTCACCATTCGGAATCAGGGTTCAACCAAAGGTTACATTCCTTGTGGTAAAAATAGAACTTTGCACACACAAATGAATGGAGAAGATAGATTTCAGGCTCTGTGTCATATAATTTTTTCAAGGCCGTAGAAGAAGAAACTGCATTTGGCAAGAGTAATTCTTCGTTTAATTTCTAACGAGAAATTTTTTGTCAGAGTTATCAGCGGAGCCGAGGTAGACAAAGGCCGGTACTACCTCAAAGTTATATCTGTTAATTTTTCGCTCCGACCGATACCTCACTAGGGCTGAATATCCTCGGCGTATCCTATTAGTTCCACAGATTTATGAAAGGTTCTGCTCCTGGTGTTGGCTCGGAAGTTTTTCACGATCCTATCTAGAATCAGATTGAAGAAGTCACATAGCTGTGCTTCGCTCTGCCTTAATCCTTTTTTAGTATCAGCAGCGAGAATTCTCCATCGTCATCTTACACAAACGGACGAGTTTGGGCGGTATACCAAAACTAGAGACGGCTCTGTATAGTTCTATAATTGCTTTCATATGCGGCTTCGAAATCGATGAATAGGTCGTAGATATAGATTTTGAATTCTTGAGTTTTTTTTTTCAAGAAAAGTGTGAAAATTTTGTCGGTTGTGGACTTTCCTGGCCTCAAAAAAAAAATGATTAGGGCCGATCAGGTTGTTGGTACACGGTTTCAGAAGTTTACTTATTACGGAAGATAAGGTCATGTAGGCGATCTTGAGGAGAGGGTCTCCTTTTTGTGGATTTGGCAAACAATGCTGCGGTTCCACTTTTCAGGCAAACTCTCATTCGACTAGATTTGGCTTATGAGTTGCTGGATGTTACAGACAACGTCAACTCTGTCGGCTTTATAAAGCTCTTCGGGTAGGCCGTTATTTCCGGCAGGTTTATTTAGCTTGAGCTTAGATATTGCTATCCTCACCTCACTCAGGTCGGGTGGTTGGCAGTTTTCGATATCGATGTCAATATTGGATGATTCGTTCCGCCTGACAGCGGAATGTTTTTCTTCATCGCCGTTTAACAGTCTTCAGAAGTGGTTGTTCCATATCCTCAGCATCGACTGTGTCTCAACTACAATATTTCCTTGTTTATTTCGACCGAACTCTATCTGAGCCTTGTATCCTTGGCTTTGACGTTTTACACTTTGGTAAGACTTGCGAACATCGTTCTTGGTGATGCACCTCTCTATATCCTCATTAGCGCGCTTATCTTGATATTTTTTCTTCATTCTGAAAAGCCGGTGCTGTTTCCTTCTTTTTTGGCTATAGAGCTCAATGGCAGCTCTCGTCTTCACCTGCAGCTTAGCCTTGTAGGTTTCCTCATGGCTGCTAGCATTTGTCGGCATTCCACATCAAACCAGAAACCTAGAACATCAGCAATTGATCTAATGGCTTGTTGACATCGTTGCCATTTGCTAGTCGAGAGATTTAGGGATATGCGTGGCGCGAAGGTCTTGGCAGTCTCTTGTGATTGCAGTCTTTCGATATCAAATTTTTCCACAGTATTTCTGGATTGTTGTGGCGTGGTGAATATCCGCATTCTTACCTTGGCTGCAACAATGTAGTGGTCCGAGTCGATGTTAGCTCCTCGGAATGTTCGGCCACCCAAAATACCGGATGCGTGCCTTTTGTCTATCGCAATGTGATCAATTCGGTTGACCGATCGTTTATCTGGAGACCGCCATGTCCCTTTATGGATATCGAGGTGAGGGAACCGTGTGCTAGCTATAGTGGCATTTTGTTCCATACCTAAGTCAATTAGTCTAAGTCAGTTGCCCTACGTCATGTAGGCTCTATTTCCCAAAAATACTGCTTCAGATGTCTCCATTTCCTACCATTGCGTAGGAAGTCGTACTTTGGTAGTCGGTCATAGGTTTTGTCAAGGAGCTCGTAGAGGCAATCCTTAGCTATATCATCCCATATAAGGCTTATGTTTGCGAATTTGGCCTTGATGCGGATTGTTATGCGTTCGCTTATGTCTTGTTAACATAAGACTTCTTGTCTAAGTCTTACACATATAACAAATCCGCATCCGAATAGTCGCTGTTCCTGCTCACTATAACATGGTCCGTGGTAGATTCCACAGTTTTTTATCCCCCTTTCGCTAGGTCGAATTTCCTATATGGCAGTAATGTCTTCTTTATAGCAACTTAGGGCTTTTGCTAGTTGTTCGACTATACCAACCAATGTCTGCTTTTTAGCAAATTACGGTTTCCGCTAGTCGTTCGGCTGTACTGGCTATTTCCTGGATGTGAGTAATGTCTGCTTTGTAGCAGTTTAGGGCTTCCGCTAGTTGTTCGCTTGCACCTCTCCTGTTTAATGTTCTCACATTCCAGGTGCAGACACAAACTTCGTTGTCCTTTTTTCGTTTGCCAAGGTTGCCAACAATAATATCAGTCCTTTCAGAGACTTTTGGGTAACAATAAAGTTTTTCCGTTATTGAGTATTTAGCACAATCTCCAACATGGAGGTCCAGGCCCACGTGTTCGCCGGATATTCCGTGGTAGTCATTCTGTCCATATGCTTATTATATGGTTGCTGTTTTTCGTCTTGTTGTCGACACTCGCACTTATTAGTTTAGCAAGTAAAATCAGGTTAGATGCGAACAGTATCCGAAGGCTACCCCTTGGAGGTACAATAAGCACAATTGATATAATTTACAACGAATGGGTACTGCCAAGTTAACGATGATCAGATTTTCCCCCCGTCCTACAACTTCCGTTCATACGAGAAGTATCAATTGCATAAAAATTTTATTTACATTGGAACTCGGCATAAAATAGAAGGTCCCACTTCCGTTTAAAAAGTATGAACGCGCTGATTTCGAGAACGAATGGAGTCGCGTCTAGGTGTTACGCAAAACAATTTGTTAAGTTCTGAGCTGGTTGGTTTGAAAAAGGTCATGTGATAGTAATGGTATAGTAGGTCTCAACAAAATCGGTATAGCTGACATACGAGAGGGTCAAACCCAAAATTCCACCTTAGGTGTTCAACAAATTCCACTTATTTATTGCGTATGTCTTGTAACACATCTACACACCCAGGAGAGAGCAAACAGATAGTGAGTTATGGTCCTTCCAAACACGACCACCTCGTGTACCAAGTCACAAGGCAAGTGCCTCGTACGGATACGGGACATTGTCACTTCAGTCGTTCCCTTTTTCAAAATCATGCATGCATGCTTGTTTATTTCTGCACAAGTGGCAATAACTAAACGTGTATCTGAATTAAGAATGAACCTCGAGATAAGCTCTTTCAAAACTATTCTACGGAATGAAAAAAACCAACAACAGATCCTGCCCAGCCCAATCAACCTTCATTACGTCTGTCCAACTAAAGCCCCACCCACTTGAAGTGGTATTCTTGGAACCATAAATAGCTTGAACAAACTTAACGAGCCCTTCCTTGATCGTCCGTATAACTTTATGAAAAATTAATTCGTTAAGCCATCTATAGCCATCCCCGCCCATCCACATGACCTTGCGTGACTTTTCGCAACTACAAGCCACAGTGGATAGACCTGAAAATGTCAATCTGATATACGTTTCCTATCAAATCCTTTTGCATGTTGAATTAGATAATAACTCGTCAGGATAGCATTGGATAAGGTCACTCCCGCAGTTTAAATGTCACAACGTTGCATGAACAGCAACGTCATAATGATGTGCCCCGACCTCGAAGCTCTATGTGGCATTTCGTGCTGACGTCAAACATTCTAAATAAACCACCCATTCCTTCAACTGGCTTACTTGTCATGTCAATTATTTTTCAAAGCTTTGAAATCCCTTTTCAATGCGAAATTAGAGCCTCCTTGAGCAAAAAGGCGTAGTACTGTGTTTTTTCTTTAATTTCTACTGAATCCACAGAAATTCGATTCAATGTATGTGTGTTGGTATAAGCAGACTCACGAGTATCTGAACATCTGTAGAGGGCTAACCAACGTATGTGGGGTTAAATAATCACCCAAGTGCACAGGTGTTTGGGGGTTTATTTACACACTCAGTTCCCCCACAAATTACACCGCAACCGAGTTGATTCGAAAGAACATCGTATTCAGCACTTCTTGAGATGGACAGTTGATTGATGTCTTGACGAACCCGAACACTTGTAGAGTAGGTCACATGGCATAGACGTGTTGGTATTTGAACTCGGAAATTAAAAGTGACGAAGGATTTTTTTTTTGCACTTTTCGATTTTATTTTGAGATCTTGATGTTAACGGGGGGGGGGGGGCTATGGCTTACAGTTGACGGATGGAAGGGGGCCTCAAGTGAAAGTGAACAATTGAGGCGAGAAAATTAAAATTGGACACGAGAATCGGTGAAATAAATCTAGGAAATGATGTCAGGGGTATTTTTTTTGACAACAGTTTCTAGGAAGTGGACTTAGGGACTATGTTTTGATTGGCACCCTCTATTTTAGTCTTACACTTTTCTTTTAACACCTAATTGGAGTAAGTGTGAAACTAGTTATATTCTGGGCAAGCCCCTTGTAATCTGTTGGCGAAAAATAAACACAAGACGTCTATATTATCTGTACGTATTTTTAAAAAAAATTACGTTTCAAAATTCTGTTCCCTGGCTGTGTTGCTGCTGCTGCTTCCTTACTTGGAATGCCATTGGAAATTTTGAATCCATCTGGAGTTCGTTCTCTGAAGTATTCTGTCATTGGTAGTACCGTAGAAATACGATGGCATCATCCAGGGTACAATCGACGACGACACCCCTATTAAGATCTCAATGTGCTTAAAACAAAGGAGTGGACTTATATGATTCTACCGATGCCAGCGCAATTCATTCTAAGTGGTACGTTAAAGAACTATATTTTCGAATTGCAATTTCTTAACTCATGCTTCATGAAGTTTGTGTCACCCAAGGGTATAGCCAATACAATGGTGTCAATGCCTTGGTATTTATACCACCAGTGTGTCAAAGGTGCGTATCCATTCCATAACTCCGTCGAGAAGGAAAGTAGAAGACTTCACATGCATTGCTTATAACTTACCTCTTAAAAGCAAGACCCGTTTCGATTACTGTTATAAAATCTGAATACATTGCAAACCCACCCCTATGTCTGAACACGCGCATCAGTGGTACTGGATGAGCCCATTGAAATGTATGGAATAGTGGTATGCGTCAACACCACTTCTCGAACACTCAAGAGACCGCAGGATCCTCGTAGAAAATGCCACATCTCTCTAGATCAGTATGTGGAGGAATATAAATTTAATATCGTTTGTCGCGTTAAAATAATGCGGCAAAAAGTTTTCCCCTTAACACCCCATACCCAAACCCCTCACTTCTTTGAACCTTGACTTTTCTTCTTCCTGTTGCTGTTCTTGGAGACCGGTTAGGAAAGAGTGTCCTAGGTTGTTTACGATCCAGGGCTCTTACTCGACCACAAATCCGTGAAGGCACCAAAGCAGGTATGGAGCCAGACGGGCGGTCTGAAGAATGCAACAGAAACAGGCGGTCTCAAGCTGCAGACGATAACCCTAGCAGCCAACAATGGGTGGAGCAAACACCCCAACGAGAACGTACATAGTACGACAACGAACGTATGCGCAAAAGCCCACCGACACGCTTTGAGATAAGCGGCGCACAAAAAAGGGTTAAAGGCAGAAGGCCCCACATTTATTCCATCAATAAGTTTATGACCAACGGACAACCCTTAAGAACTGGCACACTGTTCCCCAATCCCCAAATCTGCATGAAATACCAACGAATGGTAATATTATTCGCGACTTATTTAACCCTCTACCCTCCTATTATAAACTTCGCACCTACCCACAATGGGTACTCAGGCGTTGATTGCCCTAAGCTAGAATTCTGAGCACTACTACACGTCTTGAAGTTCCTCTTTCCAATTGTAGGGTTTCGGTTTGATTTTCTTGTTAAATTCGTGGGCACAAATGCCGCTAAACAGATCCTCGATCGAATTTTAGTTGGTTAAACTTGTGTCTGCGTTCTCGTTGATTGTTGCAGTGGTGCAACGAACAAGCGAGGGAAATTGTGTTGTCCGAATGCATTCAGTGGGATGTTTGGCCCGAAGAAATTTCCCAGGCTACAAGCGAATTCTGAAATGAATGCCAGACCCAGAGCGAGAGAATTGCGGGAAACGGCAGCCAACTCCAGCAAAGTAGTGGAGCTTCGTAGAAATGAACTTATGTGCGGCTCGCTTTTGGCTGAATGTGAGGGAGAATGTGGGCGTTTTGTTGGACACAAAGAAGGTGGTCCAAGAAAAACCACCAAACTTGGTTGACCAGCTAAAGGAGAGGATTGTGCGTGAATTCTAATCGACGAAAAATTTATGTAGGTAGGTACCTACCTACGAAAAGCTCGATTAACCTTTTTTGTACAAAATTAGAATTGTGAATTTCCCGTAGCCTTAACCTGACTTAAGAGTCGCTGCAGTCCGGAATGAACCTGGGCCTCAAACAAAATGCCTCTCCAATAAGCCCGGTCCTTATCTAACCGCCTCCATTTGCGCACTCCAAGTTGGTTGAGGTCAGTTTCTACTTGTGCCCGCCACTTAACGCGAGGTCTTCCTCTACTGAGTCCAACGTCTGGCTGGGAATCGATGACTTCACATGTGTTGCTTATGGCTTATAAAGTCTGAATACATTGCGAACACACCCCTATGTCTGAACAATTGCATCAGTGGTACTGGATGCGCCCATTGAAATGTCTGCAATAGTGAGTCCGACGTCTGGCTGGGAATCGGAGAGCCGGAGTATTGGTGTCCATTCCTTCTACATGTCCTAGCCATCTTAAACGTTCAATGCGAATTTTTTTTACCAAAGGCAAGTCGCTGTACAGCTGGTATAGTTCTTGGTTGAATCTTCATCTCCATAGGCCGTCAACGCAAACGGGACCGAAAATTGTTTGAAGAATTTTCCTCTCGAATCGACCAAGGATTTCTTCATCCGCTTTTGAAACGGTCCATGCTTCAGCAGCGTAGAGCAGGACTACGATGATCTGGGTCTTATATAGGATTTCCTAAGTAGTTCGAATGAGGACTTTAATTCTGCGTTGCCTTCTTAGCCCAAATAAACCGAGGTTGGCAAGAGTAATTCTTCGTTAAATTTTTGACGATATGTTGTTGTCATAGTTAATAGCGCAGCCGAGGAAGACAAAGTCCCCTACTACCTCAAAGTTATATCTGTCAATGGTGACGTTCCGTCCAATTCGTCGATGTTGTGTATCCTTTCGTGCTGACAGCATATAGTTTGTCTTGCCCTCATTTACTGCTTAACAAATTTTCGCCGTTTCCGTTTCTATGCTAGCAATGATGGCTATGACATCACGTTGAGTCCTACCTATCCTATCGTCGGCGTATGCTAGTAGTTGCACCAATTCTTGGAAAATCGTGTCTCTGCTGTTGGCTCAGGAGTTTTGCACAATCCTCTCAAGAATCAAATGGAAGAAGTCACATGACAGCGCATCGCCTTGCTTTAATCCTTTTTTGGTAACGAGGGTGTCGGTGAGCTCGTTTGGGACCTTGATGGAGCAGCGAGAATTCTCCATCGTCATCCTACACAAACAGACGAGTTTGGGCGGTATACCAAAACTAGACATGGCTCTGTACATATAGTTCGGCTCTAGAAATGCAGTCGTATGCGGCTTTCAAATCGATGAATAGGTGGTGGGTATCGATTTGGACTTCTTGGGTTTTTTCCAAGATCTGCCGAAGTGTGAAAATTTGATTGGTTGTAGACTTTCCTGGCCTAAAACCACGCTGATAAGGGCCGATCAGGTTGTTGGTAAACGGTTTAGGCGATGTTGAGGAGACTTATGCCTCTGTAGTTGCCGCAGTTCAGAGGGCCTCCTTTTTTAATTTTAACATCTTACAGGGTGTCCGTCGGGAAGGTATACTAATTTGTTTAGCCGCCATTTCAGTAAACTTAAGTCTTGACAGTTCATATTTGGCATTCGTGAAGTAGGCACGTGGCAAATTAATAATGGAAAAATATACGATAAACCAACGTGTTTTAATCGTTAAAACATTTTATCAAAATCAATCATCGATTACTGTGACGATGAGAAAGTTACGTGAAATTTTTGCGAGGAACAAAGAGCCAACAAAACGCACTTTTTATCGTGTAGTGAATGATTTCGAAGGAAGAGGGTCTGTAGGTGATAGGGCCAAGCATGGACTACAACGTACTGCAAGATCGGCTGAAAAAATTACTGCTGCTCAAGGAAGTGTTCAAAACAATCCATCAACCTCAATTCAACGCCGTGCACAGGAGCTTGGTCTTCAAAGAACAACTTTGGCAACAATTTTGCACAAGGATTCGCATTTGTTTCCATTTAAGATTCAGTTGATACAAGAGCTTCTTCCGCAAAACCTTTTACGCCGCCGTACATATGCCAATAGGATGTTACAGCTAGCCCATGACAGTCCCGATTTTTATGAAAAAATCATAATGAGTGACGAGGCACATTTTCATTTGAATGGTTATGTGAAAAAACAGAATAGTCGGGCAACGGAAAACCCTCAAATTATTCATTAGTCACCTTTGGATCCATTAAAAGTTACTGTCTGGTGTGCAATTTGGTCAGGAGGAATGATTGGACCTTACTACTTTGAAAATGAAAACGGCGTAACGGTAACAGTAAATGGGGAGCGATATCGTGATATGATTGAAAACTTTTTAGCACCACTTTGGGCTTGATTAACATATGGCACCAACAAGACGGTACCACATCGCATACAGCCATGATTACAATGGAATAACTGCGAGACCTCTTTCCACCACAAGTTATTTCAAGAGTTGGTGATGTTTATTGGCCTCCATGGTCGCTTTTTTTTGACTGCTCCGGATATCTTTTTGTTGGGATATCTGAAAGTCAAGGCTTATGCAAACAAACCAGAAACGCTTGAGCAACCCAAACTAAATATTCGTGATGAAATTAATGAAATACCGCGTGAATTGTGTGAGAATGTAATGAAAAATGTGCTCAAAAGGGCTCGTATTTGTGAGACTAACAGAGGCGGACATTTACCTGATATTGTATTCCATATATAATTGCCGGCAATAAATCAAACATTTATCAATATAAGATCCATTCTCTTACATTAAATCAAAAATTATAAACAAACCAAGTAGTATACCTAACCGGCGGGCACCCTGTACTTCGAAAGTCGCTCATAGGTTTTGTCAAGGAGCTTGTAGAAGCAACCCTTAGCTACATCATCTTTTTCCTCAGTCGGAAATATGTGACTTCATATCTTCTTCCTCAGTCGGAAATATGTGACCTCATATAAGGCTTATGTTGGCGAATTTGGCCTTGATGCGGATTGTTACAATGCGTTCGCTAACATCTTGGAAACATAAGACTTCTTGCCGAAGTCTGGTACTTATAACAAATCCGCATCCGAATAGTCGCTGTTTCTGCTCCCTATAACACTGTCCGTAGTAGATGTCACAGTTTTTTATCATCTTTTTGCCTAGCCCATCCGATCGTATTTCATGGATTGTAGTAATGTCTGCTTTGTAGCAGTTTAGGGCTTTCGCTAGTTTTTCGCTTGCACCTCTCTTGTTTGATGTTCTCACATTCCAGGTACAGATACGATCGTCGTTGTCCTTTTTTTCGTTTAGCTGGGTCGTCAACATTAAAACCCGTCCTTTCCGAGGCTATTGGTTGCTTCGTAACATAAAGTTTTTGCCATGGTTGGGTAGTTAACCCAAAGCACAACCACCGACCTGGAGGGCCAGTTCCAATTTATTGGATACCCCTAGAACATGGGACCACCAGTATCCACTACGGGATTGAGCGCTGGTGTTAGCCTTTCGGTTCATCTTCCACCATCTCTGTTCAAAGAGACTTACCCTTGAGATTTCTAGGTAACTAGCTGTCCGAATATCTCAAAGCAGTTCATCTAGGTTCGCCTGGGACAGCAGGCCGGGTATTCATTCCGTGCCATTCTGACCTGGCTGTTTATAGTTTTGCTGTTTTTCTTCTTGTTATCAACACTCGCACTTATCGTCTAGCAAGTCAAATCCGGTTGGATGAGACCAGTATCTGATGGTTACCACTTGGAGGTTAAAAATAAGCACTTGATGTGTAGTCAGAGTTACAACCACTGGGCATTGTTAAGTTAAAGCCAATCAGAGTCTACCCTCTTTCTACAACACCCAAACATCAAATTTTCCGTTGTGGTCGGGAAAAATAGGGAGGAGTCACAAAGAAGGCGCGCCAGGCTAGACTCCGAAATGACTTCAGAAGATTTGAGAACGCCAGAAAGGGCGCAGGAGCTATAACAGAACGGATGAAAAGCTGAGTTTAGTGTTTTTGGAAGAGTTGTTCAAGTTAGTGTGCCTGGTTTCGAGAAGTCGGTTTTGTAAGATCCATTTGTATTTCGTTTCGCAGAATTCCGGAAAAATATACGGGAAACGCGATTCCTTTTCCTGACGCCATTTTGGCATTCGATCGGGATAGACGCCGTAGTGGGCCATTTTGGATTCCTGTTTTCTTCGCTTAGTTGCTAACATCTGTCAATCTTTCTTCTCTTTTTGGTTTTCTTGCTTCAATAAATTCTCATATAACGAATCTAACCCAGTCTATGATTTGGATCGGAATCTTATTTTTCAGAAACGTCATCGGGCAAACTTAAAGGTTTCACAATTCTTTACAAAAGATTGCGTGGCGCCCTTTTGATTCCACTAGTGGAATATCCTCGAACACACCCTCAGCTGAGTGGTCTTATCGGCAGCATCTAACCGGCTGCTCTCACGGAGGAAATTCCTTTGCCATCCCTTTCTTCATTTCATTCGACTTTCAACCTTCGGTGCAGTGGCGACTGCTGTTCTTCCGAAATTTTCTCTTTGCAGGCAGTAAATTCGTTTTTCCCCGCGTGACAGTATAACACGTTGAAGCGATAACGAGTGGGCAATCTGAATTTCGACCTAAACGTGATTGGAATAGTGTTAACTGAGTGAATTTTTCAAAGGGATATTGTTTTGAAAGTGATAATAGTGCGCGAATTTAATCGTTGGTATTTGATTTCAAGTCAGTGTGATTGCATTATTAAACGAAAATGAAGTCATAACCATTTTATGAATAATAGAACTCCAGAAATAATTGTGTGTTTAGCTAAAGAATTGCTAAACATTAAACAGAAAAGCCTTTCATCATTCGAAGTCAGGCTTCATTCAACAACACTTTGAATCGACGGATTCGGTTCTATGGATCAATCCCTTAAATATTTTTGTAGTTGTGATGCAACGGATTCAATTGATTCTGGCAGTTTCATAACTTCATAAGTGTCAGTTTCATAAGTTGACATGACGCAAAGAACGGATTCTGTGGGTGTCGTCCTTTGCTTCATGTTTTTTTTTTTCACCTTTGGGGGTATTCTGCCAACATTTCGTGAATTGAATTTGCGTGTGCATCCTCAAGTCCTACAACCAGCAGGAAAGGACTATCTACACATAACGTTGTTATCCTAGAGATGAGATAAATGTATGCTTTGGCATATGAAATGAAATTTTAACCTTTCCCAGCCCTAAGGAAACGTCCCTTCAATTTCCATCCACAATGTAACAAGGAGATTTTGACTTCGAGAAAAAGTTTTTTTTTTCCCACTCACAGTTAGACTTCCACTTCAATTTCACATTTTGCCCCTTGTCACATTGCCTTCCCACTTGTACATTACCGCCCACGATATTCCAATTTAAGGCGACTTACTGAAAGCTAAAAAAATGTTTTTAAGCTTCCAAGTCGACTGATAACTCAATTATCCCCAGCATTACCACTCGATAGAAGGAAAAACGAAAAAAAGTCCTTGGCGTTCAAAAAGCAATTGCATGACGGCACGGTATCATTTATCGGTCCGTTCCCAGGGCCAAATCCACTTCCAAGTGGACCCAAATTGAATTACAATAAATCCTTTTACGTATCCAATATGTATGCGTTAGACTGTAGGTACTGAGGGTCTAACGCATACAAATAATCCTTTTGCGTGCTTGATGGTGGGCAGTGAGGCCTTAATTCTTTTCATTTCTCATGTCCTCTAGAGGAAAAGGAACATTTTGGCGTCCACCCAAGATTATAGAACAAGGAGATTCTAAGGGGTTCTCTCCCCGCAACACCAATCCATAAATAATACACGAATTTGCCTCACACACACACACACCCACAGAGCCATACACAAGCTACCACCCATTGTGCATTTTTGTTTGTTCCTCTCGTTGTGCCTAGGATTCGAGTGCCTCGCTTGTTGGCTGGCAACCAAATAGCTTGGACGTGTACATGGACATGGAGACTGGCATTTAGCTTGGCACGGATTTCCTTGCTTTCCTACTAACAACTGCTGCTGCTGATTCATGATGTCTCGTTGGGGTTGGCAATATGACTGTGTGTGTGTTCGTGTTGTGTATCCATTTCAAAGGGTTGTTAACCCCATGTACTTGCCTGAAAAGGACGTCATTAGTCGACGTTTGTTCGGTTTAATTAACGTATACATTTGCATTAGCTTGTGGCAATTGGGCGGTAAGTACTCTACAAGACAGGTAAACGATACAATTCCATGGAGTGGCAGAAGTTTTGTATGCCTGTGTACTTTGTCTTGTTGGAATGTATCTTTTGGCACTGCTTGGTTGTCATTAAATTTTCAAAAACTTTTTGGTACAAGTTGAGTCTATTTTTGGCGGCAGAGTTTTTTTTTTAGATGGAAGAGGTTTTTGGTAGGAATCTGAAATTAGGTGAGGTCACAGTGGGGGTTGGGAATAGGCCGACAAGTATAAACATTAAATGGACGTGCGTAATTTATATTTATAACTTGGGTACTCTGATTTGATTGAGGTGAGTCAGGTAATCAGATGGGAAAATTGCTGTCCAGTAGACTTGTGTAGCACATATATCACACAATCTTGCATGCACAAGCAGCAAAACATGAAAAAATGTTGGAACCCAAAATAGCGTTGGCGCAATGGCTGTCATCATCATACACCCTTAGTTTGCTACAAATGATTAGGAGTGCTGGCATAATCGACCTTATCACGGTGGCAAAACGCTTTCACGAGATAGACACACAGACACCAAAGAAGCAATGGGTAAAATCAAAAGATGGTGGTAGCCCGGCCTGAATTTGGCTGTCTTATCATCCAGAGAAGTCAGCTTGGTCCTATTATACTCAGCCTCGGTTTGCCCAAGAGGCACCAACGAGAAAGTATTTTTTGTGGGGGTATGTCAAGGCTAATGTCTATAGGGACAAGCCCGCTTCGATTGACGCACTGGAAGCCAACATCCATGCATTCATTCGTGAGATACCGGCCGATATGTGTGAAAGAGTATGCCAAAATTGGACTCAGCGGATGGGCTACCTGAGACGCAGCCGCGGTCAACATTTGCATGAAATTATCTTTAAACATTAAATTGCAAGGTTCAAACTATCGATTCAAATAAATATTTCATTAATTTTTTCGAATTTTTTGTGCTTTTTTTTAAAAAAAGTTCTAAACCTCTTAAAAAATCACCCGTTAGTATACCTAACCGGCGGGCACCCTGTACTTCGAAAGTCGCTCATAGGTTTTGTCAAGGAGCTTGTAGAAGCAACCCTTAGCTACATCATCTTTTTCCTCAGTCGGAAATATGTGACTTCATATATTCTTCCTCAGTCGGAAATATGTGACCTCATATAAGGCTTATGTTGGCGAATTTGGCCTTGATGCGGATTGTTACAATGCGTTCGCTAATATCTTGGAAACATAAGACTTCTTGCCGAAGTCTGGTACTTATAACAAATCCGCATCCGAATAGTCGCTGTTTCTGCTCCCTATAACACTGTCCGTAGTAGATGTCACAGTTTTTTATCATCTTTTTGCCTAGCCCATCCGATCGTATTTCATGGATTGTAGTAATGTCTGCTTTGTAGCAGTTTAGGGCTTCCGCTAGTTTTTCGCTTGCACCTCTCTTGTTTGATGTTCTCACATTCCAGGTACAGATACGATCGTCGTTGTCCTTTTTTTCGTTTAGCTGGGTCGTCAACATTAAAACCCGTCCTTTCCGAGGCTATTGGTTGCTTCGTAACATAAAGTATTTGCCATGGTTGGGTAGTTAACCCAAAGCACAACCACCGACCTGGAGGGCCAGTTCCAATTTATTGGATACCCCTAGAACATGGGACCAACAGTATCCACTACGGGATTGAGCGCTGGTGTTAGCCTTTCGGTTCATCCTCCACCATCGAGAAAGTAGACGAGCAGTAAGTTATCGTTTGTCTACCCACTCAATGCTTTGAGCTCTATAAGTAATTTTCGAAGCTTCTTTCTTCATGGCCGGAAAGATTCCCATTGAGATAATCGCGGTAGGGGTTATAAATAGCCGCGTATAATATCTGGACTCTTGGTTCGATTTACTACTCTTAACAAGACGAGATCTCCGTATATTCCGAGGATCTACTACCCTTGTCGCACCAAAGGTTAGAACGCAGATATCGACCAAAAGATTTAATGTCGGAAGACTGCTATCGCAAGACACCGCCAAGTCCTTCGCAGAACACCTATCGCTTAACCTATTCATTAACACAACAAGCATATAATATCGAAGAACAATGGCGAATATGTCAAGAAGCCATTAGAGCAGGTGCAAATAATTTCCTAGGTTTCTCGCGCCCATCAGCAAGAAATCCTTGGTCTGATAAGACGAGAGCGGCCTAGAGCTCTATAAGCAAAGAAGGAGATAAGCAGTGCCTACAGATGCTAAGCTGCAGGTGAAGACGAGAGCTGCCATTGAGCTCTATAAGCAAAGAACGAGATAAGCAGTGGTGACAGATACTCTGCAGGTGAAGACGAGAGCTGCCATTGAGCTCTATAACCAAAAAAGGAGGGAATGATACGAATTTTCAAAAAGAAGAGCAAGAAAAACTCGCATATCCAGGATATGTAGAGATTCCACTCTAGGAATGATGTTCGCAAGTCTTAAAAACGTCAAAGCGAAAGATAAAAGGCAGGAACAGAATCCGGTCGGTATGAACAAGGAAATATCGTAGTTGAGACAGATTCGATTCTTAGAATATGGAAGAACCACTTCTGCAGAATGATCAACGGCGATGACGAACAACAAGATTGATAAGGCTGCCGGAAGTGACGGCCTTCTTGCCGAGTTTTATAAAGCCGCCGGAGATGACTTGGTATGTAACATCCACCAGCTCATAACCAACATTGTGTCGGATGAAAGTAACCACCATTGTGTCGGATGAAAGTATTCCTGACAAATGGAACCAAATCATCGCTTGCCCGATCCACAAAAATGGAGACCCTCTGCACTGCGCCAACTATACAGTATTTTCAGCATCGTCTACAAGATCCTATCTGCCGTAATACGTGAACTCCTGAAACCGTTTACCAACAACCTAATTCGGCCTTATGTGTATGGGTGGCTTAGGCCATGAAAGTCCCCAACTGATCAAATCTCCACACTTCGGGAGATCCTGAAAAAAAACCCTATAAGTCTCAATCGATATATACCACTTATTCATCGATTTAAAAGTCGCATACGCCACATGACGGGCTTAGTGGCGCGATGGTTAGTGCGATGAACTGCCGCGCAGAAAGTCTGTGTTCGATTGAAAGCCGTAGCAACACCTAAATGATTGTTCACTCGCCCTCCTCTCGTGATGATGTGACAAATCATCCGAGTATTATCGCTTATCAAGAAAAGCAAAGGTATCTCAAATCCGCCTTTTGGAGTCGGCATAAAACAGGAGTCACGCCATTGTGCTTGTACACACACACACATAGGAATGGTTGTGAGAAAGCTCGATTCTGGGTACTAACAAGGTACTGATACGACAGCATTTATAGAGACGAACTGTACAGAGCCATGACTAGTTTCGGTACACCGCCCAAACTCGGCCTTATGTGCAGGATGACGATGGAGAATTCTCGCTGCTCCAACAGGGGAAACTACCTCACTGACACATTCGATACAAACAAATTATTTAGGCAAGACGATGCACTGTCATGTGACTTTGTTAATCTGATTCTTGAGAAGATTGTGCAAGACTATCTCACTCGAACTTCTAAGAAGATCCAACATAAGAGTCTGATCATTCCAGTCCTGCTCAAAGGCACTGAAGCATGGCCTTTTTAAAAAGGGGATAAAGAAATCTTTGGTCGATTTTAAAGAAATTCTTCAAAAAATCTTCTGTCCCGTTGGGCTATGGAGACGAAGATTCAACCAAGAAATGCGTTCTGTGCATTTCGTGCACAGTGACATGCCCGTTAACAAAAAAAACTCCGCATTGGATGTTTATGATGGCTAGGACATGTAGAACGAATGGATACCAATACTCGATTTCGAGCCATACCTTGGAAGCAGTAGAGTCGCTAAGGACCAAGCAAATTTGAGAGGCATGTTGGTTGTGGGAGAGGGTCATTCCGGACCGCAGGCCCACTCATGTAAGTAAGTACGTTTGAGATCGGTCCCATAACATGGACTAAACTTTTGGGACTCTATTCAAAGATTACCAATCCTCCTTGTAGATGATTCTTATCTTAGATGATTCTATTCTTACATCTCTTGCATTTGGCTCAGCTAAGACTTGTAAGTTGTCTTTCTCTTTATGACAGTCCAGAAGAAATTCATTTCCTGACTTGTGATATTTGAAAAACGAGTAAGGCACGCATTCCAACTAACAACAACTCGAACAACGCAATATCAAAACTAGTTTTGTTACATTACACGCAAACATTGGAACGAACCTTGAAACGTCAGAGTCAGAGCTGAGTCAATCAACATCTGTATGCAGCATCTTTAGGCGTTCTTTCACCTCAAAAAAACAAACAAATTTTTGGCGCAACAGGCTCGCTAGTACTCAGGGCCGAGCTTTCTCAAAACCAGTCATGTGTGCGTTTGTTCTGCTTGCACGATGGCGGGACCTCCTGTTTTATTCCGAATCTGAACGGCTTAGTTGAGACAAGCTTTTCTTCACAATTGGTACTGCTCGGATGATTTGTCAGATCATCACGATAGGAGGGCCAGTGAAAAATTATTTAGGTGTTGCAACGGCTGGGAACCGAACCCAGATCTTCTGCGCTGCAGTTCATCGTACTTACCATCGCGCCACTGAGCCCGTTCTTTCACCTCAGAGAAGTAAAAAAAATCCTTGGTCTGTAATCAGCGAAAATTATAAAGTGGGCCATAAAAATGGTTACACAGTAGTTCGATGTATGTGAAACTGTCGGAGACTCCTTTGATATCATTCAAGAATTCGTCCCAACACCTGGGTATTGAAGTTTTTTTTATTGAGAACAAGCATCAGTTGATTGGGAACTTGTTGCTATACGGTTCTCAACTGCGACCATTAAAAGGAACAGCTCTTCTTCAAATCTCTCGACTGTATGCTCATAAAATTCGGTTTAAACAGAACTCTATAAATGCTGGTCTTTGTAACGGGTGGTTAAATTTTAAGGGCTGATGTTGAATGTGAACCACACCTAAACGTCAAGTTTTTTTCTGCATTTCATTTGACATTTCTCAAAATCAGACTAACTCAATTTGAACCATGGAAAGATACACAATCGAGCAACGCGTTAAGGTTATTCAGGCTGATTATGAAAATGGGCCTTCAAATCAAAATGCATATCGTGCACTTCATGATTTTTTCAGTCAATTTAATCGTCCAAATGTGCGTACAATCGGAAACATCGTGCAAAAATCTGAACAAACCGGGTCTGTAGAAGATGTGAAAACACCAGTGCATGCGTGTACAGCTCTTGCTGCAGAAAATATCGCTGCTGAGCACGATCATGTGGCTGAAGAGCCATCCACCTTAACTCGTCGTCGTGCCCAACAATTGCACCTCTCACGCTAGTCGTTGATGGACATTATGCACAAAGACTTGCAATTACAAGCTTACAGGGCGCAATCGACTCAAGAACTACAGCCTCTTGACCATTTCAGGCATCGTAAATGGTCAGAATGGTGGCAAGAAATGGCAACAGTGGATGATCAGTTTTCGGAGAAAATCATCTTCAGTGATGAGGCACATTTCACCTCAGTGGATTCGTCAATAAGCTGAATTTCCGGATTTGGGCGAATGATAATCAAAGAGTGATTGTTGAAAAACCAATGCACCCACAAAGAGTGACTGTTTGGTGCGGTTTATAGGCTGGCGGCATCATCGGGCCGTATTTTTTCCAAAATAAGGCCGCTCAGGCAGTTACTATGAATGGTGTTTGCTATCGTGAGATGATAACGAACTTTTTATGGCCCGAATTTTAAGATATGGTTGTGGACGATATGTGGTTTCAACAGGACGGTGCCACTTGCCACACAGCTAACGAAACAATGGCTCTTTTGCGAGACAAATTCATTGGCCATGTTATCTCACGTGGTGGCGATGTCAATTGGCCGCCAAGATCATGTGATTTGACACCGTAGGACTTCTTTCTTTGGGGTGATTTGAAAGAAAAAGTGTACGTCGATAAGCTAGCAACAATTCAAGAGCTAAAGAGCTGAGATAATTTGGCACATTAACGGCATAGAACCTCAATTATGCCTCAGCGTCATCGAAAATTTGGACAATAGGATGGAGGTGGGTCGCAGAGGGCATTTGGCCGATATTTTGCTCCATACATACTTGAATCATACCAGCATTATCATAATAAGAACAAATGACAAAAATTTCCTAAATAATTTATGTTTTATTCAAAATCAAGATCGGCCCTTAAAATTTAACCACCCTTCATATTTTTCTAGATCTGAATATATTTGTGTATAGGTTCCTATAGTATGTTGATGGATATATTTGTTCACACAGCAAAAGATACAAATGCTCTTTGGAAGATAATTTTCCTTTGTATCTCCACGAAGTATCTCCTTGTAAAACCTCCATGCTACAAAAAAAAAAAACTTTTTCCCCAGACCCAAATACAGATAAATAAATAAAACCCAATACCGACACTATTTCTTCCAAAGTATCATCACCAACAAAAATATTGACAAAAAAAAAACCAAAACCCTCTGCAACTTGACCCATCGGAAGTTGGTTGCAAAAAGTCGACACCGAACTGAAATGGAAGAAATAAATGAAATTATTGTCTTCTGATGGCATTTCTGCTGACAGGGTTCACGTTACCTAAAACAACAAATAGAACGAAATAATAAACAACCGAAAAGCCAAAGCGACAAAAGATACAAAACTGGAGCACCTACAGATGGCTGCTTTTGAAAAACGAAAAATAAAAACCAACTCACGTTCACGTCCATTGCAAGGGAGCGTCACGTGTCAATTTTACTTCGTTATGCGGGAATTGTGCAATGCAATGCATCGTTGATTGTAAATTGAAATTGCAAGCATCTACTCAATGTGACCTTTGAAAACCATAAAAGTATGCAGACAATATTTTCTAAAAATACTTACAATTCCCCCCTTCACGAAATATCACTTTTGTACGTCTGCCTGCATGAACGGTGTACTAATCGTCAGATGAAGATTTTTATTCTGAACAATTCCCTATGGCAAAGCTGTGACGACACTTCTGACATATGAATATCGGCGTACAGCATACCTTTGTTTATTTTGAGAAATTCGGTCACACGTTCTATGCTGTACGAAAGTGAGTACCCTTCATGAGATGTGATCCTCATGCTGGGTGTGTCGGAAATGGAAGAGTCCTTAGATATTCTCGAGTTAAAGCATTAAAAATTGACAAACATAGTTTAAGATTGTACATGAAAATATTTTTATTTTTTTTTTTCTTGCAGTAAAATATTATTCTCCCTGAAGTCTGACAAAGGATGACAGCTGAAGTGATGGCTGCCGACGCGAATTGGGATCCTGGTAAGTTGGCACAAATTTTACCTGATTTTGGTTTTGTTAGTTTTGACAACCGTTCTTAATGTTGTCTGTTGAGGTAGCTTTAAAAAAATGTATATACAGCCTTGTCGGATAATTTCAGCTTCATGCTGAAAATATTTCAGAACCGCGCTAAAAAAAAAATCTGAAATGGTAAATAATTTGAGACTTAAAGACTGCTAAAATCTATATTCTCAAGATTTTACACCTTTCGATATATCCGAAAGAAAATCAACGCAAAGCTGTCAAAAATTGTGGACAAAACGCATAACGCCGATATGCGATCACGTGCGTTACATTTCCTCGGAAGATATGTCGGAAATGATAATCGGAATGAATACCTCGGTAGAAAATTCTCCGATTCGAAAAATTTAGAAAAAAATTTCTTCCCAACGGATACCTCGTAGGGGTGATTAACTTTAAGGTCACTCTGAAAAAAAAAAACATTTGTACTAGATTTCTAAGATTTGTCCACATGAGAAAATCATACAAGACAAACAGTTTGACAGAGAAACATGCTTTGTAGAGATTGTTGCTTTGGTGGTATAAAAGAGAAAAAAAGCGTGGTCCATTCTAATCAACCCAATTAGTAATAAGTCTTAAGACTTTCAGTTCACTTAAATTGTGTCTATATTTTCATTCATAATTTATATGAACAGTGCTGCCTATTTATGCCAGGTTTCACACTGAGAGCTTAACGCTCACTTAGATAACGGTTTAACTCAATTTGGTGGTTCACAGTGGCGGCTAAAGTGGTAACCACATTTAAGGCCGAATGTCAACAGCCTTCAAATTTTAGCCAGTGGATAATTTTTAACATTAGTGTGGTGAATAGATACTTCATAATTTTAACCCGGCTCAGCAGTTCGATAACATTTATCCAGTGGCAAATTTTTGACATTTGGTATACCTACTGAGGAGTTACAAAGCTGGAAAGCACGCTCATGAAATATTTCTCGTTAACAGTGTTCACATGTTGTGGGAAAATAGTAAATCATTCAGATTATAAAATAAAATGCAAAGAACATGAAATTTATATCAGAAAATGTAACGAAAGTTGTAAAATAAACTAAAATTGGCTTTAAAAAAAAATGGTTTCTAAAATGTTATGAATACATTTGTTATACTTTATGTTTAACCTTCAAAGTCGGGCGGATATCTTTCATCATGAGCACCAATTGTACAACAATTTTTGGTTTTTACTAACAATAATTTATAATTAAGGGGTTTTTGATTATCTTTCTGAGATCTTTCGGTATTCTTTTATTTTTATTATTAAGAAAGGAATTGTTTTGAAATTCTTTTGGTAAATTTTTGTGTATTAAAATAATATCCCATTTAATCCAATCGACCCAGCATAAAGCCAAGTTTTTTGTACCCCTGCAAAAATTTCAAAAATCATCCAGTGGATACAACTCCCATTTTAACGCAATTGACACACAGCCTAAATGTTGAAATATTTTAAGTCTCCGATTTTGGAGACTTTAAGTGTTGGCTTAACTGCTGTCAGAGCATTATTCATCATTCGTTTGATGTTTCTATTTAATTTACGATCGGCATTTATCAGTGTGGTTTTAGGCCTACAAAGACATCGCCTTAAGTTGCGCGCACAAATAGAAACCGACCTCAACCAACTTGAAGTGCACAACTGGGGGCACGGGGTATCAGTATCGTTTTAGGCCTACAAAGACATCGCCTTAAGTTGCGCGCACAAATAGAAACCGACCTCAACCAACTTGAAGTGCACAACTGGAGGCACGGGGTAATTGAAGAGGCCCAAGTTCATTCTAGACTGTAGCGCTTCTTAAGTAAGAAAGTATATTGCTTCGGCTGGGAATCGAACCCAGACCTTCTGCGCGGCAGTTCATCAAAAAATCCATCGCGCTATAAAGCCTGCAACCAACTCATATCAAATTGTGGAAGTTAACACAGGAAGATGGACACATCAACTTATCCCTGAATTAGAACCCGGAGATCTAAATTTCTATGTCGCGCAGTTTCTTATCCTTATGTATGCTTACATTTTGTATCAGTCTCACTGGCGTAAAAACATCGAATAACCTAACCAACGATTTCGCTTCGATAAAGCACCTGTCGAAGCTTTTTCACCTCCAGCAATATAACTTGCATGAAGTCTTAAGGAAAAACAGTGCGCCACTTTTAGGAAGCTATTAACTTTTATAAGACTTCTTTAAATACTTTTAAAAAGCCTTACAGAACATGAACATGAAAGACCAGCACGACCAACGAAGTTCTTGAATCGTCTTTTAAGTTTAAGCAAAGATTATACAGTCATACAGATGACGCACTGCATAGAAGAAAAATTGTTCTATGGAGGGTCGTGCTGACACAGCCCGCGATATGATTTCATTTCGTTTTCCATGTGTGCACACATGTGAGCAAAATTTTCTGTTTTTTGTTCTCAATGCTTCATCTGTATGACCTTATAATCTTTTGCTGGGAATCGATCGTCTTCAAGAAATGACAAAAAAAAATACAAATGTTTGGCGCAGCAGGCTCGTTAGTACCCAGGGCCTAGCTTCCTCATAACCGTTCATGTGTGAGTGTGAACTTCTTGCAAGATGGCGGGACCTCCTGTTTTATTCCGAATCTGAACGGCTTAGTTGAGACAAGCTATTCTTGACAATTGATAACATTCGGATGATTTTTTAGATCATCACGAGAGGACGACCAGTGAAAAATCATTTAGGTGTTGCTCCGGCTGGGAATCGAACCCAGGCCTTCTGCGCGACTGCCACTGCGCCCGTCAAGAAATGACCCCAAACAAAAATATTTTAAATGCACCAAGTTAACACAGATGTTACTGTTAAGGCAATCCGCGGCTTGCCGATATTTGAATGGACTGCTTAGTTAGCGCGATCACTGTAAAAAAAAATGACCCCAAAGAAGAAATGCAAATATGTAGAGTTAGAGTCAGAGTCAGAGCGCAAACATAGTAAACGCAATACGTAAACACACCTGTTATTGGACGCTTATAGATCTAGCCGACTTGTGTTCTCAGAAAGAAGGGGTGCACATATTTGCAAGGGGAGTAGATGAAAAGATCGGGTTTCACCTTCTCCTCTATATTTTCATTTAATCTTTGCCTTTAATAAAAGCCTACTGTCGGAAGCTCTTAACAGGTTATTCCTCTGTAGTACTTCATGCTGGAAGCTCTCTACAATTACCAACATATTGAACATATAAATCGGTTTTAGAAATGAAATTGGCACCTGTCATAAATTCAAATTTACTTAAAAAAATAAAAATATGTATGAAAATAAATGTTTGTGTTGCTTTGACTGGGGATGGAACCTGCAACTTTTGCAAGATTTACAGTAGTCATGGCTTTTTTAAACCTTCATTCGTAGGCTCTACATATGCTTCGGATTAACTTCGTGCAAAGTTCTACTGAAACATCTTAACGTATTTGACATGTACACCTCCGGAAACTTAAAAAACAACCTTACAGAAGTTATACCATCGTAATTTCGGTTATGCTTGTGAATTTTTCTGCATACTGTCTTAAACATGCTTCTACCCAAACAATCGAAGTAACGGGGTTTTTTTTACAGCAAAATTACCGCATTTGGAGTGAAGAGAATCCACTAAGCCCCTTCAGACGCCATTACATCCACAAAAACTGACTGTTTGGTGTGCTCTATGGGCTGGTGGAGTCATTGACCCATACTTCTTCCGAAATGATGCTGGAGAGTCAGTTACCGTTAATGGACACTGGTGTAGAGCCACGACAACCGACTATTTTGTTCCCAAATTGGATACCATGAATGTGGATGAGATAAGGTTCCAACAAGACAGCGCTCTTCACAATCGATTTATTGAAGGAAACATTCGATGAGCGCATAATGGTGGTCAATTGGCCACCAAGATCGTGTGATTTGACATCATTGGATTAATTTCTTTGGGGATATGTGAAGTCGCTCGTCTACGCCAACAAACGTTAGGGGACTTGGAAGCCAACATTCGTAGCGTTATTTCCGACATACGGCCCCAAATACGTGAAAAAGTTGTTGAACCTCTAGACTTGGCTTTATTCGAATCAGCCGTTACGGCCACATGACCGAAATCATATTTAAACATAAAATTATCCTTCTTAGCCAAATTGATGGACAGTAAAACGATTTTCGTGGGTTTTATTTCAATTCAAAGTTCTATACCTATAAAAAAAAACACCCGATACATCTCCGAAAACTTAAAAAACAACCTAACAGAAGTAACACCACCATAATTTCGGTTATGCTTGTGAATTTTCCTGCATAATGCCTTAAACAGGGTTCTATGCAAACAATCGACTGCAAAAATGGTCGACCTCCGCGCACAAGTACTATACAAGGCCTACAGAAATAATTGCTTGTGGAAATTTAATTTTATTGCCTTCTAGTGGAATAATTGTTAGTTGAGAAGGTCTTCATTGATTTATTTTCACTATAAAGCGTGATATCTGTAAATGGGATCCAATATTAATTGCGTGGAATAGTGTGTTCTTACAGCACAATGAATGAATGAATGAATGAATGAATGAAAAACAATCAAATTTGCTTATAAACTTTCAACAGGCAAAGTGCGGGGGATAAAATTGTCTAAATACCAGTTCATCCAATTTTCGAAGTTCAATCACCTTTTTCGAAAAAAAAAACACTTTTCTCATAAAAACGCCAAGAAACATTTGGTTTACGAAATCTAGGTAATGATGCGAATTTCTGTATACTTTGACTGAACATTTAAGGCCCAAAAACTAGCTCCAAATAGACAGCCATCAAAACATTTACGAAACGTTGATGCTGATACATTTGTATGTTTATCTATAGACTTTGTTTCGATGTATAAAAAATAAATTTCACAAAAATTCCATCAAATAAAATTTCGTTGAGAACCAATTAAATTAATATCTCGTAGATAAATATTTATCTACCCCCAGTATGTGTTACATAAAAGTATAAACACTCATTAATTGTTTTCTTAAAATTTTAACATTTCTACACACAATCTTCGAAAAAAAATAAAGAAATCAAATTCAGTTTTTGGCCTCGCAATCGAAAGTCTCTCTAGCGATATACCCCCTGAAAAATTCCCCCTCCCATATGGTGTAGAAAAAACGCGACTATTTTTAGAGATACAATTTGCTAAAAATATTCGTTTTTCAATATTTCAAAATAACAAATCACGTTGTGATATTATGCAAGCGGGATTTATTATTTGTCTGTCTGGCAGGCGGGTTTCTAAAGTTGTCATCGGTGTCAGAGGTGTGTTTTCTGAATCTTCCCCGGATGGGTATTTATTCATTTTGATGAAATCCCCCTTTAGAGATTTTATTGATCGTTGAGTTGAATTATTATTTTGGTGGATGAATAACATCCGAATGGACGATAAAGCACAAAAGATGAAAAACTATTTTTCTTTGGTTTTTATCGATTGGAAAATGCGTGTCGCCAACAATGTCTGGAAAGCAATTAACCTGATTAGAGAAACTTTATATCAACTCTTCCTACGACGGAATAACAAAAGTGATTTGTCCTCGTGTTGGTTTTTATGGAGCGAGCATCTACAACCAGACAAGGACTGGGAGATTGCAGACAAAAATCAATAGTTTGACTCACACTGTAGACATGATGGCTGCATTAAGGACAATCTGTAAGCAAACTGGATACCCGTGAAGTAATGGACTCGTTCAATGATGTCGCCAGTGAAAGGAGGGAATCATTTCCTTGAAATTGCTTACAAAAAAGGGAAGAGGCCTGTGTAGCTATCAGTTTTGACTTGTGAAATATGGGCCATTTGAAATACCAAAAAAAGCAAAGATGTGTTACTGAAGATAGCAGATTTGGGATATTCCAAAAGTTCTAATTATTTATTTCCTTCATCCGTTTTTTTCTTATAACAGAAACAAAATCTTCTGTCAGTAGCACGGATATCAAAAAACTTACAAATTCCTTCTAAAAACTCAAAAAACTGAACAAAATTTACATACTTACTTGGTTCTACAATCCGCAATGAACCTGGGCGTCAACCAACATACCTTTCCAATTAACCCGTGCCTTAGCTAACCGCCTTCAATTGCACACATCATGTTGGCTGAGGTAGGTTTCTACATGTGCGCCCCACTTAAGGCTGCGCGTACAGTAGGGCGTGAAAGCGATACGATGCGAAAAGCGTTTGAATGCAAAAAACTGTTCACATGAACTCTTATCCACACGCACAGTGTAACCAATTTTTATGCGACAAATGCGAGCTTTTCGCAAACCTCTCGCATGCATCTCGCATTTTGAAGCGATTTGTGCGAGAACAAAACAAATCAAACAGGTAATTTCAGTTTCTGGTGCAATTTTTAAATAATTGTTTCGCATCGCTTTCTCGCACTACTGTACGCGCAGCCTAAAGCTAGGTCTTCCTCTACTGCGTCCGACGTCTGCCTGGGAATCTATGACTCTGCGAGCCGGAGCATCGTTGTCCATTCGTTCTACATGTTCTAGCCATCTTTGATGTACAATGCGCAGACTTTTGACTAAGGGTATGTCGCAGTACAGCTTGTGCTTAAATCTTCGTCTCCATAGCCCTTCAACGCAAACGGGACGGAAGATTTTTCGAACAAGTTTTCTCTCAAATCGACCAAGGATTTCTTCATTCAGTTTTGACACGGTCCATGCTGTAGCGCCATAGAGCAAGGCTGGGATGATCATTACATTCTACATTCCCTTCTTAGACGTTGTTTTCATAGTTAATAATGGAACCGAGGTAGACAACATCCCGCACTACCTCAAATTTTTGTCAGTCAACGCTGACACTGTCCAGATTGTCGTCTTACCCTCGTTTACTGCTTAACCCATCTCTGGCTCACGCTTGTCTATTTTGGCAAACCTGACTATGACATCACGTTCAGTCTAACCAATGATGTCAATATCGTCGGTGTATGCTAGTAGTTGTACTGATTAATGGAAGATTGTCCCTCTGATGTTGGCTTAGGAGTTCTGCACAATCCTCTCAATAATCAGTTTAAAAACGTCACATGACAGTACATGGCCCTGACTAAATAATTTTTTGGGAACGTATGTGTCGGTAAGTCATTTCCGACCCTGATGTTGCAGCGGAAATTCTCCATCTTCATCCTACACAGACGGACGACTTTGGACGGTATACCAAAACTAGACATGGCTCCGGCATAGTTCGTCTCTAAAAATGCTGTCGCATGCGGCTTTGAAATCGATGAATAGTTGGTGGGTATCGATTTGGACTCCTTGGGTTACGGCAGGTAGGATCTTGTAGGCGATGTTTAGGAGACTTATGCCTCTGTAGTTGGCGCAGCTTAGAGGTTCTCCTTTCTTGTGGATCGGGCAAGCGATGCTGAGGTTCCATTTTTCAGGTATACTTTCTTCAGACCAGATTTGGCTTATGAGTTGGTGGATGTTACTTACCAAGGCATCTCCGCCGGCTTTATAAAGCTCGGCGGGAAGGCCGTCATTTCCGGCAGCCTTATTAAGCTCGAGTTTAGGTATTGCTATCCTCACTTCATTCAGGTCGGGTGATTGGCAGTGTTCGCTGTTGTTGCCAATATTGAATGAATCGTTCAGCTTGACAGCGCAATGTTGTTCGTCATCGCCGTTTAACAGTCTGCAGAAGTGGTTCTTCCATATCCTCAGAATCGAATGTGTCTTAACTACGATATTTCCTTGTTCATCTGGACAGGATTATGTTCGTGCCATTTATACTCGGCTTTGACGTTTTACACTATGGTAAAACTTGCGAACATTGTTCCTTGAGTGGCACCTCTCTATATCCTCGATCGCGCGCTTTTCTTGCTCTTTTTTCTTCTTTCTGAAAAGCCTTTGTTCTTCCCTTCTTCTGAACCGCAGCTCTCGTCTTCACCTGCACCGTAGCCTTGTAGGCCTCGTTCTTGGCTGCAAGCATCTGTCGGCATTCTTCATCAAACCAGGGGTTTCCTGTTGGTGGGCGCGAGAAACCTAGCACATCAGTTGCGGCTGATCTAATGGTTTGTTGGCATCGTTGCCATTGTTCATCGACATTCGATGCTGGTGGCATATTGTTAATCGAGAGGTTAAGGGATACGCGTTGCGCAAAGGTCTTTGCGGTCTCTTGTGGTTGCAGTCTTTCGACATAAAATTTTTTCCAGTACTTCTGGATTGTTGTGGCGTGAAGGATATCCACATTCTTACATTGGTAGCAACAAAGTAGTGGTCCGAGTCGATATAAGCCCCTCGGAATGTTCGGACATCCAAAATACTAGATGCGTGCCTCTTTTCTATCACAATGTGTTCAATTTGGTTGACCATTCGTTGATCTGTAGACCGCCATGTCCACTTATGGATATCGAGGTGAGGAAACCGTTTGCTGGCGATAGTGGCTTTTCGTTCCGTACCGAAGTCAATTAGCCTAAGTCCGTTACCAGTTACAAAGAGCTCGTAGAAGCAATCCTCAGCTATATTATTTTTTTTTCCTCCATTGGGGAGTGAGCGCATATAAGGCTTATGTTGGCGAATTCGGCCTTGATGCAGATTATTACAATGCCTTCGCTAATGTCTTGGAAACATAAGCTTTCTTGCATAAGTCTGGCACCTAAAACAAATCCGCATCCGAATAGTCGCTGTTACTGCTCACTGCAATACGGTCCGTAGTAGATGTTACAGTTTTTCATCCCCTTTTTGCCTCGGCCATCCTATCGTATTTCTTGGAAGCTAGTAAGGTCTGCTTTTTAGCAGTTAAGGGCTTCCGCTAGTTGTTCGCCTGCACATTTCCTGATTAATGTTCTCACATTCCAAGTGCAGATACGATCGTCGTTGTCTTTTTTTTCGTTTAGCAGGATCGTCAACAACAAAATCAGTCTTTTCCGAGGCTATTTGTTTCTTCGTAAAATATAGTTTTTTCGAAGGGTAGTTAGCCCAATGCATATAGTTTTTTTCCACGGGTAGTTAACCCAAAGCACAACCAGTTCCAGTTTATTAGATACCCCAAGGACACGGGGCGATCAGTATCCACTACTTTATTGAGCTCTGCCGTTGACCTATCGGATCATCCTCCACCATCTCTTTTCAGGGGGCGGACTAGAGATTTCTAGATGACCTGTTGTCCGAATATGTCGAAGCAGCTCATTTAGGTTATGTACTCCTTTCTAGCTGGCACTGTAGACGCTACGTTGACTCCATCTTGGGAGTTATTGCGCTACCGCCTGGACATAGAATATGTGTATTAGTGTGAGTGCAAGTATTGCATCCGCTCTCATCTACTGCCACCAAATTGTACACAGGAATCGAGACCCTATATGTGGTCAAGGTAATAGGCACTCAGGGCGGTCACCACGGGATGGCTAAGAGTCGGACCTGTCTATCAAAAGCTCGGTAAAAAACCAAGAGTTCATATGATCACATTGCATGCCATTTGAGCGGTGTCAAGCCTTCAACAGAAATCGGCACCACATGCGCTACTTGCCGATTATGTACTTAAACTCGATGTATGTACCGTTCGTATAACGTAGTGAGTTGACAGGACAATCGCTTTGAAATACACTTATTCTGTATATATGTGGTATACATAATGAACCGGGAAGAAACATCAGGGACCAGCCTTTCTCTATCTGAGTGCACTTTCTTCATTTTAGATCGCGGGAACTTCTAAAATTGTTGTGATAACCTGCATTATGGTTCATACTGTTGTTTTTGAAACCAACCAACATTCAGAATCTGGCATTCTAGGGCTTTATATGTTCAATCATTCCAGCTTTTCATGTTCTGAGCGGAGTTGCTCGTTTGAACTCAACATCGGTAATGCAACTCTCAAAGACGTCTCCATAGTTGCTGAAAAAGCCACGACTTTTGCTAGATTCAGGGGTCGTCACGGTAGACCGGAATAATATGTGTCATGTATGCTCAAAATCATGCCGAATGGAGTTTCGGTAATCGTTTCCAATAATCCGAGGCGAAATTCGGAACTGGCTCATCCAGGTAGTCCAGCTATTTGTATACGAGTTTTGTGAGGTACTTAAGTATTGTCCAGTGCAGCCGTTCTTTAATGATTAAATACTTGACAAAATCGTTATAAAATGTTTGGACCTATTCTCCAGCATACCAAATGGAGGAGATAGTTTGTCATATATATCAGGACCGTATTGAATCCGCAACAATGACCAACGTTCAGCAATTATCCAAAGGAATATAAATTTTCAGCCGACAATTTAAACCGAAACTCCAGTTTATGGTCGGGAGCCCGTTAAGAGCAGTATGCAAGAAATTCGTCGAAATTCTATGCACACCCTGATCATTCTCTTCAAAAACTATATAAAATAGAAAATGGGAAAAGAGAAATGGCTTGAAATTTGTCAGCAACTTCCTGATAGTATGTGCAGAACCTCTAAAACTCTCGTTGCATTAATATGTTATCCTTCTCAACCTCGACCTATCGACCAAGAAACAAAACCAAGTCCTGCGACCGATAAGCTGAAATTCCCCAATGGGTAGGTTAGTACAAATAAGTATTTCTTCGCCTTGTTCACTACATAAGAACCATTAAATCCCCATTTACTTGCCTTGACACGAAACCCCATTCGTGTGCCCTCAACAGTCCCAAATGACATGTTCCCAATGTATCTCCAAAGTATTAAAATTCTAATCACATGGTTTCCCTTTCAGTTTTTTCGGATTCTATTCACTTTAATGTCCTGCCGCTGCTCATAGTTGTGGTCTACTTATGTCCACATCCTTGATATTGTGTTTCCCAGAAGCACTCTTCATACTTTTACATTTGTTTTATACACATTTCACTGCTCCTTCTCATCTGGTGTTTAAAAGCCTCAAGGATGATGTCTAATGATAGAACTGTGTTGAGACTTTTTCATTACATCCTTGTTAGCCTTGTACGTACTTGATTTTTTTTTTTTTGTATGACTTTGTTAACTCAGAAGCGCGTTGACAGCGCCTTGGAGGTTATTCTAATGGAATATTTGTTTGGGTATATTTGTGTCGTCCTTTCGTTAAAATTGAAAAGTCTAATCGTTGTGCAAAAACATGGTTTCCACAGGAGTAAGTCATACACTTTGTGAGGGAGAAACTTTTTATAGCACTGATGTTCAAGATGCCCCGAGGGGGCCATGGGGTAGAAGTAGGTTTATCAGCTGAATGTCATAAGGTTGTCAATATTTAAGTGCCTTCGTGAATATTGAAAACATTTACTAACCTAAAAAAAAACTTTCCAACATTTCAGCATTATCAAAACTAATCTCATCACTTAAGGAAACTGAAAGCCTATCCAGCGAACAGGAAATTGATTTCCTCAAGTCACTCCTTGAATCGAAAGAGCTCAACGCGTTAGTGAATGTTCACAGTAAAGTGGCAAAAGTCGGCCGTGACGATAAATTAGCGCCACTCCTTTCATCATCGACACAGGCACGTATACAATAGTGAAAGGACAAAGCCACCATTTGTTACAATCAGTCACTCCTCACTTTCAATTTTCAGATCCTGTTAGAAGTACTAGAACAACTATCCCAGCGATGCCATTTATCACCGATTTGTAAAGAAGCATTTTACCTCCTACAGAATCCGCATTTGCAGGTAAGGACGACACAGACACAGATACACTCCGACAATTAATATGTTTGGCTGGGATAATACAATTGTTCTGCTCTATCTCTCTCGTGTACAGAGTCTTCTTTGTGCACACGATGCTATCGCTCAAAAGGACTTTTATCCACACCTGCCGGAGATCCCCATCGAGATGGATGAGGACGAGGAAACGATTAAAATAGTTCAGCTGGTGAAAAGTAATGAGCCATTGGTAAGTCGGTATTGTAGTTTTGTGTGGATCTGTTATGTATGTGTGTGTGTGTTTTATCCTTTTTTTTTTACTGTGAGAGTTCATTCATATAATCATGTTCATAAATTATTTCATGCATAAAATTGAAATTCGAATGAGAGTCAGGCAGCAGTGTCCTTTCATCCGTGAAAGTCGAAAAAAATAAATATAGACCAACACAAGGCGAATGTCCTCGCTATGGCTGTGTGTTGTAGGACTCCGTTCAAAAGGATTCACATCACAACTGGAAGGCAATTATGCCAGTTTACCTTTTGAACTGAGATTTTCTTTCTCGAGGTTGAGTTGAGAGGAGTATGTGCGGCTGTAATAGTAGGTCCGCAGTATACCGTTAGAATTTATATTTGGAACAAGCTTAAAAGCCGGAAGGTAGATTCATTATATGAGGACACACATTTCGAGGAGGCTCGTAAAATGGAACGTTTTATGTCATCAAAATGTGGTGCTTAAATGAGGTTTAGTGTCGTAGTAAGTGACATATACACGATTATTGCGTGTATCCCTATTGGAGTGGCATTGTAAAAGGATTGCTTTTTCAGAGAGAGGGGTTTGTTTATAATTACACATTTCATGAGAGTACCTATAGCAAAATTAATTTTCTCCACATGGTTGAGAGAATTATGACGAACGAACTCAATTACAACAAGAACAACAAGTGAACAAGAATGAACAGATTGTATGCTCGTTTTGTATGCCAATGTGTAGAAAAACATGTAGCTATTGACAGTGGGGTTTGTATTTTGTTCTTTTGTGAAATTTGGAAAAATTAATTACTAACTCTGCCTTAGAAATGGTAGCTGACTATCCACTTCGGTTCTGTGTAGGCTTACAAAATAAAAATAATTTTTTTTGGTGCAACAGGATCGTACCCAGGGCCGAGCTTTCTCACAACCATTCATGTGTGCGTAGGTACTTCTTGCACGACGGTGGGACCTGCTGTTTTATGCCGGTAACGAACGGCGAATTTGAGATAAGCTTTTCTTTTCTGTGTAGGCCTCCAGTTATATAACAAAAGCGTTCTTTCTAGCAAATAAACAGAAAGCGTCTTCATCAAGCTAACAAGGTACGTTAAGATCTGCTACTGTTGGAAAGAGATTGTGTGTTATGCCTGGGATAAAGCGGTCATCCTGGCAGTTATTCTACTCAAGGGTTCTGTCAAAATATAGACGAAAAAAGGTAAACGAACAGATGGGTTTTGATGAAACTACTGACTCACATAGGTGACGCTACAGTCCGGAATGAACTTATAAGCCCGGTATAAAAGGTTAGCTAGTATCTTAGCAACAATACATGAAATACATGATCTACTCTTACTGTTTGTGTCGGATGGACAGGTTTCATACATTACTAGATCTTTGCTGTTTAGCAGGTTTATACCGCCTTGGACTGGTTGTTGTTTTAGGGCAATGTCAATGTCATTCCTCTTCATTATGAAGACAAGATTGGCCTTGGCCGATTTTCTGTGATGAAGATTTGTTTTTACTATCTTCATGGCGGTCAGTTTCCCTCTCATCGTTACTGCTTACTGTGGCGAAAGGTTGTACTTTGCATCGGGTAATCCCGACCCTTCTTTCGTAACTGTGGCATTGATTTATGGCTGAGTAGCAACTCGACTTCCGTACCGGTTTTTTTTTGTGTTTTCCTGCCTCTATAACCTCCCAGTCTTTACTGAGGAATTCTGTGTTGAGGTTTTGTATGTTGCGCTCAATCCTGCCCTTCGGGATACATGGGATAAGGATGCAACCTTTGGTCAAATTAAGAAGAAGGTCTTCTCCATTAGACCATGGAGCTTTTGTGTCGCCGATAAACTTCGTCAACCAGCTCAGTGAGCTCTTATTGCCACACTGAATTATTTTCAATCATTTGAACGTGGTCAGTTGTCCAGAGACCGCGATGTTGCCGTCATTCATTAGAATAGCGTCGTTCACTCCGTCCAGGATTCTAATTTCCAACAATTGCTGCTAGTTGTAGGAAAATTTCCGTTCTCGACTACCAAGGTCGGTAATAGCGACGCGCAAACTATCATTGCCATGCTCTGGCTTATGACCAGAGTCTAACCTACGTTTGGTGTCCCTACCTATGATTGGAGAGACTGTGTCGTCACGTCTTCCTGACTTGGAAGTACTCGCAGCTGTTCCCGGTTGGTCGCAACTTTGCTTGCACCAACAGGTGGTCTCATAGGTGTAGCCGCAACTGAGGTGGAGCGGTCACAGCCTTCCGTACTCTCCACGACGACTTCCTTTCTTCGAGTGAAGAGCTCCCTATCCTTGCGCCTCTTTTTGACCCTACGTGCCAGCCATAGCTTTCGTATCCCTGTCCACAAAGGAGTCTGGAACAAGATGTTTAAATCATCTTAAAGGCCTCTGGTGTTGGCCCTCATTTTTAGAAGATCTTGAATATCTGACTTGGGTTGGGTTCGTGATAAGGTGTTCATTGGTGCATTGGATGTTTCCAAGCTGTTTACTGCTGGATTGCTTTCCTTACCCGAAGGAACAGTGCTTGGCAAGAGTGATTCTTTGTTTAATTTTTGACGAGATGTTGTTGTCAAGGTATACAGCGAAGTCGAGGTAAGCAAAGTCCCGTACTACCTCAAAGCCTATATCTGTCAATGGTGACGTTATGTGCAATTCTTTAATGTTGTGTGTCCTTTCGTGTTGACACAATATACTTAGTCTTGCCCTCACTTACTGTTAAGCCCATTTTCGCCGCTCCCTTCTCTATACTAGCAAACGTGGCTATGACATCAAGTTGAGTCCTACCAATGATGTCAACATCGTCGGCATATGCTAGTTGTTGCACCAATTCGGTAGTTGCACCGGTTCGGTCAAACGATGATGAAGTTCCATTCTTCAGGCATACTTTCATTCGACCAGATTTGACTTATGAGTAGGTGGATGTTACTTACCAAGTCATCTCCGCCGGCTTTTAAAGCTCTGCGGGAAGGCCGTCATTTCCGGCAGCCTTATTAAGCTCGAGTTAAGGTATTACTATCCTCACTTCACTCAGGTCGGGTGGTTGGCAGTGTTCGCTGTTGTTGCCAATATTGAATGAATCGTTCAGCCTGACAGCGGAATGTGGTTCTTCATCGCCGTTTAACAGTCTGCAGAAGTGGTTCTTCCTTATCCTCAGCTTCGATTTTGTCTTAGCTACGATATTTCCTTGTCCATCTGGAGTGGCACCGCTTTTCTTGTTCTTTTTTCTTCTTTCTGAAAAGCCGTAGTTCGTCCTTTCTTCTTTGCCATAGACCTCAATGGCAGCTCTCGTCTTCATCTGCAGCTTAGCCTTGTAGGTCTCGTTCTTGGTTGCGAGCATCTGTCCGAATTCCTCGTCAAACCACGGGTTTCTTGTTGGTGGGCGTGAGAAATTTAGCACATTAGCTGCGGCTGATCTAATGGCTTGTTGTCATCCTTGTCATTGTTCTTCAACTGGTGGTATGGATGGTGTTAATCGAGAGGTTAAGGGATACTCGTTGCGCAAAGGTCTTGGCGGTCTCTTGCGATTGCAGTCTTTCGACATAAAATTGTTTCACAGTATTTCTGAATTGTTGTGGCGTGGCGGATATCCGCATTCTTACTTTGGCTGCAACAAGGTAGTGCTTCAAGTCGATGTTAGCTCCTCGGAAAGTTCGGGCATCCAAAACACTGAATGCGCGCCTCTTGGATCAATTTAGTTGACCGTTCGTTGATCTGGAGACCGCTATGTCCCATTATGGAGATCGAGGTTAGGAAACCGTGTGCTGGCTATAGTGGCATTTCGTTCCGTAGCAAAGTCAATTAGCCTAAGTCCGTTACCAGAAGTCGGTGCCTGAGCGCAAATAAGGCTTATATTCGCAAATTTGGCCTTGATGCGGATTGTTACAATGCGTTCGCTATTGTCTTGGAAACATATGACTTCTTGCCTAAGTCTAGCACTTATAACAAATCCGCCTTCGAATAGTGCTGTTTCTGCTCAATATAACACGGTCCGTAGTAGATGTTACAGTTTTTCATCCTCTTCTTGACCGGCCCATCCCATCGTATTTCCTGCTGACAGTAATGTCTGCTTTGTAGCAGTTAAGGGCTTCTGCTTGTTGTTCGCCATTCCAGGTGCAGATATGGACGTCGTTGTCCTTTTTTCGTTCAGCAGGGTTGTCAACAAAAAAATCAGTCCTTTCCGAGGGTATTGGTTGCCTCGTAACATATAGCTTTTCCATGGGTGGGTTGTTAACCCAAAGCCAACCACCATCCTGGAGGGTTTAGTTCCAATTTATTAGACCTAGGATACGGGGCCATCAGTATCCACCAAGGGATTGAGTTCTGCCGGTGGCCTTTCGGTTCATCCGCCACCGCCTCTGTTCAAAGGGCCTGACCTTCCCTTGAAGTTCCTAGACAACCTGTTGTCCGAATATGTCGAAGCAGCTTGTCTAGGTTCGCCTGGGACAGCAGGCCGGGTATTCATTCCGTGCCATTCTGACCTGGCTGTTTATAGTGTTGCTGTTGTTCGTCTTCTTATCAACACTCGCACTTATCGTTTAGTTGAAAAGTTGCCTGAATTTTTTTTAAAAGTGCTTAGGTTGGAGTTCCAACATGGAGGCTTAACTTTTCCACGAGGCCTGATGCATGCTGATGATATTGCATCGCTTAGAGTTCGTGACAGGGTTTCTACCAAGCTATGAAATTTTGTTTTATTTCCCGTGTGTACCAAGGACTCATAGAGAAGTCTGTTGGTTAAAATTTCTCTACAAAGCGACCAGCTGGTTTTTTTATAAGGTAACTTTATATTAATGTCTATAAAATTGTGGACGTTGAAAAAATTGTCCTAAATTGACTCAGAAATAATTGCTCCATTGATGGATAATTGATGCACCCAGGTAAATTCGAAACTTCTATACAGGGACTTTGACTCTACTAATCCTTAGCAGATACCAGCGATTATCTTCTTATCCCGTAGCGTTTACGTGTAGTTCTCATAAACTAAGCTACAGTTTCAGAAATATAGGAAAACAGAAAAAAACTTATTTGAACATAAGTCACTCAAGTCTGTCCAAATTCACCATTCCTATTCCCTTCAACGAACCTGCTTTGAATCTCTACCAAGATTCAATATGAAACAAGAAATTTTGGTAGTCCATGTCATAGTAAATAATTCGCACATTTTCACTTATTTTGCCACATCATCACATGCTCATTAAAAAAAAAAACAATTTAAATAAATTCCTGGCTTTATCGCAATTATACTTGAATCACCAGCTTTGGCCTTAAGTAAAATATTTTTTATCAACCAAAAAATTGTACAAAGCGAAAAAATAATTCTCACATCACATCATCATCGAATTTCACTGTATTTTCGTATCGTATTAACTTTATATGTATTCTGATTAAAACAAAAAACCAATTATGTATCTTATGTGTGAAAATGTTAAAAATGGATTATTGTATATCGTTATTTCTGCTGCTGCTTAACAATGTGATTTGTTAAACAAAAAAATTATGAAATTTATAAAAAATAATAAAATAAAAGGCAGGAGCACAAAGTGCGGAACCAATTGTTGTAAGTAATTGTCCCTCCCGCAAATATTGTGTATATATAAAATATATATTTAGTCGTTTCCTGTTTCACTCAAATATATATACATACATTAATATAATAATACATGTTGTTATAGCTTTAAAAAAATCAAATAATCATTCAATTCTATCGAATCCTTGTGCACACTATATATGTTTTTTTTAATGATTTCAATTAAAATGTGATGTGATATATGTATTTGTTTAAATTTATTTTTAAATGTTATTTTCTTCACTTTAACACTTTTCAAAATAAATGTAGAATTTAATTTAAAAATTTCAATAAATCGATAAGTAATATGAAACGTTTCCACTGCCATGGTTATTTGAATGATTCTGTTATCGAATCTTAAAATCGAACACACCTTTTACTTATTACATTCATTTTATGTTAAAAAAGTAAAGAACAGCAATAAGTCCAAATTAAGGTCTAATATACTTTAGTAGTGCTTTCACATCGAACCAAAAACTGAGTTCTCTTAAAAATACCTGAAACCTTCATCGAAAATCAGACTTTTCCCATACATTTGCAGTTTTCAAAAACTATTAAGCTATGCCGTAACCCTCTCGAAAACACTTCGCAGACGTCATCTCATTGAATGTTGTTGGAACGAACACACCTTTTCATATGCTCTACATTTGTTCCTCACGTCCCACAAAACAGCTGACGAACTCGCTGTCAAAACAAATGTTTTTTTTTCATTTCATTTCATTTTCATTTTTAATGGAAATTGCAAAAAAAAGTAGCAGAAGATTTGGTGTGTGAAAAACGAGGAGTACCTGGTGGACCTATGGGCAGACAAAAATGACAAATTCCGAGGATGTAGAAAAAATTGACATACATTTCAAGAAAAGTCTGAAAAGTCGGAGGAAGGAAGCAACTTTACACTCCGTATGAAATCAAAATTAAAATACCCAACATGACTAACAAATAAATTTTAAGGGCCGATGTTGATTTTGTATAAAACACAAATTATTTGGGAAATTTTTGTCATTTGTTCTTATTGTGATAATGCTGGTATGGTTCAATTATGTATGGAACAAAATATCGGCCAAGTGGCCGCCGATGGACCAAATTTTCGATGATGATGGGGCATAGTTGAAGTTCTGCGCCGTTTATGTGCTCTTGAGTGGCTGCTGGCTTATCTACGTACACCTTTTCTTTCAAATAACCCCAAAGAAAGAAGTCCAACGGTGTCAAATGATCTTGGCGGCCAATTGATATCGCCACCACGTGAGATAACACGGCCATTGAATTTGTCACGCAAAAGAGCCATTGTTTCGTTAGCTGTGTTGCAAGTGGCACCGTCCTTTTTAAACCACATATCGCCCGAATACATATCTTTCAATTTGGGCCATAAAAAGTTCGTTATCATCTCACGATAGCGAGCACCATTCACAGTAACTGCCTGACCGGCCTTATTTTGGTAAAAAAAAAAAACGGCCCGATGATGCCGCCAGCCTATAAACCGCACCAAACAGTCACTCTTTGGGGGTGCATTGGTTTTTCGACAATGGCTCTTGGATTATTATTCGCCCAAATCCGGAAATTCTGCTTATTGACGAATCCACTGAGGTGAAATGTTCTTCATCACTGAAAATGATTTTCTCCGAAAACTGATTATCCACTGTTGCCATTTCTTGCCACCATTCTGACCACAGACGACGCCTGAAATAGTCAAGAGGCTTTAGTTCTTGAGTCAATTGCACCTTGTAAGCGTGTAAATGCAAGTCTTTATGCAAAATGCTGATTAACGACGAGCGTCAGAGGTGCAATTGTTGGGCACGACGATGAGTTGAGGTGGACGGCTCTTCAGCCACACTATCGCGAACAGCCGCAATATTTTCTGCAGTACGAGCTGTACGAGCATGCACTGGTGTTTTCACATCTCCTACAGACCCGGTTTGCTCAAATTTTTGCACGATTTTTCCGATTATACGCACATTTGGACGATTAAATTGACCGAACAAATCACGAAGTGCACGATATGCATTTTGTTTTGAACGGCCATTTTCATAATAAGTTTGAATAACTTAAACGCGTTGCTCGATTGTGTATCATTTCATGGTTCAAATTCAGTTAATCTGACATTGAGAAATGTCAAATGAAATGCAGAAAAAAACTTGACGTTTAGGCGTGGTTCACATTCAACATAAGTAGTTCACTACTAGGTATCTCAAAAGTACGACGAGACATTCTAAAGTGTTGTTTGAAATAATGCGTACGTGTTTTGCAGACCTAATGCGAACCTAATTAAAAATCACGTCTATCCACGTGAATCTCTGTTGATCGCAATTCATAATTCCCTCTGTAAGAACAGCTTCTTTATACTAAAGTTTCACAAATAGCATAAGCATAAGCATTTGTTTTAGTTTTTTTTTTTTTGTAGCGGTGGGCTTGAGAGTCGAAAATTGTTGTCAACATTTTTATATTTGTTTCCCTTTCAGTTTCAAATGCTAATATGAATTTATTCAATAAATATAATTTCACACCGAATTTTGCAGCTAGTATCACAGCTGAATGAAATGTCAAATGAAATCTGGTCAAAGTTCGATCTGAAAGCAAAAGTGGTTTTCGAAAACTTTTTGCCCAAAACTCAGTTTTCGATTCGTTGTGTAAGCACTATAAGCACGGCATCAAAGACTGAGCTTTGGACAATAGGTTTTTAAAAACTGACCCGTGTCTTTACATTGAACGTAAACCACATTTAATCATTTCAATCAACAAAATGTATCGGCGTTTAGAATTGTCTTAGAATTAGAATCTTAGTATTAAAAAAATGCACAATTTGACAATTTTCGAATGGAAATTTTCGATTACTTTCAGAAATCTGTCGATAACATAATTCGTAAGCCAATGCGAACCGGCACAAGTCGTTATTTACGGCAAGTTTAGAGTGAAAATGATATCGAGGAGTGAAACCGGAACTTGTTTTTTCAAGGTTCCCTAAGAAAAGCTGTTAAAAATAGTTGAAGATTTTGAGTTTGATGAAAAGGAGTGTGTCAACAATGGACGTTAATTTTTAATATCTGCAATAGGGAATATTAAAGAAAGGTAGCTATTCCAAAGATGTTTCAGAAACGATCTTCAAAATTGTACTGTTTGCCCGAAGGGCATTGACATTGAGAATCAGTCCCATCGCGAATAAATTTTTCCGGGAAACTGTTCCCATTCAGAAATCTGCTTTACATTGCTGACAACTGAAAGACTTCCGGGAAGGTTTATTGCCGATAGGCCTGAATATGTTCTCCTCCTCTCAAGAATGAGATTAAATATGTGACTTCTTGACAGTATGTCAAGTATGTTGCCTAAATAATTTTTTCATGTAATTTGCACACACTCAAGGCGTTAATATTTTACCACAGTATGAGCGTTAGAGAAGGAAGAGAAAGAGAGTGATAGGAACGATTTTAGTGGAGACTTACTCCATGGTTGGTGTCCGAACTTATGAGAGTAACTGTTATTTGTGTTTGGTATTTTTGCAGAACTCTAATGAGTGGTGAATTCTTTTAGGAGTAACTACCGACCCATTTTATTTCTTTGAGTAAAATTTCATGGATTTTGGTTGGGATTGAACGAGCAACCTACCACTCAATAAGTGAACACATTACTACACTGGAGGATAATTTCCGATTGGTGCTCGAATATTTTTTTTAATTTTGTAACTTTGGCAGGTTATATGTACAAGCATTGCCTTTGCCCCAATCACGATAATCTTTATTGATTCCTGGTTAAATGAACTGTTTGGTACTGCTTTGAAGGAACTTTGTACCCCTTGGTGGGCAAGACCACGAATGGTTTCGAAAACGGATTTCCAAAAAATTTTGTACACAATTGGGATTGCAAAATAACTTGACGTGTCGCTAAAGATTGAGTTCGTTCAAAGATTATAAAGCAATACAGATGACGCATTGAGTACAAAAAACAGAAACTTTTGCTCACCAGCTCTAAGATACGAGCGGGCGGTATGCACGAGCACACATGACAAAGGTCACCCAAATACATGGCGGGCTGTGCCAGTACGACCCGCCATAGAAAAATTTTTCTTGTGCGTTATCTATATGGCTTTATAACCTTTGGTTCGTTGAACCAGGAATATTGAATACTTCCGAACACAGAGCCGTTTCAGATGAGCGCAAATATTGCAAACTTTTGATAATTTTTTTGGGCTATCGCTTAACTTTATGTTTTCATCACCAGGGATATGTCGAAGTTCTGTTGGAAATTGTCCAGTTAAATCGAGATAGTGAAGTTGTCAAGGAGAAGCTTTGGATGGACTTTGCAGGAACACAAACGTTTAGCGAGTTAAATCGCCAACAGCTCGCTATCATAAGTGTTGTAGGTGCACATTGCACTGAGCACGGTTGAGTTTACCCAAAGAGTATAGAACTACATAGAGTGTGCATCTGTTACTACGAAAATTTTCTATGTGGGGTACTGATATTCATCATGAAGGCTGCTCTAGATGAATATCACCTGGGCTGCAAGTTATGGCTTCGACGTAAGCCCGCGCAAAACTTAATTGGTGCTATTCACCACCAAAACCAAAATACCCGACTTCACCCTCCGCCGTCTTAATGGCCAACTACTCACACTATTTTCCAGCGCTAGGTATTTGGGTATCATGCTTGACCGAAAACTTAACCGGAAACACAACATCGAACATAGAGTAAGGAAGGCGTGTGTTGCCTTCTTAGCTACAAGGAAAGCTTCCATGTAAGATTTCCTACCAGAGCTCAGTGGAAGAGAAACGAAGCAGTAAGAGATTTCGATACGGTCGTCTACACCAACGGATCTAGGATGAACTGTCTTCATGCGAGAAATGTATCTCTCTTTTGACAGCGATACAAGATACCAGTTACAGACACGCATTTTGGGTGGCCCTTTAGAGGCGTTCATCGAACATTCGTCATAAACTTTCGCACGTTTTAAACTCACAACGTTGCATCGAAACCACTCATTTGATATGAAATTACTATTACCCCACTTTGTACAATTAAAATGCCATTATGTTTTCAACTATATTATGCTGTTTGACAGCTCAAATGTCTTTCTTGATTTCTAGAGGTATTCATGCAACGTCGGAAATTCGTTGTAAAAATTCTTTTCGATGGCTGCTTTTTCCAAAGAACCTTTTCGCACACGTATATGGTCTGTAAACTGAAATGGTAAACGTTGTCAACTTTTGAAAATCCATTCTGACATTTAATCCGTCGCTTCCCAATATCAAACACACGCGCTAAACTTAAACTGGTTGTTCATGATTTGCATGATTCGTAACGTTGCAAACTTACGACATTGCATAAACATTTGGTAAGCTTACGACGTCGTAAATGAATTGTCAAAATTTATATGGGAAATCTTTTAGAACAATATCGGGATTTTCGCACGCGATTATGGTCTGTGAACAGAGATGGTAACTGTTGTAAGCTTTTGAAAAGCCATTCTGACATTTAATCCGTCACTTCCACACATCAAACATACGCGCTAAACTGAAACTAGGTGTTCATGAGTTTCATGATTCGTAAATCTATTATTTTTCGCACGTTGCAAACTTACGATGTTGCATAAATATCCTTTTATGCAAATCGTGGCCACATCAAACCATTTTCTTTACGAAAATTGTGAATTAATGGAACATTATAGGAATCCCAATATTAACTGTTAATTCAGTATTCGTTAATGCGATATAAACATAACAGATGGCGATTTAAATATATCATGTTGACAGAACTGTCAAATAAAATGCAATTTGTGAATGCAGACCTCTAAAAACTTAATACATCAATCGAAATGTTAATGTTAACCGAATCGAGAGATTAAGACAGTGGAAACGTGGAAATGGATTTAATTATCATTTTTATAAATTAATGTTAAACGAACCATAACACAATTTTGTAAAAGTGTTAAAAGATGAAAATAACAAATTTTAAAACATGTGAAAACATATTATATATAAAAATTCATGGCTTGATGTTTCATCGAATGTAACCACTGTATTTTTAAAGAATTTATTTTTTTTCCTTGTTGTTATTATATTTTCTAAATGTAGTAGCGATCGATAAGTTGTTAAGATGCTAAACCGATAGATTGTAAATGTACGAGCTATATATGCTGACATTTCGGAGTTATTTTAAGTTAGGTGTTGTCATTTTACGATATTAGGTACCACGATTCATTTTCTTTGCTAATAATGTCCGTCCAAAATTGTGATCTTACGTAATATGATTGGCAAAATGGCGGTGTAGTGTGTGACACAATTTTTGATCATATCGTTATTTTTTTTTGATCATGACAACAAATCCATAGCCGTAGTTAATTTTGAACACGTTTGCATTGAAGTGTACGTGTTTGTTGATGGCGTGCATGTTGTTATGCGACTGAACCCGCGACAGAACCATTTTTTTTATCGTTAAACCATTGCGCTGATTCCGAACTCAGGAAGTCGATTTTGTCGAGCGATAAAATCACAGATCTGATGAAATGTTAATTTCATACGGAAATCACGAGGATGTGATAAGACAAAATCTGTTAGTGACATTTTGGTAATGACATCCGACATATCACAGCTGATTGTGTATTTAACTGTCCATTGAAATTCATAGTGTTTTTAACTCTAGAGATCGAGTCATGATCGAGTTGAATTTTCAAACCCAGTTCCAGGTTGCATCTGATCCCGGTGAAGAGTTGTAATATTTTTTTTTTTTATTAAAAGTACCAGCGGGGAGGGCGTCACACACTTGGGCATATTGGGCTAGTTCGACAAGTTTGTAATCGCATTATATACGAAAAACCGATATTTCCGCAAAAACATTTTGTTTTTCTGTAAAAATTTTGAGTTTAAAGTGGTGACCCCCGTGATTCTGATATTTTTAGGTCTAGAGAAACAATCGAACGTCACATTATGGACATTATGCGGACAAACCGAAATATATCCGATTTCGTACATTAACCTTCACACTAAACGTTCGCTGAAAACAATGCCGACATTTATTAAGACCTTCGTACGTTCCGCTCCCCGTGTCTGAGCTTGACCACATTATTGGCCAAATGGCCACACTGCCACCGATTTACAGCTTTTAGTCAGATGGTTATCAGTAAGCGCGTCACGTTTATCTTGACATTCATATCGGTAAAAAGAAATTCAACCACCTGTTCTTTGAAATCCAAGTGCACAAGTCCTCTTAGACGGTTCCGTGACATATGGCCAAACGTCATTAGGCCAAATCTATTAATTTGGATTTATGACGCCTTGTGAAAGTGACATAAGGCCAAATCCTAACATTTGGTATTGTGACACTTTGATGAACCGTCAAAAGACCAATTTGGCTGTATGACACTTCCGATTGCATATTATATTTACTTCCCTGATACGTGCACATTGTGCAGTGTACAGTGTACATATAAACAATATGATTTCAGCTCCATTTGGCTTTATGTCACTTTCCTCATTTGGCCTAATGTCGCTTTATAGAAGTACCATAATGCCAAATGCTAGAATTTGGTCTTATGTCACTTTTATAAAGCGACATAGAATAGTCATAATGCCAAATGCTAAAATTTGGTCTTATATCACTTATATTATGACGCTTGGCTTTATGTCAAGGCAGCCTCTTAGACTTGTGCGGATACTTTCGTCCGACGAGGTTACAATTTAAGCAAAGGAATGCCTAAATCAACTATACCGGCCGCAAACTTCCCATAACATTAACCTCAACCTCTTCCGACCGAGGTTTTATTGTTAATAAGCCGCATTCAAGGTAAAAACCGTCCCTATTGCCACTGAAAAATTCCAAGCTACTCCGGATCCCGTGCTTTTTCGCAGTCATACTCAGCCGCGCCTTGAGAAACTTCAGGCGATTAAACTTTTCGTTGGCTGTTTGCTCAAAAGAACTTTCAACAACTATGCAAGTCACAACTCCCACAATATTTACGACCTGGAAATTGACGTAACAAAGAAGCAAAATATATTATTAAGCATCAATACCTTAAGGACACATCGATCAACGAAATTGACAGTAGACAGTATCAGCGCCCTCTCTAGTTATAAAATCAAGCAAATCAAAAGCAAATTGACGGGCTCTGTGGCGCGATGGTTAGTGCGATGAACTGCCGCGAAGAAGGTATGGGTTCGATTGCATAAATGATTTTTCACTGGCCCTCCTCTCGTGATGATCTGACAAATCATCCGAGCAGTATCAATAGTCTAGAAAAGCTTATCTCAAATTCGCCGTTCGGAGTCGGTCCCATCATCGTGCAAGCAGTACACACGCACACATGATTGGTTGTGAGAAAGCTCGGCCCTGGGTGCTAACAAACCTACTACACCAAAAATTTGTAAATCAAAACTCGACTGTTCTATGAGTCCTTGCCGTTATCAAATGGCTTTTTAATGAACGAGTATTCTAAGATCATAAAGGATGTTTCACCTACGGACTACTCTGATATCTCCAAGATCTTCGAAGTCGAACACGTATTTCACCTGGCAAAGCGAATCTATTAAATCAAAACTCGACTATTCTACCAGTTCTAGCAGGTACCTAAAGGCTTTTCAGAGAACGAGTATTCTTAGATTATTAAGCATGTCTGCTTGCGGATACATCTGATGTCTCTGAGATTTCCATAAGCCAAACACGATTCCTCATCTGGCAAAGCGAAGATTTTCTCCAATATACTGAGACTAAATTTTATCGGACTCCTCTTCTTGCTCATTCTGCTAAAAGAGAAAAGCTGGTTATTTTGTGTATATCATCAGGCGACTTCATCACTATTATAAGCTGCTGAGTAAGGAAACCGTTTTTTGACAGAATAAGTTTTCTCTGCTGAGAATTTGTTACATTGGTTGAACATTTTATATTGCGCAGCGGAGTAAAATCTCTGAAGGATCCAAAAATTAAACACGCCTATTCTGTTTCCGTCAGTCAGCCAAAAGATTACTTCAGGGACCAAACCAAAAATTCCGACACTGAGCCAGAACGTGTTATCTTTTCGGATCAACACCGTATCACTGTGTACATAAACCTTATCGTCTGTCGGCGTTAAAACCTCAAGTTGCGATCAGAAGTCCAGTTTTCATCACTATTATATGCTGCGGAGTAAGGAAACCGTTTTTCTTTTTGACAGAATAAGTTTTCTCTGCTGAGAATTTTGTTACATTGGTTAAAAAATGTTATTTCGCGCAGCGGAGGAAAATCTCTGAAGGATCCGAAAATGAAACACGCCTATCCTGTCGCCTTCCAAATTCCAACACTGATTCAGAACATGTAGTCTTTTCTTATCGTCTGTCGGCTGCTAAAACCCCTAGTGACGGGCAGAAATCCATATATTAACGCTGGAAATTCCAAAGCTATACCCGATTTCATCATCCAATGTCATCTTGCTCAGTGTTGCCATAGTCACTTAGTAGTTAAAACTTTTTTTTCAACGGTTTCTTACGTTAAATTAGTTCAACTGTTCACGATAAGCTTGTAGAAAATACCTTTCAACAAAAATGCGACTTAATTCAGTGCAACATGGATGATCAAGCATATATCATTCACGACCACGTAGAAGTCATGCATTGACCTTATGTCGCCGGGGACCAGGAAGCGATTGCTTCATCAAACCAAAGCATTGCTCGATCTCAAATAAATTACAGAACTTATGGAATTCATCCATAGACTTAGATACCGGATTTTACATTTCAGAAAGAATATGAGGCCTGCGTTTTGTTTTGTATAAATCCTTTCTGGATTTTTCAGGGCCTGTACCTTTGTAGAGTCTGTTTCTTAAATTGATTGATGCATTCGCTGCGAAAATAATTCCTTCTATAAAACACTGAAAATTGACCATTTTGCCAACAGCGCCACTTATTAAATACGCAAATGTCAAAAATTACTCACTGATTAGCTACTCAGGGTTTATTATTACAGGATTTACTGTTCTCAGTTTCAAATAATTCCTATAAGCAACGTAAGCAACTTATCGATCGCTCTAAACATTTCTTTTTGTTTTTGTAACCAGTACCAGGCACCATATTTTATTTAAGTCTTCAAATATAACTCCACGTTCAGTTGTAAATATGTCACACCTTTATTTTTCGTATATCTGGCAGCACTTGTTTCCAATTAAATTGTTCTCTTTATCGTTATTTTTGTTTACAAACTGAAAAAAGATCTTTTAATCGTTGTATACACACTCTTGTAAATCTGTTTACTCTTCAAACTCGAATAACATCCCATGCAACGCCATTCTGTCCATCCAATTAAAATAATTTCCCATCTCTATTTATGTGTTTTATTCTCTGTCCAGGGAGCCACAATCAAAACAGACGAAGAAACTGGAAAGATAATTATCGCCCGGATAATGCATGGAGGAGCTGCTGATCGTTCTGGTTTGATACACGTAGGCGATGAGGTTATCGAAGTGAATGGCATCAATGTGGAGGGCAAGACACCTGGTGATGTTTTGCAAATTCTTGTAGGGATTGTGCCTTTTCTATGCATCTGCATCAGCTTGAGGATTTTTTTGCTGTTTCTTTCTTTTAGCAAAACTCTGAGGGCACCATTACATTCAAACTTGTCCCGTCAGATGGGAAATCGGGACAAAGGGAGAGTAAGGTACGCGTGCGAGCTCATTTCGATTATAGCCCCGAAAATGATCCATATATACCATGCAAGGAAGCGGGATTGGCATTCCAGCGGGGTGATATATTGCACATTGTCTCGCAGGTAAGGTGTTTTCAAAATCTCATGTAAATGTGAATTTTTATGCGTGTGTTTGTCTATTTTAAAGGACGATGCATATTGGTGGCAGGCGAGAAAAGAATCAGAACGTACCGCCCGAGCTGGACTAATCCCAAGCAGAGCGTTACAAGAACGCCGGGTTATCCACGAGCGAACGCAACGCGAACCAACTGATGGGGAATCCAAAAGTAAGTCAAAGCTGTTAGTGTTTTCTACATCTTCATTTTCATTGTTCCCTTATACTTATTCTGAAAACCATTCTTTTGCATGCATAACTACTACATCACCGACTTATCTCATTTGGTCACTGCTATCTCTGTCATCTTGCTCCCCCCCACCCTCACATAACTTCACAGAAGGCTCATGTGCATCCATTTGCACGACCCCACCCGGTTCGCCAATGCTAAACTCTAGTAGTAGTACATCATCGTGTCGTCAGCCTAAAACTAAAAAAATTATGTACGACTTAGCGGAAAACGATGACTTCGATCGGGAAATGATTGCCACCTATGAGGAAGTAGCTAAGCTTTATCCAAGACCAGGAGTTTTCCGGCCCGTTGTTCTGATTGGAGCCCCAGGTATTGGAAGGAACGAACTGAAACGAAGGCTTACAGCGAGGGATCCCGAGAAGTTTAGAAGTCCAGTGCCATGTGAGTACAGTAAAAATTGTAATAGAATAAGGTTTTTTGACAGAGATGTCATTATTGACAGAAATGTTATTGTTGACAGAAATATCATTATTGACAGAAATGTAATTATTGACAGGAATGTCATTGTTGACATAAACGTCATTATTGACAGAAATGTCATTATTGACGTTTCAGGGTTTCTGTTGGCAACCCATAGTTATTTTCTATTAATTAAAATCAAATGCTAGACAGGTTGAAGTTGATGTGAGGAAAGTTATGATCCACCAGAATGTTTATCATAATGTCAACGCCTAACATGTTGAACATTGTATCCGATAAAATTTTAAGTAGCCTAACACACGTTGCCGCACAATTCGACTCAAGTGAAAGCGGCACGCGATGGAATTATATTAATCGATTTGATTTCAATTGAAAGTGATTGGTGTTTGATAATAGCCAATGTGAATACGGAGGTAACTCTTAGTTATTCCTGAGTCAAATAACCCTGGATTAAATTTAATCTAGACCTGACTCTTGAAGCAGTTTTTCAAAGATTACCTTAAGTTGTGATGATGCAAAAATGGCAACACTGATTATTTTGCTGTCAAAAAGTTATCAAAATGTATAGAATCTGGTTTCTCCGTTCCTAAACATATCAAAATCGTTTTGTCGCAATCTTGCAACCCGTTTTCTTATTAAAACAGTTAAACTCAATATTTCAACAATTTGGAGTCGCTGAGATCTTGAATCTGAATATATCGTGCACGTATTTATTTTATCATCTGTCAAAAACATCTGATAGCTTCGTTCAGCGTTAACTCACCAAACTTATAAAATAACTTAAAGGCAAGTTTATTGAATGAGTGAAACTAGGATGATCCAGCACTAAAAACCAGTCCTTAAGGGACCAAATTTCCAGAAGCAGAAGCCAATGGTAAATGTGTTGTAAAACGCTAGTTTTTCGTGACATCTAGGAAAAAGTATGAAAATTATTACTTTTGTAACTGTTTTACAGTTCAGTTGAATTTATTTTTCCATCTAACTAAATGTAGAATGAAAAGTAAAATTTATTTGAGTCCAGGTATCCTAAATTGAAAGACTGACCTACACAATCTTGTTTTTTATTGGATAAACGTAGCCACTGCTTTGTATTCGATTTCTCAATTACACGCTTAAAGCGATTTGTACTATAATGACACTAACAAAACATATAAACTAACAGTTTGACAGCGAGATAAAATGGCGGCGTGGCGTTTTGAATATCGGAAAATTGTAAAAGATGATCGAAGATTAAACTTGGTTTCGTAAATTTTTATCAATTTTCTTCATGTAAAATGTATGTTCGTGAGAAAATGAAGTTGGACAGAAAACAACAAAATAATTCTTTGTTTCATTTCAACTATACGTTCCCAATTTTATTCAACCTTGTTCAAACGTCAAATTTTCCCAATGCCCAAAACATGTCGTTTCCCCTACTCTTAGAGTAACAAATTAGAAAGGGTGATTTGGTGTTGTAGAACGAGGGTAGACTCTGATTGGCATTAACTCTGACTACACATCAATAATGTGCTACCCTGCTAAACGAAAAAAAGACAACGACGTTCGTATCTGAACCTAGACTGTGAAAACATTAAACAGGAGAGTTGCAAGCGAACAACTAGCGGAAGCCCAAAACTGCTACAAAGCAGACATTACTGCCATCAATCCATCAAAACACGGACCGTGTTATAGTGAGCAGAAACAGCGACTATTGGGATTTGTTATAACCGCCAGACATAGGCAAGAAGTCTTATGTTTCCAAGACATTAGCGAACGCATTGTAACAATCCGCATCAAGGCCAAATTAGCCACGCAAGAAACCCCTGGTTTGATGAGGAATTCCGACAGATGCTAGCAGCCAAGAAGGAGGCCTACAAGTCTAAACTGCAGGTGGAGACGAGAGCTGCCATGGACTTTTATAGGCAAGAAAGAAGGGAAGGACACCGGCTTTTCAGAAATGTGGAAAAATAGTAAGAAAAGCGTGCTATCGAGAATATAAAAAGGTGCCACTCCAGGAACGATATTCGCAAGTTTTACCAAAGCGTAGAACGTCAAAGCCAAGGATACAAGGCTCAAAAAAATCCTGTCGAGATGAACAAGGAAATATCGTAGTTGAGACACAGTCGATGTTGAGGATTTGGAAGAACCACTTCTGCAGACTGTTAAACGGCGGTGACGAACAACATTTCGCTGTCAGGCAAAACGATTCATTCAATATTGGAAACGATAGCGAAAACTGCATACCACCCGATCTGAGTGAAGTGAGGATAGCAATATCTAAACACAAGCTTCATAAGACTGCCGGAAATGACGGCAATCCAGCTGAGCTTTTTAAAGCCGGTGGAGATGACTTGGTAATTAGTATACACCAACTATTAAGCCAAATCTGGTCAGAAGAAAGTATGCCTGAAGAATGGAACATCAGCATCGTTTGCCTGAACAACAAAAAAGGAGACCCTCTGCGCCAATTATAGATCTTTATATGCCGTAATATGCGAACGCATGAAACCATTTACCAACAACCTGATCGGCCTATATCAGCGTGATTTTAGGACAGGAAAGTCCAAACCCGATCAAATGTTCACACTTCGCCAGATCCTGGCAAAAAACAAATCGATACGACAGCATTTATAGAGACGAACTATATAGAGCCATGTCTAGGTATACCGTTTGTGTAGGATGACGATGGAGAATTTTCGCTGCTCCATCAGGGTCGGAAACGACATTACCGACACCTTCGATACCACAAAAGATACGCCGACGATATGATAGGTAGGACTCAACGTGATGTCATAGCCATCTTTGCCAGCATAGAGAAGGAAGCGGCGAAAATGGGTTTAGCAGTAAATGATGGCAAGACAAAGTATATGCTGTCAACACGAAAGGATACACAACATCGATGGACATAACGTCATCATCGACAGATATAACTTTGAGGTCGTACGGGACTTTCTCTTCCTCGGCTGCGCTATTAACTCTGACAACAACATCTCGTCAGAAATTAAACGAAGAATTACTCTTGCCAACCACTGTTTCTTCGGGCTAAGAAGGCAAATTAATAGTAAAGCCCTCACTCGAACTACTAAGGAGATCCTATAAAAGACCCTGATCATCCCAGCCCTGCTCTAGGCACTGAAGTATGGACCGTCTCAAACGCGAATGAAGAAATCCTTGGTCGATTCGAGAGCATAATTCTTCGAAAAATCTTCGGTCCCGTTTGCATTGACGCGTTATGGAGACAAAGATTCAACCAAGAACTATACGAGCTGCACAGCGACATGCCCCTAGTTATAAGACTCCGAATAGGACGTTTAAAATAGCAAGGACATGTAGAACGAATGGATACCAATACTCCGTCACGCAGAGTCTTCGATTGCCAGTCAAAAGTTGGACGCAGTAGAGCAAGACCTCGCCTTAAGTGGCGCGCACAAGTAGAAACCGATCTCAACCAACTTGTAGTGCGCAACTTGAGGCAGTTAGCTAAGGACCGGGCTAGACTGTAGCGCCACTTAAGTAATGAAGTAAGTAAGATTTTGCGTTCCACGTTACCTTACCTCAATTTGCATTTACAAACTGAAATTCCGAACACGCCAAAACGGCCATTGTTCCGCTTTTCCTGATTTTTCAACCGTCAGTAAACGGTTAGGTGTCTTGCTTTTATATAATGCGAGTTGGCCAGCCTTAACAGTAAATATCGGGATAGTTAAATTGCACTGGAACTCCAATTCTGAATACGTAGAATTAAAAAAAAAGTGATATTATGACTCTTGATCTATAGGCGATCTTGAAATATAACGTTTCTGTCAACACGGAAGTTTGAGGTTTACTGTCACACTGGCTCAAAACTGTCTTGAGTTAAGGATTTTTCACAATATAATAAACACAACTTGTCTTCAAACTGATCATGCGAATATTGCGACGTAACGCCGAAAAGAGGTTCTTTGCTAGCCGCTTCCAATTGCTGACACCAAGTTACTGTAAGCGCTAATTAAGTTGAGGTTCTGGCCTACTGCGTCTACCATCTGGCTGAAAATCAAAAACTCTGCAGATTGATCGATGTATTGGTGTTCACTGGCTCTAAATGTCCTGGCCATCGTAATTGCTGAATTTTCTCAATATCGTGGAGAAATATTTTTCGAAGATTTTGTGAAGACTTTGTCGCTCAACACGACCGAGTATTTATTCATCCGCCGATAAGCAGAACTGTGATGGTCAGAGATCTGATATAGAATCTCTTGAGCAGTTGAAGTTAGGGCTTTATTACTAAATTGGTGTCTTAGTCTTAAGGAAAAGTAGTTCTTAAGATTAATTATTTCTCGGATTTCCGACGAGGTGTTGTATATGTCTTCAAAATCAAGGATCACAAATGAATGTGGAAGCTGGGTTCGAAGCCCAATAAGGGCCGTTTATGTCAGATATTTCTTTTCATCTACTCGGACTTCGGCTTTTTCCATTACGCAACATCAACTGGTAGGACTGAGATAGACAAGTTATGCTCTTTATTAGGGGCTTTCAGAGTCAGTACCTCCGAAAAGTTCAGAACCTTTGGATATTTTTATGTAGTTTTGTAACCTTATGCTAAAGAACAGGTTGAAATCGGTTAATGTTGCTTGTGACAATAGTTAACATCAGCAAAATTGTTCTGTGTAGACAGTTTTCCACACTTTGCAATCACATTTTTTTTTTAATTCCTGTGAATATTCTGTAACACCTGACAAACACTGGCTGGCCACTTTTCTTATAGTGACCATCATTATTTATATCTTTGTGCATAAATGATTATAATAAACATGTATTCCCAGATACCACACGTCCGATGCGCCAAGGAGAAGTCCCTGGACGTGAATACATCTTCATTTCAAGGGAAAAAATGGAGGCCGACGTTGCTGCGGGCAAATTTATTGAACACGGTGAATACAAGGGACATCTCTACGGTACATCCGCTGAGAGTGTAAAATCGATCGTTAACGCTGGATGCGTATGCATTCTTAGTCCACATTACCAAGCCATCAAAGCCCTGCGTACTGTTCAATTGAAACCATTCATGATCCACATAAAGCCGCCGAGCTTCGATGTTCTCAAGGAAACACGAACAGCATCCCGAGCTAAATCAACCTTTGATGAGACTAATTCAAGGGGATTTACGGTACCATAATCAGATTTAAAAAAAGCACAACACCATTATTGTTATTTTTTTATTTTTTTTTTTTCATTTTCAGGACGAAGAATACCAAGACATGGTAAAACATGGCGAACGTATTGACTTCCTCTATGGCCATTATTTTGACGAAGAAATCATCAACGATGATCTAGCAACAGCATTGGAGAAACTCGTCAATTGTGTTCAACGTGCCGAAAATGAACCACTATGGGCACCAGCCTCATGGGTTCAGTAATTCAAACAAAAACATAAAAAAAATGAAACAAACAAAACATTAAACAAAAAATAGTATTCAAACTTTTCAAGACACACATTCAACTTGTAATACTTGTCAGGACTGTTTCCAGTTGTAGTTAACCATTTTATTGTTAAAAAAAAACAGTTAATAAGCCTCATTGTCCAGCATCCAATGTCTCCATTTTTTGAAAATTCCAAAACATCTAAAAGCTTTGGATATTTTTTTACATAAAACATATATTTAACAAAAAAAACATAAAATTACGTACCTTTGAAAGAAACAATAAATATGATGTTAGCTCTTAACACAAAAATAAAACATGTACATGAATGAAAAACAAAAAAAATGAACACCCCCCCCCATAACTTAATAAAATAAATGTATTTATTCAGACAAGGAAATGTATAACTTTCGTCCTCATTGTCCTCGTCCTTCGATTTCAAATACAAAAAAAAACTTCATATTGAAATAAAACAAAAAAGAATATTCATAAATTATTGATATTAAATAAATTATTATTTAAAATAAAATTCGAAATAAATAAATGTATCTGTTATTGTTAAATATGTTAATTTAAAATTTAAGTTTTATCATTTAGAGTATTTGTCTCTATCCTTTTTGGTTTACATATTTTTGTAGACTATAAATCAAAAAAAAAACAAATAAATTGAATGTTGATTATATAAATTATTCTTTTGCCAAAATAAAAATTTAAAACAATTTACAAAAAAAAAATAAACAAATTAATTTATTTATCGTAAATATAGTGGAATTTATGTGTGAAAAGCAATTGGAGTCTAGAAAGTCTGCGATGAGAACACCTAGTCTTCCTATTACACGAGGCTAAGAAAAGTTTTTTTTTATAAAAATCGAATAAAACACTCAAATTTGCATAAAATATTCAAAATTTCAATTGTAATCGATAAATAGGCCTCTGCCATTTACGTTTTAAAGACAACTTCATGTAAATGTTGTCCGCGGCTCCGTTTCAATTGGTCCATTCGGAAGGTGCAATTTTGCGTCACTTTTTCGAGCATTTCGGCCTGTATTCCACGAATTACGCGTGTGATGTTATCCTGTAAGGCTTCAATTGTGTTCGGCTTGACCACATTAACTAACGACTTTACATAACCCCACAAGAAATAATCAAAAGGAGTTAAATCGCATGATCTTGGCGGCCAATTCGCAGGGCCATACCGAGTGATAAGCTGCTCATCGAATTCATTCTTCAACATTTCCATTGTTTCACGAGCTGTGTGGCATGTGGCACCGCTTGAATGAAACCACATGTCAATCAAATTTAATTCAACCAACTGTGGCAAATCATGACTCATGGCGTATCATGGCTCGATATTTTTCGCCGTTGGCTGTAACGTTTCTTCCACGGTCGTCTTTGAAAAAAAAAAATGGACCGATGATGCCACCAGCCCATAAATCCCACCAAACTGTCGCTTTTTCGGAGTGTATCAGTAATTCTTTGGCATGTGGCTGTTTATCACTCCAGATGCGACAGTTTTGCTTATTTACGTATCCGTTGAGCCAGAAATGAGCCTCACCGCCGAACAGAATTTTTCGATAAAACATCGGATTTTCATGGAGCTGTTCTAAGGCTCATTGACCAAAAAATTAGAAATTAGAAACGGAGTGGTACGTTATTCGACTTCAATTCTTGCACAAGCTTTCAAACCCAAATCGACACGTAAAATTTTCCATGTGGTTGAGTAACACATGCCCAATTGCTGGGAACGGCGACGAATCGAAATTTCGCGATCTTCATTAACATTGGACGCTACGCTAAGCATGGTTTAATGTCCAACAAAGTAAATTTGGTGATGATAGCAAGAATTGTTGATTATGAGCCCTAGCGAGGTATCCGTCGGAGCGGAATATTCCAAGTCGATTATGACGACCATAATATTCAGCCCTAGAGAGGTATCCGTCGGAGCGGAATATTCTCCGATTTTGTACGATTCGGAGGATTTTAGCTTCGAGGTATTCTTTCGAAAAGGTATTCCGAATATTTCTCTGACACTTTGTAACGCATGCTAGCGAAATGCATTCAGGTGCAATTTACGCGCAATTTTTGACAGCTAAGTGCTGTCTGATTTCCTCCGACACAAATTCTTCGCGGAATTTATTTACGAATTGTAGTGAAGTGATTTTTTTCTCTGATGACAGATATGTACCTCGAATGGAATTTGAACCTACGACGAAGTATTCGTTTCGGAAAATTGTCCACTACGACGGATACCTCGCTAGGGCATATTATCGTAACAACCGGTACACATTTTTCACAGAGCACGAATTTCGATAATAAATTTCAATTTACAATCGTTGCTCGTTTGTAAGTCTTTTCATGGTTAAATGGCAGGGTATACTGAAAACTATTCACTCAAACAGATGATGTTTGGACGCCATTACCAACAAGTCCTGCCAACCTGAAAAACTTAACTATTAAAAAATCACCCGTTATTATCGTTGAGATTCCGCAACTTTTAAGACGTTTGTCGTAGACGATAGTCGAGGAGACTTACCAACTAACATTTATTTATAAGGCAATTAAATTTAATTTCCACAAGCAATTATTTCTGTAGGCCTTATATAGTACTTGTGCGCGAAGGTTGAGCATTTTTGCAGTCGATGGTTTGGGTAGAAGCCTGCTTACGTCATTATGCAGGAAAACTCACAGGCATAACCGATTGTATAACCTCTGTAAAATTGCTTTTAAGCTTCCGAAGATATGTATACATTTTTTTTTTTTTTTTTATAATCTACACGTACTCAAGTGGTTATAAATACCCTTTTATATGTTACCATAGTACGAGCGTTAGAGAAGGGAAAGAACTCCAAATAACCCTAAACGTTATTTTTGAACTTCGGGAAGACTTGCAATTATTTTGAGTAATGCTTGTAAATATTTTTAAAAAGACTTTTTGCGAAGCCTATATTTTGCTTCTGCAAGGCCTTTTATAAGCTTACTTACTTACTTACATAAGTGGAGCTACAGTCCGGAATGAACCTGGGCCTCAGCCAACATGCCTCTCCAATTAGCACGGTCCTTAGCTAACTGCCTCCAGTTGCGTACTACAAGTTGGTAGAGGCCGGTTTCTACTTGTGCGCGCCACTTAGGCGAGGTCTTCCTGAGAATCGAAGACTCTGTGCGCAGGAGTATTGGTGTCCATTCGTTTTTCACGTCCCAGACATCTTAAACGTCCAATGCGGAGTTTTTTGACCACTGTACAGCTCGTATAGTTCTTGGTTGAACCTTGGTCTCTATAGCCCGTTAACGCAAACGGGACCGAAGATTTTTCGAAGAATTTCACTCTCAAATCGACCAAGGATTTCTTCATCCGCTTTTGAGACGCTCCATGCTTCAACGCCGTAGAGCAGGACTGGGATGATCAGGGTCTCATATAGGATCTCCTTAGTAGTTCGAGTGAGGGCTTTACTACTGAATTGCCTTCTTAGCCCGAAGAAACAGCGGTTGGCAAGAGTAATTCTTCGTTGAATTTCTGAGGAGATGCTGTTAAAAATACAAATTGTTGGCGCAACAGGCTCTTTAGTAGCCAGAGCCGAGCTTTCTCACAATCATTCATGTGTGCGTGTGTACTTCTTGCACGATGGCGGGACCTCCTGTTTTAATGCCGACTCCGAGCGGAAGTCCAGTTCCAAATGATTGCATCTAGAAAACTGGGCAGTTAGTTGAAACTACGACATTCAGCACTGCCATTGACCTTTAGGCTAATTCGTCACCACCTCTGTTCAATGGGCCTTTCGAACGATTGAAATTCCTACGTGGCTTGTTATCCCGTTCATGTAGATTCGCTTTGAACAGGATATAATTGCGACTGTATACGCCAATGTTTGCTCCATCTAGTGAGTTCTTATGTTGACAGAGGTACATTAGCGAAAGTGCACATTCCCTTCCGCTCGCAGCATCGGTCACAAGACGTAAGAAATGGTCTTGAACTCAATATGTTCTAAAGTTACGAGGCACCCACTGGCACGCCCATCAATGAGGAAACCCTCGTTTGATAGATTATAACGACGAATGCTCAGAGCGAATAATGAAGCCCACAAAGCAACCTTGCCTTATGAGCTAAGAAGAAAATAAGACCACCAGCTGTTCAAAAAGTGTCACTTCAAGAATGATTAGTAGAATTTTAGAGCAGATCAATTCACGGTTCTTAAAAAAAATCTTTTGAGGACAAAGCTAAATATATGCTGACAACAAAATGTTACACAAAACACAGACAAATACGATCGAACTCCGCCGTTAATAGCTGTAATTTCCAGCTTTCAATCTTCTTAGGACAGACTCGTCTTGGTAAGTAAAAAATTCGAAACCTACATTCTCAATATCAGAAACCGAACATATAAACAATCATTAATTCTATTTGGAACAACAATTAACAAAATTTTTCGTAACACTTATCACTTATTCCCTTATCACTTGTGGCTTAAAGTCTAAATCTGCAGCTTTTGCAAATGATTCCGCATACAATGGCAATCGCTGTGTCATTCGGAATCCCCAAAAGTCCTTAACCTGTCGGCAAAGATTCAAGTCTATCTCTGCAATCAACAAACCATCATTTGTCCTTGAAAGTCCCTACAAAAAAATCAATCGATTATCAAAGTTTGTAAACTTAAAAGCTACTCTCACTAACCGGTGTCCTCGTACCATCTGGAGCGGCAATATAAGTCGAACCATAAAATGGTCCAAATTCCCTGTGTGCAGCCTTTCCATCTCCCGATGTGAACTCATTTGGTAGCGTCTCCACCCCAACTCGATTAATCGGCACGGTAAAGTAACTATTTGCAATGGCGGCGTTTCTAGCTTCAATACCCCACAGAGGTTCACTAAGTGCACCCACTGTCGCTGATGGATTGAACACAATCTCGGCTCCATTCAGCCCGAACATCATCCAATTCTGTGGATGATGACGACCATAACAAATGTTTATGGCGATCTTTCCGAACTCTGTTTCAAAAACCGGGTGACCTGTGTTACCTTCAAGGTAGTATGTGGACTCGTTGAAGTCACCCACTCGGGGAATATGGTTTTTACGATGTTTTCCCATGTAACGTCCTTTGTTGGAGATGACAACAGCAGTGTTCCAGATTGTGTCACCATGATTGCTGTCCCGCTCAAGGATGGATGATATAATGACCATATTGTAGGTTTTGGCTAATTCTGACAGGAGTTTGGTTGTCGGGCCGGTTTCAGCGTCTTCAGCAAACTCGCACCATGGAAGCTTTTCCCGGGTACAAAACGCAAATGGCATTGCTGGGGAGGGGGGTAATTCATGAAATATTGTAGCAATGTTGAGCAATGCCAAAGAGAATAGAACTACATAGAGTACTTATCACAGCTAAAAAATTCAGACTGTGGGCGATATATGCGAAGGCGAAAGTTCGTCAATCGTATGCGTCGTTTGATGTTGGGGTAGCAATGCGAGCACTGGGGTATCAATATCAGTACCCCACAAAGAAAATTGTTGTTGTATGAGATGCACACTCTATGTAGTTCTATACTCTTTGTGAATACTTACTCCACGCTTCCTGGGTGCAAATAACATTGACATCCGCTTCGCCAGCTGCTTTGATCATTTTAACAATCTTCTCATAGATGGCGTTGCGTTGCTTCTCAATTGGCGCGTTTGTAGGGAGGACGATACTATTCTGGATTGCACCCACTCGGACTACTCTTGGTTTTCGAAGCTCTTCCGACTTAGCTAAGAATGCGTAGGCTTTGATGTCAAAATTATTCGCCAAGGCGATCTTGTTGGCCAATTCGGGTACCTCCAACTCATGACTACGTATGTAATTTGATAGAACTTCACTTTGCGGAAAATAACCGTTTAATACTCACTCATCAGCCCTGCCATAGAGGATTCGTTTTACTTCCTTCAACTCACTGCCTTCGATATGCTTGCTTAAGCATTCCTCAAGACTTTTCAGCTCCATGATAAATGCAAACAGTTCGCTGTCAGTATTCCGTTGTTAATCTAATCGAGCAGAGAATTTATTCTAGATGTGCTTGTCATAGAATTTTTTTTCAATAAAGCTCACCCTCTGTGGTTTTGAGATACAATACTATCTAGGAATTTCTAAAATTAAACCTTGTCGGTCGTCGGCAAGTGGCAGTGGCAGTGGATGTGAAATGTTTTTTGTTTGAACAGTTTATGAATACGTTTTATCGGATACGAGAACTGACAAATTTCGTGTGTAGATCACTTCAGATTCAGCGGAACGTTGACAAACGACTGTGTCAGCTGTTGTGTTCAAGTGATTGAAGTCACAATGGAAACGAAGCTTCTAAATTGATAAGAGGGGCAAGAGATATAGTGAAAGTAAATACGGCTGCATGTAGTTGTAATTGAAAGCACTAAAACTTCCAACCTCATACGAAACAAAAAGCTTTTGATTGAGCTAATTTCAGAGGCCAATGTTTTCGGGTTGAGGGGTGTATTTCTGGAGGTGATTGTGACAAACCCCCCAAGGGGGCAAGTTGGTGGTAATTATCAGTTAATGATCCTCTTTAGCTAGTTCCAAGCGGATAGCTGGTCATGCGCAGAATGTCTGTTTCAGTTTATGGTGAATTTACTGGCACGCTTACAGTGTATGAAAAGCAATCTGAACGGTTATGTAAGGCCATTTGTTTTGATTACAGTCAGAGATATAAGCACATTACCGCTGTTATTCCACAGTTCGTTGACATACTTACAGTTGCGCAGTTAGGTTGTAGTTTATTGAGATATCTTTCATCTTATGACGCAAATCATAATATATGTATAGTTACTGGCTACGTTTACACCGTGGACAATAACCGGGACTAAGCCTACACCCCATCGGTGTAAACACATCGAACTAGGACTAGATTGTTTAGGTCCGTCCACTTATTTATATGCACCGGGGCGGAGTCAGATATTGTGATGACTGGAAGTTGAACATCAACTTTCAGAAATCAGAAACTATCCTGTTTAGGACACCGTCTAAGGCCTCTAGGGATATGAGAAAGAACTGGCGAAAGCTGGTGATCGTTGGACCAAACGGACAGCCACTGGCGAGTAAAAGTGTAGTAAAGTACCTTGGCATCTGGTTAGATCAGTATCTATATTTCGGAAGACATGTAGATGCTGCTCTGGCTAGAGCTAGGGGAGCATTTGCCCTGACAAGACGATTGTTTTATAGCAGTCATCTTGACAGCAGGGTGAAGGTGATTTGCTACATGGCCCTCATTAGGCCGATGATTGCCTATGGGTGCCCGGTGTGGTTCAACGTTGCCCCATCTCAAATGGAAAAGATACGGGTGTTTGAGAGGCAGTGTCTGAGGAGCTGCCTTGGACTTCACAGAACACCAGTATCTGACTACACAAAATACTATTCCAACCAGGTCCTATACAACGGGGCCAACATAAACCGAATAGACAATTTTCTGGTGAAACTCATTCGGTTTCACGCTGCAAGAGCGATGGCTTCGAACAATAGTCTCATCTTTGGGGCCTTCTATCCCAATGATGAATATTTTGAGAGTGCGCGTTTAAGCGGCTTTATTCCGCCCGAAGCTTTCCTATATTTGGATAGTCGAGGGCTGATACAGAATAGACGGCTCCTGTACGACCGAGACGTCGTCACTCAGGGCGGAGGAGAGCGCCTGCGGTTCAGCAGGAGTGTGTCCGATTGGGACCGCCGGAGTAGGTTGCAACAGGAGAACCTGTTGTGGTGGTTAACGTAGTTATAGTTAGTTCACTTTTGAAAAGATATGGCCGACTTGCATAGTTGTTTAGGTTATGTTAAGGGAAACAGTCGTGGTGGCACCAAAAAAAAAAAAATATTATAAAAATGCTTGCTGTGGCTGTTCTAGTTTTTAAGTTTAATTTTTTATTTAGTTAGATGACAGTAGTTTTAAGTAGTTTAAGATAGTCGATAAGTAGTTTTAATTAGCATGTAAGTTTAAATTAAAAAAAAAACAAGAAACCAAGTTTTTCTCAAATGTTTCTTGGCAAACATCATTTTAATTCTATTAGATTTACTTATTAGATAATAGGCCGAAAGGCATTAGAATTAAGTTGTTATCATTTAATTTAAGGCGCCCGCATAGGGCCAGTAAGTTAGTTAAGTAGTTGATAAGTAAGCTAGTTGTTTTTTCATGAATTTTCGTCTAGCATGTAAGTTAGTTTTAAGATAAAGTAAAATAAAAATGAATATCAAAAAAAAAAAAAAAACCGGGGCGGAGTTCCGCAAATTCTGCCTGTGTACACACTTTAACTAACATTTACTACCTGTGTACACCCATAGCCGTTCGTGCGATTCCGCCGGAACATGCAGTGAGTTTGAACTTTGAGGTTGCAAAATGAATAATTTTTCTCAGCCGAGTGAACGGAATTTATTTTCATTACACCGTGGTGAACAATATTTTCTGTTCGGCCATTTTTTCATGCTGCCTTTATTCACAGCCAAAAAATGGTGAACAATTTTGTTCACTTGTGTACACGACAACTGTCAAAAAATCTCACTCGCCCGCTTGCGGAATTGAAACAAGACAGTGTGCACACTTTTTCGTGTACACAGAAAAACTCACTGTTGCGGAGTTCGGCCCCAGGCCTATAATAAATATAACTGTTCAATCTACCTTGAACATAGATGTCATATTAAGTTCAACTGACGTGTTATAGTTTATAAATTCAACTGACGTGATGGTTGGGTGTTGTAGAACTAGGGTAGACTCTGATTGGACTTAACTTGGCAATGCCCAGTGGTTGTAGCTCTGACTACACATCAAGTGCTATGAGCGACTACCGAAGTACGATGTTAAAATCGTGTTGGGAGATTTTATCGCAAAGGTGTGAAGTGAAGACATTCTTAGCAGTATTTTTGAAAAAAAAAGCCAACACAACACGTCGGGTAACGGGCTTAGTCTAATTGACTTCGCTATGGAACGAAATGCCACTATAGCCAGCACACTCTTTCCTCAACTCAATATCCATAAGGAAACATGGCGGTCTCCAGATCAACGAACGGTCAACCAAATTGATGGAGAAGAATCACACATCCAGTATTTTGGATGTCCGAACATTCCGAGGAGCTAACATCGACTCTAGTTGCAGCTAAGGTAAGAATGCGGATATATCCACCACGCGACAACAATTCAGAAATACTGTGAAAAAATTTAATGTCGAAAGACTGCAATCGCAATAGACCGCCAAGACCTTCGCACAATGCGTATCCCTTAACCTCTCATTTAAATCCATATCACCAGCATCGAATGTCGAAGAACAATAGCAACGATGCCAACAAGTATTTAGATTAGCCGCAACTAATGTGCTAGATTTCTCGCGCCCACCAACAAGAAAAATGAGGAATGACGAAATATCCTCACAGCCAAGAACGAGACCTGCAAGGTTATGCTGCAGATGAAGACGAGAGCTGCCATTAAGCTCTATAGGCAGAGAAGAAGGCAAGACCACCAACTTTTCGGAGAGAACGAGACCTGCAAGGCTATGCTGCAGATGAACCCGAGAGCTGCCATTAAGCTCTATAAGCAGAGAAGAAGGCAAGACCACCAACTTTTCGGAGAGAGTAAAAAAGTGCAAGAAAGTGCACGATCGAGGATAAAGAGAGGTGCCACTCCAGGACCGATGTTCGCAAGTCTTACCAAAGTGTAAAACGTCAAAGCCAAGGGTATCAGGCTGTCGACATTAACAAGGAAATATCGAAGATGAGACACAGCCGATGCTGAGGATATGGTAGAATCACTTCTGCAGACGGTTAAACGGCGATGACGAACAACATTCCGCTGTCCGGCAGCACGAACGATTCAATATTGGCAACGACAGCGAAAACTGCCAACCACCCGACCTGAGTGAAGTGAGGATAGAAATATCTAAACCCAAGCTTAATAAGGCTGCCGGAAATTAAGGCCTTCCCGATGAGCTTTATAAAGCCGCCGGAGATGACTTGGTAAGTAACATCCACCAACTCATAAGCTAAATCTGGTCGGAAGACAGTATGCCTGAGGAATGGAACCTCAGCAAACTTTTGCCCGATCCACAAAAAAAGGAGACCCTCTAAACTGCGCCAACTACAGAGGCATAAGTCTCCTCAACATCGCCTACAAAATCCTATCTGCCGTAATATGTAAACGCTGGAACGTTTACCAACAACCTGATCGGCCCTTATCAGTGTGGTTTTAGGCCATGAAAGTCCACAACCGATCAAATCTTCACACTTCGGCAGATCCTGGAAAAAACCTAAGAAGTCCAAATCGATACCCGACCCCTATTCATCGATTTCAAAGCCGCATATGACAGCATTTATAGAGGCGAACTATACAGAGCCATGTCTAGTCTTGGTATACCGCCCAAACTAATCCGTTTGTGTGGGATGACGATGGAGAATTCTCGCTGCTACATCAGGGTCGGTAACGACTCATTCGATAGCAAAAAAAGGATTTCTGCAAGGCGATGCGCTGTCATGTGACTTCTTCAATCTGATTCTTGAGAGGATTGTGCAAAACTCACGAGCCAAAACCAGAGGCACAATTTTCAAAAAATCTGTACAACTACTAGCATACGCCGACGATATTAACATCATTGGTTGGACCCAACGTGATGTCATAGCCACGTTTGCTTGTATAGAGAAAGAAGCGAAAAAAATATGTTTAGCAGTAAATGAGGGCAGGACGAAGTTTATGATGTCAACACGAAAGAACACACAATATCAATGAATTGCACAGAACTTCACCATTGACAGATATAACCTTGAGGTAGTACGGGTTTGTCTATCTCAGCTCCGCTATTGACTCTGACAACAACATCTCGTCAGAAATTCAACGAAGAATTACTCTTGCCAACCGCTGTTTCTTCCGGCTAAGAAGGCAATTCAGTAATAAACCCCTCACTCGAACTACTAAGGAGAACATTTCTAAAACCCTGATCATCCCAGTCCTGCTCTACGGCGCTGAAGCATGGGCCGTCTTAAAAGCGGATGAAGTCCTTTGTCGATTCCATGGGAAAATTCTTCGAAAAACCTTCGGTCCCGTTTGCTTGACGGGCTATGGAGACGAAGATATTCAACCAAGAACTATACGAGCTGTACAGCGACATGCCCTGGGTCAAAAAACTCCGCATTATACGTTTTAGATGGGTAGGACATGTAGAACGAATGGACACCAATACTCCGGCTCGCAGAGTCTTCGATTCCCAGCCAGACGTCGGACGCAGTAGAGGAAGACCTCGCCTTAAGTGGCGCGCACAACTAGAAACCGACCTCAACCAACTTGGAGTGCGCAACTGGAGGCAATTAGCTAAGGACCGGGCTAATTGGAGAGGCATGTTGGTTGAGGCTCAGGTTCATTCCGGACTGTAGCGCCACTTGAGTAAGATGGTAAGTTATAGTAAATGCTTTAGTAGCGAGGATTTTTCTACTTCGCACCTTTGTTCGGTTTCCGTCCACGGTGTGAATGTAAGTATTGTCGTGGACTGACCTAAACAATTTTGTCTTTGTTCGATGTGTTTACGCCGATGGGACTTACAGCAAATTTAGGCTTAGACCAGGTTATTGTCCGGTATAAACGTATCCAATGCAAAAAGATGTCTAATGAAGTATAGACGTCTCTAGTTCTGCACTTGGTCCACTTGGTCCACTTGGTACACCGTAAACAGAAAAGTCCGAGACTACCATTTTTAGACCCGGCCCAAACATTGTCCACAGTGTAAACGTAGCCACTGAGATACCTATTTCAATTTAGTGCAGTGCTCTGAATGATGGTTTTTTTTAAACGTCAAATTGACATTGATAGCGTTCCGATTTAACCTGTTAAGGAAGTTAAGGTGAATTGGAATGCATGATCGTGTCTAAGTGATAAGATAAAATCAAAATATGACGACCCAATAGATCTGAAGTAAGTGGGGAACCTCTTTAAGGCAGATTACACGTCTTTGGATAGAGTCCATTAAGTTAAGTGTATATTTCGGCCCTGCGCTCCAAACAGGGGTACAGTATTCCAGATCAATTTTGAGTTTTTAGAGAAGTCTGGTCTAATGAACAATATCTCTTAACTCTAAAAAGGTATCTTCGTTTAGATGCCGCTGCTTTGGGTTTCTACGTTAGATACTGTTGCTATGACATTTGTATCATGCATGGAACCTTCATATTTGTCGATTTTACTCTTCATTTCGATTTGCGAAGCAATGGACTTGCTATTTCTTGTAAATGGCGTGTAATGCGTGTTCTTTCAATTGCATTGAACTAGATTTCCCTTTCCGTTGTTAATCTTCTTTTAAAGAACTATTGTGCTATCATCTGCCAAACTAAAAATAAATTGCCCTCCAAAGATCATAAATGTGCAGAAATAGATTAGGTGAGAGAACTGAACTTTGAGGTAGACCAGTTTTTTATAGAGAATCTATGTGTTGAAATGCCATCTACCACTGCTTGAAAAGATCTGTCATCAAGCAACCTTTTCATTCAACCGTAAACTATTTCAGGAAGTCTGCAAGTTGACAGTTTGGTTGGCAAAGATATGTGCCAACTCGATCGAAATCCTTGGAATTTGTTGTCGATTCGCGAGTTCCAAGAAGGCTCTGCTAGCTGGAGTATTGGAGTCCATTCATTCTACATGCCCTAGCCATCTTAAACGTCCAATGTGGAGTATTTTGACTAGGGGTATGTCGCTATACAGCTCGTATAGTTCATGGTCATGTCATCTTCTCTACAGACCTTCAACGTAAATGCGATCGAAGATCTTTGCTAGAAGAATGACCAAGGATTTCTTCAACATTCTTTTTCTACAAATATCGCCAGCTTATCTGAGGCCACCTGTGCGATAACATGTGACAATATAAATCTATGTCTCCTCCTCTGTGCCACGTAGGTTTATGTTATACGGCTTTTCTTCTATGTGTCTATCTGTCTCTCTCTCTCTCTGTTGTATTAATGTCTAGCTCTATCCCAGCCGATGGTCTCAGTCGCCAGAGCTGTTATGTGTCTGTAGTTCGTTGCATTTATGTGAGAAGTACTGTGATGTCAATGTCAATGTCAACGATTTCTTCATCCACTTTTCATACGGCTCATGCTTCAGCAACGTGAAGCAGGACTGGGATGCCCAGGGTCTTGTATAATATCTCCTTAGTAATTTGTGTAAGGGCTTAAAGCCTTAATTGCCATATTAGCCCAAAGTAACAGCGGTTGGCAAGAGTAATTCCTCGTCTAACTTCTGAATAAATGTTATTTTTATAGCTAATACCGAAGCCGAGTTAGACAAAGTCCCTAACTTCCTTTAAGTTATTCTAAATGTTTCATAGAAAAAGCTCTCAGATAGAAAATAATCCAAAGTACTCGCTCTACACCTTAAAATGACGTAGGGAAGCCCCATATCTCATTAAAGTATTTTTTAAAAACTTTATTAGACTATCCGAAAAAAAATTAAAATTTCAAACATATTTTGTTCAAATTTGACCTCTCAAACAGCCTTGAGCTGATCCTTGCTACTTTCGTAAAATTTCGCCAGCCTTTCTGCCTCCCGGAAGCCAGCTTCCACTGCTCCATGGACTGTTGAAAAGTAATGTTCACTAGAAGCCTCACCGCCAAAAAGAAGTACAGGTTTCAGGTCGGAGTTAAGTAGAGGCCTCGCAAGATCCAAAGCACCCGTATTAAGCTTATCCGTCAACATCGATCGAAAAGAGTATGACCCTCTAAAGTGTTCATTTTCATACCAAGCGGATGTCTTAAAATTTACCGGGTTGGGAATATCCCACTTGAGAAATTTTCGTAAGAGAAACATACATCCATTGAGGATTTCCTCTTCGGGTAGTGTTTCCATATGACGTCCATGCGGTCCAAAAATCCAACCACTTATTACCTTTGTCTGGTGACTTACTGGATAGAACCCAAATAAGTCCTCCAGCCAAGCACGATTTGTACCGCGAATTTCTTTAAGATCCTCTTCGCGCCATAGTAAGCCAGTGCCAGCCCATCCATTTGGCCAAAGTTGCGTGGGAAATTCTATGAAAATTTTATTAACCGAACCGAACGCAATACCTTCAATGGCGCGAACTTTCTCTGCTGGCAAATTAGGTTCAAAGAGTTTCATGTGTTTCTCTTTGAGAACCCCGAGCGAGACCGTGATTATCACATGATCAGCTTCAATGATTTCATCGTCTTCACATTTAACTTGAACCTTTTGTGAGCTATCACTCCAAACAATTGCTTTGACGGATTTATTGAGCATGACACTCCCATTGAGCACACCCAGTTCAGTGCCTTTCTCAGCAGACTTCATTAACAGCTTTAGAAATTCCCTATAGCCTTTACCTTTCCATTGCAAAGTTACATCACCCTCACAATCCCAGTATTCTAGAAAACCCTTGCCGGACACATCAGTTAGGGTGTCGGAGGACTCCACAGAGTTTTGGATTTTTTCGCGATTTTCAAAGAACTCCTTTGCTATGGTCATGTCAATCTCGGAATTGCTGGGTTTTTGAAGTTCTTCAAAAAATTTGGTATTCAGGTACTCTCCCAAGGACTTGGTGTAGTTTACAAGGTCTACCTTTACATTAGACAAGATGTCGTTGAAAATATTTTTAAGGCGTTGACTCATTGCAGGCGGAACAATCTCTTTGTTAGAACGAACACAGTCATAGCCGTTAAAGTCCATTCCTGTGGTTTCCAAGAGATCATGTTTACTGGCCAATTCATAGACAATGTTGTTCTTCTCCCCATGACACCATTCAGCTCCCAAATCGATGACATTGTCTGCAAACGGTATCGTGTTTATCCGACCTCCGATACGGTTTTCGGCTTCGATGATGACGATGTTTTGAAATCCAAGTTCTAGAAGTTTTGTTGAGGCGGCTATACCTGATGGGCCTGCACCAATAATTACCACCTTGGCGCTGTTCATATTGAGCATTCTCTATAACCTTACAATCACTCCAATTGTTTTTTTTAACTAATTATGTCAATTGAAAAGTGAGGTTATTTATAGTTGTCAATGCACAGATAAGATAAGAGTATACGAAAGTTGAGGTTGGTATTGCATTTTTGTGGCTTTTTTGTGGCAAATGTCGATTGAGCTCACACCACTGACCAAACGTAAACAAATGCTAATATTGCAGTTCTTATCATCTGCGGTATTTCGAATGTCATATGGAACAAATGTCCTGTTTGATATGTACATACTGCCACGTAAATTGGAAAAACAACGTCATTGTCCTCAGGCTGTGCATTTCAATGTGAAATGTCTATTCGGACTGCGATCATCGCAATCTTAATTCCATCCAGGCATACATGCATTCTATTGCATACAAACCTGCTATGAGTCAGCCCACTGGCAAATAACACTGAAAACATTGCCAGAGCTGTGATACGACGAATGCTGTACAACAACATGCGTTATACAGGTTTCAGAACTTGTTTACATGAATGTGCGCAGCAGAGATCAAGTAAGGCCGCTCCCTGACTTGTCGGTACGGTATCCGTAATCGGTATTTCTTACCTTACCGAGAGCATACAGATACCGCATTTGTCTGCTCACTTGTCGATATTTAAACTTCAACGAGGTCCTCCTCTACTGCATCCGACGTCTGGCTGGGAATCGAATACTCTGCGAGCCGAAGTATTGCTTTCCATTCCTTCTACATGTCTTAGCCATCTTAAACGTCCAATGCGGAGTTTTTTGGTCAGGGTCATGTCGCTATACAGCTTGTATAATTCTTGGTTGAATCTTCGTCTCCATAGCCCATCAACGCAAACGGGACCGAAGATTTTTCGAAGAATTTTTCTCTCGAAACGACCAAGGATTTCTTCATCCTTGTTTTGAGACGGTCCATGACTCAGCACCGTAGAGCAGGACTGGGTTGATCAGGGTCTTATATAGGATCTCCTTAGTAGTTCGAGTGACTGAATTTTGCCTTCTTAGCCGGAAGAAACAGCGGTTGGCAAGAGTAATTCTTCGTTAAATTTCTGACGAGATGTTGTTGTCAGAGTCAATAGCGGAGCGAAGATAGACAAGTCCCGTACTACCTCAAAGTTATATCTGTCAATGGTGACGTTCTGTGCAATTCGTCGATGTTGTGTGTCCCTTCGTGTTGACAGCATATACTTAGTCTTGCCCTCATTTACTGCTAAACCCGCTTCCTTCTCTATACAAGCAAACGTGGCTATGACATCACGTGGAGTCCTACCAATGATGTCAATATCGTCGGCGTTTGCTAGATGTTGCTGATGTTGTTGAAAATTGTGCCTCTGGTGTTGGCTCGGGAGTTTTGCACAATCCTCTTAAGAATCAAATTTAAGAATTGACAGCGAATCGCCTTGCCTAAATCCTTTTTTGGTATCGAATGTGTCGGTGAGGTCGTTTCCGAGAATTCTCCATCGTCATCCTACACTAGCGTACGAGTTTGGGTAGTATACCAAAACTAGACTTGGCTCTGTATAGTTCGTCTCTATAAATGCTGTCGTATGCGGCTTTGAATAGGTGGTGGGTATCGGTTTGGACTTCTTGGGTTTTTTCCAAGATCTGCCGAAGTGTGAACATTTGATCGGTTGTGGACTTTCCTGGCCTAAAACCACACTGATAAGGGCCGATCAGGTTGTTGGTAAACGGTTTCAGGCATTCACATATTTATTACGGCAGATAGGATCTTGTAGGCGATGTTGGGGTGACTTATGCCTCTGTAGTTGGCGCAGTTTAGAGGGTCTCCTTTTTGTAGATCGGGCTGAGGTTCCATTCTTCAGGCAGAACAGATTTTGCTTATGAGTTCGTGGATGTTGCTTACGAAGTCATATCCGCCGACCTTGTAAAGCTCGGCGGGAAGGCCATCATTTCTGCCAGCCTTAGTAAGCATGAGTTTAGATATTGCTGTCCTCACTTTACTCAGGTTGGGTGGTTGGCAGTTTTTGCTGTTGTTGTCAATATTTAATGAATCGTTCCGCCTAACAGCGGAATGTTGTTCGTCATCGCCGTTTAACAGTCTGCAGAAGTGGTTCTTTCATATCCTCAGCATCGACTGTGCCTCAACTACGATATTTCCTTGTTCATTTCGACAGGATTCTATTAGAGCACTGTATCCTTGGCTTTGACGTTTTACACTTTGGTTTAACTTCTGAACATCGTTCCTGGAGTTTTTTTCGGTGAATGGTGGAAATCTCAAAAGACACGATTAGCACGTGCCACTAAAACCACCTCCCTTTTTGTATTTTTATTGCAACTAAGTATGCGACTTATTTAGCAATTTTTTTATCACGAGTAATGAATGTTTGGCAGGCAACTTTCCTGTGAGAGTTCCCGCTCTCTCCGCAATTTATAACGCGGTTTGTTATTATCGGGCCAAATCTAATGGTTTAGTTTTTTTGGAGATAATGCTTCGTTAAAAATTTGGAGGTTCGTTGTGTTAACTTGACCCAATAAACATTTTTTATGTTTGCGTGCAAATTTGTTTGTCTTAACTTGTCTTAATTTGCATGGAAGGCCTCTATGCTACACTTTGTCAAAAGCTTGCGACATGTCAAGAAATACTGCTGAGCTAATTTTCTTTTCTTCGAAAGCTTTCTCAATTATATCAGTAATTCGATGAACTTGGTCCACAGTCGAAGGCGTTTCTGATCAACAATGGGGTGTAAGTGACCGAGTAATATCTTTTCAAAAACTTTCGTAATTATTGGAAGAAGTGAATTAGGTCTGTAAATTTTTATTTCATTCAGTGATTTTCTTGGTTTGAGAACCATAATCACTTCCTCGACAAGCCTTTCGTTCCGTAAGGAATATGGCAGCCATGGCTAAAGATGTTGTGGAGTCTCATTCATAATCGACTTTACGTGCAATTGGACATAATACACATTTCTCTGTACCGTATTATGGAGAAAGACTTGGAAGAGTTCTCTAACGAAATGCAGACTTTGAATCGCGTCTGAGTCTTCTAACCCTTTGGAATCTCAATAGCGAATTTAAAACCACCTGTCAGAATGTGGACAAACAAAAGTTGTTGTTTCGTTCTAGAAACATTTCCAAGAAGTAGAAATATATAGTGCCGAGATTTAAATATTGCTGACGGAGTGATTATTATACGAAACCCATTAAAGTTTCGTCTGAGTGGCTTTATATGTAGAGATATCAAGTTAATGTTACTAAATATTTATACTGAAAATATAATAAAACAACAATTTACAGTTTGCATATTTATGTATTTAATAGTTGGAATAATCGGACTACATTGCCTGACCAACATTATATGGTAGCACCTAAATACACTGAGCCACGTCCTTGAATAAGCTGACAAGCTTTGAAAAGATTTATTTGCTTATCAAATCTATGCATTGGGTTTGTAATATTTTGCAATCCTATCGGCCTCTCGGAACCCTGCCTCTACAGCTCCATGGACATTTCCATAGTAGTGCTCACTAGAAGCTTCACCACCAAACAAAAGTACAGGTTTCTGGTCGGAATTTAAAATAGGCTGCGCCAGATCCAAAGCGCCCGTTTTCAGCTTCTCTGTCTCCATCGATCGAAAAGACCATGTCCCCCTGAAATTTTCATTCTTAAACCATGCAGATGTCTTGAAATTCACTGGGTTGGGAATTTCCCATTGGTGGAACTTCCTCAAAAGGTACATGCAACCGCTGAGAACTTCCTCTTCAGGTAGAGTTTCCATGTGACGACCATGGGGTCCAATAATCCAACCACCCAGAATTTTGGGCTGATGAACTACTGGATAGAAGCCAAATAAGTCCTCTACCCAGGCAAGTTTTGTTCCACGAATTTCACCCAGATCCTCTTCGCGCCACATGAAGCTTGCACCGTTCCAATCGTTTGGCCAAAATTGTGTCGGGAATTCAATAAAAATTTTATTAACCGTTCCGATTGCAAGGCCTTCAATGGCGCGAATTTTTTCCACTGGCAAATTTGGTTCGAAGAGTTTCATATATTTTTCCTTAAGAACTCCCAGCGAGACCGTGATTATCACATGATCCGCTTCAAAAATTTCCCTGTCTTCACATTTTACTTGAACCTTTTGTGAGTCATTACTCCAAATAATCTTCATCACCGGTTTACCTTGCATCACACGATCATTAAGCACTCCCAGTTCAGTTCCTTTCTCAGTAGACTTCATCAACAGTCTTAGAAACTCTTTATACCCTTTTCCCTTCCAGTTCAAGCCTTGATCACCATCGCATATCCATGATTCGAGGTTTCCCTTACCGGATACATCAGTCATCTTGTCACAAGCTTCTGCAGAGCATTCCATCTTTAGGTAGGTTTCGAAGAACTCTTTTGCTATCTTCATATCGATATCTGCGTTTTCAGATTTTCGGAGCCCCTCAAAGAATTTCGTAGTGAGGTACTCTCCCAAGGAGCCAGTATAGTTCACAAGATCCACCTCTCGATTCGCAAGGCGAAGGATTTTTTTCAAACGTCGATCTAATGTTTTCGGTACCTTCTCTTTGTTGGACCGTATACAGTCAAACAGTTCCTCATCTAAGCCAGTGGTTTCCAGAAGATTTTGCTTGCTTGCCAACTCGTATACTACATTGTTCTGCTCACCGTGACACCATTCAGCTCCCATATCGACGACGTTGTCTGCAAATGGGATTGTATTTATCCGGCCTCCGATACGGTTTTCTGCTTCAAGGATGACGACATTTTGGAAGCCAAGTTCGAGGAGTCTTGTAGAGGCGGCAATACCCGATGCACCTGCACCTATGACTATGACTTTAGCGTTGTCCATTATAGGATTTTTTTGTTTCTAGAATTGATGTTCAAATAAAAGACAGTAATTGCAACTGAATTAGAGAGCAAAAGGGTTTTGTATTTTATAGTTTGTTGAAGCGATGATAAGAACACTGCGCAGGGCTTAGAAAATTAAACTGACATTGACCAGCGGTAGGTTGATAAACAACGAAAGTAGATTTAGCGCAAACCGCTGACCAATGCAATGCTATTGCAGTTATGCATAAAATAATTGCATATCGTGAAATTAGGATAATTGACAACTTCTGACACATTTATATGCTACTGTTGTTGGTACTCAATACTGTGTCCACTTATCCCATCAAATCTATCCTCATTTTGAGAGGTTGATCCTACTTTTTTGATCCAAAAAGTTAAAAAAAAAAACACTACAAAACTCCTTTCTTGTCCTGAATCCTTCTTTTACCCTCCAATGAACCTCCTTTCCCATCGAAATTATAACACGATAAAACCAATAGTCAGGCAACAAAAGACCAAGGGTATCGTTACTAAGCAGACATTACTGCCATCCAAGATACATGATTGGATGGTGCCGATCAAAAAGGGATGAAGCACTGTGACATTTACTGCGGTCCGTGTTATGCTGAGCAGAAGTAATGACGTTTTGGATGTGGATTTGTTATAAGGATAGCAAGAAGTAGATTACCTTGAAGACATTTTGTAACAATGTGTATGAAGGCCACAAGCCTTTTTCGGCCTCACGCTCCGACGAAGAAATAAGATGACATTTTGTAGGACTGTTTCTACCAGCTACTGGACAAACCGAGAGACAAACATATGAGCGACTAGCAAAGTACGATTTTAAAATTGGTCCCAATGTCCACACTTTTCCGGAAGGTTTCCAAAAATTTGCCCAGCCGTTCTCAATTGATGAATTAAAATTATAAATCAATGATTTGGTAAAACAGACGGAATAAATGACAGCCAATTCATGTTCCAATGGGGATGTAAGCAATACACCCAGTCGAATAATATTTCCAATATCGTTTTTGAAGCCCTACCAGTTGGTTTTCTCGTTTGTTAGTCTGGTGGGTTTTCATTTCTAATGACAGACTCGCTCGTTGTAAGAATGACCGAAGAATGATCAAAGAAAAGTTCAAAGCATTCATCAACTTTGATTCGATTGGACGGCACACCTTTTACTATGAAAAAATCGATCAAATCTGGTATTTTTGCAACATCATTTGGAAAGTAAGTTGGTTTACCCGTAGAATAAAATTCGGTATTGTACTTTTTACCTACTTCATAAATCATCCTACTTTTCAGTGATATGCATCTAGATCTCCAGAATGTATGTTTTGCATTTAAGTCCCCTCCGATGACAAAACGCTTTCCAAGTCAATTTTCTCAATCTTGCAGCGCGGTGGGCAGTTAACAGAAGATATCTTCAGAAAGGATTGTCTGCTTCTGACTTGTTAGCTCTATACTTGCATTGTTTCGATTTCTAATTTAAGATCAATCGAATGTTTGATATACTCTTTTATATATAGTGAGGCTCCACCTCTAGCCTTATTCGATGGATGTAGAGCATGATTCGTTACATGGCCATTGGGCCTTCGCACACGAGTGTGCTTCAACCGGTTGAACCGCACGTTTGTCGTTATGGGACTGTGCACAGTTTGAGAGCCACTGGAGAGCAATATTTCATCCAAAATTAAGTGGTTGAAGAGGTGTAATCTACCAACACATATATGTGTTTCTGACATTTGTGAAAAAATACGGCAGCTAATTCTGTGTAAATCGAATTAAATATAAGAAAACAAACAAGAATTTCAACAAAAACTATTATATGCACACAAAATAAGTCGGTAGCACTCAATTTTAATAGTTTGTGTTGTATATTATCGCGGATATAAAAAAGAAACAAACCAGAACAGTACACAAACAAATAAAACTTCCTATACTACACAAAATTCAACCGGTTGAACATAGTCCCGTTTTTTAGGAAAGTAACCATAATGACTACGGTTGAAGCATACTCGTGTTTGCAGGGCCAATTTAGATACTCGATCAGTCGATAACGTATGCAAGTCACTCACTCGATAACTGATTTGATATTTCGACCCCAGCCCAATAAAATCGCTGATGTTATGTTCCAAACTTACACTGTTTTTTGTCATCTAGAAATAACTTCATCAAAATAAAATACCACTTCATAATTTGTGCATTGGAATACGTCTTTTTAATCGGTTTTCTTATTTTTATGTCTCAAAAAAAGGAAGAATAGCATTCTAGTAAACAAATTTTAGGTTGAGCAACAGACCTCGGTAAATCTTGTACAATTTTTTTTTTTTTGTGTTTTTCTTGTAAATTAAAAATTAGTACATTTTTGTAAGAAAAAAATGGATATTCTGGACTTTAAATGTCAACGTAATCCGAACTTTTGTTGAGACTGACCTATTGCTTTTGCCCCTCTCAGAGAAATTCTTTATCGAAAATAAGTATTTAAGGTTTAAGCTTAAAAGTAAAAGAATCGTCAGCCGATTCAATAGTATTTGTAGAGTTTATAAAACATGTACCGTTTGATTTTTTCTAGTTGTAAGGATAATTGAATAGTTTTACGCATGCATAATTATATAAACTATTACTAGAACTTTTTAAAATTAAAACAAAATGAACTACCCTCCCCAAGGTAAACTACTTAAATGGCAGCCTCTTTGTTATCATAACTCAAAAGTCTCAACGGCAAAAAGTCCGGATTAACCTAATCGATTTAAATTTTTAACATTTAAAGTCCTAAGCTGGTTATAACTGTGCCTTGTGCTTGCTATTATCGTAGAAGTTTGCTAGTCTTTCTGCTTCGCGGAAACCGGCTTCCACGGCTCCATGCACTGTGGAGTAGTAGTGTTCACTGGAAGCTTCACCGGCAAACAATAGTACAGGTTTCTGGTCTGAGTTTGTTATAGGTGAGGCTATGTCCAGAGATTTTGTATTAAGCCGCTCTGTCAGCATCGAACGAAAAGAGTAGGAGCCTCGGAAGTTTTCGTTTCGGAACCATGCGGATGTCTTAAAATTCACTGGCAGGGGAATATCCCATTTGAGGAACTTCCGGAAGAGGTACATACAACCGCTGAGGACTTCATCTTCGGGTAGCGTTTCCATGTGGCGCCCATGGGGACCAATAATCCAACCGCTTAGGATCTTTGGCTGGTAACTGACTGCATAGAAGCCAAATACGTCCTCCAGCCAGGCACGATTTGTACCGCGAATGTCTCCGATGTCTTCTTCACGCCACAGCAGAGTGAAGCCGGTCCAATCGTTGGGCCAAAATTGCGTTGGGAATTCTATGAAAATTTTATTAACCGTTCCGAACCCAATGCTTTCGATGGCGCGCACTTTTTCCGCCGGCAAATTGGGCTCAAAGAGTTTGCTGTGTTTCTCCTTGAGAACCCCCAAAGACACAGTGGTTATCACATGATCGGCTTCGATAACATCATCGTCTTCGCATTTTACCTGAACTTTTGGTGAGTCATTATTCCAACTAATTTGCTTGATTGGTTTCCCCAGCAAAACTCGCTGACTCAGTACACCTAGTTCTGTACCTTTCTCCGCAGATTTCATCAACAACCGCAGGAACTCCAGATAGCCTTTGTCTTTCCAGTTCAGAAGTATGTCTCCCTCGCACTCCCAGTATTCAAGGTAACCCTTGCCGGAGACATCAGTCAGCGTGTCAGAGGCCTCAACGGAGTTTTCGAATTTTTGATAGTTTTCGAAGAACTCTTTGGCTATCGTCATGTCTATGTCGGAGTTTTCAGGTCTTCGGAGCTCTTCGAAGAATTTCGCGGTAATGTAGGCTCCTAGCGATCCATTGTAGTTAACAAGTTCCACCTTTCGTGTAACTAGACTCTCGTTTACGATGCTTTTAAGGCGTTGACTAACATTGGGCGGTACTACTTCTCTGTTGGAGCGTATGCAATCGTAGTTATCGTAAACTTCTCCAGTGGACTCTAAAAGGTCGTGCTTATTGGCCAAGTCGTAAACTATGTTGTTTTTCTCGCCGTGGCACCATTGGGCTCCTAAGTCTATAACGTTATCACCAAAGGGGATTGTGTTTATTCGTCCACCGATACGGTTTTCCGCTTCAACGAGGATGACATTTTGGAAGCCTAGTTCTAGGAGTTTCGTGGAGGCTGCAATGCCTGATGGGCCTGCACCAATGACGACCACCTTAGCGCTGTTCATAGTCGTTTTCTATGTTGAAAGACCTACAAATAGAAGAAAGGAGGGGTGTATTAAAGATTTGGAAAAATATGGCTATTGTGTGTAGGGTCATACTGTATGTGAAACTTTAGAACATGCAAAGCTCTGTAACTATCTACTTCTGTTTGAGCATGAACACATAGCCTTTAAGTTAGTGTCTCATATGGACTGGTTTCGTGAAAAATAAAATCATGATGCGACATCTTTGGATAAAGAATCCTGGAGAATCTTCCCCATTCGAATCTTTAAAAAGATCGGTGATATCCAGTCTTAGTATAACGTGTTCAGTTAAATCTACAGCGAAGCATTCTTTTAAACTAAGAGAGAATCAAATTGGAAATTCTTTATCTTCCAGACACTCACGCATATCTGGAATATTTAATCAAAGGTGACTCCTGTAGCTTAGGGATTACAAACCCAGCTATGACTACTTTGACCAAATGTCTAGAGTTTCTATACCTGATACATATATTCTCTGTATGCAGAGAAAAGGATATTGACTAGAGTCTGCCTTTAGGCAGTAAGTATCAACCAGTTCTTTCGGCTGACTAGCACCATAGGTTACCCTTACTGCGGAACTACAAGAAATGAAAAGAACCATCTTCATGGATGGTTCGCTGCACCTAAAAACGATCCAAGCCAACACTGTAGTCTGTTTCCAGACATAGCCAACAAAATATCAAAGTCTCTAGACTCTTTCGATAGCAGTCAAATTCTCATCTGAAGGCTGCTGGAAATGATGGTCTTCCAGCAAAGCTTTATAAAGTCGGTGGAGATAATTTGGTTAGAAATATTCACCAACTATAAGCAAAATTTGGCATAATGAAAGTATGCCCGAAGAATGGAGCATCGAAATTGTTTACCCGATCCACAAAAAAGGAGACCCTTTGATCTGCCCCAACTATAGAGGCATAAATTTGCTAAACATCGCCCACAAGATAATATCTACCGTAATATGTGAACGCCTAAAACCGTCTACCAACAACTTAGTCGGCCCTTGTCAGTGTGGTTTTAGGCCAGTTAAGTCCAAATCTGATTAAATCTCACACTTTGGCAGATCCCGGCGAAAACCCCAAAAAGTCCAAATTGATATCCACCACTTACTCATCGATTTCAAGCTGCATATGAGAGCAATTATAGAGACGAACTATACAGAGCCATGTCCAGTTTTGGTATTCCGCGCAAACTTGTCCGAATGTGCAGGACAACGATGAAGAACTCTCTCTGATCGGGGTCGAAAACGACCTCACATTCGGTACCAAAAAAGGATTTAGGCAAGTCGACTCGCTGTCAAGTGCATAACATCATTCTTCAGAAGATTGTGCAAAGCACCTCAGCCAACACCAGAGGCACAATCTTCCATAAATTGGTGCAACTACTAGCATATGCCGACAATATAAACATCATTGGTAGGACTCAACGGGATGTCATAACCACGTTTCTACACTAGAAAGGGGTGTGGCGAAAATGGGTTTATCAACCAAGTGAGTTCACGAAAAGACATACAACATCGACGAATAAACATCTCCCAACATCATCTCAAGGTGCTCCTGAAGCATTATAGGTTCGAATCATCTCTGGCAAAAAAAGAGATACATAGCTGGTTGGTGTACCTACTGCTCGTCAAAATATGAATCTGCCAACATGTGTCTTTTAAAATCTTCCCCATTAGAAATTATCAGCAATGTCAAGAAAGAATCAAGAGGCGTTACATCGCATGATCTTGGCGGCCAACTCACAGGGCCATTTCGGGAGATAAGCTGCTCACCAAATTCATCCTTCAAAATTTCCATTATTTCACTAGCTGTCAACCAAGTTCAACTCAGCCAACTGGGGCAAAAAAAATCGCGTATCATGGCTCGATATCGTTCGCCGTTGACGGTAACGTTTCTTCTACAGTCGTCTTTGAAAAAATTGATTATGCCACCAGCCCATAAACCACACCAAACTGTCGATTTTTCGGGATACATCGGTAATTCTTGTATGGCATGTGGCTGTTCAACACTCCAGATGGTTTAATGTCCAACAAAGTAAATTTGGTGCGATATTCGGTAATTACATCACGAATTGTTGAATCACCAGGTCGATTGTGACGAAAAAATAATGGTTGTCACTAGGGATACGAGAACGAACTGGCGCAAGCTGGTGATCGTTGGACTAAACGGACAGCCACTGGCCACTAAAAGTGAAGTAAAGTACCCTGGCATCTGGTTAGATCAGTATCTATATTTCGGAAGACATGTAGATGCTGCTCTGGCAAGAGCTAGGGAAACGTTTGCCTGACAAGACAATTGTTTTATAGCCGTCATCTTGACAGCAGGGTGAAGGTGATTTGCTATATGGCTCTCATTAGGCCGATGATTGCCTATGGGTGGCCAGTATGTTTCAACGCTGCCCCATCTCAAATGGAAAAGATACGGGTGTTTGAGAGGCAGTGTTAAAGAAGCTGGCTTGGACTTCACAGAACACCAGTATCTGACTACACAAAATATTATTCCAACCAGGTCCTATACAACGGAGCCAACATAAACAGAAAAGACAATTTTCTGGTGAAACTCATTCGCTGCAAGAGCGATGACTTCGAACAATAGTCTCATCTTTGGGGCCTTCTACCCCAATGATGAATATTTTGAGACTGCGTGTTAAAGCGGCTTTATTCCGCCCGAAGCTTTCCTATATTTGTATAGTCGAGGGCTGCCTATCATCTTCCGACGAACTATGGATAGGCGGCTCCTATACGACCGAGTCTTCGTCGCACAGGACGGAGGAGAGCGCCTGCGGCTCAGCAGGAGTGTGTCCGATTGGGAGCGTCGGAGTAGATTACAACAGCAGAAACTGTTGTGGTGGTTTAATTAGTTACAGATAATTGACTTACAATTGTAATTGTTTAGCTGACTTACGTAGATTTAAGTTTTAAGGTTTAGGTGAGAAACAGTCATGGTGGCACAAAAAATACAAAAAAAAACATATGAGAAGGCTACATACAGTCCACCGTGTGGATCGTTTTATACCCTAACCTTTAAATTAATATCCCTTAAATGTGGGAGCCACTGACGGGCTCAGTGGCACGATGGTAAGTGCGATGAACTGCCGTGCAGAAGGTCTGGGTTCGATTCCCAGCCGTACTATCACCTAAATGATTTTTCACTGGCCCTCCTCTCGTGATGATCTGACAAATCATCCGAGTAGTATCAATTGTCATGAAAAGCTTATCTCAACTTAGCCGTTCGGATTCGGCATAAAACAGGAGGTCCAGCCATCGTGCTAAGAAGTACACACGCACACATGAATGGTTGTGAGAAAAAAGCTAGGCCCTGGGTACTAACGAGCCCGTTGCGCCATAATTTTTTTTTTAAATGTGGGTTTTATGGCAAAGAAATATAAAAATTGAAATTGTCGCAACATATTGTTCAGACAGTTTATTAAATTCTAGTATGGTTCGACCAAAAACAACGTTTTTCTCCTGCTTATGGTATGGCGCAGAGTATACAAATGGTTTTTGTATAAAAACGCCTCCAAAAAGTAGGCGCGGCTAAAAATTATATATGGGAGAAATGTTTACATTACCAAAACCAATTATTTTGCATGAAATTTTTTTTTTTAAATTTTTAAAACTTTACCGAAAAAAGTTTTTTTACTGAAATCGCCCCAAAAAAGTGGGCGTGGCGAAAAACTTTGTACAGACGAAATATAGACATAAGGATTGTCTAGATATAATGTTCAGACACTTTTTCAAAATTTTTAACGGTTTTGCCAAAAATTACGTTTTTCTAAAAAGAGCTCCTGGCAGTGGGTTGATTTCAAAAATGTTTGCACTTTTTCGAACAGCACGTACAAAACCAACAACACGTGATCACCGACAGACATCAAGCAGCGTCGGATGTGGTTAGTATTTACTTTGATGGAGGACCGGATCAGAGCACCGTCACCGTGATGTTTTTAAGTTTCATAAAATCCAATTCACACCGCGCTAAAAGAAGTTTCACTTGAAAATTTTAAAAAATGTCTAATTTTTGTAGAGTTACTACCTAGGTCCTTAAAAATGTCTTCCCCAATTTGCTTAAAACGATTCTCAATTTTTATTAAAACGACCCAATTAATTTTTGCATGTCCAACTTTGAAACAATTTTCGAATTTCCTTACATCAGGTTGGTATTTGACTCACAGTACAATTACAATCTCCTTGGTCGCCTTTGTGTCCCTCTCTGTCTCACTCTAATCAAATGTACTTCCATGTTAATTTATAAACTAACGTCTACTGAACAATGTGCACTTCACTATAAAAAGGCACGTCGTCAAGCGGAAAATTAATATCTCAGATGTAAAAAAATCTACACAAACAAACAATTCCAAAGCAGTGCAGCTAGAGTGCACTCAGTTAAGTTGTTACATTTTTTTTTGTTTTTTTGCTGTCACACTAAAGAGGATTAGTGTACAGATGAAAAGAGTATAATGTGCAATTGAAGAAGGCACAAGAACGTGCAAAATAGAAAAGAAAACAGCGAAAATCAAGAAACAACAACTCGGGAGATGAGGCATGTGCAAGACTTTAAAAGAGGTCGAGGTCAAAGAATTCCTAGCACGAGGATGTGTAGAAGTGCGGCAAAGGCTGAAAAAAACAACAAAAGTAAATAACCCCCCGTTCGCAGTCTCTGATGCACTTTCCGCACTACAACCATCCACGGTACCATGAGCAGTCATATGCCCACAAGCCTAAACCCTGTCGTACACCCCTCGTTATTCGAAGCTATCCGGTTGAATAGAAATTCAAAATATACTGCCTGGCTGAGCAAACAAATTTTAAAAGATTACATACTCCGACTTGCGGCTTGTTTACGTTACGTTGGTAGGGAATAAGTTTGCGACAAATGTGGGCGGATTTGGGTCTCGGAATGAGGTGCTGGAGGAGACGGTGCTTTTCAAGCCTAGAAGAGTGTCATAACGATTATGTTAGGTGTGGCATTTGCTTCCGCAGGAAATTCCTTCAAGCCATTACATTGCATGACATTGCATTCATAGTTGTTGAGAAGAGGGGTGGTTGATAAAAGTGCACAATCTGTGGGAATTCAATTATGCAGTTTGCTGTGTTGATGTTTGTGTGCATTTGGAAAAGTAAGCATATTTAGCAGAAGACATTCGTCTGGAACAGCCTGAAGTTCTTTTGTTTGGGTTGTCATGCATAACTATGGTTGAGATGAGGTGGCACTTGATACAAGTACTGGTTCAGACTGTTGCGGTCGTAAATTTATTGATGGTTAGGAGCTATTAAACGTACAAAGTTGTTTGCAGGACGTTTTTTGAGAGAATGGAACTTCATTGTATTTATGCCGGAACTTGTTTATGTAGGTAATGTGAGAGCTGGGATCGAGGGTCATCACACTTTTTCATGTCAATGCTCTTTGTAGAATCCACATTACAATCGCATTTCGGGAAGAATACAATAACTCAGACCCATATTTTTATAGAGCGACTAAATGCAAGTACAAGTAAATGCAAGGGGGTCTATCTTAATCAAGAAGAGAAAATAAAAAACTTCGTTAAATAAATAAAAATAAATAATTTTAAAACAATGCCAACACTTAAAATAAACGAGTGGTGGGTGCACGACTGTGCATTTTGATTATTGATGCTAAAAATTTTATAAAAAAAAATCTTGCAGTGTGCGAACATACCCTGATGTATGAACATCGAACAGATCCATTTAGTGTTTATTAGTGGTATTAGATGTGCCCATTGGAATGAATGACTGGAGATGAAGCGACAACTAACGAGTTAAGGGCCGCCCAGAATGAGTACATTAACGGTACATTTTGTTCCGTTTTTTTTAAAATAAGAATTAATTTTAGACTTTTGATTAAGTTTTGATGTTAAGATTGTTGACGTGTAGTGCACACAACTTTTTTTTTAATTTTTGGAGCAACAGACTTGTTAGAACCAAGGGCCAAGCTTTCTCACAACCATTCAGGTGTGCGTGTGTACTTCTTGAATGATGGCGGAACCTCCTGTTTTATGCCAACGAACGGCTAAGTTGAGATAAGCTTTTCTTAACAAATGATACTACTCGGATGATTTGGCAGATCACCACGAAAGGAGTGCCAGCGAAAAGTTGAACTGCTGGGAATTGAACATGAATCTTCTGCGCGGCAGATCATCGCGCCTTTGAAACAAAAAAAAATGTTCAATTTTCTTAAACTGGAAGACTTTAACTTATCCAGTTTCAGTTTTTTGATTATGAATCAATTAGAGCAACGCATTTCAGAAAAAAATAAACAATGTAATCGGCCGTGGTATCCGTCGGAGCAGAAAATTCTTCGATTATACGATTTTATACGAATTTTAGCTTCGAGGTATTCCTCCGAAAAGCGGTTCGGAATATTTATCCAACATTATGTAACGCACCCCGGCGAATTGCATTGAAGTGCGTTCAGATGCATTTTTCGTGCAATTTTTTCTTTTTCCGATCTGCTACGATACAAATTCTTCGCGGAATTTATTTACGATTTGTAGTAAAGTGATTTTTCTCCGATGGCATACCTATACCTGGACTTTATTTCTCCGACGAAGTATGCGTTGCGGAAAATTTTCCGATCCGCCGTTTACCTCGGTAGGGCGATTGTCTCCCAACGCCAAAAACGGGGTTAAATAGATCCCCATCCCAGAGTGAAAAATGCTTGTACTGCACTATTCTAAAGAAATCCGTTATTATTTCATGGCTCCTAAGTTATCGTTTTCTCGCCAATCACCAGCTGTAGGTACCCTTTTAGCAGAAAGGGTACGGAGACGAATTCAATGTTGTCTCAGCATATTAACGACTCAAGGATCGCTTTTTGCGACGAAACTGAGAAGCTTACCACCTTTAACTTTTGATAGCTTGCAAATTGTGAAATTTAAAATTTAACAGAATTAGTGAACATATCGCAATGTTCATCTAAAAGCGGATTTCATAGCTCGTTTAAAAAAGCAAAACAAGTGCGCACTAGACAGGTGTTTTTGCGAGTGATTCAGTTTAAAGACTACCACCAGGGAGTGCAGATAAACTTTTCCAGCAATCAATTGCAGATTGGAGGAGTCCGTGGAACAGGACTTGTGTCTTCACCATTCCTCGGTCGGTAGGTTAGGTATGTCTCCAAATTATAAAAAAAAAACGTTCCACTGGCATTTAGCCGACTGGCAAACACGAATGTGGCAGTTGACAACCTTGAAACAATATTCTAAGGTCGCCTGTGGTTGCAAAATTAAAATTTACAAACAGAAAACAGAATGCCTCTCTTTGGCTGTGTATGTCTTCTACAAAAAAGAAAGAAAACCTTTAAATACTATGAGGTATCATTCGTCAACATATGATTTCAAGTGCAGTACCTAGTAGGTACAACAAACCGATACACATTCTCGAAAATTGGGCGCCAAGTACAAACTACACTCGGGGGCATAAAAATAATCTTGAAACTGCTGTCCGCGCTTACATCACAGAAATGGATTAATCAAACATAACCCTCCCGACCACGTAGAAAGAAAATCTTATCATTCTCGCTGTTGCTTGTGTTTTTCTTTGCTGTCGAATTTCTCTTCCGCGAAAGAGTGAAACAGCAGCAATACACATACACACCCCACCCAACACGTGCTTCACGTTGATTTTTCGTCCTCTCTGCATGTCTAGCAGTTCAACCAATGACTCACTGTAGTAGTGTAGTCCTTGCCACATCATCCCTTATTCCCTTTTCAACCTGCCATGTCATAGTTACACCTGCCAAGTGAAACTACCCCGACGTCACCAATTGCACTCAATAGCCCTCTAAAAGAGAATCCATTTCGCACTCAACACACACTCCAAATCACTCACTCACTTTGGCTGTACGAAAATTTACAGTGCGCCAAAGCGAATTACCTCGATTATTATTTATAGAATTAATATTCCTTGGAAGCAGCTCCTCTGTTGCACATTTGATCAACAATTATTCGGAATTGTTTAAACTATTTAACACACGATTATAGAATGCTTCTCTGCGGGTGGGTTGGTCATTCGAAACCACACACGACACGATTCCCGCACTACACACACGAACTACACAACGACCGACGAAATGGAAAACTCCGAATGCGACGGTGGAAAAACAGATTGGATACGAGCCTATGCGCTGACAGCATACAAATCTCGATAAAGGACCGAAATCGATGACAGACTTGGTGAGGGAGAGTTTTCAAAGCGCAATGATCGACCTTGTTAAGATGCACAAATGAGTGGAATATTGGGGAGAAAAACGCTAGGGTTATGGCGTTAACCACTCTGGCAAGTTCATCCACCATCCACCGACTGAGTGGTTAGTTCGGTTTGGTAGACAAAGCAGTGGTAGTGGTAGCTCTTGTGATTCTTTGTCTGTTCTCTTTCGCATGTTCGCTATTTCTGTTGTGTTTTCTCACATAAGACGAGTAGACGACTAGTAGTAGCACGCTTTATCGTACGGCCTATTAGAATGAGTAGAACTGTCATCATAGAAAAATTCGCCGCGCCATGTGGACTCTGGGATTAGTGCGTCGAATCTATTTTCGGAACAATTTACTCCGAAGTGGATGACTTGGATGGAATGCAGTTTTGTTTGAAGCAAAGATTATCTAATTCGAGTATAGGGATTCGAACATAGGGATTTTTATGAGTAACAAATTTTTCCTTTTAATTTATATCAGCTTTGGCTCGAATACTTACTTAAGTGGCGCTACAGTCCGGAATGAACTTGGGTCTTTGACTCAAATGCCTAAACAAAAAGTCCGTTGCACAAATCCAAGTTCGGATTTGGCACTGCTGTTGAAGTGAAATGACGGTGAAAGTTTGGTTATCTGTCACGGATAACACCCAAATTCTACAAGAAAAGAATAGTAGGCACGGGTTCGCCACAGCTAGTGACAGGTGGAAAACGTTTACGGGAATATGTCATGGTCTGCAATTCAATGAAATTGAGCTCCAGGAATTAAGTTTAGCACCTTAACATGTATGACAGGACAGGTAACTATTTGTAACATAACAACTTGACTGTCAAATCCTGTCCCATAAATTGAGCGACACGAAATTGACGATACAGCAGCCTAGTACCTTGAGCATAAGAACTCCCAAGATGGGGTCAATGTTGACGTCTACAGCCCCAGTTAGGATGCACAAAGTAGCTTCGACATTTTCGAACAACAGGTCATCTAGGAAATTCAAGTCAGACTCCTTGAACAGAGATAGTGGAGGATGAGCCGATAGGCCAACGGCAGCGCTCAATACCGTAGTGAATGCCGATGGCACCGTCTCCTAGGGGTATCTTATAAACTCGAACTGGTTCTGCTGGTTGGGGGCTGTGCTTTGGGTTGATACGAAGCAAGATAACGATGTTCGTATATTCGTATCTGCACCTGGAATGTGAGAACATTAAACAGGAAAAGTGTAGGCGAACAACAAGCGAAAGCACTAAGCTGCTACAATGAAGATATTACTGACATCCAGGAAATACGAAAGGATGGGTCGGACGAAAAGAGAATAGGAAACTGTGATATATTCTACGGACCGTCTTATAGTGCTGAAACAGCGACTTTTCCGATGTTCCAGACTTAGCCAAGAAGTCCAATGTTTTCAACACATTAGCGCACGTATTAGAACAATCCGCATAAAGACTAAATTTGACAGCTTATACCTTATACAATAGACTTCTTGCCTAAGTCTGGCACATCGAAATAGTGGCTGTTTCTGCCCACTATAAGACGGTCCGTAGTAGATGTCACAGTTTTCTATTCTCTTTTTGTCTACACTTTGCCAAAAGTAGAAACTGACCTCAACCAAGTGCACAGCTGGAGGCAGTTAATAACCGGACTAATTGGAGAGGCGTGTTGGCTGAGGTCCAGGTTCCTTCAGGACTGTACATTTTTTAAGCTGATTTAAGAATAACTGTGACAAGAAAGGGATTGCAGACTAAACTAAACTTGCGTTTTAGATGAGATGGAAATGGACAGTTGATCGGATATTGCGATGCTGATTACGCCAACTGTTTAGAAGAAATTAAGTCAATAAGCAGATTCGTATATCTTCTGCAAGATGCTGCAATATCATGGGGTTAACGAAAGTCTTTTCTAAAAAGGAGGTTGCTTTGGTTGCAAGGTATCCAATACGAGCTGACGGGGGTTACTGCTACCATACAGCTATTTTATGACAGTCAGAGTGCCATTCATCTTGCCCCCAATGAAAGTTGTCATCCAAGAACGAAGCAAATTGACATTCGTCACCATTTAGTTCGTGATTTTATTGCTCAGAGAAAAATGAAGGTAAAACATATCTCTTCCGAAAATGTGACGACAGCTTTATCTCCCAGGACTTTCTGCATAAAGAAGACTTTTGGATTTCTTAACTAAATGCGGTAAAAACGTGATAATCAGAACACCAAGTCGCAGTTTAGCGCCCTGATAAAATGATCCAGAAAGGCTCTTACTTAAATATAGCGATTACGGCGAACATGGTAGTTCACTGTATACACTAAAACAGACCTAGAAGACATACAGAAAAACAGTCGTTCTAGTCGACACTTTCTGGACTTATGTAAATAGCAGAGAGATTCTGGCGTCTGGAAAATTCGGACACGTGAAATGTCGTTCTGATCCGTTCTCCTCGGTACTCATTCCGTAGCTTTCAAAACGACAATCATTGACGATAGTGAAGGAGACTTTCTGGGTACGTAGCGGGAGATTTTATATTGAGTGTATGCTCATCCATACAAATTACACGGTACGTAACTTTTAAAACGATAATCGTTGACGATATTATTGACGACACTATCGTCAACGATTATCGTGTTGTATTGGCGATACTATCGTCAACGATTATCGTGTTGTATTGGCGATTCTATCATCAACGATTATCGTATTGTATTGGCGATACTAACATCAACGATTAACGTATTGTATTGGCGATTGTATTTTTTGCAGGAATATGTTCGTTCTAATGGTTCTGGCTTTCTGCCCAGTCTAACCACCAGTATTTGATTCTGTTCTTCCCGTTTGTACTATTTTTATCTCTTTCAGGAATTCTAGTGCAGGATCTCCGAAGTGTATTCCCACCTATAGACTCAAAAGGCTCGTAAAGTTTTCGTTTATTTGTGGCCCCTTGCAGCATTATGAACAATCGCAAAGTTCGTTCAGTTAATTTAGCAACAATAATGTCCAGTTTCCAAGGCTTTTCTTTCCACGTATTTCGGCGAATGTGCAGTTATTTCTCTCATTATCTATTTCAGAATCATCTGATTGTTATTTGAAAAGTAGTCGCGAATGTCTGAATGTGTTCTCTAATACATCTGGAGCTGGAGTAGAATCCACCTTTAAGAGACATAAATGCCGCTCTTGTCTTCTCTAACTGGGAATTTATGTTGTATTACAGAAACTTGTCCAAATGAACACCCAAATACCTCACAACAGTATTCGATTCTTCCGTAATTTATTTTCAGCTTCCAATCCGAGCCGAACAGAAATTTTTCCAACCTTCGTTGAAACTGAGTTTGGATGTCTTTGGTTTTTGAAGAGCTTGGATACAGAGTGGCATCTTCGACAAATGCAAGTGATTCATAGACTTCCTTGGGGTAGTTGCAGCTACTGTGGCTTTTAGAAGACCATTCGTGAAACTTTAAACTACAGAAGCCATGGTTCTGTGTTCTTTCCGTAGGTATATAAATATTATCATTATTGTGAGATCCTTTTCGATAAAAAACGCTTGTGGATATCCAAAAGATAGGCAGATCAGCCTACAAATATTAACGCCATCTTCCAAAAAAAAAACCTCTGAACTAACTTAAACCATTTATTTGAGTGCAATCACACTTTACCACAATTTATCGTTGAACACAATCTCTCGGAAGATGCAGTCTTGCTTTGCAATACTCACCATCGCCTTCTTAGATTTCATCGCATCCTGCACCTTCTCGCGCACTTCATTCGCCTTCACGTCGTTGCGAATGTAGAACAGTCGCCCAATGTGATCCTCACTCAACGAAGGACAACTACCCAGCAGAGTGTGCAGATCCAACACCAACAGCTCAATATCACAGACAAGCAAGTTGGCCAGCGTCGATATCAAATCGATGGGTGACTCCGACATGGACAGGTTCGGGGCGATCTTCTCAAAGAACAATTTAAAGCGACGCGCCTCCTGATTTATTTTTTTGGTAATAGCGTCACACTCTTGACGCGGCTTCGACAGCCGCTTTGAAAGGAGCGCCTTTATGTAACGCTTAGCGACCAACTTCTGAGCTTCGTTTATCACCAGCTCAAAGTTATTCGGTCGCAGATGGTTGTAGTCTTGAAAATAATCATCGAGGGTCGCGCAAATCGTGTCCACCGAAATGGTGTTTTGCATCCATTTCACTGTGAAAAGATCATTGAAGTGAACCTCCATGTCGAGAAACGCCTCTTCGAGGAGATAACCTACTGCGTGACCACGAATGCTTTCAAAGGTAAGTACGAGTTTCTCATAGTCCTCGTAGTGTTCAGTGCGCGACTTCGGCCAGTACAGCTGCTTCATCTGTTGGGCTAGCTCGATCATCTGCTGCGAGTTGTTGACGATTGTGATGATGTAGTGGGTGAAGAATTTCACCTGATCTCGGTTTCGAAAGTGGTGCTCTTTGAATTCGATAACGCCTTGGAGGTAGCTCTGGCCGAAAATCTCCACTTGTTGAATGCTCAGCACTAGAGCTTTGAAGGTGAGTTCAACATGGATGGTGTTTGTTACCTGCAAATGCTGGTCGATCATCTGAAAGATGATTACTGGAGCTGAAGACTGATAATACTGATCGTCTTGGTCTGGTGGGCTGTCCGACACCCATTCCTGTTTCTCCGTTTCAAAGGCTTTAGTCATCCATTCTTGGTAGTTCTTCTTCATGTTGTTAAGGTACTCTCCCTCTAAAGATTTCAAATGCTCTGGACGCAGCAAAGGGCCAACCACTGCGTGTACATCCACTTTTAGATCTGGGTGTGACATGAGCTCAACGCCTGGGTAGGTGTTCATCACCCAAGAAAGTAGAGAGACATATTCGTTGCCCTCTAAACCAGACTTGGCGATGTTGTCCATCTGAAAAAAAAAAGTTAGTTTTGTGCTGTTAGGAGAGAAAGCGGTACCTACATAGTCGGACAATCCTTCATGGTAGATTCTAACGTATTCGTTAAAAATATCGTAGTGCGGTGGGAAACACGGTATACAAAGAGACTTGACAACACGAAGGTCCTCCAGTATAATCTGGCGTGTGATCTCTAAATCTCGGACCAACCACAGTTTATTGTCTTCACGCTCTTCCACCTTCGATCCCTCGATCCTAGTAACAACAGCTTCTCGCAGTACATTCATTGCCATCTTGCGCCAGGCCTTAGGTCGTCCTGGTGGCAGAAATCCCGTAACCTTCTGCTGTTGCAGTGCGAATTGGTCACTCTTTTCTTCTCTTTCAATAATTCGCAGTGCAGTGACAATCACAGTTGGCTCCTTGCGTACAGTGTTCAGTGTACGATTCATAATCAATCGAATTTTCTTCTCCAGCGCCTGTGACACTGTCTCTACCTTCTCGAAATGCCGCTTTAATGTAATCTTGTCACTGGCGTGTTGCTTTGACTGCTTATGCAGCTCATACAACAAGTCATCGCGAGAGTTTTCCAAGTCAGCCAGACACTGATGGGCATTCAATAACCTATCCTCATCAATCAATTGCATTGTTTTAGCCACACTCGACTGAACGTTGAAGATGTGCTTCAGATTTTCCATTGCAGTAGCGTACTGCGAGTGTTTAGTGTTCTCCTCCCGGACAACTTCTAGGGCGTCGTAGATTTCTGGAACTCCTGACAACAAATTTTTCACTTCCTTGTACGTTTCCATGCATTCCTTAACATTTGTTAAACATGATTCCAGTTGTTTAAGTCCAACACGAACACCATCCAGCTGATTCTGCATGCCAGTCTTTAGCAACGCCTCAATTGAAACTTTTTTACGCCCCACTCGATGACGATATTGGTCAACTTTTTCCAACTGACCGGGTCGCTGGAGCATATTTTTAACATCCTTCAAAGCGGCCTGACGAGCCTCTAGCTCGAGTTGCTTTAAATCCATTTGGAATTAAGTAAGATATTTCCGAAAACAATTTAATGAGCGATTTAATTTTTTTTTGGGGCAAACACAAAACACAAAAACTTGACACTGATGGGAAGAATGACGTTTGACTGTTCTGGGTTTGCACTTGGCAGATAGAAAAGTTTATTTTCGAAAGTGGTGAGATTTAAGGTGGTGACTACATTTACAGTCGCAATAATAAATGAGAAATAAGATGTTAATAAATCAATAGAGACAATCGTAAGAAATTTCGATACAAAGACAAAGTATTGGTTGAGTTGAGAAGAAGTCCCTCCCACTTCCATTTTTGATTCATTTGTTTTGTTTGGGAGTTAATTTATTTTTTATGCGGAATTAATAAATTATGGTTGGGTGCTGTAGAACCAGGGTTAGTCTTAAATTGGCAATTCCCAGTGGTTGTAACTCTGACTACACATCAAGTGCTTATTTTTAACCTCGAATTGGTAACCAACGGGTACTGGTCTCATCCAACCGGATTTGACTTGCTTAACGATAAGTGCGAGCGTTCATAACAAGACTGAAAGCAGAAACACTATAAACAGCCTGGTGAGAATGGAGCTGAATGAATATCCGGCCAGCTGTTCCAGGCGACCCTAGATGAACTGCTTCGAGGTATTCGGACAACAGGTTATCTTAAAATCTAAAGGGTTAGTCAGGCCCCTTGAACAGAGATGGTGGCGGATGAACCGAAAGGCCAACGACAGCGCTCAATACCGTAGTGGATAGTGATGGTCCCGTGTCCTAGGGGTATCTAATAAATTGTTAATGGCCCTCCAGGTTGGGGGTTGTGCTTTGAGTTAACTAAACTACACAAAGAGTAAGAAAAACTGTGACATCTACTACGGAACGTGTTATAGTAAGCAGAAACAGCGACTATTCGGATACGGATTTGTTCAAAGTGCCAGACTTTGGCAAGAAGTCCTATATTTCCAAGACATTAGCGAACGCATTGTAACTATCCGCATCAAGGCCAAATTCACCAACATAAGCCTTATATGCGCTCACGTCCGAAAGGACAAAAAAGGACACACAACATCAACGAATTGGACAGAAAGTCACAACTGACGGATATAATTTTCAGGAAGTACGTAACTTTGTCTATATCATCTCCACTATTAACTCTGACAAAAACATCTCGTCAGAAATTAAACGAGCTAAGAAGGCAATTCAGTAGTAAAGCCCTCACTCAAACTACTAACGAGAACCTTTATTAGACCCTGATCATTCCAGTCCTGCTCTACGGCGCTGAAGTACGGACTGTATCAAAAGTGGATAAAAAAAATCCTTGGTAATTTTGAGAGGAAATTTCTTCGAAAAATCGTTGGTCCCGTTTGCGTTGACGGGCTACGGCGATGAAGATTCAACCAAGAGCTAATCGAGCTGTACGGCGACGCGCCCCTAATCAAAAAACTTTGCATTGGACGTTTAAGATGGCTAGGACATGTAGAACAAATGGACACCAATACTCCGGCTCGCAGAGTCTTCGATTCCCAGCCAGACGACGAACGCAGTAGAGGAAGACCTCGCCTTAAGTTGCGCGCACAAGTAGAAACGGACCTCAACCAACTTGAAGTGCGCAACTGGGCTAATGTTGGTTGAGGCCATGGTTCATTCCGGACTGTAGCACCACTTAAGTAAGTAAGTAAGATAGTATCCCAAGATCAGCCGCACTGGCTACATTCACATACATTCAGTTGCGAAATCCAAGTTCTAATTGAGGTCTTCCTCTCCTGCGTTTAGGTATTATATAGGATCTCCTTAGTAAATAGTTAGAGTCAGGGGCGTAAGCAGTTTTTCAAGAGTCAGTTAATTTCGGAGCCAATGTAGGCAAAGTCCGGTTCTTAATCAAAGTTATATCTGTCAATGGTGACGGTTCTGTCCACTTCCTCGTTGTTGTGTGTCCTCATGTAATGACAGCATATACTTGGCTTTTACCCTCATTTGTTGCTAAATTCATTTTCGCATTTTAAAATGTTTCGCACAATCAGCCTGCAATAAAAGGCTCTCTTGAACAGATACACCAACTCATATAAATACCAAGAAAGTCGAATTTAATACATCCTTGGAAATCTAAACCCCAAGTATAACTCCAGCCTAACACCGAATCAAAAACGTAATTTTTTTTATCAAAAATGTAGTCGTACCATAAGGATGTTTGATTTTTTCGAATATTATTTTCGAAACACCTTCGTATGTCTAATTAAAAAACTCCACAGTGGCACAGACCACAGGGGACAGGGCACAGTGCGAATTTTGGTCAATAAAATATTTTTGTTTAACTTGGAAAAATCAAATTGAAATGCGATGCAACCGCCTACCTTACCAGAGTTTATATGTTCCATATATGACCTCATTAAACCATATACTGCTGAGAAAGACAGGGAACACGAGTCACAATTAGGGCTACATTCCATACCGGGATTCCCGTAAGTACCCCTGATTGGTCTGTGTCCGATATAAATCCAAACAAAACACAATTTCCAGCTCAAAAGTAATCGAGTGGTTAAATCTTTTCCATCTTGATACATCCAATAAATCCAATGCAAAATCTGATGAGCTCCGAGAAAAGGGCAATCGCTTGTTTCGATCGAACAAAACACTCAACGCACTCGCAGCTGCCCGCTGCTACACAAGTGCCATTCTGAAGGCTACTGATGGAAGCAGATCACTCTCATTGGCTCATGCTAATCGTTCGGCAGCAATTGCTGAATTTGGGTATTACAAAGTGTGTGCGAATGTTGTTACTCTAAAGATTCGCTAAAATTATATAAATTTCATAGGAAGCATATGAGGATTGTCAGTGTGCGATAGACTATGGCTACCCAGAAGAAATTCTTCAGAAAATCATTGTCAGACAGGCTTACTGCGCCAACAAATTGAAAGACTTGAACAAACTAAAGCAATGTGTGGAGAAATTGAGAACAATGACGCTGAGTGAAGCGTTTGCCAAACAGAAAATTGCATTTGAACGGGACTTGGCCAACCTCGAAGAGGATAATGCTTTGCATATAAACACAGATCGGATGGAGACCTATTTGGAGCAAAACATGTAGCTAAATTCGATTAAAACCAAAGTTTATACTGATTCATGTAATTTTTAGACAGACACACCCACAGAAAGGACGGTGTATGATCGCATCGAAGGACATCGACAAAGGTGAGAACATTCTCATAGAGGAAACCTTCTCATTTGTCGTTCTGAAAAATTCCACAACCTGTTCCAACTGTGCTGCACAAAATATCATCCCATTCCCGTGTAACGTTTGTTCCAAGGTCTACTACTGTTCCTTGAAGTGCAAACAATCTCATAACATGGTCCACACATTTGAATGCTACGTTCATAGGTGTAATCTGTTGCCAGCAATCGGCATCGGAAACTTGACTTTAAATGTTTTGCTAAACGGGTTGCCATCGATATTGCCCAGCTTGCAGGAGTGCACATCGTACTTGTCCATCTGGCAAAAGATCAAAACGATTGCTAAACCTGGTTCCGGAGGCTATGCAGGTGTCCTAGCGCTGGTCACTAACATCGATTTGTTGGATTCGGATAATTGTCTATTCTATTCGGTATCAGCCGGTATGTTGACCTACTACCTAAAGCAATTCACCGCGTTTTACACTTTGTTTGATGGTACCGCCGCTAGTACATTCAATTGGGACATTGTTGTGTCTGCCCTTCTATTTAGACACTTCACTCAAATGATTGCCAATGCGAATACGGTATTGACGTTGATTTGTTTGGATAATTCCTTTGCGTTTTCCGCATTGACAGACATTTGGTCGAGCCCGCAACACCTCAAGAAGGGGCAGTTGTTTCAGTATTCCAATGTAGAGGTACAAAAATCAGAAATAAACCCGTACCTCAGCCTCTGTAATCATTCGTGTAAGCCCTCGCTAAGGACTAAATTCGATGGCGTTTATGTCACTGCCATTGCTCGCCATCCGATTCGAAAAGGCGAGGAGATTTTCAACACCTACTTTGCGGACAACAGACACAATACACGTTCGAGGCGGCAGTCGTATCTCAAGAGCTTCTACAACTTTGACTGCAGGTGTGAGTATTGCCTCACGAACAACGATGATGTTGAGTTTGTAAGTACTATGGCCCTACCACCCCACCCCGTCAGCAAATATTACAATCCGTTTTCTCTCTTTCAAGTATAAATTCCACAAGTACCGTTGTCAAAGTTCAAAGTGCGAGGCGATTTTTTCACCACCACCGGAAAAACTATTTTTTTGGAAAGGTGATGCAAAAATCATTTTCCTTACATGCCCTGTCTGCGGTGTAAAACAAAACATGGAATGGGTTTGGAGATTTGAGCAACTTTCCGAAAGTCCTACAGAACTTAAAGAGTTTCTTCGGATCATAGAATTCTCCGAACGACCTTTAGTTGGTTTCAGTGAACTCCGTCAGCTTATGTCACTGAAAGTCGTAAAATTGTTCTTCATCTTCTTGAGGGGTGAGTTTCTGTGTAAAAGGTCTGTTCGATGTCTGATCGTGTCGACTTTTCAGATGGATTTCAATTCGCTCGTGATGAGATTGAAGAACTTGGCAAAGTACTCAACTATGCGCTAAGAGTGTGCGAAGAAAAAGACGATGTCGAATCGTTGGTGTATACTTCCATGTCGATTTACGCTATAGAACTAATGGCGCAGGGATATTTCCTCGATTTTGATTGCACGAAAATCAAAGAATCCTTGAAAATGTTGCCGACCAATCTGAGAACTATTTTCGACAACTATATCGAAGATTACATTGGCGACAAGTTTGAGACATAGAAGCGACTTGGCTGGAGTTGGAAGTACTATTTTCGTTTGCTTATACAAGAGACATGTGACTAGTGGAAGTGGGAGCAGAGGATGGTGCCGCCATTTCCTTTATTTGTATTTAAATGATTCATAACGCAGACAGACCGCTTATGAATAGCTCATGTGTACATATTGCTCAATAAAACTTAATTTTGTTCGATGACCATCCATTTATTATTTTAACCACTTGGCGGTAAAATAAGTACAATTACTCCCGTATTGCTAAAAACTTATTAGCTAATCGGCCTCTCGCGAATAATTTTTCCCGGGAAACTGTTCCCATTCAGCAATCTGATTTACATATCTGACAAGGAGAAAATTCCCGGGAAAAGTCCTATCGGACTGAATATGTATAGCGGTTCGATATAACTGCACAGGCGGCCTGAACAGGCATACCGGACAGTTTAACCTGCGTGTGCGAAGTCGCCTAGAAATAATCGCACAAATGTCAAAAGTTAGTCACTGCTTAGCTACTCAGCGCTTGTTATTGCGTGGGTCAAGGTGTAGTCAAAGTAACAACAACAAAGTAGAAACCGACCTCAACCAACTCGAAGTGGGCAACTGGAGGCAGGAATCTTCTTTTCGTATTTTTCTATTTGAGTTTCGCTGATAAATGAGTTCAAATGCAAATTTTTCTAACTGCCTGGCCACACGTTCATTGGAATGAAAGTCATCTCCAACGCGACAGGTAGATTTTTTTTAAGCCAAAAAGAGAAAATCCACCGAGAATCCAATTCAAACCGAATTCTCGGTGTAGGCATGGACGTGTCCCTTCCAAATCATTTTATTTTCACAAAAATACTCCTTTGATAGTTGCCTTAGCAGAGCGCGCACTTCAATAGCGGTATCAGAACACGAAAATGTGAGAGAGTTTTTCAAATTTCCCCGTGCTTCAGGTGTAAAAGCTGACTTCATTCCAACTTCCCTTTTTTGTGTGTGACCACGGTGTTCATGGGAACGAAAGTCGTTGGGATGAAGTTGTGGCCAGGCACTAATACCCTTATTCATTAGAATTCACTAAAACACATCCAAACGGTTACGGTTACCGCCCACAGAAAAGGATGCAAACGAATTTGAAAAGCAAGTATATGTTAAAAGCGGAGGAAGCGGTTGATACGGCCAAGGAATTCTACAAAAAGAAGAAGACCGGGGCTGAAACTTTGCCGCAATTGGTAATTGAAGAATTGGAACATGTGTCAGATGATATCTTCTATGAAGCGAAGTGGGATATTGATAAGAAGTACAGGTAAAACATCGATCCCAGAAGACCCAAATGAACGAGCATTCATTGAGTTCGTCACCTCTAGCTGAGCCGTCATTGATCACCTCACGATCTCCGCATATGTCGACTTTCTGTCCAATATCACTAACTATGACAAAAGTACGCTCAATTGAATGGACTTCAACGCCCGAAAAAGAGAAACATATATCGCCTTGCCCTTCAATATCCACAAGGCCAGCAACTTCTCATAATCAAATAACCCAGCTTTCGTCTCCATTTTAGCTGTCTGATTCGCCAATTTGTTCCATGTCACCTCAGAACGAGTCATATTCACCTTCCAATTCGATATCTCCATCAACATTGCAGTCCTCTAATTGGAATTCTCATTTTCACCACCAAAAGTAGTTCATAAAATATCTAACCAACTGGACACAAAACCAAAGATTTCAAGGGTGCAGATTCTAGTGCCGCCAAAATCTACGAATGTCAGTAATGTCAAGAAGAAAAATAGAATTTCCAACAATGTTGGAAAGAGCCATTTGCGGGTTGTTTGAATAAAAATATTTAAAGCATATAAATTTATAAGATTTCATTTGTGTTATATATAAGCATCTTGCCATGGTAAGGCACCTTCTTCCGAGAAATATTCAGCAAATAGTCACCCTTATTCCGGATGGCGTTTTTATTAAACGACAAATGGCGTTTTTTGAGTCGATTCATTTTAGTGTCGTTGAAGTGTCGGTATTCTAATCTCTTAACGCCCCCTCTCTCATTTTTCTTGCTTTCCACATGAGTTCCACAGCAACAGCTGATACAAAAAAAAATCAATTAATTCAACCAAACGTTTCATTTGTTCTGGGGTTGTTATTTTCACCCTTGAACAAATAACAATTAATAAAATCCTTAAATTAATACACAAATTAATCGAAACTCACATTTTAACTAAAATTCGACACCTAGTCGTTTGCAAATTTCTATTCGACAATTATTGGCGTTTTGCCTGTCGTTTTATCCAACTAAAACGACTGTTAGAATGCGAATAACTGCAATGACGTTTTAAGAATTTACGTCCCACACTACTTAAACGCCACGTAGCGTTAAACGACATAAAACGCCTTCAGACTTGCCAGCTGTAATACCGATTTCTAAAAACGCTATCTGTCGTTTAATAAAAACGCCATGTGGAATAAGGGTGAGTTTTCTTATGCCGGAGGCAAGAATGGGCGGATGTCTACTGGTAGATTGAGGATTATTTTCGGCGGCAGGTTTCATTGATCTTTTTGACATTGACATTGACATCACAGTACTTCGCACATGAATGCAACGAACTACAGACACGTATCCAGCATTGGCGACTGAGGCCATCGGCTGTTGATCTTCTTGTCATTGGTACAGCGTACTGTGGATTGTTGTTTATTAAGAAATTATGAAGGACACAAGTTGCTTGTACGATGGAAACCACATTCTCTGGTTTTAGGTGGATTTTGAATGCGAAATCTGTCAGCAAGTATTCCGAATGAATGAATGTTAGACGAAAGTTAAATATTTGTTTCTTTTTTCACTGCTATTGTAAGGATATTGCTTCAAAATATGCTTTTCTAACGCAAAAGCATTATCTCGAATAATAGAGTGTGGCAATTCTCTTTGATTGCCAATGAATTCATCAGGAGGGAGATATATGTGGGATTGCGATGCTATTTGTCTCAAATCGCTTCTTTGAAAGACACCACCATCACTAACACGTCTATTGCGTTCAATATCGACAAAAATAAATTTGTAGCCAGCAACACAATGCTATCAAAACTATTATAGTTCTGGTACGGCAGCTAGCTTTTCATCCGGTGGTTTGCCATTCTCAAATTGGTATCCTATTTGGTTATAGATGACTTAACATAATTTAGAACACGAATAAAACAGCTTTCGTCCATACGAAGATACCTCCTGTAGGCGTCCTTATCTTGCAACCGGAGTTCCTCCTTGATAAATTTTAATGAGCTTTCCTTTAATCTTATCAACCGCCACTCTTTCACCCATAATTTTTTTTTTGGCGAATCTTATTTTCCTCCTCGGCTGCTAATTAGTAATAGGAAGCAGCAGTCGCCAACAAGCATCCGAAGTGTTGTTCTTCATTGCGATCGGACATCTTGTTTCATGAACACAGAATATTAAACGAGAAAATTTACTTTCCGCCATGATGGAAATCCCAGTTCCCCACGTTCCATTTCGATATCGTGCGAGAATTCAGTTTTTGCCATTTTTAAATAATGTTCCTCTCGTGTGAACACTGAACTGCTTTAATAAGGTTTTTGCGTTAAGAGGCATTTAAAGGAAAGCATGGCGTTATCCACGCCTTAAAATGAGTTAATGAATATGGCTGTGAATATATTGAGTCAACGGTATGAATGCTGTTAATCAGCAAACATGAGTCACCAAGTTGTCATAAAAGTGTTAAATAACAAAGTGGTCCTTAAGAGTTTCGCAAAGAACCAAATTGTCCGTTGAGTTGTGGAACTGCTGGTTATAATAGATTCCCCAATTTTTAGCACAAACTCAGTATAACTAGGTGTTCACACGTAATGAACATAACTCTGCCTATTTTATTTCTCTCCGCTCTTCCCTGTTTTAAAAATGGCGAAAACTGAAACTCGCACGATATCGAGTGTCTACGACAAAGTGGAACATGGAGAACTGGGATTTCCATCATTACAGAAAGTAAATTTCCTCGTGCAGATGTAAGCTTGAAATGTAATTTTAATGTTACCTTTATATCTGCTTGGTTACACGAGCGCAAAAAAGAATTACTTTTGTGGATACATATAGAAATGAAATTAAGTAGACATGCAAGAAAATTTGACAGTAGAGTAGAATAGAGTTTAACGGTTTACAGAACTCAAAACAAAAACATTCTTCTTCGCCAACAAAAAGAAATGAAAATTTCTGTCAAAAGGAGAACGTTTTAAGAAAGACACAAGATTTTTAACGGAAAACACATTATCTGAAGATAAGGAAAATGACGAAACTTGGCATTTTTTCCATCCCTTTCCTTCTTTCTAAAAATCATCCGTTCGTGAATTTCGTGAATTAATTCTTTTTTGCGCTCGTGTAACCAAGCAATATCCGCGAGCTCAAACATAAATGGAATAAATTTGACTTATCCGGAACGATGGAATAGGATAACAAAAGAGAACGTCAAAGATGCTCTCCGTATAAATCTAAATCGTGGAGAGTTTTTTAATTCCCCTCCTTTTACACATATTACACTGCGCACCATCACTAAGGCCGTGTGTCAATGGCGTTAAAATCTTAGCCAGTGGATAAATTTTGACATTAGTATGGTCACTAGAGACTTCAATTTTTGAACCTGCTCAACAGCACGCTAAAATGTATCCAGTGTCTAATTTTTGACATTTGATATACCTTTTGAAGGGTGACAGATATGGAAAGCACCTGCAGAAATGTCAAAAATTAGTTAGTGGATAAAGTTAAACCCCCATTTTAACGCAATCGACACACGGCCTAATCGATGGAAATTAGTGATTTTACTATTGTGTGAACAAGCACATTGGAACACAACACATGATGGAATTGAAATGTCACCCCCATAGCTTATTATAGGGATTATTGGAAAATTCCGTTTCAGTTCGGTGGAATGGCAATCATTACTTCACTAAAATAAATCTTGATCAGTGAAAAATAAGAAGTGATTTTCTGCGAAAACCATAATTAGAAATTTAAATATTTTGGATAATCAAGTTCTGGAATTCATAAGCTTTAATTTGACACCAACTCGCCAATGATTGAATTCATAAAAAAAAAGCCGCAAAAAGTAAAAGAATATTTCTAATGAGGGTTTTCAATGATAGCTATAACTGGGCCCTTACTGTCGATGCAAATTCGGAGAGATTACCTAAGTACTTTTACTACCTCTATCGCTGCCAATGGTGTGAAATATAAATAATAACTCATTGTTGTCGATTTTTGTTAATTGTTATACCAAAAATACAATTTTTTACACAATAACCTGTTGCATCCGAAGAAGAAAATTATACAAAACGAATTTTTTCATCTAAAACCAAATTCAACGCAAGTTGCAAACTACAAAAAATATTATCCAAATTGAACCGCAACTAACTTATGTGCAAACACAATTTCCCATCCATATATCGTGCACACATCGATGACCTTTATATTTTCCCCCATCATTTGACGACGACAAAGCACTTCGAAGAAAGTGTGACGGAGACAAAACGGACATTCAAAGTGGAGAGAATACTTTTTTTCCCTCATTCCAATTGAATTTTCGCGAAGGAATTTTTTTTGTTCTTTTCTTCGTTTTACTTGATTTGATTGTCCGACCGAGAATAATAAAGAAATTTACCATCCAAACTGGAGGAACGAAATATCACCGATCCACCGATTAGTTTAAGATTAATTGAATTTGTGAATTTTTCGAGTTTATATCGTGAAACGAAAATAACCAAAGTGCCAGCGAACCGATTGCACAGCGTGTAAAGAAAGTGAAAAGTTTTTGGCCCCAAATATTGGGGCCAAAAGGCAGTCTACAGAAGCACCCACCATCATCATCATTATTACGAAGCACAACGACGACGAACAATTTGACAGCACCATTCGCGACCAAGGTTCATCGTCTTTCGTTCAAAGGGGCACAATTCGATTGTAGTCCCTTTACCTGAAACCCAGAGAAATACCGATAAGAATATCATCATCATCATCTAAGAAGAGGGAGATTTTAGAGACGAGTTCTCTTGTTTTGGTTATTCCTTTTATTTTGTTGTGCATTCTGTTGTTCGGGCGCCAGTGGGAGCTTCAACATTGATTGAAGCGTTAACCCACAGTGCAGTCGACGAATTTGATGGGAGAATTATGTACCTGGAGCCTCTAAATATATCGCTAACGCAGATTAGTATCTTGGTGAAAAATCTGAATAAGAAGAACTACGACCAGACGTGTGAAAGCATAAACAAGGTGAGTTAACAAAGGCAATTGAATTTCATAAGAGAAAGAGTTTCGTTATTCATTTATTCGTCCAAATATGTGTATGTCGTGTCGTCATTGACTGGTGATTTATATTTTCTAATTGGTTTGGTGTTTGAATTGCGAGAATGTATTTCGGTTTGCATTGTATTGGGCTGTAGAGAGGTGGAGTGTAATTGAGAATTTGGTTCATGGACAGGGGTTTTCGTTTAATTGCGCGTAAATTAATAATTTTTCATTTTTCTTTTGTGGGTGGGATGTGGAACTGTGGAAGGTGTGCATAATAGATTGACGGTACGGTAATATTTCCATGGATGATCGCATACATTTTCCCGAAATCCAATTGGAAATTCATTTTACGAGATCAATGTAAACAATGCTGCCAAGTTGTTGCATTTCTGATTTGGAATTTTTTGACATATTGGAGGTGAAACATTTATTATTTTAGTAATATTGGGGCCAAACTTAAGTTTATTTATTTTTAATAAAAATAACGGTGTCAATAATAACCTGTATATTTATTTAGCAAGTAACAGCAAGTAATATTTATGGAGTTTAAAAACGCAGGGCGAGCTAAATATTTTGCGTATAGTAGCAAAAAACAAAGACAGCGGGTGAATCTAATTTTGCGTCACTTTTTCAGGCATTTCGGTCTGTATTCCACGAATTACGCGTGTTATGTTCTCCTGTAAGGCTTCAATCGTGTTCGGCTTGTCCACATAGACTAACGACTTTACATAACCCCACAAGAAATAATCAAGAGGCGTTAAATCGCATGATCTTGGCGGCCAACTCACAGGGCCATATCTAGAGATAAGCTGCTCAACAAATGCATTCTTCAACATTTTCATTGTTTTTCGAGCTGTGCGGCATTTGGCACCGTCTTGATGAGACCACATGTCAACCAAGTTCAACTCAGCCAACTGTAGCAAAAAAAAGTCGCGTGTCATGGCTCGATACCGTTCCCCGTTGACGGAAACGTTTCTTCGACGTCTTTAAAGAAAAATGGACCGATGATGCCACCAGCCCACAAACCACACCAAAGTGTCGTTTTTTCTGGATGCTGTAATTCTTGCATGTCATGCGGCTGTTCATCACTCCAGATGCGACAGTTTTTCTTATTTACGTATTGAACCAGAAATGAGCACGATTTTTCGATAAAACAGCGGATTTTCATTCAGCTGTTCTAAGGCCCATTAACCAAAAATTAGATGTTGTGGTAGGTCATTCAGCTTCAATTCTCGAACAAGTCAATTTTATAGGCTTTCAAACCGCAATCGACACGTAAAATTTCCCCTGTGGTTGAGTAACACATGTCCAATCGCTGAGAACGGCGACGAATTGGCCCAATCGACACGTAAAATGTTCCCTGTGGTTGAGTAACACATGTCCAATCGCTGAGAACTGCGACGAATTGACATTTCACGATCTCCATTAACTATGACTGCAATATTATCTTCGGTAACCGCTGTACGCATGCGAATCGGTGTTTTAATGTCCAACAAAGTTAATTTTGTGCAAAATTTGGTGATAACAGCACGAATTGTTGATTCACCAGGTCGATTATGACAACCATAACATGGTCGTAAACAAAAATGTTGTTTCAAAGGCCAGAACGGAGCCTGAGCTATCAAACAAATTGGCCACGTTTCGCAACTTTGATTTGGTAAGATCTTCGTTCAGTGTATGCAGGCTCAGTGGCGCAAGCCTGCATGCGATGAACTGCCGCGCAGAAGGTCTGGGTTCGGTTCCTAGCCAAAACAACATCTAAATGATTTTTCACTGTCGTCCTCTCGTGATGATTTGACAAATATCCGAGTTGTACCAATTGATTAAAAATCTAATCTAAACATAGTCGTTCGGAGTTGGCATAAAACAGGAGGTCCCGCCTTCGTGTGAGAAGTAAATACGCACAGATGAATGGTTGTGAAAAAGCTCGCCGCTGGGTTCTAATAGATAAGCCTGTGCGCTAAAAATCTGTATTTATATTTTTTTTTGTATTCACAGAGCGACATATCTTTTTCTTGATATACGTGTCTATCGTTAGACTGATAATGCTACATGGTGTCTTAGTCTGGTGGACGGCTCTAGAAACAGCCTCCTACCGCAATCTACTAGGTAAATTTCAAAGATCATCTTGCATATGTATTAGCGGAGCTCTAAGAATAACTCGCTCCACAACTCTAGATGCTATCCTACATCTAGTGTCCCTAGATATTTATGACAAACAGACCGCAAATTGTGCTGCTCTGTAATATAAAAAAAACGTCAGCTTGATTGTTATCTTTATTGACTTCCAAAATATTCTTATGCGGCTATGACGCTACGTTATGGTATATCTTAAACTCTTAAGGTATCCCACCTCGCATGAGCGGGGTTTCCAATGATGAGCAAATAAGATGCTCATGGACGATTGGAATAAGCTGACTCAGCAGCTCTGAATCAACAGAGTGAATACAAAGAAAACTTTTCTGAATCATCTTTACATTACAGAAAACACCGACCACACCATTACCCAACTCACTTTTGAGCACAAATTCAGGGCAACCATTCCCAGTCGCCCTGAATGGCAGTCGGATTCGATCGGAACCAATAACTCGATTCACATCTGTAAGAATGGGTCCAAAATATAATCTGAAGTGGGTGGAGGTGTTTTGTCCAAGATATTTAACCTAAACATATGCTTTCGCAATCCCGATCATTGTAGCGTTTTCCAGGCGGAAATCATGGCAATCAAAGACGCCTTGTCCTGATTGAAAAGAAATGTAATATCTACGAAATATATTCACCCCTATCGAGGTATCCGTTCTGAAGAAATTTCCTACCTATATATTCGTTCCGATTAGCCTTTCGAACAGATCTTCTGACGAAACACACATGGTCGCGCATCGTTAATATGCGTGAAGTAAACAATTTTTAACAGCTTTGCGTTGAATTCCCTCAGAAGTTGTTTGACGAAGAATTGCTGCGGAATTATTCGAACGCGATTCTATGATTTTTTATTTTATTCCTCAACGGATATGTCGTAACCATATTGATTGGAATTGACTAGGACATTGTTTCGAACGGATACCTATATAGAGGTAATTAACACCTTCAGCGTTAGCCAAGTGGCAATCAAATCCCTGGAAGCCATTTCGTTCAATTTGAAATCAGCCAACGAATGCCGAATATCTCTTGACGAGATGGCAGATCATTTTACCATTTACCTCTTTTGGATGCCGGGCCACAGAGACATACCAGGGAATTACACAGCAGATGAGCTTGTCAGACAGGGCACTACCCCCATATTCTAACGCCAGAAGATATGATAGGAATGCCCCTTGCTAAATTACAGATCGAACTGGATGCGATCAAGAAATAAAATCGCAGATGGACAAACGGCACTTCATGTCAAATATCCGGGCAACTCTGGCCTAACTTTAACCAAAAGCTCTCCATTTGCTTGGCAATGCTGAACAGATCTAACATCAGCACCATTATCTGTGTCTCTGTCCCATAGGCTAAACGACTAGACATCTTTAGCAATGACTTCTGTAGAAGCTGCTTTGAAGAAGATGAGGAGGAAAGTATTACTCACCTTTTATGCTCTTGTGCAGCTCTCTCAGTAAAAATGAAGCTTCATCTGGGAGGCTATTTCTTAGATAATCTAGGTGAGCTGGCTAATATCAATGTCAGAAACGTCCTACGCTACATAGTCAGCTCTGAATGGTTCAATTAGGCGAACGAACATAGGAAAGTCGACAGATCCACAACGTGGACTATCCATGTGAAGCCACTGCAACCTAAACTAATCCATCCACAGACCGCGATCTTTGTGTTCAGCATTATTTGCCACAGCATTCTTAACAAAAAAAAAACGGAGCGGCTTATATGACAACTGAAAAAAAATCCAATTGCCAGCATGAAAAAAAAAACAATGGCTATCGCAGATTGTTCTGGCCTCGGTGTGAACGGACTAAAACTTACTTTTTCTTACTTAACAGTTAAGTATTTGTCTTAAAAAAGGTAGTTTTCCATCTCCTTCAATCTTGGTCATGTCCAGTTATTTAATCCAAGCGCTCTGCCATTCACGACTGCTTTAACTGGAGGTTTGGTATCGTCTCAAATCAGAACTACATTCATCCGATGTAGCCGAGCCAACATAGTCTTCGTGTTTTTAAATTTCATCCACACCTTGGTACAGCTCTTAAAGTTTGCGCTTGTATCTTCACCTCCATTCATTTGCCCTTCGCGCTTATATGACCAATTATTGTCCAACACTCGGTGGCGTAGAACTTATAGAATCAGAGGCCGGTAGAGTAAACTTTTGGACTTCCGGGTAGAACCGGGGTGAACTCTTTAAGTATTTTAACATTTTTGCTATCAACAGAGACAGTTTGTACAAGCTTGTGCCTCGAAAGTACTTTGTTTGTTGAAAGCATATACTTTGTCTTATCCTCGTTAACTACAAGACCAACGCGTTTCGCGTTTATCTGAATTTCCGTAAATGCTTCTACAACGGCATGATGTGGGCGACCAATGATGTTGATATCATCGTACCACATTACTTGGACGAAGTTGTTGAAGGCGCCTTTCATATTTTCTTCTGCCCTCCGTACTATCTGTTTTATCGGTACGAGTATGATGAATCGCATCTTCTTGTCGGAATTCGATTTGAAAAACTACATAAGAGCTGTTTCCAAACTGATCGTTGGATAGCGTGTCCCCTAGTAGTGGAGACACAACTGTACCAGTTTTGATGGTATCCCGAATCGGAATGTTCTATGATTTGCCTTAGTGTGAAAATTTAAGACGTTCGCAGAGTACGTAGGATAGGATTTTAAATGGGACATTTGGCAGGGATGTTTCTCGAGACTTGGGATTACCTTTTCTGTATGGGGCACATAGATTTGATATTCCAGTAATCAGGCATGCTCTCATCCATCCAGACTTTGTTGTTCGTTTGCTGCATGTACATGCATTTTAAGAGTTCTGCAGTTAATCCATTTGAACCTGCTGCCTCGTTGTTCTTCGGCTTTTTGATGGCTGCACAAACTTCAATATGTACTTGAGAGCCAGGCTTTAAATTGACTTAGATCGGAGATATGTCGGCCTTTCTCGACATTATGCCCGATAAACTGCTTCTGGAAGTTCTGCCTGAATACATCTATAATTCCGTGCGCGTGTTTTACTAGGTTCCCATGTTTTTTTTTTTTTTCGTAAACCCTGGGTTATCCTAATTTGAAGCCGCTTGTCACTTGCTTGGTAAGTTTATTTGTGATACAAAAATTAATTTCTGTCATATGGCTTTCGCGACTGCGCACTTGAACCCTGTCGGTCCAATTTTGCACAACTTTTCGAGACCGGGTATGTCTTATTTCCTCAATAGTTCGTTGAATTTTGGATTCTAAGTGATCAATAGTTGCTGGTTTATCAGCATTGACCAGAGATTTGACGTACCCCCACAAAAAGTGGTCCAAAAATGTTAAATCACACGAACGACGTAGCCAATCCACAGGTCCATTTTGTTGAGATGATTCGGTCACCAAACGTTTGGCTTAAAAAAGTCATGGTTGCACTGTATGCCATTTTGCGCCATCATGTTGGAACCATTTCTCCTCCAAATGATTGCAATGTAAGGAATAAAAGAAATCGCGAATCATTTGCCTGTAGCGTTCGCCATTTGCGGTAATGTTAGCACCGGTTTTGGAATGAAAGACAAATAGGCCGATGACGCCTTCGGCATGTAAACCGTAGCAAACAGTTTTTTTTTTGGCATGTAATGGAGTCTTAAGAGCCTTGTGCTGATTGTGTTCAATAAACGACGATTCTGCTTGTTAACATAGCCGTCCAGCCATAAATGAGTCTCATAGTAGAAGAATCTGGTTGATTCTCAGCCTATTCACTGAACACACGACGCAATTGATGGTCCACTAGCTTTAGTTCTTGCACCAGTTGGATCTTTTATGGATATAGGCCAAGGCCTCAAAATGTTCCAAGTTGTGGACGGCAGAGATCGAGTTGCTGACAGCGGCATCCGATCGATAAATTCAGCTTTCCTGTCAAACTCACTTGTAAGCGGCGATGGTTTCTTCTGTACCCACATTATTTGCTCAATTTGGATGAATATCATCAAAAAGAGTGAATGTGATCATGAATCGAGCCATATTGTTGCGTATTAGCTGCTCAGATGAACGATTGTGCGCATCGTAAACATGACTAAGTGTCAGCCAAAATCCATAAAAAAAAATTAAGGTCGTTAGGTAGTTACTCCTTGAGAGCTCTGCGAATTTAACGAACACAAAAAAAAAACAGTGACTCCTGAAGTTAGTTTGGACACCACCCGTGGAGTAAGTCTCCACTACATCCAAAAGTGTTCCTATCACTCTATTTCTTCCCCTTCTTTAACACCCGTACTGTGTAAGGCTTACACAATGTGAATCTTAGTGAATCTGTAACTTGATTTTTCTAGTAACTTCATGTTGCTGTCAACATATGTTGACTCAAAAACATCGTTTACAAGGTTGGGTCTGTAGAAAAAAGTGCAGTTTGAACAACAAAACATAACTGCAAAAACATAAAAATACCATCTTTCCCTTATGGACGTTTTGTTTTGCGACATAGAATTGGTATTAATTCGTTGATTTAATTCTTGATTAGCTTTGTGTAATTGTTAACTCTGAAGCTAAGCCGTTTGTGACAAACAGACAAAAAACCTTCCCCCCGTATTAATAAACGCTGATTAGCTAATCAATTACAAACTTGACAGTTCTTCCCATAAGAAATACGCGCGCAAATGTCAAAAGTTAGACACTGATTAGCTAATCATCGTTTATTAATAAGGGGGTTTGAACATTGTTATACCATCAGATGCGTTTAAATCATGCAGCATACATTCAACATTGTTAAAGTTTAATGAATAAAGTTTTTCCGTGTAGCAGATTTTATTTAATGATTAACTTTATACACTCTGAGCCTTATTTATAAACTCATTATAAGGTGTGTATAAAGTTCTGTACTCATTAAAATCCCTCTAAACGCAAAAACCTTAAACCTTTATTTCTGTTTTTCACAGACGGCTGAGCATCAGGGCTACCAACGGTTCAATTTTAAGTTAACAAAAATCGTCCTGGGAATTTTTGTATTTTCGCAGTTGTGTTTCACGGTTTAATTCATTCAACTGGTAATTTTTCTTGACCTACAGACGACTCAACATTGTAAACGATGTAATTGAGTCAACAGAAGTCACCAAAGTGTTATAAAATTGTAGAAAACAAAGTTGTCGCAATGAGTTTCGCAAACATACAAAAATTATCCCTTGGTACCTCCCAGCCAATTGTAATAGATTTCCATCATCTTTGTAATTTATTTGACACAAGTCCTGTATAACTAAAGGGTGATCCATTTCGAGGTTCCCTACTTTTTTAAAGAAAAAAACACAGAAAATTCAAATTTAATGGAGAATGTTTATTATCATTTGAAAGAACATTCTTTGGCATTTATTTTTTGAAGATTATGTCTATCAAATGTTGGCCGTTGCTACGTCGCAGATGGTCCATCCGTTGAGTCCAATTTTCGATCACTCGTTCGAGCATTTCGACTGGTAACTGGCGAATGACACGCGTGATGTTTTCCTCCAAGGCCTGAATCGAAGCTGGTTTGTCGGCATAAGCTTTTGACTTTACATATCCCCACAGGAAAAAGTCTAACGGTGTGATATCGCACGATCTTGGTGGCCAATCGACCGGCCCAAAACGTGAAATTATGTGCTCACCGAAATGTTCTCTCAATAAGTCCATTGATTGATGCGATGTGTGGGAAGTGGCGCCGTCTTGCTGAAACCAAATGTCGCCGAGATCACGAGCTTCAACTTCAGGCATCAAATAGTCGGTTATCATGGCACGATAACGATCGCCATTGACGGTTACGTTCGCACCGGCATAATTTTTAAAGAAATATGGACCGATGATTCCACCGGCTTACAAACCACACCAAACCGTTGTTTTTTCTGGATGAAGTGGCAGTTCTTCAATCTCTTCAGGTTGCTCTTCGTCCCAAATGCGGCAATTTTGTTTGTTTACATACCCATTGAGCCAGAAATGGGCCTCATCGCTAAACAAAATTTGCCTCGAAAACGTCGGATCTTCTTGGAACTATTCAAGAGCCCATAGAGCGAAGCGATGTCGCTTGGGAAGGTCGAGCGGCTTCAGTTGTTGCACAAGCTGTATTTTGTACGCTTTCAATTTAAGATCTTGACGTAAAATGCGCCAAGTCGTTCCATACGTCAGTCCGAGTTGCTGCGAACGGCGCCGAATCGACTCTCTACGGTCTTCGTGTACACTCTCAGCTACGGCCGCTATATTTTCTTCACAGCGTGCTGGACGTGGTCTATTCGGTCGAATATTATCCAATAATGAATGCTGGGTCTGAAAATGGGTGATGGTGTTGCGAATAGTACGCTCAGTAGGCCGATTATGTTGACCATACGTTGAGCGAAGTGCACGAAACACATTCCTCACAGAACGTGAATTTTCATAATAAAGTTAAACAATTTGTAAACGTTGTTCACGCGTAAGTCTTTCCATTATGAAATGCCAAACAATACTAAACAAAAATAATATGACAGCATGACACGACTCACACGTGATCTGTCAAAAAAGGCGATTGAAAAAAGTATCTCTACTTGGATCACCCATTATCTCCGCCAAATGTCAATATAATTGCTTGTTAATTTACCATTTGCGATAAATTAGTCAATTTTATGTAAATTAACCCCGATTAACTTAGAATTTTTGTTTATCATTTAATTGCTTTTAATAATACGGCTGTAGTTTTATAGCATAATGTTATTTATTTCTTATTACCAAAACTGTGTATAAAGATCTTTTTTTTAAATAACATAAAGAATTTAATAAAAAAAAATGTTTTATATTCGCTGAGATCTGAATATAAATCGTTTACGTATTTAAAATGTTGACATAAATTGAATTGAAAAGAATAGTTCGCTTGATATTTTATCATCTGTCTTGAATGTCTGATCATATAATCCAGGGTTAACTCACCAAACTTGCAGGGTGTACTCAAAGTTAACTGTGGGTTCAAATTGTCTGTAAAACTAGTTACTTGATTAACTCGAGTTTAACTTTGAACTAGTATGATCTCGCACTGACAAACCGATCCTAAGTCTCCTTTAAACGTTGATAAATTTGATGCGCAAAGTAAAACGTTTACACATATTTAGAGCAGATTTTTAAAAAAAAATCACATGTTTTGTATACTTCTATTGGCAACTAGGCCTTCTACAATCCCGATTGGCCAGTTTTTTTTCGGACTTTATAGACTCACACTATTTTGGGCACGTGCTCATCGTGAACACGTACGCAAAGTAGTGTGACATTTTTACTCACTAAAACCACCACCCTTTTTGTATTTATATTGCAACTAAGTATGCGACCTATCTAGCAATTTTTTTTATCACGAATAATGAATCTTTTGTAGGTAACATTCCTTTGAGAGTTCCTGCTAGTTCCCAATATATAGTGCGGTTATTATCAGGCCAAATCTAATGGTTTAGTTCTTTGGAGACGACGCAAAAAATTTGTTTCGTCAAGAATTTGGAGGACCGTTGTTTTAATGTGTCTCAATAAACGTTTTTTTATGTTTATGTTATGTGTGCAAAATTTTTCGTTTCATCTTTAACCGCAGGATTACCCAGATCTCTGCGTATATCTTTGTTCCTTGTGTACCACGGCGCATTGACGAATGGTCTGAACATTTTGTTTTCAAAATTTTGTAGAAGTTTGTTTGCCTTAGGACTTGCTTGTATAGCAGCTTGTTATCAAGGTTAAGCATCGAATATTTTCCGAGTAACCAGTACAGTTCTCTGTATTTATTTTTAAGCTCTTCGCATTTCTTTTTTGCATGCGACTTCCATATACATTTTGCGTCGAGTGTCATTCCGAGATATTTCGCTTTTCCGAAAAATCTACATGAACCGATTTGCTCTTGTTAAGTGCAATCCGCCAAGATTTTGTCGATTCATTGTCCAGTCAAGAGCGTTTTGTAATTTCATATTTGTTTCCTCTGTTATTGTGCCAACTTCTAGTATGACAGTTATAGATTGTTATCAGTTGTAGTCTCGACTAAATTAATGTTTTCTGGACCATCAAATGGTTTAAATGTTTCCTCAAGATGTGCGGCAAAAACGTCAGCTTTTTCCTTGTCGCTTTTTGCCCAAACGTCTTAAGTTACCCTAATTGGTGGCACAGTGTTTTTTTGATGTTTTATGAGTTTAATTGCTTTCCAAAGTGAATAAATCGATTCTTTTTAGGCTTTGCAGATAAGTTTGTTCTGCATGGTTTTCTAAAGCCTTTAATGAAATTTGATAGCAAGTTCCTCAACAGATTGAGATGTGTTTTATCTTGCGGGGTTTGATGCCATCTTTTACGAGCTTTTCTTTTTTTTGTCTAACCAAATTTTTATTTCCCATGGTTACTTGATATTACTGTAGCTCCTCTCTATTTTGCGTTGTTGAAAAGTTTTATGCTGATTTTTGAACGGTGTCGATAAAGGAATCAACTGCGACTTCGAGTTCCAATGGGGATCTAAGCGATGCACCCAGTCGAATATTATCTTGAATATCATTTTTGAAGCCTTCCCAGTTAGTTTTCCTGTTTGTTAGTCTGGGTGGGTTTTTCATTTCTAATGAGTGACTAGCTCGTTGTTATAATGACCGAAGAATGATCAGAGAAAAGATCCAAGCATTCTTCAACTTTGATTCGATTTGACGGCAGTCATTTTACGATGGAAAAATCGATCAAACCCGGTATTTTTGCAACATCAGATGACCATTAAGATGGTTTTCCCGTAGAATAAAATTCGGTATTTTACTTTCTGTCCACATCGGAAAGCATCCTACCTTTCTGTGACATGCATCTAGATCCACAGAATGTATGTTTTGCATTAAAGTCCCCTTCGATGATAAATCGCTGTCCAAGGGAATTAAGCAAGTTTTCAAAGTCAATTTTCTCAACCTTGTGTCGTAAATAGGGGACATCTTCAGAAAGGATTGTCTGCTTCTGACTTGTATAGAGCTAACTTGCATTGTTTCGATTTCTAATTTAAGATCAATCGAATATTCGATGCACCCTTTTTTTTTGTATATAGTGAGGTTCCACCTCTAATCTTATTCGATGGGTGGGTGTAGAACATGATAGCGGAGGTAACCTTTAATTTTTAAGTTCGATTGGCCCAATAATTGTTGCATTTTTTCTACTGGCTTATTTTTTTTACATTTCCGAAGGGATAACAAAAAAGTTGCATTTATCCTGAGTACATTTGTATCCTTTCTTAAAACTATTTTTAATAATTACCCAACTCAATTGCAACAAATTTTCATTCTTTATAGATTTACTGGCTAAAATTTTAGCACATTTGCCCTACGGTCTTAAAAAAAATTTTTGTGAGCACCGCTCTAATTTCATAAATTTATCAAAGCACTTCATCACCGCTCCTCAGTTTTATCACACACAATAGTCCTCTAGCTACTTAAAATTTTCGGAAATAATTATTTGTAAAAGCAAAGCAACAATTTAATAATGTTTGCAATCTACTACAATCAGAAATATTTACAAGTCTGGCATCACTTGATTTTTACCATTTTGACATTTTTCAAACCACTCATCGTTCCACACCGCTTCCACTCCCATTCGTATACCACAAACAAACAAAGCCAAACATACACTCCTTGTAGACAAAGACAAAACTCTATTCCTCCGCTAGGGTTATTTTCCCTTTCATCGTTTTTTCGCCGACGCCATGTTCATTTGAACATTTTTCCACCATCGAATCTCTTGTCGTCGCGAACTTTCATTTCGAGAAAATTTGTCTAAAATTTATAAAACAAAATGGATTTCAATCAACGCGAATCAAATACTTAGCATTCGGTGCACTTCAGTTCAGTGAAAATGTTCGAAAAGATGTTCAAAATTAGTAAAAACTATGTTTTATATTATTTGACGTTTTTTTGCTTTTGTGTATCGAAAGGGAACGACCGCAGCTGCTGCCCCCTGCAAAAAGTGTATCAAGTGTAGAAAAGATTCTTGCACCTCAAAAGGCAAATATATTTCCAATCGAAAAAATATATACAAAAGCCAAACAAACAAATAAAAGCACCCCCCCGCAATTGAACTTTATCAAGAGATAATTTCTTATTTATTGCAAAAGAAGCAATTAAAACAAACTTTTGGTAAGAAAACAGTAAACGATTTTTTTTCCTGAAGGAATATGGTTTATCAATATATATACATGGAATATGTGTGTTTGTGTGTTGTGTGTTGTGTGGTATGTATACATTTTGTTTTGTGATAAATTTTCTTTTTCTTTGCTCCTTTGCACCGTCGCGCTTCTCTGCCCATCCAAAGAAGTATCCATCTTCCAGAAACGTCTTTTTTTTTGTTGGTACTGTGTCCCTTTTGTGGGCCATCTAGCTGTATAAAAAAAAAGCCAGCCATTGGGGATTCTTGTTGTGTGTTTCATTATGTTGCGGGTATTTCTTCTTTCTTCACCTGTATCTCTGTTGACCCTACACGATTAATAATTAATTAATCAAGAACCGTTGGAGTCGGTGCAACTATTTGCCTGCCCACACATGCGAACTTGCTATTCGCAAGACCAAGTCGGATGTAATCACACAGAAGCAGGCCAAAAGAAAGAAAGGAAAAAAAAAAACCTTGGAAGTCTGCTTTCTATTTCGCTGTGGTCGTCGTTGGTGTTACATGAGTTGATGGCTGTCGTATACATGATCCACGTCCATGGGCCTTCTGTTAAAAAAAAAAACTGAAACTGTTGAGTGGCGAAATGGGAAACATATGGAAGACGAATGAAGAACGAAAAGCATTCCGACGATGGCTGGCTAATTTGACTCGACGGAAATGTTGAGCACTTTCGCTGTGTACTTTTTCGGTTTCCTCTTTCGTTTTTCTGATTAAAAGTTTGAATTTCATGGTTGGATGCCGTCACATAAATATCCCGAGGGAGTATTTGAAAAGGGAAACGACGTATACTGGGGAGGAGGTTCGAGATTGAAAAATAGGGGTACCTGCATTTGTAAATTGCTCGTTGTGAAGGGTGATCTAACAGATAGTGTTGAAGTTCTTCAATATTTGAGTTTGTATTAGCAATTATGTATGAAAAGGAAGGCACCACCTCGTGGATCTAATTACAGATAAGGAATAAGGATTTTCACGAGTATTGCCTTGCAAAGCTATATTAAATAAGACTGGACTAGGACCGGTAACCATTTTTATTCCCAATTGAGTTAACCAAGGATGCACAGACTTAGCATATAACTAGGAAAACTCGCCATATTCCGAATTTCAGATTCAGTAAGACGTCTAAGAAGACGCTCTATTCTCATTGGATTGTTAGAAATTGCAGTCACCCTAGACCTAGAGACTTCTGAAGACATGATTCACCAAGGATGAACAGATTAAGTTAAATGCTAACTATACGAGTTAGGATTTCGGACGTAATTTGTATTGTTAAACCAAAGTAGCATCAGTTTCCAAGGGCAATCGTTGTCATATCTATCGGCGTTCGATGTTTACTCAGTCCGTAGATCGTAAAAGCTTGGTTTGTTGATAATTTATACCTTATCCTCGCTAATGCATTTGTCCATCAATTGATGGTCTTTCGCATGCATGAAGAAATCAAAGATCGATTACTTACTGATACAACTTACAACAACAAATCAACAACTTCCATGCTGGGATCCCAATTTTAGATCTCGCTCTATAAAGTCGTGGTCAATATTATACGCGGACTTTCGAGTCATGAAAGCATGATCGAGTCTTATCACCGAAATCAGACAGTACACGACTAGGAAATTTCTCATACAGCAACGGAATGAATTTGCGTATTAACCAACATGGAACCAGACCAATGTCTGGCTGAAAACCAAAAACTCTAAATCGAATGGACCGCTCTACATGTCAGAGTCATCTTAAGCGTCCAATGCGAAGTTTTTTTTTATCAGGTATATGTTACTCCTAAAGTTTTTGATTGAATCTTCGTCTCCATAGCTCGTCAAAGCATAACAGACTGAAGAAATGTTCTCTCAAAAGGATTTCTTCATGACGCGGGTCACACTTCAGCGCCATACAGCAACGAGATTGAAGCGCACTTTGGCGTTCACCACTTTTGTGTGCCGGGTCACAGAAATATCCCAAGACATTGGTCGGGTTTGCTGGACTTTGCACTACCCTTGATATTCTACCGCGAATACAAATGTAAGGCATGTCTTCCGCTAGATGTAAATCATCAATAAAACTGGATGGTGATCTAGAAAGCAAATCACAGACTGATAACCGGCACAACGTGTCGTCCAAACGCTGTCTCTGCTTGATAATGCTGAGTGGATCAAACATCAATACCATCATCACTGTCCCATAATCCTGATTGCAAAGAGACTAGGTCTCTATAGCAATGCCATCTGCAGAAACTGCTTGGACAAGGAGGAGTGTATTTCTCATCTTCTCTGCTATAGTCCAGCACTCTACAATAAAAGAAAACTCTACCAAGGAGACTATTTCATCGAAAATCTAGGTGACCTGGGTACTCATTCCGTAGCTTTCAAAACGATTATCGTTAACGATAGTAACGGAGACTTTCTGGGTACGTACCTTGTAATTTGTATTACATGTGCACACAAACGATATAAAAATTATACGCTATGCATCTATCGAGTCTCCTACACTACCGTCAACGACAATCGCCTTCAATGTTACGGAATGAGTACCCCGGCTAATATTTGTGTCACAGACCTCCTCTGCTTCACAGTAAGCTCGGAATGGTTTGTTTAATCATACGAATACAGTGATCTTCCTGGTCGTAGACCCACTTTAACCTAGCCTAGCCTAAGTATGGAATAGCAGATCTTTAGTGTTATACGCTGTAGATAGTATTTGCAATTTCTGCCAAAAACGCCATGGGATTGCTCGTGGACTTTCATTACCACTCCCTTGCACCGTTTCAATTTACATTTTACGGTCAGCGTGTTCAGCATCACTCATTGATTCAATCTCTAATACTCAAATGTTCTCTTCCCAGTTGGTAATCATTTTTTATACGGAATTTAGAAACTGTTTCAGCCAAGCTTTCCTTATTTTCAAAATATTTCAATAAAAACGCGGTGTTCTCCCATGTAGTGCTCCATTTTTTCTGTGGTTTTAGTCTTGGCAACTAAAAAACATTTGAAACCTGACAGGTTTAAGCTGTCAAACTGTTTTTTTGGTTGACAACTTTTAACCGAACAGTTACATACAACAAGACATCTGCAGGCCTATTGAGGTATCCGTGGGGAAAATATGATTCCTGGTCTTTTTCAGTGGTAGTGGCATTGGTTAGTGATCGGGTTTTCATTTCATTTTCTCCTATCTCTCTTTATCCTTCCGTAGTCTAACTAGAGTTACTTTCTTCTCTTGTTTTCTATTTGATGAACGAAATTGCACGAGACAAATGTTTGTAGAGCAAGGATGTAGATTGTGTGGGCAAGGACAACACCTCGTCCGACGAGCTGATCCGAGCAACCGCGAGCGTGCAAAGCCCTCCTCTCCTGCATCAAAGATACCTCGGTGGCTAATCTTACTCACAACAATCAGAATTCTCTCCCGAGATTTCAGTTCCGATTGACATTTGGAATAGATCTACCTGATGAAATTTATAGCACATGATCGCGCACCGGTATAATGCGTTAGGTCAACAATTTTTTGAAACACCGTCGCGTTGAATTTTTTCTTCTGAATTTGTCAGACGAAGAATTGTTGCGCAATCCATCGATGTTCATAGCGGATACCTCGAAACAAACTGAGCTCTGATTTAAATTGACTTTTGTTTCGGAAGTTCTTCTCAACGGATACCTCGATTGTAATGGCAGCTATTGATGCTGATATTCCAGGTATTGTACATATGCCTTCTTTCAACCAATCCATCAGATTGGCTTAGTGCTTTTCTTGTCCTGTAACTTTCAATTTGCTAATTTCGCAGAGAGCAACAGGCTCGTAAAGACACAGAGCCTAGATTTTTTCTCAAAAGGTTCAGTAATGATGGTGGAATCTCCAGTTTTATGCCAAATCCAATCGGATTAATTGATATGCTGTTCTTGAAAATAAATGAAATATCTGAATTGTTTCCCACTCTTATGTTTTTGAAATGCATGCGACTTTATACCAAGGTCATCATTTTAGTGCTAGTTAGTAGCCTTGTTGTCATTTGTCAGAATCGGTCCGTAATCAGGGTTCTACCTCTTGACATGCACATATGACGAAATCGCGAATATACCTTAATACGATAAAAGAACGTGTCAAGGATTAAGTGTATCTTTATACAGAAAGGATAATTCTATTGCAAATGCGTTATAAAAGGAAATTTTATTAGACCATGCATCATATGAATTCCTACCTGTGTGTTGGTAAAAAATCGAAAGGACCCGATTAAAACGGAGCTAAAACAAGGGTAGGCTGCACATTACCCAATGTTTATATGGATTTATGAACAACTGTTACCGCTGGTAAATTGGCGGGCTGTGATGAGTCAGGTACTAATTCTTGTTGTTATCAGAAGGGTGACATTCTATGTCTTGTCATTCTATTAGGTAGCGTTACAGTTTGGAGGAAAGTTTGGCCTACCTGACCTGATTTCACTAAGTAAGTTCTTCGCAGCTGAAAAACAATCTCTTCCTATGCTTGTTTCGAGGGAATCTGGACGTTTCCAATAAAACATTCGCACTAACTGTTTTGGGTTAGTTACCCGTAGATTAATCGGCCTTTTTTCTAGACATGAGATGTCCTCCATCAATCTAGAAAGGGAATTCGTTTAAATCAACAAATACATTCAGAGAATATATAGTCGGGTTTAATTTGTTGGCCCAGCAAGAAGATACTCCAAAAGTGTTTGAAAATCTCGCGGTGACAATCCAATGTGCTCCTTATGGCACAGAAAAAGAGACTCATAAGTTTACAGCTGTATCCCGCTCGAAATCTTGACAAGACGCTTTACACTTGAACAGCGTTGGGAGATATTGAAAACTTATTTCCAAAGTCCAAAGCCCAAACATTGCCAATTTCAAAAGAAGTTTTGGCCTAAATGAAGCACACACCATGCCTGCTGTACGCTAGTTTGTGCAACAAGTTCGTGAGACTGGTATGCTAGTGGACAACACCCATGGTCCCCGTCGTCAAACGGTGCGCACAGAAAATAAAGTCGAGAGTGCGAGATATAATTCACGAACATCAACACGCCATCGTTCTTAACAGCTCAACATTTCACAACATTTCTAAGGAGATTTCTGCAAAGATCTCGGATTATTCGCTTACAAGGCCCAACTGATAGCGATTGAAGGGGAACGACCATCCGCTCCGTTATAGCATCGCAGATTGGGCCTTTGGGCAGCTTGAATTGGACTAAGATTTTTGTGCGAAAAATTAGCTTTTCGGGCGAGTCGCACTTTCATCTCGGCGGCTACGTTAACAAACAAAGTTGCCGCATCTGGGGCATGGAAACCCGCATGTTATTCTCCAGAGGCCGATGCATCCACAGAGAGTGGCGGATTATTCTGGGCCATTTTTGTTCGTAAATAAAGCTGGGAACAGCGTTTCGGTCAACGGTGGGCGTTACAGAGCCATGTTAACCGACTTTTTTTTTACTGAAATTAAAGACATTAATTTGGACGACTTCTGGTTCATGCAGGATGGCGTGCTATGCCGCTACCTTTTTCCAAAATCGTGTTATCAGCAGTCCTTGCGATGGTAATTGGTCGCCTCGGAGCTGCCATTTGACCCATTTGCACTTTTTTTTGTGGGGAACCATGCAAGGCCGATAATCAGCTCTAGACCGCAAAATTCTCCGAATTTGTACGATTTGGAGGATTTTATTTTGAGGTATTCTTCCGAAAAGCTTTTTGTAACCCGGCGAATTGCGTTGAAGTGCGTTCAGGTGCATTTTTTACAGCTAAGTGCAATTCTTCTTCCGATTTCCTACGACACAAATTCTTTGCGGAATTTGTTTACGAATTCTGCTGAAGTGATTTTTGTTCCGATGACACATACCTCAAATTTTAACCTCCGACGAAGTATGCGTTGCCGAAAATTGTCAGCTCCGACGGATACCTCGCTAAAGCAGATTATGTCAAAAATTTGAAAACGATTCAAACACTTAAGGCCAATATAATCCAAACAATCCTTGAGCTACAGCAAGAAACGATCAACAAAGTCTTGAAAAATTGGAGAGTGCGCTTCTGCGAAGCCAGCCGAGGCAGCCACTTGAACGACATTGTGTTCCATAATTAATGGAAATGTTAATTTTTTTTTCTAATTTTATTGCATTTTTGAAAGAAACTTTTATTTGGCTCATCCGTAATGGTATCGGTAGATCTGTAAATCAGTAGTTTTATCACACTTTTTCTGCTTGGCAAGTTTTCACCGATCAGTATGAAATATGGTCTATCACTCGCAGTTCGGCCAAGGTGATATCATTGATAGGGATCTCATGCCAACAAAATACAAGAATGTTACGAAGGTCATAACAAACCTTCTATTAGTGCGATAAGCTGTGAATGAAAGTATTGCGGAAAGGATTCACGCGGATCCTTTTTTGTAACGATGAGTTACGCACAGTGTTTCCATAATTCTCACTGATAGTGATGAGTGGTGCTTTTTCTTATCTACTTTCCAATCTTGTTGGTCCTCCCTTAAAGCCTTTTTTATTTGTTTGTCGAGCAGGTGGTATGTGTTGAGCGGGCAAGAACCACGCGTACCATGCCCTCCTTACCTCCACTGAAGATACCTCTGTTAACCGACTCTGACTCACAAACAAAAGAGTTTGCGTAGAGGTTTGGTCAGAGTTAATGATCAATATCGATCCTAAATAAAGGATCAGAGTTCAGCGAAGGTGGTAAATATAACGGACAAAAAAGCGATTCAGGTAAAAACATTTATTTACTCTTGGAAGTCCATGATATCATTGCATACGAGCAATGGGTTGTCTAACAAAATACTGAAACGATTAGCTGCCTTTAGGACATTAAAGTATTCTTTGTGGTCGTACAATAACTCACCACGTCTTTATATAAACTTAAGGTTGTTTCTTGGCGCATGTAAGGACTACGGTATTCCTGAAAATGTGTTTGTCGCCATAAACAGAAAGCTATTCATTCCTCTTGTGGGTTATTTGTGTTTATGCTCATGCCTTTGTTGTACTCCATGCTATATTGTGTGATCATTATGATAGAAGAATTATTGACATCGCTGTTGAGGAGATAGAGACCACAAAGGCCTTAAAAAACGATCGCTCGTATTACCAAGCTCTCAATGAAATGTCAACTTTTTTTTTTTATCGCAAAAATTTAGCTAACATAAGACAATGACATCACTCCCCTCTCTTTATTGATGATGGACACACTTGTTTCCCAAAAATATCGCGCTACTTAACGCGGGAACCTCATCTACTACCCGACCTAACCATCTGAAACGTCCAATTTCAGGTTTTTTTTGCCAAGTGTATGTCAATGTAGAGCTTGATAAGTTCGTAGTTGAATCTACGTCTCCATAGCCAGTCAACGCCAATGGACTAAAGTTTAAAGTTATATCAAAAAATATAAAGGATTTCTTTCTCCGTGCTTCAGCGCCCTAGATCAGGACTATTGTGATTAGGGCCTTATATCGTATAAGTTCTTTATTACCAAATTGCATTCGCCTAAGCATACAACGATTGGGAAGAGTAGGTGGTCGCAGTGTAGTGGTAATGTGTTCGCGCAATTAGTGGAAACAGTGCGTTCAATCCCAGCCAAAATCCATGAAACTACAAGTAATATCAACCTTCGAATTATACTCTGAGAGCTAAACGAACACCAGAAAAACATCGATTCCTTGAAATTAGTTCGCACTCCATCCGATCTCCACTGTATCCAAAATAATTCCTATCTCTCTCTCTTTTTCTTCTCTGCAAGAGGAGGTCTGGTGAGGTGCAAAGCTAGAGGTAGTGGGAATTCTCTACCGCCTTCGAAGTCGTGCAAGAATCATGGTTAACAACATTATCAAGCTGAACAATCCGCTCTTTCCAACCCATAACTGGGGAATTGGCAAAGTGAAGCGAGGAATCCCTGGCGTCTTTATCTGCTGCCGATGAAGTCATTAGTTATGGGTTTAGCTTAGCCCCATGTACCTGATACCATTTTACCTTACGCAAAGGCTACGCCACCTATGCCTGTTTCAGATTATAAGTTGGTGGACATTGAGATGATTAGTTTCACAGTTCCATCTCTACTTGCTAGAATCAGTTGCGCTAGCCAGCTCTAGGTCTGTTGATAGGTGTCGCCCCAAAGGAGGTACCTTGCACTGAGACAAAAATCGATTCTAAATTAACGAACACAGAGATGGTGGAAAATCCATTAATTCTGAGTGAAGGTCAGAATTCCACAATGTCGTCTCCTTTGGGGTGACACCATATCAATAGATCTAGAGCTGGCTAGCTCAATTGGAAGAGGACTTATTAGCGTGGGATTCTAGCAAGTAACACGGCGATGGAGGTTTTTGTTTTAAATTCCGATGATGGACCTCTTATAGATTAACCTACATCACTCCAAAGCCGGCCTTATCCTTTGTCTTGATTAATACCAAGAAGACATAATATTAATCCAAAACCATAGGCTGCCAAAAACCTGTTGGGGTTACTCAAAATTTCCAATTATAAACCGCCCTCATAGGGAACATAGGCAAACCTAGATCATGTATTCTTAGAAAGAGCAACTATTGGCTGGATTTGGCATAGCTGGCTTACGACTATGTGGGACTAATCCGCTAAGAAAACCTAATGAATCTGATTGCGGAAGCAGAGTGGGGCAAAAGCACATCATATTGCAAATTGATCTTCAAAAGTTTACCAACAAACACGTCACTTCCTGAATCTAAATCAGGTAACCTTATGACTAAAGAAAATAATGTGTAGGTGCGAGCTAAAAGGAGAATCAACACGCACTTACCATTAACACGACTGCACCCCTTTAAACTTTCAGTTACTTGCACCAACATTTTTCGTCAAGTTTCCGGTAAATTGTTGGTAAATTTTAGGCGCTAACTACTGGGATGGTTCAAGTAACCCTTACTATCTCCCATCGTCCACACCTACGTTCCACATTTGAAGCAGCGCCATTCAAAACACGTGTCATTTGTGTCATTGGAACAGTTGCTGACCCGTTTTGTTTGTATTAATCATTTCAACTGGTTAGTCACAGATCTCAAGCCTATGACCTCAGATAGTGTTTTTTCACTTTAACGACGTTATTCCATAAAAAATGCTCGTTCGGAATAAATCTATGTCAGCTCATAGCTTTTTGCGCTGTACCATGTGTGTTTTTTTTTATAAAAGTCTCAAAAACTACTTTACAGAGCTAATGCATTGGAACAAAGTCATCTTATCAGACGACTTTGGCATAGGCTCTTGTCAACAAGTGACGTGGATATAAATAAATTACGCGCTTTTAGTTATAGGTACTTACTTACTCCCTCGTACAATCCGTACTTGTCTATAATCGTATCGCATCGGTTGTACTTTGCGCTCCCTTATCATCTCATAGACGTTGTAAGTGTATTTACAGCAACTTTGAGGGTAACGTTCCTATGAGTAGATAGCTTGGACTATGTGCTAAGCCTTAAGGGTGTAAATCTGTATTTACCAATAGAACTAAGTTTTCTGAAAGCCCTTTGTATGTCAGATATTCACTTACCCTTTGGAAGTCGTATTATTCAGGAGTGAATCATGTAAACCCTCGGTCACTTTTCTCTTGGCAATAAAACTCCCGCTGTTAGGTAGACTGACTGACCGAACGAACGACAACGGCGGAAAGTACCATCCAGTTGAATTTAGAAGGAAGTGAGGTTTGCAATATCCAAGCATAAGGTTAACAAGGCTGAAGTATGAGTATGACCATCCTGCTGGGTTTTATAAACCGCCAACTTGGTAAGAAACTCCCCAGCTCAATATGTTCGGATGGAAATATACCTTCAGAAGGGAATCTCAGCTTCTTTTTTCCGATCTACAAGAAAAGTGTTCAAACTAGATACTATAAAGCCTCCTCAGCATTGCATGGTATCTTCAGGATAATGCTAACGCCTGAAACTGCTTTTTTTTTTTTTTTTATCCCTTCGAGTGAGGGCTTTACTACTGAATTGCCTTCTTAGCCCGAAGAAACAGCGGTTGGCAAGAGTAATTCTACGTTTAATTTCTGACGAGATGTTTCTGTCAGAGTTAATAGCGGATCCGAGATAGATAAAGTCCCTCACTACTTCAAAGTTATATCTGTCAATGGTGACGTTCTGTCCAATACGTCGATGTTGTGTGTCCTTTCGTATTGACAGCGTATACTTCGTCTTGCCCTCATTTATTGCTAAACCCATTTTTTTGGTATCGAATGTCTCGGTGACGTCGTTTCCGACCCTGATTGAGCAGCGTGAATTCTCCATCGTCATCCTACACAAACGGACGAGTTTGGGCGGTATACCAAAACTAGATATGGCTCTGTATAGTTCGTCTCTATAAATGCGCTGTCGTATGCGTATGGGTATCGGTTTGGACTTCTTGGTTTTTTTTCCAGAATCTGCCGAAGTGTGAAGATTTTATCGATTGTGGACTTTCCTTTCCTAAAACCTGGTAAACGGTTTCAGGTGTTCACATATTACGGCAGATAGGGTTTTGTAGGCGATGTGGAGGAGACTTATGCCTCTGTAGTTGGCGCAGTTTAGAGGGTCTCCTTTTTTGTGGATCAGGCAAACGATGCTGAGGTTTCACTCTTCAGGCATATTTTCTTCCGACCAGATTTGGCTTATGAGTTGGTGGATGTTACTTACCAAGTCATATCCGCCGGTTTTAAAAGGCTCGGCGGGAAGGCCGTCAAATCTGCAAGCCTTAGTAAGCTTGAGTTAAGATATTGATAATCCTCACTTCACTCAGGTCGGGTGGTTGGCAGTTTTTGCTGTTGTTGCCAATATTGAATGAATCTTCGACATTCTATGCTGGTGGTATGGTGTTAATCGAGAGGTTTAGGGATACGCGTTGCGCGAAGGTCTTGGCGGTCTCTTGCTATTGCAGTCTTCGACGAAGCCACAACAAGGAAGGACATACGCGAAGCTGTAAAAACCCAATACAAGCTCAGCGACATGCCCACGAAACTGCAACAATCCATAGAAATGCCCATAGATTTACACAAATTCCTACTCGAAGCTTGCCAGCAAAACATCGCCGAGGAGATGCTTCGGCTAGGAAAAATAAAAATCGGATGGGTGAACTTAAGGTTCCGAGAGCGGAAGACATAACTACGTGCTTTCCGCTTGATCACACAGCTCGTTACAGAAAAATTGAGATAAACCGATCCAAGCAGAAGCAGCCAAGGAAATGTGGTGGAGAAGGACACATTGCTAAATGATTTGCAGTAAAGACCCTGTGCTCCTTTTTTTTTTGCAAAAAAGAACACCTACACAATCGAGGGAAAAGTATATTCGCCGAAATTCGCCGACTCAAACAGACAACGAGAATCAACACTTTCAATAAACGGTGGCGAGTACATAGGCTATTTGTGAGAAGATGGTGCATTTGTCATTAGCAGTGTTCCAACGGGCAAGGCATGTTGTTGGTTGCAACAAATGTCCTGTCGTGAATATTGCTCCGATCAACACGAACCACTGCGCGACTGCCAAAACTCTGCTAGCCCAGATGAGTAAGCAAAAGCAATTTGACGTCGTCATGATCAGAGAACCATGTTAAGTGGATGTATGTGGATAAATGAAAAAAAGTGAACCTTCTCATCAGGCTGTTATTTTTGAGTTCAATAAGGAAAAACACCCATAACGTGTCTAAATCACTCGCCCAAATAGGAAGGAAACTGCTTTCGACAAAGAAGTAAGTGTTTGGGGAAATAATTTAAAATTTAAAATTTATTTTTCTGTGCGGCAGTTCATCGCACTCACCATCGCGCCACTGAGCCCGTCGAGTGTTTGAGGAACTTGTAAAAAAATACTCAATTGAGACTGGGGACAGCGGATAGCCTATCCTGACATTGGGGTTCGGAGCGTTCGAATGCGTTCCCCAATTCAAGAGCAGATTGAATAAACATCTGCAAGCTTCAGCCCGTCCGAAAAATTACATTAAACGGCGTAGTTTTGTATGAACTGCTATGTAAAAAAAAAATAATTGTCGTATGTGAGACGACTCCGACCGATACGAGGCTCTTTCTTTCAGGTGGCAATTCACTTACAAAGATTTACTATTTGGTGTGGATTTCCGGCGACAATGGTGACCGCCATCAGCATCACCGTTAACAGAAAGCGCTACAGATCAATGATTGAACTATATGGACGTGGACGACATGTGACTCCAGCAGAACAGTATTACATGGCACACAGTGAACGACACAATGGACATTCTGGATGAACGTGCATTGACCACAAATATTGTGCGGTATAACTTCTTCTTGTCGGGTTTTCGGAAGTCCCACGTCCATGCCAATAAGCCCAGGTCCAAGTCCTTTAAAATCAAAATAAATCAGATAACGAATTCATCCGGATCTATGCGGCAGATTCGTTCAAAATTGGGATACTCGGTTACATTTCAACGATATAATCTGCCCTAGCGAGGTATCCGTCGGAGCGGACAATTTTCCGCTACACATACTTCTCAGAGGTTAAAATTCCATTTGAGGTTTGTGTCATCGAAACGCCAATCGCTTTGCTACAATTTGTAAATAATTTCCGCGAAGAATTTCCTTACGCAGGAAATCGGAAAGAGAATTGCACTTAGCTGTCAAAAATTGCCCGAAAACTGCACCTGAACGCACTTCAACGCCATTCGCTGGGATGTGTTACAAAATTTCGGAAAAATATTCCGAAAAGCTTTCCGGAAGAATACTTCGAAACTGAAATCCTCGAAGGGTATGAAATGGGAGAATTTTTCTCTCCGACGGATACCTCGTTAGGGCTGAATACCTCAAAATCGTACAAAATCGGAGAATTTTCCGCTTCGACGGATACCTCGCTTTTGCCATATATCTCTACATAATGGGATACACAAGCCTTCAAACACAAGCCTTCAAACAAAAAAAGTTCGTTAATACCTCTTTCACAGATTTCACTGAGAAACTTGATAAGATAGGCATATTGTCTTAGTCGTTAGTCCAAAGTCTAGAATGTAAAATTTATTGAAAAACTTGTCACCATCATTGGAAGCGAACTTTACTAGTTTGTACAGCCACATAGAAAACTAAAGGTTGGATGCACACAGATCCTGTACAGTGAATGGAACTCTACGTCTCCATCACGCAGTCTTCGACTATAAATATATTGCCGCTCGGTAATGGAGGACAATTACACATACTCACCCGAGGTATCAGCTCGGAACAATTTTCGAAACGCAAGTCAGCTGCAATCGAAACTAAATTTGCTTTAGAGGTATCCGTTGCGATTCAAAATAAAAAATAACATTCAATGGCGTTTGTTTAATTCCGCTCCAATTTTTTGTTGAACAACTTCGGAAGAAAATCAGCGCATAGGTGACAAAAATTGTCGGCTTAACTCATACATACCGTCGGAAGATCTGTTCGAAATGCTAATCAGAACTGATACCTCGGTAGATACCCCGGTTTCAAACAAGTCCGAGAAAATTTTCTTCGGAACCGATACCTCAATAGGGGTGACTCTGTTCTTGAGATATCTTTCTAAGAAAGAAAGAAAGCTACACGGACACTATTACTCGTTTAATGTTCGACACAATTTTGCTCATTACAAGAAATTTACAAGCAAAACAATTAAAGTCTAGATTCCAGTGAGCTTTGTTGCATCGCTAGCTATGAGGGATTAAGATAAAAGAGATAGAGAACATCAGTAGTTTATTATTACATGACAGATGCGTTTCCTGCTGCTTCGGACGTAATATAGAGATGCATTCGGCTGAAATATGGAGATGCATACTTAAACCGAACAAAACGAATGTGGAATACTCTAGAACCAATGTACAGTGGTACTTTATTTTTTCTTATCCCCGATTTCCTTAACGTCCGCGCAGTGCTAAAACATATAAAACCTCTTCAACGCGCGCAAATTATAAAAAAAAAATTGTCTTAGGTAAGGCGTTCACAGAGACAAGGACGTCTTTTATAGTTAGCACCCACAAAGAAAGCATTTCCGTTAGTATGAATGTCTCTCCAGGCTTTTAGTCGAATGAACGAATCGAATGTGTTATCAACCCTGTACTAGACCTAATCCATGCACGATTTCTTGTAAACTAAAATCATCTCCTTTCTCTTTCCAGTTGATTGATGAATTTGGCCTGGAAGCGGATCGCCATTGTCTGCGTTGCCTATTCTCAATTGTAAACTTTACAGATCCAACGTCGACACCATTTCACTGTAAACTACTCGGCATCGAGCTAAACAAACAGTTGAACAAGACTCCCGCGATATCAACTATCTGCTTTTCAGTTGATAATTGTTTTCCCTCGCAAAAGGTAATAAACCCGTTATTTACAAAATTGAATTAAAAAAAAAAAAAACATGCATAACCACACTTCCCTCCCTTTCAGACATTACAACCCTCACCACATCTACTATCACAAATCACACAAGCGACTGGCATATCTAAGTTGACCGAAGTGATTGTTGCCCTCGCCCTCACTCACTCGTCCAATGCGGAGACTCAGACGCAAGCCAGTGAACACCTGAAACGAACGATACCACAACTCGTCGAATCGTACACGAATAACGAGACCGCAACACCAACAGAACGCAGTCTCAACGACATCCTACCAAACATCCTCCAACTCATTCTATCATTATTCACACCGGACACGTGCATCAACTTCGGTCTGAGCACAGAAACCTATCACAAGTTTATCCAGAAGTTGCGGGAGGATTTCCCGCGCGAAGGAGTGCCTCTAATTCTATCGCCCTTCCTGTATCAAACGCATCACCAAGAGGAAATTTCGATTGAAGAAGTTTACGAAAATCTTGCCGAAACACTCACGCAAGTGAACAATATTATGGACACATCCTGGATTAATTTAATCCTAGAAATCGGCTATGAATTCACTTCGACCGTCGACGAGTGCAAGAATCACTTACGCTGCGGACGCGCAGACCTCCAGACACAAGATGTCGCCAAGATTATTGGATTGATGTGCCGCACGCACACCTCCCTACTTGACTGTAATGTAAATCTACCGACACCGGCGAATTTCTGGCCCGGCCAGAATACAAACAACAACAATGCGAGCAACAACAACGATGCCACCAGCACTACGACAGCAACAACAGCTGGCAATCCAGGTGATCCGAAGAAGGACGTCAAAGTGTCGCAAGCGGCCACAGATGCGACACAAACATGGAAACCGGACGTCTTTGTGCAGGCTCTGAAGGAGATTGTCCCCAATTTGAATTGGAAAGATGTTTGCTTTGCCTTGGACCATCACGAGTTCATAATCAAGGACCGCATTGGCCTGAACCTTTTGTTGACCATATTTCGCCTGGGCACACAGTCGAGTGTGTTTCCCACGGAATGCCTGTACCGACACTGGCAGAATGTCGAGGGACAGTTCTCGCTCATCTCGATGATGCTGAAGAACTCGGATTTGTTCTCCTTTGCCGATTACATCTTCACGCCCGTGCCTGTGGAGCTATTGAAGACACCCCCGGAGACGGATAATAAAGAGATTGCCACCTGGAAGTCGTTGCATTTAGTCGAGGTGCTATTGTACCTTGGTGATAACGGTCCTTACAACCAGGTAACGGAGATATTTAAGTTCCCAGCACAGCATTGTCCGGATGTCTTGATATTGGCTCTACTACAACTCACAACGCCAATAACCGGCTTTCGACAGGAGCTGTTCAATAATCTGATTCCGACGTTCATCGCGAATCATCCCAACTCAGGTGTTATACTGCACCACGCCTGGAACTCGTCGAACTTCAACAACCACCTACGTCCGACGATAATGCACGCTATGTCTGATTACTATCTACGTGGCGAGAATGACCAATCGAGGTTGTCGCGTATTTTGGACGTGGCGCAGGACCTGAAGGCCCTCTCTAGTTTATTGAACGCCCGAAGTTTTCTGTTTGTCATTGATTTGGCTTGCTTGGCATCGCGTCGCGAATACCTTAAGCTGGAGAAGTGGCTCAGCGATAAAATACGCGAGCACGGAGAACCATTCGTGCAGGCGATCATAAAGTTTCTACAACGCCGTTGCCCACAGATTACCGGCGCCAAAGTGCCCGAGGACCAAATCCCAAAAGCTGCCCAGCTTCCTCATGAAACACTCACCACGATGTTGACGTGTTTGCAGTCGTGTACGCCCAACGTTGCGCAGGACCTTTACGATGTGATTATCCAAATGACGTCTAACTGCAATTTAATTGCAAACAAAGCGCGCCAACAGCAACCGCCACCCCCGGGCGTGATTCGTACACATCGCGGGATTGAACAGGCTCCGTTCAACGCGAACTTGAACGCCCAGCAGATGTTTGGGCCCTCAGTGGACACACTGTCAAACCTGAGCACGAATATCGCCGGCCTAAACCTGGGCGGTCCCAATGGAACCTTCAACTTTGGAAATGTTCTCGGGAATCTGGTGTCGCCAGCTTCTCCTTCGAGAATGATGAATGCTGCAGCCGCTGCTGCGTCAAACAGCCCCTACCCTATGGCTATGGCCTTGCAAGCGCCACCAAACGTCAACAACATTGGCCGCATTCCGCCGACTCAGAATGCCAATCAACCCATGATTGCGGATCTGGGCCAGCCAGTGTCCAAAGAGGTGGAGGACGAAGCCAACAGCTACTTCCAACGCATTTATAATCATCCACCACACCCGACGCTGTCCATTGACGAGGTCTTAGACATGCTGCAGCGCTTTAAAGAGTCCAACATCCGCCGCGAACAGGAAGTCTACCAGTGTATGCTGCGTAATCTCTTTGAAGAGTATCGCTTCTTTCCGCAGTACCCAGACAAGGAACTTCAGACCACCGCACAGCTGTTTGGTGGAATTATTGAACGCAATCTTGCGCCGACTTGCTTCACCCTCGGCCTGGCATTGCGATGTGTCTTGGATGCTCTGCGCAAGCCCGTCGGTTCGAAGATGTACTACTTTGGCATAACCGCTCTGGATCGCTTTAAAAATCGTCTCCGTACGTACAACAAGTACTGTGAGTTTATTCGATCGATTCCGCACTTTCAGGAGTTCCCACCACTGCTCATCCAGTACGTGGAGTGTGGCTTCATGGAGCAAGACCCGCCGACAAAGGTGCAGGGTAGCATCCTTCCCGGTTCAATGCCGCAGATAATGCCCGGTCAGCAAGGAGGACAGCAGGCTGCCCCCGATTCACTATACCGCAGCAACTCGGTGACTGGCAACATTGTGACAACACCAGCACAGCAGAAACCGATGGCCATCTCACGGGTGAAGTCCATCGCCAACGCTACCAACATCGACACACTGCTTGTGGCCAATGAAGAGAAGATTACCGTACCCCCAGAGGGCGTACAAGATAAGACGGCTTTTATATTCAATAACCTTAGCCAGCTGAACATTCCTCAGAAGTGTGAGGAGATAAAGGAGATCATGATCAAGGAGTACTGGCCGTGGTTGTCGCAGTATCTAGTTCTAAAGCGCGCCTCGATGGAATTCAATTTCCATTCGCTTTACTTTAACTTTTTGGACGCACTCAAGAATCCCGAGATTAATAAGTACGTGACTAAGGAGACACTGCGCAACATTAAGGTGTTGCTGCAGTCGGATAAGGGCATTGTGAACTTCTCCGACAGGAGTCTGCTTAAGAATCTCGGCCATTGGTTGGGTATGATGACGCTTGGACGCAATCGTCCCATTTTGCAGGTGGATCTAGATTTAAAGTCCCTGCTGGCCGAAGCGTATCACAAAGGGCAGCAGGAGCTGCTATTTGTCGTACCATTCGTGGCGAAGGTGCTCGAATCCAGTTGCAAGAGTAAAGTGTTTAAAAGTCCCAACCCATGGACTATGGCGATCATGAATGTCCTAGGCGAGCTGCACCAAGAACCGGAGCTCAAGCTGAATCTAAAATTCGAGATCGAGGTTCTTTGCAAGAATCTTAACATTGAGCTGAGCAAGTTAAAGCCAATCATCTACTTGAAAGATCCCAGCCGCTCTATGAATATCGAGCATCAAATGTCCAAGCCAAAGGTAATCGAAGCGCCGCCACAACAGCAGGCGATAACGCAACAGCAAGCAGCGATCGTTCAACAGCAGGTGATTAGCCAACAACAGGCGATAACTCAAGCGATTACTCAGCAGCAGGCAATAGTCCAACAACAACAGCATCAGCAGCAGCAACAACAACAGCAGCAGCAGCAGCAGCAACAGCAACAACAACAGCAGCAGCAACAACAGCAGCAGCAACAACAGCAGCAACAACAACAGCAGCAGCAACAGCAACAACAGGTGCTAACCAACAACATAGACGTCGAACAGGCCATGGTGATGAACAATTCAACAACCAATCCATCACCTAGCATCAGCATTGAAAGTACCGGACAATTGGCCCTAAGTCCTCCAGAGCCGCGCTTTAACTACGTCGACATAAATGTGACCAACTTTTCGTTGATTGCCCAGCATGTTGTCATTTCGCAGAACATTGCAATTTTTCACACGAATCCAGCCTTGAAGCATATTGTCCTGAATGCCATTGAGCGCACCATCACAGATTGGCTGCAGCCAGTCGTCGATAGGAGCGTCCGCATTGCATCGAGTACAACTGAGCAAATTGTGCGAAAAGATTTCGCTTTAGATCCGGATGAGACACGTATGCGCACCGCTGCCCACCAGATGGTACGCAATCTCTCCGCGGGAATGGCAATGATTACGTGCAAGGATCAGATCACCCAAACACTAAACGGCAACATCAGGAAGGCGTTTATGTCTGCCATAACCGGTGGGCCACAGTATCAAGAGATTGACGCTGCCGCCATTCAGCTGACCAACGATAACGTGGAACTAGCCTGTGCCTTTGTTCAAAAGACGGCTGCCGAGAAAGCTACCCCCGAGGTAGATCGCCGCCTAGCCACCGATTTCGAAACCAGGAAGATGGCACGCGAGGAGGGAAGGTAAGCACCTAAATGTTTGGTAGACCCTGTTTCTTACGTTTTAAATTTTTTAGACGTTATGTTGATGCCGAAACTTTGACCTACCAGTCGGAGCGAATGCCCGAGCAGGTACGTCTTAAGGTAGGCGGGATACCAGCAAACCAATTCGCAGTGTACACCGAATTTGCCCGAAACATTCCTGGCTTCCAGCCGATGTCGGAGCGTGATGCAGCCCTCTTTCTTCCAAAGACCACACTACCTGTTAGTGTCAATGTAGGTATAACGTGACAATTTTCCTTTCAGTTGCTGTAATAAAGTGTGTTTTCAGGAGGTTAACTTTGGCAACGATGAACTAGGCCATATGTACACCGAGCTAGCGACACGTATGGAGGGATTCCTCAACAACACCGTCAACGTGTCAACACTTCAAGTGCAAGCGAACAAAATGCACGCACTCCTCACTGCACTGATGGTCACGCGACGCATTCGCGACAATGACAGCGCCTTGAACCTCCTCAATCGTGTTGTTGAGGGTCTGGTGGAAGGTCTGGTAAACATCCCAGAGCATGAGGTGCATATGAAATTGTATCGCGATGTGCATTTGCGCATCTTGAGCCTGCTACAGACAGCCTTTGGAACCGTGGCCACAGAACGGGCCGTGGCCAAGTGTATTTTTGAGATCCGTGAAGACATCCGCTGGAATGTGGAAGCCATCAAGTTGCTCATCTCATCGCACATGGTTAACATACAGCAGATGGATATTCTCTTGCGAGACGCCATGGACAATGGCAACAACTACATGGCTGTGACATTTGCAATGCAGCTAATGGAACGCTTGCTGGTCGACGATCGTCCAAGTCACATTGTTCCCGAGTCCGAGTTCATTGGGACCATCGAGATGTTGGCCCGTCTGCCACAGCACCGTCATCGCTACCCCGAAGGCCTTACACACATGATTGAGATGTTGTGGGGAAACCACGACTCTAGCAACTTTATGGCCGAACGTTACTCTACAGGAGCAACACAGTTCATTCACACCACCTTGGCTCATGTACGTCTAGGTCTTGCCACTAGATCGGCCGCCCACTGACGATCAAATACTAATCCAATTTTTTTTTTTCTTAGGCTAATGAATGCGATGACCCACCAGGGCTGCTGGAGAAGACCGAATTTCTACTCAAAGACTGGGTGTCGATCTACTCGCAGTCGAACAACCTCTCACGCGAGACGAAGAACTTTGGATCATTCGTACAAAAGATGAACCTCTATGGGATCCTGAAGACAGACGATTTGATTACTCGGTTCTTCCGGCAGGCCACACAATTCTGCATCGACTTGGTGTACAGGGTCCTAAACGATCCGGCACACAACCCTGCGGTGGCAAAGACAAAGATCTTCCATTGGATCGATGCGTTTGTCCACTTGATTGCGCTGCTTGTCCGACACTCGGGCGACCAGGGCAACCCTACAACGAAAATCAACTTGCTGAACAAAGTCCTAGGCATTGTGCTGGGTATCCTGTTGCAAGACCAAGAATTACACGGCAGCTCATTCCAACAGTTGGGCTATCATCGATTCTACATCATGCTCTTCCTGGAGTTGAGCTCCCCCGATGCAGTGCTCGAGAGTCTGATGCAGAGCATTGTGACCGCCTTCTCGCACACATACCACCTTTTGAATCCATCACGTGCCGCTGGTTTTTGCTACGCCTGGCTAGAGCTGATTTCACATCGCATCTTCCTCGGTCGTATTTTGGCGCAGATCCCACAGCAAAAAGGTTGGCCACTATATGCCCAACTCCTGATGGACTTGTTCAAGTATTTGGCGCCGTTCCTGCGCAACGCTGAGCTGGCCAAGCCCGTGCAAGTACTGTACAAGGGCACGCTGCGCGTGTTACTAGTCCTGCTACATGATTTTCCTGAATTCCTGTGCGACTACCACTTTGGTTTCTGTGATGCCATCCCTCCAAACTGTATTCAAATGCGCAACATTATCCTGGCGGCTTACCCCAGGAATATGCGCCTCCCGGACCCATTCACACCGAACCTTAAGGTCGACATGTTGCCGGACACGGCAACAGCTCCAAAGATTTTCTCCAACTATGTCGTCAACATTCAACCGGCGAACTTCAAGAAGGACTTGGACTCGTATCTGAAGGCCCGTGCTCCAGTGACCTTTTTGTCTGAGTTTAGAAGCCATCTGCAGATCTCCAATGAGCCCGGTTCACGGTATAATATCCCGCTGATGAACGCACTTGTGCTGTACGTTGGAACGCAAGCTATTGCGCACATTAGGTGAGTTTAGTAACGCAGCAACAGTTTAACATGAGATTTTTCTAATCGTGTGCGTATTTATTTTTATTTTCAGGAGCAAAAACTTCGTTCCAAACACTTCGAACATAGCACACAGTGCCCATATGGATATATTCCAGAATCTCGCAGTGGATCTTGACACAGAGGGACGTTATCTATTCCTGAATGCGATTGCCAATCAATTGCGCTACCCGAACATACATACGCACTACTTTAGCTGTGCGGTGTTGCATTTGTTTGCCGAGGCTAACTCTGAGGCAATTCAAGAGCAAATCACACGTGTCCTCTTGGAGCGTATGGTTGTGAATCGTCCACACCCATGGGGATTGTTGATCACCTTCATAGAGCTGATAAAGAATCCCATTTACAAGTTCTGGGATCATGACTTTGTGCACTGCGCACCGGAAATTGAAAAGTGAGTTTTGTGTTTGTTTTTTTTTAATGGAACTTTCAAAATAGTTAAGGCTTTGGAACATAAAACGAACTCTGTAGGTACCTGTTATGAGGAGTCTTCAGACGAACCTGGAATTTCTGAAGGCTACGTGCAGCAGATGATCATGCATTTGTATGAAATAGCAAAGACAAGAGTAAGATTAGAGGCATATTCTTGCTGTGCTTTGAAATAAACGAAACAGCTTGACTGGTGATCGCTGGTTGCCCCGAAAGTAACAACACAAAGTTTGTTCACTGCATCACCTCTTGCGAAAATCTGACAAACAACAAAAAGTATGCAACTCTCGTTACTTACTTAAATGGGCACTACAGTCCTGAAAAACCATCATGCCTCTCCATTTAGCTAACTGCCTCCAGTTGCCCCCTTTATGTTGGTTGAGGTCGGTTTCTACTTATGCGCCGGGTCCTTTTCTACAGGGCCCGATGTCAGGATGGAAATAAAACGCGAATTGATGTATTGGTGTCCATTCGTTATACATGTCCTAGCCATCTTAAAAATCAAATGAAGAATTTATTTATTTGTCTCCATAGCACGTCTACACAAGCGGGACGGAAGAATTTTCCTCTCAAATCTACCAAAGATTTCGTCGCTTTTGGTGCGGTCCATGTTTCACTGCCGTAGAGCAGATCTCCTTAGTAGTTCAAGTAAGGACTTTACTACTCAATCACATTAGTCCGAAGAAACAGCGGTTGACAACAGTAATTCTTCGTTTAATTCTTTACGAAATGTTGTTGTCAGAGTTAATTGCGGAGCCGAGATAGACAAAGTCCCTTACTAGCTCAAAGTTATATCTGTCAATGGTGACGTTCTGTCCCATTCGTCAATGTTGTGTGTCATTTCGTTTTGACAGCATATACTTGGTCTTACACTCATTTATTGCTAAACCCATTTTTTCCGCTTCCTTCTCTATACTAGCAAACGTGGCTATGACATCACGTTGAGTCCTACCAATAATACCAATAATTTTTGGAAAATTGTACCTCTGGTGTTGTCTCGTGAGTTTTGCATCTCCTTTTTGTCTGTTTTTTGTGGATCGGGCAAACGATGCTGAGGTTTAAATCTTCAGGCATTCTTTCATACAACCAGATTTGGCTTATACCAGATTTGGCTTAGAGGTCCAATTTCCAACCACTTTTTCCAGCATTTGGGGCCGTAATTCGACAATAACGCCACGAATGTTTGGCTTCCAAGTCCGCTAACGTTTCTGGTTTGTAGACGAGCGATATAAAAAAAAAAAATTGATGGCGCAACAGGCTCGTTAGTACCCAGGACCTAGCTTTTTTCTCACAACCATTCATGTGTGCTTACTTCTTGCACGATGACGGGACCTGCTGTTTTCTTCCGAATTCGAACGGCTAAGTTGAGATAAGCTTTTCATGATAATTGATACTACTCGGATGATTTGTCAGATCATCACGAGAGGAGGGCCAGTGAAAAATCATTTAGGTGTTGCTACGGCTGGGAATCGAACCCAGACCTTCTGCGCGGCAGTTCATCGCACTAACCATCGTGCCACTGAGCCCGCGATATCCCCAAAGAATATAATCCAATGGTGTCAAACAACACAATCTTGGTGACCAATTGCCAGTTCCATTTCGCGAAATTATGCGCTCATCGAATGTTTCCTTCAATAAATCGATTGTGACGTGCGTTGTGTGGCATGTAGCGCCGTCTTGTTGGAACCACATCTCATCCACATTCATGCCATCCAATTCGGGAACAAAATAGTCGGTTATGATGGCTTATGGTGGTTGTTATGGCCGTCTCCATTACCGGTAACGACTCTCCAGCATCATTTTGGAAGAAGTATGGCCCAATGTCTCCAACAGCCCATATAGCACACCCAACAGTCAGTTTTTGTGGATGTAATGGCGTCGTGTGGATTCTTTTCATTCCAAATGCGGGAATTTAGCTTGTTGACTGAACAAAATTTTGCGATGAAAATCAGCATCGAGATCAATCTCATTTTTGGCCCATACACCAAAATCACGGCGCATTGCATGGTCTCTCGGCTTTAATTCTTGCTTAAGCTGGAGCTTGTAGAGTCGTAAGCCATTATCTTTGCGCAGAATCTTCATGAAGTTGATGACAAAGTTCCTATTGCTGTGCACGGTGGCGAATCGATTCATTCGGGTCTTTTTTAACACTTTGCTCTACAGCGGCAATTGTTTCTTCGGTGCGCACTGTCTCTGCGGATGCGTATTATCACTGAGTAAACGTAGTGTGGAAACGATCCATGGTTAACCGAATTAATTGCTCTGATGGACTATTATGTTGACCATAAAATCGCCGGAGCTTGCGGTTAACTTCGCGAACTGAACCATTATGTTCGAAATAAATTTGCACGATTTGCAAGCGTTGTTCATTTGTCAACCTGTTCATGATGAAATGGCAAACCAAACTGAACATAAATTACATTAGAGTTGCCCGATTTGACCACAAAATGTCAGTTTTATCTCTATTCGAAATACCAAACTCTAAAAAAAAACACCCGTTAGAAGATGGATGCGGACGACCACTTCCTTAACTCTGCGAACACATGCAATTTGTATTGTACGACCATGATAGCTTTTCGCTTCGAATAGTTAAGTTTTCATTCACTTTTGCGCAAGTGAGTCTTTCTCTTTCTTTTGTTCTTTCATACAAAAATATGACATTTCACTGCAACAGCTGTGTACGTTTGAATGTGTAAATTCATAAGCAAGACATTTTTTTTTTGTTTGCAAAACGACTTCTACTCTGACAATCGCTTCCATTCACAAAAGTCTATTATGGGCAACTTGAGTAATTGACAGTACTGGAGAAAACTTAACGTAGCATTTTGACATTAGCTTCCGATTGCTTTCGACTATTACCCGGGGGGTCTACACGAGTAATATTTATTTTGGATATCCAAAGATAAACCGTACCCATGAGTTCTCTTTCTAAAGTCTGGATATGGTGATCTTATGTTCATGAACCAGTCATTAGTAATAAGTTTAGTGTATCAACTTTTATAAGCCAATGTAGTTGGTAAATGTTGCAGTTTTAAATAATTTGGAGCATTATTCCGAACTGTAATCGTTCAAGTGGCCTAAACTTGCAGCTCTTGGGATTGCCTGTGAAATCGTGAGAAAGAATAACTTCGTTGTCACCTTAACTTTCTGCCTTTCAGCTTCAACAACGTTAAGATAACCCGTTTTAATACTTTATGTTCTGTAACCGGGAGGAACCCACCGATAGATCCAACACTCCCGAAAACGGAGGACAGACCCAGCACATCCAAATCCTAAAGAGAGGTCCTCAAGAAGTCCAACTTCAAAACAAACTTGACAATGCCCCAAGGAAAAGTCTTCACCAAAGACTGACTGAATACCAGGCCACTAGGAAAATAATATTTGGAGAAGAGATAGCAATGTCGGTGGAGAATACAAGGAGGTATAAAAAGATTAGGAAGCTCAGGGAAAATGTGCAAAATGTAGACGAAGGAAAAGAAACATTATAGCGACAGTAATAAACATGACAGGCGACAATAGGCGTTACGCAAAGGTAATAATAGAAGGAGAAGAGCTCCTAGGCCTATTGGATAGCGGAGCATAAATAAGCTGCCTAGGCAAAGGAGCGTAAGAATTTTTAAACAAACGGACTCCAATGCACAGACAAAACGTAATACCAAGACGATCTGCCCAGAAGACTAACGAACGATATACAGGACAACCACGACCAAGTACGCCTATTACAAGACAAATAAAACCAAACAGACACGAACAACGTAGCAACACCCATGCAGAGGACGAACCAGAGACAAATACGATGCACAAGATAATCTCTAGTGCTGCTGGGGAGAACCAGCCGGAAGTCATGACGTTCTTTGCAGAGACGATGGTGACCTTTCAGGAAAACCTAAAGTTCGTCATCGAAAAGATATCCACGAGAGAACTCTCAGTAGCAGCATGAAGTGAGTCACCCACGCCGACTATCAGATCGACATGACGTGACAAAATACAACGCAACTGACTTGATGACTGACGTGAATTTCTTTGACTGGAGGGAGAATTTTAGAGGCTATCACTCACAGATTTGGCTCTTGCTCCTACCATGAACATCAGGCATATCTCGAAGGCTTAGCGAACCATTTATCGGTGAGGGATATAGGGAACATTCGTATAGCGATTAGGGTTTGATTGTGTTTCCATGGAGTTGAGTGAAGTAGCTTGTGTCATACATTGAACAAGTTATGATGCAAGCTCTTCGATTCGCGGTCTAGCTTCGCGATACGTTCTCGGTTATCTCACCGGTAGTGGCATAAGCTCTTGTGAAGTGATTTCTTTCCTCTTTTCCCTATCATTTTTAGTCCGTCCGCAGTCAATTTAAAGTAGCTTTCTTCCTCTTTTTCTTTTGTTATATTTTTCGGCACCCACAAATGTTAGTCGAACAGGTTGTGTGTGGTGAGTGGGCAAGAACTACCACGTCCGACGAGCTGAAGCTGAGCAACCACAAGCGTGCCATGCCCTACTCACCTCCACTAAAGATGCCTCTGTGGCCCGACCCTAACTCCTGACAGTTCGTTATGAATGAATGAAGAATGTTAAAACAATTGTTAAATGATATAAAACGCAGATTTTGTATTAGTGTTTACCAAAATTTTTACATTGTCACTCAAGATTTGTATACAATCCCCTTTATCCTCCTCTTAGGTCACTGACAATGGCAACTACATTACAACCACATTCTTTGACTTTGCCAAATGGCCGTTGTTATTTGACAATCAAAGCCATAAAAAACAGGTTGTTTCCATTTGGCGATTAATCTTACGGGAGGTAATAAAAAACGAGATTCAATAGCTCACAGAAGAATTCATATTTACCTCTTAACATTGCCCCCTGTACATAAATAGCGGGAGCTAATGTGGTATCTGAGGGCTTTTCGAACTTTCATTTCATCAAAACTTAGACAACAATTTTTCTGCGCCTCGTCAAGTTGCGTTGCTGCCGACAGAACCCTGATTACCGGGTTCAATTATTCCCGGGTGAAATGTCGACTTTGTGTGCCCAACCTTGCAATGTTCGTTCCTTAATAGTGTTTACGCTTGTCAAATAAATCGTAATGGATTGCGCTATATCCGCTTCAGACCACTGAAGACGTTTTATGTCATTCTTTAGTTTATTGACCAGACCTGATGTTACAATAATTTAGATTCATATACTTACTTAAGTGGCGCTATAGTGGGACTCAACCAACATGTCTCTCCAATTAGCCCTGTCCTTAGCTAACTGCCTCCAGTTGCGCACTCCAAGTTGGTTGAGGTCCGTTTCTACTTGTGCGCGCTACTTAAGACGAGCTCTTCCTCTACTGCGTCAGACGTGAGGTTGGGAATCGAATACTGCGAGCCGGAGTTCCATTTATTGTACATGTCCTAGACATCTTAAACGTCCAATGCGGAGTTTTTTGACCAGAGACATGTAACTGTACAGCTCGTATAGTCCTTGGTTGAATCTTCGTCTCCATAGCCCGTGAACGCAAACGGGACCGAAGATTTTTCGAAGAATTTTCCTCTCAAATCGACCAAGGATTTCTTCATCCGCTTTTGGGAAGGTCCATCAGGATCTTATATAGGATCTCCTTAGAAGTTCGAGTGAGGGCTTTACTACTGAATTGTCTTCTTAGCCCGAAGAAACAGCTGTTGGCAAGAGTAATTCTTCGTTTAATTTCTGACGAGATGTTGTTGTCAGAGTTAATAGCGGAGCCGAGATAGATAAAGTCTCGTGCTACCTTGAAGTTATATCTGTCAATAGTGACTTTCTGTCCAATTCTTCGATGTGGTGTGTCCTTTCCTGTTGACAGCATATACTTCGTCTTGCCCTCATTTTTTCCGCTTCCTTCTTTATACGTTGGGTCCTACCAATGATGTCAACATCGCCGGCGTATGCTAGTATTTGTACACAGATTTTTTGAAAATTGTGCCTCTGGTGTTGGCTCGTGAGTTTTGCACAATTTTCTTAAGAGTCAGATTGGAGAAGTCACATGACATCGCATCGCCTTGCCTAAATCCTTTTTTGGTATCGAATTTGTCGGTGAGGTCGTTTCCGACCCTGATGGAGCAGCTAGAATTCTCCATCGTCATCCTACACAAACGGACGAGTTTGGGCGGTATACCAAAACTAGACATGGCTCTGTATAGTTCGTCTCTATAAATGCTGTCGTATGCGGCTTTGAAATCGATGAATAGGTGGTGGGTATCGATTTGGACTTCTTGGGTTTTTTCCAGGATCTGCCGAAGTGTGAAGATTTGATCGGTTGTGGACTTTCCTGGCCTAAAACCACACTGATAAGGGCCGATCAGGTTGTTGGTAAACGGTTTCAGGCGTTCACATATTACGGAAGATAGAATTTTGTATACGATGTTGAGGAGACTTATGCCTCTGTAGTTGGCGCAGTTTAGAGGGTCTCCTTTTTTGTGGATCGGGCAAACGATGCTGAGGTTCCATTCTTCAGGCATACTTTCTTCCGACCAGATTCGGCTTATGAGTTGGTGGATGTTACTTACCAAGTCTTTATATAGCTCGGAGGGAAGGCCGTCATTTCCGGCAGCCTTATTAAGCTTCAGTTTAGATATTGCTATCCTCACTTCACTCAGATCGGGTGGTTGGCAGCTTTCGCTGTCGTTGCCAACATTGAATGGTTCGTTCTGCCTGACAGCGGAATGTTGTTCGTCATCGCCGTTTAACAGTCTGCAGAAGTGGTTCATCCATATTATCAGCATCGACTGTGTCTCAACTACGATATTTCCTTGTTCATCTCGACAGGATTCTGTTCGAGCCTTGTATCCTTGGCTTTGACGTTTTACACTTTGGTAAAACTTGCGAACATCTTTCCTGGAGTGGCACCTCTCTATATCCTCGATCGCGCGCTTTTCTTCCTCTTTTATGAAATAATTAATGAAATACCGCGTGGAAATGTGTGAGAATGTAGTGAAAAATGTGCTCATAAGGGTTTGCTCTTGTTAGACGTAACAGAGGCGGACATTTATCTGATATTGTATTCCATACATAATTGCCGACATTAAATAAAACATTTATCAATACAAGGTCCATTCGCTTTCATTTAATCAAAAATTATAAACAAACGAAGTAGTATACCTTCCCGGCGGACACCCTGTAGAAGTGAATATCCGCTGGTCATGGCCTTCCTAAGCAAAAAATGCTCAAAGCGAAATCTTATAATATATCATTCATGTATAGTTCAGCCTTTATTCTGTCACCTGGGTACCCGGCAAAAAAAAAAAAAAACTTACTTTTTATGAAGCTTTACAATATTTCAGTCTCCACTCCACATTGGCCCTGTTACTAATCACATCTTTTAACTTTCCCCCTTGCAGCCTCTTTAAATCCGTTGCCCGCTCGTGCATGGTCAAACCGAATCACCCACAACAGATCTCGAATTTAGATGGTGAAATCCAGGAAATCAATTAACCAACGCTTTCCTGTGCAACGAAAATAAGAAGGAAATCATCCTATCATGGCCTAAGATAATAAAAAAAGGACAACAGAAATTATTTTGTTTACATTATTTAATTTTGTAAGTAACAATTAAAGCGTAGCAATGAGAAAATAAATCAACAACAACAAGCTTAATAATAAATTGGTGTATGATAAATAAAATTACAAAAAAAAAACTTAACAAAGTCCGAAATAATTGTAAAGAGAAACAAATTTAAAGCATAACATCTAAGTAATTACAAAATAAGTGTAATTACCAAGAAAACAATTTTTAAAACCAACAAAACAAGTGAATATATGTAATAAAAGAACAAAAAAAATCTAATTTGTCGTTGATCATCTCAATTAAATTAAAAAGAACATAAATTAATGCGCCTAAAACATATATAAGAATCAGCAACAACAAATTATTATAATAAAACTCTATGTAAATATTTAAAATGGTAAATAATATACAAATGAAGCAAAATGGTTACAATTACACCCACACATCTATATATATATATAAAATGTGATCGAATTAATTTTATTTACTCTTTCTTTCTCTATCTCTCTTTACATCTATATACATCTCATATAATTTGTATTTCCATGTTATTTTCGTTACACATATGTCGTTTTTTTTCCCATTTATATGCTTTTATTAATGTAACAGAGATCTACCGAAATCGATGGAAAAAAAAACGATAACGAGGAAAATTATTATTGAATTTGTGTTCTCATATTGAATTAAGCAACAGGACGAAAAGTCCTTTACCTACAGAGTTAGATTTTTATATATATACAAAAATGAAACAATACACGCATTGTATAGACATTTTACAACCAACAACAGCATTGTCTAACTAGGATTTAGTTTTGTTCAAGTTACATGCGCCCATGATTAATTTTATACATACACGTATCTATTTTTTGTTGTTTTTGTTGCGGTACATTTTTAATTTAAAAAAAAAACCAAAAAAAAATGGTAGAAACTTACTTTTTAAATTGGGTAAATTCTTACAGTAGGATAATTTTTGAATGTAAAGCTGTAATTGTAAAATCAAATGAAAACAAACAAAAAAATTGAAAACAAAAAACGCAAAAAAATAGAAAACACGAAAAATGGAAAAGAAGATGAAATTTAAATATTATAAGTTACTCTACTAATATAAAAATAATAATAGCAAAAAATATTAAACATTGATGTTTCATTTTGGTACTAGTATTCCTATTTCAGGGGCAAAATTTTATAACACGAATAGATATCGTTGAAATCACTTCGGGTGTTTTCAAAAACGTCTGCCTAACTAAGATCTGCGTTAGACGTGTTCATAAAGTCGATTTTTGATCGAACAGACCCAGGTGAAGTGCAGAAGATATGTTCATAAAAGTCGTAAGTCTCATCAGCATCTGTCAGATTGTGCATCCATATTTTTTTTTGACTGTAGAAAGTCCAGGAAATAAAGAAAACAAATCTTAAGTGCGAAAAAAAAACGTTCATTGACAACATTTTTTTTAAATTGATTGTGTCAATATCATTTTTTTTAATAGAAGAAGAAGCTGCACTATGGGATGTGGCGAAAACTAAGCTATCAATTCATAAAATAATTCTGATGTGAAAAAAAAAGAATTCAATTCTGGGAACAAGAAAAAAAATCATCGTAGAGGACATTAATCAGATGAGAAGGCTACAATCCGCTGTCCTTATCGTTTAATACCCTATCCCATCCCATCCTTAAAATAAATATCAACAAAATGTCGGCTTTTTGGCGATGAAATATAGAAAATGTAATTGTCACAACATTTTGTTCGGAAAGTTTATCAAAACAACGTTTTTCGCCCGGTTATGCAATGAGGTAGTGTACAGAAATGGTTTTTGTTTGAACACACCTCCAAAAAGTAGGAGTGGGTTAAAATGATATATGGAAGGAATTTTTATAATAATATTACCAACGCCAAATTTTGTTTCATCAAAATGAAAGTTTTGCCGAAAAACGTTTTTTTACTGAAAACGCCCCCAAAAAGTGGGCGTGGCAAAAAATGTTGTACGAAAAAAATATAGACATTAGGATTGTCTAGATATGATGTTCATATACTTCTTAAAAATCTCTAACGGTTTGGCCTCTTAGCTAGATTCTACATCTCACTTTCACTCGAAATGCAATTGAATCGGTCGAAAATGAAATTTCTGGTTCCACATTCCGCTTTTACCGATTTCAATTTCACATTTTTCGAAATTGCCAAAAAACGAATTTCTATGTTCCACAGTTCGGTTTTATTTATCGTTTTGTGAGTGATTTCAATCCGATCATTTTAGTATCTGTGAACTTCAAATCGTTAGGATGGGCTGGCGCGATTGAAAATGTAAGTGAATAATGTCTGAGTGTAGAATTGTAATTTAGAATGTTATTTAGATATATTCAAACATAAGGTATTTTAACAAGGGTAAAAATAAAAATTTCTCTATGTAATGTGGTTTTGATTTCCGTATTTCTTTATCCGATACGGAAAGTTTGATCCATCTTGTACAAATTTTGTTCTCCAAAACATTGAGAACTGTTTAACACAGTACTACGGCCCAAAGCAAGATCAGAATCTTTTCCAATTGATCTCTGAAAGCTGACTTCGGCAAGGAAATCCAAAACTGTGGCTAACTACAACAAATAAGCAATCGATTATGGTTTTAGATATAGCGCAACATTTTGGAAAGCATGTTTATTAAGTTGATAATATTAAATAATAATGAAATAACAATTAATAATTTTTATTTGAAATTTATCTGTTTTACTTGAGCAGCATCTGCTGTTTCTGAAGGATTAGAAGGATCTCTTATCGTACGCTTATATTTTTTTTTTACTGCATAGTTTAGTTTTTTAATTCCTAACACCGCAGCAATATAAATAACACTCATTATATTTTATAAATCTTGAAATTGATGTAGAATTTCTAAACAAAACATCAAAAACATTATCAAAATAAAAATAATTTTGCAATGTCGCATATGACAGATAGGTAATAGACTATAAGCTGTCATTAATTTCACCAAGGATTTCGAAAACTTTTCGAAGTTATGAAATCGATCGGAATGGTAAACAACAAAAACAAATTCACTCGATTTACAAAGTTAATTTCGCTCTCATTTCACTAGGTTTCTGGAACCTAGCTGTAAAACTACGTTTTTTCTAAATGGAGGACATTTTCTGCTGGGAGCAACAACAAACACGTTTGCCAAATTTCATCATTCTAGCTCAAAATTTAAGGCCCAAAAACTGGTGACAGACGGACAGACATGGCTAAATCGATTCTGAGTCGATCCATATACTTTAAGCTATATCTAGCTAAATTATTTCACTATGAATCAAAACGAGTATGCCCCTATGGGATAGGGTATAAAAAGGTTGATCCATTCTTCTCCCTTGTTATTAATTCAAAATTAAGATTGAGCACAACTTCATTTCATTTCATTTCTAATTTTTGTCTGACGTTTATGAACATTATGTGAATTCTTAAACTTGTACTTAAGCAGGCCTGCACCCGTTCTGCAGAATGAGTGTGTTCATTAATGCAACAAGGAGGAAAGACTATTGGACTAGCGCAGATTTTCGACGTTTATGAAAACAGCCTTCGTTATCGTTGAAATACGATAACATAAAACAATTATGCGGCCGTATCGTGGTATTCGTTAGGAGAGTAATTTTCTACGCAAGGCAAATCCAGTCGGGGAATGAATTTACGTACCCTGAAGCTGCTGTTCAAAAGTTACTGCTTTTTGTTCTCAATGTGTCATCTGTATGACTTTATAATCTTTGGTCATACTTAACTGATAAATGCTGATTTGGTATGATCCTCGTGTGCGATCGAGTATCGAAGTTTGGTATTCCGTCATCAGTGGTCGAGCATAATTTTCATACGGTATGGTTTGTGGTGTCGAGTGGATGCCATTTTGTGTGATGTTTTAAGTTGGTCCCTTATAAACAAGAGTGCTCTCTTATTCACTCTCATTTTTTAATAAAACTGTAATAAGTTTATGTTATGAAATTGTTTCAAGAAATTTTAATTTGTAAAGATGTCTCACAATGTCCATCTTCTGAATCGGAATAATCCATTTAAAAGTTAAGAATTTTTAAATGTTAAATTTTCATAACATTTACAGAAAGCAATACTTTCCACATTTGTTAGCCATCAAACCTCAATGTAGCTGAATTGTGCTAGTACGATTTGTACAATTTTTAATGTTCATTCGATACGTGACCATTCGTTTGCGATCATCCCAATGTAGGTAGTTACATACTTGATCATTCGATAAAGTATGTATTTCACTCACTCTTGGTAAAATTCCGAGCTACGTTGGGTTTCTCATGCATTAACGCAACAAAGCGCTAATAATCAGCCCTGGCAAGGAATCCGGCGGAGCCGACGGTTTTCCGCAACGCATATACTTCGTCAGAGGTTTAAATTACATTCGAGGTATGTTACATTCCCTACAATTCGAAAATAAAATTCCCCGAAGAATTTGTGTCGGAGGAAATCTGTATAGGAATTGCATTTAGCTATCAAAAATTCCACGAAAAATGCACTTGAACGGATTTCAACGCAATTCACCCGGACGCGTTACAAAATGTCGGAGAAATATTCCGAACAGCTTTTCGGAAGAATACCTCAAAGCAAAAATAATCCAAATCGGAGAATTTTCCGCTCCGACAAGCAGCTGATTGTTTGGTGCTTATTTTTTCATTAGGATTTTGCATAAAACACCAATTTTCAACCAAAACTCAACTAAAATTATCTTAAAAATATTTCCGCTAGGAAAAGATGTCGAAGACCATCAAAGCAGATGCAAAAAATGCAACCCATCGCAATGAAACGTAGGCTGCCGATGTGTATTGCGCTTTGTCGGAGAAATGTTCCGAACAACTGATGAAGCAAAATTTTTACAAAATCGGAGAATTTTTCTTTCGGAACGGATACCATGATAGGGCGGATCATTTTAAGTTTTACGTGATTCCTTCTTTCATTTTCGTTGAGCTGTAATATATTTTATTAGTCTGCCAGTGATTTTCCTCAGCTTGATGGAAAAGATTTTTTATGGAAGAAAAAAAAAAAAATTGACATAAATCACTCCCAAATAATCAACGGAATGTGGAGAACAAAAATGTTTTGTTGCAGAAATATGTAAACACACAAGGGAATGTGCACGTTATGCTAGACGAAAGGCGTGTGGATAATTCTCATTTGGTCTGGATTATCTCTAATTCGTCTTCTTGACGAAGACGGTTGAGGTCGTTTCTACTTGTGCGAGCCACTTAAGGCGAGGTCTTCATCTACTGCGTCCGACGTCTGGCTGTCCTAGCCATCTTAAACGTCCAATGTTTATTTTTTTGAGCAGGAGAATATCGCTGTACAGCTCGTATAGTTCTTGGTTGAGTCTTCTTCTCCACAGCCCGTCAACGCAAACGGAACTGAAGATTTTTCGGAGAATTTTCTTCTCGAATCGACCGAGGAATTCTTCATCCCTGGGATGATCAGGGTCTTATATGGGATCTCCTTAGTAGTTCGAGTGAGGGCTTTGCTTTGCTTTGGCAATTTAGTGCCTTCTTAGCCCGAAGAAACAGCGGTTAGGAAGAGTAATTCTTCGTTTGATTTCTAACGAGATGTCCCTTCTACCTCAATGTTATATCTGTCAATTATGACGTTCTGTCCGATTCGTCGATGTTGTGTGTCCTTTCGTGTTGACAGCATATACTTTATCTTGCCCTCATTTACAGCTGAGACCCATTCTTGCCGCTTCCTTCTCTATACTAGCAAACGTTGCTACGACAATACGTTGAGTCCTACCAATGATGTCAATATCCTCGGCGGATGGTAACAGTTGCACCAATTTTTGGAAAATTGTGCCTCCAGTGATAGCTCGGGGGACTTCCACAATCATCTCAAGAATCATATTAAAGAAGTCATAGGACATGGCATTGCCTTGCCTTAATCATTTTTTTGGTATCGAAAGTGTCGTTATGGTCGTTTCCGATCCTGTTGGAGCAACAAGAATTCACCATCGTCATCCTGCACTGACGGACGAGTTTGGGCGGTATACAAAAACTAAACATGGCTTTGTATAGGTCGTCTTTTATAAATGGTGTCGTATGCAGATTTGAAATCCATGAATAGAAGGTTTTTTTCAGGATCTGCCAAAGTGAGAAAATTTGATCGGTTGTGGACATTCCTGGCCTGAAACTACACTGATAAGGCCCGATCAGGTTGTTGGTAAACGGTTTCAGGCGGTAATTCATGCGGAAGAAATGAGAAGGAGACTCTGTATATGGCGCAGTTCAAAGGATCTTTTTTTTGGCAAAAAAAAAACGATACTGAGGTTTATTCTTCAGACATACTAATTAACAAGTTATCTCCGCCGGCTTTATAAAACTTGTTAAGCTATAGTTTGGATATTGCCAAAGATCATAAGGCCCTACAGATGACACACTGCATATAAGAAAAATTGTTCTATGGCGGGTCGTAAAACTGAGGAGACTTTTTGCTTCAGTTTTTGTCAAATCGCTAAGAAGCGCTACAAGATGGAGCTTCCTTTTGTATGATAGGGTCTGCCAGTTACAAAGAAGATAAACTATTGTTTCTTCTTCCTCTTCGTCCATAAAGCTCCTACAGAAGTCATTGGAATGATGGCCTAGCCTTTCTGTCTGTCTGCCTATTAGTGTACGATCTATCGAGCGAAATCCGTTTCTTGGAACTTAAATCCAGCTTTGGCCAAATTTGTTTGGTTATTTGAAAATTCGTGCCAAGACTCCATTTGAGATTTTGTTTGCAGTTAGCATTTTGTGCTGGTAAACTTTTACATGTAGCGATAGGAATACCCAGTGCGACAGTGTCGGGTTCAACTGGTAACTAAGCCCCATGTCTGGTGAATTCGTCAGCCTCACAGTTGCCTGGAATGTCACTTTGCCCAGGCACCTAACATAGGTGAATGTTGAATTGCCTTGACATCTCTTGCAAAGATGAGCGGCAATCTAGGGTTGTCTTTGAATTTGTTGAGGATGATTCCAGGGATATGATGGCCGCTTGGCTGTCTGAGAAAATGCTACTATCCTTGACAGATATTACATTCTCTTTTAGCCAGGATAAAGCTTTTTGGTCGCCATAAGTTCCGCCTGAAACACGCTGCAGTGATCAGGAAGACGGAAATATAGGCTGATTTTAGGCCTGTTGGAGAAGACACCAGCACCCACTCAGTGATTTGTTTTGGAGCCAAAAAATGTACGTAACCATCGGCATTTTTTTTTTAATTAATTAAAATTTAGAAATGTTTGAGCAGCAAATACGTATTTTTAGCGCATGTTCAGCTCTATATCAAGCGTAATACTTGTCTACATTCCTGGGAAAGTTTGTCTGGGTCTTGTCGGCCCACTTTTTTAGATGTCATAATTGAGTTCTTTAAATTTTTTGAGGAATACACTACAACGCGTTGATATTAATATTTTTTTTATTATTCCTGACAACAATCAATTGTTATGACGCAGGGTAAATATCGCCAATTGAATATCAGCTCCCACAGCCTTCATGACTAGGAGTTGGGTCGACCGTTTTGAGGAACGGGGTTCTATGGGCTACAGTGCTGAAAGAGGTGCTCATCGAAATATTCGCACTGAAGGCAACGTGAAAGCTTTGCGTCAGAGTTTTGCAATTGGGTATGTCCAGAATAACATTGCGGAGAATTTTAAATTTTGATCTGAAAATGTAGCCACACAAAGTTCAAGTTGTACATGCACTGCTAATGCATGACACAATTAGTTTCACCAATTTAATTTTGTTAAATAATGCTTTGATTTCGGATGAATCGCATTTCGATTTAATTGGTTATGTCAACAAGCTAATATCCAAGGGTTACAGACCAGCATCAGTAACACCAGATGAAGCGTTTGGTGCGATCTTATGGCCAGAAAAATGATTGACCCGTTTTTGTCTGTAGATATTAATTCAAGTCAATTGAGGTAGGAATTACCTAGCAGTAAAACTTTCTCAATCTCCATTAATTATAATCTCCATCCATTAGTTGTTTCGTCTTATTTTTTTAATAACATCTTCGTCCCATGGATTGAACTTAATTAGCAAAGGTTTGCTTAGGTGTGGAGTATGCATTTTAAATTAATGACCATAATTTAGTTTTTTTTTTCTGGTTTAAAAGTCTTTTAAGCTTAGATAACTCACTCGATATCATTCATTTCATTATGATGAAAACATTCTTTAGCCACCTTGGTCCACTTGGGATCGTTGTTCTGTATAAACTTTAATATTGGTCGCATGTCATCTTCAACAAATGGAAGCATAACTTATGATTTGGACTTAGTCTACAGAACATATTTTGTCCTTAATCCATAAAATTGGATCAACCCAAGACGACGACCAACCCAAGACGACAAATCAGTAAACTCCATCTAACCCTGTTCAAGTGTCTCTGTATGATTTGCGATGAAATGCTTACCCTCGTATTAAGCTAAGCAATGACAAACATGACAGCTTTTCAAATTAGAAATACTCGCGCAAATGTCAAAAGTTAATCACCGATTAGCTACTCAACGTTTACCCGAGGTCTACACGAGCAATATTTCATAGCATGCAGTGTGTCATGGAGACCTCAAATTGTATTCTATGAAAACGTTATTTCTATTTATTGCTCAGTCCATTACTTTCTGTGGATAGTATGCTATGGGCTGTCGTTTCTGTTTGGGATTGTAAGATTGTTTGAGATAGTAAGCAATGGAAATGCCCACCCTACATTTCATAGCATTGTATAATTATTTCTTTCTATGAAAAGCGACAGATAGTAAGCTATCAAATATTCCTCGTGGAGACGCGGTGTTATTAATACTGAGGTAAGTTTTTAGACCTCTGAACTACATTTTCCAAACTTGTTGACATTGGTTTCGTCCGATCATGAGATGTTATTCCAGTCCAAATGCAGTCAACCATCATTTCTATTAGTTTTCCTCCACTAAAGGTATATAGGTACGGAAAAAGTATGGTTGAGAAAGAGCCTGGAATATAAACAGTCTACTAAAAAGCAGACATTACTACCATTCAGAAAATACCAGGCAAAAAGAGGGTGTAAAGCTGTGACATCTGTGGTATAGTAAACAGACACAACGACTATTCGGATGCGGATTGTTTATAAGTTCCAGACTTAGGCAATAAGTTTTAGCGAAGTTAGTTAGCGAAGTTAGCTAACACATTGTTGCAATCCGCATCATGGCCAAATCGCAAACGGAAGCCTTATATGCGCTTACGCTCCGACAGAGAAAAAATATCTTATTGCGAAAGACTGATTCTACGAACCCTTAGTTTGATAGAGAATGCCGACAGGTGCTAGCAGGCAAAAACGAGGCCTACAAGGCTAAGCTGCAAGTGAAGAACTGGAATTGAGTTCTATATGCAAAAAAGTAGGATGCAACTCCAGGAATGATGTTCGCAAGTCCTACCGCAACGTAAGCCAGGGATGCAACGAGCGAACAGAATTCTGTCGAGTAAGTAAGCAAATATCGTAGTGACGACACAATTTAATATAGGCGACGACAGCGAAAACTACAAACCACCCTACATAAGTGAGAGATAGCAATTTCTAAACATAAGCTAAAAAAGTATGTCGAAAATAATGGCCGTCCCGCCGCAGAGCCTATACAGCCTTTGGAGATGATTTGGTAAGTAATATAAGCAAAATTTGGTCAGAGAAAAGTATGTCTTAAGATTGAAACCTCAGCATCGTTTGCTCAATCCACAAAAAAGGGAGACCTTCTGAACTGCGCAAACTAAGACAAAAGTCTCCTCAACATCGCCAGCAAGATCCTATATACCGTAATATGTGAACACCTGAAACCTTTTACTAACAACCTGATCGGCCCTTATCAGTATAGTTTTAGGCCAGTAAAGTCCACAACCGATCAAATCTCCACACTTCAACAGATCCTGAAAAAAACCCAAGAAGTTCAAATTGATACCCACCTATTCACCGATTTCAAAGCCTCATACGATAGTATTTATAGGGATGAACTTTACAGAGCCATGTCTAGTTTTTGTATTTCGCCAAAACTCGTCGGTCAGTGCAGTACGACGATGGAGTATTCTTGTTTCTCCAACAGGATCGGAAACGACCTCAACGACACATTCGATACCAAAAAATGATGTAGTCAAGGTGATGCACTGTCAAGTGACTTCTTTAATCTGAGGCGCAATCTTCCATAATTCGGTGCAACTAGCATATGCCGACAATATTGACATCAATTGTAGGATTATACGTGATGTCATAGCCATGTTTGATAGTCTAGAGAAGGGAGCGACAAAACTCAGTGTAGCAGTAAATGAGGGTGGGGCCAAGTACAGTAACACTATATCGACAAATTGGACATAACGTCACCATTGCCATATATAATACTTAGGGTCCTTATAACCCTAAGACAACAATATCTCGTCAGAAATTTAACAAAGAATTACTCTTGCCAACCGCTGTTTCATAAGGCTAAGAACGCAATTCAGTAGTAAAGACCTTACTCGAACTACTAAGGAGATACTAAATAACCCCTTGATCATCCCAGTCCCGCTATCCGACGCTGAAGCGTGGACCGTCTTCAAAGCCTCATCCGCTTTGAAGACGGTCCATGCTTCAATCCTTGGTCGATTCGAGAGGAAAAATCTACGGTCCCGTTTGCGTTGACGGGCTCAGAGACGAAGATTCAACCAATAACTATACGAGCGGCATGCCCCTGGTCAAAAAACTCCGCAGTAGATGTTTAAGATGGCGAGGACATGAAGAACGAATGGACACCAATACTCCGGCTGCAGAATCTTCAATTCCCAGCCAGACGTCGGGTGCTGTAGAGGAAGACCTCGCCTTAAGTGGAGCGCACAAGTGGAAACCGACCTTAACCAACTTGGAGTGCTTAGATGGAGGCAGTAAGCTAAGGACCGGGCTAATTTGAGAGACATGTTGGTTGAGGCCAACGTGTAGAACGAATGGACAGCTCGCAGAGTCTCGATGCCCAGCCAGTCGTCGGACACAGTAGAGGAAGAAGACCTTGCCTTAAGTGGCGCGCACAAGTAGAAACCGACCTCAACCATCTTGAAGTGCGTAACCGGAGGCAGTTAGCTTAGGACCAGACTACTTGAAGAGGCATGTTGGTTAAGACCAACATGTAGAACAAACGGACACCAATACTCCGGCTCGCAGGACGCCGCCGTAGAAGTAGTAGTAGGCGCGCAGAAGTAGCAACCGACTTCAACTAACTTGAAATGCGCAGCTGGAGGCAGTTAGCTAAGGATCGAGCTAATTGGTGAGGCATGGGGGTTGAGGCCCAGGTTCATTCCGTACTGTAGCGCCACTTAAGTAAGTAAGTAGTTTGTCAAAGATATAGAAATCCGTTATTATATTAAGGCGCTTAAGTTACCATACTCTCGCTAAACCTTCTGTGGTTTTATGTGCCTGCTCTCGAATAAATGGATAATAAATAAGAAAACCTTTGAATGTAAGTACCTAAGATGTCGATATATATTTACTGTTGTCTTGCATTTTATAGTCGGTACTGACCACAATCCTACAAACAATTATCTCTACTGCCGAAGAAGTTCCCAGAGCAATTTAAAATCGAATATCTAATATTCCTACTCAAAGCAACCTAAATTCTACCCAACAGGACCTGTACTCCATCCATCCAGTATGAATATGTGAAGACCTTTTTAATAAAAAAGGACGTAAATAATTAATAAGTAGGTATCTACATACATCTATCTACCTACCATATACCTGAGTACATATATTGAATTACATATGTACCATATACACATGCTTATTGGTGGGTACTTTATTTTGTAAGCTGTTTTCGCTCTTAAATTAATAAATAAAAACAACTCCCCGTATACATTTCTGACAATCCCATAGAACCGCCGTGTACAGCCCCGTAAATCACGCACTGATTCTGCCTGGCAATGCAAAAACCGCATGAATCACGTCTTAGTGTTCACTTAATTCCCGCATCTACTGTCACCTCTATTCCAAGTTATTATGTGATCTACAAATAAAATCTTCAACCATAATGCATGCAGCACGAAAACTCGTTTATCTGGCCACCCAACCCCCTTCCGTCGCAATCTAATGAAACACAACCAAACCATCCCAACCCACCAACCGACAAGCCAACCAAGAAACCACCTACAGGCTACAGCTCCATCTATACACAGCTATACACACATAAGTAATCACATCACAAACCCATAAACCTTGTACATAATGTATCTAACACACTTTTCCCACATGTACGAGTGGCTCAGTACATAGCCACACCACAAAAAAAAAAAAAAAAAAAAAACGACTAAAAGACTCGATTTTGTATCTAAGTGCTTGCCCTGTGCCCCACCACCGCGTAGCTAAATCTAGATATTTTCTATGTACCTTACCCACTAATGGCCTGGCCACCCCATTTTATTCAAATGCTCCCCAGCTCCTCTCTAGATATATCACGACCGAGTACATACGAAAAATCGAAAAGCTCCAAACGCTAAGCTTTGCCCCACCGACCATGGTGCTGCTACTGCCTATCGTTGGTTTAGTACATAACAACGTATCCAACTCCAACCGTTGAAACTTAACAGCCAAACGATGAATACAAAAAAAAACTAAAACTTTCGAAATCTAGATACATACAGACAATGAAGTCCCCCACCATGCCACTTAATAGATACGAAGCAGAAGAAGAGGACAAAAAAAAAACGAAAAATACATAGCACGGCATTGTATGGAGCATGCCTAGAAGTGGCGCACTATGTATGCGATACATTCATTATACACAATTCGTATCTGTTAGATACATTAATTTTCTGCTGCCTCTGCCCCCCACCGCACACAAGCACATATAACTTTTGGGTCGATACTCAGCTTTAAGTGTAGATACATTCGCTGACTCACATAGCGCGTTTCATCCGCACACTCACACCGATATCTATCTATATACATGTGGTGATCAAAGATTTCTCTGTAAATATATACACATTGGGGGAGCGGGACGCGCTTTTCGTTGGCGTTATGCCATTAAAACTCCCCGACACACACAAGCGAATGCCCACAAACGCGCACGTAGTTGTTCACTCATAATAAATCTATCTGACCCAGTTTTCTAGGCGATTTTCTATCACCATCAGCAACAGCAACAGCAAGCACAAGCCAGCTCTGGCTCTCCTCTATGGGCAACATAAGGTGGTGTAGCAGCCAGCATGCACCATAATGTGAATCTTTGTTGGATTTATTCAAAAATATTTTTCTTCGTATTTCACGTATTTTAGAATGATTCACAGAGATGACGAACAAAAAAAAAAGGTGGAAACGGAAATTTTCTATTTGCCTTGCATTCGAAGAATTAGAAACGACCCCCCGAGTCCCCGATATAACAGAGAAACGTTTAGCTTAAGCATGTTAACCATCTTTTTGTGAATCTTTTTCCTTTTTTAGAATTTCTGTGGGAGAAATTCTCTTCTCCCCTCCACCCGCCATGACAACCATCGTCGGGAACTTCAATCGATTTCGATTGTCGAAATCTAAAATGGTAGCACTTTGTGTTATAACATGGCCCACATACAATGTATGTATAGAGATTTCGAGTTTCTAGGAAATACTTACTTTCGAAAAAACTCATCAAATAGATATATTCACTGAGATAGTTTTTTGTATGCAGTGAGAATAATTTGCATAGATATCCGTTTGGTAAACAGTTGTAAGATACTTTGCCGATTGGGGGGGGGGGGGGGTAAACAATCAAACGAATGTTTTCACAGCTGCCATGCTTTGGTGTTTATTACAAATTCTTAGAAAAACACTCAAAAACAAACGGAACTTCAGCTATCTGAATGTTTTTTCTACGAATTTCCAGTGGAATAACAAGCAACTGGAATAAACAAATGTATTGCAAATGACTTATTCGATATCTACTTAAAAATTTTGAGAAAATTGAGGTCTCTACGAGTACTTTTGTGTGAGGAAAAATCAAAACTGTCAAATTTATAGATAACATCGAGAGGGAATTGACTCAACGAAGAGTAGTCGTACGCTTTTGCGAAAAAAATTGACACAAATGTCAAATGTCAAAGAAACAGACGACAAACATAACTACTTAACCACTGAGGATTATTATTACGAACTCAATTATTAGGTTTGGGCTAATTGACTTCGCTACGGAACGAAATGCCACCGACCGTATCCAGCACATGGTTAACTCACTCCGATATACATAAGGGGACGTGGCGGTCTCCAGATCAACGAACGGTCAACCAAATTGATCACATTGCGGTAGACAAGAAACATGCACCCACTATTTTGAACGTCGGAACATTCCGAGGGCTAACATTCGACTTGTACCACTACCTAGTTGCAGCTAAGGTAAGAATGCGGATATCCTACACGTCACAACAATCCAGAAATACTGTGCAAAGATTTTATGGCGAAGGAATGCAATAGCAAGAGACCGCCAAGACCTTCGCGCAACGCGAATCACTTAACCTCTCGAGGAACACCATACCACCAGCATCGAATGTCAAAAAAAAAAAAACAGTGGCAACGATGCCAACAAGCCATTAGATCAGCCGCAACTGATGTGGTAGGTTTCTCGCACCCACTAGCAAGAAACCAATGGTTTGATGATAAATGCCGACAGGTGCTCGTGGCCAAAACGAGGCCAACAAGGCTAAGCTGCAGGTGATGACGAGAGCTGCCGTTGAGCTCTATAGGCAGAGAAGAAAACCCCGGCTTTTCAGAAAGAAGAAAAAAGAGCAAGAAAAGCTAGCGATCGAGGATATCGCGAGGTGCCACTCCAGGAACCATGTTCGCAAGTTTCACCAAAGTATGAAACGTTAAAGCCAAGGATACAGGGCTCGAACAGAATCCTGTCGAAATGAACAAGGAAATATTTTAGTACAGACACAGTCGATGCTGAGGATATGGAAGAACAACTTCAGCAGACTGTTAAACGACGATTGCGAACAAAATTCCGCTGTCCAGCAGAACGAATCCTTCAGTATTGGCAACGACAGCCAAAACTGCCAACCACCCGACCTGAGTGAATTAAGGATAGCAATACCTAAACTCAAGCTTCATAAGGCTGCCGGAAATGACGACCTTCCGTCTGATGTTTATAAAGCCGCAGGAGATGACTTGGTAAGTAACATCCACCAAGGAGTATAGAACTACATAGAATGCGCAACTCATATGTGGGGTACTGATATTGATACCCCACTCAAACAAAATTTGGCATTTACCGGCCGCGTCTGAAACGGGTACAAAATTTTTAGCTGTGGTGCGTACTCTACGTAGTTCTAAACTCTTTGCATCCACCTACTCATAAGCCAAATCTCGTCGGAAGAAAGTATGTCTGAAGAATGGAATCTCAGTATTGTTTGACCGATCCACAAAAAAGGGGAGAGTTGGTGGATGTTACTTATCAAGTCATCTCCTTACTTACTGGCGCTACAGTCCGGATTGAACCTGGGCCTCAACCAACATGCCTCTCCAGCTAGCACGGTCCTTAGCTAACTGCCTCCAGTTGCGCACTCCAAGTTGGTTGAGGTCGGTTTTTACTTAAGGCGAGGTCTTCTCCTACTGCGTCCGATGTCTGGCTGGAAACCGAAGACTCCGCGAACCGAAGTTTTGGTGTGCATTCGTTCTACATGTCCTAGCCATATTAACCGTCAAATGCGGATTTTTTTTTACCAGGGGCATGTCGCTGTAGAGCTCATATAGTTCTTGGTTGAATCTTCATCTCCATAGCCCGTCAACGCAAACGGAACCGAAGATTTTTCGATCTTTTACTTTAGCGCCGTAGAGCATCACTGGGTCTTATACCTGACCTCCTTAGTAGTTCGAGTGAGGGCTTTACTACTGAATTGCCTTCTTAGCGGTTGGCAAGAGTAATTCTTCGTTTGATTTCTGAGGAGTTGTTGTGTCAGAGTTAATAGGGGAGCCGAGATGGTGACGTTGTGTCCAATTCGTTGATGTTGTGTGCCCTTTCGTGTTGACAGCAAATACTTCGTATTGCCCTCATTTACTGCTGAACTCATTTTTTAGCTTCCTACTCTATACTAGCAAGCGAGGCTATGACATCACGTTGAGTCCGACCAATGATGACAATATCATCGGCGTATGCTAGTAGTTGCACGGATTTTTGGAAGATTATGCTCCTGGTGTTGGCTCGTGAGTTTTGCACAATCCTCTCAAGAATCAAATTGATGAAGTCACATGACAGCGCATCGCCTAAATCCTTTTTTGGTATCGAATGTGTCGGTTTGGTCGTTTCCGACCCTGATGGAGCAGCGAGAATTCTCCATCGTCATCCTACACAAACGGACGAGTATGGGCGGTATACCATAACTAGACAAGGCTCTGTATAGTTCGTCTCTATAAGTGCAGTCGTATGCGGCCTTGAAATCGATGAATAGGTGGTATGTATCGATTTGTACTTTTTGGGTGTTTTCCAGGATCTGCCGAAGTGTCAAAATTTGATCGGTTGTGGATTTTCCTGGCCTAAAACCACACTGATAAGGACGATCAGGATGTTGGTAACAGGTTTCAGGCGTTCACACATTACGGTAGATATGATCTTGTATGCGATGTTGATGAGACTTATGCCTTGTAGTTGGCGCAGTTCAGCATGTCTCCTCTTTTTGTGGATCGGGCAAACGATGCTGAGGTTCCATTCTTTAGACATACTTTCATCCGACCAGATTTGGTTTATGAGTTGGTGGATGTTACTTACCAAGTCATCTACGTCGGCTTTATAAAGCTCAGCGGGAATGCCATCATTTCCGGCAGCCTTATTAAGCTTCAGCTTAGATATTGCTATCCTCACTTCACTCAGGTCGAGTGGCTGGCAGTTTTCGCTATCGTTGCCGATATTGAATGGTTCGTTCTGCCTGACTGCGGCATGTCGTCTCCGTTTAACAGTCTGCTGAAGTGGTTCTTCCATATCCTCAGCATCGACTGTGTCTGTACTAAGATATTTCCTTGTTCATTTCGACAGGATTCTGTTTGAGCCTTGTATCCTTGGCTTTGACGTTTCATACTTTGGTAAAACTTTGCGAACATCGTTCCTGGAGCGGCAGCTCTCTATATCCTCGATCGCAGCGCTTTTTTTGCTTTTGGATTCTTTCTGAAAAGCGGGTGTTCTTCCCTTTTTTTGCCTATAGAGGTCAATGGCAGCTCTCGTCTTCACCTGCAGCTTAGCCTTGTATACCTCGTGTTTGGCTGCGAGCGTCTGTCGGCAAGCCTCATCAAACCAGGGGTTTCTTGCTGGTGGGCGCGAGAAACCAATCACATCAGTTGCGGCTGATCTAATGGCTTGTTGGCATCGTTGCCATTGCTCTTCGACAATCGACGCCAGTGGTATGTTGTCGGGAGGTTAAGTGATACGCGTTGCGCGAAGGTCTTTGCGGTCTCTTGCTATTGCCGTCCTTCGACATCAAATTTTTTCACAGTATTTCTGGATTGTTGTGGAGTGTAGGATATCCGCATTCTTAAGATGGCTGCAACAAGGAAGCGGTCAGAGTCAATGTTAGCTCCTCGGAATGTTTGGACATCCAAAATACTGGATGCGTGCCTTTTGCATATCACAATGTGATCAATTTGGTTGACCGTTCGTTGATCTGTAAACCGCCATTTCCCCTTATGGAAATCGAGTAGAGGAGACCGTTTGCTGGCTATATTGGCATCTCTGTTCAAGGGGCCTGACTAACCCTTAAGATTCCTAGATGACCTGCTGTCCAAATATTTTGAAGCAGCTCATCAAGGTTCGTCTGGGACAGCAGGTCGGATATGTCGTGCCAGTCTGACCAGGCTATGTTTATAGTGTTGGTGTTTTTCGTCTTATTATCAACTCCCGCACTTATCGTTTAGCAAGTCAAATCCGGTTGGATAAGACCAGTACCAGATGGTTACCAGTTGTCGGTAAAAATAACCACTTTTGATGTGATGTGTAGTGATCGGTACAACCACTGGGCATTGCCAAGTTAAAACCAAACAGAGTCTACCCTCGATCTACCACATCCAACCACATAACTCGGTGACTATAAATTTGGCCAGTGAACTCATATAAATCCACCGACAAAGGTTTCTTTGATTTTGTTTTCGGTGTCATTTCAGAATTGGTAAATTTTGGGAGAAACATACCGTGTTTTGAAATCACGAAACGGACAACGAATTGATCTGAAATTACGCATTTATTTCAGTCATATCATAATGCTTTAATAGCTTAAGATACCGTTTCTCTCTCAAATATGTAATGCGCATATCATGACCCGCAAAGAGATATAATTACCCGAAAACAGTGCTTAACCTAATTCTTTTATTTTTAATGCTGACTTTTCCAACAGCATAAAATGTTTTTTTTGTATCTAAAGCAACACACCCTGGTGAAGAAAAACGCACATGTTTCCAGTTAGTGTGGCCTTGTTAGCCACCAGCGTTAGCGTATAGTCAGTCTATTCCAAGTTTGTGTGTTCCTTTTAATTTTGCTAAGTATCTCGTACTTGTACTCGCATAACATAAATTACATTATCTCATAGATACGTATTTTTGTTCGGTTTATTCAAAGCGCCCCTGCCTTATGGCACACATGTTCCCAACCAACGACGTTCTATAGGAATGTACGCCGTCCGTACCACCTCATCGAATGTGTTCGCTTCTGTGAATCTGAAGTTGAACACATAAATAGCTGCAAGCCTGAGAGAAGCTAAGCAAAAATTCAAACATTGCACCTGCAGCTGTGATTTTTCCTCGGATTTTCTGATGAAAATAAACGACTATGCAAGTGAATGCGCAGTCTTGTAAGCTCTTGTCTAATTATTCTGCAGTGCATATGGCGTTTGGATTTCGGATTCTATAGCCAATAGTGACAGCATGGTGTTTAGAAAATGATTCTATTGATTTTCTATTGCAGGAATTGATAAGTTGGCATTTGTTGTAGATACAGGCAGCGCTATAGGTGTGTTCCTATCTGAAAATAATCTGAACGCAATAGCTATATCGGCTGTTTGTTGGTCTGGTACATGTTATAGGCGGCCCGTGTTACCTTAAAGATTGATGAAAACTAAAAATAAATATTAATGCATTCTCTTGAATGTGTACAATTAGTTATAAGTGTTTTTTTCCCCCAGTATTCGTTTGATTTATGAATTACGCTGAGACTTGCTGAGAACAAACTGATAATTAGAAATTACAAAGCAAAGGTCAATAGATCAACAGGAAATACTGATTGTTAGATAGAAATGTAAGGGTGCTCAGGGGGAGCAGACAACACTTATAGTTTAAGGTGAGTGATGTTAAATAACGCCAAATATACGCCCGTTTTGGTCTTCTTTTCAATTTAGATCACTAAGTGTAACAACATCTAAGTTTTTTTTTCACTGGCTTAACTGTCGCGCAAGTCTGACAAACACACAAGACTGTAAAACCATGATTTGACATTTGGCATCGGCGTTAAACGGGAGGTTCCATTCTATGTGGTAAAAATATAACTTTTCACAAGAAATGAAGGGAGAAGATAGGTTTCAGGTCGTGTAATGCCAGATATTTAAATTTTTTTCATGTTTCAGTAAGCGTGTACCTAAAGCCCTATTTAGAGGATTAGTTCAGTGGGGGAATTCCATAAGTTTCAGTCTCGTGTTAAGTTCCTGTTAAACGCTTTAACTTTTACATTTACGTCAGCTCAACTGAAATTGAAACCGAACTGATCGTCTAAATGGTGCTTTAACCTCAGTATTAACACCATACCTCCGGCATCTAATGTGAACGAACCATTCAATAGAGTGCGACACGGCAGGAAAACCAACTAACCACCCGACCTAAGTGAGCTGAGGATAGCATTTTCTAATCCTAAGCCCATCAAGGCTGCTTAAGGCCGGAGGAGATGATTTTGTAAGTATAATTCACCAACTTATAAGTGAAATTCGGTCGGCTGAAAATAAGCCTGATGAATGGAACCTCAGCATCGTCTGTCCGATCTACAAATAAGGAGAACCTCTAAACTGCCCCAACTACAGAGGCATATGTCTCCTCAACATCGGCTACAAAATCCTATCTGCCGTATTATGTGAACGCCTGAAACCGTTTACTAACAACCTGATCGGCCCTTACCAGTGTGGTTTTAGGCCAGGAAAATCCACAACCGATCAAATTTTGACACTTCGGCAGATCATGGAAAACACCCAAATCGATACCTACCACCTATTCATCGATTTCAAGGCCATATACGACGGCATTTGTAGAGACTAACTATACAGAGCCTTGTCTAGTTTTGGTATACCGCCCAAACTCGTCAGAATTCTAGCTGCTCCAACAGAAAACGACTTCACCGACACATTCGATACCAAAAATGGTATAAGGCTTTGATGATGAAAACTTGGCAAACGCCATAGTCGCCGAGCGAAGTGGGTCTAGTCCCCTGTTAGTCTCGAAGGTGAAACTCCAGATCATCTTTGATTCCATTAGGAAAAAGAAGTCAGCAGGAGTCGATGGTATATCCAACATTGTACTGCGACACTTACCTCCTGCAGCGGTTGACATTTACGCCACACTGCTCAACAACTCGCTCAAAAATGCATATTATCCAGAGCGGTGGAAGACGGTGGTGGTTCTTCCTCTCCCGAAGAAGGGAAAGGACAACTCAAATCTGGCAAATTTCCGGGCGATAAGTCTCCTTCCGAGAATCAGTAAGGTATTGCTGAAAAGATTCTCAATCGGGCTTTGTTCAAGTAGTCTGAGGACAGTAATATTATACCGAGAACCAGTTTGATTTCAAGGCAGGACATGACTGTATTCATGATGCCTCATAACTAGTCGCTGATATACAACGGAACAAAGCGAAAAAACAGTACACGGGTGCATGTCTGGTTGATTTAGAGAAGGCGTTTGTGACCGTATGGTTAGAGGGCCTCTATCTAAAGCTGACCAGACTTGGCATAAGTAAACCACTGCTATAAATGCTTCCTGACATGTTGACTGGTAGAACGTTTGTTGTCAAAAGTGGCAATGTAACTTCTACCACAACATTTTTTCATTTAAAATGGTCTGCAATAGGGAGCGGTAAGCTCGCTGACTCTCTTCAGCACTTACACCAGTGGTATGATAGGTAGTCTTGCTCAGGCAATTGCGTATGCGGACGAACAGCACCTACTGTCAAAGTCATTTGAACTCTTTTACAGCGGGACTTCGACAAGATCCAGAGATATTCTACCCTAGCGAGGTATCCGTCGGAGCGGACAATTCCGCAACGCAAACTTCTTCGGAGGTTAAAATTCCATTCGAGGTGTGTTTCATCGGAACAAAAATGACTTCACTACAATTCGTAAATAATTTCCGCGAACAATTTGTGTCGGACGAAATCGGAAGAATAATAGCACTCAGCTGTCAAAAATTTCACGAAAATTGCACCTGAACGCACTTCAACGCAATTCGCCGGGATGCGTTACAAAACTTCGTAGAAATAGTCCAAAAAGCTTTTCGGAAAAATACCTCGAGGCTAAAATCCTCCGAATCGTACAAAATAGGAGAATTTTCCGCTCCGACGGATACCTCGCTAGGGCTGATTGTGATGACTGGAAGTTGAAAATCAACTTTCAGATATAGGAAACTATCCTGTTTAGGGCCTCTATGCATACGAGAAAGAACTGGCGCAAGCTGGTGATCGTTGGACCAAACAGACAGCCACTGGATGAAGAAATCCGTTTCGAGAGAAAAATTCTTCTTGGACCACCATATTCGTAATCAGGGAGGCTTACTACTCTACACTCAGGAGTAGAAAAAAAAAACTGTTATCGCAATTATTTCTATATTCGAAAAATCTGCGTTTTTGGTTTCCTATACTCACTATTGCCCCCCCAGTAGGGTATGCAGGATGCTTCGATTTAGAATTTAGCCCTTGGGAACTATCCAACTAAGCTGACTGTTTTTTTTTTTTTTTTTATAACTCACGCCTAAAAATTACTGTTGGCTCTTGTTCTAGCACCTATCGTTTATTTTTTTTTCACTATTGTAAAGCCTACACAAACTTCTCCAAGATATCCAATGCATCAGCAGAAACTGCAAAATATCAGCTGCAAAATAATTCCAAAGAAAAAACAACGTCAGCAGTAGTCGCAGTCAGTCTTATCTGTCACTTTTTATCTTGACGGGCTACGGTTCACCTATATCATCTTTCCGACCAGAGCAATCGTCATCATCGTAGTGTCTAACCGACAAAGATTCGAGAAATTTTATGTCGTTTTTTTTATTTTTAACCGCACCACGTCTCGTCTGGGGGTTTTTTATCTACAAAACCTAACCTACAAATACAAAATAAGAAAAAATTTCCTCAATCTAGAATGGCATTGTGTCGCGCACTACAAAATTTCCATCCAACAGTGGAATGCAGTACGTGTCATCGGAACGGAGAGTTGCCATTCCGTTTCAGTTGTCATTTTCGGGAAAATGGCCACCAGAGTCTATTTTCGCTTCAATTTCATGTTTTGATTTTAATTACAACTTTTCGGGGGGTGGGATAATTTTCGAAAACTAAGTTTTCAACTAGGTCGGGCGTATAATTGAATCCGTAGTCATGGTGTCTTGTGCGGCTGTGATGTGATATGGGACCGTGCCTGGGATTCAATTAAAGCGCATATGACCCCAATTAAAGCTCACAAACACATACACCCTGAGAGGGTACTTCAGAGCATACAACTTGAAAAATAGGATGCCAGATCTGGGTCACTTTACATGGCCACTTATGCCCGATGCATCAGTGCTGCAATTATGTGATTGTCAACCCGTCGCCCTAGAGTTGGGAGGAGGTAACCGCATGTCAGAATCTGATAGATGTTGTGAAAAATTTGTGTCTTTGCTTGGGCTAGGACTGTCATAATGGTACTAGAGATGTGTCCTTATGAACAAATTAAGGTACCTCGATTTAGGTCGGACCTTTTGTATACTTTCACGTGGCATATGAATTCCGTAAAGGAGTAGGTAGGTATCCTTTTCCTGTATTGTTATGTGTCAGAACCATGTGGAGTCAAAGGAAACATTCAACAGAAGGAAAAAGGGTTACGAGACGAATAGACTGAGAGGGAGGGCTTACGGGATGTTAAGAGTTTAATTAGAAGCTGGCTTGCAATTCAAAACATTCGCCAGGAACAATGAATTCGCTTTGATATCTTTTTCTTTTTTTTTCGGTATCATTTTATTGCTTTTAATTTTATTTCCTTTTCCAGGGCTTTGTAGAGAAGTTTTTTTTTGTGTTTGGGTTCTACATTCATCCGTTTGGGTTTTCCTTCACCCGACAGAAGTGTACCGCAATCAGTTGGAAGCGTAATTACTTCGTTCCAGTTTTACCTTTGTGTGGATATTTATATTGTATCCGGATAAGCAGGTGATTAATGCAGAGGATGTTCCTCTACCAACTTTTGACGTTAGCATTTTATTTACTGAACGGAAAATGCTTTTTGTTCGTTTGCAATGGGCGCCTTTAGGTTAATGTCGATTGTAGATAAATGGTTTTGGGGTTGCGCACAGTTAATGGGAAAACCGATGAAGACATTTATTAATGGCACGATTACATTAAATGTTAGTTTAACGTAGAGCAACGTTATGCAAACGCGCCTTTTCGATGCTTTGACTTTAAATCTGTCACATATAAGTGACGATTGACGAACAGACCCACGTGTTATCGTAAGCGGAAATAGTGTAATTCGGCTGGATATGTTATAAGTGGCAGACTTAGGCAAGAACTCTTATGTTTTTAAGACATTAGCGAACGCATTGTAACAATCCACATAAGCTACGAGCACCTTGACAAAACTTATGAGCGATTACCGAAGTACGAAATGAAAATATTGCTGGAAGACAGAAAACATCTGTAGCGGTATTTTCGAAAACAACACGCCTGACCACGAAGTAAGGCTAATTGACTTCGCTGCAGAACAAAAAACCAATGGTTTCCTCTACACGATATTCATGAGGGGACATGGCGGTCTCCATATCAACGAACGGTCAATCAAATTCATCACATCGTGATAGACTAGCGCGCATCCAGTATTTTTGATGTCAAAACTTTCCGATGGGATTACATCGACTCGGAATACTACCATAGGAAATGTGGATAGGTGCAGTGAAATAACACCTACGGAATTAAGCCCTATTCGGCTATAAAAGAAAATAGCAGCCATCGGGATTATTTCCTTTTCGAAATGAAAATAAGCCCCTCCACGAAAATGCATTAACCCTTGCAGTTGTTATTGCGATTTGAAATTGGAATTCTATTCAAGTTTGATGCATGCAAAGTTTGAATGTGAGTAGGAGAGCATGCTGCGGCCACAAGCAAAAGACATTAACCGACGCGGGACTTATTTATTTTTCTAAAAATAAATACATCCAGCGAGGGCTATTTCCTATGTTTTTGGGAATTAAGCCCCATGCGTCTTATTTCCTCAGAGGTTATTACACTTCGCCGGTTGGATGTTTTTAAACGAGGGAAGATTCTGATTGGCTTTTACTGGTGGATATGGAATATGTGAGAGTTTGCATGCATATAAAGGAAATAAACCCAGAAAGCAAAAGGCATTAACAGCCGCAGGACTTTTTTCCACTTCCAAAAATAAATAAGCCCTTCAGCTATTTATATTTTGTTGGGAATTAATCCCCATGGGGCTTATTTCCCTGGATATCCACCACTCCACAACAAATCAGGAATACTGTGAGGAAATTTGATGTCGAAAGACTGCAATCGCAAGAGACTACCAAGTCATTCGCAGAACGCATACTCTCTAATCTCTCGATTAACTCCATATAACAAGTGTCGAAGAACAAGAAACTGATAGCTAGGTTTCTTGCGCATAACAGCAAGAACCCTTTGGCTTGTTCTCCGCAGCCAAGAACAAGGTGTACAGGGCTAAGCTGCAGGTGAAGACGAGAGCTGCCATTGAGCTCTTAAGGCGCAGAAGGAGGGAAGAACATCGGCTTTTCATAAAGAAGAAAAAAGTGCAAGAAAATAGCGCGATCAAGGATATAGGGAGGCGCCACTCCAGGAACGATGTTCGCAAGTTTTGAAAAAGTGTAAAACTTCAAAGCCAAGGAAACAAGGCTCGAACAGAATCCTGTCGAGATGGACAAGGGAATATCGTAGTTGAGAAGTCGATGCTGAGGATATGGAAGAACCACTTCTGCAGAATGTTAAACGGCGATGACGAACAATATTCTGCTTTCAGGTAGAACGAAGCAATCAATATTGGAGACCACAGCGAAAAACCAATCACCCGACCTAAGTTAAGTGAGGTTAGCAACATTTAAAATCGACCTTAATAAGGCTGCTGAAAATAACGCTCTTCAGCTTCATACCTGCGGTTAGTAACATCCACCAACTCATAAACCAACTCATCTGGTCATATAAAAGTATGACTGAAGAATTGAACCTAAACATCGTTTGCCCGATCCACAAAAAAGGAGACCCTTTGAACTCCGCGAACTACAGAGGCATAAGTCTCCTTAACAATGCCTCCAAGATCCTATCTCCCATACTTAACCGTTTACTAACAATCTGATCGGTCCGTATGAGTGTTGTTTAAGGCCAGGAAAGTACACAACTATCAAATCTTCACGCTTCGTCAGATTCTGGAAAAAAGTCAAAATCGATTTATCCGAAATTCCTAATTTTGGTATACCACCCAAACTCGTCAGTCGGTACATCATGACGATGGAGAATTCTCGCTGGTCCAATAGGGTCGGAAACGAAAGTAAGTGAGGGTAACACCAAGTTCACGATGTCAACACGAAAGGACACTGCAAACATCATCTCAAGGCGCTCCTAAAGCGTTATAGGTTCGCCTCATCTGAGAAAAGTTTATAAAAAACGTGGAAAGAACATCACCATTGAAAGATACAATTTTGAAGCTTTAAGGGACTTTTCCTCCTCGGCTGCGCTATCAATTCTGATATCCACATCTGGTCAGAAGTTGAAAGAAGTATTGCTCCTGCCAATCGGTATTTTCTCGGGCTAAAAAGCAACAAATACAAGAACCTGATCATCCCTGCTCCACGGTGCTGGAACATGGACCATATCAAAACAGATAAAGAACTCCTTAGTGGTTTTGAGCTAAAAATTCTTCAGAAAATCTTGTTTCCTGTTTGCACTGACGGACTATGGAGAAGAAGAAATCAAAGATGAACTGTACGAGCTATACAGCGGCATGGACATCGTCAAAAAAAAATTCCGTATTGGATGTTTGCGTTGGCTAGGACATGTAAAGCGAATGGAAAATAACACCCCGGACCGCAGAGTATTCGAATCTCTGCATCAGTGGCCAGTAGAATCCGACCTACAACATGAAGTGTGCAACTAGAGGCAGTTTGCTAAGGACCAGGTTAATCAGAGGGGTTGATGCCCAAGTTAATTTTAAACTTTAGCGCCACTAAATTAAATGATTAAGTTAGGGACATTGACATATCTAGCCTAAGAATGCTACCCTTCAATCAAACTGGCACAGCATAAGAATGCTACTGAGAGGTAACCCTTGAATGAAAACTGTCAAAGAAAAGTTATGTAAAACCTTTATCCCTCTAGTCTTGCTTTATGCTACTAAAACATCGAGTCTTAAATCTTTAAAATAGGAACAGAATTAAATATATGGCAGGTGGCCATGGCTCAGATGAATGCGTATTTGACTGCTGAGCTAAACGCTGCGGGTTCAAGCCGCAGCTTCGGCAGCATTCTTTTTCTACAAAAATCGCCAGCTTATCTGAGGCCACCTGTGCGATAATATGTGACAATATAAATCTATGTCTCCTCCTCTATGCCACGTAGGTATATGTTATATGGCTTTCCTTCTATGTGTCTATCTGTCTCTCTCTCTGTTGTGTTAATGGCTTGTCTGTCCCAGCCGATGGCCTCAGTCGCTAGTGCTGTTATGTGTCTGTATTTCGTTGCATTCATGTGCGAAATACTGTGATGTCAATGTCAATGTCAGTAAATATATTTCACAGAGCCCCAAACCTAGCTTATCCCTTCATTTTTGTATGCGAAGAGTGTGGTCTCTAATTTAGAGCTGACTTCAAATGATAAATTCGAGAAGCTCCTCATGACAAATGTTAGGCGCTGAATCGTTTGTCAGTGAAAAATATTTGCTTATGTTACTTTCAGGAATTAACCAGGACCACCGCGCTTGGTATTGGTAGTCTCTCGCATGAACCTAGTAAGCCATTAAGTCAACACTAACCTCGGTATTGAAATAAAGGGCAATATCAGCTTAGCCCTACCGAAGTTGCCTCTTTTGCTTGAGATAAAGCTTCATAAGACTCTTCTTATCTTAGCCTTACTTGGTGGTGGTGCGAAAAAGGTTAGAACGTGTTTATGTAGATGGTAGCTTCAAGCCGAAAATGTTCGTCCCGTTTTGTTATGACAGGCTTTGATTGAAAAAAAATTTAATGCGAAAATTACAAGCTGTAGAGGGTTTGGTTAATGCACTTGAGAATGAGATTTTCAGAATATCCAGAGCAGATACCTGACCCACGGCTTTCAGGCTCTTTACTATCATCCAAATAATCGAGTTTTAATCGACCTCAAGCTACTAAGAGAGCGGAGTTGAGATAATCAGCGAATTACTGGGCTAAATGGAGATGTTGGGAAAAGCCTTGTTTTGTTCCAAACTCATGTGCCCCCTTAAAATTTGAAGAATAACTTATCGTCTATAGCTGTGTGTTATATTTGCCGTTTTTTTTTGTTAGGTCCGAAGACATGTCCCTATAATCCATGTGAAATAATGAAGACCCCCTAGATTTAAAGTTCCGCTCTATTCCATTCATCGCATTTAACAAAACCCGCCTTACGTGAACCCTTTTTTGTCAACGCAATTTGCAAATCCAATTCCATGCATTTTAAAATAAAACCTCACTGAATCAGCACAATATCCCTTTTGGCTTATCCACAAGGATGACAGGAATTTGTTGTCTCCAAAGTACGCCAACTCACACTCAACGATGGGGTTTTCAAATTAAAAAGCGGATTAGCATGCACGAAATACGTTTTCTACAAGGATAAGGTGATAAAGGCGTACTGCCAACAACTAAAAAACATTTCATCGCTACCTATACACACATACACATCCTTCCTTCCTTAGACGAAAAACTATTCGAAAATTTTACAGTTTTGCACCCACACGTCGGTCGGATGAAAGTATCCCAACGACAAAGAGGAAAACTTTTCCGAAGCTTTTTTCGACGGATTTGCCAAAAAGGAGATGCTCAGCGGAGCGCTATCAAGGAAATAGGTCGTCGTCGTTGTGGCGCATATAGAGTATCCACCACAGAACGCCATCAGAGGGAGATGCAAGAACGGAAGTCTTGTTGCCATGGCTTCTGAGGAAAACAGGAAATACTTCTTGGTTCGCTCTGTGTACACACCTCTGCATGCGCGCAACATTTCCTTCAGGGGTGTGTATTAATGCTACAGAAGTTCCCTAGTCGTTATAAGCTTTCGGCCAAGTGTTGGGTAACTTCTTGAACTCATGGGTCGCCACCGAAAGCAGACCCAAACTTAACAGGGTGGGGGTTTGATATTTTTGGAAAATCTTCTTCAGTGGGGTGGCAAGAAGTTTGTTATACAGCAGCATCCTGTTTTGTATCCACCTATATGGGTGGCATAACGAGTCGTAGTTCATTGTGTGCTATGGCTATAGATCCATTTTGTGCCTGTAAGGGTGGGTATACCTACTTACGGCGCTTGTTTTGTTATGCTGATGGTGTCGCGCATAAAGCAGATACATCGCTCTCTCAATGCTACCGTGCACAGAGGGAAAGAGATTAAGTCTCATGCTTCGGGAGCCATTATTCCTTCAATGACGGAGGCTTTGGCCGTGTCATAGAGTACGAGAGAAAAATGTATACCTAGGTGCCAGGCGTCCGTTTTATTAAACTTAAAAATGCGAAATGTTCTGAAGGGAAACGATTTGGATTTAGGTCAGGATGCTAATGCCTTACACTATTCCATGCAGCTCAGAGGGCTGGAGTCCCAAGCGAATTGAAGTCGTTAAAAATTCATTAGAATTGAATTCTGACATTAGTAGGACGAAGGATGTGTGGCGACTGTGTTGGGGCAACTGCACATAGCATCGGGCCCAGACCGAAAGGCTCTTGTATGTCGGCATGCTGGTTCTCCATTATTAATCAAAACTGTCTGACCGTACAGTAACAGTATCTAGCGATATAGATGGATACTACTACTTGATGGATATTGCTGAAATGAGTTTGTGAGACATAGCAAGTGCAGCTCAAAGTCATAAGTGCCTTGAGGGTTGGTTGCGTAAAGCAGAAAAATTAATGAAAACAATAAAATCGGTTTTCTTAATTGGAATTCATAGTGTTGTTGCTGTTGTTGTTGTAGCTGCTGCTTGTGCCTTGCAAGTGGCTGCTGTGTAATGAATTTGTTATGTAAGAGCAGGTGGACAAAAGTCATGCTATTAACAGTTCTATGGCATTACTTGCTTAATTATAAAAGTTGGCAATTTCTCTCTTTTCAGTTTGACCTAGAGATTAAATGTCAGTAGTTGTTGTGGGCTTGTTGTGTACTAGAAAGGCGCAATTACCGCTACCCTTGAGAGAATTTGTCATACGCAGGGATACAGTTTTGTTTTATTTTTATATTCAGTCTGAAGGCTGTCACTTTATTTTTCAAACAGACGCTGAGATTCTTTTTTGATTAACTTTACTGGAGGCAGCTGTTGACCAATCCATTCAATCCGTTGCATCAGTCATATCGAAATTTTTCACATTGAAATCGATGAAACCGATCTTCGGTATCGATTAGGACTTCTTGGATTTAGCCAGGATCTTCCGTGATGTGCGTGCACATAAAGATCATAAATGTCATTTGTGAAACCACGTGGGTCTGTCGACTTTCCCTATATTCCTTGACTTAATTGAACCATTCATAGAGCAGAGAAGGTGAGAAATACTCCTCATCTTCGTCCAAGCAGATTTTTCAGAAGTCATTGATTCAGACTTCCTTTCATTCGACTAAATTTAGGTTATAAGTTGGCGAATGTTTCTTACAAAATCGTCGTCGCCGGCTTTATATCGGGTGTTTTTTTTTAGAGGTATAGAACCTCGAGTTGAAATAAAACACAAGAAAATCGTTTTACTGTCCATCAATTAAGTATGACTTCGGCACATAGCCGCCGTGGCTGGTTCGAATAAAGCCAAGTCCAATTTTGAACCACTTTTTCGAGCATTTGGGGCAATTTAATCCAATGGTGACAAATCATACGATCTTGGTGGCCAACTGACAGGTCCATTCCGCGAAATTATGCGCTCATCGAAAGTTTCCTTCAATAAATCGATTGTGACGTGCGCTGTGTGGCATGTAGCACCGTCTTGTTGGAGCCACATCACATCCTCGTTCATTCCATCCGATTCGGGAACAAAATAGTCGCTTACCATAGCTCTATACCGGTCTCCATTAACGGTAACTGACTCTCCAGCATCATTTCGGAAGAAATTGGGTCAAATGACTCCACCAGCACATAAAGCACACCGATTAGTAAACGTGGCTATGACATCACGTTGGGTCCAACCAATCTTGTCAATATCATCGGCGTATGCTAGTTGCACTGAACTATGAAAGATTGTTCCTTTTGTGTTGGCTCGGTCGTTTTGCAAAATCCTCTCAAGAATCAAATTGAAAAAGTAACATGACATCGCATCGCCTTGTCAAATCCTTTTTTGGTATCGAATGTGTAGGTGTGAGGTCGTTTCCGAACCCGATGGAACAGCGAGAATTCTCCATCGTCATCCTACACAAACGGACGAGCTTAAACGGTATACCAAAACTAGACTTGGCTCTGTATAGTTCATCTCTATAAATGCTTTCGTATGCGGCCTTGAAGTCGATGGTTAGGTGGTGGGTATCGATTTGTATTTCTTGGATTTTTTCCAGGATCTGAAGGAGTGTGAAAATTTGATCGGTTATGGAATTTCCTGGCCTAAAACCACACTGATAAGGGCCGATCTTGTTGGTAAACGGTTTAAGGCGTTCACATATTACGGCAGATAGGATCTTGTAGGCGATGTTGAGGAGACTTATGCCTCTGTAGTTGGTGAAGCTTAGATCGTTTCGTTTTTTTGTGGATCAGGTTAACGATGCTGAGGTTCCATTCTTCAGACACGCTTTCTTCTGACCAGATTTGGCTTATGAGTTGATGGATGTTACTTGCCAAGTCATCTCCGCAGGCTTTATAAAGCTCAGCGGGAAGGCCGTCATTTCCGGCAACCTTATCAAGCTTGAAGTTAGATTTTGTCATCATCACTTGAATTAGGCCGTGTGGTTGTTCGTTCCGCCTGACAGCGGAATGTTGTTCGTCATCGCCGTTTAAAAGTCTGCAGAAGTGGTTCTTCCATATATTCAGCATCTACTACTCAACTGCGATATTCCCTTGTTCATCTCTTTAGGATTCAGTTCGAGCTTTGTTTCCTTGGCTTTGACATTTTACACTTTCTCAAAACTGGCAAACACCTTTCCTGGAGAGGCACCTCCCTATATCGCGCTCTTTTCTTGCTCTTTTTTCTTCTTTCTTAAAAGCCGGTGTTCTTCCCTTCTTCCCTGCCTATATAGCTCAATGCCAGTTCTCGTCTTCACTTGCAGCTTAGCCTTGTAGGCCTCGTTCTTGGCGGCGAGCATCTGTCGGCAATCCTCATCAAACCAGGGGTTTCTTGCTGGTGGGCGCCAGAAACCTAGCACATCAGTTGCGGCTGATCTAATGGCTTGTTGGCATCGTTGCAATCGTTCTTCGACATTTAAAGCCGGTGGTATGGTGTTAATCGAGAGGTTAAGAGATACGCGTTGCGCGAAGGTCTTGGCTGTCTCTTGCTTTTGCAGTCTTTCGACATCAAATTTTTCCACAGTATTTCTGGATGGTTGTCGCGTGGTGGATATCCGCATATTTACCTTGACTGCAAAAAGTGGTCCGATTCTATGTTGGCTCTTAGGTATTGTCGGACATCCGAAATACTGGAGTAGTGTCTCTTCTCTATCGCAATGTGAGCAATTTGGTTGACCGTTCGTTGCTCTGGAGACCGCCATGTCCCCTTATGGATATCGAGGTGAGGAAACCGTGTGCTGGATATAGTGGCATTTCGTTCCGTATGGAAGTCAATTAGCCTAAGTCCGTTGATAGACGTGTTGTCGTATAGGCTATGTTTTCCGACAATACTGCTAAAGGTGTGTTCTCTTTCTACCTTTGCATTGAAATCACCCCGTATAAATTTTTATCATCGTACTTCGTAGGTTTAGTCATGGAGGTCGTAGATTCCTTGGCTATATCACTTTTTGCCTCTGTCGTGGCATGAGCGCATATAAGGCTTTTGTTGGCGAATTCGGCCTTGACGAGTATTGTTACAATGCGTTCGAAAATATCTTATAACCATAAGACTTCTTGCCTAAGTCTGGCACTTATAACAAATCCGCATTCGAATAGTCGCTGTTTCTGCTCACTATAACACGGTGCGAAGTAGATGTCACAGTTTTTCTTCCTATTTTTGCCCGCCCATCCCATCGTATTTCCTGAATGGCAGTAAGATCTGCTTTGTAGCAGTTTAGGGCTTCCGCTAGTTGATCGCTTGCACCTCTCCTGTTTAATGTTCTCATATTCCAGGTGCAGATACGAACGTCGTTGTCCTTTTTTTCGTTAAGCCCGGTCGTCAACAATAAAATCAGCCCTTTCCGAGACTATTGGTTGCTTCGTAACTAATGGATTTTTTCCATGGGTGGGTAGCACAAAGCACAACACCCGACCTGGAGGGCCAGTTTCAATTTATTAGATACCCCTAGGACACGGGGCCATTAGTATCCACAACGAATTTAGCGCTGCCCGTTGGCCATTCGGTTCATCCGCCACCATCTCTCTTCAAGGGTCCTGACTTTACCTCGAAATTCCTAGACAAACTGTTCCCAGAATATGTCGAAGCAGCTTATCTGGGCTCGCCTGTGACTGCAGGGCGGGTACTCATTCCGCGCCGTTCTGACCTGGCTGTTTACAGTGCTGCTGTTTTTCGTCTTGTTATCAACACTCGCACTTATCGTTTAGCAAGTCAAATCCGGTTGGATGAGACCAGTACCCAATGGTAACCACTTGTAGGTTAAAAATAAGCACCTGAGGTGTATTCAGAGTTACAACCACTCAGAGTCTACCTTCGTTCTTCAACACCCGACCAACGTCTTGGACCACCATTTTCGTAATCAGGGAAGCTAGCTCTATATTTAGGAGTAGAAATTAAACTAAAAATTGTTTTTATTTTCGAAATTTCGAATTGATATACTATGACTAACTATTAAACCCCCACTATTACATGCAAGACGCTTAAATTTAGAATGAAGTCATTGGGACAAACTAATTGTTAGTTTATATCACACCCAAAAACTGCTGTTGGCTCTTACCTCTTAGTCTGTTTGACTTTTCAAGCATTAGAAGGCTGTCATAGGGGAGTTTTTGAATAACAATGACAGTTGGCTGGAATGCAAATGATGAGTGATCGCTTGGGTTGTTGTGTGCGCCGCACACTTTTACATAAATGTTGGCATATTTACTTGGCCATGTGGACAAATGCAATTTCTGCAAACATCGGAGTTATTTGTTTGACAAAATAAACTCACGTACCAAGGGTGTGCATCTATTACGATTTGGATGGTTTTGCAGTTCGTGCTTTGGCATGAATCATGGATTGTCAAAGAGTGCAGGCTTACAAAGCTCGTTGAATAGTAATATTTATGAGGTCTATTGGTTTTGAAGACTAATATGAACGATGGGTGTGCCGTTAAGCTTGATGAACTGGGTCACCAATGAAATAAGCATATATGTGGCCCAACAGGCTCGTCAGGTCAAGTTGTTTTTCTCACAATCTTTTATTGGCAACATGTATAGAGTGCGCCAAAAACGCATTACTTTACAGTTGGCGTTATAAACTTAAGAAGTCCAAAGTGCGCCATCTTTTATGTCGGTAGGTAGGTTAATATTGAATTTTTTTTTAAACAAACCGATTTTCATATAGAAAGTATTCCATTAAATTTGGTCTATTACCACTGGCTGTCGTTGTCGAAGATGAGTCATTTCTCACCCAAGTCTTACTGATCCATTTAGACTACTGCCTGATGTGAGTCTCCTGTTGGGCTTCGATGACTTAGTTTTTATCGTGGTACGATTTATTTAGCATTGTTTTTTTCATGAGTATTCTCACTCTCTCTAGGAGAGTCCTGATTGACCTGAATCTCAGGGTCTGATGGTCATAGAGCAGTAGCTGATCTGATTTTGGCTGCCCACCAACGCGTGAACCTTTTAATCATAACAAACTCTTATATTATTCCTACAATATTTAAAATTATTCAATGGCAATTCGCAATTCGCTTAAGAAATATTCAAACAATTCACCCACCTTTCCATCGAAATTAATTTAATTGCCATTTGCACAACCCCCCCGCAAAAAGACGCCGTTTCATCTATCCTGCAATCAAATCATATGCGCCGTAGTAAAGCAAATCATTGACATCAATTTAAATTCAATTTCATACATCAAATGAAAATAAAAAAAATAAAAAACACCACAGAACAATATTTGTATGGCCTGTGTTCGTAAAACAAACTATCTGACCCCAAAACCTATTTCCCCATATATTCGAATTCAAATTCTCGCATCTCATCGTGTGTAAACCGACAAATAGACCTACAGATACGGAATACAAAATCTCCAACGTGAAACCGTCCAAAACGTCTAATAAATAATACATCGTTGCATAATTTGAATTTAAATTTTTGTTACCGTTGCGATCATTGATCGTTGATCGCCAAACGATCAGCAGCCAAACAATTGTTTACAAACGAGTAGCGTAGTAAAATTAATTAGATTTGTTGTTTTTTTTTTTGTTCGTTTGGTTTGATGTTCGTTCGACAATTGACGGACACAGCGTTCATGGTGGTGATCATGATGATCATGATGATGAAACATTTGTGTGGAAAGATGATGCAGGCATGTGGGATGATGTGGGATTTGTGCAAGCTCTGATGAGGGTAAGGATTGGTTTCGTGGAAACAAATTAAGGCTAACACTGACATTTTGACCAAAAGTAAGATCCGTTTTTGTTGTACACTTGGAAAGTGATAGCCTGTCCAGATCGGTTCGGAGACATCACTTTATGTCTTTGACGTTAAAACGAGGCTTTGGTCAGTTGCGTTTGGTGACCATATCCATATTGTGGTGAAAGTGTTTATGTCTGGCCGTCCATTGTTGGGGGGAAAATATCCCTTTCCCTCGCATCAATTTTAGAATTTCAATTTTTGGCTTTGTAAGATGGGTGCCTTTTAAGTTCGCCCACCCTCCTTTGCTGCTTCGCGGTGCTCCTGCGAACGTCTCCTTTTTTCCATAGAATGTGTGCATAGGCATGGCATTGGTTTAGTTACTTGGAATTCCGCATATTTGCGTTTAAGCTATTAAGATATCTCCCTAATGGTGTCCTCACACTAGGTACTCCTTGCTTGGAATAGTTCTCATAATGGCCTCGACGGGCTTGAGCTGCTCAACCGGTCAATAGTCCAATGGACAGAGGTGGTAGCGGATGGGACGAAGTGCCCTTAGTCCTAATCCGATTAAATAAATTGGCACTGGCCCCCCAGTTGCTGATCTTGCAGTCAGGGTAACTTCCTAACCACGTAAAAAACAGTTGGTGATGAGGGTAGCAACAGCCTCCGATAATGATTCCACCAAATAGCAACCAGAACCGGGACGACAGCGTATAATGATTTACGACAACGCACCTGAAACTTACACACGCTGTACGCTAAGTCTGAAGACCTTTTCACACCTGACTTTAAAGTAGGAAAGCAGGCTCTACGAAATAACAATGGCAATCTAGTCACTGACGCACAGGGAATTGTAGATGTATTCAGGAAGAATTTCCAGCAGCTGCTTAATGGGTATCTCGACATTATACCCATTAAGCAGCTGCTGGAAATGGGTAAGAGTCCAGCCCACATTCAGTCAACGAAGAGGTAACGTTCCCTCCCAGTATTTAAGGAGTTCCAACAGCCATTAAAAAAGTGAAGAACAGCAAGGCGGTCGGTTCTGATGGATTACCAGAAGAACTCTTCAAATACGGAAGTGTTGCTATAGATGCGTGTATGCATCAGCAATGTCTGGATGGATGAAAGGTGGCCCGATAAATGGAACATCAGCTTTGTATGTCCTATCTAAAAAAAGGGATCCCATGTCTTGCACCATATCCCTGCTAAATATCGCATCCTCTCTGACGTACTGTGTGATCGTCTTAAGTCTTTCGGCAAGACTCCATTGGCTCCGCCACATCGAAGAAACGAACACTGATACTCCAGCTAAGAGAATTTTTTAATCCCAACCTTCATGTTCGAGACGACAGGAAATAACGATTCTCCGGTCAGTCGGCGATAATGGATGCCAGAGCTTAATTACTGAAAGCAACGGTTCGAAAAGGATGGCAGGCTGCCATGTCTTAGGCAGACACCCTTAAAGGGTCTAGAGCACCTTAAGTAATACTAGAGTAAGTTTCATCTGAAGTTAATTGTATGATGATACGTTGCAGTGATCCTCAATTAAACGGTACACTTATGACAAAAGACAGATCCATTGTGATACCACTAGGTACTACATTTAAGGAGGATTGCATGTGCAGACCAGAGGTCTTAAAATCTTTTCCAGATAGCTGCATCCAGAGTATCTGAAATTCGTCCGGATTCATAACTGGAGGTAGTGAAATCGGACCATTTCTGAACCTCCCTGGTAGTCGTTGAAGAACTCCGGTCGAGCCAACAAGATGGGCATTTTGAATATAATCAGGTTCAGCAATCCGCTTCATCCAAACCAAAATTGGGAAGGTGAAGAGATTCCAGAAACGTTTGCATAATTGTGAACAAAGAACTTCTGGCTCCTTTAGCTGCTGCCGATGAAGTCATAAGCTATGGGTTGATCTTCATATAGAAAGGACAAGAGCTATGCAGACTTTGTTGTCGTATCCATTCTGCTGAATATTTATATGTGCGAAAAAAACACATCATCAGCCCCACCCTAGCACTGCACTATCTCAACCGGATGGCGGTGACAATTTGAGGGACATTGTGATGGAATGTGCACCTCCCACACAACACAGTTTTCCGTCCTCTCTACTGGGGATTGACCGTAAGCTAACGAACAAAGAGATTGCGGAAACTCTATTAAGCCTGGCTATATATCCAGAACCCCCATAACGCTACCCTCTTTGGTGTTGACAACAAGTCAACCGACCTGGAGTTGGTAAGTGGTAGCTTTAATACTAACGAACGAGGTGAGTAACTCCTTGAATATATTTTAGAAACAAGTCTCCTTCTTTGTTACTTAGGTTGCATTCCTACCTTCATAAGCAGAACTGGGCAAGAAGTGTAAGACATTTGTCCCAATTAACAAAAAAAACCTGAGATTCTCTAAGGAGAAATCCTTCTCAGATCACATATGCGTCCAACATCTCAACGCCCACATTTGGCCAGGCATAGCAAAAACTTAATTTTTTGCCCCAATTAACAAAATCAACCCGAGATTCTCTAACGAGAAATCCTTCTCAGATCACATATACGTCCAACATCTCAACGCCCACATTTGGCCAGGCACAGCAAAAACTTAATTCCACCTACTGGAAAGGATACAAGGAGAACCAACCGTAGCGAACTCTATAGTCTCGCTTGAACATCGTAGGAATATCTCCTGCCTAACACTTTTTTAACGCTATTTTAACAGGAAATGCTCAATCGTTCAGCTGCATTCCGCGCCTTCAAACATTCAGTCCTAATACTCGCCATGCCACGAATGCTTATCAATTTACCCTCAAGACTATCTTCGGACACACTATGAAATAAAGAGATTCATTCCTAAACAGAACACAACGAATGTGGAATGCTTTACCAAACTCAGATTTTCCTCTCCATTACAATTTAGAAAAATTTTAAACCAATGCACATCGGTATCTCGTCTATTCTTCTTCTCAATTTCCTTTATGTCCGTGCTGTGCCCTTATATTATAAACAAAAAGGCCAAGCCACCCTGATGGAACTCCAACCTCGGCGCAACCAAATACAAATTTTTTGCGCAAAAGGCTCGTTAGTACCTAGGGTCGAGCTTTCTCACAACCATTCATGTGTGCGTGTGTACTTCTTGCACGTTGGTGCGACCTCCTGTTTTATGCCGACTCCGAACGACGAATTTGAGATAAGCCTTTCTTGACAATTGATCCTACTCGGATGATTTTTCAGTACATCACGAGAGGAGGGCCAATATAAAACCATTTAGGTGTTGCTATTGCTGGAAATCGAACCCAGACCTTCTGCGCGGCACTTCATCGCACTAACCATCGCACCATTGAGCCCGCTCAGCCTCTTTAAAGCCAAGAGCTGTAAATAGACACTAGACTAGGACCAATATAATCGTCCCTCAAAACTTTTAAAACCCTTTTGAGGAATGAAAAAAAAACATAGAAGGTAACATAGAAGAAACCATATAAGCTTCTAGACTCTGTAAAATAATCCTCTCCACCAATCCACCGATATTTAGCTACTTAGTTGAACCAGGCGGTCTTGGAACAATTTCCAGTATGGAAACCATTGACCTACTTCTGGACACTTACTCCTCTAACCCTATGTTTGTGAAACCAAAAGCGTTCACAACATCCAATCCATATATCAATGATATCATTACCAAAGCAACATTTCTTTGTGCCGCCAAAAGCTTCAAACCATTTAAATCCTATGGTATCATACCTGTTATTATGGCAACTTACCATCATTACCATCTTACAAAGGCATGGACGGATATAGAAGTTGTATTCATCCCCAAAGCAGGAAATAGCTCACACATAAATCCGAAGGATCTCCGTCCGGTCAGTCTATCCTCTTTTGTTTTAACAAATTTGGAATGCTTTACTAATCTATACTAGCACGAAGGTGTGGTACTAGTCTAGAACCGACTATAATCTCCGACTCTCAACATACATACTGCAAGAAGAATTCGGCTGAGACAGCATTTAGCAAGCTAAGAGCTTTTCTTGATTAAGAAGGAGCGGACACAATCACTTATCCACTTTCAGACTTAAATGTTGATTCGTTGGGAGTGCTGATAAATCAGCTGTTTACGGGAAGAATTATTAAGACAAATCTTGGCGTCCCATCCGCACGTAAATGTGTAAGCTGTGGCATCCCACAAGGTGGCGTCCTGTTTCCTCTTCTCTAGAACATAGTGGTCAACGAGCTACTAGTTAGTAAATCTAGAAAGAGGAGGCTGCAAGGTTGTATCAGGGAAGTACTTTAGTACCCTTAAAGAACTGCAAAATGGCCGCTCTGTACTCTCTAAATGGGCCGCCAGGTGTAGAATTTTCTCTATAAGCATTTGGATTTTGTCCTAAAAATATTTTCTACAACGGCCATTTTTTTTTATCTCTGTGTTAGTGCGATGAACTGCCGTGCAGAAGGTCTGTGTTCGATTCCCAGCCGTAGCAACACCTAAATGATTTTTCACTGGCCCTCCTCTCGTGATGATCTGACAAATCATCCAAGTAATATCAATTGTCAAGAAAAGCTTATCTCAAATTCGCCGTTCGGAGTCGGCATAAAACAGGTGGTCCCACCAACGTGCATGAAGTATTTACGCATACATGATTGGTTGTCGGAAAACTCGGCCCTGGGTACTAACGAGCCTGTTGCGCCAAAAATTTGTTTTTATTTTAACTGAAAAATCTTAACTTCAGTAAAATGTCGCCTGTGATCAAACAACAGTTTGACTGGTTTGTCTGAGGTGCTCCTTGACACTTTCCAATGCAGGTTTCTTCTCACCGAAAATGTTGGTGACTTGTCAATCTAGGGGAGGCCATACCAATCGAAGAATTTCTTGTGCAAAACGGATCAATGGAATTTCGTGTTCATTGCAGAAAGCGTTCACCAATTTCTTCAACAAAGGATCTTCGAATGATTTAGAAAATTTAGCAAGGACAGCTTGACATTTGTCTAGATTTATGCAGACCTTGTTGCCATCGATGTTAGTTACACAAAGTTAGATCTTAATATTCGTCTTCTTAGCTCTAGATATTTGTATAATCCTCTCTAGAAGAATGTTGGAAAAATTACGGGACAATGGTTCATCTTAACTAAATGCTTTTATGATATCGATTGTTTCGGTATCATCTGATCGCGAATTTCCTTTGTCGATCTTGATTAAACAGCAAATCAGCGAAAATTCACATCGTCCTGTACAAAAACTATGTTTAGTTCATGCATATAAATGCTTTTTTTATATGGAAGCTTTACCGAAGCTATAAAGTTCATTCACAGACTTCAGTCCCACCTCAGTAAGCGCGATATTTTAAGATTAATTTCGTTTTCAAAAATCCATCTACAGCATTCATATCAAAGCAATTACGTGCGACCGAGTTGTTGACTTTATTGGTTTGTTTTTGTATTTCAAAGTGGGCTGTTCGAGTGCGATTGAAGTTCCGTCTGTCCGTCACGCTTTGCTGGAACAACATAGAAACACCTCAAGGTTTCACGGAAGCCATGATTAATTGAAGTTTCGTTATGTGTGGGCATCTCACTGATGCAAGTGTTAGTTGATGTTTTGTTGTTTGAAAGTATCTATGCAGTCTGTGGTGATGATCGGTTAGATAAGATTGAGATAACTTCTATTTTCGATGAAGACGTTTATGGTTGAAGAAGTAAAACATGTTCAAATGTCACGAATGGCTTAATTTGCTGGTACGATAAATAAAAATCAAACATGTGCTGGTAAATTTTAGTAGATAAGTACAGGGTGATGCATGTATTGGCGTAGGAATACTTTTTCCTAAGTGCGTATGGAATTAGGGTGCTCTATTGTAACGTGGTATCTACATTGAGTGAAAATAAGTCAGAAATGCATCAAAGCTGCATAAGGTGGGAGTTGAAGACTAGGACATCGATGATCATCGAACTATTCCAAGCATGCACGGGATTTCGTCAAAGAGACGCGCTATCATGTGAATTCTCTAATCTCGTACTGAAGCAGATAGTACGAAGGGCAGGTGTCAACACTGAGGGCACTTTTTTGTGACAGGTCCGTCTAGCTGCTGGGCTATGCGGACGATATTGACATCATCGGTCGCTCCCAGCGTGCCGTGATAGAGGCGGTCACGGCGATTAAAGAACAGGCGAATTCCATTGGCCTTGAAGTAAATAAGAACAAGACTGATTACATAATATCAACAAACAAACAAGCATCTGTCCGCTACCTAGGACAAAGCGTCACTACTGATAGCAGCAATTTCGAGGTAGTTAAGGAGTTTATCCACCTCGGAGTAAACATAGACTGCACGAATGACCCTAGTGGAGATCCCGCGAAGAATTACCCTAGGAAACCGATACTACTTCGGTTTGGCGAGACAACTGGGTTCAGAACTCCTAACTCGAAGGACGAAGTGTATGCTCTACAAAACCCTTATCCAACCATTTCTGCTTTATGGCGCCGAGTGCTGGACGATTAGCAAGAAGGGAGAGCTGATGCTGTGCTCCTTCGAGAGAAAAATACTTCGGCTGATTTTTGGTCCTATGTGCGAGGAGGAGGGTGAATGGAGGAGAAGATACAATCGCGAACTCTATGAGCTGTACCAAGATGTGGATGTAGTCCAAAAAGCCAAAACATGTCGACTACATTGGCTCGGCCACATCGAGCGAATGGATAATAATGCTCCAGCTAAGAGGATCTTCGAATCCTAGCCCCCAGGTTCGAGAAGGCAAGGAAACCGAACCTCCGTTTCAGAGACCAAGCCGTCGTGGATGCCAGAGCGCTTAAAAGCCAGCGACCCTGGGATCGTAGAGGATGGAAGGCTGCAGTGTCTTAGGCAGAGCCACGGGTCGGGAGCCCGATAAATAAGTAAGTAAGTACCACGATGATAGACATCGTTTTTTATCCCCTTGCACTATTTTGTAACTAAAGGGTGCGCCATCCTTTATGTCGGCATGGGAATGTTAAATAACTTTGAACTTCAATTTCCATAAAAATGGTATTTCGATTTAATTTGTTCCTTCACAATTATGCCGATCCACAAAAAAGAAGACCCTCTGAAATGCGCCACCTACAGAGGCAAAAGTCTCATCAACATCGCCTACAAGATCCTATTTTCCATAATATGTGAACGTTTGAAACCGTTTACCAACAATCTGATCGGCCCTTATCAGTGTGATTTCAGGCCAGGAAAGTCCAAAACCGATCAAATTTTTAAACTTCGGCAGATCCTGGAATAAACCCAAGAAGTCCAAATCGATACCCACCACCTATCCATCGATTTCAAGGCCGCATAAGACAGCATTTATAGAGACGAACTATACAGAGCCATGCCTAGTTTTGGTATACCGCCCAAACTCGTCCGTTTGTGTAGGATGACGATGGAGAATTCTAGCTTATCCTTCAGGGTCGGAAACGACGTTAACGACACATTCGGTACCAAAAAAGGATTTCGGCAAGGCGATGCGCTGTCATGTGACTTCTTTAATCTCATTCTTGAGAGGATAGTGGAAATCCCCCGAGCGAACACCAGAGGCACAATTTTCAAAAAATAGGTGTAACTACTAGCATTCGCCGACGATATTGACATCATTGGCAGGACCCAACATGATGTTATAGCCACGTTTGCTAGAATAGAGAAGGAAGCGGCAAAAATTGGTTTAGCATTAAACGAGGGCAACGACTAAGTATATGCTGTCAACACGAAAAGACACACAACATCGATGGATTGGACAGGACGTCACCATTGACAGATATAACTTTGAGGTAGTGCGGGGCTTTGTCTTTCTCGGCTCCCATATTAACTCTGACAACAACATCTTGTCAGAAATTAAACGAAGAATTACTCTTGCCAACCGCTGTTTCTTCGGACTAAGAAGGAAATTCAGTAGTAAAGCCCTCACTCGAACTACTAAGGCCCTATATAAGACCCTAATCATCTCAGTCCTTCTCTACGGCGCTGAAGCATGGACCGTCTCAAAAGCGGATGAAGAAATCCTTGGTCGATTCGAGAAGAAAAATCTTCGAAAAATCTTCGGTCCCGTTTGCGTTGACGGATTATGGAGACGAAGATTCAACCAAGAACTATACGAGCTGTACAGCGACATGCCCTTGGTCAAAAAACTCCGCATTGGACGTTTAAGATGGCTAGGATATGTAGAACGAATGGACACCAGTAATCCGGCTCGCAGAGTCTGGCGTGCACAAGTAGAAACCGACCTCAACCAACTTGGATTGCGCAACTCGAGGCAGTTAGCAGGACCGGGCTAATTGGAGAGGCATGTTGGTTGAGGCCTAGGTAGTACCACTTAAGTAAGTAAGTACTTCCAAATTTATTTGGAATAGTTTTCGAATACAACGTCAATCAAGTGCCGAAGCAAAATCAGCTCTTTCTGCCTTTTCATCTAGCCTTTGGATAGCGGGCTAAACACTGTATTCCAACACTGTTTTGTAGGGGTTGGCGTTTATCTTGATCTATAATTAGGGATCTATGATTTAGGGATTTAGGGATTAGCGAAGTAAATAGTCCCTTAACCATCTCGCGAACCTCATAACGTACAAAAATTTACTTTCATTGGTTAATAACCACTGCTGCTGTCAGATTTTTGAGCTGAGCGACCTCGAATAGACTGGAATAGAAATCCGTAACAATCAAGTCTAACGCCCATGGCATTTGAAAATATCCATAGCAATCTTTCACCATGGACGAGTTGGAAAGTCGGATGTCGAATCAACGTTTCTCGAATTCCTGAATGCAACCAGGACATCGGGTAATAATCTCTGCAATGTCTGTTAAAAGATCTGGCTACCAGACAGATTCGCACAATCTGGCTCGATACTTAGAAATTCCCTGCATACCCTGCATGAATCTTCCTAGCATGGATGTAGGTACGATAAGATGGCTGTCCCGCATCAAAAGTTCGTTATGATTAGAGATTTCATCTCTTATTGCGTTGTAGGGTTGAGGAATTTTCTTTCTGTTCAATCTTTTGAAGAGTGGAATCATACGAGCATACGGCAAAGTCTCTTCTAGTAACAAACAAAAATTGTGATGCAACAGGCGTGTGAGTACACAGGGACCTCATTTTTTCTCACAACCATTTTTTGTGTGAATGTGTACTTCCTGCGGTACCTCATGTTCTATGCCGAAAGTTGAGATAAGCTTCTCTTGACAATTCATACAAATCGGATGACTTGTCAGATATCACGAGGACAGGGACAGTGGAAAACCCATTTTAGGTCTAAGTCTGGGAATCTAACACGGACGTTCTGTGTGGAACTTCATCTCACTAACCATCGGGCCACTGAGACTGACACTTTTTAAGTTCCTTCCCTCATACGTGCAGTGGATGCCAGCTGTGTTGTTCAGCTGCAATCAAATCCTTATATGACGTATAGAAGATCGAAAAATTGTAACACATAACGAGGATGATGTGTTACAATTTTTCGATCTTCTACACGTCATATATGGTTTGATTGCAGCTGAACAACACTGGGATAAGATCATCCAGAATCTTAGTTGTAAAAGTTGGGATAAAAGGTTTGTGGCCATGTGGAGTCTTACTCCGGTTACAAAGTCTTGGAATTAATTCACTTGCTCTTCTTCTATTAAGGCTCTTGGCCCAAAGATCGCGTGAGAAGATCGAAGCGACACTTTGTCTATTTCGAGGGTGCTGAGAATGTGAAGGATTTAAGTCAATGTACCTGGAACTACCTAACGTTCCGTTTTCTGTTGACCCTTGGAATTTGGCTACTGGTTTTCATAGTCTGATTCTTCCTGCCACAGCGAAAATTTATAGATTTTCTGAAATCCTCCGAAATTAGCTAGTGTCCTAATTGTTTGTTAATGTCTGTCAGTAAACTGTCTGTGCAGCCGTTTAAGCCTCGAGAGAGAAAAAAAAAAAACGAATTTGGTCGAAGCATTTCAGGACGTTATAATCCCGCGATACCTGAAATGCGTTAATATTTGAAATAACAGAATTTTGGCGCAATGCCGGGCGCCATAAACCTCCTATTCAATGCTTTCCTCAAGCCTATCACCATGCCAATATTTCACCTCTCGAAAATTCGATGTCTCTCAAAACCACTCAAGTAAACAAATCATCATGACAGATCCACGAAATTCACAAATCGAAAACATCTCAGCGTTATATTTTTAGACAAGAAGCACACTTTCAATTATTATGTTGCATCTCCTCTCGCATACAATAGCACTGACAGGCGAAACATTCCTCTAATCCATTTTTAAGAACACACCACCCAAAGGCGCACACAAATTATACGGATCCCATTGGCAATGTCTCAAACATGAAGAAAACTATCGCATCCCTGTCGCTATTCGTCTGTCAGGCGCACACATTTCCTTTCCAATCTACTCGAACGGTTCTCGAATAATTTATAGACAAACGTTATGACTACGTCGAGGACGGCGTTGAAACCCAAAAATATTGCAGATATTTCGGAAAACTAGGTCGACCGAGGCATTCTCGATGGCATGCCAAACTATAGTACCATGGGGCTTTGATGGTTCTGGCGTTTGGGGGGTGTGTTCGCACACTCCACATACATTTAGTCAATAATTGAAAAATCTTAAAATACGTCCTAAGGAGGTAGCAGCAAGCAGCAGCTGCAACAAGGACAAACAGGAATAAAACAAAAGGCGAAAATTGTTTTTCATGTATTCCTTAGGGATTGCAAAAACAGAGAAAAAAGGAGCCTTGCTCCATGTCCGCGCTGAATGCATAACTTCTTGTATAAACATGTGCTGAACTCAGGCCCGAAAGTGGAACAGTAGGTCAATCGATATTTTCCTATGTACAGCACACGCCGCACCCTTATTTTCTTGCGCTGTTTACTATACTCCACCCACTGAAGGTTCCTGTTTATGGACATTTGTAGGGCGGAAATTAATTGCAATTGTTTCACGATGAAGATGACGATTGTCTTTCTGAATTTGAGGATATTTTTGCTGTTTTTTTAATGGGCGTGGGAAGACTGAGTTGGAAACATTGATGTCCCTAATCGATTTGTTCCGTTACCAGAAATTTTTCAGTTTTCGTAAACGACTAATTATTAAGGATTGCCGATAAGTTACATGATGCTTGAACTAGGACATAATGTGATTTACTCAAGAAGACCCACCGGTGGCCATTATTCCAAGTACACAAATCCGATTTCAATTGGCGATTAGCCCAGTTCCACTCACGGATCCTTGCGAAATCTCCGAAAAATCAGAAAAAGAACGTCCTTACCTTAGGAACAGATGGCCTTTTCCAATTAGCTGATACAAAACTTTTTTTAGATTCATATCCTCATCCTTTCTGCTAAAAAGTGCAGATGGTTCTTTTGACGTTTCATGAATGGAATTCATCATTATCATTTGCTGCGAAGTAAGGAAACCTGTTTGACAGATAGAGGTCGATTTTTTCTAATTAGTAAACAAAATTTTAATTGAGGCAAGCGGACGAAAATCTTGGAGTAATCCATATCCAATTTTGCTATGCCTAATGTATTGGTTCATGGATTAAATGTTGCAGATGTCAGATTTGCTAAAAACTTCCACCTTTGTCGCAGTAATTTCGACGCTTCTGTAGAGAAGCCAAATTTTACCCATCCCTGATCGAGGAGGTAGCACAATACGTGTAACGTGAAGCGCCACGTGTGGTAAGAATTTGAGTTACTTGAGGAGGACATTTGACAGTAAACCACATAACCCAATGGTGACTAAAATGTTAAGCACAGAAAGTGAGCTTTCTACAAAAATTTATGCCATCAGAATTGTCCACTAATGTTGTCAAGCTTTCAAGTGTCACTATTTACCAAGTAATTTACGGCGATTTGAAAAATCTTGACAGGAAGCTCATATAGGGCTATTGCCGTGCTTAAGTTGAGTTTGGATATTGTTCTCTTTACGCATTGCTTGTTCGACTAAAAGGTTTTGACGTTATCTCAAAGTTATATCTGTCAATGCTGACGTTCTGTCCAATTCGTCAATGTTGTGTTTCCTTTCGTGTTGACAGCATATACCTTATCTTACCCTTATTTACTGTTAAACCCATTTTTTGGTGCTTCTTTCTCTATACTAGCAAGGGTGGACATGACATCACGTTGAGTCCTACCATTGATCGTATCGTCGGCGTATTCTAGTAGTCGCACCGATTTTTGGAAAAAGTTTCCTCTGGTGTTGGCTCAGGAGTTTTGCACAATCCTCTCAAAAATCAAATTGAAGAAGCCACATGACAGCGCAAAGCCTTGCCTTAATCTTTTTTTGGTATCGATGAGGTCGTTTCCGACCCTAATGGAGCAGCGAGAATTCTCCATCGCCACCCTACACAAACGGACGACCTTGGACGATATACTGAAATCATGGCTCTGTGCAGTTCGCCTCTATAAATGCTGTCGTATGCGGCTTTGAAATCGAAGAACAGGTGGTGGGTATCGATTTGGACTTCTTAAGGTTTTTCCATGATCTGCCGAAGTGTAAAATTTGATCGGTTGTGGACTTTCATGGCCTAAAACTACACTGATAAGGACCGATCAGGTTGTTGGTAAACGCTTTCAGGCGTTCACATATTACGGCAGATAAGAACTTGTAGGCAATGTTGAGGAGACTTAAGCGTCTGTTATTGGCGCAGTTTAGAGGGTCTCCGTTTCGTGCAAGGGCAAACGATTCCTGGAGTAGCACCTCTCTATATCCTCGATCGCGTGATTTTCTTGCTCTTTTTTCTTCTTTCTGAAAAGCCGGTGTTTTTCCCTTCTTCTCTGCCTATATGGCAGCTGTCGTCTTCACCTGCAGCTTAGCCTTGTAGGCCTCGTTCTTGTCTGCGAGCATCTGTCGGCAATCCCCATCAAACTAGGGGTTGCTTGCTGGTGGGCGCGAGAAACCAATTACATCGTTGTCATCGTTCGTCGACATTCGATTCTGTTGATATGGTGTTAGTCGAGAGGTTATGCGCGTTGTGCGAAGTCTTGGTGGGATAGATTGTTGCGGCGTGGTATTCTTACCTTGGCTGCAACAAGGTAATGGTCCGAGTCGATGTTAGCTCCTCGGAATGTTCGGACTTCCAAAATACTGAATGCGTGCCGCTTGTCTATCGCTATGTGATCAATTTGATTGGCCGTTCGTTGATCTGGAGACCGCCATGTCACCTTATGTTTATCGAGGTGAGGAACCCGTGTGCTGGCTTTAGTCGCTTTTCGTTCCGTAGCGAAGTCAATTAGCCTAAGTCCGTAACCAGACGTGTTGTTGTTATGTCTTCTGTCAATACTGCTTCAGATGTCTTCTCTTCCAACTTTTGTATTAAAATCTCCCAGTACGATTGTAACATCGTACTTCAGTAGTCGCTCGTAGGTCTTGTCAAGGAGTTCGTAGAAGCAATCCTTAGCAATATCATCTTTTTCCTCTATCAGGGCGTGAGTGCATTTAAGGCTTATGTTGGAGAATTTGGCCTTGATGCGGATTGTTACATGCGGATATGCATTCGCTTAAGTCTTGGAAACATAAGACTTCTTGCCTAAGTCTGACACTGATAACATCCAAATAGTCGCTGTTTCTGCTCACTATAACACGCTCCATAGTAGATGTCTTAGTTTTTCATCCTCTTTTTGCTTTGCCGATCTCATCGTATTTCCTGGATGACAGTAATGTCTGCATTGTAGCGTTCTACAACAATGGAGGAAACATTTTACTCCTTTCTTATCTGGTGTCTATATATAAATCTTATAAAGTGTGATCCATTTCGAGGTTCCCTACGTTTTAAAGAAAAAAAACACAGAAAATTCAAATTTAATGGAGAATTTTTATTATCATTTGAAAGAACATTCTTTGGCATTTATTTTTTGAAGATTATGTCTATCATATGTTGGCCGTTGCTACGTCGCAGATGGTCCATCCGTTGAGTCCAATTTTCGATCACTCGTTCGAGCATTTCGACTGGTAACTGGCGAATGACACGCTTGATGTTTTCCTCCAAGGCCTGAATCGAAGCGGGTTTGTCGGCATAAGCTTTTGACTTTACATATCCCCACAGGAAACAGTCTAACGGTGTGATATCACACGATCTTGGTGGCCAATCGACCGGCCCAAAACGTGAAATTATGTGCTCACCGAAATGTTCTCTCAATAAGTCCATTGATTGATGCGATGTGTGGGAAGTGGCGCCGTCTTGCTGAAACCAAATGTCGCCGAGATCACGAGCTTCAATTTCAGGCATCAAATAGTCGGTTATCATGGAACGATAACGGTCGCCATTGACGGTTACGTTCGCACCGGCATAATTTTTAAAAAAGTATGGACCGATGATTCCACCGGCCCACAAACCACACCAAACCGTTGTTTTTTCTGGATGAAGTGGCAGTTCTTCAATCTCTTCAGGTTGCTCTTCGTCCCAAATGCGGCAATTTTGTTTGTTTACATACCCATTGAGCCAGAAATGGGCCTCATCGCTAAACAAAATTTGCCTCGAAAACGTCGGATCTTCTTGGAACTTTTCAAGAGCCCATAGAGCGAAGCTATGTCGCTTGGGAAGGTCGAGCGGCTTCAGTTGTATTTTGTACGCTTTCAATTTTAGATCTTGACGTAAAATGCGCCAAGTCGTTCCATACGTCAGTCCGAGTTGCTGCGAACGGCGCCGAATCGACTCTCTACGGTCTTCGTGTACACTCTCAGCTACGGCCGCTATATTTTCTTCACAGCGTGCTGGACGTGGTCTATTCGGTCGAATATTATCCAATAATGGATGCTGGGTCTCAAAATGGGTGATGGTGTTGCGAATAGTACGCTCAGTAGGCCGATTATGTTGACCATAAGTTGAGCGAAGTGCACGAAACACATTCCTCACAGAACGTGAATTTTCATAATAAAGTTGAACAATTTGTAAACGTTGTTCACGCGTAAGTCTTTCCATTATGAAATGCCAAACAATACTAAACAAAAATAACATGACAGCATGACACGACTCACACGTGATCTGTCAAAAAAGGCTATTGAAAAAAGTATCTCTACTTGGATCACCCTTTATATGCCCCAGAATTGAATTTAACCCACTCATCTGGTCAGGTGCACTTAAGACATTATTTCACCTACTGGAAAGAATATAAAATCCTGCATTTATTAAAGTTTTAGTAGACTCAACCGAAGCGAACTCCGTAGTATCTCTCGAACAACGTAGAAATGTCGTTTTCGTTACACTCCATTACTGCTACTCTTACAACAAATCCTGAAACAAAGTCGGGCTTGGGTGGTAATTTCATTCGTTGTGCCAGAAATATAGCCACACACTTAAAAATAGTTTGACAAGTTAGATTTTTTTTATTTTGGTAACAAAAAACGGCACTAACCTGTTTTCACTCTAAATCTTGTGGATTACTCATTTCATAGTTGGATTTCAATTTGTTTGACCCTGAATCGAGGGACCAAATGTTATCCCGAAAAAAAGTTTCAAACGTGTCGAAATATTTGACACAAATAATTTCCCAACTTTATATTACGGTCCCTTCGGTTTGACATTAAAATAAACGATCCTCTGCATAATGTGTACCCTCCGGTTAAGCATAAAAGCCAAAATCAAATGTCAAATCTACCTGAATCTACATTCCCAATCTCAGTCTTTGCCTCAAGACACCCGCAAAAAACCAACACGCAATAAAAAAAAATCCGACAACACCTTAAATAACTCCTCAGATGCCCATGATCACCTTTAGGATTTTAAATTGAAACGGTTTTTGTAGCTCTTTGTCAGAAATTATTAACCACATAAATACCAAAAGCCGTGTGAACTATTTTCGTCCCGATTGGCAAGGCTAAACGAGTGGGTTTTGATTCTTACCTGAGCATGTTTCCTACCTACGTTACGTGTCTCTTTTCAATCGAATTGTTTTAATTAGAAGTGCGCTGTGAGAAAGCCACATTTACAGAGACATGATCACATGACATCGATTGAGAAGCGAACTGGTTTATGCTACAAATGGCGCTAGACATAGATAACTCTGTGACATGGGTACACATTCAGAATGGGTTTTATGTTTTCGTACTATTTCCGGTTGATGGATGATCACGTAGACCAACACAAAATTTGACGTAGGTACCAACGAAATCTTTGACTCAAATATATGCAGAGTATCGTCTGCGATTGACCAAAAAATAAAACTGGATTTCAAATTTGCCTCCTCCGATTTATTTATCTGCAGACAAAACTTGATTTCAGAAAACTCCAAAATTGTGATGAAATAATAACTACAAATTTGAATAAAACAAATGCACACCAGAACGAACCGTCAAAAGCGCTGACGGTAGTTCTCCTTTAAAATGACTGTGAACCACTTTTCAGCAAACCCGTTCACATCCAAATACAATTAACTGCGTTCAAATCATCTTAATGGAGATTGATGACATTTTCATTAAATATATACACACGTAACCATCTTTCTCTTTCAGCGCCCCCCATTTAAATCTCGAACATAAGTTTGTGTTAAATGTCAACTGTCAGTGCGGTTGGTATAACTAATTAAAATTCTATCGCATGAACCAGTCAAACCGGGGTTGGTACTAAAAAAAAAAAACAAAAACAACAAACAAAAATAGAAAACAGTATTTTTATGACACTACTTTCGATATAGATAATTTCTTCAAAGAAATGTCATTCAATATGTGCGTGTGGAAAATGCGACAAGAACTTTATCAAATGATCAAAGCGAACGATGCAAATTCATTTTGTCACAAGAGGGGTAAAATATAAGTCATAAAAAACCTCATAAAACCCCCGATGACGATATTTAGAAAAAGTCGTTAAATGTAATTACAAGATGAATAAAATTATCTGAAAAACAGTAGCACTGAATACACTCATTAATTGATTGTGGAAAGACCTTAAATTGTAAAATAATGTGCGCTATAAAAGTGCAAGTGGAAATAGTTGTTATAAATTTATTTAAAAGGGGAAGACTTAGCCGTACTTAATGAATTTAAAACCCTTCAAATGATTAAGCAGGTGAAGCAAGTTATTATGTCAGAATGAAAATTGGGAATCTGAACTTGGGGTGCTTTTTTCAGTGGAAAAAAATACGATTTAGGAAATAATAAACAAACAAGCTATCATCGCTTAAAAAGCAATATTTGTGGGCGTTATAATATCCTGATTAATGCTATCGGCATTAAGTATGTATGCCTTTCTGAATGTAAATGTCAAAACAGTCGCATGGAAAAGTCAACCGACTGAAATACAAAAGTGTGGAAAAAATCTTTGGCCATTATTCATGAAAGGCACTTCATTGCTGAACCCGAAAGGCATTCCACAACCTGTGTTTAAGTATTCAATGACATTCGGTATGACAATTTCACATTTCAAGTCGCCGAAAACGCTGCGAAATGTACAGATTTCTTCGATCAATGAAAGAAATATTTCAACCCTTCTGTTCTGGATTCTATATATTAAGCGTATATAAGATGAGAATTAACCCCTACATCTGGTCAGCTGCATCATTACACCTTTTGGAAAAGATTGGATAATGCATTTATAAAACTGAGCAGACTCAACCGATACGAATTCCATAGTATCTCTCGACCAACATAGGAATGACTTCTGTTTTAAGAGCCGCCCAGAATGCGTATCTGTAGCAGATGCTTGAATCTGAATCAGAAGTTCAAAACAATGCAACATGTAAGTGCTTATACAATGTGTATCTTCATGAATCTGTAGCTTGAAGTTGAATGGAGGCAAAGATTAGAAAGCTATACAGATGACGCACTGCATACAAGAAAAATTGTTCTATGGCGGGTCGTACTGGCAAAGGCAGCTATATATTTTTATCTCGATTTACGTGCAAACCGCCCGCCCGTCCCGTGAAGCTGTTGAGCAAAAGTTTCTGTTTTTTGTTCTCAATGCGTCATCTGTGTGGCTTTATAATCTTTGATGGAGGGCAACTTCATGCCACAAATGTATCTCCCTTTTGACAGCGCTAAAAGACACCAGCTACTGATATAAATTCTGGCCGGCCCTTTACTGCTGTTCTTATTAGAAATTTTTCCAATGAAATTGAGCTTGAATGGTGGTTTCATTCGTTGTACTAGAAATATAACCTGGACCTCAAGTTTAATACAAAATCCGAACACCAAATTTGAGAAGCTTTTTAGTTTTACAGGCTTTGATGATTGTCAGACTTTTGCAAGAGGTAGCCGACTGAAGGGGCTAAGGTGTTGTTGAATTCGAGATTTGAATCAGGGACCCTGCGCACTAACCACTAACAAACCCACTCCTACTTTTAATAAGTTAATGTCAATCGTGTATTATTTTTACAGAGTACGTGCTGAAACTACTCACAACCTAATTCAGACACAGTTTCCAATACATTTTTGGCCTTGCAGTCCACAGTTGGTTAGCTTTCGTTCAACTTAGCCAAATAAACTCATCACTGTCAAAACTTAGCCATACAGAACCCGCATTTTGGGTACCTATCTGAAGTCGCCTAGAAGGTTCCACAAAAAAAACTTTAGTTGGTCATCATGAAAGTGCACTTTACATTTGTGTAGTTGAAATATAATAATTATCAAGTTGAGCTACGAAAAGACTGGTTCAGTAGCAGGATTATTAGTGCGATGAACTGCCGCGTAGAAGGCCTAATTTTTCACTGGCCCTTCTCTCGTGTTGATCTGATAAATCACCCGCGTAGTACTAATTTTCAAGAAAAGCTTACCTCAACTTAGCCGTTTGGATTCCACATAAAACAAGAGGTTCCGCCATAATGCAAGTTTTACACACGCACATATTAATGGTGGTAAGAAAAAGCTGGGTTCTGGATAATAAGGAGCCTCTTACATCAAAAGAATCATTACACCATGTGCCAGTGGAAGACAATGCTGAGTTTCATTTATTTTTGGCCGAAGACAAATTCAAATTTTAATTGCAAAAATGACAAATCCTAACCCAAACCCTGGACGAGTTGCGAGAGTATCGTACAATACCCGTTGAAAACCTTACATGATCAACCGGCTGTTCCAAAATGGTATCCACTTCTCCGACCAACAAACTGCTCCAGCATACTAATCTCCTCTCATGGAAGTAACACCGCAGCTAACGTATAGGCTCTGGGAAAATCTGGTCCAAACTTGCTTAATGTATGCGCATAGGTTAGTCATACCTCTATGGCTATATGAGCATCCGTGCGATCGGAATGGACATTGGTTTTGAACCCTGGTACGATCCATAGCCAAGAGATGCGTTTGGTACAACCCCACCCCCTATCCTGACCCATCTGGGCCAACTTTATGTTCTGCTTTTAGCTCGCATATAGTTGACCCTGCGAACACTTGTGGATCAATCTGTTGTAAGGTTTCGAGTTCGCATTGAATGGTCCCCCCAAAATTATTACCAATGCTCGAACAAACGTCCTCCAGCTGCAAGCATGTCTTCTCTCCTAAAGGTGCATACAGGTGTAAATGCTCACGTACCATCGTGATGGCCAGAAACAAACTTCTTCTCTAAACTGGCCCAAGAAACATATTCAACATTTTGCCAGCTCCACTGAGAGCACTGCGTTCAAAAGGCAAAGGTCAGCGGAACCAATGCCGAGGAGTGCCAACAAAATAAGAACAGCCAATCCCATAGGTAAATGTATATATAATTGGAACCACCTAAGAACTGTCTTGAAAGTACAGAAATATTTGAAATTAAAACAAAATTTCTGTTTTTGGTTTCAATTTTCGTTATTTTATAGTTTCGGTAAGGCTTCGGAACGATGTCTGTAGATTGCGTTAAGTGTTTATCCATAAGACTTCACTTGTTAACATCACTTACTTAAACTATAGTCGACATTTTAAAATCAATATAAAAAAAATCAACATCTACACAATCGACTTCTTGATGAGTCAACCTTTTTACCAATCTAAATTTTTTGTCTTTATTTTTAGTAGCGGGCAATAATACGCAACCCGTTGAATTCTGCACGAAGGTCTCGGATTATTCGCTAACAAGGTCAAGTTGATTCAGCTATTGAAGGCGAACGACCATCAGCTTCGTTATAGCTTCGCAGTTTGGGCCTTAGAGCAGCTTGACTTAGACAACGGATTTCGGCTATCGCTTCGCCGTTTGGGTGAAAAGTAATTTTTTTCTGAAGAAACGCATTTCCACCTTGGAAGCTACGTTAACAGATAAAATTTGCAGCAATTGGGGCTCGGAAAACCAGATAAGCCGATGCATCCACACACAGAGTGGCAGTTTGGTGCAGATTGTGGAGTGGTGGCTTCATTGCACCATTTTTCTTCAAAAATAAGGCTGGGAAAAACGTTTTGAACAACGATGGGCGTTACAGAGCCATATCAATTGATTTTTTTACTGCAATGGAAGACAAGAATTTGGACGACCTATGGTTCTTGCAGGATGGTGCGTCATGCAGGATGCCACACAGCCCATGCTGTCGCAATCGATCTACTGCTCACCAAACCGTCATATCAGCCGTCTTGGCTATGTCGATTGTCCACTTCGCAGCTGCGATTTGACCTCCTTTGGTATTTCTTTTTGAAGAACCGTAAATAAATACAAATTTTCGGGGTAATAGCCTCGTTAGTACCCAGGGCCGAGCTTTCTCACAACCCTTCATATGTGCGTGCGTACTTCAAGCACGATAGCGAGACCTCCTGGTTTTATGGCGACAGATTATCACGAGAGGAAGGACATTGAAAAAACTTTTAGGTGTTTGCTACGGCTGGGAATCGAACCCAGACCTTCTGCGCGGCAGTTCATCGCACAACCATCATAACATTACCAGCCGTAATACGATCGGCCCTTATCAGTGTGGTCTAAGAGCAGGAAAGTCCCGTCAAATTCTCACAGTTTAGCAGATCCTGGAAAAACCCAAGAAGTCCAAATCGACACCCACTACCTACTCATCGACTTCAAAACCGCGTAGGACAGCATTTATAGAGACGAACTATACAGAGCCATGTCTAGTTTTGGTCTACCGCCCAAACTCGTCCGTTTCTGTAGGATGACGATGAAGAATTTTCGCTGCTCCATCAGGGTCGGAAACGACCTAATCGACACACTCGATAACAAAAAAGATTTAGGCAAGGCGATGCGATGTCATGTGACTTTTTCAATTTGATTCTTGAGAGGATTTTGCAAGATTCCAGAGCTAACGCCAGAGGTGCAATTTCCCAAAAATCGGTGCAACTATACTACCATACGCCGATGATATTGACATCATTGGCAGAGCTTAACGTGATGTCATAGTCACGTTTGCTAGAATAGAGAAATGAGGTCAAGACCTAGTATATGATGGCAATTAGAAAGGACACCTAACATCGACGAATTGGACAGAACGTCACCATTGACAGATATAACTTTAAGGTAGTACGGGACTGTGTCTTCCTCAGTTCCGCTATTAGCTCTGTCAGTGTTTAACCAAAGAATTACTCTTGCCAACCGCTGTTTCCTTGGGCCAAGCAGTCAATTTAGTAGTAAAGCCATCACTCGTACTACTAAGGAGATTCTATATAACAATTCTGATCATCCCAGTCCTGCTCTACGTCGCTGAAGCATAGACCGTATCAAAAGCGGATGAAGAAATCCTTGGTCGATTCGAGAGGAAAATTCTTCGAAGAATCTTCCGTCCCGTTTGCGTTGACGGGCTATGGAGACGAATATTCAACCAAGAACTATACAAGCTGTTCAGCGACTGGTGAAAAAAAAACTCCGCATTGGACGCTTAAGATGGTTAGGACATGTAGAACGAATGGATACAAATATTCCTGCTCGCAGAGTCTTCGATTCCCCACCAGACTTCGGACGCAGTATAGAAAGACCTCGCCTTAAGTGGCGCTCACAAGTAGAAACCGACCTCAACCAACTGCGAGTGCGCAATTGGAGGCAGCTTACTTCCGGGATAATATGAGAGGCATGTTGGTTGAGGCCCAGGTTCTTTCCAAACTGTAGCGCACCGAATCGTGACAATCCGCGATATCGATTGTCTCCCTTAGAGCTGCTATTTGGCCCCTTTGGACTTTTTTTTTGTGGAGAAGCGTGAAGGACTAATGTTATACCAACAATAGGGAAACGATTCAAGCACTTAAAGCCAATATCATCCAAGCTATCCGTGAGCCATAATACATGGAAAAAATATAATTTGGTTCATTTTGTTCATTGTATTTGGTTCACCCTGTATGTTAAGTTCTTTATCGAAATTTAAGAACAAAAAATCAGTGACATACAGACGGGCGGACAGACATGACTTAATCGTCTGAGTGGCTTAATTCCGAGTCGATCCGTTTACATAATTTTCTTTATATACCAATTTAATATCAAAACTAATATTAGGTGTATATTATTAAAAATTCTCAACATATTGGAGAAAATATCTAGTTTAACCAAGTGATACGGAGGGATCCAAGTACAACAATTCTATTGCGATTGAAATGTTATTTACAAGATAACAAGTGTAGATCCCTTATACCGTAATTTGAGTTAATAAAAAAAGATCATCATACGATTTCCACTCGAACAACTTCCAAAAGAATTCAAAACCATACGTATACGAATACTTTTAACCATCACTGTGTCGGTTTATGATTAAAGAAAATTACCACACACAAATATGCACTCAAAGCATGGGGAAAATATGTTTCAAAAAAAATGTCACGTTTTACCAATATGGACATCAATTTAACAAAAAAAAAAAAAAAAAACTCATAATGAAACACATGAAATGGAATAGAATGGCTTATAACAACGAATACTTAGCCATCGCCATTTGTCATCGTTTCATAAATAAATAAAAAAAAATATGAACGTGTCTACACCCACAGATACAAAACTATGTTAGGTAGCCTTATCGATGAGTCTATTCGTTGCAGAGTGCCTCCCACACACTCGAGTTAATAAAATGCTGAGTTTGATGATTATTGCCCGAAGGCAAATTAAAATTTAAATTGAAAAAAAAAGTGATGTCCTAACAGCACAGACTGCAATTATTAGTACACCGTCCGGTTTGAGGTGCAAAGGATATGACAAGGGGTGATATTTTAACATGTTCACCTCCAGCGTTAGAAGTATTTAGATGTTTTGCGAAAAATTAATCAATTATTGGTTACGTGACGGCTGAAGTTTGTATTTTATTTGAGGTTCGCCATTGAGAAAGGCAGTGTGTGTGATGATTGTAAGATTGAGAGTCAAATTATTGTGACTTTTCTTGGGTCAGACGGGCTTAGTGGCGCAAGGGTTAGTGTGATGAACCAGGCGTAGCAACACCTTAATGATTTTTCACTGGCCCTGCTCTCGTGATGATTTGACTAACGAGCCTGTTGCACAAAACATATTTTTTTCTTGGGTCAGCTAATATAGCTGGGTGAACTCCTACACGCGTACTGTTACGCGTACTAGGAGATTTGAATTGAAAGGTAGGAAGGGAACACATCTTTAGCAGTATTGTCGGAAAACATAGCCTACACGATAACACGTCCTCTACCGACTTCGGCTAATTGACTTCGCTGCGGAACGAAATGCCACTTTAGCCAGCACAAGGTTTCCTCACCTCGATACCTATCCGTAAGGGGACATGGCGGTCTTCAGATCAACGAACGGTCAACCAAATTGATGACATTGCGATAGACAAGAGGCACGCATCCAGTATTTTGGATGTCCGAACATTCCAAAGAGTTGACATCAACTCGGATCACTACCTTGTTGCAGCAAAGGTAAGAATGCGGATATCCACCACGCCACAACAACTGTGAAAATATTTAATTTCGAAAGAGTGCAATCGCAAGAGACCGTCAAGACCTTCGCGCAACGCGTATCCCTTAACCTCTCGATTAACACCATACCACCAGCATCAAATGTCGAAGAACAATGGCAATGATGCCAAAAAGCCATTAGATCAGCCGCAACTGATGTGGTAGGTTTCTCGCGCCTACCAAGAAGAAACCCCTGTACTTCCTTTGTGCCGCTAAGAGATAGATGGGAGAACGATCGGTAAGAGCTAGCTAGATAGAGATAGCGTAGAGCTCCAAGTCTTTGCAATGCAATCATACACCTTGGGGCTCACAAATTATTTTCCAATTCAAGTCGCTTGTCAGCATTTTGTCGACTATGATTTCTGGGTCGAAGGCACCAATGCTGCTTTCCAGGACTGTGCGTTGGGCTTCCCATCTTCTGCAGGTAAAAAATCGTGTGGTGGGCGTCGCGTCGGCTGTTGGAGAGTTGCCATACTGGCAGGTTGGGTTATCCGTTTTGCCAATCTAATGAAGAAGGCGCTGAAATTTCCGATATGGTTGACCTTACCGTGTTTTCGGTCATTCCACTCTGCCACATTTCTTATCAGCCTCGATGTCCATCTTCCTCTGGTTTCCAAGCTCCAGCGCTCTTGCCACTTTCTTATCGTTTGCAGCTCAGCTTGGTCGATTGCCGCTTCCAATCCAATTTCCGCCTTGTTGTTGTGGACGTACTTCCTTTGTGCCGCTTAGAGATAGATGGGAGATCGTTCGGTAATAGCTAGCCACGCGTAGAGCTCCACGTCTTTGCTCTGCAATCATACACCCTTTCGGACTCACAAACTGGCAAATCATTTTCCAATTCAAGTCGCTTGTTACCATTTTGTCGACTATATTTTTTGGGTCGAAGGCACCAATGCTGCTTTCCAGGACTGTGCGTTGGGGTTCCCATCTTCTGCAGGCAAAATACGTGTGTCGGGCGTCGTTTTTTGGATAGTCATCGTACTTTGCAAAAATAGCAAATTGCGTTATTGACAAAATGCGTACAAATGTTAGTGCTGACAAGAAGTTAACAACAAGTGTCAAGATGCGCAGCTAGCTTAGTGTTTGCTTTCATCTATCTGTCTGATGTTTGGACTGGTGGCGTCATTTCTTAGTGAATGGATGCAAACAAAATTTGGGATGACCACGATCCACATGAGATCCATAAGCATCCATTTTGGACTGGCGGCGTCATTTCTTAATGAATGGGAACAAACAAAGTATGGGATGACCACGATCCACATGAGATCCATAAGCATTTTGAACTATCGGCGTCATTTCTCAATGAATGGGAACAAACAAAATTTGGGAAGATACCGATCCACATGAGATCCATAAGCATCCATTTTGGACTGGCGGCGTCATTTCTTAATGAATGGGAACAAACAAAATTTGAGAAGATACCGATCCACAGGAGATCCATGAGCGTCCAATGTGGTGGCGTCATTTCTTAATGAATGGGTACAAACAAAATTTTGTACGAGACTGATTCACATGAGATCCATGAGCCTCGAAATGCATCCCGAAAAAGTCTTTGATGTGGATTTTGAACTGGTGGCGTCATTTCTTATTGAATGGATATAAACAAAATTTTGGACGAATCCGATGCACATTAAATCCATAAGCGTCCAAATGCATCCAGAAAAAGTCACTCTTTGCTTTCTGTTTTGCGTTAAAATTTCCGTGACCGGTTAGGAACTGGGTGACGAAATAGTTGACCTCACCGTGTTTCCGGTTGTTCTACTCAGCCACATTTCTTATCAGCATCGCTATGCACCCACCTTCTTCTGCTTTCAGGGCTCCAGAGCTCTTGCCACTTCCTTATCGTTTGCTGCTCTGCTTGGTCGGTTGCCGCTTCCAATTTTCGTCGCATGGCTTGGTTCAACTGTCTTTGCACGTTTTCAGAGTCTCTTGCCATTATCTCTACCGCTATGTCGTCTGCGTACAAAGTGAGGTAGGTGCCTTCGGGCATCTCCATTCGCATTATGTCTTCATAGGAGATTTTCTAGAGGTCTGGTCCCAAAATTGATCCCTGTGCTGCTCTAGATGTTACTTCCTTCCTTCATGGGCCTTCTGTGGTCTCGTAGATCAGCTCCCGATCCGCGAGATATAATAGATAAGCTGGGATATTGAATATATTTTCTAGCGCATTTAGTATATCGCTCCACCTGCCTGAATTGAAAGCATTTTTCTTGTCCACGGATGCCAGCAAAACAATCTTCTTAGAGCTGTGGCTTCCTGTTAGGCGATTTGGGCAGCCTTCACCACTTCTTCAATAGCTCCGACCGTAGAGCGTCCATTCCTGAACCCATACTGTCTTACTGCCAAGTCTTCTGCTCACTGTACTGCATCTGTGAGTGGTGTGTAGATATTGAAATACAGGGGGTAGCCTGTTCATCTTTATCATTGGGACGGAGCTTTGAATAGTTCTTTCATTCTTCGGTCCTCCGTGTATCCTTACGTCTCCAGAGTAAAGGTGATCCGCCATTGTTTTGAGAAGACACATAGGGCATTGCCAGCCAAAGACCTGTAAACCTCTCAAAGCACACATTTTCCATTTGAAAAGTTAAAAAGTAACACCTCCACCGACAGAAACGACTAAATCGAGTGGGTTGAGAATACAACGAGCTGCGAGTGATTCATTCGCATAAAATCATTATTTCATCATCTCGTCGTTGTCGTCGCACATATACATATAAATACCATTTAGCAAAACATGAGTAGCTATGTGTAGTGTATCTATGAGTATCAATGTACGTGTATATTATCGCTGTATGTAGCTATACTTGTTTATGCAAACTATCATGTCCCATTCTAATGAATAAGCATTCTGTCAATGATAGTTCGCAAGAAAAAAAAATAACCCGGACCAGAGAGTGTATAAATACACAGATATTCAGCCAGAACAAAAAAAAAACGGAAAATCTATTAAATTTAAATAATTCCGCTGTACTGGGAATGAAGTGCACTCAGCCATGTTAGACAGACAATTTGTTTTTTTTTTTTTTTTAATTTTTCATCGAGGCTATTATTAGATAGATGCCTCTGTGAAGACAAAGGATGTCTGCGTGTGTAAATATTTTGTATTCTCAACTTAAAATAATTTTTGAATGCGATCCCAACTTTAAATGGCATGCCCGCATCAGTTTCCGTCGTCTCCAATTAACCTTCAGATAGTAGTTCGCCAAAAGAAATCCATGTACCTACAGCCTCTACAACTTGTGGCGGACATGACAGTGTGTATCTAGCCCCATATGCTAGTTTATTGCAGATTTCTCTGACGATAAGCAGTTTGGTTTGGATTTTATTTAAAGAGATTTTGCAGTAGATTTACAGTGCTAAATGGAACACTTGGGAGATGAAAAGTAGACCGTGCTAATTTGAAGGCAGCAGTGTCTTTGGGTTGAAGTCAAATTGGTATCATCTTGACTACATCGTGCTGGGGAACTAGAAAGTTTGAGGTTGAGGTCTTATATCGTGGCGACACTAATTGTTTTGAATGGCAATGACAAGAGTAAGACGCACTACCGAAATCACCGAGGGTTTTGCAATAAAAATCGGTGTCCATCAGGGCAGCGTCTTAGGTCCTTTGCTTTTTACTTGTTTGTACATGGAGGGAATCCATTATAAGTTAGAAAGCAAGAAAACTGTTGTTTAATAAAAAAAATGTTCCTGTGTAGCTGAGCATATTGTTTTACTGAATTAAAAGATCCGACGGGATCAGTGACAGCCGCGCGGAAGGTCTGGGTTCGATTCTGAGCTGTAGCAACACCTAAAATCATTTTTCACTGGCCCTCCTCTGGTGATGATCTGACAAATCATTCTAGTATTGTCATCAATCCATTGTCAAAAATAGCTTATCTCAACATTGCGATGCGTCGGCCATAGTGCAAGAAGTCCCGCCATCGTGCAAGAAGTACACACGCACACATGAGAAAGCTAGGCCCTGGGTACTAACGAGTCTGTTGCGCCAAAAATTTTTATAATTTTTTTTTTTTTTATGGAATCAAAAGAGCTCAGCTGTTTCTGAGAACTTGTGCACCCCACTTTCAATCCAGTTTCGCAGCTTCCTTCTCTAGACTAGCAAACGTGGACATGACATCAAGCTGATCCTGATTAATGATGTCAATATCGTCGGCGTTGACAGCATCCGATTTATGGAAGACTGTGCCTCTGGTGTTGGTTCAGGAGTTTTCTTAATAATGATGTTAAAGAAGTCTCTTGAAAGTGCGCCGCCTTGCCTCAATCCTTTTTTGTTTTCGAATCTGTCATTGATGTCGTTTTCGATCCTGATGGAGCAGCAATAATTCTTCATCGTCATTCTACATAGACGTACGAGTTTGAGCTGTATACAACAACTAGACATGGCTCTGCATAGTTCGCCTCTATAAATGCTGTCTTTGAAATCGATGAATAAGTGGTGGGTATCGATTTTGACTTTCCAGGATCTGCAGATTTCACAGGATCTGCAGAAGTATGAAGCATTGATCAGTTGTGGACTTTACTGACCTAAAACAAAAACCACACTGATAAGGGCCGATCAGGTTGTTGGGAAACGGTAGCCACAGAATGTATCTTGTAAGCGATGTTGGGGATACTTTCCTCCTTATATGATTTTGCATTTGAAGTTGGTGAATGTAACCAAAAAGTATAGAACTTCATAGAGTGCGCATCTTATACAACGAAAATTTTCTATGTGGGGTAATGATGTTGATACCCCAGTGTTGACATTGCTAACCCAGCATCAAACAACAGCATAGCCGACGCATTTGATCGACGAAATTTCCCATTTCTCTGTGATTTTAGCTGTGATGCGTAGTTCTATACTTATTGATGTGACATACAAAATCATCTCCATCGGCTTTATAAAGCTCGACAGCAAGGCCTTCATTTCCAGCAGACTTGTTAAGCTATAGTTTAGATATTGGTGTCCTTACTTTAAGTAGGTCGGGCAGTTACAAGTTTTTGTTGTCGTCGCCAATATTCAATGGTTCTCTACATTCGCGATCGCAAGCTTCACGTGCAACCTCGTTCTTGGCAAGCCGAAGGTTTCTTGCTCATGGGTGTGAGAATCAGAGGCTTATCGGAGTTGATTTGATGCCACTGGCTTTAGTTAGGTTAATGGCTCTGTTGCAGAATGAACGAGGTAGCATGACACCTGAGCCTTAAATGCACACATAACGCCAAAGCAAGGGAGACATCATATTCGGAAGTTTATTGACAAGCAGACGATCCAAGGACAAGATCATAGTAACGAATTAGTGGACCATCTAAGGACAAGATCATCCTACGATTAATGCATACCTGGCCGACGAGACGACATATTCGTTTCATCACTCAGGCAGACTTTGTTTCGATTCAAAAAAAATCAGTTAGCATTCATCATACATTCGTATCTACATGCGATCAAAAGGATCCAATGACATCAGACAGCATCTGTTGAAAACAAAAGCACCAGACTGCCGAAACATGTTAAGTGCACGAATGCGGACGATCCGAATACAATAAGGCCTGGTTTTTCAGTGCGAGATCATCTTAGTTTTGGGACTTAAACTTGAGTTAACTCGAGAGAGTAATTTTTCAGTCAGTTTAAATCCAGAGTTAACCTCGAGTTAACCCAGCAATTTTGGAGAGTCAACCCTGGGACTAAATGATCAGATGTTTTTGACAGATGATAAAACACCAAATTTATTTTCAACTCCATTTGTGTGGACATTTTACCAAATTTTTAGAAACTGAACACGTGTACGATCAGATCTCAGCGACTCGTTACTGTTTTAAATATTGAGTTTGACTGTTTTAAGAAGCAAAAGCCTTGTAGGATCCTGACAAAATCATTTTCATTTGTTTTGGGAAAAGTAAACCAAACAGCTGATAACTGAGCTTTTGCAGATTCTATACATTTCGATAAATTTTTGACACTAAAATCGATAAATCATGAGTGCTACCAAATCAAATCACCATACTCGAAATTAAATGTAATCCCGCACTGAAAAGCTGCTTCATGAGTTAACTCTGGATAAAATTTGTTTCGGTGTTAGTTAAGTATGGGTTAACACATTCTCAATGTTGGGTGAATTAGAGTGTTATCTATCCCGCTACAATTAGACCCTTATGGTCTGATTTTGATAACCCTCTGTGGAGGATATCTTATGTACATCTTACTTCCATTTTGCACTAATTTTTGCAAATAATCTCGATAAAAACCTACAAAACTATGGAGTTTTCAATTCGATTACAACAACGTTATCGAAAGAGTTCTGCATACTGAAAGGCTTCGAAATTATCTTACAGTTTTCAGAAGGTATGTTGAGAGTTCTTAAAAGGCGATTTTGATACTTGATTTCGGTGCAGTGAAATTACCCCCGCGGAAATAAGCCCCATGGAGCTTAGCTCCAAACAAAAAGGAAATAGCCCTGGAAATAAGTCCCGCAGCTGTTAATGCCTTTTGCTCGTAGGGTTTATTTCCTCTTCAAACTTTGCATACAACAATTTCAATAACACCCGCAAGGGCTTATGCTATTTCGTGGAGGGGCCAATTTGCATCAGCCTTTAAAGGTCATCAGCTTAACCAATAAAACTTATCGAAAATGTAAAATGTTTTTGTGTGTCATTTGAAGAAAGAGGTTATCGAAATAAATATTTATATTGTGAATCATTTTTGAGTATAATCTATGGGGTTTTTCATTGACTATACCTGGCTAGATAAGTTTGTCTTCACAGCCTGTTGGTAATCTTTGAACTGAACCACTTTTTAATAAAAAATCTGTCAAGTACCCACTTGTTTAACTTTTTTAAAAATAAGAAGAAGTTTCTCTATGATAAGCGTGGTGATCTAATTCCCTTTCTTTTCATTAAATGCTCTTACATTTGAAATGATAAATTTTGTCAGCTATCTGAAGTACGCGGATATCTAATACGCCACAACCGATCAAATTTTCATACTTCGGCAGATCCTGGAAAATTTAGTAATTTAGTAATTATCTGAAGTATAGTGTTGGTAAACTTATCAATTTGGACGCAAAAAAAAAACGATCGTTCAATCAGCAATCATTTAAAACTTTAGATAGTGCATCCATCTGAAAACTGTCCAACCGTACATAGTAAGAAAATAACTCACATGCGAGAATTTCGGATATAAATTGTCACCAATATATTACCGCTGGTATTTTTGGCCAACGTCAGTTCAATCGTTTTCGATAACATATGTTTTGACCAATAGAAACGGCTTCAAGATATACTTTTGTGGAGCACTGTTTATAAAAGCTTCCACAGTGCTGCCAGATAGCCACTTTTTCACACCTCTTTCAAATCAAATTCAAAGACCTACCGCGTTATCGAATTTAATTACAGCAATACGCCTCCATGTAATCAGGCCATCCCAGTCATCACTTTAAATCGATAAATAATTGATGAATGACGTGATCTTCGTTAACAACTGCCACACAAAGATTGACTTATCTTCAACCATCTCAGCGTGATGAAGTGCGAATTATTCCAATCGGCACCCCAATCAGTAAATTACACCAATTTAAACGTCTGAACTTAATTAATTGTAGATCACAGATCTAGCGGCAGATGTGCCGCTTTGTCCATCCTCCTCCGGATGACAGCGGTTTGTATGTGTTGTATTAAACCAAATTGGTCGTGACAATTAAACCATGAAGTCTGCTTTTGTACAAAAAAAAAACTCTGTAATCGCTTTTTACAGTGACATACCGCCAAATGAAAACGCAAGCGATCACAGGCAGTATGTTGCATAATCGAAAGCAGAACAAGGTGATCGGCGCGAACAGATTCGCATCGCACATACGGTGCACAGGGATCGTCGTCATCGGCGCAACGGTCTTAGTCCAAGTTGGAGCCAATACCATGCCAACATAATGTGCAACATGGAAAATTCCAAAGCCGATTGCAGCAAGCCTTCCTGCGTCCCACAGCGCTCTCCGTCGCGCGCACTCATTTCACTTTCGAATCCGTTCGAGTGGCCGTAGCGCTGATCGCGACTTAGCCACCACCACCGGACGGACGGGCAAATTAACTGACAGCAACTTTATGTACGTCGCAGGAATAGCAAACCAAAAAACCGGAGAGTAATAAGAAGTCAAACTCTACGGCGTTAGATCACACAGCACAGCTACGAGCAGATATATGCAGCGCTCACACAGCACGAAATCTGTACACAGGTGATCACCGATCAGGAGTGGAAACATGAAAGCATTTTTAAGCAGGTTGCACAGGTTGCCTGACGATGATAATGGTGATGGTGCTGCTGCTGTTGCTGTTGCGCCTGTCAGGCAGCTTAGCCAGTGGCATGCGCATGTGAACCCGTTGGCATTTTATGCATCAGGCCTCTCCCTATAATCGAGACATTTGTTTGATTTTCGCAATTGGACAAATCTCCCATGGCTGGGGCTTCATTCGCACTGATCCGGCCAAGACTAGAACGCATGACGGTACCAAAATGATGGTTGGACAGTTTTTTGTTTGTGCGCTTGTTGCTGTGCGGTGCTCTTCGGTGACTGTTTCTCTTGAATTGATATGCAAAGATGGTTGTGGGCGCGCAATGGTTAATACTGCCTGCCGGCTATTACTGCAATTCGGATGGGGCGCTGATGGTGGTACTGGGGTACAGACGAGGCATGTCGGCATGACAGGCTACGAGTATTTCAATGCAAATGCGTGATTGTTGTGGGAAATTAATTTGCCTGACACAAGTTGAGTAGGCGCTGTGAAACCTTTAACCTTTAGCCGCAGGGGACTCGATTTTGGTGGATTTTTTTTCATCATTTGCAAAACTAATTGTGTAGTTGAACATGGGTCTGGTCTACTAATTTGTTTTTGATAAATTATGGCGAAATATCAAATATGGAATTTAGACCATATCAACGATTAATTATGCCGAGGGCGTGGACACACCCGCTGGTAAATGAATTGGACTCATACAATTGAAATTTGAATGCAATCGAATGAAGGTGGAGGCGAGTTTGAACACAGAAATCCAATGACATTTAACGCATTTGGATATTTATAGGTGACAGCTGATGACTAACAATGTTTACATCTACTGACAGGTAAATGCTTGTTCGCACAATGCTTATGAAACATTTGAATTTAGGAATGGGCTTCATACTTTTAGAAAGATCCCTGTAGTGTGTGTGTCGGGGAAGTCTTACGTAGCTGATAGCAGCTTCTTATGCACTTTTACGGAGGAAGTGGTGGTATTTCTTATAACGTTTTTAATACTTTTTGCGTATGTAGCAGAATTGGTACCACTAAAAGGTGATAACACAGACATTAGTTAAAATTAACACGAGATGAAGTAAAATAATCAGTTTTAACCTAAAAATATCATCGTATATTAGTACAACAAAAATTGAACGTTCCTTTTAGCATCTACTGTCGAGTAGATACATACAAAAAAGTATTTCACAAGAAGAGAAGAAACGCGTCTTATGAAACACTACACGGCGGCTGACTCCTCTATAAAAACACATTACTACACGCCGCCAGTGCTGCCGAAAGTACTACAATAGCAGTATTATACTGCTTTTTTCCAATTCCGATTCATGCATAATGCTAACTATTTTTGTTTTAAAAATGTCACGCTACGTCATATCTGGTTTAGTATCGTTGTAAAAGCCTAAAATTGAAGACCATTTTGTCGTTTCTTCTTAAATCGTAGCTTATTTTGACACTGACAGCTGTTTCCCGCTCAAGTTTTTGGTTATTTTGACACTGACAGCTGTTTTCCGCTCGAAATCTTGACAGAAAGTCAGTATCATACCTACGCGGAACGAAATGAGTGGCTTTAAGGCTGAACTATAATAGTCGGAAGCAATCGAAAACTTATGTCAAAATTCTACGTTAAGTTATCTTCAGTACTGAAACTTAAGTTGCCCATAATAGATTTTTGTGAACGAAAGCGATTGTCAGAGTGGAAGTCTTTTTGATAGAAAAAAATCGTTGCTTATGAACTTACAAACTTCAATGTATGCAGCTGTTGAAGTTAAATGTCAAAATTTTGTATGAAAGAACAAAAGAAAGAGAAAGTGAGCAAAAGTGAACGAAAACTGAACGAATCGAAGCGAAAAGCTATTGTCATACAATACAAGTTGCATGTCTTCTCACACCTACGGAAGTGGTCGTCCGCAACCATCTTCTATTATAGTTCAGCTTAAGGCTTGAATAACGTTGAGAAATATTGAAAATTCATTTCCAAATTGAGTGCTGTGTAGCCCAAACAGTGCGATATTTGAAAAAAAAAAGTTTTGGCCGAAATGGGGCACCTGTACAATAGTTTGTGCAAAAAGTTCTGGGGACTGGTACGCTAGTGGACAACAATCATGATCCCTATCGTCATACGGTGCGCACAGACGAGAATGTGGCTGGTGTAGCCGAAAGTTTGAGTATCAATTATTGAACATCAATTCGCCTTCGATCTCAACAGGTCAATATTTTACACACTAGCTTGAGGAGAATTCTGCACAAAGATCTTGGATAATTCGTTTATGAGGTCCTAAAGCGCTTCGTTATCGCTTCGCAGTTTGGGCCTTAGAGCAGCTTCAACTAGGCGACGATATTGTGCGAAAAGTCATTTTTTCTGACGAGGAACATTTTCATCTCTATTCTGCCTGGGGCTCAGAATACCCGCACGTTACAGTCGAGAGGCCGAAGCAACCACAGAGAGTGACCATTTGGTGCGGATTGTAGAGTAGTTGTATCATTGGACCATTTTCGTCGAAAATGAGCGTTACAGAGCCATGTTAGCGAATATTTTTTTTACTGAAATTAAAGACATGAATTTGGACGGCCTCTGTTTAATGCAGGATACCGCGCCATGCCACAATCGAACTTTTGTGCAGAAAATTCACAAGTCGTGTTGTTAGCCGTCTGGGCGATATCAATTGGCCACCTCTGAGCTGCGATTTGATAACTTTGCATTTTTTTTTTTGGAGAACCGATGTTATGTCAACAATCCGGAAACGATTCAAGCATTTAAGGCCAATATCATCCAAGCAATCCGTGAGCTACAGTCCGAAACCATAAAAATCGTCTTGTAAAATTGGAGTGACAGAATGACAGAATGCCAGCCGAGGCAGATACTTGAACGACATTGTGTTTTATAATTAATAGGAATGTTTGCCCTTATTAATTATTTAATAATTTAAGCCATATCACATGTAAAAAAATTATTTTTTTCATTTTGTTATATTTTTAATAAGAAACTTGTATTTGGCCCACCCGTTACAAAAGCAGAATGCAAAAAAAATTGTTGTGTTATTAACAATATGTCGGCAATACACATAAGCAGTAACTATTTAATATTTTATCAGTACTGCCCAAACAAATTATACCGCCGAAGAAAATTGAGAAACAGCACCACTGCACGCCGCTACACTCAGCGAACGCACCCTTACTCATCCATCAGCACGCTACCAGCTTAGTTGTCATCACCTTTGTCTTCTACATTTGATCGTCAAAGATGGTAGCAGACGGTTTGTCAAAAACGAAGAAATAATTTAATTTCTATAAATAAGTTTAACATTAGTTGTGATAAAATAGCATTTAGAATAAAACGAGTTCGCAGATCGTTGTGGGCGTGGGCGTGGGCGTGAATCATACAAGGTGACTTGTCGCCATCATGTCTCACAAAACTCGTCTTATGCTAGTCACTGGTGTAATCCTGATAAAAAGACTTTAGAAAGCGTGAGCTAGTATTAAAGGCTCAACAGCAAAGACCCAGAGCCTTTACCAGTCGTGGCAACACCTGAAATGATTTTTACTGGCCCTCCTCTCGTGATGATCTGTCAAATAATCCGAGTAGTATCAATTGTCAAGAAGAGCTTAACTTAAGTTCGCCGTTCGGAGTCAGTACAAAACAGGAGGTCCCGACGTCACGCAAGAAGTACACACACAGATGAATGGTTGTGAGAAATCACGGTCCTGGGAACTAACGCCAAAAATTTGAATTTGTTAGCAAAGACCAAGAACTGTTCTGAAACAGATTTAATGCAATCTGCCTTCCTTCATGCAATCAATGATAAAGTTGTCGCTCTGAAAGGAAAGCGTAGACATTTGTGATAATAACCCAAGCTTATGCATCACTGGCTTTCCGAGAATCTGAGAAGTCAGGATCAAAACAAAACCAATTTTGATCCAAATTTGCCCTACTACTACTTAACTGGCTTTACAGTTCGAAATAAACCTGGGCCTCAACCAACATGCGTTTCCAATTACCCTGGTCCCTAGCAAACTGACCAAGTTGAGCACTTCAAGTTGTTTGAGGTTTTTCGTGTGGGCGCCACATAAGCGTGGCTATGACATCACGTTTGATTTTGCTAGTTGAACCGATTTATTGAAAAGTGTGCCTCTGGTGTTGGCTCGGGAGTTTCGTATAATACTCTCAAGAATCAAACAAAGGAAGTCACATGCATAAATCTTTTTTTGGTATCGAATGTGTCGGTAAAGTTGTTTCCAACCCTGGTGGAGTAGAGACTGACGAGTTTGGGTGGTAAACCAGACAGGACGCTGTAATGTTCGTCTCTATGAATACCGCATTATGAAGCTCTGATATCAATGAATATACGGTGGGTATTGATTTGGACTTTGTAGGGTTTTTTCCAGGATCTGCAGCAGTGTGAAAATTTGATCGGTTGTGGATTTTCCTGGCCAAAAACCACACTGATAGAGCCGATTAGGTTGTCGATTAACGGTTTCAGGCGTTCACATATTACATAAGATAGGATCTTGTAAGCGATGTTGAGGAGACATATGCCTCTGTAGTTGGCGCAGTTCAGAGGGTCTCCTTTGTTGAGGTTTCAATCTTCAGGCATTCTTTCATCCGACCAGATTTGATTATTAGTTGGTGGATATTATTTATCACGTCATTTCCGGCAGCTTTGTTAAGCTTGAGTTCAGATATTGCTACCCTCACTTCACTCAGGTCGGGTGGTTGGCAGTTTTAGCTGTCGTTGCCAACATTGAATGGTTCGTTCTGCCTGACAGCGGAATGCTGTTCGTCATCGCCGTTTAACAGTCTGCAGAAGTGATTCATCCATATTCTCAGCATCGACTGTGTCTCAACTACGATATTTCCTGGTTCATCTCGACAGGATTCTGGTCGAGCCTTGTATCTTTGGCTTGGACGTTTTACACTTTGGTATAAAACTTGCGAACATCGTTCCTGGAGTGGCACCTCTCTATATCCTCGATCGCGCGCTTTTCTTGCTTTTTTTTTTCTTCTTTCTAAAAAGCCGGTGTACTTCCCTTCATCACTGCCTATATAGCTCAATTACAGCTCTCGTCTTCACCTGCAGCTTAGCCTTGTAAGCCTCGCTCTTGGCTGCAGATGCTCGCATTCAGCATTCCTGAGAAGCCTTGCTCGAGAAACTTAGCACATCAGTTGCGGCTGATGAAAAGGCTTGTTGGCATCGTTGCCATTGTTCTTCGTCATTCGATGCTGGTGGTATGATGTTAATAGAGAGGTTAAGGGATTCGAGTTGCGTGAAGGTCTTGGCGATCTCTTGCGATTGCATTCTTTTGACACTTCTCACATTATTTCTGATTTGTTGTGGCGTGGTGGGTATCCACATTCTCACCTAGGCTGAAACAAGGTAATGGTCCAATTCGATGTTAGCTTCTCGGTATGGATGCGTTCCCCTTGTCTAACGCACTGTGCTCAATTTGATTGACCATTCGTTGATCTGGAGACCGCCATATCCTCTTATGGATATCGAGGCGAAGAAACCGTGTGCTGCCTATAGTAGCATTTCGTTACGTAGCGAAGTCAACTATCCCAAGTCCGTTACCAGACTTGTTGTCGTGTAGGCTATGATTTCCGACAATACTGCTAGAGATATCTTCTCTTCCGATCTTTGGTTTAAAATCTCCCAGCACGATTTTAACACCGTACTACGGTAGTCGCTCATAGGTTTTGTCAAGGAGCTCTTAGAAGCAGTCTTCCGCTATGTCATATTTTTCCTCCGTCGGATCTTGATCGCATACAACGCTTTTGTTAATGAATTTGGCCTTGATGCGGGTTGTTACAACACTTATAACAAATCCGCATCTAGTCGCTGTGTCTACTTACTTTAACACGATCCGTAGTAGATGTCACAATTTTTCATTCTCTTTTTGGCCGGTCCATCCCATTGTATTTCCTGGATGGCAGTTATGTCTACTTTGTAGCAGTCCAAGGCTTCCTAGATGTTCGTCTGCATCTTTAATGTTTAATGTTCTCACATTCCATGTGCAGATACCCACGGACGTCGTTGTCTCTTTGCGTTTAGCAGAGTCGTCAACAGTAAAATCCGTCTTTTCCGAGGCTACTGTTTTTTTTCATGCTTGGGTATAAAAATTATTAAGTCATACAGATGACACATTGAGAATAAATAACAGAAACGTTTGCTCACCGGCTTCATGGTACGGGCCGGCGCGCGGTGTGCACGTTCACACAAGATAAACGAGATTCAAACATATGGCGGGTTGTGCCATTGCGACCCGCCATAAATCAATTTTTCTTGTATGCAGTGTGTCATCTGTATGACTTTATAATGTTTGGTGGGTAGTTAACCTTAAGCACAATCGACCTGGAGGGCCAGTTCCAATTTATAAAATACCCCTAGGACACGGGGCCATCAGTATCCACATCTCTGTTCAAGGGGCCTGACTTACCCTTGAAATTCCTAGACAACCTGTTGTCCGAATATGTCGAAGCAGCTTGTCTATTTTCGCCTGGGACAGCAGGCCGGGTATTCATTCCGTGCCATTCTCACCAGGCTGGTTATAGTGTTGCTGTTTTTGGTCTTGTTATCAACACCCGCGCTTATCATTTAGCAAGTTTAAGGAGGTTAAAAATCAGCACTTGATGTGTGGCCAGAGTTACAATCGCTGGGCATTGCCAAGTTAATCAGAATCTACCCTCCTTCTACAATATCCAAACATCACAAATAATGAGTTACTCCACACTTAAACTAGACTCACTTCAGGCTTTGTTAGGTACCTACGTTGTTATTCCATGTCAAAAAGGGGTTACTATCAGTAACTTTGGTAACCTTCAGAAAAAAAACGATATTCCGAGAATAAATTTTCGTAAACTCACTTCACCCCAGTACGAACATTTCTTTTATTTTTTGAAACGTCAAACGAAACCTGTAGTGTTTTTGGTGTGAAACGGCCAAGTAGTTTTAGAAACCTGCTTATCGAAAATCTGATTAATTTATCAGAGAGATCGCAAAGATTGTTGTTGGAAAGTTCGTTGTGTTACATTGTTTTCACACAATGAAGCCCGCCATTTTTTTTTAATTTATCAGAGAGGTCGCAAAGATTGTTGTTGGAAGGTTTGCTTGCCATCTTTTATTAATTTATCAGAGAGGTCGCAAAGAGTGTTGTTGAAACTTGACCTTGTGCCTCATGTCTTTCCCATAATAAGGCATGCCATTCGTAGGGTAGATTTCCTAGAGACTCTTACCTTCCTTTGTCCTTACATCTGCGACAGTTGGTGTTGAAGGGTAAGTCAGCCAGTGTTACAGGATAACCGCCGAGGGATTAGTACCTCGAAATTTTCCCTGTCACCCTGGATACCTATTTAAAGGATGTTCTTAATGAAACTTCCTGTCCTTTTTCAAGTTGTTACGTAGCCCGATATACCTTAATATACCATACCAGGTATGGTTTCTTCCATATAAGCGGTAAATGTTATTCACATACAATTTTACGATGATTTTTATCGACTTTTTCAAATTTATTAATGGCGACCCTGGCAAAAGAAATAACATGACGTGACATTTAATGTGCGATATTTCCTTCGCTCAGCGGCGAGAACAAGATCACCACTAAATATCGCAATCCCAGTTGACTTAAAAAAAAAAACAGCAAAACAAAATGTTCTCCACATCATTGTTAGTATCAGCGTTGTCGGCACACTCAGCATCAGCGTTGTCTTCAGTCAACCTTGAATCTAAACGGAGAAACAAAAAAAAAAGTATCTACGTATCTACAAACCAAACAGCATTTCAACTTTCTAAGACCGCAGCATCTATTATAGCAGCGAGTCGTTCATTGTGTCAGTGGGGGTACATCAACGGCGAATGGCCGTCAGCAACGTAATTTTTTTTTTCAATTTGTTAACAGTTGATGAATTGACTTTACCTTGGCTTAGATTATACACTGTTCTCTTTCAATCCAGTATATGAACTTTCAACTGTCAGGGCTGTCAGGTTTCTGTTGTTGGATTGTGGTGCCTATGGATCTATACATTGTTTCAACAAATTACCCCAGATCCGAGTGTACATCAGCATACAGTGTCATGTGAATCTGAAAGTGAGTTTTACGAGACCACAAAGCATGAGCGCGCTGGATAATTAACAGCGGTACAGCTCGATGGGTACGTCTGACAGTTCGTTACACGCCATCCGAACAGTTGATCACACGACGATGTGACGCTGTTAATTATAATAATTGCTCTATGAATGCTGGTGGTTGTTGCTGCGAGTGTTATTATTTCCCAGATGCCACATGACTGACGATGACTGGCATTGCTAGAAATGCAGCGATTAGGTCATCACATCATCATCATCATGAACATCATTTTGCATGATTTCTATGACTTCAATACAGAGGTAAGCCCCATCTATGGCAGCTCAATAAAGGCACTGGATTTCTATCGTTATTTCAGTCTTTGCCGAGTTTTATATAATTAAAAGGCAACCGAGTGTGTTGCAATGCAATTTCCGTTTTGGTCGAAGGAAACTTTCGAGGTGACGTAACAAACGTCATGGACGGGCATCCAAGAATACACAGAATCGATGAGAGTTGTTGTTGAACAGACTTCGGACTTTGGATTCTAAAATGCATACTGATTCAAATTTAGATTGCAGTGTGGAAAAATGGAGTTTTTTTTCGAATTGATGATTTCATTTCACTTTTGTTGTTCAGCATCCAGTAACAATGCCAACATCCGGTATAACATTTCTGAATTGGATGACGTACGAAGTGTTGTGGTGGTGACTGTGTGTCTTGTACTTCCAAAACCTTATTCACAGACGCTTTATACGTTCATCCAAACGACTTTCATTTTCTTAAACGGCGTGGCCACACACAAAAAATCGTCATTGGAATTGACAGGACTTACTTACTTACTTAAGTGGCGCTATAGTCCGGAATGAACCTCGGCCTCAGCCAACATGCCTCTCCAATTAGGCCGGTCCTTAGCTAGCTGCCTCCAAGTTGTTTGAGGTCGGTTTCGCGGATTTTTTTAATCAGGGGCATATCGCTCTACAGCTCGTATAGTTCTTGGTTGAATCTTCGTCTCCATAGCCCGTCTACGCAAACGGCACCGAACATTTTTCGAAGAATTTTCCTCCCAAATCGACCAAGGATTTCTTCATCCGCTTTTGAGACCGTAGAGCAGGACTGGGATGATCAGGGTCTTGTAGATCTCCTTAGAAGTTCGAGTGAGGGCTTTACTACTGAATTGCCTTCTTAGCCTGGAAGTTGGCTAGAGTAATTCTTCGTTTAGTTTCTGAAGAGATGTTGTTGTCAGAGTTGTCAAGTCCCATCCACCTCAAAGTTATGTCTGTCAATGGTGACGTTCTGTCTAATTCGTCGATGTTGTGTGTCCTTTCGTCTTGCCCTCAATTACTGCTAAACTCATTATTTCCGCTTCCTTCTCTATACTAGCAAACGTGTCTATGACTTTACGTTGGGTCCTACCCATGATGTCAATATCGTCAGCGTATGCTAGTCGTTGTACCGATTTTTGGAATTGCCTCTGGTGTTGGCTCGGAAGTTTTGCAAAATCATCTCATGAATAAAATTGAAGATTCACATGACAGCGCATCGCCGTGCCTAAACCCTGATGGAGCTGCGAAAATTCTCCATCGTCATCGTACACAAACGGACGAGTTTGGGCGGTATACCAAAACTAGACATGGCTCTGTATTGTTCGTCTCTAAAGATGCTGTCATATGCGGCTTTGAAAACGATGAAAACGATGAATAGTTGCCTAAGTGTGAAGATTTGATCGGTTGTGGACTTTCCTGGCCTAAAACTACGATAAGGGCCGACCAGGTGGTTGGTAAACGGTTTCAGGCGTTCACATATAACGCCAGATAGGATCTTGTAGGCGATGTTAAGGAGACTTATGCCTCTGTAGTTGGCGCAGTTCAGAGGGTCTCCTTTTTTGAGGATCAGGCAAACGATGCTGAGGTTCCATTCTTGAGGCATACTTTCTTCCGACCAGATTTAGCTTATAGATAAGTTGGTGGATGTTTCTTACCAAGTTATCTCCGTCGGTTTTAGGGGAAGGCCGACATTTCCGGCAGCCTTATTAAGCTTCAGTTTAGATATTGGTGTCCTCACTTCACTGAGGTCGGGTGGTTGGCAGTTTTCGCTGTCGTTGACAACATTGAACGGTTCGTTCTGCCTGACAGCCGAATGGTGTTCGTCATCGCCGTTAACAGTCTGCAGAAGTGGTTCTTCAATATCCTCAGCATCGTGTCTGTGTCTCAACTACGATATTTCCTTGTTCATCTCGACAGGATTCGGCTCAAGTCTTGCATCCTTGGCTTTGACGTTTTACACTTTGGAAAAACTTGCGAACATCGTTTCTAAAGCGGCACCTCTCTATATTCTCTATCGCACGCTTTTCTTGCTCATTTATTCTTCTTTCTGAAAAGCCGGTGCTCTTCCCTTCTTCTCTGCCTATAGAGCTCAGCGGCAGCTCTCTCTCTCTCTCTCTGGAACCTCAGCATCGTTTGTCTGATCCACAAAATAGGAAACCCTCTAAACTGCGCCAACTGAAGAGGCATAAGTCTTCTCAACATCGCCTACAAGATCCTATTTGCCGTAATATGTGAACGCCTGAAACCGTTTACCAACAACCTGATCGGCCCTTATCAGTGTGGTTTTAGGCCAGGAAAGTCCACAACCGATCAAATCTTCACACTTCGGCAGATCCTCGAAAAAACCCAAGATGTCCAAATCGATACCCACCACCTATTCATCGATTTCAAAGCCGCATTTATAGAGTCGTACTATACACTGCCATGTCAAGGTTTGGACGGTATCCCAAACCTTGACATCACGTCCGTCTGTGCAGGATAGAGACGAACTATACATCTTCCATTACTATTATATTGACGAGAGGAAAAAATATCGGTAGACCCAGCCAACAACATCCACAAAAACCGACTTCGATGTACCTACGTGACGCGACGTGCATGTACATATATTTCCAGACGAGAAAGGTCGTCAGACTACAGATGCGTATATTTTTTTCTGTTTTCTGGATCACACTCGCATACTCACACAAAACTTTTTCACACGAAAATATTTTTCACAGCTGCACTTTTTCCTTTGTTGTCTCGTTGGAGTTCTTTATCTTACTTGTCAGCTGTCAAGACAACTGAAAGTTAATTTACCAACAAAATTTTATGCGCTATGCTGGGCTCGTCCTCTGGTGGTAGATAGAGGAAGCAGCAGAAATCTAAGTATCCTTTCATTCGGTACTAATGCGATATGTAGAGAATGTTGTTATGGCAGGTGATCACTGAAGGCTCATCGTTTCTTGACTCTATTTCAACGAAAGGACAGATCTAACGAGATAATCTCCTAAGTTTGTTGCACCCACTATGACTATATTTGAATATTATACCAGAACCAGCGAGTTTACTCCAAAAAGTTTGCTGGGCTCATGAATTTGGAAATGTAACTTCGTGCGACTGCTGATCACTGATATCGATTAGTAGCGGGGCTAACCAAGAGATTCTAGACTGGGCTGTAAGAAACACATAAAGATGATCATTACAGAGCTGGACCAGAGGCTATAGTCTGGTACCACGGGAATCAGGAGCCCCTAAGTCATGTTTTCCTCGGATGGCCTAGACTGATTAGGAGGTTGGCCCTATTGTGGGAGCATCGTGGTGGTTGTGGTTACCCGACTTCGCGGGAACGTATGGTATGCGTTATACAAAAGGCACAGAATACCTAGACACGGTATGATTTCTCACGAGAGGAGGGAAAGTGTGAAATCGTGTAGGTGTTGCTACGGCTGGGAATCGAACCCAAACTTTCTGCGCTGCAGTTCATGGCACTAACCATCGCGCCACAGAGCCCGTCTTATGCATAATTTCTAAAATTGCACCAACTTATTGGGTCCTAAATTTGGGTGTTAACCAAGACTTATCTATGGTTCTAGTATTGTGGATAGGCCCAACGTGAAATAAGAGCTGTAATGACCAGGTGTTCACGTTTTGCATACTGGAAGAAGACAAAATCTGGTGAAGACATTGAATTATGAATTTAAATCCGAACGTCGTCGTCAGTTTTTCGTTTAGCACATTCAGCGCAAATAAAATATTTCCCTTCCAAAGCATAACCCCCAACATGGAGGGCCAGATCCAATTAATTAAAAAAACCTTAGACATCGGGCCATTTATATCCACTACGGTACTGAGCACTGCGGTTGGCTTCTCAGCTCTTACGCCACCATCAAAAGTCAAAGTCAGGTCAAAGGATCTGGCTAACCCTTGAGATTTCTTGACAAATCTTCGGCTGCCATCTAAGGAGATTTTTGTTCTGATAATAGACATTACTCCTAGCTAGTTTTGTCCACGATTGGTATTTCATTTCCCACCTACCCTTCATATATGCAGCGTATTCCCCTTTCCACCACCCGAGGACGCGTCCAATGAAAGACTTGTAAATCTACACGAAACGCATGAAAGTGTGCTGTTAGGCCAGGAAAGTCTACAACACTTCGGCAGATCATTGCAAAAAAACCAAAGAAGTCCAAATCGATACCAACCAGCTATTCATCGAATTTAAAGCCGCATAGGTCAGCATTTATAGAGTCGTACTGTATACATGCCAAAATTCTTCCTTCTGCGCAGGATGACGATGGAAAATTCTTGCTGATCCATCAGCATCGGAAACGATCACACCGACAAATTCGGCACCAAATAGATGTAGGCAAGGCGACGCACTGTCATGTGACTTCTTTAACATCATTTTTGAGAAGATTGTGCAAGACTCCTGATCCTACAACAAGAGAGACACAATTTTCCATAAATCGGTGCAACTATCGGGTTTTTTAACAGGGACGCTACAAAAGTTGAGTGACAAGAACAGCAAACGACGCCATATATCTTGCCGCTCTTTTGACATTTCTCTTCAGTAAGGTTTGCCATTTCATGACGGAAAGATATACGATCCAACAACGAGTCGAAATTATTAAAATTTACAACCGAAATTCGGAGTCAGTGGCCTCAACGTTAAGAGCGCTACGTCCAATTTATGGTCGTCATAATCGTCCTAGCAGATCAACAATTGAGCGTCTAGTGGAAAAAATTTGAATCCACAGGCACAGTACAAAATGTTCCCGTTCCAGTGAGACAAAGAAGTGCCCGTAGTTTCGAGAATATTGCAGCCGCTGAGGCTTCAGTTGAAGAAAGCCCAAATGTGTCTCTCACACGTCGTTCTCCAGCATTTGGCATCTCTGTGACGTCGTTGTGGCGAATTTTGCGAAAAGATCTTGGCCTACATCCTTACAAGATTAAATTGACGCAATAACTGAAACCGCTTGACCATTACAAGTGTCGTATGTTCGTGAATTGGGCTGAGCAACAACTTGAAAATGATTCGGATTTTCATCGAGAAATCATCTTCAGCGATGAGGCTCATTTCTGGCTGAATGGCGTCGTCAATAAACAAAATATGCGGTATTGGTCAGGCAGCAATCCACCCGTACTCCATGAGTCATCATTGCATCCCGAAAAAATTACGGTTTGGTGTGGTTTATGGGCCGGCGGCGTCATTGGGCCGTACTTCTTCCGCGATGATCAAGACCGGCACGTTACTGTGAATGGGTATCGCTACCGTTCAATGATAACCGAATATTTTTGGCCCCAATAGGATGATATGGACTTGGAAGACATGTGATTCCAAAAGGACGGCGCCACAAGCCACACAGCGAATGCCACAATCAATTTATTGGAAACCAAGATTGGAGAACGTGTTATCTCACGAAATGGTCCAGTCGCTTGGACGCCTCGGTAGTGCGATTTGACGCCGTAAGACTATTTTCTGTGGGGATACGTCAAGTCTATGGTCTATGCCAACAAGCCAGCGACGATTGATGAACTTCGTACGAATATCGAACGTGAAATTGCAGCAGTATCGGCCGATTTATGCTTGAAAACCGTCGAATATTGGGTTCAGCGTCTGGACTTCTGCAAGCGTGCCCGTGGTGGCCATGCAAAAGAAATCGAATTCCATACATAATGGCATCGAACGTACTTTCACAGGAATAAAGAATTTCATTGATATCCAAAACCGTTTTTGTTTAATTAAAAAAAACTTTTGTAGCGCTCTTATTGAAAAACCCTTTACTAGCATACGACGACGATATTGACATCATTGGAGGGACTCAACGTGATGTCACAGAAACGTTTGCTAGGATAAAGTATAGGAAGCGGCAAAAAAGGGTTAACAGATAATGGGGATAAGACCAAGTATGTGCTGTCAGCACGAAAAGACACACAACATGGACATATAGCACAAAAGGTCACCATTGACAGATATAACTTTGTCTACATAGCCTCCGCTGTTAACATTTGACAACATCTCATCAGAAATTGAACGAAGAATTACTCCTGTCTAACACTGTTTCGTCGGTCTAAGGACTGCTAAGATCATATATTTCAGATTTGTACGAAACAAGAACTCCCCGCAATATGCCGCGCTCATCTGTTCATAATGTAATTTTATTTGATACTTCACTTAACAAGCATCTAATTATTTTTAATCTCACGTTATCTAGTTGCATTACTTTATCTCTTTTCTATTGTGTGTCTTCATATTTGTTCGTAAATTGAGTGTACGAGTGTGTTGTTCTTTTTATCTAACCGCGAGCTGTTTTTTTTTTTTGTATTATTTTCTAGAACATTAATTAAAACTACTTCAGCTAAATGGGACAATATTGACATTGCTCCAGACTTTTAATTGATTGATGACATTTATACGGCGAGTTAAAATTGTGTAGATACCAACTCATGCCATTAGTCACATCAGTTCAGTGTTTCTCTCTTTTATTTTTTTTTTATTTTTTTTATTTTTTTCATTAAAAAAAGGGGGTGTATGCAATCTATTTTTATCTATCAAAATGTTTACGCAATATTACGAGTATCAGTATTTTTTATTTCTGTGTGACATATGTTGCCTTATCAAAAGCTTTGTACGTTATATGTTGTGGGACGATGATATTAATTATTAATGTTCAGGTGAAATCACAATGAGCATTCAAAATATCAAGCAATATTGTATGTTATCGAGTTCCTATTGTGAACTAAATGAAATTTAAAGTCGGAAGTAAAAATAAAGACAAGGACAAACATTTAGATTAATAAACCCTTAAGTTGTTCCTACAGTAAACCCGAATCGGATTTAATATTTTCAAACGAATTCAGGCGGAAATTCGCATCCAATTTGACAGTGAGTAGAAAATTATTTACACTGCAGACATGCTTATACAAGGTGGCGCAAAAATAACCTTTCGATGTTTTTTGGCTGTAATTAAAAAAAAAAAAGAAGAAAAACTTTGATTCTTCTTGTGGATTATTTTTATTTGGTCTTTTAATTTTTCTTACATCAAGTCGAGAATATGATGTCATGTAAATGGCCGCCGCCACAGTTGATTGCCATTTGAACCCTTTTTATGGCATTTTCCTTCACTTTGGCCAAAACTTCCGGCGATAGGTCCTCACATTCTTGACGGATATTGTCTTTAAGAGCTGCAAGAGTCTGAGGATTGTTGATATAAACCCGCGACTTCAAAAAGCCCCACAAAAAGAAGTCTGGAGTGGTCAAATCAGGCGATCTTGCTGGCCAGTGCAAATCGGCAAAACGGGAGATTAGGCGCCCGGGAAATACATCCTTCAGCATATCGGTTGTGGCACGTGCAGTGTGTGCCGTTGCACCGTCCTGTTGGAACCACATGTTTTCCGATTGCAATTCATCAAGTTGTGGCAAAAAGAACTCGTTGATCATTGCTCTGTAGCGCTCACCATTCACAGTAACCGTTTGGCCCGCGACGTCTTCGAAGAAAAAAGGTCCGATGACTCCTCCAGCGAAAACAGCACACCATACAGTGACTTTGAGCGATTGTAATGGCTCTTCGTGGGTTACACGCGGATTTTCAGTGCCCCAGAAGCATAAATTTTGGTTATTTACGTACCCGCTAAGATGGAAATGGGCCTCATCACTCATGATTATTTTTGATGAAAAATCATCTTCCTCTTGGTGGTGATTAAGGACGGCTTGAGCGTATGTTAGACGCGATTGGCGGTCAGCAGCTAACAGCTGATGCACCGTCTGGTGTCCGTCCGCGTGTATTTCGCATGTGTTTACTACACAAATGTCAAAACAGAACTGACATTAGGGGCCAATCGCAAAATTTATAGCATTTTCTGATAGGAGGATTACTTTTGCGCCACCTTGTATAGAGCTTCTGTACCAAATTTCATTATTCTAGCTGAACATTTTGATTTTAGGACGTTGTAATATATTTCTAGGCTATAAAATGCGTTCCCATTTGACAACTTAGGGACAGTTTTTTAGTGCGATATCATCCTGGTTTCGACTTTAACCTCGAACTAACCTAAGAAAAAAGTCAATTCAAATGTTCGCTAAGAAAACGCAAAACCAACCCTAAAAATCAAATCAAAATCAACAATGATTCATGGAAATATTGACAAACAACATCAACGAAAATTTTAATTTGAACTGCCAAAAATCTCCACTTATTTAACAGAATAGTTCTGAAAACGTTCATGATTTTGGCTGTCGAGATTTCGTGCCGAACCTAAGGAAAACATGAGATATAGAAATATAGGTGCGAATATTGTCAGTTTTTCAAAATTCCGTACGGTTTATCCAAAAACGACGTTTTTCTGAAAGAATTGACCAAGCAGTGGTTAAATTTCGAAAATGATTACACTTATTCTGCTGGGAGCAACAAAGAGTATGTGTACTAAATTTCATCATTCTAGCTCAAAATTGAAGGCCCTAAAACTGGTGTCGTACGGATAGACAGACATGGATAAATCGACACTTAAGGTTTATTTATCTAAATGCTTCTCCCTATGATATATGGTATAAAAATCATCGACATGATCGACACACAGCAAGTCGATAATCCATCGCCACAATTTTGGCCATTGATGACAGAAAAATGACATCCCTTGACAGATGTCATTAAATGGTGGCGTAGATACTCATTTCAAGAAACTTGGATCTAAAAGCTCGCAAAACCGTGCGTCGCGTCGCGTATTATAAAACCTATAAGGATGATCGAAGAAGAAGATTAAGATTTAGATTCTTTCATTTTTTCACTATTTGCTTACAACTCATGGCCCCGTGTCCTAGGGGTATCTAATAAATTGGAACTTGTGCCCTGGGTTAACTACCCATGCATGAAAACAAAAAAAAACATTGTAACGAAGTAACCAAAAGTCTCGAAAAAGACTGATTTTATAGTTGACGCGAAGACCCTGCTAAATGAAAAAAAGACGACGAACGATGAGAACATTAAACAGGAGAGGTGCCAGGCGAACAACTATCAGAAGCGCTAAGCTGCAGACATTACTGCCATCCAGGAAATACGATGAGATTGCCACCTACAGCCAGTACACGGTTTCCTCACCTCGATATCGATAAGGGGACATGGCGGTATCAAGATCTCCGATGGGTCAACCAAATTGATCACATTGCTATAGACACGCATCCAATATTTTGGAGGTCCGAAAACATAACGTCGAATAACAATGGCAACGACGCCAACAAGCCATTAGATAGCGCCCACCAGCGAGAAACTCCTGGTTTGATGAGCAATGCCTACAGATGCTCGTAGGCAAGAACGAGACCTACAAGGCTAAGCTGCAGGTGAAGACGAGATCTGCTATTGACCTCTATAGGCAGAGAAGAAGGGAAGAACACCCGCTTTTCAGAAAGAAGAAAAAGGAGCAAGAAAAACGCGCGATCGAGGATATAGAAACAGAGAGCTGCCACTAAGTTTGCAAGTTTTATCAAAGTGTAAAACGTCAATGCCTGGGATACAATGCTCTAACAGAATTCTGTCGAGATGAACAAGGAAATATCATAGTTGAGACTCAGTCGATGCTGAGGATATGAAAGAACCACTTCTGCAGAATCTTAAACGGCAATGATGAGCATAATTCATCTGTCAGGCAGAACGAACCAAATTGGCAACGACAGCGAATACTGTTAACCACCCGACCTAAGTAAAGTGAGGAAAGCAATATCTAAACTCAAGTTTAAGCCAGTAATGACGGCCTTCCCGGGCTTTATGAAGCCGGCGGAGATGACTTGGTAAGTAACATCCATCGTTTGCCCGATCCACAAAACGGAGACACTCTGAACTACGCCAACTACAAAGGCATAAGTCTATTCAACATCGCTTACGAGATCCTACCGTTTACCAACAACCCGATCGGCCCTAATCAGTGTGGATTTAGACCAGGAAAGTCCACAACCGATCAAATCATCACAGTTCGTCAGATCCTGAAAAAAAACCCAAGAAGTCCAAATCAATAACCACCACATTTATAGAGACGAACTATTCAGAGCCATGTCTAGTTAGTATACCGCCCAAACTCGTCCGTTTGTGTAGAATGAGGATGGAGAGTTCTCGCTGCTCTAACAGGTGATGCGCTGTTATCTGTCTTCTTCAATTTGATTCTTGACAGGATTGTGCAGAGCTCCCGAGCCAACACCAGAGACACAATTTTCCAAAAATCTGTGCAACTACTTACTAGAATAAGCCGACGATATTGAAATCATTTGTCGCACTAAACGTGATGTCATATAACTTTGAGGCTATTAATTCTGACAACAATATCTCGCCAAAAATTAACCGCTGTTTCTTCGGACTAAGAAGGCGATTCAGTAGTAAAGCCCTCACTCGAACTACTTAGGAGATCCTATTTAAGACCCTGATCATCTGCGTCCTGTTCTACGGCGCTGATGCAAGGACCGTGTCTAAAATGGATGACGATTCGAGAGGAAAATTCATGGAAAAATCTTCGCTCCCGTTTGCGTTGACGGGCTATGGAGAAGAAGATTCAACCAAAAACTAAACGAGCTTTATAGCGACATGCTCCTAGTAAAAAAAAATCCGCCTTAGACGTTTTAGCTGGATAGTGCATGTAGATCATATTGACACCAATAAGTGGCGCACACAAGTTCAAAATTAATTATGCGGCATAAATAAGTGAGTACATGTATAAGGCTGTTCTACAACACTTGCTATTGTTATATCTACCCCTACCTACATTTTGTGTGACCTATCTCTATGAAGTTAAGAATTTATTTTGTAAATAGGATATTGCATTGTTATATTTCGTCGCCTCAGTGACACAAAATCAAATTATGGGCAACTTAAGTAATTTTCAATACTGAAGAAAACTTAACGTAGAATTTTGACATTAGCTTCCGATTGCTTCCGATTGCTTCCGACTATTATAGTTCAGCCTTAAGTCGTTTTTTCTCACCAACTATAGTATCTAGTTAAATAAAGTGAAGTAGCTGTTTACGATATAAATTTATGAGGTTTTATACATAGTACTAGCGCAAACATTTAACTTCAATTTTGAACAATAGACACGCAAGTTATTACTTTCTGAATCCCTTACCTGATTTTCTTCAATTTTCATACTAAGAGTTCGACATAATTTGTGGTCGTAATTTTTTTTTTTATAATTCTATGTAAATCATTGGGTATGTAGGAAGTGCATCTAACTACATAATGTTGATAAATTTACTGCAAATATTTGTATTATTATTGATAAAATCTTCAGGTTTTTGCAATCTTAGGGTTGGTTTTTCAGTGCGAGATCAACTTAGGTTAGGGATTAAACTCGAGTTAATTCGAAAACTTGTTATTCAGGACTATCGCAAATAAATTTTCACGGGAAACTGTTCCCATTCAGTAATCTCATTTAGATTGTTGACAAGGGAAAAATTCCAGGATAGATTTATTCGCGATAGGCCTGATTCAGTCAATTTTAATGCAGTGTTAACTTCGAGTTAACCCAGCAGGTTAGATAACCCTAGAGTAAATTGTCAAATGTCTTGATTGACAGATGAAAAAATATCAACCAAACAATTATTTTCAATTCTATTTTTTTTTTTTTATTTCAAGAAATTCAGTACATGTATGATATATTCAGGGGCTCGAATTTGTTTGAAATATTCAGTTTAATCATTTTAATAGAAAATTGATTGCAAGAGTGACCAAATCAATTCCAATAACAGACAACTGAGCTGTAGCAGATTCGATATCTTTTTTTTTACTGCAAAATCGATCAATTGTCGGTGTTATCATATTGAATCACCACTCAGAAGTTAAATTTAATACTGGACTCAAGATCTGCTTTATGACTTTTATCCAGGGTTAGAGCATTATTCATAAAATATTTATATACAAGATTGAATAGGGACTGCATAACCTATCCTAAACGCGTGAAATGGTTAAACAATGCCTGTTTCAGTGTTTATTAAGTATTTTGTCTCTATTTGTCACAAATAAAAATTTGGCATAAATTTAATTTTGCTAACTTTCCCTTTTTGCATTTTTTTAACATCCTCTTATGAAGAGAAAGATATTGTTTTCGTGAAAGTTTTCGACCTCGAGATTTTGATTGATTCTAACATTACGATGATAGCGGAACTCAAAAAAGTGTTTTTTTGAATTCCGTCCGTCGGTTCGTCGGTCCGTACAAGCCTCTCCAGCCTAAACGACTTCACCGATTTTCTTCAAACGTATCCAGCGTTTGTTTAATCATAATTCTAGGCCATTTTTTTGTTTTGCTTTTACCAATGTTATTACCGGTACCTGCCATATAAAAATCATACATAACCTCAATTTTCTCGAAAACGGATCTAACGATTTTGATTAAACTTCATATATACTGTGAGCATATCAGTTCCAATAAAACTGCATATCCAGTTTTTTCGAGAAAATTCATATAACGGATTTTTACATATAAAGCATATTGTCAATTCCTCGCAAACAATTTGGACAAATTGAATGAAATTTTATTTTTGTACTACTATTACTGTTTTCATGAGTTCCACGTAATTGGTTTTTTGTTCTTAAACGGAATTTTCAGTTTTGGCCAATAACGGAATATCATTATTTTTCACATGGACACCGATTACTTTCAATTACGGAGTAAAAGTTCGTATAATCAGATTTCGACATTATTTATATAATTTTTAGCATCGTTAAGGAAAATAAATATTATTGTGTATTTTGGCCAAATTAATAAAAAAAACCTCAAATTAACTCCCCGTGAAAGAGAAAGTTTCGTACGACCAAGTCGTGCACCCACCACTCGCTTTATTTCTGTATACACAGGCGGCTGAGCATCAGGGTTACCAAATGTTTAATTGTTAGTTGAAAGCATTTTCAAGTGTATTTTTGTATTTAGCAGTCGTGTTTCACGGTTTAATTTATTCAAATAGTAAATCTTCTTTACCTACAGACTCAACAATGTAAACTATGTTAGTGAGTCAACATAATCAACAAAATGTTATTAAAGTGTTGAAAGCAAAGTTGTCGTTATAGAGAAAAATAGGCACTTGGTAACTCTACCGAGTTTTAAAATATCCATTTGTAATAGATTTCACTTTTTTTGGTTATTCATTTGACACAAACCATGTATAACTATTATGGGTGGGGAAATATTTTATGAATAAGAATTTGTGTGACTCTAAATAAATACTTTTGCACTGTATAACTATACAACAGTTGTAGTTTTAGTGAATTCTTATGAGTAACGGGGCTTATGAATAAGAGTCTGTGCGACCTTAAATAATACAGACTGCGTAAATACTTATGAATTGTATAACTATACAACGTTTTGATGTGTTTTATTGAATTCTATTGAATTCAGACTATAAAACTCTTGTGCCTTAATTGATCTGTTCAATTTGTTTTGTAGCAGAAATAAAACTTAACAAAGCAATGCTGCGTACTGTTGCATTAGAAAGAAAAAAATGGCCTAGAATTATGACCAAAAAAACGCTGGATACGAAGTTTGAAGAAAATCGTTCCAAGACGTTTAGGCTAGAGAGGCTTGTTAGGACAGACGGACCGACGAACCGACTGACGGAATTCCAAAAACACTTTTTTGAGTTCCGCTACCATCGAAATGTTAGAATCAATCAGAGTATTGAGGTCGAAAATTTTCACGAAAACAATTTCTTTCTCTTTATAAGAGAAAGTTAAAAAAAGTCAATCTACCTACAATTTGTATGGACATTTAACCAAAGAAGCAAATTTTTTAAGCATAACTTTTAAACTAAATGTCAGCGACGATTTTTAAAAACATAAATGATCAGCACAAATCGGTCAATACAAAAAAAGCAAAAATTGTATGCAAGCTACTTGGACCCTATAATCCGTTAAATCCTTAAACATATTTAACCACAACAATAATAAGATCAAAAATAAAATATCTAAAATTCCTTGAACAGAAAACAAGTCTCAATAACTTTTTAAATGAAAAAGTCCCATACCCTATTAACACTATTCCCAACTGCTACAGAAAAAAACCTCAATAGAAATGTGGAACACACAATTTCCCTATATTTTCTCGCTTGTCAAGAAAACAACAACAAAAATATCCTCCTATCGATTTTCTGCTGCTTGTTCAAATTACAAAAAAAAAAAAAACGAATAGCGAGTAAGAAAAAAACTCGTTGCCTTCTCCCGTGATAGTTTTTCGAACATTCCCCTCGTCAAACAGCTTTTTCACGTATTCCACTCACACTAGAGTCAGTTTGTAGTGTATCTCGAATGAATAAATGAATCTTCCCCTTCATTTTCACGTTGATACTTGTTTTACGTTGCCTTTGCCTGGCAACAAAAGCGCGCCATGATTTCGTTATTTTTTTTCGTTTGCCCTTTTCTAACAAAAAACAAAAATTTGTCTATATCATGTTTTTTTTATGAGACATTCAAATTTAGTGCAAATGTGTGGGGAATAATATGTCAAAAATGGAGAAGCGTACATAATTTCTATTTATTCGCGTGAAAGCTTTCATTTTGTACGCCATTTCTATCGGGCGCTGGAGACTTCCGATTTTCAACGTTACACCAAGTAAAGACAAAAAGGCGCGTATTTTCCCATTCTCCGCAGATGTTTGTTGTTTCCTTGTTTGTCTTTCTTTTTCTGTTATCTTGTCGCAAGCTTCATCATCGTTTATGTAACATTTGATTGAAGTTTTTTTCTCAATTTAGCCAAAGCGAGACGGTGGCATATTGTCCCACATTTAAAATTATATCAAGCGCAACGTGGAAAGAAAAAGAGATCAACCTAGAAAAACGTGACACCATTTTTTTTTTCGTACACTAATTTCCGTAACGATTTTTATTTTTATTCACTTTTTTTTTTGAGAGATGACAATTTTTGTTGAACGCCCGCAATTTGTATAGGAGAGAGAAAAAGACTGACTTGTATTAAAAATCAACAGTAAGCCCTGATCTCGCTCCCACATATTTTGCAGAACGTTTGAAAATCGCCAGGTTGTAGATACTTTCCAAGTATATCCTCGCTTCAGTTAAGTTTTCTTTTCACACAAATATTCACACTACGTGTCAAAACGCTTGACATTACACACGCCAGCGACGACGAAGACGACCGAAGTGACAGCCAAGAACACCGAAAGCGAATTAAGATTCCCGAACGCAAAATTTTCCATTGTACAAGCGCGCGGCGCGCCACGAGGAAGCTTAGACAGAAAAAAAAAAAAGTAAAAACCCGAAGAGAAGAGAAAGATAAAATAAAAGCACACTTTTTCCATTCTATCTCTCTCTCACTCTAGCAAAATGGCGACCACAAAATGAAATCATCACCGCGAACAAAAAAAAAATTACACACAAATCATGCGGAAGTGGGAAATTAGGTCGCATGACATACACAAGTTGGAAAACCAGATGAGAAAAATTCTTCAAAGCCAGCGAACAGAGAGAATTCTGGGAATTTTCTTGTAATATTACACATTTTTCACATGAAAAATCACAATGGAAAGTTTCTTCACAAAATGATTGCGTAACTCACAGGAAAATCCACTCAGAACACTATCAAAAAAAAAAAAAAAAAATTTTATTTTTATTGACGTAAACTATCTCCGAATTGTATCTTGCAAATCCATACAAAAACTAAGTGATTGTAGATAATTTTTCACAAAAAAAAATTTATATATATAATTAGAGGAAAAAAGAAGTAAAATCCAAAGTGGCAAAGTCTCCACACGGGTAAAGACCAAATGAACGCAGCCAAACGGAAAGCACGACCGCACACCGCAGCAAACTTCAACCGAATGAACCCCAGAAAAACATATCGCGTGTAAAACGCTTAAAACAGGGAAATATATAAAAGACTGTAAAAAGCTCATCGCCTTTTCACCTATATACTGACAAATGAAATGGGGTACACACTATATACTCAACCAACACAGGAGGAGAAACTATTCGAAACGAGTGTGTTCGTATATATAAGGGATTTCCCCATGAACAAAACTACTTATTCCGGTTTTCATGTTTATTTACAAAGAAAAGCTCGAAGCTCTGCGATGTTTGTTCATCGTGTTATTGGATAAGTAAATAAAGGGTGCTTCGAATAAATAATATACATCCATTGTCGTTGTGTGAGTGTGCATGTTTTCAAATGTGGAGTGGAGCAAATGGAAAATGAGAAAGAAAAAGAAAAAGCTGAATTGGAGAAGTTGGAAACCCGTTAACAATGCGCATATGTTTCTTTGGCGCGTTCTCCTTTTTTTTTACTACTTTTGCGCCAATAACCTAGTTTTTCAAATACAGAAAAAAAGAAGAAAAACATTACTCTGTGTTGTATCTTTCATTTATTTGCTGTTCTTCTTTCGTTCGTTCTGAATTCTGATTTCTGATTTATGTGTAGCGAATAGCGATTGTGAGTTTAGTTTGAAAATGTTTATTTTTTTCTGACAGAACTATGGCAATCATTTTGATGGTTGGAACATAGTTTTTTTTTTACTTTTTGGGTTTTCCACAAACATTTGAGAAGCTTTTCCAACTGGACAGGGACACCCTTTTAATTGGTGTGGTGTTGCCAAGTTGGATAAAAATTACTTAAATGTCAAACGGTTTGTTTATGAAATTGGTGTCAAATGTAGATGTGATGGTGATATCTGCATTTATTGTAGAAAACATGTTTGTAGTGACTGACATTTATGTAAACTAGTTTCAGATCACATAATAACCTGGAAGTCGGTTTTTTAAACAAAATTTGACACAAATTTCCTTCCAATGTTTTTATAAAGGGAAATAATAAGGGTGTTCATGCAATTTCGCAAGTTGAAAACGCGTAGGTACCTACCCAAACAATTTATAAGTTAACGACGAACGTTGTATGAACGCCCCTAACATTGTTTGCGTTAATGATGTGGCAAGCTTTGCGATATTTATTTTTTTATTATTGAAGATTAGACAGATTAGTTTTTTATTCACAGAAAAATACCAGAGACCACATATTTCTACAAAAACTCTAATGAAATGCAGATGATAAATATTACAGCTGTCGATTTTCATTTAAATGACATGACATTTTGAAAGACCAATGCTTCTTTCAAAATGTCATGTCATTTTAATGAAAATTGACATTTTGTGTATCATTTCACAATGTTCTCAAATGCTATATATTTTCTGTAGGTACCTACTCGTATAGGTATGGGAAAAGAATTGAAAAAAAAAAACATTTTTATTTTAATTTGTTGAAATGTTTAGTGATAAATAGATCATCTTGCAAATTGTATTTTGAAAGCAACGTTTGACAGTTTGTTGACATGTTTACTTTCAACTCTTTTCAGTGAAACTATAACTTTTCGATATAAAGATTCATGCTAACGGAATTCACATAACATCAAGATGAAGTTAGGTTAAATGTCATTTTAAGTGTCATGAGTGCTTTCATTGTTGAGTTAATGCAGACATTTTTAAATAGCTGGTCGTATTCGTTTTTAATTACAAAAATCCAAAATTTCAAAACCAGCGTTTGCATAAAAGGTATGTCGTGAACTTTGGTTTCTCATAAGATTCCTTTATGAATGACAATATTTTCAACTCTATAGATGTCGTTATGTAATGTTCACATCAAGAGTGCGCAGAAAAGCTTTTACATTCGTATAGTAAATTAAAAAGATTTTAGATGTTGTCTGTACACACGTTATTGTTGTAATTTTGATCATTCAATTGATAATCTGCAAAAAATTCCCAACAGAAATTGCCAGGGACTGTCTCCCTTAGAGTTAGAATCGTTGTTACTCCTAACTCGCCCACTACCACACTATTTTGGTTTGACATTAGGGATACTTTTACCACCATTTTTATTAAAATATCCGAGGATTTCTGGTAGATTTCAGGCACTTAATCACTGGTTAGTTAAATAAAGTGTCCTTAAGATTTTTGCTCCACAAAATAAGTTGAGATTTCTTTTTTTAGAAAGAACAAGATTTCCAGTAGAAAAATCCTCTTTATTTTGCCAAATTTTCTTTTTTAAATACATATTCATAAAAATATATATATAGGTACCTACTTCACATGAAAAAAGTCTAAAACTTCAAAATCATGTTTATTTTCCCATTCAGAATGCAATAAAAATACACTCAACGAGCTCAGCCCAAGCATAAACTCCGAGTGCACCACATTATGACTTACGAAAAACAAGTGACAACTCTGGATCAATGGCTAAAATAGGTATGTACTCAGAACACAAAATGGTGCAATGACTGTTTCCAATGTTATTTTTATTTGAATGTTTAATGAAACTGAAAAAATCATCTAATGGCACAGCAAGGCCATTAGTACTGATCATACATCAACTCATCTACTTTTGTTTGTCAAAATACACATAAAGTCTAACCGCAGCCTTACGAGGACAAAGCGAAGGAACTTCGTGAAGCCACATACAAAAATGAAAAAAAGCGCATGTTCGACTTGAAAATTTAAGAAAACAGCCGTAAACTATTTTATTTACAATAATGAATAAGACAAATGTCATAATGAAGATTATAAATGTGACTCCACTGGGTTTATTATTAGCTGAGGTAAACTGTTAAGCAAAATGTTTGTAGCTTATCATTGATTGTTGATTTTTGAAACTAACACTCTAGGTACCTACCCACAATATTACTTATTTGACATTTGATAGAAAACCCGTTCGTTTATCTCCATTAATGTCAAATGAATATTGGCACTGATTAATGGTAGGTAGGATTTTTTCTATGTATAAATTTAAATTAAAGAAAAAAACCTGTGTCAGCGTCCTCGAAACCTCAAAATCAGAAATATCTGTCCTCCTTTCTACAGCATTCATCATTCTACACATACCTATACAAATCACAACTTAATCATTATTGAAGATCTTTGAAAATTGATTTTCTGTCACTAATTAATGCATCATCCATCTGGTAACACCACCAGAATGCACCAATCTCCCTCCTGTGTTCTCATTTGTTTTAAATTAATAGACACAAAGAAACATACACTTGATTCTCATAATTATTTAAAAAAAACACGTTTAATGCCAACACATAGACAACTCTCAAATGAACAGAAAATCGTTAGTCAGAAAAAAATGACATCATCCAAAAAAATCCAATTCTATTTTGTTCTCCCTCTCTCTCTCAAATACAACCAGTCAACGAGCGCTGCATGCAAACTCAAACGCACACAGACAATACACAACTATCTACATGAATATGAATATGAATTCCCAACAAAATGCTTATTTGTTGCGCAATTCTCTCTTGTTTTCCCCTGTTTTACTCCCCCTTTTCGAGAACAAATGCGGAAAAAAACTTAAATAAACAAAATTTTGCGCCTTTTTACGGGTATTTTTCTTTTTCCTTAGAACGCTTTTGTATATTTAAAAAAAAAAAACTTAGAATGTACCTACATGCATAATAAGATTGGTAAGAACCGTGGGGAGAGGAATAACGATTTTTGAATTTGCATAGGTACTCGTTTGGCCCGCTTTTATTAATATTTCAAATTTTTCTACATATACTGTACAGTGGCGGCTAAAAATACGTAGTCACAGGTTTTATTTTATTCGTGTAAAAGCTTTTATTTTATACTATTTGTGGGTTGAAAGTTTACGTTATCATTTGAGCTTTCTTCGAATTTCATTTCAAATACATGACATAAGTTTGGAAAATGGTGCATGGATACAACATTTCGTGTGCTGTTTTAAGGGAGAGGCAGTTTGACATATATAATTGATTTCAGTACTGTCAAATAAAATGTAATTTCTATGAAGAAAAAAAGAGCATTTATAATTTATCTCATAACCATCAGGAATGCAGACTTAGTACTAGTAGTAACTTTATTGAAATTTATTTTTTTATACACGGTAGGTATGGTATTTACAGAGATAGTCTGAGTTTTTCGAACAATTTTTGCCAACTTTGAAGTTGTCTGGCTACACTCTTTAAATTTAGGAATATTTTGACAGAAGGAAAAGTGGTTTCGATATGTCCACTTAATAGAGACTATAAATTATACAGGAATGCAGTCTTGAAAAATATCGCATTGACAGCTTCAGTTTTATAGAATCTGTCATTGTCACTTTACAAAAAAAAAAAAAAAACGCAACATGAATAAAGATACTAACCCACTAATAGGTTGATTGTTAGAGGCAAACAAATTAAAAATAATCATTCCTTGACAATTGTTATATCAGGAAATGACATTTTTAGTTTTTCTTTATTTGCTTTAGTGTACAAATGTTAGGTCTCCTTAAAATGCTTCGAGACGATTCATACATTTGAAGTAAGAGGATGTACAGCTCCTAATGTAAACTTATTTTAGTATTAAATAGTATTTTGCATCTAAATGTCACTGTCAATGATAAATTTGCATGGTAACAAGAACGTTGCACAGAGTCTACTTGCAATGATTGACAATAGTGATCCGTCTGTTAAAGATTCTGCAAAAGTCATCAGTCTATTGTGAAATTCACGGTGAATTCATAAACTTCATATTAAAAAAATCTGCAATATCCCCGTTCATTAGTGCAACTATCAAACAAACTTAATCCAGCTGCAGTACATCCTATTCATAAAAATCATTATGACGTAAGATCGGGCAGATTGTGCATCCATTTTATTTAGGCTTCAGATAAAATCCGATTTGACAAAACATTTCTATTTTTATTATTTTTTTGTGCGAAATATTATTTTACTTGGTGTTTTTGAAGGGAAAACGATTATGAAAGATATCAGGTTGTCATAAGTGGTTATTTGACGTTTATGCGAAATTCTTTATAGAGGATGTTGGTATTCAAAAACGCATAAGAAAAGGAATTCGATTATCTATACTTGAGAAAGTTTGTCACATGTATGACACACCGGTAATCATTTTCGACAAGTATCTTCTTATGTCATTCAAATTTTGACATTTACGTCTCTTTTTTGAAGATGCGACAAAAGTTACGTATATTGGATGAATCTTCTATGTTTGCAAAGGTTGGAGTATATTATCGTGTCTTTGGCATTTGTTAATTTAATAACACAGACTAAAATGGAATGAGGAAAGTGTTTTTTAATAAAATTGAACCTTTTTTATGTTTGTGAAGTTACCGATCACAAATTTGAGATAACAACAAAAAAGTTTCTCCCAGTGCGAAAATTATATGTACCTTCTGGATATTTCCTGTGTTGGCATTTGAAGAGATTTTTTTATTGCATACGATAAACTACTAAGCCACCAGTATAAAAAAAGGCAAACGTCATTAAAGTGTTTCTTAAATTTGTGTCCGTTTTTGTGCTATTACAGATCTGGAAAAATTACAAGCACTCCAAATTAGAAATATATTATGTCTGACATTATGAAAACATAATCTCCAACCTTAAAAATGCTTGAATTGCTGATTGTTATCAGAGTCTTTATTAGCTTGCTTTTCCCATCAATTTAACGGCTAGAAGAAGGTAATTCAAAACAACGCATGTATTCCAAGAAATCTACTCACCTGGTTTCGAAACTTTAAGATGACAAATTGTCAAAATTCAATAAATGTCAATGAAAAACTTATTTCCTGTTCAAATTGCTAACCCCAACATCCACAACCAGCAGATAAAGTAACCTCCGTCTAAATGTAGGTTACCAGTTCAATCAAACACAATTACCTCCATTTGACAGCTATAATCGCAGATGTCATCAAAGTATGACTTCATTAAGTAAACATTTTCTTTCCAAACAACTTAGATAAGCTTTCAAAAACCATCAAAAGAAAAAGCAAGTAAATCATACAATGGCATGTGCATGTCATATTTCCATACTTATGCAACCCCACTCGATGTAAAGTCATGTGTACAATACCCAACGCCATTTGATTAGACGAAAACAAAAACCTCTAAATGCTTAATAAAACAACGGCAAACAAAAATCATATGAAACTTCTTTGTTTAAGAAGAGAAAACGCGCTGCTGAATGACTTGCACCTCTAGTACATTATCTATAGTTATGCATCTGCCGAACGAATACATTCACACACGAAAACGATTTTCAAATGGCGCGGTAATTTTACAATTTCAAGGTTTTCCACTTTTTTTTTGTTCGTGTATTGCGGTTGTTTGGTATGTGAGCTTCGATACAACTTCGCTGCGGCAAGTACAATCGTCATGAACAAAGCCAGCAACTATTAGGTTATTAAAATTCTACTTCTAGTAAATTATACGCTTGGAAAATGTCCAACAATTTTCAAGTGTGTATGTGTATAGTATATCCCTGTGTGTATACTTAAACAAAGGTGCGGCTAAGTGAAGAAATAAGGGAATATAGAGAAAAAAAAACTAAAAAATCCAAACGAACACGAGATTGTGCAATTGCGCGCTGTTGTGTACTGTGTCACGTTTTTTTGTTCGTTTCTGTTTAATGATTTTTCATAGAGTGCACTCGACACGAATGTAGGCATACCTTTAAGTTAGGTTTTTTTTTTAATTAAATTCTGTGGTTATCGAGCACTTAGATGGCAATTAAGCGGTAGATATGTGCTTCGATGGTGTTCACATTGGGAGCGGGGGTTTTACAACTTACTTTCGTTAGACACGATTATTTGCTTTACGTTTCTGACGTTGCGTAATCAGTCGTAAGGTTTGCTAGTGCGCAGTCATGAGGTGGCAGATATTGTTGACTTTTTGACGTTTGCATTTTATTACTGGGTGCTGTTGGTGGAAATCGACATATTCGTTCTCCGTAGTTGACAACCAACTGTTTGTGATTTTTTTTGCCTTTTGGATAATATTACTGAACATGTCATTGCTCATGGAAATCGACTAATTCATACTCAACGTAAGCAACCAGCTATTTGTAAAAAAATTGAAGTTGGGATTACATTACCTACTAAATGTCATCGTTGGTCGAAATCGACAAAGTTATTCCCGATCATTGACAACCCAAAGTATTTGAAAACTTTTGCAGGTTTGGATTGCATTACTGAATGTCATTGATGATGGAAGTTGACATATTTATATCGAACGTTAACAAGCAATTTACTGTAACATTTTCAGTAGAAATCAACAAATTCTTTCCCGATTGTTGACCAATAATTTGACGTTAAGAAAAGAAAAGAATTATCAAACTATTTCCGCACAGCCAAATGGCAGCCATTTTCTTTATTTTTTAACGACGTGAGATTTGCTTTGATTTGACAAAGCATTCTAAGATTTTACATAAAAACGGGTTGATAGTTCTCATCTGCTGTATCTATGATTGAATGTATGAACGGCAACGTCCAGTTTTGCTGATAACGCAAACAAGGAGTTTTGTTAAGTTAAAACTTCACGTGGCTTTTGAAAGGTTAGATGAATGTTGATAGGAAGTACATATAAAGGAAGTGATAAGGGACTTTAGTCATTGAGATACCTACGTGAGGAGAACAAAGGTCATAAGTTCGGTATAAAAAGTGATTTTCACATTTTCGTTTAGACAACAAGTGGGTTTAAGAATACCCATACTTTTCTTCAAACTTACTGTGTCACGCTGACTGTGATCCACTTCTGACTTTTTATCAATAGCCTAATCAGCAACAATTGAGATTAAAGTGAAATATTAATGCGAAGGTTTTAGTTGAGACTTATAAGGTTAAGGGCGTTAGACCTACACCTTTTGATCGAAGTTGTACTGAATGACAACTTAATGCCAATCATTTGAGATAGAGGCGATATGTCGAAATGGAATTAAGCTCTTAAATTAGCAGTAGAAGGATCATTACTGAATTTTACAGACGCAGAGGCAAATGCTACTTATATAGTCACACGGTAAGAGCGTTAGCTTTAAACTTTTTGGTTTGTACTTCCAAAGACTAGATGAAGTAATACGTTTAGAACGTTAAAACTTAACCTTCTGTCTAAACTAGTACTTCCCATTGCATTTTTCGTGTTGAAGTTCGCTTTAGGTTATATAACCTGCGACACTAGTCTATCCTTACTGATCGCCTTTTTGCATTGACTTGACAACAAATCAAAAGCACCAAATGCTGATTATTCACTGCAGTGGTGGTGTAGTGATTGATGTTGATGCTGATATCATTGAACAAAAATATTATGATTCGAACATAGGGATCAGGAGTTATACTTATCAAAATTTGATACAAAAAAACTGATCGCGTCCGAACAAAAACGTTCGGATAAGGACTCTTTGAGGATTTGTTTGCTTAGATAGCACTGTCTGTCTGAAAGTTGTAAAAATAATGGTAAACTTAAATTAATAACAAATGAATGCGATTATAAGGCTCTTCAGTTGAGATTTTTGATCCAGTGCAACAGCTGGGGAGGGATCTTTTTCTGGCAAAAAAAACTGCCCTTACTCTTTTAGCAGAAAGGGAGAGGAGACGAAAATTCAGTCTCAACATTTCGCAGGAAATCTCCTCTTTGACAAGTGAGTAAACATGGCCGATTGAGAGAGATTACAGTGGAACACAATTCTCTTTACGAAATCGTTAGGGACATCCAACATCGAAGTCATACAATGTACAGAACTGACCAATACATTCGTAGATCAAAGTATTTACGATCCTATTTTACACAATCATTTTGGAGTCTATCATAAACGTTATATAATTGACAGAGCTGTCCAAAACATTCGTAGATCAAAGTATTTACGATCCTATTTTACACAATCGCCTTGAAGTTCGTCATAAACGTCATATAATTGACAGAACTGTCCAAATCATTCGTAGATTAACAATACTTTTTGACACAATCGTTTTGAAGTCCATCATTAACGTCATATAATTGACGGAAATGTCCAAAACATTCGTAGATCAAAGTATTTAAGATCCCATTTTACACAAACGCATAGAAGTTCATCATAAACGTCATATAATTGACAGATCTCAAAAAAATCGTACATTAACAATACTTTTTTACACAATCGTCTTACGGTCTAACATTCACGTCATATTATTGACAGAACTGACCAAAACTTTCGCATATCAAAATATTTTTTTAAGCAAACGTCTTGACGTTGATTGGTTTCAAAGTTCAAAGAATACACCAATACATGGTTTAGTTTTTCAACAATTTGGATAGTTAGTAGGACCCAAGACTAAACAATCACATTTTTGTCAGATTTGTGTCTCAATCTAACCTCCCAAATATAGGCAATGAGTTGACAGAGACTTATAAGTCACTAAAGCGCTGTTTACACTATTAGGAATAAATATACAGGTGGGTTTTGATCATCATTAAAGCTTATTTTTCACATTTAAGCCTGGTTAGAGAATGACTTTAATCAAAGGTTATTTAAGCTTGTGAATAATGATCGAGACTTATCAATACAGACTTGAATATTGGAATATTGAGTCACAATAAATTGAAATTTACACTTGATCCAATGTTTGACATATGGCAACTTGTGACAAAATCAGTCATCCCCAACAAATTTGAATAAAGTAAACAAATTTCGAACGCTTTTACTGTCCCAAAAGATGGCTCACAATGCTCCATGTCCAATTAATTCCACCCAAAGCAAAAAAAAAAAACACAATTTTCAGCATGACAACTTACTTATTTTGATAAACAACATTTTTTTCGTATAATAGAGAAAAATCTCTGCAAACTTAAACATTTGTTTACAAGCCACCACTCTTCCTTACGTTCACTTTCTTCTAATCGGTTGACGTTTGATAAAAATTGTTTTAGTTTTCCGTTTAAACATTTATATTCACTTTCGAAATCCGTTATTGCGTAAAAAATGTCCACTTTACATGCAAATTAATCCCTTTTAGTCCACTTTTTCAATTATTTTTTCGAAAGCAAATTCTTACTCTCCTTGCCTTCGTAATCGTTCAAAATCAAAACACTCTTTGTAACACATTCGGGTTTGTAAATTGTAACCCGTCCCGATTTGTATTTCATTTGCTTCCGGATTACTTGTTCATTTTTGAACCTCGTCATTCCGCTTACTAACTACGAATGACAAACGACACCGATGCGAACGGAGCATAAACTCCCCAAGTCACACTGGCCAGACCAGAGGCAAGTGGCATGACAGCCATCGCAAGTACCACGTCGAAGTCGTACTGCGACAAAATGAGCTTTCGGACGCGACTTTATTTTAACAAAAATGTGTCGGAAAAAAATTTGTTCATCACAAAAAAAGAAAACAAAAAAAAAAAAAACAAAGAAAAAACGAAAATAATTGGTAAAACGAAAAAGAAAAGAAAATCCGAAAGACTACAGTAGAGGCAGGCGATAGCAACAGCATAGCACCAGTAGAAAAGCAAAACTGTATGGCGCACCCAACAGGAACGATTGTCGGGGTCAAACTGTATGCTGATGCGGCATGCAGCCGATAGAAATAGTGTTGCACCCTCATTCATTGGTGTGTGCTTCTTGGTTTTCCGAAGGAGAATCTCTGTTTTTCCACACACCCGAGATTAGAACGAAGGGAGGAACAAGGGGTTGTAAAGGAAATTTATAAGGAAATACATGATTCAGGGTTATTCAGGGTGCACGGTGCGCATAAATTTCCCAACACACACCCCTCTGGTAATGATGGGTAAGGAACTGTGCTAAGGGATGTTGCGAGGTTTTTTCTTTGTTTCCGAATAGGGGATGTAAATTTCTTCTTGGTTTTCCTCGTTGAGTCGTTGAATGGGAAAGCGATGTCATGTGATTTCACTTAAATTCCCATACCAATACATATTCACTTAGAATGCGCTTGCGCGTTGCTGCAGTTTTTTTTCCCTCTCTCGTATTTTCTTAATTCGCGTTGCTGTAGTTTTCTTTTCGGTTTTCTCATTCCATGTAAGTTTGCTAAGGGTTGGAAAAAGGCAATGTCCCCCTACCTACTTCGAGGATTGTCAGTTCACACTGTATGCTGGAATTAAAAACGGGGTTTCCACTAAAGGTATTTATAGAACTGAATTGGGAAAAACAAAATTATACGGTCTCACATCACGTGTTTGCAGATCTCACCAACTTTTATGGTGCCCTAGATTTGCCTATCACACACATGCCCTGTTACCGTGTTGCTAGGTCATAGGCGCTGATGGGGGAATATGCATGATGGTGCTGGAAGTTGATTAATTTGTTTTTCCATAAAATAGCCATGGGCTGTAACAGGACTAGGTAATAGTGAGTATGGGAATTTTTTATAACCTATCCCTTGGGGGTTCCTATAGTTATGATAGATAGTTCGTGACTTAGAGAAATAATTTATAAGAGATTTGGGAAATGTAAACTTTGTTGAGTAAAGCGTCGGTAAGAATGTTTAAAGCCTGACCACCTGCAGAAAAACGTATTTTTTTATTAAATATATGCAGAAGTGCGTGAGCAACTTATTTAGACAATGTTGTGCTATTCATGTTGTAGGTATCTACAGAAAATTTATAACCAAGTTCACTTTTTACAACAGTTTTGATGAAAATGCGTGCGTTTATATAAGGTAGCACAGCGTTAACTTGAAGAGTGGGTTTTACCTTTGTGTCATTCCTATGCACGCATTTCAGTGTACCTACTCAGACCCTAAAATTGGAGTTTTTTATAAGTTCTAAGAGGTAGTGATAGTAACACAAAATTATGGTCGTATAAAGGGCAGAAATTACTTTAAAATTAAAAACTTAGTAAAGTAAACAGCCTTCACGTGGCGACAGCTGAGTGCCTAATACATTGACCGTAGATGGGGTCTCAAATCCTGATTTTATTTTTGACGAGCACGATAAACGGAAAAGGACGTTTATATCGGAGCCTTAAATGTGAGAACATTGAACAGGGAAGGAAGCTGCAGCCGAACAACAAGCAGAAGCCTTGTCGGAAAACACAACCTACACGACCTACACTCCTGGCAACGGACTTAGGCTAATTGAATTTGTTACTGAACGAAATGCCACTATGGGCAGGATACGGTTTCCGCAAATCAACATCCAAAAGGAGACATGGCGGTGTACAGATCAACGAACGGTCACCCAAATTGATCACATTGCGATAGACAAGTGGTGTTAATCGAGAGGTTTAGGGATTCGCGTTGAGCGAAGGTCTTGGCGGTCTCTTGCGATTGCAGTCGTTCGAAATTACATTTTTTACAGTATTTCTGGATTGTTGTGGCGTGGTGGATATCCGCATTCTAACCTTGGCTACAACAAGGTAGTAATCCGAGTCGATGTTAGCTCCTCTGAATGTTCGGACATCCAAAATACAGGATGCGTGCCTCTTGCCTATCGCTATGTGATCAATTTGGTTGACCGTTCGTTGATCTATAGACCGCTATGTCCCCTTATGGATATCGAGGTGAGGAAACCGTGTGCTGGCTATAGTGGCCTTTCGTTCCGTAGCGAAGTCAATTAGCCTAAGTTCGTTACCAGACGTGTTGTCGTGGAGGCTATGTCCCACAATACTGCTAAAGATGTCTTCTCTTCCTACCTTTGCGTTAAAATCTGCCGGCACGATTCTAACATCGTACTTCGGTAGTCGCTCATAGGTTTTGTCAAGGAGCTCATAGAAGCAATCCTTAGCTATATCATCTTTTTCCTCCGTTGGGGAGTGAGCGCATATTTGGCTTATGTTGGCTAATTTGGCCTTGATGCGGATTGTTGCAATGCGTTCGTTAATGTCTTGGAAACATAAGACTTCTTGCCTAAGTCATGCACTTATAACAAATCCCCATCCGAATGGTCGCTGTTTCTGCTTACTATAACACGGTCCTTAGTATATGTCACAGTTTTTCATCCTCTTTTAGCCCGGCCCATCCCATCGTATTTCCTGGATGGCAGTAATGTCTGCTTTGTAGCAGTTTATGGCTTCCGCTAGTTGTTCGCTTGCACCTCTCCTATTTAATGTTCTCACAATCCAGGTGCAGATATGAATGTCCTTGTCCTTTTTGCGTTTAGCCGTGTCGTCAAAAATAAAATCAGTCCTTTCCGAGGCTATTGGTTGCCTCGTAACAAATGTTTTTTTTTCCATGGTTGGGTAGTTAACCCAAAGCTCAACTCCCAACCTGAAGGGTTGTCGGATTTAAGCTATGCTAAGTTTCATCAAGAGTTATCCAGCTTAAATTCAATTTTAATAGCCATTGGAATTCTAGAGTGAACAAATCGGTCCATGCAATAAAATTTACAAAACAGGAAAAACTCTGCTCATTGGTTTATTCCACTCATTATCCTGATAAAAGTTCCTAACATTCTCGAGAAAAATGTCGATGCGACTATTATGACCATTCGCATTGGCAAAAGTGAGCATTTGGAACGTTCCGAAATTGTCAGAACACTCCTTCCTTACAAAATACAATTTTTTTGTGCAACAGACTCATTTGTACCCAGGGCCCAGCTTTCTCACAACCATTCATGTGTGCGTGTGTACTTCTTGCACGATGGCGGCACATCTTGCTTTATGCCGACTCCGAACGGCGAAGTTGAGATAAACTATTCTTGACAATTGATACTACTCGAATGACATGTCAGCTCATCACGAGAGGAGGGCCAGTGAAAATTCATTTAGGTGTTACTACGGCTGGGAATTGAACCCAGACCTTCTACGTGGCAGTTCATCGGTCTCACCATAGCCTGACTAAGCTCATCTTTACATACTCTTCTAACAATTTTGAGAAGCCTCTGAAATAAATTTAAGAATCCACTCTCTATATTGTTTGTAGTACATTGGTGATGTACCAACTCATCTTGGTTTGACACTTCACCTATGCACTTCTAAAATCGTTCATGATCGATTTGTTGTTCCATTTCCATTTAAAATGAGTGGATTCTCAAGAATCACCAGTTGGAAACGCCGATATTATAACATTCGTTGGTACACATCAGCTTTACGCTTCTTCCCCCCATCCGAGCAGTCTAAATGGATTACTGCACTGCGGCAGAGGAACAAACGTCATCCATTGTCATCCATTAATACAAACAGCTTCCACATTCATAAACGCAATAAAACCATTGCTAAGGTATCAAATTTCATTCGCAATGGTTACCCACAAACAGCATCATAACGACAACCGGGTTTTGTTACCCTTAATTCCTCCAAGTCTATCCGTACTCTACATGTAAACCACTCGCTAAACAAGTGACTAATTAAGCCTTCACGTGGCTGCTATCAGCGTTCCTAATGCGCGACTGTAAATAAAAATGTACGCTCCCAAGTCCCAACGGATTGACTTGATTCCACATGTAATTTAATTTCATCGTCACACAATTGCTGTGTCAAATTTAATTACATCGGCGAAACACGATTCCTAGCCTAGATGTCAAAATGGTAAGTATGCATGCATGTGTGTAAAGTAAAGTGCCCCTTGTGCGTTGCTTGATGCATGGGTTTTTTTTTCTTTCTCCCAGGCCTACTACCTGTACACTGTCGACCAACTTTTGTAACACCTAGGTACACCTATATAGCCTTAGGCTAAACCAACCTAACCATGTGTAGGTATATTCCAATTCCACACGACTGAATACAATTACAATATGGATAACGGCAGCGGATTAGGGCAAACAAACGAAGGAGATAAAACAGCACACTCAACTGGTTTATGCGACGCACTAATTTATTCTTTTCCATCTCCTTTTCGATGGGTTTTCGTCCCCCCATTAGTGACTCCTGTAGTGGTAAGACAACTTTCTTTGTTTTGCTGTCAACCAGCAACGCAATACCTACTCCTCTACTACGTTTTAATTGGTTACATTGTGCGTCTCTGTCGAAAGCGATTACCGTCAAAATTGCATCACACCCAAGAGGCAGCCGTCAACGGTCTTCTTCGGTGCAGAAAACTGCAAAAAAGAAACAGAAATGACTTATTGTGAATACGTTGCACAATGCCAGTGCAACATTGTCACGCGTTGTCGTGCGTTGCCCCCTTTCAATCATCAACCACGGCGCAAGTGACAGTGCCAGCAGCAGTTAACTACCATATCACTGACAGTTTGTAACTCTGAATTGGTTGTCGGAAAGATCGCGAGCGCGAGGGTGAAGTACAAGGATGCATCGCCCTTGAGATGACATCCCCCCGATTGGTTATGTTCGTTATACATTTGCCCCATCGTAACTCGCCAGCTGCAGGTTCAGGTAACTGAATGAGCGCCATGTCATTGCAATAAGAACGCACAGTGAACCCGTCTGAACTCACGTGCCACCAAAGGGCAAGTGGTTGCTCCGTTGCCGAAAAAGTCACTCATGCATCGACGAATGGATGTCTCCGACACTGACTACGACTGGTGTTGGGCAAGTGCAACGCATTGTTTTGGCATTTTCCCGTTAAGAAATGTCATTTGGATACAGAAATGCATATCTACAGTTACCGATATGTAGATAGGTGTATATGTGGTTGGCTTGGTTTTGTTTTAAAAAGGAGGTCGACGAACTCTGCTTGCCACACATGTAATACTGGGCGGACTGTTGCTGTAACACGACTTTTCCGTTGCATGTGATACATGCATTGTTGGACTCTGGAGAGGGGTTCTTCCCTTTCTTTTAAGTCTTTTTGTGTGTGTGTGTTGTGTTCAACTGGGTTTATGGGAAAATCATACAAATGCAGTCAGAGATGTTGGATTTTTGTTTTTATCTCGTTTACCTACTCAATTTCGTGTTTTTTTTTTAATTTGTTTTCCTTCGTGGCAACTGTTGCAGAGTGCAGGAGCATTCACCAATGTAATATTTATCCATCCTGGGAATACAGTAGATTCTACTGAGTGCAGGACAAAGGAATCTGTACCGATTGTTTTCAAGTTTCATATTTTGAGAATCTAAAAGGGGAATTTCCAGAAGTGCGCTGCCATCATTGAAGTATTAAATATGCATTGACACTGACAGGAACAAACTTCACGCGTGCTCCAATTTTACTGTCGCGCTGTTGCATTGTGTCAGCTGTTGCAATTTCATTACATCTTGCATTATTTGATGAAGGAATTATATAAATTGTAAATTAAGATATTTGGGGATTAGGAAAAATTGAAACCCGTGCAGATATCTAAAGATGAACTGTCAAAAGATTGTTTCTCAAGAAAATTTTCTTTCATTTTATCAAGGAAGGAGAGAACAATTTTAACGAAAAACTACTGGAACATAATATAGTAAAATTATTTGTTTTCTTTGCCTTTTTATATAACAAATGACATAGAAGACGTGTCAACACAAACAATGGGATACTTTCAGACACCAACTGGCTGATTTACTCTCTCACTTTTACTTGTTTGTCTACGGAATAAATCAAAATCAGTAAAAAAAAGTGAAGCCTGAAGAGCTTATGTTGAGATGTATATGAAAAGAAGAAGAAAAGAACATCTTCGGTCCCATTTACATGGACGGACTATGGAAGCGAAGATTCAACCAAGAACTAAATGAACTGTACAGCGACATGCCCCTGGTCAAAAAACTCTGCGTTGGAGGTTTAAGATGGCGAGGACATGTAGAAAGAATGGACGCCAATACTCCGGCTCGCAGAGTCTTCGATTTCCAGCCAGACGTCCGACGCAGTAGAGGAAAACCTTGCCTTAAGTGGCTCGTATAAGTAGAAACCGACCTCAACCAACTTGGAGTGTCCAACTGGAGGCAGTTAAGGGCCGGGCCAATTGGACAGGTATGTTGGTTGAGGCCCAGGTTCATTCCGAACTGTAGCGCCACCTAAGTAAATTAAGTAAGTAAGTAGGCAGACGTAGGGCACAGTAGAGGAAGATCACGCATTAAGTGGGTCGCACAAGTAGAAACTACACTGTGAAAAAATTGAATGTCGATCGCAAGAAACCGCTAAGACCTTCAGGCAACGCGTATCACTAAACCTCTCGATTAACACCATACCACCATCATCGAATGTCGAAGAACAATGTCTACGATGCCAACAAGCCATTAGATCAGCCGCAATTGATGTGCTAGGTTTCTCGCGCCCACTAGCAAGAAACCCCTGGTTTGATGAGAAATGCCTACAGATGCTCGCAGCCAAGAACGAGGCTAACAAGGCTAAGCTGCAGGTGAAGACGAGAGCTGCCGTTGAGCTCTATATGCAGAGAAGAAGGGGAGAACACCGGCTTTTCAGAAAGAGGAAAAAGGAGCAAGAAAGGCGCGCGATCGAAGATATAGAGAGGTGCCACTCCAGGAACGATGTTCGAAAGTTTCACCAAAGTGTAAAACATCAAGGCCAGGGATACTAGGCTCGAACAGAATCCTGTCGCGATGAACAAGGAAATATCTTAGTTGAGACACAGTCAATGCTGTGGATATGGAAGAACCACATGCAGACTGTTAAACGGCGATGACGAACAACATTCCGTTGTCAGGTAGAACGAACCATTCAACCACCCAACCTGAGTGAAGTCAAGATAGCAATATCTAAACTGAAGTTTAATAAGGCTGCGGAAATGACGGATTTCCCGCCGAGCTGGCTTGGTTAGTAACATCCACCAACTCATAAGCCAAATCTGGTCGGAAGAAAGTATGCCTGAAGAATGGAACCTCAGCATCGTTTGCCCGATTTACAAAAAAGGGGACCCTCTGAACTGCGCAAACTACAGAGGCATAAGTCTCCTCAACATCGCCTACAAGATCCTATCTGCTGTAATATGTGAACGCCTGAAACCGAATAACAACAACCTGATCGGCCCTTATCAGTGTGGTTTTAGGCAAGGAAAGTCCACAACCGATCAAATTTTCACACTTCGGCAGATCCTGAAAAAAAACCCAAGATGTCCAAATCGATACCCACCGCCTATTCATCGATTTCAAAGTCGCATGCGACAGCATTTATAGAGAACTATACAGAGCCATGTCTAGTTTTGGCATACCGCCAAACTCTTCCGTTTTCGTAAGATAACGATGGAGAATTCTCGCTGCTCCATCAGAGTCGGAAACGACTTCCCGACACATTCGATATCAAAAAAAGGATTTAGGCAAGGCGATGGGCTGTCATGTGACTTTTGCAATTTGAATCTTGAGCGGCACAATTTTCAAAAAATTGGTCCAACTACTACCATACGCCGTTGATATTGACATCATTCGTAGGACTCAACGTGATGTCATAGCCACGTTTGCTAGTATAGATAAGGAAACAGCAAAAATAGGTTTAGCAGTAAATGAGGACAAAGTATATCCTGTCAACACGAAAAGACACACAACATCGAAGAATTGGACAGAACGTCACCATTAACAGATATAACTTTGAGGTAGTACAGGACTTTGTCTATCTCGGCTCCGCTATTAACTCTGAAAACAACATCTCGTCAGAAATTAAACGAAGAATTACTCTTGCCAACCGCTGTTTCTTCGAGCTAAGGAGGCAATTGGGTAGTAAAGCCCTCACTCGAACTACTAAGGAGGTCCTATATCAGACCCTGATCATTCCTGTCCTGCTCTAAGGCGCTGAAGCATGGACGTCTCAAAAGCGGCTGAATAAATCCTTGCAACTGAAGGCAGTTAGCTAAGGATCGGTCCGATTGGAGAGGCATGTTGGTTGAGCCCCAGGTTCATTCCGGACTGTAGCGCCACTTTAGTAAGTAATCTTCCATTTTATGACCCCCGGTTATCTCTCGTCGTATCAACCTAAGGGTTCGCAAGCATATACCTATGGGACGGTTGTAAGATATTAAATGTTTCACTAGACTCACATAAATGTCAAAATTGATGAAATACAACGTAATATATAAAATTAGCACCCCCGTTTCCCTATTAGTACGGAGTTCTATTTCAGAGATAAGTTGATTTGTTCATCTTCCTGTGCAGCATTGCTCCAGATCTTCATGCAGATTGCCCTTTTCTCTCTCTGAATTAAACATCTGATATCAGATGTTTGCTAACGTGGGCATTATTCCAGTTAGTACCAGGGCCGCTTCCCCTGAAACAGCTCTAATAGTGTAAATCGTTTTCAAAGCATTTATTCCTTACACTTTTGATAATTTGCTCCTGCATTCGTTTCTAGCTAGCTATTGCGTCGCTCTAACTGGTACTGCTTACATTAAGGCTGAGTGCTGACCTTATTAGGTAGAAGTGGCGGTTCGGCATGAAGCAAAGTAGCACTTATTTGCATTTTTGTTACCACGACTCGTGTGAACTTTATTATGGTTGTTGTTGTGAATGTGATACAGATGGTCTCTAGATCCAGCCTGTGAGGCTTAGAAAATGGATACCCGATTTTTATCCGATATGTCGCTAAAGTTTTCGAAAAATGGATCGTCTAAGGCACACAGTCTGGCTCTTGCTAGTGCCGGAAATTTGCAGATGAAATGCGAGAGGGGTTCTCTCTCACTTATGTTCCTGCAACTATGGCATTGATGGTTGTATGGGATCTGTAGTTTGGCCGCATTGGCCAGTGCCCCGTGACTATCGCCGTAATTCTTGCGATATCTGGGCGGGTTCTATTTAGTAGATCGTTTGTTCTGTTTTTGTCCTAAGAGGGCCATATCGGCCTTTTTCAGGAAGTATGAGTGTATTTGTCCCTTAACCGCACCTAGCGGGATACGGACCTTTTCCACATGTAAGACATGAAGAGCTGAGCCTTGTTTGTCAAGTTCGTCTGCATGCTCGTTTCGTTCAATGTCGCTGTGCCCTGGAACCCAGAGAAGTGTGACCCTGAAGCGTTTGCCAAAGTGGGTAAGTTTCTTCCAGCATTCTTGTACCAGTTTGGAGGATATGGTAGCCGAGTTAATGGCCTTTATGGCTGCTTGGCTATCTAGATATGAAAAAAGCAAAAATCACAGAGAAGTGTGACCCTGGAGCGTTCGCCAAGGTGGGTAAGTTTGTTCCAGCATTCCTGTACCAGCTTGGAGGATATGGTAGTCAAGTTAATGGCCTTTATGGCTGTTTCGCTATCTAGATATGAGAAAAGCAATATTTTGCTTTTCCTTAGTGTCACGCCCCAGAAGCGTACAAACCTCTCGGATACCCAGTAGTTCCACCTGGAATACGCTGGCAAAATCCGTTAGGCTTTCGATATTTTCGGTGATTCCGAGTAGACTCCGGACCCCACACAACAGTTCATCTTAGATCCGTCGGTGTAGACGACCGTGTCGAGAACTCTTACACTGAACTCTGGTAGGAAATCCTACGTGGTAGGATTACTTGAAGCTTAGAATAGGTGTTATCTAGTCTGTTGGAGACGTAACCAAGTCGTTTGGTAACGAGTCCAGGATATTACTGTAGGCATTCGGCCTTGCATTCCAGCATCCTGTCTCCTTGAGTCTTACTGAGCTGAATTAAGCGTTATCTTAAATGTGAAGGTCGAGAGACAAGAGATGCAATAGCACAGTTAGGGCATCATTTGTCGCCGACCTCAGCTCGCCCTTGGTGCCTATACTGGCTGTTCTTTGCAGCCTTTTTAGTTTTGTGAGGTTGTAGGGTTTAATCAATGCCAATGCCGTCATACTAGTAAGCCGTATTTGAAAATTGGATAGACCACTATTGTGTGTATCTAAAAGGTCCTCTTTGGTTGTCTTTGGTTGAAGTCTCCACTTCTCTCCAAAGGTTTTGCTACAAGTATAGAAGGCAACACACGCCTTCCTTAATCTATGTTCGATGTTGTGTTTCCAGTTAAGCTTTGGGTCAAGCATGATACCCAAATACCTAGCGCTGGAAGATAGTGTGAGTGGTTGCCTATTAATACGGGGGATGGTGAATTCGGGTATTTTGGTTTTGGTGGTGAATAGCATCAATTCCGTTTTGCTCGGGCTTACGCCGATGCCACAACTTGCAGCCCAGTTGCTCACCTTGTCTAGAGCAGCCCCCATGAATTCACATATCACATAGCCGTAGGCCAGAATAGAGGAGAGAAGACGGCGCCCTGTGGCGTTCCTCTATGGGCAAATTTGGTTAAGTGGCTATTACCCAGTGTTGCCTGGATAATTCTTGTTCCGAGCACAGAGACTATCCATTGGCTAATAAATCCCTCTATACCTAGCTCGATCAGATACTCAAGAATAGCTCCAGTGGGGACGTTGTTGAAAGCGCTAACTATATCTAAGAAGGAGGTTACAGTGTATTTCTTACATGGTAAGCATTTTACGATTGTACGCACTACCTCACTGTTTCTGTAGATCTGCCCTTGAGGTAGGCGTGCTGTGATTTGGATAGCGAAGATTCTTCTAGAAAGCTTCGCATATAGATGTCAAGAACGCGCTCCAGTTTTTTAGTACAAAGGAGGTTAGACTGATTACTTATTACTCTAGATAAAAGTAATCTGCGACTGACTCTGAAAAGAATGAAACATCTGGCAATAACGGCCCATATAGGGACTCAAACATATATTCACCCTTCATTTGCGATTGCAAAGTTGTAATTTTTTCGCAACAAAGAAGAGCACCTTCCGCTTAACCCCCGAATTTGCGAAGTTCTAATGACAATGTCACTCTTGGATGTTTGTCAGACTTTCGCAACAGATGGAGCAGTAAAAAAACATAGGTGTTGTCACTTTTAGGATTTAAATCAGGGATACCGTACTGAATAGTTGATGGATTGAACCACTAGGCCACTGCACCCACTGCCTGTAAGTCCATCGATATTCAAAAAAATTCTTGCAAGCGAAGATTGGAGGATCGTTTCTTTCATTCCAACGAAGTCTATGTGTGTCTTGAAATTAAGCCGATTGTCGATCATTACACCTAGGTAACGGACTGCCGGTTTCGATTAAATTCTCGGCTTATTATTAAGACGGCTTCGGTTATCTGTTCTACTAGGCTAAGGCCAGCAGACTCCATCCAATCAGTTTTTAACTACAGATATCGCTTCGTTTGTTCTCTGTTCGATCTCGTGGATGTAATTTGCCACCGTAACGATGACGATATCATCCACAAAGCCTACTACCTTCACCATTCATGGCATTGACAGCCTCAAAGCACCATGGTGCATTGTACACAATATGTCACAGAAGAGGTCCTAGTACAGATTCCTGTGGAACTCCTGCTGACACGTTGCAGTGCTCTGCGCCTTTGTCGCTATGGTAGTGTCTAGTCTAGAAGTACTCTCAGGAGGACCCTGAGAATATAGCTAGTTTGTCAATTCCACTGCAGTGATATCCTTAACCAGTACAGAGTTATTGGAGATACCTAAAACTATACCAACACATCAGAAATGACTTTCAATGTATGAATAGATCATTCCTTTAATGAAACATCTTCCCTGGTGAAATTCCGCATAACCTTCATCAAAAGGTGCGCACCTTTTACATAGGTTATCGACCGAATTCTCTCTCAAAAAAAAAAAAACACAAGTGCTCCGGCGTATCTTATTTCAGGAGCGACGGAACGGTAAAAAAAGAGAACGGCTGAATAATTACTCTTGTTGCTGCGATTACGATCTTCCCAAAAGTATAAACGAAAGGAAGGTAATGCCCTTTCAAATGCTATTCCTCTACCGGTGCATTTGAAGAATACATATGCCTACCCATTGCATAGGTGATTATTTAGGGGCGTGGAAGAGAGATCATTGAACCGATCGATAGAAAGAAAACTCATGGGAAACCGCAATGGTAAACGAGTATTTCCCCGAAAATTTCGGAACGCTATGAACAAAGCGTAATTGTTTTTTTTTTGTTATTTCCGGTTTGAGTTTTGAAATTTTTTTTAAGGGATAGTTCACTTGGTATATTTTTCTTGAGAGTTTCCCAAACCCATTTTCTTTCCGATAGAAGAAAAGTAGGTTAGGAAGTTAAGGGTTTCATTGCGTATTGGGTTACAGAGGGAGGAAATGGTTTGCATGGCAAGCCACAAAAGCTTCAATACAGTATCGTCGAATGTCGCAGTCAAGACGATCAGGATCGTCAATAGCTCGGTCCTAAACTGTGTTGGATAACTCTGTTCAAAACGATGTCGGATCGGACGACTGCCAGGGTACTTTTAAAATGATAATCGTTGACGATAGTGTAGGAGACTTGCTAGATAAGATGCGTGTAATTTTTATATTCCATGTGTGCACAGAAAGTCTAATACATTAACGTGACTAATTATCGTTTTGAGAGCACCCTGGCCTGGTCTATTCTTCAGTGCCGATAAGGAGGGCTGAAATGTTCAGGTTAGCAGTTCAAGTCAGGTCTAGAGCTGTAGCAAACCGTCTGTATTCGTTACTTAGTAATGGGTATTCGATTCGGCTCGAATTACCGAATCGTTTCTGTCAACTAAGTTTCGTTACTTTCACATTTAAGCAATGAGAACTTCGAAAATAGTCGTGACTTAGGAGTCAACGTGTATATGCAGACTTACTCTCAACTAAGTTTCGTTACTTTCACAGTAAAAAAGGACAAAGTAAGAAAGGACAAAAAAAAAGGACACTGACTACCCGTTACAAAGAATTCGTTACTTTCGCTACTTTCGTATGTTTGATAGTCTGATTTTAAATTTTGATTTTTGAGTCATGACTTTTTCGAAGTTCTCTTTGTTGAATTTCTTTCACGAGTCTCGCGCTTTTACACTGCGACTTTTTGTCTTGACTCAAATTTGGCATTCCTCTTTCATTCTGCTTGACACACTGCGACTTTCTTCTTAAGAGTCTACGCGGAAAGGCAGACGAAGCCACACCGACTCTCCAAGCAACGAAATTATATGAAGCATCATAACGATAGAAAGAAGGAAGAGAAAAGAAAACGTCAAAAAGAGTCACTGAAAAATTTACCCACGGCAAAATATTTTCCTTCTCAACTTTTCAAATTTTCTTCCTCTTTTGCACTCATGTGAGTCGTGACTCAAGTGTCAACGTGTAAAAGCAGACTATCGAACATACGAAAGTAACGAAAGTAACAAATTCTTTGTAACGGGTAGTCAGCGAAAAAGTACGAAATTCATACGGGTATTCATTTTGTCCCTTCTTACTGTTACAGTTCTTGACCCAAAAAATCAAAGGTTGACAAGATTAATGCTTCATTTGATTTCTGACAAGATGTCTTCGTCAGAGAAAAATTCCATTGCTACCTCAATATTGTAGCTTTCTCTCTGCTTTGTCAAAATTGTGTGTCCTTACAATGATTGTCAATATCGAATAGATTTATGGAAGATTATACCTCTGGCATTATCTCGGGAGTTTTACACAATCTGAAGAGAAGTCACATGACACTACAGTGTTGCCAGAGGTTTTGCAACAGTTTTCCCTAGATGAAAGTCGAAAAATTCCCTAGAAATCCCTAGAAAATAAATTTGACAAAAACGGCCAAAAAGAGGCAGAATGAAACAAAAGAAAGATATAAATCGATGCAAACATAAAAATGCTTTATATTAATAATTAGTAGCAATTTTTATTATCCATTTATGTTTTCTGAATGAAAATTCGGCACCGTAGTCAAGAATTTGGCATTTCAAAAGGTCTCTACATCGAATTCTAATGAAAGACTTGAAACTTAATGCTTAAAGAGTTAGATTGACTCAAGAATGTAAGACTACTGACCATGTAGCTAGATGAGCGTTCCTTAAATGGATTTTGGAGCAACAACAAGTGGATCCTTATTTTTCGAACATAACCATGTTCCTCATCACTGAACATGATGAAGAACATTTCGACATCGTTAATCGTCCAAATTGTCGCATTTGCGGGCGGAAAACCTACGAGTAATTGTTGAGAAACAAATCATCCACAACGCGTGACTGTTTGGTGCGGATTTTGGGATGGAGGAATAATCGGAACATTCTTCTTGGGAAATACGGTTAGTCAGGCAGTAACTATTATCGTGACATGATAATCCAGATTTTAATTCCTTAACTAACAGTTGTTTTTTTTAGAGGTTGGTTTTTCAAATAAAGATACAGCTGACATCTTGTGGTCAAATCGGGCAACTCTAATGTCATTTATGTTCAGTTTGGCTTGCCATTTCATCATGAACAGGTTGACAAATGAACAACGCTTGCAAAACGTGGAAATTTATTTCGAATATAATGGTTCAGTTCGCGAAGTTTACAGCGGGCTCCGTCCATTTTATGGTTGACATAATCGTCCATCAGAGCAATTAATTCGGTTAACCATGGATCGTTTTCGTACTACGCTTACTCTATATGATAATACGCATCAGCAGAGACGTCGAACAGTGCGCACTAAAGAAACAAATGCCGCTGAAGAGCAAAGTGTTGAAGAGGACCCGAATGAATCGATTCGCCACCGTGCACAGCAATTGGAGCTTTGTCCATCAACTTTATGGAAAATTTTGCGCAAAGATCTTGGCTTCCGACCTTTTAAGATCCAGCTTGTGCAAGAATTAAAGCTGATAGACCATGCAATGCGTCGTGATTTTTGTGTATGGGCCGAAAATGTTTGATTTCGATGCTGATTTTCAAAATTTTGTTCAGTGGTGATGCTCATTTTTGGTTGAATGGGTACGAAAACAAGCAAAATTTCCGCATTTGGAGTGAAGAGAATGCACATGAGACCCTTATGACGCCATTACATCCAAAAAAACTGACTGTTTGGTGTGCTCTATAGCCTGGTGGAGTCATTGGGCCATACAACTTCCGAAATGATGCTGGAGAGTCAGTGACCGTTAATGGAGACCGGTATATCGCCATGATAACCGACTGTTTTGTTCCCGAACTGGATGACATGAATGTAAATGAGATGTGGTTCCAACAAGACGGCGCTACATGCTACACGTGCGCTGTGTCACAATCGATTTATTGAAGGAAACATTCGATGAGCGCATAATTTCGCGGAATGGACCTGCCAATTGGCCACGAAGATCGTGTGGTTTGACCCCAGTGGATTATTTTCTTTGGAAATATGTGAAGTCGCTCGTCTACGCCAACAAACCAGAAACGTTAGGGGACTAGGAAGCCAACATTCGTGGCGTTATTGCCGACATACGGCCCCAAATGCTCGAAAAGGGGGTTGAATGTTGGACCTCTAGATTTGACTTTATTCGAACCACATGCCTGAAATCATATTTAAACATTACTGGCATAAAATTATCCTTCGAAAAAAGCTAAATTCATGGACATTAAAATGATTTTCTTGTGTTTTATTTTAAGTTGAAGTTATATACCTCTGAAAAAAAAACACCCCTTACAAGATATGAATGTGATCAACATGTTGTTTCAACAAGACGGTGCCACATGCCTAGGGTGACCAGATCGATTACCATAAAAAAAAATTGACACCTTCGAAAATCTCAAATGAAAAATTTAACAACAAAAAATAGCAACCAAAAAGTTGGTTAAAATGATCTTTTGACGAACATTTTATATTAACATTACTAATAATTTTACATCGAAAGTTTTTTTTACTGAAAACGCCCCCAAAAAATTAGGCGTGACAAAAAACTTGAAACACACGAAAAATATATATTGCTTGGCAAAAAAAAAATACAAATTTTTGGCGCAACAGGCTCGTTAGTAACCAGGGCCGAGCTTTCTCCTGCGTGTGTACTATTGCGCAGTGGGGGACCTCCTGTTTTATGCCGACTCCGAACGGCGAATTCGAGAAAAGCTTTTATTGACAATTTATACTACTCGGATGGTTTGTCAGATCATCACTAGAAGAGAGCCAGTAAAAAATCATTAAGGTGTTGCTACGGCTGGAAATTGAACCCAGACCTTCTGCGCGGCTGATCATCGCACAACCATCGCACCACTGAGATGGTTTGTCAAAAACAACGTTTTACTAAAAAGTGCACGCGAGCGGATAATTTTTACAGTTGTTCTGCATCCTCGAACAGAGTTATATACTTTATTTCATCACTCTTGTCCAAAATTTAAGACCCAAAAAACATTGAAACACAGCCACACAGACAGTCACACATGGCTAGATCATATCAGCTAGCGATTCTGAGTCGATCCATTATTAAAATTATTTTTTAATATTACAAACTTAATGTCAAGACTTATAAATATTACTCCTACGGGAGAGGGGATAAATAAATGTGACTTTGAATGAGTTTAGGTACGAAAATTGTTTAAATCGTGTTCATACCAGAAGGATGCAGAAAATTTCTGAATTAGTGTTGAAAAAAAAAAATTTTATCTGTCAACTGAGAAAACCTAAAGACAGGACAACATTTTTTTTTTGACAAAAAGACGACATCTCCTCTTAAAAGAGGACGTACGTCTGGTCAGCCTACACATGCCATACAGCCAGAGAAACAATTCAATTACTGCATGAGTCATTTCCTAATCGTGTAATCGACCGTTTAGAATTGACCATCCAGATCTTGCGAATTAACTCCATTGGACTTTTTTTATTTTTTTTTTCAAGTCAAAGGTCTATGCAAACAAACCCACAACCACGAACGCCTTGAAAGTGGGAATTGAGCAGTGTATTCATGAATTTCAGACACATTTTTACGAAACGGTCATGGAAAATGTCAATAGAAGAGCACGTTCTTGCCAGCAAAGCCAGTAGCGGCCATATATCTATCCGTACACTGTTTGAATCAATGAAAGAAGGATCCCCTTGTCAATTTTGTTTCAGATATCAGGCATATAGGTATCTCCGTTGCTTTCGCGTCGGAACAATTTTAGTTCATCGATTTTATGCAAAAGTCCATTTGCATTTCTTGTTTTTCAATGTTCAAGATTTATTTTTCTGAATTTATGATTATCATTTCTTCCAGATGAAATACGTCCCTTCCAATGATGTGTTTTCAATTTTTCGTTTGTTCCAATCTGTCATTAATCTCCTGCTTGATCAACCTTAACCTCAAGTATGATTGCTCGCTAACAGTGGTGACTGTGGTGACTAATTATACTCTCTTGTCAAAAAAAATTAGTTGAATACTGTTAAGTCTTTCAATGATAGGTACAAGGTGGGCCAAAAGAGATCACCCTATTGGAAGATGCTCTTATTTTTGCAAATGGCCGTCAATGTCAAATCTGTTTTGACATTTGTGGACTAGACAGATGTAGAATACAAGTGAACAAGCCATGAAGCGATACACTCCCCATGAACGCGGAATCATCGTGTCTATTTTTTTGCGTAAAAATTCTTCTGTAGTGTTGGGGCAGCGCGAGACACGAGACGTTGTAATAAGTGGCCGGCCCCAGAGCGCCCGCTGTACCGAGAATATCGCCACTGTTGCCGAGGATATCGAGCTGTCGCCGGAAATTTCGACCGGACGCCGTGCCTCGCAATTAGCCATCAGCCGGCCGTCCTTAAGGCAAATTTTGGTCAAAGACTCGCGCATGTTCCCGTACAAAGTCCAGTCGGTGCATCAGCTGCTGCGATTTAGAAAAATATGAGAACCAAACAACATCGGATGCCTTCTTTTGGCCCACCAAAGAGGATAGAACTACAAAGAGTGCGCATCACAGCTGTGCTGTAAGTGCGAAGTGGAAATTTCATCGATCGTATGTGTCGGCTATGCTGTTGTTTGATGCTGTGGTAGCAATGTCAACACTGGGGTATCAATATCAGTACCTACCTAACATCGAAAATTTACGTTGTAGGAGATGCTCACTCTAGGTAGTTCTATACTGTTTGCTATAACCTAAGCATAACACAAAGAACACCATGCCAAGAAACATCTCCCTCTCCACTCCACAACCAGATGCAAAAGACGCACAAAACTGTCCAAAAATCATACACGCACCATATAGATGTATCTACGCATAATATCTAGTTCCAAATTAAAAGCAAAACCAATCGAACATGATGAAAAGAAATGACGCAACGCGTTTCAAATGCCTTCCCATCAACGCGTCGCATTTTTAGGTCGTCGTCGTCATCTTCGTCGCGGTCGGTCGACCCTAACCAAACTAAACGGCCACATGACGTAATTCAAACACATTTTATTGCGCGGGAAACGAGTGTGTAAACACGCACAAGAAGAGCGCATCTTCGTCGTTTGATTTATTTCCTCTGTCGTTAGTTCTTTCCGAGTGAATTATTGCCGCTGATATGTGTACATAGGGTACTTACCGTTTTGTATCTTTTACGACAATGCCCAAGAGCAAGGATATCGAATGAAAAATTAATTTTAAATGCGTGCCTGCTGGATGCGTGAAACCTTATAGTAGGGCTTGACTGCTTGGCATCCATCCCATTGTTGAGATATCCTCCCTTTCCCAGACAATGCAACTCTACCCCTCTGGTCGAGGGAATTGTATACGTCTTCCCCCTTGTGTTCTTAACAATTGCGTAGCAACCCTCGAATTGTATCTTCTGCTTGTATCTGCGATGGAATTTCTCTCAAATCTGAAATCTCTAACAATATTTACTTGATACTCTGCGGATGGGATGTAATGCACACCTATACAATCTTCATTTGGATTGCTTTTTGCCACTGAATGGGATTGTGTTGTGACTCCTGGGCTGAAGGGAGTGTGCGGTACCCAGTACACTTCAGTTTGTTGAAAATTAAGTTTGTCTTTTTGAGGGTTGCATACCGATGCTGAGGTAAAGGTTCAAAGTTCACGTGTCTTTCTTAACACACATGCAAGTTGAAGTGACGCTCATGGTACAGTGACGTTGCGAAAAAGTGGACTTTGGAAATTTTTAAATGTTACCATTTGAAGTTAACGGGTGGTTAAATTTTAAGGGCCGATGTTGAACGTGAACCACACCTAAACGTCAAGTTTTTTTCTGCATTTCATTTGACATTTCTCAATTTCAGGCTAACTAAATTTGAATTATGGAAAGATACACAATCGAGCAAGACGTTAATGATATTCAGGCTTATTCTGAAAATGGGCATTCAAATCAAAATGCATATCGTGCACTTCGTGATTTTTTCGGTCAATTCATTCACGTTCATCCAAATGTGCGTACAATCAGAAAAATCGTGCTAAAACTTGAGCAAACCGGGTCTGTAGGAATTGTCAAAACACCAGTGCATGCTCGTACAGCTCGTACTGCAGAAAATATTGCTGCTGTTCGCGATAGTGTGGCTGAAGAGCCGTCCACCTCAACTCGTCGTTGCGTCGTGCCCAACAATTGCACCTCTCACGCTCGTCGTTGATGAACATTTTGCATAAAGACTTGCATTCACACGCTTACAAGGTGTAATTGACTCAAGAACTAAAGCCTCTTGACCATTCCAAGGCGTCGTCAATGGTCAGAATGGTGGCAAGAAATGGCGGATGGTGGATGATCAATTTTCGAAGAAAATGATCTCCAGCGATGAGGCACATTTTTACCTCAGTCGATTCGTCAATAAGCAGAATTGCCGCATTTCGGCGAATGATAATCCAAGCTTGATCGTCGAAAAACCAATGCACCCACAAAGAGCGACTTTTTGGTGCGGTTTATGGGCTGGCGGCATCATCGGGCCGTATTTTTTCCAAAATAAGGCAATTACTGTGAATGGTGTTCGCTATCGTGAGATGATTACTAACTTTTTATGGCCCGGAAGATTTGGATGTGGACGATATGAGGTTTCAACAAGACGGTGACACTTACCACACATCTAACGAAACAATGGCTCTTTTGCGCGACAAATTCAATCGCCGTGTTATCTCAAGTGGTGGCGATGTAAATTGGCTGCCAAGATTATGTGATTTGACACCGTTGGACTTTTTTCTTTGGGGTTTTTTGAAAAAAAAGGTGACGTCGATAAGCCAGCAACAAATCAAGAGCTAAAGAATGAGATAATTCGGCACATTAACGGCATAGAACCTCAATTATGCCTCAGCGTCATCGAAAATTTTGACCATCGGATGGAGGTGTGCCGACGAGGTCTCGTCGGCCATTTGGCCGATATTTTGTTCCACACATAATTGGACCATACCGATATTCTCATAATAAAAGGAATGTCAATAATTTCCTAAATAATTTATTTTATTCAAAATCAACATTAGCAGCTGCTATCAGGTAGAGTAGCAACATTCCTGCCACACGTCCCAGCCATACAGTCAGCACCCAAATATTGCTTCACAACAGCAGTACATGCCATCGCCATCATTTGTGTCAAGCCAGCCAAACATCCACGGGCACGGTAAGAAACTCCATGACCTACCCGTTTTCACCGGACGTCCAGAAAAGTGGCCAATTTTTTGCACTGCCTTTCAGGAATCGACAGTGATGTTTCGCTATTCCAAGGTGGAAAACATTTTTCGACTTCAAAAGTTCATCAAAGGGGGCGCAAAGCAGGTTGTGGAAGCCCTTTTGATTCATCCAGAAAACGTGGACAGAGTAATGGCAGCATTAGAATTCCGGTTTAGTCGCCCAGAGTGCGCAGCCAATTGCCGAAGGTAAGGGAGATTGTTCCGATTCCGGAAAGCAAACAGGAACTTCTGATACCGTTCGCTACACGGGTGCTGAATCTCTCGACGCTCCTTGAGGCAAGCGGTATGCACCAACATCTGGCGAACCCAACACTTATCGACGAAATCATCAGCATGTTGGCAATGAGCAAGCGTTTGGAATGGGCCCAAAGAAGCATTTACATCCAGCCATATCCCACTCTGAAGCACTTCGATGAGTGGTTAAGTGGACTTCCAAGACTTGTTTGCTTGATCACAACAACTTCGCTTCAGCCGCAGGAGAATGCCGAAAACCGGACGAAATCAAGAAATATCCTGTCGCGCCGAGGTCGCGGCGGCCATTCGGTCGATATTTTATTCCATACATAATTGAACCAAACCGATATTATCATTATAAAGAGAATTGAAGGTGATTTTCTAAATAATTTTTGTTTTATTCAAAATCAACATCGGCCCTTAAAGTTTAACCACCCTTTATGTTTACACCGTGGACTTTGTTTTGGCCGGAACTAAATATTTTAGTCTCAGTTTACTCCGTACAGGACTAAATGCAGAAGTAACGACATCTATACTTCATTTGCATTGACATGAATGGGGTTTTCTAAAGATCAGTCAAAATGACAGATGGGCTGAATTTCAAAAGGCAGTACTTCTGCATTACTGCTTAATCAAGCGTTTCAAAACCCAAACGAATTACTATGATGCAATGGATTCTTTTTTAAAACGCATTAACTGCGAAAACAAAAGAAAACAGAGCATCGTGAATGATTATGATGCAAAGACTTTTGACATTTCAATTTGAACCGAAAGAATATGCCAGAACGTGTTGGCATTGTACGAACCAACAATGTCCGTGTTCCGGATTTCAGTTTACAACTGAAAATTGCGGTGAGCTGACATGGAATGCAAAATCTTACGAAGTTGAAATGTAAATGTCAAACTATTCCCACCCTTATTTTGTTATTTCATTTTCCATAAATATATAGATTTCTATGCACTTAAATCTCCTCAGAATAATTATTCTTTATCAGAAAAGTAAAAATTTACTTAAATAAACCTATATATCGGGTAATTTTACTGATATCAAAAACATCTTCATGACAGTTCAAAGAAACATCAGCTGTTTCACTCATATCTGAAGTGAAACTTTGTACATTTTCAACTCGTTGCTTCAGTCATTTCCCGTCAAATGTCACCGTAACTAAAATGGTCGATTGACCAATGAGAGCAGTGCATCGGCAAAGTTAAATTGGTAAAACTGATATTCGGAACGCACCCAATGTTTATAAAACTGTTGAAAAGTTTGGTTGTTTCTCATTGTTTAAACATTCAGCCCTAGCGAGGTATCCGTCGGTGTTGAAAACTCTCCGATTTTGTACGATTCGGAGGATTTTAGCTTCGAGATATTCTTCAAAAAAAAAAAAAATTCCGAAACGTTTTTAAAGTTTTTCGAAATATTTCTCTGACATTTTGTAACGCATCCCAGCGAATTGCGTTCTTCAGGTGCATTTTTCGTCCAATTTTTGACAGCTAAATGCAATTCTTCTTACGACTTCCTTACGACACAAATTCTTCGCGGAATTTATTTACGAATTGTAGTGAAGTGGTTTTTGTTCCAATGACACATACGTCGAATGGAATTTAAACCTCCGACGAAGTTTGCGGTATGCGTTGCGGAAATTTGTCCGCTCCGACCGATACCTTGCAAGGGCAGATTATTGGTGTTTAAACGATTTTACATAGTTCGCATTAAATTCGTTTGAAAACGTCAAAAATCGCAAAGCTAAACAAATGCAAAAGCAGCGCAAAAGCATTGGCCGCTTTCCGGGTTTTAGATTTCCCAAGTTAACTTTGCCGATGCACTGTTCTCATTGGTCAATCGACTATGTCACATGACAACATTTTTTTTCCGTGGGCTGGCGGAAATCTCCAAAGACACGATGAGCACGTGCCCAAAGTAGTGTGGGACTTTAACCCACTAAAACCATCGACCTTTTTGTCTTTCTATTGCAAACTTGTTTTTGTAACTATGCAACTTATCTAGAATTTTTTTTTATCACGAGTAATGAATGTTTGGCAGGTAACTTTCCTTTGAGAGTTCCTGCTTCTTCCGCAATTTATAGCGCGCTTTGTTATTATCGGGTCAAATCGAAGGTTAGTTCTATGAAGACGCCGCAATAAATTTGTTTCGTCGAGAAATTGGAGGAACGTGGTGTTAACGTGTCCCAATAAACGTTTTTTTAAGTTTGCATGCAACATTTTTCTTTTTATCCTTAGCCGCGGATATACCCAGATCTCTGCATAGATCTTTCTTATATACCTCGGCGCATTGACGAATGATCTTAACATTTTGTTTTCAAACGTTTTTAGATGGTTCAGCATCGTTTCACTGGTACAACCCCATGGTTGTATACCATACATCCCGACGGGCTTAGCCCTTGCTTGTATAATAGCAGCTTGTTATCAAGGTTAAGCGTCGAATATTTTCCGAGTAACCAGTATAGTTCTCATTATTTATTTTTAAGTTCTTCGCATTTCTTTTTTACATGCGAATTCCATTTTAATTTTACATCGATTGTCATTCCGAGGTATTTTGCTTCATTTGAAAAAGGGACGCGAACCGTATTGAGAAATACGGGGAAATTTTTTGTCCGTTTATACGAAAAATCTACATGAATCGATTTGCCCTCGTTAACAGCAATTCGCCAGGATTTCGTCGATTCATTAACCTCGTTAAGAGCGTTTTGTAATTTCATATTTGTCTCCTCTAGTGTTGTGCTAACTGCTAGTATAGCTGTATCGTGAGCAAACGTTGCCACTATTTTATCGTTTTGTGGGATTTCACTTGTAAATAGGAGGTACAAGAGTGGTCCAAGAACGCTTCCTTGGGATACTCCTGCCAATATTTCTTTGAACTCTGAATATTCGTTTCCAAGTTTCACAAGGAAGAGGCTATGCTCAGAATAAGACACGAGGATTCTATATAATTTTTCAGGCAGAACTTGTCATAATTTGTATTGATGCCAGACCTTGACCTTCGAAAGCTTTCTCAATTACATCAGTAATTCGATGAACTTGGTCCACAGTCGAATGTTTTTTTCTAAGCCCAAATTGATGGTCAAACAAAAGGCGTTTCTGATCAATAACGGGGTGTAAGCGACCGAGTAATATCCTTTCAAAAACGTTTGAAATTATTAGAAGAAGTGAAATAGGTCTGTAAGATTTTATTTCATTCGGTGATTTTCCTGGTTTGAGAACCATAATCACTTCCGCGACTTTCCACTGTCTTGGTATGTATTCTAATCTAATTGCTGCATTTACAATGGTGAGGAGTTTCGTTAATGCTTTTACGGGCAACATTTTAAGAAGTTCTCCTGTAATTAGATCATAACTCGGAGCTTTTTATGCTTTAGTTTCTGTATTTCCCGTTTAAGCTCGGCAATACTTGCATATCTGGCTAGATTACTATCAGTTGTAGTCTCGAATAAATTAATTTTTTCTGGACCATCAAATGGTTCAAATGTTTCCTCAAGATGTGCGGCAAAAATGCTCGATTGACCAATGAGAATAATGCATCGGCACAGTTACCTTCGTAAAACTAAAATTCGGAACGCGGCCATTCATAACATGGCATCATAAAAGCAGTGTGCATTCACAATGTGCATTTTTTTTGACGTTTTGGAATCCAGTCATGCCTTATACTTATTTTTGAAGATCTTTTGAATCTATTACGTTGGAGTGTCTTTTAGAGATTTTAATTGTGATCCCAAGTTTGAGGTAAAAGCTGTTGTGGGCCAAATTTCAAAATCTGAATTTGCCCAAAATGTTTGCGGGTTTTGTACTAGAGCGCCAAAAAAAAGCTCCCAAAAAGGTGTTAGCACATCGACTGAATTTATTAATGGCCCTTAATGTCAAATCGTCCAAAAGTCACTTTGAGCGATTTGACATTTTTAAATTTTGTTTGCCTATTTAGCATAACGTTGAATCACTCAAAAATATAATAGACTTTGGGTAAGGAAAATGGTCAAAATTGAAAGCAACATTGAACTTGCGTTGTATTACATGTATTACATGTCATAACCACATGAAACGAATGATTTTACTGAAATTTACTTAAAATGCTACGGATACGCATTTTTTTCAGTAGAAAGAGCATTTTAAGGAATTCGAGAACTTACTAAATTTTACTGCGAAATTTCGGGAACAGAAAATTGGATGACAGATCAAATGTCCAAGTGGTGTATGTCAATTCAATTCGACGAAACAACATTCCCTAACTGTGTATAAATTCCAATGAATAGAATTACAATTCCGCCTAATTATCACATTTTCTGTCATTAAAATTAGCTTACAGCTGACATAACATAACCTAACTGACGTCACTGTGGTTGATGGCAACTCCCACAAGGACGTGGTGAATGCGTGAATGGACATTCGGTTAAAAGATTTTATTTAACAAAACACTTCTACCAGTTTGTTGGAATTGGCAAATTAATTTTGCATTTGGCGGTGCCAACGCTCCATGCCAACGCATGTTAATATAACCACTTCAACATATAGATGTCAACATATTATAGCTGTCAAAGAGCAAGGTGGGCAGGCACGTGTCGAGGGCTTATGGGAATATTCCAGTTGTCCCTTCTGCAATATCATGGAATATGATTGCTGCTCCTGTTTCGGTCTTCAAAAAAAACGGGAACAATCGTGTGATAAAATTCCATGGCAAATGTGCCATCGAATTATTCATAAAACAATTTCCGTAACTTATTTATCTGTTCGGAGTGCTGTTGTCTGCTGGTGCCGATGACGTCCTGGTACGATCTGTTACAGGATAATGAAGTATTAATATTGCATAACACAAACAGGGAATCTGTGAAAACTCCTGATGAATGTGGAGGATAATGTGTATACGCGTTAGACTGAAGCGAAAGAGAGTTGGAGGTCGTCACACCAGATGGGTAGTCATGCCTTCAAAAAAAAAAAAACTTTATGGCACAGGACTGCAGGGTATTCAATCAAATTTGTTTTTTTTTTGTTTTTTTTTTGTTTTTTTTTTTATTGACGATGGCAAATGGCTCGGCACACATGACACATATCGCATATCCAAACGTATCGATTGAGGGTGGTCATATATCTTTTATAGATGCGGATGCGACGTAGAGAGATCGTGTATGTCAAGGCGACGTGAGTAAAATTAAATGAACCCAGGGAGTGGCCAACCTATTAATGCGCTGACCCAGATTTTCCAACCAACAACTGGGCACACATTGAAATTGAGAATTTCCTTTATCAGGACGTAATAAAGTCCTTTGAAAGGATGGGCAGCCCTATTTTATTGAGGAATTACTTTCTTTTGTGTCGCATGCTCTTTTGCCATCAGTATGCTGAGGGATAGTCATAGGAGTAATGTAGTTATGCATCAGTTACTATGGGACGAAGCTTTTAATGCTATCGGATATTGAAGAGATTCAAAGGGTGTATATGGGTAAGGGGAACGGCTTTTCAGAAAGACAAATTGGGAAATTTTAATAAATAAATCCGTCTTGTAGTTTGGGCTTCAAGGGCAGTTGATGGCTACATATTTTGGAAACTGAAATATATTACCTTCCTTCAGGTCCTTCTACTGTCAATGAAGAACCTGGGTTTGTGACAATAGAGTGGCATTCGGTCAAAATAGGAGAATGGGACTCGAAAACCACCAAAAACACCTCCTTTTCAGTTTACTTTGATACTGCAACTAGGCAAGTCCTATTGAGTGGTTTTCTATTCAAAAGAAATACGCATGTGGAAGGTTTTTTTTTACTAATGAAACGTCCTTCTAGCAGTTCCAGAAAACGACGGATGGTGACACAAGTGACATGAACTTGAGCATCCTCTAGCTTACACGATTTTTGGGTATGGAGACGGGCGATCCCTCGTACTTGTGTGCGACACTCAATGCTAGGAGTTCCTCTGCTGCATTCGAAGCTGCGAAGCGAAGAATTTGCGAACCGGAGTATTGATGTCTATTTGATGTACATGTCCCAAATCCAAAAAAAAGTGTTGATGTCTATTTGCTGTACATGTCCTAACTCCACAGGAGTGATTTTTTTTGTGACACGTGTCGAAGTGTGAAGATTTGATCAACTGTGAACTTTCCAGGCCTAAAACCACACTGATAAGGGCCAATCAGGTTTATGGTAAAAAGTTTCAGACGTTTACAAAATATGACAGATACGATCTTGTAGGCAATGTTGAGGAGACTTATACCAAACGATGCTGGGGTTCGATTTTTCAGGCATGCCTTCATCCGACTAGATTTGGCGCATGAGTCACTTACCTGTCATCTTTCGACGGCTTTATAATGCTCAGTGGGGCGGCCGTCATTTCCGGCAGCCTTGTTAAGCTTAAGTTTAGATATTTCTGTCCTCATTTCACTTAGGCCGGTTGCGGTATGTAGTTTCCGCTGTCATCGCCTATATTGAAGGGTTAGTTATGCTTGAAAGTGGAAGATTGTTCATCATCGCCATCTACAGTCTGTAAAAGCATCGACTGTGTCTCACCAATTATGTTTTCTTGTTCATCTCAATTCTGTTCGCGCCTTTTATTCTGGCTTCTGAAAAGCTGTTGTTCGTCCCTCCTTATTTTCCTATAGGCCAGCAGCTCTTGTCCTCACCTGCAGCTTAGCCTTGTAAGCCTAGTTCTTGGCTTCCAATATCTGTCGGCACTCTTCATCCACAGTTTTTAAGATTTAAAGTGGCGTACTGGACATCTGCGTTAAGTATTCCGAGTCGATGTTATAGTCCCTCGAATTGTTCGGACATCCGGAATACTGGATGTGTGCCTCTTGGTTGGATATTTGGGTGTTGTAGAACGAGGGAAGACTCCGATTGGCTTTAACTTGGCAATGCCCAGTGGTTGTAACTCTGACTTCATATCAAGTGTTTCAACCTCCAAGTGGTAACCATCGGGTACTGGTATCATCTAACCGGAGTTGGCTTGCTAAACAATAAGCGCGAGTGTTGATAAGACGGCCAAGTCAATAAGCCCAAGTCTGTTACCGGACATGTTTTCGTGTAGGCGTTATTTTTCGACAATACTACTCTCTTCCCACCTTTGCATTAAAATCTCCCATCACGATTTTAATATCGCAATTCGGTAGTGGCTCATAGGTTTTGTCAAGGAGCTCCTAAGCTTTATCATATTTCGCCTTCTTTAAGGCGCGAGCGCATATAAGACTTATGTTGGCGAATTCAGCCTTTATGCGTATTGTTACAATGCGTTCTCTTGGAAACATAAGACTTCTTGCCTAAGTCTGGCACTTATAAAAAATCCGCATCCCAATAGTCGCCGTTTCTGCTCACTCTTACACGGTCCGTTGTAGATGTCACAGTTTTTCATCCTCTTTTTGGCCAGCCCATCCCATCGTATTTCTTGGATGGTAGTAATGTCTGCTATATAGCAGCTTAAGGTTTCCGCTAGTTGTTCGTCTGCACCTCTCTGTTTAATGTTTTCACAGTCCAGGTGCAGATACAAATGTTGTTGTCCTCTTTCCGTCCCAACTTGGAGGTTCCATTTGTTCGATACCCCTAGGTTATCAGTATCCACTACCGGACTGATTGCTGTCGTTGGCCTTTCGGCTAATCCGCCACCATCTTTGTTCAAAGGGCCTAACTTGAGATTCCTAAATGACCAGTTGCCCGAATGTGTCGAAGCAGCTCATCTCGGTTTGCCTGAGGTGAGCAGGCCATTCAGAGTCTGCCCTCGTTCTAGAACATCCAACCATCAACGAAGGTGCTAACGCAAAACGTTTGATGGCAATGAGTAGGCGTTCTCCGTTTTAATCCAACGAGGGAGCAGCAGGGACTTGGCGTGCAGGGCCCAAAAGACAACCCTCAAATTTGTAATCTCAAAATCTAAGATCGATGGCTCAGAGAAAGCGGTCTCTTCCCCCCAACACTGAAGCAATGGAGGAGCGATAAACATGTCTAGACAGACGGCCATGTATAAACACTCTTGCCACAACAAAAGCACATACGTGGATAGAAAACAAAAACATCAAACAAACAGCATGTTTGTTTCAGGAAATACACAAGTTTATGTCCTTTCGATGTGTCCAAAGGCAGCTGTCAAACTTTCCAACACGTAGCTAGGGAAAAAGCGTAGCGATCGTGGAAATCCAATTGGCAAACCCAATTGGAATGAGTAAGTGTGATGTGTCAGTCAGCGACACTTCACTTCGGGAAAATACCTGACATCGATGCCTGAAAATACGCTTAAAACATGTCAACAGTCAGCCTAGGTACATCATAACGAATAAACGCGAACGCACTTTCCAGCCAAAGAGCAATAGGTATTGGAATCTTCAGTAGGCTTACCAGTGGCTAACCAGTGGCTAAACAGTGGCTAAACAGTGGAGAGTATCAAGTGACGATGTAGGTATGTGAATGGCAGGCGGAATCGATTCTGGACAACGAATCGTACTAACAAAGAAAATCCTTTTCTTGGATATCGTGAGGGAGAAAATAGATACGTAAGTCAATAAGTGCAAGGTCGAGCAATTCGTTGGTTTTTTTCCGGACAAAAAAATCCCAAAGAAAGACAGCCTCCCCAAAATTTTTTGTGGAGGCCGTCTTCGTGGTCTGCCTTTTTCTTGTACATTAAAACCTTTCACAGGCTGATGGTATCAGTACTATAGTATACGGATGTACCGTCTATGTGTCATGAAATACCACGCTAATGCCACGCGAGCAGCATTAGCGTGTCTTGGCTTGATAATAGCATTTTCACCGTCGTATACATAGAATTCTACTGACCGCAGCGTTATTCTTGCTAAGTGGTACGTTGAAGAACTACATTTTGTATTGCCATTTTTGAACTCATTAGAGTTGGATGTTCGAATAGAGATAAAACTGACATCTTGTGGTCAAATCGGACAACTCGAATGTCATTTATGTTCAGTTTGGTTTGCCATTTCATCATGAACAGGTTGACAAATGAACAACACTTGCGAATCGTGCAAATTTATTTCAAAAAAATGGTTCAGCTCGCGAAGTTTACCGCCAGCTCCGTCCATTTTATGGTCGACATAATCGTCCATCAGAGCAATTAATTCGGTTAACCGTGGATCGTTTTCGCACTACGCTTACTCTATATGATCATACGCATCCGCAGAGACGTCGAAAAATTTCGTTCAGTGATGAGGCTCATAATGTCGAAAGACTGCAATAGCAAGAGACCGCCAAGACCTACACGCAACGCGTATCCCTTAACCTCTCGATTAACACCGTACCACCAGCATCAAATGTCGAAGAATAATGGCAACGATGCCAACAAGCCATTAGATCAGCCGCAACTGATGTGCTAGGTTTCTCGTGCCCACCAGCAAGAAACCCCTGGTTTGATGAGGAATGCCGACAGATGCTCGCACGCATCCAAGAACGAGGCCTACAAGGCTAAGCTGCAGGTGAAGACGAGAGCTGCGGTTCAGAAGAAGGGAAGAACAAAGGCTTTTCAGAAAGAAGAAAAAAGAGCAAGAAAAGCGAGCGATCGAGGATATAGAGAAGTGCCACTCCAGGAACGATGTTCGCAAGTTTTACCAAAGTGTATAACGTCGGTTCCGTTTGCGTTGACGGGCTATGGAGACAAAGTTTCAACAAAGAACCATACGACCTGTGCGGTGACATGCCCCTGGTCAAAAAACTCCGCATTTTAAGTTTAAGATGGCTAGGACATGTAGAAAGAATGGACACCACTGCTCCGGCTCGCAGATTCTTCGATTCTCAGCCAGGCGTGCGTCGGGCGCAGTAGAGGTAGACCTCGCCTTAAGTGGCGCGCACAAGTAGAAACCGACCTCAACCAACTTGAAATGCGCAACTGGAGGCAGTTAGCTAAGGACCCGGCTAATTGGAGAGGCATGTTAGTTGAGGCACAGATTCATCCCAGACTGTAGCGCCACTTAAGAAGAAGATGAGACTCATTTTTGGTTGAATGCCTAGGTCAACAAGCAAAATTTCCGCATTTGGAGTGAAGAGAATCCACACGAGACCCTTGAGACCCCATTACATCCACAAAAACTGATTGTTTGGTGTGCTATATGGGCTGCTGGAATCATTGGGCCATACTTCTTCCGAAATGATGCTGGAGAGTCAGCTACCATCAATGGAGACCGGTATAGAGCCATGATAACCGACTATTTTGTTCCCGAATTAGATGGCATGAATGTGGATGAGATGTGGTTCCAACAAGACTGCGCTACATGCCACACAGCGCACGTCACAATCGATTTAATGAAGGAAACATTCGGTAAGCGCATAATTTCGTGGAATGGACCTGTCAATTGGCCACCAAGATCGTGTGATTTCACACAATTGGATTATTTTCTTTAGGAATATGTGAAGTCGCTTGTCTTCACCAACAAACCAGAAACGTTAGAGGATTTGGAAGCCAACATTCGTGCCGTTATTGCCGACATACTGCCCCAAATGCTCGAAAAAGTGATTGAAAATTGGTCCTCAGGACTTGGCTTTATTCGAACTAGCCACATGCTCAAAATTATATTTAGACATTAATGGCATAAAATTATCCTTGCAATAATGCCAAATTGATGGACGATTTTCTTGTGTTTTATTTTAATTCGAAATTCTATACATCTAGAAAAAACACCCTTTACTACCAGTGTGTCAAAGGTATAAGATGTCGTAGTATACGTTTTCATCTGTCACCACCATCTTTATACCGTCGGTGCAACCATTTTTTGTTATCTCAATTGTTTCGATTTTCAGTTTCGGCATTTTTCATTTTCAATTTAAGTCGGATTTCAGACTTGTACCGGTTTCGTCATTGATAAATATAAATACTACAAGGCCTTCATAAAAATTTGCAGTTCACAAACTTCATAAAGCAGGCAAAAATGTAACAGAAATGAGAAGCTAAGTTTGAGGCCTTGTATGGGCTGTTAACGCCAAATGTTTCATTTTCATTTCATTTCAGTGTGTATAACTTGAGGCCCAGATTCATCCAGGAGTGTAGCGTCACTTAAGTTAGTAAGTATCCAGCTTCGTATGTTAAATGCAATTTAGTCCCTGGAAGTTTTGAGCGAACGCTGAAGAACATGAATGGAATGTTAGATAGATGATGAGTGATGTTCGAACGAAAAATAAATTGTTTTGCAAGTTATTTTTTTAAGTTCGTTTATTAGTACATTATAACCTCCATTCAAAAATCGAGCATATTTGGAGTCTATGACAGCCCACCTTTAAACCTTTATTTAGTAGATTACCTGCCAATCAACCTCATTTATTGATTGATATTTTATTCACTAAGAAGGAAACACACCAACTCTGCAGCAAAGTGTCAACGAAATCAATCAATCACTCATCGTGTTTGCCGCACCTATGCAAGAATTTTTGGCATGTTTTCCTATCCATTAAACGAGAAACATAAAAACCATTAACTTCATCTGCTGCGACGATTCCATATTTCACTCCTTGACAACGTCCTGCATTGTATACGACCAATAGCACTAATAGCACCTTTATGCATGCATGCACACCAGTTAACCAAACATCAAACATGACAGCTCTTACGTTTTGACTGACACATGTATACTCCAATGCGCTATCTCGTTAGTGTCCATTGCGTTCCCGAACCATAGCATCTAGCACTGTTCAGTGTTAACACCAAACAAAAAAAAAAACGAAAAGAAAAAGAAGAGACAAAAAAAAATACTAAAAGTCATTTCTTTGTTTAGAATATTCATAGAAGAGCATAGTAAATAATTTCCATTCCTTTTTATTGTTTATACCCATGACTGACATGACCCATATTTCACTATTGCAGCGCTGGAGCGAGAAAAAATGCTTCAAAAAGAAAAAAAAAACTTCAACATAAAAACGTATTTTCTCCCCCCTCCTAACACCCCTGCACATAGAAAAAAAAACCAACAAAAGCTTTAAAACCATCACATCAGTCCTTCTGTGTCTGTTATCCACTGAATACACACATTACGTTACGTATTCGACACCACCAACAACAAAATGGAAAATCAGTCCTTTTCATCCGTTTTCGCTTGGTTTGCAAAGAGGAGTAAAACCAGGTATGGGAGGAGGGGGACAATCCAATATGGAAAATCCGAATTTAAATAGGCCGGTGTGCGTGCGCATCTAATCGATAAAATTTGTAGACTGGTGGTGGAAATATTGTAGGAGCATGAAAAACCGAACCCCACTCTTTTCAGTTGGATGGATGGCGATGGATGGGGCACTTGGCCTCATTTTCCAGGGATTTTCAGTTTTGATGATGAAAATTCTGTACCCCATGTTTGTATGTGTAAGGGAAGTTATGCTGTAGTCGAGTGTAAAGCTTACTGCAGTCGTAAATTATCTGAAATTAGACGAAACTAAGGAAAGATGAATGTGGAGCTGGGAGTGGGTGCTTGTCTCCTTGTGGCGATTGTGGTTATACTCTCCTCCCGTCAAAGTTGAAATAAATGTTTCGATATCGAAATTTTGACACATCACAAATTTCGAGATAACTGAATCGGGGGTTGGTCACTTTAAACCCAAATAAATCACTTCACGGGATATTTAATTAAATTATCTCATCGGAAAGGCAAAATTCATGCGGAAGTGCTGCCAACATACCCTGAAATATTGTGAACATCGACAAATGTTTGCATCAATCGATGGGTCGTCTATTGGGCGATGGCATGTGGTGGTGCTAATTAGAGCGATGAAATGTTGGGGGTGGGGACCTAGGTGGGACGATATAAGTTATATCGGGTAATTGCCATCGTACACATTGGGATGTCCTGTTGTTTTAATGCTTGGCATTGATTTCGATGGCTAAAAAGCAAAGTATAGGTAATTAAAAGGATTTCCAAAGGATGTCTTGTTTATTTTTCTCGTTTGACGTCAGTTGAAGGCATTAAAATCTGGGGACGCTTGGATCGACTTGTCAATATGTACGTTGGGGTGATATTAAATATTGCCATGGTGGGAGATAGTCTATTTGTAGGTGACATATTGACAAGGGTGGTGAGAGATTGCCATATTATGCTATAAACTCCGAGAAGCAGCTGTCACTAGTTATAGAAATAAATTTGTATAGGAAACACTACCCACTTGGCGGCCGTTCTGGTGTCCAAGGTTGATGAATTTTTTAATGAGTGAACTTACTTTGGATTTGATGTACTTCCTGGCCCAGATGATTCGCAAACCATTTTTTTGGCTCGTCATAATAGGATTAATAGTTAGAACTGAATAATAATGCATTTTGGGTTGAATTGGTGATTCAAATTTTCGAGATATAATTTGTGGGTAAATGTAATCAACAATTACAATGGTGTTACCAGAACCTAATCAATTTTTTGTTATCGATAACTGGTATGGAAACAACATATGGGCTAAGCGAAGTCCAGACAAAAGTATTAAGCACCATAAATTATGGTGCTACCTTTGTGACACCTTCATACGCAGAGGTCTGAAGTTTTGGGGCAGGGTTTTGGTTGGATTTCAGCAATTTGAGAAAAAGGTTTATAAATAACAATAGAAGTCTAAAAGCCTAACAATGGACAAGCTTAATCAAAATGGTCAACATTTTTGACTCATACTTTCATCAATCATATTGTACCAACAAAAAATTTTCTAAAATGTTGGTGTTTACGGGTATGGCCAATGTCAGATCATCCCTAAGGCTGTAATAATTGGTTGCCTGGAGCTATTTAATGTGGATAGGTTTGTAAAGAGGCGGTCAAATGGTGGGCAATGAACATTTTTGAAACCTTGAGTTTTCACCAAGCTGATGCCTACCAACTCCGACTCTCAACGTTCCAACGGCGACCGCTGAGTACCTAGTACCTAGACCGTAAATGGGATCTCAATCTCTGTGTAATGTCTTGGCAGAAGAAGATGATTTGGCCGCGGAAGAACTCTCAAGACGGAGTCAACGGTGGTGTCTACAGCATCAGTTAGGATGATCAAAGTGAGTAACCCAATTTGAGTAACTTAGACGTATTCGGATAACAGATCGTCTAGGAATACCAAGGATAAGTCAGACTCTTCAACAGAGATGGTGACGGATGAGCTAAAAGACTAACGCCAAAACTCAATACCTTTGTGGACACTGATGGCCCCTTGTCTTAGGGATATCTTATAAATTGGAACTGGCCTCCAGTTTGGGGGTTGGCCGTCAGGGTAACTTCATAACCATGAGAGAGATAACCGCCTCCAATAGCAGATTCCATCAAATACCACACCAGACCCGGAACATCAGTGGACAACGATATACGAGTGTGCACCTGGAACCTATGCACGATGTACACCCCGGGTGCTACTCAATAACTCGAATCTGTCCTCGCGCGGCATAGGACAGACATAATAGCGATCCGGGAAATACGTTGAACAGGTTCATGCAGATAAAAACGAAAATCACTCGACATTTATAAGAGCTGCCCCTAAGGCTGCACAAGATGAGGACTCGTTGAGGAGAGCCGACTTAGGTCGAAAATAAAGTGTCAGTGATCCTGGCTGTGATCCCATCCGTGTCAGAGCAACGTTTTGCAACATCAGCCATATGTTTGCACGAGACTGAAGATCCTATCAAGTAGGAATTTTAAGACTTCCCGGTAGGAGCCTACTGACGAGACTGAAGATTCTATCAAGTAGGAATTTTAAGACTTCCCGGTAGGAGCCTACGGAGCCTGTTCGGAATACGATGTGAAAATCGTAATAGAGTCTCCATGGCAAAAAAGGTAAGGAACACATCTTTCCTGGATTATTAAGCTAGCACAGCCTCCACGTAACGACAAGAGACATTGGCATCCGACTAACGTACCTCGCGGAAGTATGTAATACTTTTACAAGCACCACTAGGTTTCCACGACTTCAAATCCACAAAACAACCAGGCGATCTCTAGATTGTCGATCCGTTAACGTAATCAACCATGAACTCATCTACATTTGCTAATTCAGAGGAGCAAACGTCGACTCTGACCCTTTTCCATCGCAGCCAAATTCAGAGCCCAACTGTCTTAGAGGAAGCTACGAATGGTGCAAAAAAAGAGACTTCAAGTTGAACGCTTAGCCGCATATTGCCATAATCTGAGTGAGAGACTACCCGCTGTGACCTCAATGGATACAGTATCGGAATACTTCCAAAGAAGAAGTCGAAAACCCCATAGGCACTTCCGAAAAGCTGTTCGTGGTCTGATGATATTTTAAAGTTCCAAAAAGAGATGAGAGAAGACTCACATATCAAGGCGCTACTATACAAAACACGCGTCGAACCGGAAGAGTACCAAACCAGGATGAGAAGAAAATCCTCTCTAGAAAAAAAGAGCACGCAGCGATCGAGCTACAGGCTCGTTAGTACCCAGGGCCGAGCTTTCTCACAACAATTCGAGTGTGTATGTGAGTACTTCTTGCACGATGGTGGGATCTCCTGTTTTATGCCGACTCCGAATGGCGAATTTGAGATAAGCTTCCCTTGACAATTGATGGATGATTTGTCAGAACATCACGAAACCAGACCCGGAACACGCAGCCTCCCAGCTCAACGAAATCGAAGAGTCTCGCGACAAGAAGAACATCCGTCAAGCCAAACAACTAGCAGCTGGGTTGAAAGTAGGAATACAGGATCTACAAAATATCAATGGCAAGCCAGTCATTGATGCGCAGGAAATTCTGGATGCATTCAGGCAGTATTTCCAGCAGCTGCTTAATGGGCATAATGTCGAGAGAGTGATTAATCTAGAAACCAGCCCCGTCGACGAAGAGGTAACACTCCCTGCCAGTATTGAAGTAGCTAGAGCTGACATAAAAGGAACAAGACAGCTGGTTCTGATGGATTACCAGCATAACTGTTGAGGTATTGCTTTAGAAGTGCGCATGCACCAAACCATCAACAATGTCTGGAAAGATGAAAGCAGGCCCGATGACTGGAATATTAGTTCTATTTGTCCCATGGCGATATCATGTCTTGCATCAAATACCGAGGTAAATGTCACATATAAACCTGTCTGCAACACACTTATCGGTACGTAGCAGTGCAGATCAACCACCAGAACAAATTTCCAAACTAAGGCGAATCCTGAAAAAAACCAACGAAGGGTCGCGTAAGATATAGCTCTAGGCGAGCTTTATAAAACGATGGCGGAATCAGGGATACCATCGAAACTGATACACCTGGTGTTGCCTTACATTAGAGGGTTCAATTTTCAGCTAGTCTGAACTTTTCAAAACTTTTCAAAACTTTTCCGGATTCTGACAAGGAGATGCTCTGTCAAGTGATTTCTTCAATCTCGTGCTGGAACGGATAGTGAGTAGGGCAGGAGGTTATACCGTAGGCACTGTCTTCAAGAAATCTGTGCAGCTCCTGGGGTACGCAGATATCATTGATCACCGTGCCGTTGTAGAAGCATTTCCGGCCATTGAGCAAGAGGCGAACCGCGTTGGTCTTGTAGTTAACGATGGCAAGGCAAAGTATATGCTATCACCAAAAAAAGAACTGTCGACGCACAACCTTGGACAAAATGTCGTAGTCACAGCAATTTTGATCGCCCTCGGAGTCAACATTAACCTCACGAATGTAACCTAGTGGAGCTATGACGAAGACTGTCCCTAGGAAACCGATGCTTTTTCAGTTTAGCGAATAAAAAGGCATCAAGACTGATAACACAAAAGTCCAAGTGTTTGCTCTACCGGACCCAAATCCTACCAGTCCATCTTTGCGGCTCTGAGTACTGGGCAATAAGCAGGAAACCGGAGCAAATATAATGCACTTTCCGCATTTCGAATTGGTCTTTCCAAAGTTTTTCAACGAAAAGAGGATAAACTGATCGGACGGAGATCCTTCGGAGTTCACAGATGAATCTCTTTCCTGCTTTGGGATGAATTCATCTTCTATTTCCGTCCATACCTTTGGGATGTGCACTAACCACAGACATGATGGTTAGGAGCCATGTTATCAAGGATGTATTGAAGCTCCCCAGGTATCATACCATCTGGTCCACGGGATTTGAATGGTTTGAAGCTTTTAACGGTCCAAAGAAGTTCTGCCTTGGTAATCATATCATTGATACATGGAATGCATGTTCTGAACGTGCCTGGTTCAGCACCTATAAGGTTTGAGCAGCTACCAGGAAAGTGAGTGTCCAGAAGTAGATCAATGGTTTCCATACTAGAATGTGTCCATTGACCATCTGGTGTAAATATGTAGCCAATTATAGATGGGTTTGTGGAGGGGATTTTACGGAGTCTATAAGCCTCTGAGGTTCCTTCTTTCTTACTATAGAAGGTGCGCCAGGATGCTCGATCTTTCCTCCTCAAAAAGAATTTGAAAATTTTTCGCAGGCAACTTATAGTGGTCCTAGTCAAGCGTGAGCTCCTGGCTTAATTGAATAATTTCCTACATTTTTTCCTAAGAGTGCCGAGGATGGAGTTCCACAAGGGTGGCTTGACCTTTCTATCTTGCTTCATTAAGGGTTCCTGAGAAGGTTGCCACCAGCCTATCCAGTTCTATTTAATTACTTGGTTGCCCTAAGGTGACAGAGAGAAGTTCGTTGGCTAAAAGGTCTCTACAGAGACCCCAGTTGTTATTTTTTGCGATTCCTAAAACCCCTTGGGTTGGGGGGTGAGTCATCAAAACCGATTTGGATGTATCTGGTGGTCTGAAAAAGAATGCTCGGTAAAGACTCTTCAGTTCTAAATTGTGCTGCTTAGATTTCCATGTAAAAATTGCCATCCCTAGCCTTGAACCTTAGTTAAGTGAGGACATTAGATAAAACACAACAAGAACTTATAGTTCTCAATCAAGTAAAGTCGGAAGTTCCTATTTATTTATTCAGTCAAAACTTTTCAGAAATACCTATCTAAGCGTTGGATTTGTAATACTCCGCAAGCCTATCTGCCTCCCGGAATCCGGCCTCTACAGCTCCATGCACATTTGCATAATAATGCTCACTGGAAGCCTCCCCACCAAACAGAAGTAAAGGTTTCTGGTCGGAATTTAAAATAGGCTCCGCCAGATCCGAAGCACCCGTACTCAACTTCTCAGTCAACATCGATCGAAAAGACCATGAGCCCTTAAAATTTTCATTCTTAAACCAGGCAGATGTTTTGACATTCACTGGTGTGGGAATATCCCATTGGAGGAATTTCCTTAAAAGGTACATGCAACCGTTAAGGATTTCCTCTTCAGGTAGAGTTTCCATGTGACGTCCATGGGTACCAATAATCCAACCTCTCAGAACTTTGGGCTGATGAGCTACTGGATAGAAGCCAAATAGATCCTCCAACCAGGCACGATTTGTACCGCGAATTTCTGCGAGGTCATCTTTGCGCCACAGGAAGCTTGCACCGTTCCAATTGTTTGGCCAAAATGGCGCTGGAAATTCCATGACAATTTTGTTCACCGTTCCGAACGCAATGCCTTCAATTGCGCGAACTTTTTCCGCTGGTAAACTAGGTTCAAAGAGTTTCATGTGGTTTTCTTTGAGAACTCCCAGGGAGACTGTGATTATCACATGGTCAGCTTCGATAATCTCCCCATCTTCACATTTTACTTGAACCTTTTGTAAGTCATTGCTCCAAGTAACCTTTATCACACGTTTACCTTGCATCACCCGATCATTGAGTACACCCAGTTCGGTTTTTTTCTCAGAAGACTTCAACAACAGCCTCAGGAACTCCTTATAACCTTTGCCCTTCCAATTTAAAGCCGGATCTCCCTCGCACATCCACGATTCAAGGGTACCTTTACCAGAGACATCAGTCAAATTATCACAGGCTTCGTCCGAGCATTCCATCTTTTGGTATGTTTCGAGGAACTCTTTGGCTATCGTCATATTAATGTCGGCGTTTTGAGGTTTTTGGAGCCCCTCAAAGAATTTCATGGTGAGGTACTCCCCCAGGGAGCCAGGGTAGTTCACAAGACCCACATTTCGATTTGCAAGATCGATGATGTTTTTCAGACGTTGATCTAAGGCTTTCGGCAACATCTCCTTGTTGGACCTAATACAGTCAAAGGTGTCTCCATCTACACCAGTGCTTTCCAAAAGATTGTGCTTGCTAGCTAGCTCGTAGACTACGTTGTTTTGCTCGCCTACACACCATTCAGCTCCCATGTCGATAACGTTGGCCGCAAATGGGATGGTGTTTATCCGACCACCGATGCGGTTTTCTGCTTCGATGATGGTGACATTCTGGAAGCCATGATCGAGAAGTTTCGTCGAGGCAGCAATACCAGATGCACCTGCGCCAATGACTACAACTTTAGCGCTTTTCATTGTTGGCTTTCTATGAATCTAGAGTTGCTGAATTGATGGGGTTTTGATTGCAAATTTGTAAGTTAGCTGAGGGCTATTGCATTTTATAGTTTGCTGAAGCGATGATAAGCTCAGGGCGTCCTGGACATAAAACTGATATTGGACAGCTGTGGTTTGATAAATATAGAAAGTTGATTTAGCGCAAACCACTGACCCAAGCAATGCTAAACTTTTATTATGTTCCGTTTCAAGGGAAGGTTTAAAAAAGGCATTTACGAAACATCTTAACTTTTGGCATTTACATCTAGGGTCTATTTTTTTTCAGAGTACTAAACCTTAAACCCAAGTCGAGTAACCACAACGACCACCATACTCCCACAAGGTGACCAACCTTCTAATGATGGTAAGTCAAGCATTCCGAGGACTACATGTCTAAGGGCTCCTGTAGTACCAGACTACAGCCTCTGGTTAAGCTCCGCACGATCGTCTTTTCAGTACTCAGTACAAAATCTCTTAGTTACCACTTCTTACCGAGATCTGTGACCAGCAGCAGCACCAATCTACTTTTCCAACTTCATGAACCCATTTTTTTAAATGACTGCACTTACCTTAGTAACAGGAATGAACCTGGACCTCAACCAACATGCCTCTCCAAATAGCCCGGTCTTTGACTAACTGCCTCCAGTTGCGGACTCCAAGTTGGTTGAGGTCGGTTTCTGCTTGTGGGCACCACATAAGGCGAAGTCTTCCTTTACTAGGTTCGACGTCTGGGTGGGATTCCATGACTTTGCGAGCCGGAGTATTGGTGTCCATTCGTTCTGTCGGTTGAGATCGGTTTTTATATTCCACACTTAAGGCGAGTTCTCTTTCTACTGCGTCCAACATCTGCCTGGGAATCGAAGACTCTGCGAGCCGGAGTATTGGTGTCCATTCGTTCTACATATCTCAGCCATCTTAAATGTCCAATGCGGAGTTTTTTTTTGACCAGGGGCATGTCGCTGTACAGATCGTATAGTTCTTGGTTGAATCTTCGTCTCCATAGCCCGGCAACGCAAACGGTACCAACGAATTTTCGAAGAACTTTCCTCTCAAACCGACCAAGGATTCCTTCATCCGCTTTTGAGACGATCCATGCTTCAGCGCCGTAGAGCAGGACTGGGATGATCAGGGTCTTATATAGGATCTCCCTAGTAGTTCGAGTGAGGGCTTAACTACTGAATTACCTTCTTAGCCCGAACAGCGGTTGGCAAGAGTAATTCTTCGTTTAATTTCTGACGAGATGTTGTTGTCAGAGCTAATTTCGGAGCCGAGGTAGCCAAAGTCCCGTACTACCTCAAAGTTATATCTGTCAATGGTGACGTTCTGTTTAATTCGTCGATGTTGTGTGTCCTTTCGTGTTGACAGCACACTTTGTCTTGCCATCATTTACTGGTAAACCAGCTTCCTTCTCCATACTAGAAAACGTGGCTACGACATCACGTTGAGTCCTACCAATGATGTCAATATCGTCGGCGTATGCTAGTAGTTGTACAGATGTTTGGAAAATTGTGTCCCTGGTGTTGGCCCATGAGTTTTGCACAATCCTCTCAAGAATCAGATTGAAGAAGTCACATGACAGCGCATCCCCTTGCCGAAATCCTTTTTTGGTATCGAATGTGTCAGTGAGGTCTTTTCCGACCCTGATGGAGCAGCGAGAATTCTCCATCGTCATCCTACACAAACGGACGAGTTTGGGCGGTATACCAAAACTAGACATGGCTCTGTATAGTTCGTCTCTATAAATGCTGTCGTATGCGGCTTTGAAATCGATGAATAGGTAGTAGGGTTTCGATTTGGACTTCTTGGGTTTTCTCCAGGATCTGCCGAAGTGTGAAAATTTGAAATGATCTGGTTGTGGGTAGACGGTTGAAAGCGTTAACCAATTACGGCAGATAGGATCTTGTAGGCGATGTTGAGGAGACTTATGCCTCTGTAGTTGGCGCAGTTCAGAGGGTCTTCTCTTTTTGTGAATCGGCGAACGATGCTGAGGTTCCATTCTTCAGGCATACTTTCTTCCTACCAGATTTGGATTATGAGTCGGCGGAAGGCCGTCATTTCCGACATCCATTTTCGCTGTCGTTGCCAATATTGAATGCTTCGTTCTGCCTGACAGCGGAATGTTGTTCTTCATAGCAGATTAACAGTCTGGAGAAATAGTTCTTCCATATCCTCAGCATCGACCGAGCCTTGTATCCTTGGCTTTGACGTTTTACACTTTGGTAAAACTTGCGAACATCGTTCCTGGAGTGGCTTCTCTCTACCAATATATCCTCGATCGCGCGCTTTTCTTCCTCTTTTTCTTCTCTCTGAAAAGCCGGTGTTCTTCCCTTCTTCTCTGCCTATAGAGATCAATGGCAGCTCTCGTCTTCATCTGCAGCTTAGCCTTGTAGGCCTCGTTCTTGGCTGAGAGCATCTGGCAATCCTCATTAAATCAAGGGTTTCTTGCTGGTGGCATGAGTTGCGGCTGATCTAATGGCTTGTTGGCATCGTTGCCATTGATCTTAAACATTCGATGCTGATGGTATGGTGTTAATCAAGAGGTTAAGGGATACGCGTTGCGCGAAGGTCTTGGTGGTCTCTTGCGGTTACAGTCTTTCGACTGTTGTGTCACGACGGATATTCGAATTCTTACCTTGGCTGCAACAAGTCGACTTTAGCTCCTCGGAATGTTAGGACATCCAAAATACTGGATGCGTGCCTCTTGTCTATCTCAATGTTATCAATTTGGTTGACCGTTCGTTGATCTGGACACCGCCAGGTCCCCTTATGGATATCGTGGTGAGGAAACCGTGTGCTGGCTATAGTGGCACTTTATCTGGTCGTTATAAATATATGGCTCCTGGATAAAGGCTTCATCTAGGTGATCCGTATTAAATCTATGCCTTAATACCGCAGAAGCGGCTTTAGCACGCTGTAGATTGAATTGGATTCACCTTAAACCCATAGGAGGACTATTGTTGGGGTGTTCTGGCAGATTCGTCAACATATTCCGCTCTCCTAGTGGTCTGGCTAGGTGTTGCTACGGCTGGGAATCGAACGCAGGCCTTCCATCGAACCATAGCGCCACTGAGCCCGTCAGCAACGTTGACCCCATCCGTCATAAAAACCCTTCACGATTAACCCAACCTTGAAAAATGTAAATATCTGGCATTACGGGCCATGTAGAGCATCATTTCTACAGAAATAATGGACCCCCTTTCTGTAAAACACCGATTCTGAACGGCGGAATTGAGAAGCTTCTCATGACAGTGTTAGACTTTTGGATGTTTGTCAGACTTTTGCAAGAGCTGGGGCGCTCAAAAAAAATGTTTTGTTGTTACTTTGGAGATTTAAACCAGGGATTTTGCGTTTAGTATTCCAATGCACTAACCACTAGGCCACCGGACTTAAGTCTTCCCCATGCATTGATTCAACTATCCGGTGGTTAGCTGCATAGTTTAATAAATACGTTGGCACATGTCGCCCTCCAAGTTCCGACTCTGGGCTCCTCTGAGTTTCAAACAAGGAAATTTGTTAACATGTGAAGTAGTACCGACGGTGATGGGTCAATAAGTACCCATCACCGTCGGTACTACCTAGACTGGTGAAGTTAACTTATCTCCCAAACCCAATAAAAGTATCTAATTCTCCAAACAACCAAAACAAAATCAGTTGCCCAACTTCCCGATGATTTCACAATCGCTACACCACTATCTATACCAAAAGATATAACTATCTCCATAGTTCCATGACCCATTTAGATACGAAAACAAACTCGTTTAGCAGTGCGTTTGCCTTTTCAGATCTATCTGGTAACGCTAACCCCAAAACATGGAACGTTCGTTTGTTTTTTTTTTTATAGATAAAAGTTACATCAACCAAATAGATAGAGATACTGCATCTAGTATCTGTTGTGTACACAGTATACCCAACCAATTATTGAGTTTTCCCTAATTTTCCGACAACAAAAGCGATTCCATGTGCTTTTGTAAAATATTCCATTCCCGGTTGTATCTCGACTGGGAAAAGGGTTCATGGTCCAAGTGATGTAGGGAGAAACGGATGTGTGTGTGTTTTTTTTGTTTGTTTGTTACAATGATGACCCCCATCACGAGCAGGTTTCTAATGCGTGTCTCCGAAAATTCTCAAGCCAGCATGGGACTTTTCTAGATCAGATCAACTAAACCAGTTGTGGTTTTTCTTTGGTTTGTTGTTGTTGCTTTGTTTGGATTACGTTTTCCTTCATAGTTTCGCTGTCGTTGTGTACTCTTGTTTGTGCCTCTTCTATGGCACGTGCAATTGACCTACTTTCCCTCCATTATCATAATAATAATCAACTCCACTCAACGCAACTAACAAAGAATAATTCCACACAAGCAATCGTCCAAGCACGCTATAGCTCTAGCATTCGCTTAACAGCTACCAAATACACACGCACACATGTTCACGTTGGTGTGTATAATATTTGCTGTCTATATTATATAAAAAAAAAAAAACAACAAAAAAACAAACACACACCGAATATACGAAGAGGAATTGTGTTATTTTTCAAGTAAACTTTTTACACACAGTTACCCCCCTTTTGGATGTGTAGTATCTGTGTGTATCTATCAGCTTAGAAATCAAGTTTTTGGCTTATTTCATTACGGGCTATACATAAACGCACCCAAAACACCAAACTTTGTCTGTGCTTTTCACTTCAAACGCTGGCGTTTCAATAAAAGATACAAAATACCTCTACCTTACCATCGCCTTAGATACTTTGCGCGAACATGAGTATTTTTGCGTTAGGGATTTATCCATTTGGGCAATTTTTTTGTAGACTTATTTATCGCTACGGGGGGTACAGGTAGATGTGTAAAATTGTTCGCCTTTTTGGAAGCTTTTTCTAACGAGTAAGCTTCGTTCCTAACGAACAGGTATAGAGAAAGAGCGCCATGTCAGTTGTACCGTAAACTGTTACAATATATATCAGTAGACTGTGTGAGTGTTGTATGTTTTTTCTAATGGTGCGGTGTAACGGGGGTTACACACGAAGTTTGGTTGTAATCATCGTTAGAAGGGGGATAGCGGACCATGTATACATAGGGCAGCACAGCACATGTGTGTGCACCTAATCTTACATCAGCGCGAGAATTTAGGACAACATTCTAGTATTGGTTTCTAGATAGGTAGTAGTTGTGTTTGTATGTCTATGGCTATTTTTAGCCGATTGCGAGTAGGTACTCTTGCCATGCTAGAGGGAAAACAAAAATCGCGTTTTGGTTCCATGTACCAAGTATCTTACACTGTAGCCCCACTATAACAGTTCCCAGATCAGTGGTGGATACGAGTGAGAATTTTGAATTTTTGTTTTTGTGGGGTTCCGTCGTTCCGTTTTACGAATGCGTAACGTAAAATCTGTTCGACGGGAGATAATCGTGTTTTTCTGTTCCCAATTTGACTTTTGAGAACTTTGCCAATCGTGGTGTGGTGGGATGGTTAGGTTTATGATCGATTTGTATAAAGTTGCCACCAAATCACAGATAAAAGTGGAAAAAAATGTTTTTATTGGCATGGCATGAAGCGATTCGTTTGGTTTATCTTTTGATGGATGTTTTCAGAGCTGCATACCATAGCGTGAGTCTTTAATCTACCATGCGATTATGCATCTCTGGACAACCGATTTATCTTGGAATGTTGTCACTTACAGTTGCATGACGATACTATGTGGCAGTGCACCAGTGACACACATACCATCAATGCTATGAGAATAATTACGTTAGCGTATGATTGCAGCTTGCTAACATGTATTTTATGCGTAAAATGAGGTTTCTTCTCCAAGGACTGACCTGCGTAATTCGCTAGGCTAGCATTAATTAGAACAGCGACTTCCTTTGCATGTTGTGATCTTAATGAGTTTATTTCCAATGACGAGGTTCATGAGTAGAAAATATGAAGAGAAAGCGTGCATTTTTATTATTGGATAAGCCACATGTAGACTAAAGATCAAAGCTTCGAATAGAATGTTTTTGCTTAGACCCATAGGTCTTCTCTTTTTTTTTTTTAATAAAACACCACAAATTCAATGGAATGACCAAAATGTTGGCCTTATTAGCTCGCAACTTCTATGGTATTAAATGCTTAAAAATAGTTTCTGGCTAATGGCCCCGCGACTGCGCCTTATCAACGCCATCTTGTCAGTCCAATTTTGCACCAATTTTTTGAACATATCCGGTCCTATTTCGTCGAATGTTGGAATCTAAGTGATAACTTGTTACTGGTTTATCAGCATTGACCAGAGATTTGAAAGAAAATTTATCCAAATGTGTCAAATCACAAGAACGAGATGGCAAGTTTACAGGTCCATTTCTTGAGATTATTGGGTCAACAAACGTTAGACTCAACAAAGTCATGGTTGAAGGCACTGTATGGCATGTTGCGCCTTGTTGTTGGAATTTTTTCTCCCCAAATGATTTCATATGAAATGAGAAATACAAACAGTGTGACCATCTTACTAACTTAAGTGGTGCTACAGTCCGGAATGAACGTGGGTATCAATCAACATGCCTCTCCCATTAGCCCGGTCCTTTGCTAACTGCCTTCAGTTGGGCACTCCAAATTGGTTGAGGTCGGATTCTACTTGTGCGCGCCACTTAAGGCGAGGTCTTCCTCTACTACGTCCGACGTCTGGCTGGGAATCGAAAACTCTGCGAGCCGGAGTATTGGTATCCATTCGTTCTACATGTCCCAGTCATCTTAAACGTCCAATGCAGAGTTTTTTTGACCAGGGGCTGCAGAGCTCCTATAGTTTGGTTGAATCTTCATCTCCATATCCCGTCAACGCAAACCGAAGATTTTTCGAAGAATTTTTCTCTCGAATCGACTAAGTATTTCTTCATCCGCTTTTGATGCCGTCCATGCTTCAGCGCCGTAGAGCAGGACTGGGATGATCAGGGTCTTATATAGGACCTCCTTAGTAGTTCGAGTGAGGGCTTTACAATTGAATTGCCTTCTTAGCCCGATGAAACAGCGGTTGGCAAGAGTAATTATTCGTTTAATTTCTGACGAGATGTTGTTTTCAGAGTTAATAGCGGAGCCGAGATAGACAAAGTCCCGTACTACCTCAAAGTTATTTCGTCAATGGTGACGATCTGTCTAATTCGTTGATGTTGTGTGTCCTTTCATGTACTTAGTCTTGCCCTAAATTACTGCTTAACCCATTTTTGCCGCGTCCTACTCTATACTAGCAAACATGGCTATGACATCACGTTGAGTCCTACCAATGATGTCAATATCGTCGGCGTTTGCTAGTAGTTCATTTTTGGAAAATTGTGTCTCTGATGTTGGGTCGTGAGTTGTGCACAATCCTCTCAAGAATCAGATTGAAGAAGTCACATGACAGCACATCGCCTTGTCTAAATCCTTTTTTGGAATCGAATGTGTTGGTGAGGTCGTTTCGGACCAGATGGAACTGCGAAAATTCCCCATCATTATCCTACGCAAACGGACGAGTTTGGGTGGTATACCAAAACTAGACAAAGCTGTCGTATGTGGCTTTGAAGTCGAAATCTGTTCGAGCCTTTTATCCTTGGCTTTGACGTTTAAAGCTTTGGTAAAACTTGCTAACATCGTTCCCGGAGTGGCTCCTCTCTATATCCTCGATGGCGCGCTTTTCTTCCTCTTTTTTCTTCTCTCTGAAAAGCCGGTGTTATTCCCTTCTTCTCTGCCTATAGAGCTCAATGGCAGCTCTCGTCTTCATCTGCAGCTTAGCCTTGTAGGCCTCGTTCTTGGCTGCCAGCATCTGTCGGCAATCCTCATTAAATCAAGGGTTTCTTGCTGGTGGGCATGAGGAATGAGGATACTAGCAATACTATCAGTTGCGGCTGATCTAATGGCTTGTTGGCATCGATCTTAAACATTCGATGCTGATGGTATGGTGTTAATCAAGAGGTTAAGGGATACGCGTTGCGCGAAGGTCTTTGTGGTCTTTTGCGGTTGCAGTCTTTCGACATAAAATTTTTTCACAGTATTTCTGGATTGGTGTGGTGTGGTGGATATCCGCATTCTTATCTTGGCTGCAACAAGGTAGCGGTCCGAGTCGATGTTAGCTCCTCGGAATGTTCGGACATCCAAAATACTGGATGCGTGCCTCTTGTCTACCGCAATGTGATCAATTTGGTTGACCGTTCGTTGATCTGTACACCGCCATGTCCCCTTATGGATATCGAGGTGAGGAAACCGTGTGCTGACTATAGTGGCATTCCGTTCCGTAGCGAAGTCAATTAGCCTTAGTCCGTTACCAGACGTGTTGTCGTGTAGGCTATGTTTTCTAAACTAAAGATATCTTCTCTTCCTACCTTTGCGTTAAAATCCCCCAGCACGATTTTAACATCGTACTTCGACAGTCGCTCATAGCTTTGATCAAGGAGCTCGTAGAAGCAATCCTTAGCTATTTAATTTTTTTCCTCCGTTGGGGCGTGAGCGCATATAAGGCTTATGTTGGCCAATTTGGCCTTGATGTGGATTGTTACAATGCGTTCGCTAATGTCTTGTATCCGAAATAGTCGCTGTTTCTCCTCACTATAACACGGTCCCTAGTAGATGTCACAGTTTTTCATCCTCCTTTTGGTTGGCCCATCCCATCGTTTTTCTTGGATGGTAGTTATGTCTGCTTTGTAGCAGTTTAGGGCTTTCGCTAGTTGTTCGCTTTCACCTCTTCTGTTTAATGTTCTCACATACCAGGTGCAAATCAGTCCTTTCCGAGGCTATTGGTTGCTTCGTAACAAATGTTTTTTTCCATGGTTGGGTAGTTAACCCAAAGCACAACTTCCAACCTGAAGGGCCAGTTCCAATTTATTAGATACCCCAAGGACACAAAGCCATCAGTATCCACTACGGGATTGAGCGCTGCCGTTGGCATTTCGGTTCATCCGCCACCATCCTTGTTCAAGAAGCCTGACTAACCCTTGAAATTCCTAAACAACCAGTTGTCCGAATATGTCGAAGCAGCTTGCCTTGCTTCGTCTGGGACAGCAGGCCGGTTATTCATTCCCTGGCTATTGATAGTGTTGCTGTTTTTCGTCGTGTTATCAACACTCGCGCTTACCGTTTAGTAAGTCAAATCCGGTTGGATGAGACCAGTACCCGATGGTTACCACTTGGTGATTGAAAATAAGCACTTGATGTGTAGTCAGAGGTACAACTACTGGGCATTGCCAAGTTAAGCCAACCAGAGTCTACCTTTTTGGAGAATTGTGGAAAATTTTAACAAAACGGGTCTGTAAGAAATGTGAAAACATTTATGGATGCTCGCTCTCTTTTTTCTGCGGAAAAAATTGTTTTTTGTTCGCGATAATGTGGCAGAAGAGCCGTCAACCTCGACTCGTCGTCGTGTACAACATCACGAACATCTTTGATGCGAATTTTGAACAAACATTTGAATTTACACGCTTACAAGGTTTAATCGACTCAAAAGCTGAAGCCTACTGACCATTTCAAGCATCGTTAATACGCTGAATGGTTGGTTGAATACACTGAAGTGATGTTTGGTACTGTTTATGGGCTGGCGGCGTCATCGGGCCGTAGTTCTTCAAAAATAATGTCGGCCAAGCAGTTACCGTGAATGATGTTCGCTGTCGCAGGATAATAACGGACTTCTTGTGGCCAGAAATTGAGGATATGGAAATGGACGTTATATGCTTCCAACAGGATGGTACCACTTGCCACACAGCCAACTTTCGTTTGGCCATTTTCCACGAGAAATTCAATGTTCGTGTTATCTCACGTCACGGCGATGTCAATTGGCTGCCACGATCATGTGATTTGACACCGTTGAACTGCTTTCATTGAGGATATTTAAAAGAAAAAGGGTACGTCAATAAGCCAAGAATAATTCAAGAGCTAAAGGATGAGATAATTCGGCGCACATTAACGACATTGAACCTCAATTAAGTCTCAGATTCGTTGAAAATATGGATCATCGGATAAAGGTATGCCACCGAAGCCGTGGCGAGCATTTGGCCGAGATTTTGCATCACAAATAATTTTAACAGATCCTTTAATCATAACAACAAATATTAAGATAATTTTCTGAAAACTTCAATTAACATCGTGCGTTTTCGTTGGACCTTATAGATATAAAATTTAAAAAAAATCGAATCTTCTTGATCTACAAGAGCAAGTACGTAAAACCCATTCCTCTTACGTCATGTTTGTATGTCTGGCCACTGTATAAAAGCACAAAAATAAGCCCGAAACGATTGAGTTCCACAGTAATGTTTTTGGTCATATTTTTGTTAAACAACATTTTCACCTGCTCTTACATGCGGAGTTTGTGCTGTTTGTAATGTCCTTAGCTTTAACTTTTGGCCTTAAAAAAAAACATCGATGTCTTTTTTGGAAACATCGATACATCGAACTATCGATGTTAATTTTTTACGGTGTTTATATCCTTAGTTAGCGGGCACTTTTTCATTTGCGGCCAAACTGAGAAGCTTAATCATTTATGTACAGTTGATAGCGGAAAATACCTATGTAGAAAAAAAATAAGACCACAGAAAGTAAATTACATCACAAAGAGAAATTACAAAGGCAAACAAAGTGGATACTTGACAGATACTTATTTTATTTGATTTTTTTACTACCACCAGGGTGCGCAGACAGACTTTTCCATTCGTCAATGCCAATTCAGTTATTTTCATATGTCACACTGGGTCCGTCATGTGGTTGGCATGTGCTTTCCGTATTTATGACAGTACCATTATTTCTCACGTCAAAGTTACATGTACGCCATGGATTTACATGTCACAAATGAACGTAACTAAGCGTAAAGTGGGAAATAATGCTTTGGCATTTTAGCTTTGAAAAGCTTTCTTTAATGTCGATATCGATAAAGAAAATCATGATTATGTAAACTTCATTTGTCCATTTTTTATTTTGTAATAAACTATGAACATGTCAACTCTTTTCTTTTTAATTTGGCAGCACCATAAAGTGATGCCTCAAATATGTAGGTAAAACGAGTTCGAACCGTACCTTTTCAGTTTGATGTTTTTTGGACTTGAAATATTTTCCTGACATAAAATGTAAATAGTTATCAAGTTGGAATAACTAAATAAAATCAATTGAAAATAAAATATTCAAAAGGTCATTAAAATTAATTGCCGCGTTCCCAGTCTGCCTGTCAAACATTTTTACGTACTTGGCAGACGACATTAAATGGAACGCACTAAATGCACGAATGATTTTCATCTACTACTTACTTACTTCTGTACAAAATCACGAATAGATGTCGTATTTACCAACATCGTAATACATAGAGTACTTCGCAACGTCAACCTGACAGCCATGTCATTTGTATGAAAGAAAATTTAGTCTGCCATCTGCCATCATGATCATACAGATAATGGTATGAGCGTATGGCTAACAGATTGTCATTGTCGTGAAGTATTCTATTGAAAAACGATCGCGCCTATTAACAGTAGCCCTACTTTTGTTGGAATAATTCAGTCAAACACAAAACATACCTACTATCCACAACTCTCCAAACGCATTAAAAAAAAAGACAAACCACACTCCCAAAGCAAAAGAAAATTCGCTAATTAAAAATGACAGTTGACAGCCCCCAGGCCACCATCTTTACATCAAAACCACAACAACTAATTTGGAAATCACAAAACCACAAACAACACCATAATCTCAAAGTATTTCCTAATTATCTTCTTAAATTCCCGTTCAAAACTCTGGCAATATGCCAAAAATGACAGTTTAATTATTCTACATACCGCTGACAGCTGGTATGAGAAAATGCCACCCCCTTTGAATGATGAAAACAAAAAAGTCCACCCCATGATAGTTCATGTGTGTTTGATAGTTGTCGAGAATGTTTGGCGTCTTGAGTTCCACAAGGTTGACTTAAGCTCAACCCTCACAAATACCATTACAAAAGTAATATAATCCAGTCGATGAAATGCTTTCAAGGGTGTGTTCCATAAATTTCCACGAATGATGTCATCGGCTGGTTACGGTAAAATTGTTCGGCCGATAATACTTTGGAATTTGTTTGTTCTTTTCATTGGCTGCCAACACACAGAGTAATTGTTTCCGTTTTCGGACTCATGTCTCATTGCAATTAAATTAGTTTCGGCATAGTTCTATCGGCATGGTTGACAGAAGAACTGCCAACGGGGGTGGGGGGATGTTTTTTTTTTAATTTTTCAATTACTTTGGAATAAAACAATAAAAAAAAAAGGGCAGCTCCAAACCAACATAAAATATAGGGGTGAAATGTCCAGAACCAGAACAAAGGAAACCAAACACCCTTCAGATGTCCTTTCGCGAATGCAAAGCTTGTGCGGCGCTCCACAAATCCAAACGTATATGGGTGAGAGTCTCGTGAGTGGGTGAAAAGTGAATACAAAGGGTGTGTTGCCGTGCCAAGCGAAGGCAATATGACACCCCAGCAACGTGGGGAAATAGGTCAATCAATATTTGTTTACCCTCGTAGCCGGATATGCTTGAAAGTTTATTTCTTGTGAAGTAATGGTATTTGTGTCGCGCCACTGTGTGTTGGTATTTTATTCATTTTGTGTACACCAGACTGGGGTGGATGGGGTTTTATATAATATCCTGTTGGGGGAGCTTTTTTGTCGTGACTTTTGGGGTAGAGAAATATTGAAAAACAGAAATTGCTTTTGAAGTTCATTTGGTTTTGCAAAATTTACTTCTTTCAAAGAATGGATCAACATTACCGACATTGAATAACCCACCAGGTGTCTCTGTCTATGCGCTTATCATTTGTCACAACCAATGGGGAAGTGCACGAAAGTGCAAACCAAGTTTTGATTCGTGTCTGGGCTCAATGAAAGACATTTCAACGAAAAAAGGAAACTTGGGACAATGCCATTTGACTATTTTTTTGTTTCTTTCGATAAATCGATGAGTTTTTTAAAATTCGATGAAAAGCCTTGGCAAGGCATCTATAGAATTTTATGACTTGGTAGGTAATAATTATGTCGAACGACATTGCTCAGGTTCAACTACTTTTCCTGTCACAAGTCACAATAACTTTTCCTGAAAGTTCCTCCTTTTCCTATTCAGTTTTATATTCTCTTTGATCTTAGTCTAGTTATTTAGTTTTAACGACCTGGCATTCGCGATTTCTTAATTCTCTCACCGAATATTTTCCCTGTCGTCTTAAAACTGGGGGCAGAACTTCAAAGATCCTTTCGGGAGCATTATCCATCAATCTATCCGACGTGAACCACCTTAAAGATTTAAGACCAAAAGAAAATGATCCATCTAGGTAAGAGGGGGGAATGTCACAGTTGCCGTGTTCGGGATAACAAATTTAGTCAGATATCTGTGTTCATTGGTCAATCGACCGTTTTAGCCACATGACATTGGAGGGGAATAACTGATGGTAAACATTTTTGCATGAGTACTCAGATGGTAGCCAATACGATTATTGCGAATCCTTGAGTTTTCACCAAGCTTATGCCTACCAACTCCGACTCTTAGCTTTCACGGGCCTACCGCCAAGTGCCTGGTACCTTGACCGTAGATAGGGACTCAACCCCTGTGTAAAGTCTTGCTGCAGCACACGAGAGCGGGGGGGAAGACGACACTAATGCACGTATTCCATTTCCAGGCTGCAGCGGAAGAACTCCCAATATGGAGTGAACGCTGGCGTCTACAGTCCCAGTGAATAACCTTAATGAACTGCTTCGACATATTCGGAAAACGGATCAACTAGGAATCTCAAATGTATGTCAGACCACTTGAACAGAGATGGCGGCGTTCGAGCCAAAAAGCCAACGGCAGAGCTCAATCCCGTAGTAGATACTGATGGCAGCGATTCATACGCATATCGAATAATTTGGAACTGGCTCCCCAGGTTGGGGGCTGTATCACTCATAAAAAAAAAAAATATTACGGAGTAACCAAAAGCCTCCGAAAGGACTGATCTTATTGTTGACTACCATGCAAAATGAAAAAAGGACATCGACTTTGATCTCTACCTGTAATGTAAGAACCTTAAACAGAAGAGGTGCAGCCGAACAGATAGCAGAACCCCTAAGCTGCTACAAATCAGACATTACTGCCATTAAAGATATACGATGGGATGGATTGGGCAAAAACTGGATAAAACTGTGGCATATCCTACGGACCGTGTTAGTGAGCAGAAACAGCAACTAATATTTTAATGTGGACTTAGGCAAGCGGTCTTCTGCTTTCAAGCCATTAGGGAACACACGCATCAATCCGCATAAAGGCCAATTTCGGAAACATTAGCCTTATTTGGTCTCACGCTTCAACGGCGAAAAAAAATGATATAGCGAAAGACTTAACAAAACCTATGAGCAACCACCGAAGTAGGATGTTAACATCAAGCTATGAGCAACCACCGAAGTAGGATGTTAACATCAAGCTGGGAGATTTTAACACAAACTATGGAAGAGAAGATATCATAAGCAGTATTGTCGGAAAGCACAGCCTACACAAAAACACGTTTGGTTAACAAACTTTGGCTAATTGACTTCACTGCGGAGCAAAATACCACTATAGCCAGCACAGGGTTTCCTCACTTCGATATTCATGGACATTGGTCACATTGCGATAGACAAGAGGCACACATCCAGTATTTTAAATGTCCAAACATTCCGAGGAGCTAACAAGGTAGGAATGCGGATATCCAACACGCCACAACAATCCAGAAATAGCGTGAAAAAAGATAGTGTGGAGAGACTGCAATCGCAAGAGACTGCCAAGACCTTCGCGCAACGCGTATCCTTAAACTTCCCGATTAACACCATACCGCCCAGCATCGAATGTCGAAAAACAATGGCAACGATGCCAACAAGTCATTTGATCAGCCGCAAATGATTTGCTATGTTTCTTGCGCCCACCAGCAAGAAACCGCTGGTTTTACGAGGAATGCCGACATAAGCTCGCAGCCAAGAACGAGGCCTACAAGGCTAAGCTGCAGGTGAAGACGAGAGCTGCCGTTGAGCTCTATAGGCAGAGCTTAAGGGAAGAACACAGACACCGAAGTATAGAGAGGCGCCACTCCAGGAACGATGTTCGAAAGTGTTACCAAAGTGTAAGACGTCAAAACCAAAGATACAAGGCTCGAACAGAATCCTGTCGAGATGAACAAGGAAACTTCTTAGTTGAGACACAGTCGGTGCTGAGGATATGGTAGAGCAACTTTTGCAGACGATGACGAACAACATTCCATTGTCAGGCAGAACGAACAATATTGGCGACGACAGCAAGAACTAACAACCACCGGTCACGTGTTGTCCGTGACTCTGGTGAGAATAGCAATATCTAATCTCAAGCTTAGCAATTTCGAACATCGTTTGAACATCCATTTGAAATGCTTAAAATACTCAACATCGCCTACAAGATTCTATCTCTGCCGTTATATGTGAAGGCCTGAACCCATTTACCAACAACCTGATCGGACCTTATCAGTGTGGTTGTAGGGCATGAAAGTCCACAAATTTTCACACTCCGTCAAATCGTGGAAAAAAAAACAACAACAAGAAGTCCAAATCGGTATCTACCCACCTACGAGTCATCGATTTCAAAGCCCATATGGCAGCATTTATAGACACGGACTGGACAGAGCTATGACTAGTTTTGGTATACCGCCCAACGCGTCCATTTTTGCAGCAAAGGTATGGTAGGTAGCTTAAGGCCATGTGCGATCTCTGTATCGGCTTCCCTTCTGTTTTTAATATCCAGGAGACAGATTCTAAAGGAATTGACTGATCGCAAGAGGATCAATGTTGATATCAGATCAGTTGAAACATGGACTCTTTCACAGACCTTGTGCTGAAACTTTAAGCAGTTGGTGGAGCGAAGATTGCTACGCAATTGACCGTTGTGATTCCCATCACCGAGGCCTGGTTTTCCCTTGCCATGTCTAAGCGTTATTTTCGTCATAACAGGCATCCGTTTGTCATTACATTGTGCACAACGAGTTGCATAAGTTGACCCCGATCACATCGTACCGCTTAGCACATTAAGCCGGATTCTTGTCGTATGGATTCCAAGACTATAAAAGCTGTCCTGAGAAGCTTTTGTTATCTTATTTCGTACATCTAGATCTTAAGAAATTTTGAGCGTATCATGACACCCAATTCCACGAATGATGAGAGCGGTCATTCGCCTGTCATTCTTTGTCCCAAAATGCATTACAAATTAGCTTGGTCATTTGGATGACAATACCAGATGGCTTAAGAGTGACATTGGAGGATAACAGACGACAACAGTGCACGAACAATTTATATGTTGACCGTTGCGGTTATTTCGTGGTTTTAAAGCGATAACATGATTCCAAAGGGTCTTCCATTAAGTGCTTCCTGTTATTAAATTTTTTACCGTTTCAAAGGTCTATGGATGTCATTATCTATTGAATATAAAATCTTTGAAATGTCCACCGCAGATTCTCTGTGTGGAGCGCAACCAAAACGTCCAATTTCCCATGACTCTTGCTGAATTTGACAGATGGCATGGGTTATATTGGCATTGTGGCTTATTCGCATAAGCCTAAGACTTCTGAAAACACCCCAAAAAAGCAAACGCGTTCAAATTGCACGATCTCGGTGGCCAGTTCACATTAACCCTGCGTGAGATGAACATGCCCTCGAATCGCTCGTGCAGAATTTCCAATGTGGCGTGAGCTGTGTGGCACGAAGCGCCACCCTGTTGAAACCGCATGTCTCTGTTGCCGATATCATCCAATTCAGGACAAAATAAGTTGTCCTGACATATTGCTCTTGACGTTGAATGTGATGGAGTGACAAACGTAGTTCTGAAAGAAATATGGACAGTCCAAAATCCACACTATAGAGCGCCTTTTTCGGGTTGCATTGGACGCTCATGGATCTCATGTCGATCGGTATCGTCCTAAATTTTGTTTGTATCCATTCACTAAGAAATGACGCCACCAGTCCAAAATCCACACCAAAGAGTGACTTTTTCGGGGTGCATTAGACGCTCTTGGATCTCATGTCGATCGGTATTGTCCCAAATTTGGTTTGTATGCATTCACTAAGAAATTACGCCACTAGTCCAAAATCCACACCATAGAGTGGCTTTGTATCGTCCCAAATTTGGTTTGTATCCATACTCCAAGAAATTACGCCACCAGTTCAAAATTCACACCATAGAGAGACTTTTTCGGGATGCATTAGACGCTCTTGGATCTCATGTCGATCGGTATCGTCCCAAATTTGGTTTGTATCCATACTCTAAGAAATTACGCCACCAGCTCAAAATTCACACCATAGAGTGACTTTTTCGGGATGCATTGGACGCTCTTGGATCTCATGTGGATCGGTATCGTCCCAAATTTCACTAAGAAATTACGCCACCAGTTCAAAATTCACACCATAGAGTGACTTTTTCGGGATGCATTGGACGATCATGGATCTCATGTCGATCGGTATCGTCCCAAATTTGGTTTTTATCCATTCATTAAGAAATGACGCCACTAGTCCAAAATCCACACCAAAGAGTGACTTTTTCGGGGTGCATTGGACGCTCTTGGATCTCATGTCGATTGGTATCGTCCCAAATTTGGTTTGTATCCATTCACTAAGAAATGACGCCACCAGTCCAAAATCCACACCAAAGAGTGACTTTTTCGGGGTGCATTAGACGCTCTTGGATCTCATGTCGATCGGTATCGTCCCAAATTTGGTTTTTATCCATTCATTAAGAAATTACGCCACCAGCTCAAAATTCACATCATAGAGCGACTTTTTCGGGATGCATTGGACGCTCATGGATGTCATGTCAATCGGTATAGTCCTAAATTTTGTTTGTATCCATTCACTAAGAAATGACGCCACCAGTTCAAAATCCACACCAAAGAGTGACTTTTTCGGGATGCATTAGACGCTCTTGGATCTCATGTCGATCGGTATCGTCCCAAATTTGGTTTGTATCCATACTCTAAGAAATTACGCCACCAGCTCAAAATTAACACCATAGAGAGACTTTTTCGGGATGCATTGGACGCTCTTGGATCTCATGTCGATCGGTATCGTCCCAAATTTGGTTTGTATCCATACTCTAAGAAATTACGCCACCAGCTCAAAATTAACACCATAGAGAGACTTTTTCGGGATGCATTGGACGCTCTTGGATCTCATGTCGATCGGTATCGTCCCAAATTTTGTTTGTATCCATTCACTAAGAAATGACGCCACCAGTCCAAAATCCACACCAAAGAGTGACTTTTTCGGGGTGCATTAGACGCTCTTGGATCTCATGTCGATCGGTATTGTCCCAAATTTGGTTTGTATGCATTCACTAAGAAATTACGCCACTAGTCCAAAATCCACACCATAGAGTGGCTTTTTCGGGATGCATTGGACGCTCATGGATCTCATGTCTCATTCACTAAGAAATTACGCCACCAGTTCAAAATTCACACCATAGAGAGACTTTTTCGGGATGCATTGGACGCTCTTGGATCTCATGTCGATCGGTATCGTCCCAAATTTGGTTTGTATCCATTCATTAAGAAATTACGCCACCAGCTCAAAATTCACAGCATAGAGTGGCTTTTTCGGGATGCATTGGACGCTCTTGGATCTCATGTCGATCGGTATCGTCCCAAATTTGGTTTGTATCCATACTCCAAGAAATTACGCCACCAGTTCAAAATTCACACCATAGAGAGACTTTTTCGGGATGCATTAGACGCTCTTGGATCTCATGTCGATCGGTATCGTCCCAAATTTGGTTTGTATCCATACTCTAAGAAATTACGCCACCAGCTCAAAATTCACACCATAGAGTGACTTTTTCGGGATGCATTGGACGCTCTTGGATCTCATGTGGATCGGTATCGTCCCAAATTTCACTAAGAAATTACGCCACCAGTTCAAAATTCACACCATAGAGTGACTTTTTCGGGATGCATTGGACGATCATGGATCTCATGTCGATCGGTATCGTCCCAAATTTGGTTTTTATCCATTCATTAAGAAATTACGCCACCAGCTCAAAATTCACACCATAGAGTGACTTTTTCGGGATACATTGGACGCTCTTGGATCTCATGTCTATCGGTATCGTCCCAAATTTGGTTTGTATCCGAAATTACGCCACCAGCTCAAAATTCACACCATAGAGTGACTTTTTCGGGATGCATTGGACGCTCGTGGATCTCATGTGGATCGGTATCGTCCCAAATTTTGTTTGTTGACGTATCCATTCACTAAGCAATGGTCCTCATCGCTGAAGATAATTTTTCGATGTAATTTAGGGTCAGTTTCCAACTGCTTTAGAGCCCATTAAGCGAACAAACGTCGTTGTCTATGTTCATTTGCCTCAAGCTCCTGGGTCGTTGAAGTTTTTTTGGGCTGCAGGCTCAATTGACGATGGAAAATTCCCGAGTTGTGGTCTGCGAAAGGCCGAATTCTTGAGAGTGACGTGTATCCAACTGCGTCGGATTCTACTGCACATTTCACGAACCCCGGCGATGTTTTCGGTAGATCTTGCGTTTCGTCTAAGTACGGGTGTTGGTTTATTGTTTACTAAGCCAGTCGGCTCAAATTGATCCACAATACTGCGAAATGTTCTCTTGGTAGGACAATTATAGCGACCGTAATATAGGAGAAGCGATTGAAACATTGCCGGAACAGAACACCTGTTGTTGAACGCTATTTGCGTCCAACGTGTTCGTTTCAACAGACACATGTAGGTAGATGAAAGCAAACACTAGTGAACCCGTTACACCAAAATTGTATGGCTAGCTACTGCGCATCTTGACACTTCTCCCGATAGACCTAATCCTAAAATCACTTGTTAACTTCTTGTCAGCACTTACATTCGTACTCCTCTCTCCACCCACATACCACTCTAAATATGACGCATTTTGGCAATAACGCAATTTTCTATTTTAATCTAACTAACAACAAGATACAGCCAAACCTTCAGATAAAACAAAAAATAAACTCTCTTGCCAGCCATAATCAACGCCAACGTGCCGCTCAAAAACAAACAAAACTCGGTTCCTCCAAACTTATCTTCCAAAAGCAGCAAAAAATATGTTTTGGTTTTTTTTTTTTAATAATAAATCTCCCGCCTTATATTAGCTTTATGTCGCTCCTATTGCTAAGTACAATTAAATATTTACACTCACTCTCACACAACGGCCTTATAGCGTTTCGGTTACAAAATTCATTTAAATTGCAAAACGTAATAAAATTCAACTTCTTGTGGTCTCTTTTTGGTTTTTAAAGTTCGTTCCGGTTGTAGGTACCGAGGAACCTGTTACATCTGGCACAGTAGTGATGACCGGTCTTGCAGCTACTCATGCAATACGGTATACAGCAGGCACAGCAACACCATCTATTGGTTAATAATGACAAAATAAAGAGAAAAAAAATTGTTAGAGTTGCGCAAAGTATCTGGATGGAGAAATGCAGGCTAGATCTTACCCTACAAGACACAGAACCACGGCGAAGATGTGCGTCCGTTTGTTGGGAGTGTAGTGCATTCGGGATTTGCGACGTTCACCGCATTCGGGACATGTGACAGTTGATGGTTGTGGTCCCAGCTTGATCGGTTCCATATCTAAAAATGGGAAGTCGTATCTTTAGATTCAAGAAACGATTTTTTGTGTATCTTTTCCTTACTAGGTTGGTCCACCAAAACAGGGGGTAAGGTGGGCCGCGCTGGATTTACATTGCTCGTGTAGCTATCCCCTGTAACGTGTAGAGTTGCCGGTGTGAGGGGATACGGACGAAAGTCTGCCATCACTACCGGGGTTGTTGGCGATGGGGCAGTCGGTTGTGTTGCAATGGCCATGGCCATATCGTAGGAAGGTGGCGCTTCCGTAGGTATACCCTCATCTTGGCGCTGTGACGCACTCGTAGATGGCGCTTCTCCACGTCCCGTCAGACTCGGATACATCATGGAATGTTTCTGATCCATTGTACTTTGGTATTAGTTCGCACGAATCACTTTTTAATCACCTGCGAGCACGATGATCGCTATGAACACATCGTTTAGCTTGCGCGTAGACTACGGACTGACTAAAAGTATCTACCAGCTGCGGTTCAACTGAATAGTAGTGGGATACCTGTGGAATGGAGGAAAACGCACAGACCAACAATTTGTTGACTTTGGAAGTTTTTCTTTCGCTTTTCTGATGCCTGGTGGCAATGGCGGTGACGATGATGATATTTATCGGTTGCGTCTGTGTAGGTGCCGCTTTCGACATTCATAACTTGTTATTATTTTTGCGCTATTCTCCTTTGGTTTTCCCTTCCCTTTTGAGGTGTATTCGTGGTGCGGTCGCTCTATTTTGGCAAACATTTAGTAAATACTCGTGTTTGCGCGCTGCGTTTGAAGGTTGCTGATGGTCTTTTCGCGTATTGTACTCTATGAGAAGCTTTTTTGGAGCTGATAACATTTGGCTTTCCATTTTTTTTTTAAGTTATGTTTCCGGAAGAAGAGGAATTTATTTATATCTCAACTGATTGGTGAGGCAAAGATACTCCAAGTTCAGTGTTTGCGAGATATGCCATTCAAATGATTGGAATCGTCAAACTCAGGAGCTGAACATACGAAGGCAATCTGCAATCGATTGCTGTCCGGTTAATTGGAATTTCATTTTCGATTGATGATAGATCGTGGATTTGTTTATTTATATTGATGGGGGAACGCGTTACTAGGCGATCGGGTATTTGAACGCATTGATCAAATAATTGAAAAACTTTAAAAGATTTTTTTAAATGTGTGGTGGGTGGTATCCTAGGCTATCAACAATTGGTTTCATGACTTCAAAATATCTTTCGTAAGAGACGATTAGATGAATGACCATTCAGATGACAAGCAGACGTGACAAATGAATCTCTAAGACTGAACTCAGTGGAGAACTTTTATCTTTTGGCCGAAGATTTAAATGCCAAACACGAAGATTGGGGAAATCAATTACAAAATCCTCGGGGTAGCCATCTTTACAATTGGATGGTCCACTACAATATTGAATATAGGATCGACATTCTCGCCACAGATAGACAATCGTTTCCGAGAAGCGGTGCTTTCCTGGATCCTTTACTGCGAGACACAAGACTGACAGTTACTAACAGAGTAGGTCAACACCTGCGAAACTGTCTACGGACGATCGAGTACGACAGGGATCACTGCGGACTCGCCGCCGTAATACAGCCTGTGAATTCTTCCAACTACACTTCACCAACGCCTTTTCAAGAGAACTACGTTCGAGGGCCATTTCACCACCAAACAAGAGAAACCTAACGAACAACGAAATCGACGAATACTTACAAAAAATGGGCGAAACGATTCAACGAACAATGAACAGGACGTTACCGAAATACAAACAACATGACATAACGACGCCCTACACAGACGAAAAACCGGACTTCTGACAAGACTTAAACTCTTGAACAGACGACTGACAAGCCCACGCGACCCGGAGATCAGTACACTGAAGGCGTCGATCAGAATTTATCAACCAATTGATCAAGGAGAACTATCGGTTGTCCATTAATTTATTTTGGAATAACAGAATTCGGGCCGTAAATTCCAGCGACCCCAGTATTTTTCTACAAACTAATAAGATCTTTAGGCGGGAAGTTCATAACGACCTTCCGTGTATTAAGCTCCAACGAACAACTGACAATACAAACATACTTTTGACAGCAGGAACTGATCTGGGGAAGGCCGTCTTCGACGACGATTTCTATATAATTGAAGATCCTCAGGAGAGAGTGGAGGCAGTGGGGACTGTATTTCAGGAGGTGTGTAAACGAATGAAATCATTCGCCCTAACCGCGTCCTGGAAAACAAAGCCTTACTCCATCATTTCTATCTCCGAAACGACATAATGCAATGTCGATCTGAGAACCGCGGTTTCACCAGGTTTGATGACGAAAACTTGGCAAAAGCCATAGTCGTGAGCGAAGTGGATCTAGTCGCCTGTTATTCTCGAAGGTGGAACTCCAGATCATCTTCGATTCCATTACGAAAAAGAAGTCAGCGGGAGTCGATGGGAGTCGAGCTGTGGACATTTATGTCACGCTGTTCAACAACGCGCTGAATAATGAATATTATCCAGAGCGGTGGAAGACGATGGTGGTTCATCCCCCTTCCGAAAAAGGGAAAGGAAAACTCAAATCTAGCAATTTCTGGTCGATAAATCTCCTTCCGAATATCAGCAAGGTTTTCAAAAAGATTCTCGATCGAGCTCTGCTTAAGTGGTCTGAGGCCAATTGCATTATACCGGAGAACCAGTTTGGTTTCAAGGCTGGACATGACTGTATTCATGCCGCCTCCAAACTCGTCTCTGATATACAATGGAACAAAGCTAAAAAACATGGGTGCATGTCTGGTTGATTTAGAGAAGGCTTTCGACGCCGTATGGTTAGAGGGTGTCTATCTAAAGCTGACTAGACTTGGCATAAGTAAACCACTGCTATATATGCTTCATGACATGTTGACCGGTCAAAAGTTTGGTGTCAAAAGTGGCAATGTAACTTCTACCACAGAATTTTTCATTAAAAATGGTCTGCAATAGGTAGCGGTTAACTCGCCGATTCTCTTCAGCTGTTAGACCAGTGATATGATAGGTAGTCTTACCCAGGCAAATGCATATGCGGACGATCTTATCGCGTACAGAACAGCCCCTATTGTCGAAGTCGTTCGAACTGTTTGCAGTGCGACTTCACGATCCAGAGGGAAATCTGAAACTATCCTGTTAAGGACACCGTTGTCTAGGGCCTCTAGGGATACGATAAAGAACTGGCGCAAGTTGTTGATCGTTGGCATATGACGAGACATCCAACGCCATCTATGTGTAAATCGTAAGAGTTTCATGACATCCAATAACACGAGTGGTGCAATCATTCGCATGCCATTTTTGACCAAAAATGGATGACAGATTAGCTGTCATCCATTTTTATCCCAGGGTAGGACGGTTGACATATGATTGTTAGCGATGCCAGTACATTACCCTAGATGATTCCTATGTCAATAACACTATTGGAATAATTGGCTGAAGACTTTAGGTTCCAGTATCAAGAACTGACTATAAACCTCAATTAAGTGGGGATGAATGGCATGTACAACTAGCAATGTAAAGTCTATATGAAGTAACCAGCTAAAGAGTCTTGTGGATTGAGGTTTGAAAGACTTGTTTATCATCATACATAGGCTTGCTGTCCTTGGGTGACCACATAGGATTGACCCTCCAGGTTGGAGGTTATGACTTGGATTTTTTTCCTCACTGATCTAAAAAAAAAACTTGTAATGAAGCATCTAAGAGCCTTGGAAGAGCTTTAACCATAAACTGACAACGACGCTCGTATCTGCAACTGGAATGCGAGAACTTTAAGGAGAAGAGGTGAAGGGTAACAACTAGCGAAAGCCCTAAACTACTACAAAGCAGACTTTACTGCCATTCAGGAAATACGATGGGATGGTACAGGCCAAAAGAGGATGACATCTGTGACATCTACTCCGGACCGTGTTATAGTGAGTAGAAACGGCCAATATACGGATGTGAATTTGTTATAAGTGTCAGACTTAGGTAAGAAGTCGTATATTTTCAAGACATAAGCGAACGCATTGTAACAATCCGCGTCAAGACCAAATTCGCCAACATAAGCATTATAAGTCGGAGCGTCAGTGCATAGTGGAAAAACTTCTAACTCCCTGACAAAATTATGAGCGACGATGTTCAAACCCTGCTGGGAGGGGCACGCACCCAATATTTTGGATGTCCGAACTTTCAGCGAGGCTAACATCGACTCAGATCATACCTTGTTTGATCCAATGGATGAATGCGGATATCCACCAAGCCACAACAAACCAGAAATATTGTGAAAAAATTTATCGTCGAAAGATTGCAGTCGCAAGAGAAAGCCAAGGCCATCGCGCAACGCGTACCCCTTGAGCTCTCGATTTACACGTTACCACCAGCATCGAATTTCGAAGGACAATGGCAACGATGTCAACAAGCCATTAGATCAGCCGCAATTGATGCTAGGTTTCGAACACCCACCAGCAAGAAGTGCCGACATATACTCGCATCCAAGAACTAAGCCTACAAGGCTAAACTGCAGTGAAGATGAGATCTCTTGACGCAAGGAAGGAGTGAAGTACACCAGCTTTTCAGAAAAAAAAAGAAAAAGGAGAAAGAAAAGCGTGATATCGAGGATATAGAGGGGTTACTCCAAAAATGAAATGTGTAGCTAAGGTTACGCACGGAGCGACAGAGCGGCAAAAAAAGTTGAACGTATGGAATTTTGTGGGTGTAGCCACTAACTCGAGCAATGTTTCTGAGCTGCTGAGCGATGTCGCTCTGTCGGTCAGTGCGTGACATTAGCCTAAAACGTCAATGCATTGGATATAGAAGAACCACTTCTGCAGTTCACGGCGACGAAAGCGAAAGCTACCAATCACCCCCCTAAGTCAAGTGAGGACAGCAATATCAAAACTTAAGCTGAACAAGTCTGCTGGAAATGGCGGCCTTCCTGTCGAGCTTTATCAAACAAAGGGAGATGACTTGGTTAGTAAGATCCACCAACTCATAAGCCAAATCTGGTCGGAAGAAAGAATGCCTGAAGAATGGAACCTCAGCATCATTTGCCCGATCAAAAAAAAGGAGAGGCTCTGAACTGCGCCAACTACAGGTGCATAAGTCTCCTCAACATCGCCTACATGATCTGCCGTAATAAGTGAACGCCTGAAACCGTTTATCAACAACATGGTCGGTCCTTATCAGTGTGGTTTTAGGCTAGGAAAGTCCAAAACCGATCCAATTTTCACACTGTGGCAGATCCTGGAAAAAACCTAAGAAGTCGAGATCGATACCCATCACTTATTCATCGATTTCAAAGCCGCATACGACAGCATTTATCGAGACGAACTATAAAATCCCTGTCTAGTTTTGGAATACCGCCCAATGTCGTCCGTTTTTGTAGAATGACGATGAAAAATTCTCACTGCTTCATCAGGGTCGGAAACGACCTTAACGACACATTCGATACCAAAAAGGATTTGAGCAAGGCGATGCGCTACCAGGTGACTTCTTCAATTAAATTCTTGCGACGATTCTGCAAAACTCCCGATCCAACACCAGAGGTACAATTTTCCAAAAATCGGTGCAACTAACAGCATGCGCCTACGATCTTGACATCATTGGTAGGACTCAACGTGACGTCTTAGCCACGTTTGCTAGTATAGAGAAGGAAGCGGCAAAAATGGGTTTGGCAGATACACAACGAACTTGACAGAACGTCACCATTGACATATATAATTTGAGATGGTACGGGACATTCTCTACCTCGGCTCCTCTATTAACTCTGACAACAACATCTAGTCAGAAATTAAACGAAGAATCACTCTTGCCAACCGCTGTTTCTTCGAGCTAAGGAGGCAATTTAGTAGTAAAGCCCTCACTCGAACGACTAAGGAGATCCTATATAAGACCCTGATCATCCCAGTCCTGGTTTACAGGAGTCTTCGATTCCCAGGCAGATGTCGGACGCAGTAGATGAAGTACTCGCCTTAAGTGTGGAATATAAAAACCGACCTCAACCGACAGAACGAATGGACACCAATACACCGGCTCGCAGAGTCTTCGATTCCCAGGCAGATGTCGGACACAGTAGAGGAAGAACTCGCCCTAATTGTTGAAAATATAAACCGACCTCAACCAACATGAAGTGCGCAACTGGCGACAGCTACCTTAGGACCGGGCTAATTGGAGAGTCGGTTGAGGCCCAGTTTCATTTCAGACTGTATAGCGGCACTTATAGCGTCCAGTTAAAGCCATCATTGAACAACTTCATTGGAACCCAACACATGATGGAATTGAAATGTCACCCCAAAAGCTTCTTATAGGAACTATTGGAAAATTCCGTTTCAGTTCCGTGGGGGTTTTCAATGATCGCTATAACTCTCCCCCCGTAAAAATGTTATTTTAACCTTCATGAAGGGACATATCAATGTAATTTGTGGCATTTACGGTCCACAGCTAGCTTCTTCATTAATTTGCTATATTTTTTGGCACAATGCCATGGAACTCAAGTTTCAAGTTTACGTAGCTTCACATGACAGTTTTATACCCTTGAGTGATTGTAAGGCTTTCGTAAGAGGTGAGGAAGTGAACAAATTTTTATTACTTTCGGGATTTAATCCATTGACTCCTCGCTTAATTGGCCAATGCATTCAGAACCTTCATCCGTCATACAAATGTGTTCGAAAATGTAGTTTTTGAAATATACCTCAAGCAAAATATGACGTGGTTAGTACCCCAATCCTGTTATATGTCATCTTTGTATGCGATAAATGGTTTCATTGACCCAGAACACACTGACTGGTCATAGAGTTCATCCGACAGTGGTTATGGTATTGCAGTTCCATATTAGTGTCCAAATCTCCACTTTTCATGTTCCCACCAGTCATTCACTGCTGATTCACAGCACATATTATGGAATGAAAGCTTTCATTGATAAGACTTCCAAAAAAACGGGCTGGGGCTCCCCACATCACACCCAGATTTGTTTCAGATTGCCAACTTCATCAAGCCAGTTGTGAAATTCTTTGGCATTATAATTTTATTGCTAGTACTGGGCAATCTAAAAAAAAAAAATATATTTTTGTTTACAATCTAATATGGAGCATGAGTCATATTTCGAAACCTGAAGTCAAGTCGAGTCAGCTGCGGTTTAAAAAATAATCTGCTGACCTATAGACTCTGCATTTGGCCATCTTCAATTAGAATTCAAAAGATCGTCTTGAATATCAAATGTGCACAACAATATAGCACCCACGACGATCGGTGTCCGACTTACTGGCACGCGGCCCGGCAAGTTTGTTTACAAACATTCAACCGGTCATTCGACATTGGCAGCAAATTAGCTTGGAGTGGACACATCTTGAAATATAAACTCCCTGCAGCTACGGTTAGTGATGTTTTTTTTGAACATCATGTGCATCTGAATTTATCAGTTATCTCGTTCTAAAAACAAATTTCTATCTATCGTTGCGTCATTCGAGTTGTAGAGCTTAGGTTTCAAGTAATTACTTGCGACAAACAAATGTAGCGCTGATAAGTCATTATTTAGAGCTAGTATCCGGTGCGCCGTAGATTATCTCGCTCTTTTTTCACAAGCGTTATATTTAACATTTACGTGTTAATTAATTTATTCTGATTGCTTAGCAATTTTACGAAACAGAGATAAAATAACAGCAACTCCATCATTTGTAGGAATATGCAAGCTCTTGAAAACCATCGACCCGAATTTGTCTTTGCTGTTGGTGACATCTGAATAGACAGGTGCAGGTTTCTTAAATGTCTTTCAACAAACATAAATTTTCAACTAAAATTGCAGAAAAATCACTTTTTAGGGCCATATGCGACAATAAATGCAATCGTCGCAAATATGTGTTGTATCCCTATTTCATGTATCACAGATCAAACTGAATGCTATCAAGAAATCATATGGACATTGTCGACATTGACGGGCTATAGAGACAAAGATTCAACCAATCAGCTGATCAGCGACATAACCCTATTCAAAAAAAGTCTTATTGGACGTTTAAGATGGCTAGGACACTTAGAAAGAATGGACACCAACACTCCTGCTCGCAGAATCTTCGATTCCCACCCAGACGTCGAACGCAGTTGATGAAGAACTCACCTTAAGTAACGAATATGAAAACCGACCTCAACCAACTGGAGGCAGTAAGCTAAAAAACGGGTTAAGTAAAGAGGTATGTAGGTTGAGGCACAGGTTCATTCCGGACAGTACTTACTTACTTACTTAAGAGGCGCTACAGTCCGGACTGAACCTGGGCCTCAACCAACATGCCTCTCCAATTAGCCCGGTCCTTAGCTAACTGCCTCCAGTTGCACACTCCAAGTTGGTTGAGGTCGGTTTCTACTTGTGCGCGCCACTTAAGGCGAGGTGTTCCTCTACTGCGTCCGACGTCTGACTGGGAATCGAAGACTCTGCGAGTGGTGACCATTCGTTCAACATGTCCTAGCCATCTTAAACCTCCAATGTGGAGTTTTTTTACTAGGAGCATGTCGCTGAACACCTCGTATAATTCTTGGTTGAATCTTCGTCTCCATAGCTCTTCAACGCAAACGGGACCGAAGATTTTTCGAAGAATTTTCTTCTCGAATCGACCAAGGATTTGTTCATCCATTTTTAACACGGTCATTGCTTCAACACCGTATAGCAGGACAGGGATGATCATGGTTTTATATAGGATTTTCTTAGTAGTTCGAGTGAGGGCCTTCTTAGCCCGAAGAAACAGCGGTTGGCAAGAGTAATTTTTCGTTAAATTTCTGACGAGATGTTGTTGTCAGAGTTAACAGCGGAGCCGAGCTAGACAAAGTCCCGTACTACCTCAAAGTTATATCTGTTAATGGTGACGTTCTGTCGAGTTCGATGTTGTGTGTCCTTTCGTGTTGACAGCATATACTTAGTCTTGTCCTCAATTACTGTCCTTCTCTATACTAGCAAACATGGCGATGACATCACGTTTAGTCCAACCAATGATGTCAATATCCCCTCTAGTGTTGGCTCGGGAGTTTTGCACAATCCTCTTAAGAATCAAATTGAAGAAGTCGCATGACAACGCATCGCCTTGCCTAAATTCGATGGGTATACAAAATTACCTCAAATGGGACTCAGCAAACCAGTGATCGAAGAGTTGCAGTTGCATCCAGCCAAAGTTACTTTTTGGTGTGCCCCATGGTCAAATGGTGTCATTGCTGTCCGTATTTCTTCGAAGATGCTAATAGGGAGACGGTTCCATTTAATTCGGGGCGATATGGTTGAATGATAATCGATTTGTTTTGGCCGTCGCTTGAAAATCATGACTTGTACAATATATGGTTTCAACAAGACGTTGCAACAGGCCACTACCAGTTATGGCGTTATTGCGTGAGAAGTTTCCAGGTCGCGTAGTTTCATATTTTGGCGACGTCAATTGGATACCATGATCATGCAATTTGACACCCTTAGATTTTTTTTCTGAGGACTAATTAGCGAGGCATGTTGGTTGAGGCCCAGGTTCATTCCGGACTGTGGCGCCACTTAAGTAAGTAAGTGAGATTTTTTTCTGTGGGGCTACGCAAATGACCGTGTTCACGCCAATAACCTCCGAACTGTATACGCAAAAAAAAAAAAAAACATTACTCAAGTTATGGCAGAGCGCTCAAAAGAATCGCATGCTGCTTATCTTCCCGAGGCGGCTTTTTGAATGGTATTGTTTTTCACATTTAATGGTAACATCCAAATTTTATAATGAAATAAAATTTTCATAAAAACTGCATCGCTGTGTGTTTATTTTTAGTACAAAAGTCAGTCTTCGGAAGTTTTTTTTTTTAATCTGTGTAAGGTCGCTCGCTATTGCAGAAGGCATCCTCTCGATAGCACCCCTGCAATGTATGATTTTTTTTTCAGCGAACCTCCAAAAAAAAAAGTACTATGGCAACACTCTTATGATTTTTTTTCCCACATTTCTATGCGCGAAGTCCGCAAAGCTGTGGTTAAAATAACAAATACTTGTGCAATATTATTTCTTGGATACTGAAATCGTACAATAGGGGTTTCTACAACTAGTGAGCAATCGGCATTTGCCAGCTTTTACTTATTAAACTTACAAACTACACGTGGGTACATTGTGAATGGGAAATTTCATGTGTGGCTGTGGGATTCTCGCACTCGCAGTTCACTTGAATTAAGCTCGGCTTTGGTAAATTTCTTTTATTTCCAATAACAAAAAAAAAATTACTGCCATGACAATTTTTTTTTTACAAAATATAGCATGACGCTAATTTCTCTACAGTTGAATCTATTTACGTTGTATCTATCTATCTATTTGTTTTTGAATGAGCTTGGGGATTTACATTTGTCGTTGTTTTGTTTAAATTCGCATTTTTTTTTTTTATGTTATCTTATCTTATCTAAACACATCGAATACGAGTTTAGGTAGTTAGATAGGTTTGTTATCTACGCAACATCTGTTAGCGTTATCAGTTCAACCTTTTAAGACATCATATCAGAGCTCTATTAAGTGATTGACATGAACGTTTCAAAAGAAAACTAATTACCAACAACCAACTACAATAGGGCCGCCAGTTCCAAAATAAAATAAGACGTCCGACTCAACTTTTTGAAATTTTCTGTTAATTTTGTTTACATGGTCTAAGCATACGCGCAGTGCTCATTCCAGTAGTGGATACTAATGCCCCCGTGTCCTAGGGGTATCCAAAAAATTGGAAGTAGCCCTCCAGGTTTTGGGTTGTGCTTTGGATTAACTACGAGGCAACCAATAGCCTCGGAAAGGACTGATTTTACTGTTGACGACCCTGCTAAATGAAAAAAAGGAAAACGACGTTCGTATCTGCACCTGGAATGTGAGAACATTAAACAGGACAGGTGCAAACGAACAACTAGCAGAAGCTCGAAGCTGCTGCAAAGCAGACTTTACTGCCATCCAAGAAAAACAATGGGATGGGCCAACCAAAAAGAGGATGAAAAACTGTGACATCTACCACGGACCGTGTTATAGTGAGCAGAAACAGCGACTAATCGGATGCGGATTTGTTGTAAGTGCCAGACTTAGGCAAGAAGTCTTATGTTTCCAAGACATTAGAGAACGCATTGTAACAATCCACATCAAGGGAACCTTCGCCAACTAAAGCCTTATATGCGCTCACGACCCAACGGAGGAAAAATATGAAATAGCGGAGGATTGCTTCTACGAGCTACTTAACAAAACCTATGAGCGACTACCGAAGTACGTTGTTTAAATCGTGCTGGAAAATTGTAACGCCTTTAAAGAGTTTTCATTATATTCCATGGAGCATGTACCAGGCCTAAGTCCATGGTGGTGTGCTGAGATTTTGTAGTTTTTAATGTCTTCTAAGGCTACCCGCATCCTAAATTAAGAGAATCCTCTCAACTCTCATATGGGTAAATCGCGAACCAACTCACTTAGCCACTCTTTACTGCGCAGGTCAACTGCTTATGATACTCAAAAAATCCATTGATGGAGATATTTACAATGAGGTGTGATCAGCGCCTCTAAGAAGTTTTAATTACATTCCATGGAGTTTACCGCAGGCTTGAACCTATGGGGGTCTCCTGTAATTTTGTAGTTTTTAACGTCTTCAGGCTGCACCTATTCTGAATTGATAGAATCCTCTCAGCTCTCATATGGATAAAGAGCGAAGCAACAACTTTACTGCGCAGCTCACGTAAACTTAGGATACTTAGGATTCTTAGGATACTAAAAAAATCCAGAGATGGTAATATTTTTTATGAGGTTTAATCACCGCCTTTAAGGAGTTTTCATTATATTCCATGGAGCTTGTCGCAGGCCTAAACCTTTGGGGGCTTCCTGGAATTTTGTAGTATTTAACATATTCTAAGGCTACCCCAATCTTAAATTGAGAGAATCCTCTCAGCTCTCATATGGGTAAATCATGAACCAACTCACTTGGCCACTCTTTACTGCGCAGGTCACTTCTACTGCTTAGGATACTCAAAAAATCCATAGATGGTATTATTTTCCATGAGGTTTAATCACCGCTTTAAGGAGTTTGCATTATACTCCATTAAGCTTGTGGCAGGCCTGAAACTATGGGGGCCTGCTGAGATTTTGTAGTTTTTAACGTCTTCTAAGGGCTCCCCATCTTAGTCGAGAGAGTCCACTCAGCTCCCATATGGGTAAAGCACGGCCAACTCATTTGGCCGTTCTTACTGCGCAGGTCGTGTAAACTTCTTCTGATACTCAAAAAATCCAGTGATGGTAATATTTTCTATGAGGTGTATTCAGCGTCTCTAAGAAGTTTTCATTACATTCCATGGAGTTTGTCTCAGGCCTGAACCTATAGGGATCTCCTGTGATTTTGTAGTTTTAAACCTCTTCTGATGCTCCCATATCCTGAATTGAGAGAATCCTCTCAGCTCTCATATGGGTAAAGAGCGAACGAACTCATTTGGCCACTCCTTACTGCGCAGCTCATGTCAACTGCATGTGATACTACAAAAAATCCAGGGATGTTAATATTTTCCTTGGGGTGTAATCACCACCTATATGGAGTTTTCGAATAGCAGTTTCAACACTGATGATCTAACCTAGCAATTACGCTCTATCGAATCCTCTCTCTGCGCAAACGACTATTGGCCAGGCGATTTGTTTCGAGCTATACGCCCGTCTGTACTTGATGTAAACTAGGTCTGCAGGATTGCTTGCCACTTTTCCAGCAAGCTAAACTGTCATTTGTCAGTATAATTTTGGAATTGGAATCCTAATCATAGTATTCTTTGGCCTTTCCTATGTTATGATAATCCAACTGAACGATTTTCAAACACCTCAAGTCCAATAAATTCTCCTAATGATGAAAAAAAACTTTTTCCTTATCTAGTTATCACTAGAACTGTCACTTCAAGGGCATACCAACACTTCCATATCATTTACAGACATTCGTCCAACAAACCATGAAGGCAACTTCAGCACCTAATCCGAGTCCGGCCACAGTCCGTGCTCATATCGCCAAGCGTCCAACCAAATGTATTCTACCGTTAATGGACGCAATTAATTATTAATGCCATTGTCACGTTGTTGCCCCCGAAATGCGACTTAGCATGGTAATTTGCCCACCGAAATACAAAACAAATAATTACGCATTCTGTATCTTTCAGTCACATGAACTAGATTTAATGACTTTAGCACTAGATTACATAGGAATTGTGAGTAAGTATAAAAAAGCACAACTTTGGCTAACAAACACACGAACAAAATAATAAATTAACCTAAACAGATACACCGTGAATACTGTAGACCGTATCGCAATCCTTTGGAGTTATCGACTACAAGTTGCCGCTGTTGTAGGTGCCGAGGAACTTGTTGCAATTGCCGCAGTAGTGGTTCACATTCATGCAACTATCGACGCAGTACGGCAGACAAACACAACACCAAAACCTAGATAGAAAGTGTAACGTGATAAGAAGAGTCACGATAAGATAACGGTGATAGTGGGATATGACTCACCCGAAAACACAGAGAAGTGCTGCCATCAGATGTGTCTTGGAGCCTGGCTCAGGCTCAACACGAGTCAGTTTCTGGATGTGACAGAATGGACAGGTGATGTAGGATGATCGTGGTCCAAGGGGCAGAGTGTGATCTACGGATGGGAGGAGGTTATGTTGTATCCAAAGATGGGCTAGATGCATCCACTAGAGATACTCACTTTGAATGATCACAACTTGTGGTTGTTGTGGTGGAGGAGCATGTTGATGACTGGGATAGTTGGTCTGGTACAACGGCTGTTGCTGGGCACTGGGGTAGTTATCGGCGGGTATAAATCCTGGTGGTGATTGTGGATACGGTGTGGATCGTGGTTGATTGACACTGCTTCCTGTCGCCTGGTCGTAAGATGGCGGTGAATATAGTGTCTCTTGATTCTCCATTGGAGGATTGTTGAGGTTTGCCTTCTGCATGATTGTATGGCGTGCGTATCTATTACGTCTCGTGGCGATGATTGCTTTCGAACTAACCAGCCAGTGAATTCGAAATTCAGCGAGAGGTCGTCAGTGTATGAAAGCTTTTTTTCAACTGGAAATTGGAAAACCCCACCGCGCCGCTCTTGTGACGTCGGTTCGTAATCTTTTTTTTTTTTTATTCGAGCTTATCGCGCAAGTTGTTGATTCCGTCGGATGTCTAGAGTTACCAAGCCCGCGTGATGATTAAATGCTGACTGATGCTGACAGAAGGGTCAGGGATTGATTAGGTTTTCCAGTGCGCTGGGGTGGAATAAGATTAATTTTCACAGCGTTACGAGTGGACTTGGAGACACTCTGATAGAAGAGGGCATTCCAATTGAATTGCATAAAACCGGTAGTCCTTGGATGGAGAAGCATTTGTGCGGTATAAAATACTTTACTGCGCGTTTGATCATTGGAACATGCGGTTTTGTGGTAGAGTTTGGTTTCCATGCTTTTATATCGACTTGACGCAGTCTTGCACTTTATTAATATCTCAAGCCATGTGTTCCAAGATCCATTTATGAATGTTTGAGTGGATCTAGTGAGCATTTAATTAGACCAGACCGATGGGAAAAATTCATCTGTCGTATAGGGGTATCTGATTGTGATTAATGCGATATGAAACAATTTATACGAGTCCAATTATTTCTGCGACTTCTTAATCGCTTTAACGATTTTCCACTTCTAGGGACTATATGTTCATATGGCTATATGGACAGAACGCAACTATTTCTGTTCTTCCCCTGTGTTATATAAACGAGTTCTTGTTATCGATTGATGGGCCATAATATTTCAACTTTACTGTAACGATTTGGTTTGTTTGCAAAAAATAAACATCTGAGGCCCATATAGGACCTCAAACCTAGCTTTTCCTTCAATTTGTGTATGCGTGCGAAGTTTTATTTCTACCACAACGAGTGGGACCTCCTGTTTAACACCGACTCCAAACGGCAAATTTGAAAAGCTTCTTATTAAGGTTTCATAGTCTTGGATCAAGTCAGACTTTCGCAAGAGGTGGGGCAGTGAAACAAACTTTTTGTAAGGTTAGGCTATTGCGGCTGCATGCGATGCAGAACTGCGTGCCCTTTGATCAAGAAGGTCTCTTATGGTATCACGAATTTTCATAAAATTTATTTGGCAAAGAGATATAAGCCAGGTCACCTAGATCGTCAAAAAAAAACCGTGGAGTTTTCTTTTATTGGGGGCCGCTAGACGATAGCAGAGAAATCGAATAATATACCCCTCTACTTCTCGTTCAAGGAGCTTCTTCAGGGGCATCGCTATAGAGGCCTAATCGTACTGCATGTAGATCTAAGTGGCAGTGTCTTGTGAGAACACCGATGATGGTACTCATGTTTGATGTATTCATCATTATCGAGCAGATATAGCGTTTCTGGTTATAGTTTGTTCCGAGTTATCTGGTTATTGGACACGTTGTAACGTCTTTCCATCTGTGGTGTACCTACACTAATGCAAATATTCCATCCTAGGCGGCAGCGGAAGATCTTCCAAGATGAAGTCAACAGTGCCGTCTATACAGTCCCAGTTAGGATGTAGAAAGTGAACAACCTATTTGGAGCAGCTTCGGCATATTCAGGCAACAGTTCATCTAGGCATCTCAAGGCGAGTCAGGCCCCTTGAGCAGAAATGGTGGCGGATGAGCATAAAGGCCAACAGTGTGTTGTTCCGTCAGGTTAAGTTCCTTAAAAAATAAATACCACATTTTGTCGAAACATAGTATCCAGGGATGAGCTTTCTCACAACCATACATTTGTGCGTGCGTACTTCTTCCACGATGACGGGACCTCCTGTTTTATACCGACTCCGAAGGGCTAAGACAATTACTAACTTACCAGTGTGCACCTGGAACGTACACAAGCTGTGCACACAGGCTGTTATTAAACAACTTGAATCTGTTCTCGCACAGATTACCACGATCCTGAAAATACGTTGGAAAGGATCAGGAATACACCAACGAAAACCATGGGTGTCGACTTAGGTCAAGAATAATCGACCTTAAGCTGCCTAGCTGTCCACTGCATCAGAGCCATTTTTTTGCAACTTCAGTTTTACATGTGCACACTCCCCGACCGATGAGACTAAAGACCCTATCAAGAAGAACTGTAAGACCTCCTGAACGTAGCATACGGATCCTGTCTGGGAACTCGATGTGCAAGTCGTACTAAGGGACTTCAATGCCAAAATCGGCGAGTTAGTTGGAAAGCACTGCCTCCACTAAACGACAACAGATAATGAGTTCCTGGAAGTAGCATAAGGAGCCTGTCTGGGTATACGATGTGAAAATCGTACTAGGGGGTTTCAAGTCAGAATCGGTAAGGAAAACATCTTCGGCGCGTTCGTTTGACACAGCCTCCACGAAACGACAACAGTTAATGAGTTCCGACTTCTCGGTAGTATGTTATGCTTTTATCAGCAGCAATAGGTTTCACGACTTTGAACTCACAAAGTAACCTAGCGATCATCGAACCTAGAGTGGGACCTATCTATACTTTTTTCTTCTTTCTGAAAAGACGGTGTTCTTCCCTTCTTTTCTGCCTATAGAGCTCTCGTCTTCACCTGCAGCTTAGCCTTGTAGGCCTCGTTCTTGGGTGCGAGCGTCCATCGGCATTCCTCATCAAACAAGGGGTTTCTCGCTTGCGGGCGCGAGAAACATAGCATCGTTGCCATTGCTCTTCGACATTCGATGCTGGTGGTATGGTGATAATCGAGAGGTTAAGTGATACGCGTTGCGCGAAGGTCCTGGCAGTCTCTTGCGATTGCATTCTGTCGAGATTAAATTTTTTCTCAGTATTTCTGGATTGTAGTGGCGTGGTAGATATCCGCATTCCTACCGTGGCTGCAACAAGGTAGTGGTCCGAGTCGATGTTAGCTCCTCGGAATGATCGGACATACAAAATTCTGGATGCGTGCCTCTTGTATATCGCAATGTGATCAATTTGGTTGACCGTTCGTTGATCTGGAGACCGCCATGCCCCCTTATGGAAATTGAGGTGATGACACCGTGTGCTGGCTATAGTGGCATTTCGTTCCGTACCGAAGTCAATCAGCCTAAGTCCGTTACCAGACGTGTTGTGGTGTAGGCTACGTTTTCCGATAATACTGCTAAAGATGTCTTCTCTTCCTACCTTTGCGTTAAAATCTCCCAGCACGATTTTCACATCGTACTTCGGTAGTCGCTTATAGGTTTTGTCAAGGAGCTCGTGGGAGCAGTCCTTAGCTTTATCATCTTTTTCCTCCTTTGGGGCGTGAGCGCATATAAGGCTTATTTTGGCGAATTTGGCCTTGATGCGGATTGTTACAATGCGTTCGCTGATGTCTTGGAAACATCAGACTTCTTGCCGAAGTCTCGCACTTATAACAAATCCACATCCGAATAGTCGCTGTTTCTGCTCACTATAACACGCTCCGTAGTAGATGTCACAGTTTTTCATCCACTTTTTGCCCGGCCCATCCCATCGTATTTCCTGAATGGCAGTAATGTCTGCTTTGTAGCAGCTTAGAGCTTCCGGTAGTTGTTCGCTTGCACCTCTCCTGTTTAATGTTCTCACATTACAGGTGCAGATACGAACGTCTTTGTTTTTTTTGTTTAGTTGGGTCGTCAACAATAAAGTCAGTCCTTTCCAAGGTTATTGGTGGCATTGGTGTAACTTGAGCTGCAAAGAAGCTTTCAGATTGAGAGAGAAAAACTTTCGGTTCTACAAGACCGACCCAATAGAGGAAAACCGAACAAAGTTCAAACAATTCAGAACTGACCAAAAGGTGAACGAACAATTTTAGAATGTCCCAGAGGTATTGAAAAAATTTTATCATTTGTCAAAAAAATATCAAAAATTATACCGCATCATCAGTTCCGACGCTCATTTGCAATGGCATTCGAGCTGTCAGTTCTTTAGGTAAAGCCAAAGATTGTGCTGATACGTTGCCAGATTGCGCCCAGTCTCCTCCTGTGCCTACTTGAGAACGTGGATCTCTCTGTGGGACAAGAGTTGTATTTGATCTTGACATTGAAAAATCCGCTGATCCAGATGGTAAATCCCCATTATTCTGTGGCATTGGACACAATATAAAAAGCGTTTACACGCCACAAAAATGAGTTCAACGCCCACGTCTGGGTTCTGGTTCAAACACTCATGAAAAAAAACTTGAGGCATATGAAAGCCAAACTCTTAGGTTTATTAAAACAAATAAATCTCAGCGGATACATGTCACCTAAGGCCGTGTCTCTATTGCGTTAAAATGGGGGTTAATCTCTATCCATTGGCTAATTTTTGACATTTCTAAAGGTGCTTTCCATCTCTGTCACCCCTCAGTAGGTATATCAAATGTCAAAAATTGGCCACTGGATACATTTTAGCGAGCTGTTCAGCAGGTTAATATCTTGAAGTCTATAGTCACCATACTAATGTCAAAATTTATCCCTTGGTTAAAATTTTAGCACAATTGACACACGGCCTAAGCATCTGCAGACACATTTTATCCCTTTGATTTGGTGACACTTTTCGATTCGACTACTTGTCACCATTGTTGTAGATGCCAACGAGCTTGTTGCAATGTCCGCAGTAGTGATGGATGTCCATACACGAATTTATGAAGTACGGCAGACAGCAACAACACCAACATCTAAAGGCGAATAAAGTGAATTCCTTATCACACTAAGTCGAAAACACCTTGACCCATCAACGTCGACATCGACATCAACAGCAGAATTTTTTTTAGGCAGTGAATTTGGTACACTGTGCCACACATTCAGCCCTATCGCGAATGAATTTTCCCGGGAAATCGTTCCCATGCAGCAATCTGTTTTACAATGCTGAAAAGTGAAAAATTCCCGGGAAAATTTATTCGCGATTGGCCTGATTACGGACATTGACATCTGGGGTTATCGGGAATTATTTTTGCCATGGAATTCATCCTATTCAGCAATCAATTTTCATTGCTGAATGGGAAAAAATCAGTGGGAAAAAAAAATTCCCGATAACCCTGATCAACATTAATGTTGGGGCCATTTTTAAAAGAATTATTTATGTCGATGTCAATGTGGGTTAATGGGTTTCTTGTAAAACTTCTGCATCCCACGTCGATGTCGAAAGTCAGTGAAATGTTGCTTCAAGCTACTTACATGCCATTTTACTGGCTTCTGACTCACCCAAAAGCACACAGTAGTCCAGCCATTTGATGAGTCTTCAGGCTTGGATGTGCCTCAATACGTGTCAGTTGCTCGACATGACAAAAGGGACATGTGATGAGAGTGGAGCGGGGGCCAACTGGCAAAGCGTGAGCTACAAGTAAAAACCTCAACTATGTATCTAACGATAAAAAGATGCAACTTTTGTGTCACTCACTTCGAATAAAAATAAACTGAGGTGATCGCGGCAATGACCGATCTTGTTGTTGATGTTGTCTAACTCCTTGCGGTGGTGCACTTGCTTCCTGACGATGATTCCTAATCCCTATCGCTTCGTTGTAAGATGGTGGGTTGGAAAACGACTCCCGTCGTTCCCTTGTATCGTCGTCATACATGGGTTCGAAGGGGATATTCGATTTCATAATATTACGTGATCACTTCCCGACGCGGCGTTTACTTTCAAACTAACTCAAGTGCAATAAGCCCCGATACAGCTTGTGAGAGCGAGTGACGTGGCCTTAATGAATTCCCCGAAGTTCTCTGTATCGCTTTTGTAAATCCATATAAGCTGGGGAATTCCATTATTCATTTGCAAACATGAACCATTAGGTGATAATTAATTGCGCGGCTGGTAGGTACATTCAATGGGTTTATTGATCTATCTTTTGGATTTCATCGTTCGATGTAACTGCTTCTCGGTAAAGGTAATTATTGATACTAAGAACAGATTGATTTAGGAAATGACGAATCACAACTTCTTCTTATAAAAAAGTTTAGAAAGCCCAGAAGGCTAAAGGCATCGTTTGATCAACTAACAAATGTCTGGTACTGACTTTTTTTTATAGTTGGGGTATGCAATATTTTTTTGTTTACTCAATCGAAAGAAGCACTTAGACCATAAAAACTTTCATTGTGATACCTCTACGAATCACAGAATTAATTTTCTTTAGATAGCTGTAAAACCAATGTAAAAACAATTTCTTAACAAATATGCTTAGGTTGGTCACACTATCGCTGTTGCGATCGCGGCTACTATCGACTCAGATCACTGCCTTGTTGCAGCCAAGGTTAGAATGCAAATAGCCGAAAGACTACACTTGAAAGAGACCACCAATACCTTGCAGAACGCGTATGACTTAACCTCTGGATTGATTCCATATCACTAGCATCTAATGCCCACAAGCAAGTAACCTTTGGTTTGATGAAGAGTACCGACAGATGCTCGCAGCCAAGAACGAGACATACAAGGCCAAGCTGCAGGTGAAGACGAGAGCTACCCTTGAGCTATATGGGCTGAGAAGTGGGAAGAACACCGGCTTTTCAGAAAGAAGAAAAAAGAGCAAGAAAAAGGCGCAATCGAGGATGTAGAGGGGTTACTCCAGGAATGATGTTCGCAAGAGTTACCAAAGCGAAAAACCTAGGAATACAAGGTGCGCACAGAATATTTGCTTGTTAATATCCACAGAATAACAAGGAAATATTGTTGTTGAGTTGCTAAGGATATGGAGGAACCACTTCCGCAGACTGTTAACCGGCGATGACGAAAAATCTCTCGCTGTCAGGCAGAACGAGCCATTCAATACTGAAAGTAAAAACTACCAACCACCCGTACTAAGTCATGTGAGGACAGCAAAATCTAAACGTTAGCTTTACAGGGCAATCGGAAATGTTGGCCTTCCCGTCGAGCTCTGTTAATCCGGCGGAGATGACTTGTTAAGTAACATCAGTTAAGTAACAGTTAAGTAACTCATAGGCAAAATTTGGTCGGCTGAAAGTATGCCTGAAGAATGGAACTTCTGCATCGGTTGCCTGATCCACAAAAACTTGGGCTATGAAAACTACAGAGAAATAAGTCTCCTCAGCATCGCCTACAAGATCCTATCTGCCGTAATATGTGAACGCCTGAAACCATTTACCAACAACCTGATAGGCCCTAATCAGTGTGGTTTTAGGTCAGGAAAGTCCTCCACCGATCAAATTTTCACACTCCGGCAGATACAGGAAGAAAACCAAGAAGTCCAAGTCGATACCCACCACCTATTCATCGTTTTCAAAGCCGCATACGACAGCTTTTATAGAGACGAACTATACAGAGCCATGTCCAGACTCGTCCGTTTGTGTAGGATGACGTAGGGTCCGAAACGATCTCACCGACACATTCGATTCCAAAAAAGGACTTAGGCAAGGCGATGCGCTGTCATGTGACTCCTCTAATTTAATTCTTGAGAGGATTCTGCCAAACTCCTGAGCCAACACCAGAGGTACAATTTTCCAAAAATCGGTGCAACTACTAGCATACGCCCACGATATTGACATCATTGGTAGGACTCAACGTGATGTCATAGTTACGTTTGCTAGCATAGAAAAGGAAGCTGCAAAAATGGGTTTAGCAGCAAATGAGGGCAAGACGAAGTATATGCTGTCAACACTAAAGGACACACAACATCGACCAATTGGACAGAACGTCGCCATTGACAGATATAACTATGAGGTAGTACGGGACTTTGTCCACCTCGGCTCCGCTATTAACTCTGACAATAACATCTCGTCAGAAATTAAAGGAAGAAGATAAAGAAATTAAAGAAGAAGAAAAGTTACACTTGCCAACCCCTGTTTCTTCGGGCTAAGAAGGCAATTCAGTAGTTAGCCCTCACTCGAACTACTTAGTAGATCCTATATAAGAGCCTGATCATTCCAGTCCTGCTTTACGGCGCTGAGGCATGGCTTGTCTCAAAAGCGGTTGAAGAAATCCTTCGTCCATTTGAGACGAAAATTCTTCGAAAAATCTTCGGTCCCATTTGCGTTGACGGGGTGTAGAGAAGAGGATTCAACCACGATCTATACGAGCTGTACAGCGACATGCCCCTGGTCAAAATACTTCAGCTCGCAGAGTCTTCGATTCCCAGCCAGAGGTCGGACGCATTAGAGGAAGACCTCGCATTAAGTGTCTCGCACAAGTGGAAACAGACCTCAACCAACTTGGAGTGTGCAACTAAAATTGCTGCAACGCCAGATGATGCAACGGCCAAAGCGATGCCATTATTTTGTCGCATTTCGGCGAGAATTAGTGAAATGAGAAATGTTTTGCCAGTTCCACGTGGTACATCCAAAAATCCATCCCGGCTGGAGTCCATTTGACCAGTCGAAACCGCCAGCATAATACGGTCGCTTTTTTTTTTAGGAAAAAACGCCTCCAAAAAATAGGCGTGGACTAAAATGATTTATAGACGAAATATTCATAGTTTTCTTCTCAAAATATTTTCATCCAATTTTTCGAATTTACTTAAAATTGTGCCTTAAAATTCTTTCACAAAAATCGCCAGCTTATCTGAGACAATATCAATCTATTTCTCCTCCTCTGTGGCACGTCTATCTGTCTCTTTCTGTTGTATTAATGTCTTGCTCTGCCCCAGCCAATGGCCTCAGTCGCCAATGCTGTTATGTGACTGTAGTTCGTTACTTTCATGTACGAAGTATTTTGATGTCAATGTCAATGTCAACACTTTTTTACGAATAAAGCCTTTAAAAAGTTAACATGGCAAAAAAAAACATTTTGTTCACGATATACAGATTTTCAGAACGTCCAAATATCTTGCTCAGACAATTTTTTATCAAAACTTATTACTGTTAAACCAAAAAAAACGTTTTTTTTTTGTTAAAGTGGGCGTGGCAGTTGGCGGATTTTTTTTTTGTCTCCGATCCTGCTTAGGATTGTACCGAACGCCGGACTCCGAGTACATAAAATATTATCGCAACGAGGTTCCATACAATGGGGCTCAGTTGAATAGAATTGACAATTTCCTAATTAAGGTGACTCGAAGGCACGCTGCAAGGGCGATGGCTAGCGACAAGAGCCTGATCTTTGGGGCTTATTATCCCAATGATTTATACATGGAGAGCACGCTCATATCGGGCTTTATTCCACCAGAGGCATTCATTTACATCGATTCGTTAGGGTTAGTACAAGACAGGAACGGTATCCCGGTTTTATACCACCGCTATCGTGACGCGCGGGACAAACGGCTAATCCGCGACGGGTACGTCGACAATGCTCCGGAGCTCCTCCGCTTTAGCACGGCGGTATCGGATCGCGATAGGATCGATGCTGCAAAACAGCGCACTGAATTCTGGTGGCTATATGAGGAAGGTGATTCTGCACTTCCTCAGGACTTTGCGGACTTTTAGTCCAACTCCATAGGTAAGATTTTAAATTAGGAACAAGGTCTGGGGTGGGGCTTGTGCACCATATTGGCGTACAATATGGTTGAACGCAGGCTGCCGTGGGACCGAAAAACGCAATCAGGATGGCGACCCCTCGGGGCATGCGCAACGAGGGCTCGCCACCCCGATTATAATTAAGTTATGTTTAAGTAGTTAAGTAGTCTTTAGTTAGGCTTAAGTAGTCTTAAGTTAGGCTTAAGTAGTCTTATGTTAGGCTTAAGTAGTTTAAGTAGTCTAAAGTTATATATAATCTAGAATAAGCTTTTATATAAAATAAAAAAAAGTCACTAACAAAGTTTTAAATGTTTTCCTTGTAAATTAAAATTAAATATAAAACCAAAAAACCGACAAATCTAAGCCTAAAGGCAAAATAAAACAGCTAAATATAAGCTTACAGCGCCCACTAAGGGCCGATAAGTTAGATTAAGTAAACCAGTTATTGATAAGTTAGATTTAAGCATTTTTGTCTAGTAGTAAGTTAATATTTTAAGTAAATAAAAAATGAGTTTAAAAGTTAAAAAAAAAGTTGGCGGATTTTGAATAAAAAATTCAGCCTATCTCCTTCCCAATATTTTTTAAATATTTTAAGCAAAAAAACAATAAAATTGGTTGATCACTATGGAATGGTAGGTCCACAATATTATATACCAGATGAATAAATAACCAAATTTTCTCAGAACGACTTAGGCGTCTGAACTTTTACAAAATTACACTTAAGACGGGAAGAAAATCTTAAAGCAGCAAATATTTCTTTTTTTTTTAGCGAAAGATTGTTCAAACACAATCGTCTTCTACATTCCTGGGAAAGTTTGTCCGAGTCATTTCGGAACTTTTATTAATTTTTTGTTGTTGTGGTTGAGATGAGAAAACATTTGAAAAAACTTCGACCGGAATATTAGTTTTTTATTTGAAAAAAAGCTTATTTTGGGTTTCTTATCAGCAGCACTCTCACGGAATGTCGGAATCCAATGGCTCCACTAAAAAATATAAAAAAAAATAAAACAAAAAAAACACCAAAAGTATCATAATCACACATATTTCCTAATTTATTTGTTCAATTGCAACATTCTGTGCACACTTATGCAAACAAATTTTAACATAAAGTACGCTCTCGATTCCTTTTAAAAATTCACCTCTAAAAGGACGAGAACGAAGGATACCAAGCAATTAATTGTGTTGGCGAATAAAAGCACTCGCATATAGGACACATCGAGGATACATATAAAATTATATAAAACACCACTACACCTTATCCTGTTGAGTAAATCTGTCGACACGCTCCTTATTTACTTGTTGGCGTACGATCCAAGGTATGCATCGCAATTGCTGCAATAGTGGTTTTGGCTCTTACAGCTGTCCACGCAATACGGGATACATGCGCAACAAAACAACCTGTTGAAGGAAGATACACCCACACATGAGATGATGATTTAGTTGTATCCTGTGTAGGATTTTCCGAAAACTCACCCGAAAACGCAAAGTAACGCGGCGATAAGATGAGTTTTCATAGCTGTTTCATGGCGTAAACTTGACATTTGCTGCTGATGACAGCTAGGACAAACGACCATGCAAGGACGTGGGCCAAGTGGTGGCAAAGCTGGAGCTGCTAAGAATTAATGAAAATTTCAGTTTTTGGAGCTGTGTACAGTCTAATAGGTCTTACCTTGCACGTAAACTGGATGCTGCTGAGGGGGTAGTTGTTGTGGTTGTGGGATATATGTTTGTGGCTGCATTCCGATGTATTCCGGTGCAGCTGATTGATTGTAGGATGGTGGCGCGTCAGGAGATACTGGCTGATGATGCAAGTCGGGATACATGTTCTTTTCCATTGTACAGTTTTTTTTTTTTTTTTAATATTTAGGAATATTTTAATCACAAGCTGCTTGCTGACCGAGCATGTGTATAGTCGATGAAAGCTTTGTTGGAACTAATGCAACAACAGGAGTGAGCATGTCTCTTATGAGTTAGAATCATGATGAGAAGAAAAATATCTTTCTGCCAAAAGTGTTTCCCAGTATTGGGAACATGTTGCTTGAGTGTATCTGTGGTTTTTGGATGTCTTTCAAGTGGCGGCTGAACTTTATTTTTGTTGTCATAACCTTGCTGACGTTTTATGGCGTAGTCAGGTGACAAAATGTGTTTTAAGGACATGTGTGGAGTTTTTTTTTTTATTATAAATCCAATATTGCAAATTAAAAAAAAACGAGTCGCGAAGGATATCGCAACGTTTTGCAATTGCTGTGGAAAATTCCATTTTATTTTTGGGTGAATCTTCCAATATACTGGCCGCAAGTGCTGCAGTAGTGAAGTTTAGATTTGAAGGCGCCCAAGCAATATGGTAGAGGAGACAAGCAAAAACATCTGAAAGAGATTTGATAGGTGTTAACAGGTGGAAGCTTATGAGGCCCCCACTTAAAAAAACATTACAATTATAAATAAAAAACTAAAAATGTGTGTACAGTAGGGTTTCCGGAAGATCCTCCTTAATGAGATCATCACTTCTTTTTTCTTTCGGATTTTTTTAGGTGTCCTTCCTAATTGAATTATGACCTCTTTTTTGGACGGAGGTTAATTGAGACTCTAGTACATAGTCATGCTTCATAATAAAGGACTGCCATCGGTTTGGTAAGGTCAGGTTACAGCGGCTGCACGCGATGCGCGTGCATACTTAGATTAGGTCCGCTGTGGTACCACATGGATTTGGCAACTTTCCTGATATTCGTTTGCCTAAGGGCGTGGTTACGGCCAACGCTATGAAGCGAGTGCCCTAGTTAGCTATAGTCCGAGCTAGTGGACGGTCGTTCACGCTAGTTCAAGGTAGTAAACTTGTAAATCACATGAGTTTTGATCTCCAAATTACAAGTGTGGTCTAGAAAGAACTAGCGTGGACCAGTGTGGACTAGCATGAAAGCAAAAAGCGTGATCTCCAGACAGTTTATTGATTATCCATACATTAGCGCACTAGCACGAACTAGCGCACACGCTTACTAGCCTCGGCCGTAACCGGACCCGAAGCCTGACTGAACCATTCCGAGCTAACTCTAAGGCGGAGGAGGTTACTGACATTAATACAAGCCAGCTCACCTAGATTGTCAAAAAAAGTGTCCCCTAGATGGGATTTTCTTTTGTTGGAGAGAACTGAACAAATGTAGGGGAGGTGAGTAATACATTCGTCTTCTACAAAAGTCAGGGTTCTTGGAACAGAACTATCTCTACTCCGTGTTTCGTTAGTCGGAGAAGAAGGGTGGTTAAAGCCGGTTTAGAATGGTGAAGGTTAACTTTTAAGAGTTCCATCAATGGGACTAATTATAGAGGCCAATTTCACTGTGTTGTTGGCGTGGGCAGAAACTTGCGCAAGGAAGTCCTCTTATGCTATCCTATCGGTAACATGAACATATTCCAGGTCTATTGACTTAGTGTCAACCCGAAAAAAGTTAGCATTATGGGGTATACCCAGAGTCGATGGAGTTTCCGCCTTCCCCATTTTCGTCGGCTTAGTGACGGCGAGCACCAGTAGTGATGATCGATAGTTGTGTTGTGAGGGAGGTGCAAGTACCAACTTATCGTTGTCGTCGACATACGGTCGAGGTGGTGCTCTGCTAGCTAGGGTTAAGGAAGAATTATCGTACCTGTAGACATTTAGCAGAATGGAGCTGAAGCCTTATGACTTATGACTCCATCGGCAGCAGGTCAAGGAGCCAGGGATTCCTCGCATCTTCCTTTGCCTCTTCAACCTTTTCAATTCACCAGTTATGGTTTGGATTACTGAACCTGATTATGTCCAGAATGTCCTTTGGTTCGGATGGTTTGACCGGGACTCTCCGACGACTGGAAGGACGGTTAGGAATCTGTTGCAATTCCACTACCTCCAGTTGTATTGCTGGCCAAACTTCCCCTGCCCTGGACAATGCCTTCTTGTAAAAATATTTGAACATCGCTAACAATCCCATTTTTATGTCCCTGATAAAGACCTAGGTCCCGGGAAGCTTGGTGCAGACCCCAGGTGGTTTCAAAGGATTTGGAAGAAGCTAGGGTCAAGTTAAACTTCGACCTTCCTTACATTTTTCCGATGTTATGATTTCATCTGGGTTTTTGCGGTCAATTCCAGATTTACTATACTATCAACATCTGACTAAACGTCGAGATTCTGAAAAGAGAGGAATCGGGCGTTTTTTGGCACTCCTCGTGGTGTCTTCAACCGACCTTCGTCTTTTAGACGCAATGCCCTAGGATGAGCTGGGGAAAGTCAAAGTTGTTTCTTCGACCACTTTAGAGACGAGTTTTTTGCTTTACAGTCCGATCTGAGGTCAGGATTCGGGTAATTTTCTTGGTGAAAGACCTTTTATCCCTGTAGGTATTCTTAGCTGGGTAAACCTATTTGAAGCTAGAGGACGGTTGGTTTATTATTTATATAATGGGACCATCTGGCATGAGCTTGATTGTTCAGAGTAAGGATGGCAGTGTACCCCTCGCACCTCTTAGACAAGGTTCCAAAACCGATGTTTTTTCCAATGTTTCGGACGCGGTATCAACCATAGAGATATGACCATCCTAAGCACACACCAGGTTTTCACGAAGTCTTAACTTTAGCGGCTGTGCTGCTGCCAGGAGAGGATACAAGTATGTTGGACTAGCTTGTGGGTCGGAGAAGTGGATGAATCATTCTTAGTAGAGGGGGAGCATCAATGCGGTGCGAACTCGAAGCCAAACAGCCGGTTTATCTTTGAAGGTTTATGTTGTTTTGAGATATTCCCTCCTCAAAACTCGTTCAGAGTTTTGGTTGGGACTAGGTTTTAAAACCATTGCCTTTCTCGTTTCCCGTGTAAAAGATGCGCACTCAGCCACCTTCGGGGTTTCAAGATTTCCACAGTTGCCTACTTGGCTCAGACCAGGTTTTCCCAAAGTCAATTTACCAAATCTCACCCCCGAGGTGCTAGAACTAGGTTTTTTTTCTGAAGAACGTTCTAGTGTTTTGTATACCTACCAAGTTCTGTAGATTTATGTAGGTAAGGCAGGAAAATCTGTTGGTTGCCTGGTATACGGATACTACGTTAGCGACTTAGCACTTGGTAAGGCCCTCAGCCTGGTCGATTATCGACACGGTTATTTAAACACCTTAATCCAGCCCTTTAGTTTTTTCTGGTCTGCGGGTGGTATTGCATATGCCCTGCGATTATGCCGGCCGTAAAAATGTTCCAGTAAAATTGATTCCTTCAATTAATTTGGTCTTGCGAACCCAAATAAGGAGACAGAGTAGCGTAACTATCGATTCATTTGTCGTGGGACCACTAACCTTGGGTAAGCAACGAGAACAGGTACCAACGGGCTAAAGGTAAGGTTCAAAAGTGTTCCCACTCTCTTGTAAGATTCGCAAAGCAAAAAGTGGCAACACTCATATTTGTCCCAAGTTTAGCAATATATTAAATTTCCCGTCCCAAACATCTTGCGAGTGAAGAGTGCTACCATATTGTTACACAAACTTTATATATATCGGATCGTTTTGGCGTTCTAGGTCACTTTTTTGACAGAAGCAACAGACGGAACATTAATTCTCGTGGAGAGCTTTTTTTTTACATTTTTGTGAAGTTCACCCAACAAAACCAATTACACGGCAATAACTATAAAAATCCTTATACAACCTAACAAAACAAATGTTTTTTTTTGTTAAAGAGAAAATATTCGCTTTTTAGCCACACAACGGAGCCACCCCAGTAGGTACCTAGCAACAAATTCCAATTCAAAACAGCATCCTCGAATACCACAGAATTCGGGAGACTCGCTCAGGGAATTAAGAAACAATGACCCCTATACTTGAGACAAGCTGTCCATGTTACAAACACCTTCCTCGAAGCCCAATGGACCTTGGGAGAACCACAAAATCGGTTTGGATAAATCGATAATTGGGATAGAAGAATCCCTCATCGAACCTCAAATGATGGTTTACGAAAGACGATGTCTGGCCAATACACCCCAATTTAAATGTTTCAGCAATTGGATTTCGGGTGCAGCACGTGCTGGTACGTTAGGTTCGATGGGCAAAAGAGAAGAAGAAGATCTGATAACCCCCACCGTCCACAGCAAAAGCAACCGAGATGTAAAGGTGGACGTTCGGACATAAAACACCCTCACCACACTATAAACACAAAAAACAAAAAAATCCGCAACATGCAGAACAAATGTGGACACTCAAAATCGAACACAGGATATGAGCAGACGAAATGTCAAGTGTCCAGTAAGAAATGTCAAGTAGCAACCTAAATTTTAATTGTAATGAATGGCACGTCCCTTACACCCAAATCTGCACGCGAAACAATCAACTTAACTCGCAAATGGTTTTTCATCCAGTTCTCCTCCTTATTCTTCAGAGATCGGTTCTGAAATCCTGCAAAGAGCAACAGCTGGGGCGACTTTCTTCAATCTTCGCATTTGAATTTTTTTTTTTGAAAAAAATCTGCATAACCTATTTTGTGTCAAAAATAAATGCGACGATTTTTTTCGTTTCAGTCGAACTAAAAATCGTCAAATACTTCCTAACTTAGTGTTTGAACTTATCTTATCTAGCCGTAAAGGAGAATATTAAGCACGACATCTATTGTACTCTTAATAGCCGTGTTCCACTTATGGATCCCGACAAGTTTGGAAAACGTTTTTTGTTTGAAAAATGGTAACCTATCAGCTGAGATTGTTGTTCCACGGTGTAAAAAAAATCTCAGCTCAGGCAGCGGAGGAAAATCTTTGAGGGATCCATAAGTGGAACACGCCTTATGATTCACCCATCATGAACGAAAAATATTTTACACAAATGCTTACCCAATTAGACAGCAACAGACAGCTACTAAGTGAGCTACTAGACTTATCCGTGACTCCACTCTCGAGATCTGTTCTTCTTTGCAATGGGGACAGTGTGTCTTTTGTGGTTCAGGACCAATAGGCTGTTTACCTGAAAATAAACCGGGGGTTACAAAAGTGTGTTGGACAAGTTGGTTGGGGCTATTTTGTCAACATATAATCAACTTTCGGAAACATAGAGTACATAAGATCGGGCAAATGAATTTCACGGTTCTTCTGGAACTGCTCACAATTTTATGAAAAATTTCCATGATCATTTATTATCGGCATAGATCCTTGACTCGAATAACCCCAAAGTAATAGATCTAGTGGCGTTAAATCACTCCGAAACCAAGTAATTGATTTTGTTCACTGGTTGCATGCTGGTCGTGGTCATCCATATTAATTTGCAAATCTTGTCTACGATTCCGAACTGATGTTCACTTCGAAGTCGACATCCTATGATGATCATGTTAAGTGCTATAGTACCTGACTCTAGACTGGATACGAATCCCATTATTAAGTCCTGGAGGAAGCAGTGACAGCGGTATCCTTTCATTAAGGTACGCCATTATTTTCCCATAAGGCTGAACATTTTTAGAGTTCAGTGGCGCGATGTTTAGTGCGATTAACTGCAGCAGAAAAGGTTTGGCATTGATTCCCAGCCATAGCAACACCTGAATGATTTTTCACTGGTCCTCCTCCCGCGATGATCTGATAAAATCGCCCGAGTAGTATCAATTTCCAAGCTTCTCTCAACTTAGATGAAAGGTTTCGGCATAAAACAAGAGGTCCCCCCATTGTCCAAGATGTACACACGCACTTATGAATAGTTGTGTGAAAACGCCAGACCCTGAGTATGAAGGAGCCTTTTGCGCCAAAATGTTGTTTTGTTCTTCATAAAACCTTACTCGGTTATGCCCGATGTCCGTTGTCCAAAAATCGGTGACACACGGACTAAAGGACTTAACATTCAAGCCTACCCTATACACAAGTAATCCTATCAGCTCTAGATTCAATATTTTTGTTTATTTCTGTTTATATATTATGTAATATGATTTACACAAGACCTTACGATCTTACCATTCAAAATGAAGACTGTAGCTGGTCTTGTTTCTGGCTCTCGGGTTAGTCCATTATTTTCCTGTTTTCCATTATGGAATTGAACTGAATTCAGCAAGTGGTGCTGATTTTCGATTGTCGGATATACTGGTGCCGCTGAAGGTGGTCCTGGCATAAACATGGACTTTGGAGCTAGGTGATTTGCTTGATACAACGGCGGTAGTGGAGGTGCCAACGGCACCTGCATGAAGTTTGTTTCCATCATGCCGTTCTTCTCCATTGTTGGGGGGTTTGGATAAAAGCTGACCGACATCACGGATATCAAGAATTCGAATGGAAAAGTTAGGTGGACAATTGTATTGAGAAGGGCTTTGGTTTTTGGTGGCTTTTAATCAGAATAATGGATGAAGTTGGACGATGGCAACGCAATAAGTGTTAATTGAGAGGGCGATTTGAATTAATTACGTAGGAAAACAGGGTGCATATGCAATAGAATTTGAATAGCAACACGGGCAACATTTGAAAAAAAATATTTTAGAGACACTGACATACCCATTAAAAAAAACAGGGAATTTTTTTTTCAAACAATGGCGTTATCTAGATTGTATCTATAGATCCTTTTCAGTGGACAGTTTTGATAAAAAAAATATTTTTGGTAAAAAAAAAGTGTGAAACAAATCGGAAAGTTGTCGTCTGTTACCTCTCAAGCTAAATACCAATAAAATACTTTGGTAATCATTTCAAAATAAATCTGAAAGACTTTTAAGCGTTGTAGCTAAAGGGTTACATGCGTCATGCTCAAAGTATGACATTCTTAATGATCTGAAAAACAGGCAATATAGAATTATAGATGCAATTCACATTGTTAAGCGGGACAAACAGTAAAAAGATGGCGAAGAAAATGTGATAAAACGAGGCCTTCCTTTATTTATACTCACTTTCGATAAAGCTGAAAGTTTGAACAAAATTTATGAAATAAAAGCAGAACTTAAGATAGTTGTAAAAATTTTACATATCCGTTAGGATTCCAATTTAATTCCTCAGTACAAGTGCTGCCAAGGATATAGTCATACGCAAACCTATTGCCAAAAAGAACCGAGGTGTGTAAAATGTGCCGGAAATCATCTGAGAATAGATTGCAGGTCAGATAAGAAAACCCCTGCTATCTACATAAACTGTTAAGGCAATCATCCGGTTAATTATTGCGACTGCGAACTAGCTAAGTAGTTGCAAAAAAACAACGCATTTAAATTTATGAGCATGAATTAGCAGAAATTAAATAAAAAAAGGCAAAGAGCGGCACGAAATATGGCGTCGTTTGCTCTCCCTGTCGTTCAACTTTTGTAGCGTCCCTGTTGAAAAACCTGATATTACGCAGTAGATGGAGCACTTTTAGTGCGCAATTGGTGGCTGTTAGCTTAGGACCGGGTTAATTGGACTGTAGCGCCACTTAGGTAAGTAAGTACATAGGTAAATTAAAAATTGTATACAGAACCCTTCCAATGAGAGAAAGTAAGGAGGATCGATACAAGCAATCGTCAATTTCCTAGTGATTATGAGCAGTTTAGGTTAGTGGGTCTTGACTTAACTTAAGGGTCTTAACTTAACTTAAGGGTCTTAACTTAACTTAAGGGTCTTAACTTATCTTAAGGGTCTTAACTTAACTTAAGGGTCTTAACTTAACTTAAGGGTCTTAACTTAACTTAAGGGTCTTAACTTAACTTAAGGGTCTTAACTCCCTTTTAAAGTGATTTCGAAGGAGTTCTCAAAGTAATTTCAATGGTTTCTTGAGACTGCGATAACAACTTCAACTACATTTTAAATCACATAACATCCCTCTTCTTCCAAGATAACACCAATATAACGATCATTAATGTGATACCAATGATTCAAAAAGATTTATTTCTCAATCTTATCTGCTCCCAAAGAAAAAAATTGGCTACGACTGAAATTGGCCAACACTGCATTTTACAAACACCTTTCAACAGACATGATTTTTCACGGATTAGTTGTTGCATCTCTGCGTATCATTTGCAGTGAGGAAGTGAAGCATCGATTAAACATTCGATTTAAAACTATAAATCATAAAATCTATAATTTTAATTTTAAAATAATTATACCTTCATTTTTTCTAATTATTTTCAGTTTTAACATTTAAAACAAGCAAATTTCGACAAATAGAAAATTTTTTCATTAGAAAGCAGAACTGCGAATGCCATATTTTCTATATTTTCACATTACCAAAACCTGACCCCTGACACCCTGTTAAGCTCACTTTTATTAACAAAGTCCCACCGAAATTTTGTCATCAGCAAATGATATATAAATTGTCTGGTCAATATATGTTGATTGTCTAGTTCCATTTAATTATTATAATTAATGCGCATGGTAATAAAAACAATTTTTATCTTTTTTTTTATAATTAATTAAAGCGTTGTACTTTATTTTTCAAAGGTGTATATGTAAACTGAATTAAATCGAGATACTTAACATATTTTATAGATATTTGTAAATTCCTCAAATATAATTATGTTTTCATTTAGTGTTTTATAAAAATAAATGTAAAAAAAACTACTTTTCACAAAACCATTTACTTTAGTTACTACAAAATATATTTTGGTGTATATATAACTATGTTTCCCATCGTACATATGTATTCTTTATTTACCATAAAGACAGTCGATTTACATTTTTTAATAAAAATTACAATTATTCCGAAATTTATTACAATTATGGTGAAACACAAAGCTGCTTGGTGTATAAATGAAATTGTAAAAAAAAAACTGTTTCCATATTTAAAACTTATCTCTCAAAGACTCCAATGAAGGCCTTGCAAGACGGACAATAATGCTCAACATTGCGGGCACAATCAGTGCAATAGAGGCAGCATGCACATGGGAAGCACCTGGAAATTAATAAAATCTTGGTAATTGTTAAAAAAATAGTAAAATTGTAAAAATCTTACCCGATAATGCAAAGTATCAAAGCTATCAGATGAGTTTTGGTCGATGCCTTGGGCTCGGTGTTGCTCATTACTTGCTGTCTGCAAGATGGGCAAGTTACGTTGCAGGGTTCTGAACCGACGGGGATTGGCATGTTGTAAGGATTTATCTAAAAAAAAGGACAGTTAGGGGCTTATATGTAAATTTTTATATTGAGCTAAAAAAAAAAAAATATTGGTTAGTTGTAAAAGTCGCTGTAATTCGACTTCGATTTTTATTAATATACTCGGTAAAACTTTTTTAAGGATTTAACACAACGCGGGTATTTGAAGATAAGAAGGAAAATGGGATGGAAAGATATTGGGTATATGTATAGTGGAACTTTCTTTTGATAGTTCCTGCTTTTTCCGCTATTTATAGCGCGATGTGTTATTGTCGGGCCAAATCTAAGGGCTAACTTCTTTGAAGACGCCGCAATTAATTTGGCGAAAAAAAAAGTTGTGGCCATGGCAGTGCGCGGATTTTGAAAATGTTTACACTTGTTTGAACAAGGACCACATTTACCAAATTTCTTCATCCTAGCTCAAAATTTAAGGCCCAAAACCGGTGACCTACAGACGGAAATCGACTCAGCTAGCGATTCTGAGTAGATCCATATAAAGGGTGTGTTTTTAAGAGATAAATAGCTTCAAATTGATATAAAACACAAGAAAATTGTTTTAATGTCCAACGATTTAGATTGAGTGAAAGGATAACTTTATGCCATTAATGTTTAAATACGATTTCGGGCATGTTGCCGCCGCGGCTGGTTCTAATAAAGCCAAGTCTAGAGTTTTACTTTTAAACCACTTTTTCGAGCATTTGGGGCCGTATGTCGACAATAATGACATGAATGTTGGTTTCCAAGTCCCTGATTTGTTGGCGTAAACGAGCAACTTCACATATCCCTAAAATAAATAATCCAATGGTTTCAAATCACACGATCTTGGTGGATAATTGACAGGTCCGTTCCGCGAAATTATGCGCTCATCGAATGTTTCCTTCCATAAATCGATTGTGACGTGCGCTGTGTGACATTTAGCGCAGTCTTGTTGGAACCACATCTCATCCACATTCATGCCATCCAATTCGGGAGCAAAACAGTCGGTTATCATGGCTCTATACCGGTCTCCATTAATGGTAACTGACTCCCCAGCATCATTTCGGAAGAAGTATGGCCCAATAGCTCCACCAGCACTTAGAGCACACCAAACTGTCAGTTTTTGTGAATGTAATGGCGTCTCAAGGGTCTCATGTGGATTCTCTTCACTCTAAGTGCGTCCATTAGCTAGTTGACGTAGCCATTCAACCAAAAATGAGCCTCATCACTGAAAAAAATTTTGCGATGAAAATCAGCATCGAGATTTTCGGCCCATACACCAAAATCACGACGCATTGCACATTCTAGCGGCTTTAATTGTTTCACAAGCTGGATCTTGTACGGTCGTAAGCACAGATCTGTGCACCGTTACGAATCGATTCTTTCGGGTCCTCTTCAACACTTTGCTCTACAGCGGCAATTGTTTCTTCGGTGCCCACCTTCGACGTCTCTGCGGATGCGTATTATCACACAGAGTAAACGTAGTGCGAAGACGATCCATGGCTTACCGAATTAATTGCTCTGATGGACGATTATGCCGACCATAAAATGGACGGAGCTTACGGTAAACTTCGCGAGCTGAACCATTTTTTTCGAAATAAATTTCCATGATTTGCAAGCGTTGTTCATTTGTCAACCGGTTTATGACGAAATGGCAAACCAAACTGAATAACAAAACATAACAGAAATATTCAATACGTCATTATTAACTGGAATGTTCTTAGACTAATGGAAAATTGCATATATTTCACCCATTTATAAAAAAGGCGCAAGACATCTTATTGAAAATTATAGACCAATTACTAAACTTTCATGCATTCCTAAACTTTTAGAAAAAATAGTTAAAGAAAAACTTTATAGTGATATCAAGCAGCATATATCTCCAATGCAGCATGGTTTCGTTAAGGGTAGATCAACAACCACAAATTTAACCATCTTTACGAAATTTTGCCTTGAAACAATTGAAAGTGGAGCACAAGTGGATGTCTTGTACACTGATTTCTCAAAGGCTTTTGACAGAATTAACCAAGATGTTGTAAAACAAAAATTGGCAAAACTTGGTTTTCATTCTGAAATACTTCTGTGGTTAAACTCATATTTAACAGATAGAAAGTTGAGGGTTAAAGTTGATAACTTCTACTCAGATGTATTTACTGCGACTTCTGGAGTACCACAGGGTAGCCACCTTGGACCGTTGCTATTTACTTTGTTTGTTAACGAAATTCCATAACTTCTATCAATCAGCAAATGTCTTTTATACGCCGATGATATTAAGGTATTTATGAAGATATCTGATAATAGTGATTGTCTTCTGTTCCAAAATGAAATATTTATTCTCGAGCGCTGGTGTAAAGCAAATGAATTACAACTTAATTTGCCCAAATGTAAAGTATTATCAGTATATAGATCGCGAAGCCCCTTACAATACCAATACACTGCGAATGGTGTAATGTTTACCCGTGAAACAGAAGTAAATGATTTAGGAATACTGCTCGATAATCAATTGACTTTTAATCGGCACATTGATTACATTATTAGTAAGTCATACTCAATGTTAGCGTTCATCAAACGAAATATTACAGACTTTCAAGATCCGTATACTTTAAAAACACTATATTGTTCGTTAGTTCGCTCCTTATTGGAATATTGCTGTTTAATTTGGGACCCTTCTTACGATGTTCACTCTGTCAGAATCGAGAGAATACAAAAATCTTTTACTCGTTTTGCTTTACGAAGGTTTAACAGAGATAACGAATTACCACCATATGCTTCACGTTGTTTATTAATTAATCTCCAAACTCTTTTTGTTCGAAGAAAAATGCTATCATTAGTATTCTTAAGTGATGTGGTTAATAACCACGTAAATTGCGATGAGTTGCTTTCTTCGTTACCTTTTAATGCTCCTGTTAGGTATCTAAGAGAACCAAGTTTATTTATTCCACCTTTACATAGGACAAACTATGGATCATGTGAAATCATCACGCGTTGCGTTAATTTATACAATTCGATAGTAACCACTGACCTAGATTTAACTTTAAATCGCGATTGTTTTAAACGAATTGCACTTGAAATTTTAAAATCCAAATATGCTTATTTAATAAATTAATATTAAATTTTGTTGAATTATTACTTATCAAATGCATAAATATAAGATATTAAATAAATAGCATTAAGTTATTAACATTATAATTAATCTGTAAAGGTCTTACCTGGTAGATATATAAATAAATAAATAAATAAATAAATAAATAAATATAAATGACATTAGAGTTGCCCGATTTGACCACAAGATGTCAGTTTTATCTCCATTTGGAAAACCAACCTCTAAAATAAACATCCATTAGTCACTTTGAGGTATATCTAGCTAAATCATAATTATGTTCTCTATGTTACAAACTATGTATCAAAATTAATATACCCCTATGGGATAGGGTATAAAAAGGGTGCTGGTTTTAGTGAATAAAAATTTCACACTGCTTTAGGCACGTGCTCATCGGGTCTATGAAGATTTAAACTAGCCCAAGGAAAAAAAAGTCATTTAAGTACTAACGAACGTGTAATCAAACTGACTGAAAGGAAATTCGTTTAATTAAAAAATTAATTAACTATGAATCCGCAAGTGTGTTATATTCACAACCCAAAAGATAAAAAAAAAAAAATTGTTGTTTAATTCCATAGAGTTAATAAATTACTAACGCTGACAGGAAATCGTTACATTGCACACTTTTTGTGTTATTTTTTCTGCTGATATTCCTATCCGACATTTACATCTTTTTGTTTGTTTGTATGTTATTTAGGTTTATCTGTTCTATCAGATACAATTTTTAACGGTCAGTGAATTAACTTACTTAGTCTACCCGTTGTTATGACTTCTAATTGAATGTCACTGTTGTGATTGTCACTGGGAGCAATTAATTAATCGATTGACCAGCGACCGCCATAGATTCGCATGTTTAGGGATGATTAAGGATCTCTCGTGTGGGTAAATATATGTAGTTGGCTTGTAGTTGAGCATAGAAAGGGGTGATTCGAACTCGATGATATCATCGTTATTAGCTTAACCTATCTACGCTTTCATTGGGTTTTTATTTGTGTCAGATACTTTCAAAATGGAATGTATGTCAGCTACAAAAGTTATTTCCTCATAGATAAGGTGTGACTAAAGAGTGGTATTATGATAGAATAAATAGGGCTGGGTTATAGGAATGAGTAGGAAGAAATATTTTTGTTGTACAGCTATACACTGAAAGAAAATTGTATCGATAACATCCCAGAAAAATGTACTAAGCGACAATTTTTGAGGAAATTTTTGTTTGACATACCCTTATAATTTATGCAAGCGCCACGTTTTGGTCTTGGTTTGAGGTTTCTACCATTAATTCAAAATAAACTTCAAAATCAAAATCACTACAAAAAAAAAAAAAAATATCACGTACATAGGAAGCTTTTATTTTCTCCTGTAAAATTTCAAAAATGTCACACAATTTTTCTTGAAGATATCGACATGTTCCCTTAAACACTCGAGTTCTTGTGGTTATGATGGAATTTCCAATCCTACCCTCAAGAGCATAGCACTTAATTTTCTTAACATATTTTTAACTTGAGTACATATTTCCAGCGGGGGTTTCCCTGATAAATTAAAATGTGCCAATAAGATTCCGCTTTAGAAAAATGGTAGCATAAGTGACAAAAATACCTATAGGGCAATTTTTTTTTATTGTCATCAGTCTCTTGGGTTTTTGTTAAAAGGATTCAAGAATAAAATTCTTAGTTACCTGGCGAAAATAAATTTTCTCAGTGTTACCAAGTTTGGCTTTGGGAAAGGCCTTTCTACAGAGGATGCCCTTTTGCAGTTTTGCTTCTTTATTTTTAAAGTTCTGGATAGCAAAAAATGTTGCTGTGGGCTTTTTGTCGACATTAACAAAGTTTTTTTCATGGTCAACCACAGAGTTCTACCAAAGATTATAAAGTCATACAGATGACGCATTCAGAACAAAAAAACAAAAACTTTAGCTCACCACCTTCATGGTACAAGGTGGGCCAAAAGAGATCACTCTATTGGAAGATGCTTTTATTTGATGACCGCCAATTGCAAATCTGTTTTGACATTTGTGCACTAGACAGATGTCAAGTGAACAAGCCATGGAGCGATACACTCCCCAAGAACGCGGAATAATCGTGTCTATTTTGTGTAAAACAATTCGTCTGTAGTGTTGGCACAGCGCGAATTCCGTCGCCGATTTCCCGGCCGTCCGACAACGACTGCGCAAACACTGCGCAGTTTGGCCACCAACCTTGAAGAGTATGGGACCACACGAGACTTTGCCAAGAGTGGCCGGCTCCGAAGCGAGAATATCGCCGCTGTTGCCGAGGATGTCGAGCTGTCGCCGGAAACACCGACCAGACGCCGTGTCTCGCAATTAGCCATCAGCCGGTCGTCCCTAAGCCGAATTTCGGTCAAAGACTTGGGCATGTTCCCGTACAAAGTCCAGTCCGTGCATCAGCTGCTACCTATCGACCGAAAAACGCGTGTAACAACGCCCAAGCCATCCTCAATCGATTCTTCGACCAAAATCATAATGAGCGATAAGGCTCATTCCCACCTCGGCGGGTACATGAACAAACAAAACTATCGCTTCTGGGGCACCGAAAATCCACGAGTAATGCAGGAGGAGCCATTACACTCGCTCAAAGTTACTGCATGGTGCGCTGTTCACGCTGGAGGAGTTATCGGGCCTCAACCGATATTCTGAAGGCTAAACAACATCGGATGACTTTTTTTGTCCCACCTTGTATATGGGAAGAATAAAATCCTTGTCCTAATTCTTAAAATTCTTAAAACGTGTTAGAATGTGGCTTATTGATTTTGATTACAAGGATTTATCCATCCCTGTTTTAATAAACGTTGATTAGCTAATCAATGACTAACATGACAGCTTGTCTCATAAGAAATACTCGCACAAATGTCAAAAGTTAGTCTCAGCGTTTGTTAATACGTGGGTACTGTGTAGTTTACTTTTACATTGCAATAGACAAGAGGCACGCATCCAGTATTTTGGATGCCCGAACGTTCCGAGGGGCTGACTCGGACCATTACTTCGTTGCAGCAAAGGTAAAAATGGGGATAGCCACCACGCCACAACAATCCAGAAATGCTGTGAAAAAATTTAATGTCGAAAGAGTGCAATCGCAAGAGACCGCCAAGACCTTAGCGCAACGCGTATCCCTAAGCCTCTCGATTAACACCAAACCACCAGCATCGGATGTCGAAGAACAATGGCAACGATGCCAACAAGCCATTAGATCAGCCGCAACTGATGTGCGAGGTTTCTCGCGCCCACCAGCAAGAAACCCCTGGTCTGATGAGAAATGCCGAACGAAGAACGAAGCCTACAAGGCTAAGCTGCAGGTGAAGACGATAGCTGCCATTGAGCTCTAAGGCAGAGAAGAAGGAAAGAACACCGGAATTTCAGAAAGAAGAAAAACGAGCAAGAAAAGCGCGCGATCGAGGATAGAGAGCGGTGCCACTCCAGGAATGATGTTCACAAGTTTTACCAAAGTGTAAAACGTCAAAGCCAAGGATACCAGGCTCGAACAGAATCTTGTCGAGATGAATAAGGAAATATCGTAGTTGAGACATAGTCGATGCTGAGGATATGGAAGAAACACTTCTGCAGACTGGTAAACGGCGATGACGAACAAAATTCCGCTGTCAGGCAGAACGAACCAACCACCCGGCCTAAGAGAATTGAGGATAGCAATATCTATAACAAGGCTGTCGGAAATGACGGCCTTCCTGTCGAACTTTATAAAGCCGGGGGAGACGGCTCGGTGAGTAACATCAAAGAGTATATAGAATTATATGGAGTGCGCATGTTATAAAACGAAAATTTTCTATGTGAGGTACTGATATTGATACCCCAGTGCTCACATTGCTACGCCAGCATCAAACAACAGCACAGCCGACGCATACGATCGACGAAATTTTCCCTTCGCAGTTACCGCTCGAATCCGAAACCGCTTCAAAATGTTTAGCTGTGGTGCGTACTCTATGAAGTTCTATACCCTTTGGTATAGCATCCACAAACCCATAAGCCAAATCTGTTCAGATGAAAGTATGCCTGAAGAACCACGAAAAAAGAAAGCCTTAGAGCTGCTCCAACTACAGAGGCATAAGTCTCCTCAACATCGCCTAAAAGTTTCTATATGCCGTAATATGTGACCAACAATCTGATCGGCCCTTATGAGTGTGGTTTTAGGCCAGGAAAGTCCACAACCGATCAAATCTTCACACTTCGGAAGATCCTGGAAAAAACCCAAGAAGTCTAAATCGATACCCACCACCTTTTCATCGACTCCAAAGCCGCATACGACAGCATTTATAGGGACGAACTATACAGAGCCATGTCTGGTTTTGGTATACCGCCCAAACTCGTCCGTTTGTGTAGTATGACGATGGAGAATTCTCGCTGCTCCATCAGGGTCGGAAACGACTTCCCGACACATTCGATACCAAAGAGGGAATTAGGCAAGGCGAGGCGCTATCATGAGACTTCTTTAATTTTATTCTTGAGAGGATTTTGCAAAACTTCTGGACCAACACCAGTGGCACAATCTTCCATAAATCGGTCCAACTACTAGCATACGCCGAGGATATTGACATTGATGGTAGGACTCAACCTGATGTCATAACCACGTTTGCTAGTACAGAGGAGGAAGCGGCAAAAATGGGTTCAGCAGTAAATTAGAACACGCAGGGACACACAACATTGACGAATTGGACAGAACGTCACCATTGACAGATATAACCTTGACGTAGTACGAGACTTTGTCTACTTCGGCTCCGCTATCAACTCTGACAACAACATCCGTCAGAAATTAAAAGAAGAAGAATTACTCTCGAAAATCGCTGTTTCTTCGGGCTAAGAAGGCAAGTCAGTAGTAAAGCCCTCACTAGAACTACTAAGGAGATTATATATCAGACCCTGATCATGCCTTTCCTGATGTACGGCGGTGAAGCATGGACCGCGTCAAAATTGGATGAAGAAATTCTTGGTCTATGCGAGAGGAAAATTAATCGAAAAATCGTCCAGCCTGTTTGCCTTAACGGGCTATGAAGACGAAGATTCAGCCAAGAACTATACGAGCTGTACAGCGATATACCCCTAGTCAATAAACTCCGCATTGGACATTTAAGATAGCTAGGGCATGTAAAACGGTCTGCGATTTACAGCCAGAAGAGGAACACCTCAACCAACATGCAGTGCACAACTGGAGGCAGTTAGCTAGGGGCCGGGCAAATTGTAGAGGTATGTGGGTTGAGGCCCAGGTTCATTCCGGGCTGTAGTAAGTAAGTGAACAGGTTACACTCTTATTCAAGCGGTTTTAAATGAATTTTCAGTACTCTTAAGAAACGAAAAAGTACTTACTTACTCACTAAAATCGCGCTAGAGTTTGGAATGAACCTGTACCTCAACCAACGAACAAGGAACATGTGGCTAATCTTGTTTTCTTAAATGATTTCAATATATATATCAACTTCTAGTACTTTATCTGATCTTTATCTTGCTGCAATGGCTGAGAATGGTAGATGATCTTTCATAATCGAAATCACAAGACCAATATCAAGTACTCGTCTTGACCAAAAATTTGGGCCTTGTACAAAAAAAAAACCCTAAGCGAATGTGCTGGAATTAATTTTGATCTCAGCATCACTGATCACTGCATGACTGGTATTCTGATCAGGACATTAAAAACCAAAGACCTACAAAGTGTTTTTTTTTTGTCGCATAGAGTAACCAAAGCAGACTTTGACCTGCAAAATATTTAACTTCACTCCGAAACCTGGGACGAAATTTACTAGGAAGGTAATGTTTCTAAGGCCCGGTTTTTCAGTGCAAGATCATCCTAGTTCCGGGATTTAACTCGAGTTAACTTGATAAAGTAGTTTTTCAGTCAATTGAAATTCAGAGCTAACTTCGAGTTAAGCCATCAAGTTTGGTGAGTTAACCCTGGGACTACATGATCAGATGTTTTAAAAAAAAAAAATTTATGGCGCCTCGTTAGTACCCAGGGCCTAGCTTTCTTCTCACAACCATTAATGTGTGCGTGAGTACTTCTTAGCACGATGGCGGGACCTCCTGTTTTATGCCGAATCCGAACGGCTAAGTTGAGATAAGCTATTCATGACAATTGATACTACTCGGATGATTTGTCAGATCATCACGAGAGGAGGGCCAGTGAAAAATCATTTAGGTGTTGCTACGGCTGGGAATCGAACCCAGACCGTCTGCGCGGCTGTTCATCGCACTAACCATCGCGCCACTGAGATGTTTTTGGCAGATGATAAAAAACCAAACATAGAATTATTTTCAATTCTATTTGTGTGGACATTTTATCAAATTTTTAGAATCTAAATACGTATACGACATGTTCATGTGCACTCGAAATTGTTATAAATATTGAGTTGCACTCTGTTACGAAGAAAAAGACTTGTAAGATCACAACAAAGCAAGTTTGGGGAAAAATAAACCAAACAGCTGATAGCTGTGATGTTGCAGATTCTATATATTTCGATAACTTTTTGACAGCAAAATCGATAAATCATGAGTGCTACCAAATGAAATCGCCACAAACGGAGTCAAATTTAATCCTGCACTGAAAAAAATGCTTCATGAGTTAGCTCTGGATTAAATTTATTCCTGGGTTTGTTAACTCTGGGTTAACTCAGCACTGAAAAACCGGGCCTAAGGTATATGATCTGTTTTGAAGTAAATTCACATGTTCTACTGTTTGTAAGAAAAAAATCTAAAAAGAGGTTAAAGCCTTAAATTACTTATTGAATCTTTATAAAATGTGCTTTAAGCATCCACTTAATACTAACACTATTTTGTTAATTTGTATCTAAATACATATGACACTATCTATTACTATTTCGATATTGTTACGGTATAATATTAGAACTTAAAGGTGAAGCCGTTCGATGATATAACGCCATCTTCTCAACCTACACGTGAGTCTATTTTAAGCGAACCAGTGAATGCTAAACAAGCAATAAATTGCATCAATAATTGTTTTGCAAATATCAATATTTTGCGCATCTACGTAGATACTTCGTAAGCGATAGCCGACGATCTTGAATAATTTGTCTAAAACCGGCTCTGGGATTTTCAATTTTATGTCATTACGTAAAGGGAAAATATTTTTACCAGCGATTGGAGAAGGCTTGGCAGTGGAAAATAATTGCGCAAATGTCTTAAACATGTTTTATGGGAATTTTTTAATTTTTAGACGCCCTATGACTCGGCGGTTTGTTATCATGTAAACAATTCTAAGAAATCGATTTGCAGTAGAAAGCGGTTTTGTTGATTTCCGAGCTTTCTATGCAGTTTTATATCTTCATGAGAATTTACATCAAATGTCAAATGAACTCGTAATTCGGCATTTAGTCAAACGAAGGTTGGTCATGAAAAAATGGAAACATCAGAACGATAAGACTGTATGGCGCGGCGTGTTCTTTGTTTTATTTTTAAAAGGGGCCCACTTTTTGGAAATACTTCTTCACAAAATTGAGAATTTTTTTTTAAGGGTTATGAACACCCTTGAAATGTTTTACCACAGAAGGAGTGTATAGAAGAGGAAGAAAGAGAGTTACCGGGTGTTTTTTTTTAGAGGTTGGTTTTTTCGAATAAAGATAAAACTGACATTTTGTGGTCAAATCGGGCAACTCTAATGGCATTTATGTTCAGTTTGGTTTGGCATTTCATCATGAGCCAGGTTGACAAATGAAAAACGTTTGCAAAACGTGCAAATTTATTTCTAAATAAATGGTTCAGCTTGCGAAGTGTGCCGCAAGCTCCGTCCATTTTATGGTCCGCATAATCGTTCATCAGAGCAATTAATTCGGTTAACCATGGATCGTTTTCGCACTACGTTTACTTTGTGTGATAATACGCATCCGCAGAGACGTCGAACAGTGCACACAGAAGAAAAAATTGCCGCTGTAGAGCAAAGTGTTGAAGAGGACCCGAATGAATCGATTCGCCACCGTGCACAGCAATTGGAGCTTTGTCCATCAACTTTATGGGAGATTTTGCGCAAAGATCTGGCTTACGACCTTAGAAGATCCAGCTTGTGCAAGAATTAAAGCCGCGAGACCATACAAAGCGTCGTGATTTTGGTGTATGGGCCGAAAGTGAGATTGATATCGATGCTGATATTCATCGCAAAATTTTGTTCGGTGATGAGGCTCATTTTTGGTTGAATGGCTACGTCAACTAGCAAAATGGACGCATTTAGAATGAAGGGAATCCACATGAGACCATTGAGACGCCATTACATTCACAAAAACTGACAGTTTGGTGTGCTCTAAAAGCTGGTGGAGATATTGGGCCATACTTCTTCCGAAATGATGCTGGGGAGTCAGTTACCGTTAATGGAGACCGGTATAGAGCCATGATAACCGACTATTTTGTTCCCGATGAGATGTGGTTCCAATAAGTTGGCGCCACATACCACACAGCGCACGTCACAAACGATTTATTGAAGGAATCATTCGATGAGCGCATAATTTCGCGGAATGGACCTGTCCATTGGCCACCAAGATCGTGTGATTTGACACAATTGGATTATTTTCTTTGGGATATGTGAAGCCGCTCGTCTACGCCAACAAACCAGAAACGTTAGGGGACTTGGAAGCCAACATCCATGGCGTTATTGCCGACATACGGCCCCAAATGCTCGAAAAAGTGGTTGAAAATCAAACCTCTAGACTTGTTTTTTTTTTTCGAACCAGCGGCGGCGACCACATGCCCGAAATCAAAATGGCTAGGATTTCTGCTTGGAAAACACTGCACAAGTTTGCCAATCGAATGGATGTGTTTAACCCGGAGTAGACCCCAGAGTTCACTCCTATTTCCATCTTAACTGGGACTGTAACGCCACCGTCGACTCCATCTTGCGAGTTCTGCCGCTGCCGTCGTGGGAGCTTTTTTCATAGGGGACCTTACCTCTGGCTCATTTTGACCCAAGAGTGGTATTTCATTTTCCACATACCCCGCATATCTGCAGAAGATTTCTCTATCCGTCACCAAAGTACGCGTTCGATGAGAGACTATGGCAACTCCACACCATGTTGAGTTAACACAACTGAACGAATATTGGACTATTTCGATGTTTTGTTTCAGCGAAATGAGATTCGTGGCTAAACTGACAGTGAATTGATTTTTCAAAAACATGTCAACTCAAGTCAATCGGTTGGTAAATGTCAAAGCTATTCGATGTTCACATACAGACACAAAACATGGCGCACCCTGTTCTGTAGCCAGGATCGGAAATGAAGCTCAAACACAATTTTGGTTTTACAATAAATTAGCTGCACATAAGTTATTAATAAAAATAGTTGGGTATAACTTTTTTTTAGAGTCCAACATGCTAGGAGCAAGTCGTGGACCCAACTCTTACATAATATTCCCCAGCTTCTTCGGAATCCCAAAATGTATGCTAAAACAATTTAGAAAGCGCAAATTGATTGTTCAACATCCAGATGTTAGCATGAATGCCAAGGTCAGCTAAAAAGCTTAGCAGTGTGCGGATACAAAATAGCGAGGTTCAAAATATCTTCTTTTTTTTTCAAAAAGATAATAATTAACATGGGAACGCCTTCAATTAAGCAACTTAATGGCTTCACAAAAAAAATTATTCTTTGAACTTAAAAATGTATCTCATGTTTTTTTACGGTTAATTTAGATATTTTATTATATTACGCCCGACACATGTGTTGAGTCACAAAAAAAAAAAATACTTTCGCCGAAAGACTTGAAGTAGTTCAATAGTTTTTCGACAGGCAACAGATAGACATTAGAAAATCTGCACACGACTCGCCGTCGCGCCGGTTATATAGCTTTGACAACATTGTAGTCCTTGGGGATTCATTCCTTTTCGTTGACTTTGGTATCTATTATCACGTAACCATACCCTTTCAGGTTCAAGCGAGGGTTCAGGGGCGTGATGGTTGGATGTTTTTGTGTTTCATTGTCGGCGTGCGCCAAAGGATGACATCATTTCGGATTTAGACTTCTGGTATGCAGATATATATGAGCCATATAGAGAGCATATATATATAGTGGCGATGGGTGTGCGTTGTCTTTTTTTTTGCGGAAATTTGTTGGTTAGGTATATAAAAGTAAATTTTGTGAGGGATCTTATAAAGTATCTACATAGAAGATATTCTAATTCCAGAAAAATATAAAATAAAAAAAAAACTAGGCGGAATATTTTATCAGGAGCGTCGGTTGTTATCTAGTTTGATAGGAATGCTAGTTTTTTGGTTGTGACCCGAATTCACTACGGACTGTCATGGCCCCTTAGAGGCGCAGGTTAAATATTGATCCAATATCTGCATCAAATGTTTTAAGGCCGCATGCCAATACCGATATTAATCAGTGGACAATTTTTGACATTAGTGTGGTGATTATGGATTTCAAATTCCCAAGCTTCTATGGAGCCCACTAAAAGTGTATCCAGTGGCTAATTTCAGACTTCAGATTAACCTCCTGAGGATTGTGATGAATGGAAAATAAATTCGAGGTGGATGGTTCGTTTCTGAGGGTTATTCCTTATTACCAGTGTTAGCATGTGGCGGGAAAACAAATCGTGGAGATTGTTAAGTAGTGAAAGTACTTTTTTTTCAATCTCTGAATCCTATTCAGTACTAGCTGACCTGGCAAACGTTGGTGTTCCAACAAGGATGAACGAATTTAGGAATGTCGACGGATCTACGTGGTACCACAACGGAAGAAAAACAATCAAAGGACAACAACGTCTGCACCTAGAATGTGAGAACATTAAATAGGAATGGTGCAAGCGAACAACTAGGGGAAGCCCTAAACTGCTACAAAGCAGAAATTACTGCCATTTAGGATCTCTGAATTCTATTCAGTACTAACTGACCCGGCAAACGTAGGTGTTCCGACATGGAAACAGGCGATATATGCAATTAACCATGCGAGAAACATGGATTTTCAAGGTTACGGATCTAGTAACAGCTATCATTGAACAACTTCATATGAGTCCAAAACCTGATAGAATTGAAATTTTTCTTAGGCAGGTAGCTGGTTATAGGAATCATTGGAAAATTCTGTTTCTTTTGGCGGGAATCAAAAACATAACCTACGCCAGAAACATTAATCTTGAAAAATTAAAGAAACAAAAAGTTATTTTCTGCGAAAACTTAAATCAACAACTAAAATATTTTTGGATAATCTGGGCTTAAAATGTATAAACTTTGCTTTGACACCAACTCGCCAGTGAGTTGAAGAAGTTTAAAGTTGATTTCCCAATGAGGCTTTTGAATGATAGCAACAACTGAACCTTAATGCCGCAAACACGCAATGAATGCCCTTGAGATTTGTTAATTGTCCTTGCGAATGCAAACCATACCGGAAATTGCAAGCGTTTTACCCTTTTACGACGAAGAATTTTCCGCTGGAAATTTAAAAATCAAATTTAAGGAATTTTACACGGAAGCACTAAATTTCAAGACTGAATTTCTACGAGAAAAATAATTAGACGTATATGTCCCATTCGTCATCATTTTAAATTAGGGCTAGCCAAGGCTATGATGATGGTTGGGTGGTGTAAACCGCGGGTAGACTCCGATTGGCTTTAACTTGGCAATGCCCAGTGGTTGTAACTCAGACTTCACATCAATTCTGCTTATTTTTAACCTCCAAGTGGTAACCATCAGGTACTGGCCTTATCCAACCGGATTTGACTTACAAAAGCGATAAGTTCGAGTGTTGATAACAAGACGAAAAACAGCAACACAATAAACAGCCAGGTCAGAACGAACGTCCCAGGCGACCCTAGACAAGATGCTTCGACATATTATTCGGACAACAGGTTGTCTGTGAATTTCAAGGGTAAGTTATGCCCCTTGATCGCCTTGAATGGGAGTCGGATTCGATCGAAACAAATAACTCAATTCACATCTACACGGATGGGTCGAAAACAGAATGCGGAGTGGGTGGAGGTGTTTTCTCCGAGATGCTGAACTTAATCATATCCTTTCGCCTTCCTGACCATTGTAGCGTTTTCCAGGCGTAAGGCATGGCAATCAAAGAAGCCTTGTCCTGGCTGAAATGGAATGTAATGTAATCTTTATTGACAGCCAAGCGGCAAGAAGTAATCTTGCTCAATTCGAATTCACGAATGCCGACTGTCTCTTAACGAAATTGCGGATCATTTTACCATTCACCTCTTTTGGGTGCTGGTCCACAGAGACAAACCAGGGAATTGCAAGGGAGATGAGTTTGCTAGACTAGGCACAACCCTCGATATTCTACAGCCAGTAGACATGATAGGTATGCCCATCGCTACACGTAATTCACAGATCAAACTGGATGCAATCAAGAAAGCAAACCGCAGATGGATAAACGGCACTACGTGTCAAATATCCAGGCAAGTGTGGCCTAACCTTAACCAGAAGCGCTCCATCTGCTTGACAATGTTGAACAGTTCTAACATCAGCTGCATTATCAGTGTTTTTACTTCTGCAGAAGCTGCTTAGAATAAGAAGAGGAGGAACGTATTACTCAACTTCTTAGCTCTTGTCATGTTCTCGCAATAAAAAGGAAACTTCATCTTGGAGAGTACTCCCTTGACAATCTAGGTGAGTTGGCGCACCATCAATGTCAGAAACTTCCTTAGACGAACGAATTTAGGAATGTCGACGGATCTACGTGGTCCCCAAACCACGAGACAACAATCCAGAAATACTGTGAAAAATTTAATGCCGAAAGACTGCAATCGCAAGAGACCGTTAAGACCTTCGCGCAACGCCTATCCCTTAACCTCTCGATTAACACCACGCCACCGGCATCTAATCTTGAAGAACAATGGTAACGATGCCAACATGCGATTAGATCAGCCGCATCTGGGGTGCTAACTTTGATAAAGGTTTCCGACAGATGCTCGCAGCCAAAAACCAAGCTAAGCTTCATGGTAAAGCCAGAGCTACAAATGAAGCAAAGAATGAGAAAATATCACTGGCTTTCAGAAGAAAAAAATCAAGAAACGCGCACGATCGAGGTTATAGAGAGGTGCCGCTTCAGGAATAATGTTTGCAAGTTTGAAAAAAAGCGTAAATCGTGACGCGCTTAGTAGCACGATGATTAGTGCAATGAATTGCCACACAGAAGGTCTGGGTTCGATTCCCAGCCGTAGCAACACCTAAATGATTTTTGACAGGTCCTCCTCTCAAGATGATCTCACTAATCATTCGAGTAGTATCAATGGTAGAGAATAGCTTATCTCAGCCGGTCGGAGTCGGCATAAAACAGAAGGTTCCACCATCATGAAGGAATTACTCACGTACACATGATGGTTGTGAGAAAACTCGCCAGTGGGTACTTACGAGCCTGTTCGGCCAAAAATTTGTGTTTGTATTTAAAACGTCAAAGAAAGGGATGCAGTCGATGCTGAGGAACCAGTTCTACAACAACAGCGAAAACTAGAAACCAACCGACCTAAGTGAAGTGAGGACAGCAATATCTTAACGTTGCAAGGCTGTCGGTAATAACGGCCTTCTCGCTTTATAAAGATGACGGAGATGATTTGGTATGTAAATTCAAAGATTATAAAGTCATACAGATGACGCATTGAGAACCAAAAACAGAAACTTTTGCTCACCAGCTTTCTGGTACGGGCGGGCGGTGTGCACATGCACACTTGGGAAACGAGATCCAAACATATGGCGGGCTGCGACAGTACGACCCGACATAGAACCATTTTTCTTGTATGCAGTGCGTCATCTGTATGACTTTACAATCTTTGGAAAAATTCACCAATTCATAAGCAATATTTAAAAGGATGAAAGTGTGCCTGAGGAATGGCAGCTCAGCATCGTTTTCCCGATCCACAAAAAATGGAAACCTCTGAACTGCGCCAACTACAGAGGCATAAATCTGTTCATCATCGCCTATAAGATCCTATCTGCCATAATATGGGAACACATGAAACCGTTTACCAACAACCTGATCGCCCATTATTAGTTTTGTTTTAGGCTAGGAAAGTCCACAATCGATCAAATTTTCAAAATCCGGCAGATCATAAAAAAAACCCAAGAAGTGAAATTCGATACCCACCCCATATTTATCGATTTCAAAGCCGCATACGACAGCATTTATAGAGACGAACTATACAGAGCCATGTCTAGGTTAGGTATAACGCCCAAACTCTTCCGTTTGTATAGGATGACGATGGAGAATTCTCGCTGCTTCATCAGGGTCGGAAACGAACTTATTGAAACATCTTATCCGAAAAAAAAGAATTTGCGCCAGGTGGCGCACTGTCAGGTGATTTCTCTAATCTCATTCTAGAGGGGATTGTGCAAGCTCTCGAGCCAATATCAGAGGCACAATCTTCGATAAGTCGATGCAACTACGAACTCAATGTGGTGTCACAGCCGTGTTTGCTAGTATGGAGAAGGAAATGGTAGGTGAGGGAAAGACCAAGTGTATGCTGTCAACAAGAAAGGATACACAACATCGACGAATTGGACAGAACGTCTACATTGACAGATATAACTTTGAGGTAGTACGGGACTTTTTCTACCTCGGCATTGCTATCAACTCTGAGAAGAATTTCTCGTCAGAAATTAAACGAAGAATTACTTTTGTCAACCGCTGTTTCTTTACTCTAAGATGGCAATTTAGTAGTAAAGCCCGCACTCGAACTACTACGGATATCCTATAGAAGACCCTAATCATCCCTGTCTGGCTCTACGGCTCTGAGGACCGTATTAAGGGCGGATGAAGAACTTTGTTTTGAGAGAAACAATTTCCAAAAATATTCAGTCCGGATGGGATTGACGGGTTATGGTGACGATGATTAAATGAAGAACTATGCGAGCTGTACAGCGACATACCCTGGTCCAAAACTCCGCATTGGACGTTTACGATAGCTAAGACATTTAGAACGAATGGACACCAATACTCCGGCTCGCAGAGTCTTCGATTCCCAGGCAGATGTCGGACGCAGTAGAGGAAGTAATCGCCTTAAGTGTGAAATATAGAAACCGACCTCAACCGACAGAACGAATGGACACCAATACACCGGCTGCAGAGTCTTCGATTCCCAGGCAGATGTCGGACGCAGTAGAGGAAGTACTCGCCTTAAGTGTGGAATATAGAAACCGACCTCAACCGATATAACGAACGGACATCAATACACCGGCTCGCAGAACCATCGATTCCCATCCAGACGTCGTACGCAGTAAAGGAAGATATCGCCCAAAGTGGCGCGCACCTGTAGAAACGGACCCCAATTAACTTGAAGTGCGCAACTGGAGGCAGTTAGGTAAGGACCTGGCTAATTTAGGAGCCATATTTTTTGAGGCCCTATTTCATTCGGACTGTAGCGCTACTTAAGTAGAAGAAAAAGAAAACAACGTACAACTGACGGGTATCTTTAAATTGCTGCAAGTGGCTCTAAGATGTGTACCCTCTGATGAAAACGACACCTCCATGTTATTGTGGTTCTGAGGTTTCTACACAACCAGTGGAAAATATTCTTTGACAACTTAATAATCCAAAAGTCGGAAGTCAAGGATTTTATCTGCCTTTTTCTATGTAAACGAACTTGGCCTCAAAATTTCCCTCAAAGAATACCCTGTCACTATGTTACTCCACCAGTGGACTTCACTCGACTTTTGTCAAATTTAACCGAGATTTGCACCGGATGCCCATACACAAAATTTGAAAATGTCTCTGAACTGAATTGTATGGGATTTGTAACATATGCCTGCGTCTTAAGTCATAAGGGTCAGACATTTGGCATAAATTAGTTCTAAGCTCTATTTTATGCCAAATATCCGCGGAACTTTATTGCTGATTGCGAATTTTTGTCTACCGATATATTGTCAATGCAACTAAATTTGAACATGGCTTAGTGTTAATATTCTCAAGCTCTTCAAAACACACAACTCGATTGGACAATTTTCCAAAAATGTATATCAATCCGTATTCTGTCCAACTTTTTACTATTCAACTTCACTTCCACAATTTCTATCAAAGCCAGCGAACTCTTTTTAAGTAACAAAATATCACACAAACCATCTGCAAATTGTTACTTTTCCATAAATCAATTGTATCCAATGAATTCATACAATTTACGACCACCCTCACCAACTAACCAATTATAAACAAAAACACATACACTTGTCGGATTTGTATTTATCAAGAGCCTTCACAAATTCCCGTTTAGATACACTATTTGCCGAAGTAATTTATACACATTTGGGATATCTAACAGATACTTATTTTAAGGTGAATCGCCAGCACAATTGAATTGTATTTCAGTTTGTTGACACTTAAACTTAACAGATGAAATTTTATTTTCAAACTTACGAGGGAAAATCTCTTTAAAAAAAAACAGCTCACAGATAGGGATGTTATCGATACAATATCTAAAACACTTGTGTTGTATCTCTACATGAAGAGCATCTTTTTGATTGTAAAATAAGTTTTTTGTCTCAAAACATAAAAACGTGACCGACGTATAGAATCTAATTCTGGTATGTGAAAGACGAAGCTTTTGGGTGTGATGAAGCAACATAGTCAAGTGTTGCGGAGCTTTTTTCGATGTTGCGAGAAGAATCTCGAATGAAGGTACACTTCTTAATTTAGCTGTGGATATCAAGAATTCTGAGAAATTAATAATTGGGTTGTTAGCTTTTTATTAATAAAAATTTCGTGTGTTTGTGATGCTGATGAAGGATATTTTTGGCACTGAGAGCAGTAGTCAGTAGTGGCGTAACCCCAAACTGCAACAATTGAGATATTCGTGTTTAAAGATTTTAATAACAAATAAATGAAATAATAACTTAAAACGAAAAGTAAAACATAATAATAAGTGAAACTTCTGCCTCGAATGAAATATTTTTATTCGCCATTATGGTGAAATAAACTCAAAATTGAGAATATGCGCCACTCCTGCTCTCAATGCCTCATTCATATTTTTGTATTAAGATCCTAACATCCTATGATGCTCGCTTCCCAAATAGCAAAAGTGCATCAGAAAACTTACCTCTCAATTGCTTCTGAAGACACCAACAAGGCTCCAAATGTAAAATCTCGACCTCGAAATAGAAGGCGCATACTAAACAATTTAGCCTATAAAAAAGCCCCTGTACCTAACAGATTTCTACCGATTGTTGGTGATTGTTAGTGTTATCAATCTTATTAGGATGCGGATTCGTCGTGCGAAACCGGCTTAGGACAAAAGCCATTGACTTCAAACCGATAAGTGATCGCCTTTCTGTGATTCGCATCAAAGCTACCTTCCAAAACATAAGCCGAATACGTGCACATGCAACTACCGACGAGGCTGAAGCTCCAAGGCGGAGTTTTATGACCACCTGGATGGAGCCTACGGAGCCTGTCCGGAGTATGATGTAAAAGTCGTACTCGGGATTCCAATGCTAAAGTTGGAAAGGAAAACATCTGTGGCGGTCTAGTTGTGTGAGCGCAGAATCCACGAAACGACAAGAGACAACGGCTACCGAATCGATTTTGCAGCAACTCGTAATACGGTGATAAGTTGCACTAGGGTCCCAATGCTAAGGATCCACACAACAACCAGATCCAGACGGTCGAAACGCTAACCAAATCGACCGTGTGCTAGTCGATGCGAGGCACGCATTCAATATCTTCGACGTGCACACATTCCGAGGAGCAAATGTCAACTCTGACCAATTTCTTGTCGCGGCAAAATTCAGAGATCGACTGTCCAACAAGAAGAAGCTGCAAACTGCCCAGAAAAAGAAATTCGAGGTTGGACGCCTTAGAACACTTGGAGTAGCCAGAACCTATAGCGAGCGCCTGAGTAAGTTCTCCTCTGTACACTCTGTACCGCAAGCTCCGTCCATTTTATGGTCGACATAATCGTCCATCAGAGCAATTCATTCGGTAAACCATGGATCGTCTTCGCACTACGTTTACTCCGTGTGATAATACGCATCCGCAGAGACGTCGAAGGTGGGCACCGAAGAAACAATTGCCGCTGTAGAGCAAAGTGTTGAAGAGGACCCGAATGAATCGATTCGTCACGGTGCACAGATCTTGGCTTACGACCTTAGAAGATCCAGCTTGTGTAAGAACTAAAGCCGCGAGAATGTACGATGCGTCGTGATTTTGGTGTATGGGCCGAAAATCTCGATGCTGATTTTCATCGCAAAATTTTGTTCAGTGATGAGGCTCATTTTTAGTTGAATGGCTACGTCAACAAGCAGAATTGCCACATTTGGAGTGAAGAGAATCCACATGAGACCCATGTGCTCTATGGGCTGGTGGAGTCATTGGGCCTTACTTCTTCCGAAGTGATGCTGCTGCGTCAGTTACGGTTAATGGAGACTGGTAAAGAGCCATGATAACCGACTGTTTTGCTCCCGAATTGGATGGCATGAATGTGGATGGGATGTGGTTCCAACCAGACGGCGCTACATGTCACACAGCGCACGTCACAATCGATTTATGGAAGGAAACATTCGATTAGTGCATAATTTCGCGGAAGTGACCTGTCAATTGGCCACCAAGATCGTGTGGTTTGACATCATTGGATTATTTTCTTTGGGAATAAGTGAATGTGCTCGTCTGCGCCATCAAACCAGAAACGTTAGGGGACTTGGAAGCCAACATTCATGGCGTTATTGCCGACATGCGGCCCCAAATGCTAAAAAAAGTGGTTGAAAATTGATCCTCTAGACTTGGCTTTTTTCAAACCAGCTGCAGCGGCCATATGCCCTACATGCATATATGCATTAATGGCATAAAATTATCCTTCCAATAGAGCCAAATTGATGGACATTGCAACGATTTTCTTGTGTTTTATTTCAATTCGAAGTTCTAATCCCAAAAAAAAACACCCTTCACAACATACGCCAACAATCAAAGGTGCCAGTATCGCGACATCATCAAGGAGTTAGCCGAAACCACGGTACCAGCCTCCCCCGAGAAGAAGCCCGTGCTATGATTTTGATTTGTACAGAAAAAATGGGAGAGATGATGCACACAAGAAAGCACTGCAGCACAAAACAAGGGCAGCGAGAGAATAGTGTCGAGCCAGGATAATGGAGGAAAATATGATCCTGCGTAGAAAGAAGAGGGCTTACGCAGCCTTCCAGCTCAAAGAGATCGAAGAGTCGCGCGATCGTAACAACATCCGGAGGTTTTATAAAAAAGCCAAGCAACTAGCTGCAACTAAACCGGAACGCAGGCTCTTCGAGACAGCGAAGGAAGCCTAGTCACTGAAGCGCAGGGAATAGTAGATGTGTTTATGCAGCATTTCCAGCAGCTGCTTAATGTGCATCATGTAGAGAGAGTGATAGGGGAAGTAGCGAACCCACGGCCAGTCAATGAAGAATTAGTTCCACCACCTAGTATAGAAGAAGTTGGCCTAGCTATAAAAAAGCTTAAGAACAACAAGGCCGCAGGTCCTGATGGCTTACCAGCGGTGCTTTTTAAATACGGTGGTGATGTCTTGGTAGGGAGCATGCACCAAATCATCAACCAAGTATGGGTGGAAGAAAACATGCCCGATGACTGGACTATCAGCTCCACATGCCCCTCATACTTCGAGTTATTTGATAAGCTGGTGATTTTTCGGCGTTTGGATAACCCTAGAGAGAGGGGAAGAAGAAATGGAATGTCATGTTATTAAACGTCATGTTATCCCAGGCTTATCCCGTATAGTAGAGCCATTGAATATGTCACCATTTTTCTTCCATTCATTACCGTCTTACCGTTAGGAACTAAGGGTTGACGAATATTAAGAAAAAAAACAGCATTTAGACAATGTGGTTATCTGCATTTAATTTCATCATAAAAAGTTTTAAAATTAAAAAAAAAAAAAAAGTTGGACTAATTTTGACAATTTTTTTTTTTTTTTAGAAAAATCTGTGAAACACCCACTTATAAGCGGTTGTATTAGATGATTCACTAAGTGGATCGCATTGGCTTTTCATATACATGTGTTTTTTTTTTATTTTAATTCTTTTATACAAATTTACGTCTTTATAAAAAAATCCTAATACAATCGGAAAATTTCAGTGAATTCTTCCTTCCCATTTAATTTATTTAACTTTGATAAGTTCCAATGAATGCATTGCAGTTGGGGCAATAATGGTTGGCATTCTGGCATGAATCCATACAGTATGGCAAGCAAACACATGGCCAGCAACTGAAAGTAAAAAAAAAATTTAAAAAAATTAATATTTTGGATGTTGAATAAGTTTTTAAAAAAGTTTGGAAAATTATATCATAATGCGGTTTATTTAGGATTGGGAATTAAATTCCATTATAAAGTTGAGAAACTCCAAAAAATACCTCAAGAGTTGGATGCTGATAAAAATTACGATAAGGCGGTCGTACACGTTGCGAAAACCCACTATAAATGCAAATTCCATACAGAATATGGCATTACATGGACGTCACTCTTACTATATTTTCGTTCGCATACTCATATTCAAGTAAAACTTTTAATAAATATGGAAGTCAAACTTTTCAAAACCATTTGCTATGTTATGAAATACCGCTGCCTCGGCTTTATTTCACATAAGAAAAGTGAAATAAGATTGAACATGTAAATTCGGGGGTTATTTCGCTCGGTTTTTTTGAACGACACTCCCATTGGCTATTGCGTTGTCAAAAATTAATGAAGAAAAAAATTTCTTTCGATAGTTTCATTCGTTGTTTTTTTATGCAGCATTTTTTTCTCATGGAAAAATGAAAGCTGTCGAAGGATGAAAAATCAGGAGTTTGACAGAAACCAACAAAAGTATTCTTTGTTTTATTAAAAACATATTCTGCCCTAACGAAGTATTCGTCGGAGTGGACAATTTTCCGCAACGCATATTTCATCGCAGGTTAAAATTCCATTCGAGGTATGTGTCATCGAAACAAAAATTACTTCACTGTTATTCCGCGAAGAATTTGTGTCGAATGAAATCGGAAGAAGAATTGCACTTAGCTGTTAAAAATTGCACGAAAAATGCACCTTAACGCACTTCAACGCGATTCGCCGGGATGCGTTACAAAATGTCAGAGAAATATTTTGAAAAGCTTTTCGGAAGAATACCTCGAAGTTAATATCCTCGGAGTCGTACAAAATTGGGGAATTTTCGGCTTCGATTATGCTAGGCTGAATATTTGAGCTCATAAAAACAATCTTAAAATATTTAAAATTTTGATGTTTAATTTTTATTTCCACGGATACTGTTAAAATGAAAAAAAAATCCCCTTGATAGTGGATAATTTGGCGGTTTTACTTTTTGTACCCACACGGATCTTATAATGAAGCAAAGCCCTTCAACACTGGGGGTTAAGTTTTGCTTTTAGTTGACAAGGTCCAACGCGCAATATAGCTCCACTTAAGTTAGTAAGCAGTTGTTAAGTTTGTAAATTTTATTGACACATGCTGAAATTCACAAACATCTTTAAATGTCAATCGTATTTTCCACTTGTCATTCTTTGTATGCCATTTTTTTCATTTGACGTTGACTGTTGACATTTGATCACGTTTGGCAAGAAAAAAAAAATGCTTCCCTCTACATGGTTTTAAGATGAACTGTCTTTGATTTTCAGCATATCTGAGTTTTTATACTGTCAAGGAACAAAATGAACAACCAAATTTGAAGCCAAATGACAGGTGTCAGACTTCGAAATTCTTGTTTAGATGGACAGGTGTCTTGTATTACCAAAAAGTATAGAACTACATAGAGTGCACATCTCATACAACGAAAATTTTTTATGTGGGGTACTGATATTGATACCCCTTTGTTCAAATTGCTACCTCAGCATCGATTACAGCAAAGCCGATGCTTACGAGTAACGAAATTTCCCATTCGCACTTACCGCCCGCGTCTGAAACGGCTACAAAACTTGTAACTGTGATGCATACTCTGTTGTTCCATACTCTTTGGTATCACATATATGGGTTGAGGGGATAGCAATGACTATTTTTTAAATTGCTGTGTTTTAGCAGCTGTCAAAGTCTCAGACAGGTTTGCCATTTCTGGTGAAGGGTGGACACCACCAAAAAGTCAAGTTGGATTTGGGGCTACACCTGTAGCTTGTGCTGACGCTAGACCATAGACAACGCCATTAGTTCGCTAATGGGGTGCTGAAAATGTTGACAGATAATCCGGATTTTTCCTAAAAATCATCCTCTCGGATAAGGGCCAATTTTGGATCAATGGCTATGTCAACAATCAAAATTGCTGTTAGTGGAGCGATAGCAATCCAGAAGTGTTCGATCATGGGTCAATGTATCTTAAGGGTGTCAAACAATTCAAGAAAAATAAAACCGAATGAGTCATTTATTAATTGAATTGTTTCTATGGCTGTATTGCATGTGGTAGCGTCTTGTTGAAACCACATGTATGTCAAATCTATATCTTGTAATAAAGGCACTAAAAACTTGGTAATCAGCGTGCCTGAACCGAAGAAGAATGACACAGCGCTCCATTTTTCCTATCCCCGAACTGTCAGCTGTCACATTGTTATTTTGTTTTTCATAGCACCATAGTACTTTTGAATGGCGCAATATTCAAATTTTGCATGAAATATGGAACACCCTTCAAAGATTGAACGTTTGATGCTGCTTATGGTACGGTGGCATAATCAAAACTTATTCGTTTCGAAAGGACGAAGGAGACACCGTTGCCTCAAATCGTCTCAGGTATAGAGTTGTTTTAACCGACTTTCCGTGGCTAAAGCTCGACCACATCCATATATCCATTCGAAAAATAGGGCGCTACATGGCATACAATCGGCAAGTTGTAATTGAGAAATTTGGTGACTAGGTCATCTCACGACGAGGGTTCATCATTTGGCCGCCGGCCGCCGCCGTCATCCGACTTAGCACTCCTCGATTATTTTCTCTGGGGCAACGTCAAGTCGTTAGTCTACGCTAAAAAGCCATCCATTTGGAACGATCTGAAAGGCAACATTCGTGACGGAATAACTTTTACTTATTGAACTGAGTAATAAAAAATATGGCCAACCCGTTAAACAAATACCAGTGATGTGCCTTTCTACACTTAATGACACTTGAATGAGTCTTCAAAAGAAAGCCGTAATCAATTTTATAACCACACTGTTGTTGTAAAATTAAAATTTAATTCCCTATCGTGCTTATCTGGTCACCCTTTATTTTGTACATAATAAGCCCGGTTTCATTTTTTGCGAGTATGACGTCATAACAGCTGCTCAGCTGCTATTCATAAACATTATGACAGCTGTGTTTTACTAAACTACAGTTTATATTCGGTTCTACTATTTACAATCATTCGCGTACAAGAAAAGACAGAAGTTGCGTTTGTTTAAGTCGCCTATTTATTACTTAAACAACTTAAACATACATTCCGTCATCTTCAATATTAGACTCTAGTCATTCATTAAGACATGGGCTTGAGTTGTCTAACATCACCTCAGGTTTAGTCTCGCAAGGACATATTTAAGAACTTGAAAAACATTTTTTGAGTTTGCACGAATTTGTTAACTTCAGTGGCAATTACCTCGTTCAGAATTTAGATGATTCTACTGCCAAAATCTATATATACGCCAAGCCACTAGCGTCACCTGGTCGTCATAACACATTCACAAATATTTTTATATGCCATTTTATCCAGGCTTGACGTTTAAATATTCAATTTATGGTCTAACTATCACGTTTTAATAACCACCGAATTCGATGTTATAAGTTATAATGACACATTCTGATTCTGTCAAAAAGTATCAGAGGAAATTAGTTTGTGTGACGTGTGAAGTTTGTGTGAGTCACCTTGATGTATTTATTTAGAAACCTTTTTTGTTACAAAAAAAAAAGCGCAAATAGAAGCACACATTTTGTGTCGGAGGAAATCGGAAAAATAATTGCACTTAGCTGTCAAAAATTGCACGAAAAATGCATCCGAACGCACTTCAACGCAATTCGCAAGGGTGCGTTACAAAACGTCAAAGAAATATTCCGAACAGCTTTTCGAAAGAATACCTTGAAGCTAAAATAATCCGAATCGTACAAAATCGAACAATTTTCCGCTTCGACGGATACCTCGCTAGGGTATCTCTTTTCTTAAGTAAATAGGTTGAACCACATGACAGCTGCTTAATGAATGCGGGTAATTCTGGTACACTTAACTTGACTATTACACTCTAGATTTTTTCAAAGTGTATACAACCTACGAATGCGTCCGCACATATAATTATCTAAATTGCTATTTGTTTGACACTCAACTCACATAAAAAACGATCAACAAAGTCAATAAACAGTTAAAATTTACTTCAAACCAGCAACCGTAAGTGTTTGCTCAAGCCTGTTATTAATTAGTAACTTTTCTATATAACAACACTGCAAATAAAAAAATTAATTTCGTTTCACTTGTCACTAATGACTAATCTGTCAGCCGATAAGAGCTAAAATGTTCTTAAACGCTTTATGGGGCTTAAAAGAAAACCGATAACATAAAATCTTACATAAAACAAAATAAACACAAAGCGAGTAGATGCGTTTTTGAGCTCGGTTCGTATTTCACTGATGTCATAATGTCCGCATGACAGGAGGGACAATTGACCCTAGATGGCGTTCGTCCGATCGGTGTGTACGTTGCTCCGTGAATTGGTTGTGTTATGATGACAGTTGCTCCACCCGGTGGTTGCATTTGGTAATTGTAACCACCGCTATTGGGTTGATAGTATTGAGCTGGGATTGGTTGGCTATGACCAGGTGTTTGTACGTATACCGGTGGTTGTGACATTTTTTACAAACAAAAAATTTAAGAAAAAATATCGATAACGCACTAAAAAAAGTACAAGCGATCACTTAGTTAAACGAACGTTCACTGACTAGCTACCGATTGTGGAGCAATTATTGTGACTGGGATATCACTTTGCCAATGAGTCAATTGTCGGTATAGGGGAAAATTGATATGAAATTGTGGTAAACGGTATCCGTGTATTGTTATCGTTATCTCGTGAGGTTCTGGTGAATACGAATAACAATATAGGTGTTGATGCTTAAAGGTTTATTCTTAGACGGTGATTTGGTTTATCTATATTTTGTTATCACACATCAATATATAGGCGATTTAAGATTAGATTAACATGCATAGGATATAACATTGATTGTCCTTTTCCAGTGAAATTATTGATACGCAGAGTGTGTGACAGGCGTGGCAAATGACAGATGTGACAAATTGTTGGCAAGAGTGTTTCGGTAAGGGACAGGTGGTATTGAGTCAACAATACAACAATATGAGTTTTAATTTGTTTGCAGGTAAGGGTCTGAGACAGAGCTGCATAGTAAATTAAGCTGAAACATCGACTATGAACAATGACGTTTGGGTTTTTCTTGCTAATAGTTAGAAGTACAAGTTAGTAAATTATCAAATTTCTTCGAGAAATAACTTCTCCCCGAAAGAGATAAATTTACTGAAAGTACGGAAACGCGCTTCAGTATATTATAATAAAATTATTCGTTTCGTGTGTCTTTTCAAGAACAAATCACATAAAACAGATGTCAACACAAACGACTTGTCACTTTCTGATACAAACTGACAGTTTACTGATTCAGAACTGAATCCAAATATTTTACAGAACAGCAATAAGTCAAAATCTCTAAATTTCAATAAGTATCCGTAAAAATATTATTGTACCGGAACAGACCTGTTTATAATTGCTGTGACAAATAACTTGACAGAACTGTCCTATTTATAGAAAAGCATGACGATTGAATTCATTTGACTTTTATCAAAATGTAAACCACAAAATGCGATGACAATACATACAGCTCACTCATTATACAATGACATTGACAGTTAATGCATGCAATAAATTGATAAGAATCTAATTAACAGTGAATCAGGGCTGTATTAAAGTTTTTGTCTGACTTTAGAAGGCTTTCACGTTTTTGCAATAAAATTTTGTCAGACTGAACGAGGTCAGTAAGTTGGATTATTCGGCCAGATAAAATCATAACCTCAAAGTGAACATAAATCATAAATATTAAACAACAACGAAACTGGGGATAGGTATATTTGTACTAGATTTCTTTGACAAGCGATAAAAACACAACAGACCAAACACTTTGACAGATGAATCAGGCTTGTGCGAGTTTGCCTTTCCAAACAAGAAATAAATAATGCTCATTCCAAATGTCAAACAAATAATTGAATTTGGTGTAGGAACATCATGTGAGATGAAAAATTTCACTGAAAACCAAAAAAAAAAAAGGGGAAATGCATTTGACGTATCACCCATGAAATCAATTTTAGTTAGCAAAACTATTTCGATCTAATTCTGACAGTAAAATATCTGCATTACTAGATGTGCTACACTAAGGGATGTTTCACAAATTAAAAACTTCATTCACGAATGTAACAATATTCTGACTTTTTCTGTCAAACAATAGCTTTCTTACTTTGCAGCTTATAATAAGAATTCCCTTCAGGATATAAAAATTAACCATCTGAACTCTTGTAGCAGATAGGTCAGCATAATGCAGAAAATTTCAAACTGTAAGAACCTTTGTTGCTGCATTCGAGAATAGTACTAGAATTTGACTAAAATATAAAATTTTGGATACACCCATTGAACAAGAAACAGGGTGAACGATTTTAGATTAATTTAAGTTAAGTTCGAACTAAATCAGTAAGTTTGGTGAGTTAACCCAGATGTTTGACAGATGAAAAAATTCAGATCTTCGTAGAGCTTCTGTTTAAACAAGAAATTTTGCAAAATATCCCGAAAAGGAAGCTGACAACTGAGCAGTTGCTGATTCGATAAATTTCGATAACTTTTTGAGAGAAACATCGATAACTCATTAGTTTAACGAAATTGAATCACCACTCATGAAGTCAAATGAACTCAAAGTTAGCTCAGCACTGGAAAACTGGACCTAAAAGTCGTTTGACAACGTAAATCGGGCAAACGCCATTTTCACGTAAAAAAAAACCGTTTTGTGTCATGTTTAACTGGATATTTGGTTTTGTTTCATATTTGACATCCGAAGCGAGGTGTCACAGGGCTGTATTTTAACATCATTGTTGCTTCTGGTTGTAAATGGCGCCAGTCAAGCTCCAGTGTCAGAGAAAAAGCAGAGGAATCCAATGGACAATGATATCATGAGTATGCTTATGATGTCCCTGTTTTGTCACATAAGGTTTTGGTCAGATTACTGACAACCATGAAAGCTCTGAAAAAATAGTAGGACTAATAATAAAAAAAGGCCAAAGTAAAAATTAAAAGTTTTCTAATCTCTTATTTTCAACTAAAGCACCGATTTCTCAAAGCCGCTTTCGGTACCTATGCTGGTGCTTGGGTGTTGTAGAACTAGGGTAGACTCTGATTGGCTTAAATTTGGCAATGCCTAGTGGTTGCAACTCTGATTACACATTAAGTGCTTATTTTTCACCTCAAAGCGGTAACCATCGGGTAATGGTCTCATACAGCCGGATTTGCCTTGCTAAACGATAAGCGTGAGTGTTGACAACATGACGAAAAACAGCGACACTATAAACAGCCTGGAGAAAACGGCACGGAATGAATACCCGGCCTGCTGTCCCAGGCGAACCTAGACAAGCTGCTCCGACGTATTCGAACAACAGGTTGTCTAGAAATTTCAAGGGTTAGCTTGGACCCTCGAATAGAGGTGGTGGCGGATGAACCGAAAGCCCAATGGTAGCTCTCAATCCCGTAGTGGATACTGATGGCCCCGTGTTCTAGGGGTATCTAATAAATTGGAACTGGCCCTCAAGGTTGGGGGTTTTGCTTTGGGTTAACTACCCAACCACGAAAAAACTAAAACATTACGAAGCAACCATTAGAATCGGAAAGCACTGATTTTGTTACCGACGACCCCGCTAAGCAAAAAAAGGACAACGACGTTTCTATCTGCATCTGGAATGTGAGAACATTAACCGGGATAGGTGGAAGCGAACAACTAGCGGAAGCCCTAAACTGCTACAAAGCAGACATTACTGCCATCTAGGCCGGGTGAAAAACTGTGACATCTACTCTGGAGCATGTTATAGTGAGCAGAAACAACGACTATTCTGATGCGGATTAGTTATAAGAGCCAGGCTTAGGCAAGAAGTCTTATTTTAATATTTAAAAAATCCGTAAAAAAAATAATTTTTTTGAGTTTTTCTGAATTATACAAGTGTAATTAATAAACCGTTGCAGAGACACCTATTGAATGTGAATGAAACTAATTGACAGTTGTTTTTAGAACAGAAGTGTTTTTTTTTAAAACAAATAAAAAATGGGAAATCTAACGAGTTTTGGAGTCCGTAATGTTCACGAAATTGTCAGTTTTTGTATTGTCGGCGAGTATTTTAGCTTCAATCTGAATGTAAGCAACTGACAGATGTCACTTATTGGTGATATATTTCAGCTTTTTTTTAAACTCAATATCCAAACTCGGTCTTTTAAAACTGCGTTTGCTCTCACCAGTCGACAGGTTGATGTGCAATATTGATCAAACTGAAAGATGTCCATTCATAAACATCAGTGTTGCCAACTTGTAAAACAAAAATCATAACCAAAAGATCACTATTATCAGCCACGATTTAATCATGAAATCATGATTCTACTCTTCAACTTTCAAACACAGCACAATCGTTCAAATTAAACTCACAGAAAACAGCAGAGGGCCAACGCCATTAGATGAGTCTTTGTTGTGGCCTCATGCTTAAGCTGTGTTTCTACTTCGGCGTGGCAGGATGGACAGATTAATCTTGAAGGTTTTGGCCCAACAGGAGTATGATGTGGGGGGCCTGGAGATGTGATAATAACAGCAGGTCCTGTTGATGGATGTTGTGGTTGGTAATTTTGGGCCGGTGTAAATCCAGGTTGGGGGTATGTAGGCGGTGAGTCTTGCTTGTCCATTATGAAGTGAAATTTTTTTTTTTTGTATGTACGTCAATTCCACTGTATGGTTAGGAAGTTAACTGAAGACTGTGCAGGTTGTAGTCACTGTCTTGCTATAAATATTATTACAGATTCAGGGAAGGTCAGAAATTTTATCTTATCAGTGTCTGAATTGGTACTTTTTTAGGAGGGGCTAGAGATAATATATCTTGGAAAAGTGATTAATACGAATCACATCTACATTATCGTAGGCGATAGTAAAGTATAAACGTCATGTTTTTATTGAGAACATTATTTGAATTGTGCCTTAATTTTGATTATCATCAACCTTTGGTCATAAGCTGTTTTCCTCTAAAGATTAGCTACCAATTGAATTCATTTATTGCAGGAAATTGATATCGATTGGAAGTAATTGGCTATAAATAAAATTCAATAAACGATGCGAACAAATCAGTGTTTGAGGACACCACTGACATTAGAGAAATTGAGGATAAGAAAATAGGGGATATCTAGCAATGTTCGATGGCCTTGAATGTCTTTAAAATATAATGGGAATGGCAAACACATTAATGCTCAGGAGACATTTCCTAGGTGTTTAGCCGGGACTATATAGTTCGCTACGGTTAAGTCTCCTATCAGTATTATCATACGTATTGTAAGTATTGATAAGCATTCATTGTAAAGCGAATATTGCATTTGCATTGTAAAAGGAGTGGAATCCAACTTGCATCAAGTTGTAGTGAGAGGGTACAATGTTGTTGAAATTAAAAAAATATTACATCCACGACTTTGCCCAGAAGTGTTTTCCAAATTGAGTGATTCGGATCACGCCGTACACATCATTGTACATCCCAACTCCGAAAGTGGCACGTTTCCAGCATACTGCAAGTGGATTCAATCAAACAGTGACTTTCGCTTGAATCAATGGTGGAACAATGCGCTTGAATCAATGGTGGAACAATTTAGTTGTAACTTTCACGCACAGCTATTCCTTCGACGAAGGGAGTTCCTTTGGCATGATTGCCGTAATTTTACGGCCATGAATTGCTTGGAATTGACTGGTTCAGTGGCGCGATGGTTAGTGCGATGAACGGCCGCGCAGAAGGTCTGGGTTCCGATCCAGCAACACCTAAATGATTTTCCACTGGCCCTCCTCTCGTGATGATCTCACAAATAATCCGAGAAGTATCAATTGTCAAGGAAAGCTTATCTCTAATTCGCCGTTCGGTGTCGGCATAAAACAGGAGGTCTCGCCATTGTGCAAGAAGTACAAACGCACACATGAATGGTTGTGAGAAAGCTTGGCCCTGGGTGTTGCCCTGTTGTCCAAAAAATTCGTATTTTTTTTGTACAACCAGGTATACACCTACTCCAGCCCTGTTGTGATGGGCCGCAACACCGAGAAGAAGACGCTAACACAACCCCCCAAGAGAAAGTAATTTCAGCTACTGGCCAAGATATTCTAAATTGTCTTTGAGGATCCAAACCCAAATGGCACACATATATCCTCTGCTTTCACTTTCTAGTAACATAGGCCATTGAGCAATGAATAAGGTTTCCCAGGACTTTTCTATTCAGTCCGAGTAAATTTTTGTCATTCCCGTGTGTTATTGCCTGTTCTGTTAAAGGACCTTGCCTATAGCTTAAATATATATAAAGGTCACACCACAATCATTTCCTGGCCACCAAAAAACCATCAAACAGATGATATCAAATGACATTAGCTTTACGTTTGACGTTTAGATATGACATTTATGTTAATTATTTCCCCGCATTTATGTTCGTTTTTAAGAATTTCGTTCGTTAAAACTACCGAATTCGAAAGAAAAATTATCATGACATTTTTCTGTCAAATAATGTACAAAGAATTGACGTTTATTTGTAAAATTAAGGCGTTCAATACGGATGTCATTTTTCATACATTTGCAAGTGAAACACAAAAGTCCTTATAAACATTAAATCAGAACACAATATTTTTTTTTGTTTTTCAAATGGACTTTACCACATGATAGCTGCTCAAGGAATTGTTGGTATCTGTCAAAACAAAACTTATCATGCTGGTACTTCTGGCAATTGTTTAATCTATTACTCTTGCGATTTCAACAGGAAGTACTTCAAAATTACAACAGATGCGTCAGCATAAATTGCTGTTTCCTTGACATTTAACTGACAAATAAAACTCTTAAAATACCGTAAGTGTTCATCATCATCATCTAGCCAAAATTTATACTAATGACTTATCTGTCAGTGGACAAGTGCTTGACAGCAAAAAAAAAAAAAAACAAAACAAAGTAAAATCTTACATGAAACAAAATAAACACAAAGCAATCAGATGCGTTTTAGAACTTGGTTGGTGTTTCACAGATGTCATAACGACCGCATGACAGGAGGGACAAGTGACCCTAGATGGCGAATTTCCAATTGGTGTGATCGTAGGGCTGCCAACTGATTGTGTTATGATACAAGTTCCTAGAGCAGGTGGTGGTCGCGGCTTTTGGTAGGGAACACCAGCGCTATTAGGGTGATAGAATTGACCGGGAAACTGTTGGCTCTGGCCAGGTGATTGTCCGTATGCCGGTGGTTGTGACATTTTTTTTTTTACAAGAAAATTGGAATAAAATAACGAGAACGCACTAAAAACAAGCGATCACTTAAGGAAATAAATGTTAACTGATGAGCTTTTAATTTGACAGAAAAAAATGTTGACTCGGATTTTACTAATCAGTCGATTTTCTTCAAAAGTTCCAATTCATTCAAATTATCAGTAAATGTCAATAAATTATCGTTATCGTTATGTTCTGGTGAAAAGCTTTCGTTTATCTGTGAAGTAATTTAGCCTACCTCGACGTAGGCAGGCGGCTTTCGTACTTTTAATATACCCCCCTGCTCAAAAAAAAGAAGAGGATTTACAAGTTTTTATTTGTAAAATTTTCACTAAAATATTCCAATTCTTACACCTGAATGATGCTTTTAACTCGGATCATGAGGTTATAAATGTAGTAGAGTATCAGACTTTGATAACTCGACTGCCATTGCAATTTGACAAACATCCAAAAGTGTAAAACTGTCATTTCGTGAGCAGCTTCTCAAATTTGAATTTCAGAATCGTCCTTGAACTGGAGGTCCCATTCATTGTACTTAGCGTGGGGTCCCTGGTTTTCATCAACTCTTGCGATAGTTTGGCAAATATCCAAGAGTACAGAACTGTCATGTGAAGAATTTCAAATTTGAAATTCGGAGTTAGTATAAAACTCGAGGGCCTCATCATTGTGCCACAAATATAGCTTCACAAATGAATGGAGAACTATTAAGCTTGGGGACCTGTATTGGCCATTAATTTCAGGACAGGATTATAGATGTTCGAAATGTCAAAAATATAAAGAACGAAGAATTTTTATCATTTTTCTTTCAGAGACATCTTTTGACCAAAAATGAAACTAATTGAAAGAATTTTATTGCCATATGACAATGACAAGGGATGGGATTTGGTAACGTCCATTTCTGTATTGGCAATCGCCTGGTCAATGGTGGTTCATTGTTTAAGCACCACATCAGCAAGGATTTCATCTGATAGGAGCTGTCATTTTGACAGAACGCGACAAACTTCTCTTGCTAATAAAAAACGCAAATAATGAGGTACAATATTGACAAACTGCGACAATGGGTGTCATCGATTGAGGAAGCAGTTCAACTTGAGAAGCAGTTCTCAGAACAGTAGACAATCTCTCCAGATCTAGGATGAATTTCGAGCACAAACTGTTTTTACGGCAAGGCGGAGGCAGCGTTGTTACTCATTGTGAAAAGTAGTTCCAAGCGACTCGAACAGATGAGGATCCAGTCAATCGATCAGGAATCCGTTAAAATGATCATTTTGTGGTCACATACTTGAATAAGAACTAGCAAACAACAAATCCGACATGAACCTGTCAGTATTGTAGAGATTGCAACGGCAATGAAATCGTTTGAAGTTAACGGTTTGGGATTTGTAAGCGATAAAAAGCGAGTACCAATAAAGGTCGATCTGTAGTAGTCGAGAGCAATCGGAAGCTAAAATAAAAATTCTACGTCAAGTTTGCTTCACTGCTGTCAATTGCTCAAGTTGTCCATAACAGAACATCGTGAACGGTAGTGATTGTCCGGTCCGTAAAAAGATGTACGAAGAAACAATTTAATTTTGATGTTTTCTTCACACAGAATTTCAGCTGGTGAGAAAATGAAAACTGCCAAAGGGTGACAACCCAGAACTTTGACAGAATCCTACAAAATGTGTATGTTTTTGAAATTAATCTTAGTATGAAATATATTTGTCAAAATAATCTTCAAAGATTTTATAATACTTTTTCGCTTTTCTTTGCGAAACCGTATGCTTACTTTTTGAAATTGAAATTGAGTTCTCTCTCGATTATGGAAATTTGACAGTTCTCAATTATCTTCACATAAATTAAGATACAAGTACGGACCAAAAGTCTGACATTTTACTTTAGATCGGTACTTCCATAATTTTGTACAAAAGTTATGTATTCGCATTTTCGTAAGTTAGAAAAAGTGAACGAAAACTGAACGAATCAACGCAAATATCTTTTATGGTCGCACGATACAAATTGCTTGTGTTTGCATAGTTACGAAAGTGATCGTAGGCAACCATTTTATAGTAATGATGGTCCTTTGGCAAAATTTTGTACAAAAGAGCGAATGAATTCACATTTCCGTCAATTAGAAAAAATGAACGAGAACTGAACGAATCGACGCGAATAGCTATTATGGTCGCACGATACATATTGCATGTGTTTGCGAAAGTGATCGTAGGCAACCATTTTACAGTAATGATGGTCCTTTGTCAACATTTTGTACAAAAGAGCGAATGAATTCACATTTTCGTAAGTTTGAAAAAGTGAACGAAAACTGAACGAATCGACGCGTATAGCTATTATGGTCGCACGATACATATTGCATGTGTTTGCGAAAGTGATCGTAGGCAACCATTTTATAGTAATGATGGTCTTTTGCCAAAATTTTGTAGAAAAGAGCGAATGAATTCTCATTTTCGAAGTAAGAAAAAGTAAAAGTGATCCTCTATAGCCTTTGTACACCTTTGTAGGGTTCTAACACTGCGACGATATTTGAAGAAAGAGTAATAGAGAGATACGAATGATGTTGTAGTGGAGACTTACACCATGGGTGGTTTTCCAAACTAATTCAGGGAGTCACTATGTTTTATCAGTTTGGTTCGAATTCGCAGAATCTTTAAGGAAAATTGGTGTTACTTATGGCATTCAGTAAGTCGGATGTGAAAAAAATCTAAAAACTGAAGCACGTATTTAGGTCGCATAGGTCGGGTGATTTGAATCTGTCAGAAGCTTTTGAGATTTGTGGCAAAGTACCTGAGGGCTTCGTTTTGTTGAAGACGTTACGTGCATTGTACTATAATCACACGAAAGCTATAAAACTTAGGAAGCAAATGCAAAGAGATGATCTAGCCATATGAAATGGAGAGTTCCATATGCATCCAAGCAAGGACTAAATAGACATCTTTATTTGACGATGGCCCGTTAAAGTTGTTAGGCTATGGAGACGGTGATGATTCAACGATGAACTGTGATATTCAGCCAGATTACGGGACGGACACGGAGAAAGGCTCCCTTCAAGGTGCGCGCAAAAGTAGAAGGCAATCTCAACCTGCTTGAAGTGCTCAATTGGAGGCAGTGAACTGTTCATTTAAGGGACATGTGGGTTGCGACCCAGGTTCATTCGAGACTGTAGCGGAGCTTAATTGGGTGAGCATATGGAGAAGAAAATTCAATTGGATCGTTCATGCGAAGACATCCGCCCTTGCAGCCTGCTCTAGCGCTCTAAAATCATGGTTCAAGGAGAAGGAATCAATAGCATTAGGCTAGAGATGACATGGGAACACAGAATCTACATATGAAATAAAACACAGAAGAAGCTTAGAATGTACTTAGGCTTTATTGAACTTTGTGAAAATGTTTGCTTCTCTGAGTTATAAACTTTGTAAGCGAGATCCCATATTCCCTGATACTTAAAAGACATATTGAATAAATATGGAACTAGTTGGCAAATCCTGTTTATAGCGAGGATTAAAAAAAAAAATAATTATAGTGGCTTAATGCTCAGTGAGTCGATGTTTAGTGGGATGAACCGCCTTTCAGAATGTGTGATTTCTATTCCCAGTCATAGGATACCAACAAAATCTTACCCTCTCGCCGTTATCTAACAAATCATTCGTCTAGTAACTCAACTAACGCTATCTTACAAAAAGACGTACATGATTGGTTTTAAGAAAAATCTGGGCCATGCAAAAATACCCTCTTACACAGTCTGATCCAGCGTCTTAAAAATATGGCTAAAGCTAGCAAGTGAATCAATTGCATAAGGCTTAAGAAAGACCGGGGGTCCTAACCAGCGTCCTGCGCCGAAAAGGAACGACAAGGAAACTAGTTGACATTTTCTGTTCAGTAGCAAGGATTTAGTAAAAATCGTGGGTCCCGTTTGTAATAACGGGCTATGGAGACGAACATTCAACCAAGAACTATACGAGCTATACAGCGACATGCCCCTGGTCAGAAAAATCCACATTGGACGTTTTAAATTGCTAGGACTTGCAAAAAGAATGGACACCATTACTCCGGCTCGCATAGTCTTCGATTCCAACCAGACGTCGGACGCAGTAGGGGGAGACCTTGCCTTAGGTGGCGCGCACAAGTAGAAACCGACATCAACCATCTTGGAGTGCGCAACTGCAGGCAGTTAGCTAAGGACCGGGCTAAATGGAGAGGCATGTTGGTTGAGGCCCAGGTTCATTCCGGACTGTAGCGCCACTGAAGTAAGTAAGTAAACAAGGATTTGGGTGCCTTAATGCTAAAAATTTGTTATAAAAATGTTGTGGTTTGCTATTTAACCAAATGACAAATTTCATTAAATTGTCTGAGCATTTAAGAGACATCTACTGAATAATGATGGAACTAATTGTTCAGTCAATCTGTTTTGTAGCCAAAACGCAATCCAAGTATTTAAATAAATTGGTAAAATTTTCTAATTCAACGCATTCAATATTTCTAGAGGTAAATTTTTTTTAATCGCCTATTCTTACAGAGACATCTATAGAACTTGAAGGGAACTTTTTGACAGTTCTTTACAAACCAAAGATTCAAACTCAATGATTATATCTTCTACACAATTTCTACATCTTCTACAAATTTCTAGTCAGTCGATGTTTAAGGGTTTAACTCCTTACAAGTTAACATCTACTTTAAATTAAAAGCTAGCTTTAACTTATTTTCATCAATAGACACTTTTTATGGTGGGCGCTAATTAGTGTATACTTACGAACGTACCTCTAGGAACTCTAAGTCAAAATCATTTAAAAAGTGACATTTATGACAATCAAACGAACCCAATTTCAGTGAACACTCTCAAACACACTTAAAAGTGACAGTGAAAAATATTTCAGCTGTTTGTGGCTTTGCCTGATTTGAAAATGACAGCTGACGTTACGCTAACTCTGCATTAAACATTTAAAGTGAGGTTTCGCTTACTTTAGCTTTAATGCAGAGTGATAACGCTAAAGTAGACTTTTTGACGTTTGATAAATATTTATTTTGAAACGTTAATCAGTGATGCCAAATCGTTTAACCAAAGTCATAAACAAAACATTTATATCACCTAGATTTTACTTAAAATTAAGAGAGATAACAATAAATTTAAAAAGGAGATAAGCAATATCTTGATAATTAGTGATTGATTAATTGATTGAAATCTTTAAAAAAAAACGCCAAACACAACAGCAGCTATCAATAATAAAAAGCGTCGTTGTTGTGACCTCATGATTATGTTTAGTTTGAAATCGTGGCAGAATATCTTTCGATAACTTTTGATATCTTGATAATATATCATGAATAAGTGACTCATATATATGACTCACACCTATGTTATTAAAATTTATAATGCAAGTGGGTAATATTCTACTTCCGGTGGCTTTTTATTGACTTTTTCTAGTTCGCGATTGTGAATTACCTGAATCGTTTCTATATTTCGGACGATAAGTACGAATGAGTGTTTGATTATTGCGTGTTGACAGGTATTGGGTATTGTAGAACGAGGATAGACTCTGATTGGCTTTGACTTGACAATGCACAGTGGTTGTAAATATGATAAAATGCTTATTTTGAACCTCCAAGTGGTAACCATCGGGTACTGGACTCATCCAACCGAATTTGACTTGATTAACGATAAGCGCGAGTGTTGATAACACGACGAAAAACAGCAGCACTATAAACAGTCAGGTCAGAATGACACGGAATGAATACAGCTGTCGCAGGCAAACATAGACAGAAGTTACTTTCCTGGCTGCAGCCAATGTAAGAATGCGGATAGTCACCATTCCACAACAATCCAGAAATATTGTGAAAAAATTTAATGTCGAAGGACTGCAATCGCAAGAGACTTTCGCGCAACGAGTATCCCTTAACCTCTTGTTTAATACCTTACCACCATCATGGAATATCGAAGAACAATGGCAACGATGCCAACAAGCCACTAGATCAGCCGCAACGGATGTGCTAGTGTCCTCTTTCCCACCAGAAAGAAATCCTTGATTTAATGAGGATTGGCGACAGGGGCTCGCAGCCAAGAACGAGGCCTACAAGGCTTAGCTGCAGGTGAAGACTAGAGCTGCCATTGAACTATATCGGCAGAGAAGAAGGAAAGAACACAGGCTTTTCAGAAAAAAGAAAAAGAGCAAGAAAAGCTCGCAATCGAGGATATCGACGGCTGCCACTCCAAAAACGATGTTCGCAAGTTTTACCAAAGTGTAAAACGTCAAAGCCAAGGACACAAGGCGCGAACAGAACCCTGTCGAGATGAATAAGGAAATATCGTAGTTGAGACATAGTCGGTGCTGAGGATATGGAAGAACCGCGTCTGCAGACTGTTAAACGGCGATGACGAACAACATTTCGCTGTCAGGCAGGACGAATCATTTAATATTGGCAACGACAGAGAAAACTGCCAACCACCCGACCTGAGTGAAGTGAGGATAGCAATATCTTATTTGAAAGTTCAATATGGCTGCTGTAAATGACGGACTTTCCGCTGAGCTTTATAAAGAAAGTATGCCTGAAGAATAGAACCTCAGCATCGTTTGCCCGATCCACACAAAAGGAGACCCTCTGAACTGCTCCAAGTACAGAGGCATTAGTCTCCTCAACATTGCCTACAAGATCCTATCTGCCGTAATATGTGAACGCCTGAATCCGTTTACCAACAGCCTGATCGGCGCTCATCAGTGTGGTTTTAGACCATGAAAATCCACAACCGATCAAATTTTCACACTTCGTCAGATCTTGGAAAAAAACCCAAGAAGTCCAAATCGATACCCACCACCACTTCATCGATTTCAAAGCCGCATACGACAGTATTTATAGAGACGAACTGTACAGAGCCATGTCTAGTATTGGTATACCGCCCAAACTCGTCCGTTTGTGTAGAATGACGATGGAGAATTCTCGCTGGGTCGGAAACATCAGGGTCGGAAACGACCTCACCAACGCATTCGATACCAAAAAAGGATTTTGGCATAGCGATGCGCATTGCGCTGTCATGGGACTTCTTCAATTTGATTCTTGAGAGGATTGTGCAAAGCTCCCGAGCCAACACTGGAGGCACAATTTTCCTAAAATCCGTGCAACTACTAGCATGAGTCGACGATATTGACATCATTGGTAGGAACCAACGTGATGTCATAGACACGTTTGCTAGTATAAAGAAGGAAGCGGAAAAAATGGGTTCAGCAGTAAATGAGGGCAAGACTTAGTATACGCTGTAAACACGAAAGGACACACAAAATCGATGAATTGGACAGAAGGCACCATTGACTGATATAACTTTGAGGTAGTACGGGACTTTGTCTACCTCGGCTCCGATATAAATTCTGACAACAACTTCTCTTCAGATACTAAACGAAGAATTACTCTTGCCAACCGCTGTTTCTTCGGACTAAGAAGGAAACTCATTAGTGAAGCCCTCACTCGAACTACTAAGGAGATCTTATATAAGACCTTGATCATCCCAGTCCTGCTCTATGGTGGTGAAGCATGGACCGTCTCAAAGTGGATGAAGATATCCTTGATCGATGCGTTGACGGACTATGGAGATGAAGTTTCAACCATGAACTATACGAGCCGCACAGCGACTAGCCCCTGGTCAAAACTCCGAATTGGACGTTTAAGGTGGCTAGAACATGTAGAACGAATGGTCACCAATACTCCGGTTCGCAGAGTCATCGTTTTCCAGCCGGTCGTCGGACGCAGTAAAGGAAGACCTCGCCTTAAGTGGCGTGCATAAGTAGAAACAGACCTCAATCAACTTGAAGTTCTCAACTGAAGCCAGTTAGCCTAGAACCAAGCTAATTTGACGGCCAATTGATTGAATACCAGGTTCATTACGGACTGTAGCTCCACCTAAGTAAGGAAGTATGGAATTTTTTTCTGCACATTCTCTTGGATGAATTTAGGATTACAAGAATGAGGAATAAAAATAAAGCGTTTCATGTCATTCCTGCCTCTTAAATTTTCTGATGTGCATGAATGCATTATGCATGCTTCGGATTCACTGCAGGTGCAGAGTACTCTCTCATGCTTACGCTCTCGCTCTCTTTTGTAGAATCAATAGTTTGAGCTTGTTGTTTACCTGCCGTTGTCCCACCACACTGGCTTTCCGTAACCCTTGACTTTTGGTGTCGAAATTTCGTTTCATGTTTGTTTAGATTTACCTCGAAAGAAGAATGAATGAAGTTTCGACTCAACAGTTCACAGGTTATAGGTATCTCCATATTATTTATTAATTTGATTCAGAAAGCAGTTTTTCTTTTCAAAGCACGTTACTGTTATATTAGCAATGACATCACTATTAGTTCAAGCTACGAAAATTTTCAAGACTGAAAGACGAACCGTCATTATATCAAAATGTCATCATTAATCAAAGCAGCGAGCCTGATCAAAGTGTCATTTAACAAATATTGTGTGCCATACCAATGATAAGTCATACAGATTACGCACTGCATACAAAAAAATTGTTCTATGGTGCGTCGAACTGGCACAGCAATATGTTTGCAATTCGTTTCTCATGAGTACACGTGCACACCGCCCGCCCGTAACATGAAGCTGCTGAGCAAAAGTTTCTGTTTATTGTTATCAATGCGTCATCTGTATGACTTTATAATCTTTGGCCATACAACCGTTTTTATTAAACACTCGAATCTCGAATATTCCGCCCTTAAACAACTTTTCCATTATAAAACTTTTTTTTTCAAAAATCCTTGCAAAAAAACAAAACCAAAAGTACTGACTTTTAAAGTGTCAGTCAAAAATGTTTAAAGAGAAACACTTCACATCACTTCAGCTAAGCCATGGTAAGAACGGAAATAATCTCTGTCTCCATGCTCACTTTATAAACTTTTCCTCCAAGGAGTAAACAATTTCAGGAATTACTTACAAACAGCAACAGAGTAAGCATGCAGCAAGATGCGTTTTGGAAGTTGCGTTCATTTTCATCTTTGTTGAGATACTAGCTTGACAAGATGGACAGGTCATACGAACTGGATTTGGACCAACTTGAGGAGTAGACAGCATAGCTTGTGGTGTAGTAACGTATATAGTGTTGGCAGGCATTGTAGAATGTCCTGGTCCAGATGGTGCAGTAGCAATGACAGAGTGTGGTTGATCCGTTGCAACTTCGTAATTAGGGGGTAAATTTGAATATGGCGGCTTGGACATCGCTTTTGTGGTGAACTTTACAAACCTTTCGCACTGAATTACTAAAACTTACTGACTGCCGGACGTGAATATGTGATGTGTAAAGTTTCTCCCAGCATTCAAATCGGGTAACCTTATCGCTTTGTTTGGTGTGTTTTTTTTTTTTTTTGCAAACCCCTTTCGATTAGGGTATGTTCGGAATGTGCAGAGATTCGTAACTTAAATAATTCTGTTACGAATTTTATCACCAGTGCTTATTACAAATGGAAGTTACAGATGTTGTGGTATGCGGAGGTCATACCGCCATTGCGGAAGATGGTCGCCTGGAGACTTTTCCTTGTTTGAATTCAGAGCATGAATCAGGAATTCTGAATATTCTTCAGAATTCTTGGAAATCAAAAGCTTCGTGATTTATTCCATACAATAAGTGATTGCCGGTGAACGGCGATCTTATGATGGAGGGATCGGAATTCATAGTCCTTAAATTGGCCAATGAGAAGAGTTTAATTCTATTCTTCAGCCTTCAGGTTCGAGGCGACAAGAAGAAACGTTACTCCGGCTTGGAGATCAAGTTATTGTTGATTCCAAAGCGGTTGGACTGAATAACTGACAGCCACGTGCCTTGTTTTGCTTTGTCAGCATAAAATTTAAGTTCGGCGACACACAGACGGACGGACGAAACGACAGACAGATTCTGATTCGATTCTGGGTCGATTTATAATACTAAAAGGTATATCAAGCTAAATTATAAGTAGTGGGCTGGTTTTCCAGGTTAAGATGTTTACCTCGTGCTAACTACTCACTCATGACGCAGGTATTGTTAGGAAGCAACAAAGAGTCTTGGGAACAACTGATTTTGACATTGACGATCATGATATAATAGAATCCTAACCAGAAAGAACGAAACATGGAAGACATTACTGCCATACAGGATATACAGTGCGATGGACCGGGCAAGACGATGAAAAACTGTGAGATCTACCATGGTCTGTGCTAAAGTGAGGAGGAGCACCAATTTGGATGTCGATTTGGTAGAATCGATAGGCTATATCAAGAAGTCTTATGCTTTGAAGACATTAGCAATAGTCTGCATCAAAGCCAAAGTCGAATTGTAGGCAATGGGGTTGTACGAAACCGTGAGTTTTCACTTAGATAGACATGCGGTGGTTAGTGCGATGAACTGAACTGAACCGTAGTAACACCTAAACGATTTTTCACTTGCCCACCTCTTGCGATGATCTGACAATTCGTCCGAGTAGTATCAATTGCCAAGAAAAGCTAATCACAAATTCGACGTTTGGAGTCGGCCATCGTGCAAGAAGACATGAATGGTTGTAGAGTCTTAATACCTTCGTAAAGTCTTGACGGCAGCATGGGGAAGGCATGTAGTCAAACTAATAAACATATTCTGCCCTAGCAAGGTATCCGCTGAAGTGGACAATTTTCCGCAAAGCATACTTCGTTGGAGGTTCAAATTCCATTCGAGGTATAGCTCATCGGAGAAAACATCACTTCACTACGATTCGTAAATAAATTGCGTGAAGAATTTGTGACAAAGGAAATCAGAAAAAGAATTGCATTTAGCTGTCAAAAATTGCACGAAAAAAGCACTTGAACGCACTGCAACGAAATTCGCCAGCATGCGTTACGAGATGTCGGAGAAATATTACGAACGGCTTTTCGGAAGAATACCTCGATGCTAAAATCCTCCGAATTGTACAAAATCCGAGAATATTCCGCTCCGACTGATACCCCGCTAGGGCTGATTTTAATTCGAGGCGGCAGCGGATGAACGAGGGCTCAGTGGCGCGGTGGTTAGTGCGAGGAACTGCCGCGCAGAAGGTCTGGGTTCGATTCCCAGCCGTAGCAACACCTTAGTGATTTTTCACTTGCCCTCCTCTCGTGATGATCTGACAAATCGTCCGAGTAGCATCAATTGTCATGAAAAGTTTATCTCAACTTAGCCGTTCGGATTCGGCATAAAACAGGAGGTTCCGCCATCGTGCTAAGAAGTACACACGCACACATGAATGTTTGTGAGAAAAAAGCTAGGCCCTGGGTACTAACGAGCCCTTGCTCCGTAAATTCATTCATTTCGGCAGCGGATGAACTCCCAAGATAAAGTCAGCGGTGACGTCAACATTCCCAGTTTTCCAAACATGGAAAAAAACTTTGTGTTACGAAGCAACCAATAGCCTCGGAGAGGACTGATTTTATTGTTGACGACGATTCTAAACGAAAAAAGGACAACGACGTTCGTATCTGCACCCGGAATGTGAGAACAATATACAGGAGAGGTGTAAGCTACTAACAAGCGGAAGCCCTAACTTTCTACAAATCAGATATTACGGGATGGATCGGGCAAAAAGAGGATGAAAAACTGTGACATCTACTACGGACTGTGTTATAGTGAGCAGAAACAGCGACTATTCGGATGCGGATTCGTTATAAGTGCAAGACTAAGGCAAGAAGTCTTATGTTTCCAAGACATAGGCGAACGCATTGTAACAATCCGCATCAAGGCTCACGCCCGACCGAGGAAAAAAAAAGATAAAGATGGGTTCTACGAGCTTCTTGATAAATCCTGTTGTGCTGGGGGATTTTAACGCAAAGGTAAGAACAGAAGACATCTTTATCAGTCTTGTTGCAAAACACATCCTACACGACAGTACGTCTGGCAACACTTAGGCTCCAGATCAACGAACGGCCAAAGAAATTGACCTCATTGCGATAGAAAAGAGTCACACATCCATTTTTTTGGATGCCCAAAAATAGCAGGGAGCTAGCATCGAGTCGCACTTGTATATTGTTGCATTCGGATATTGAAGGCGGATATCAATCAACTACGACAAAAAATCAAGACATACTGTTGAAAAATTAGTTTAACAAGGCCTGTATTGGCAAAAACCATCAAGACCTTCGAGCAACGAGTAACACTTAACCCCTCGTTTGATATCATACCATCAGCATGGAACACCGAGCAAAAATGGCAACGACGCCAATAAGCCATTATATCAGCCGCAACTGATGTGCTAGGTTTATCTCGCCCACCAGCAAGAAACCGATGGTTTGATGAGGAATGTCGACAGATGCTCGTAGCCAAGAACAAGACTAGCTAAGCACCAATGAGGACGAGAGCTGCCATTAAGCTCCACAGGCAGAGAAGAAGGGAAGAACACCGGCCATTCAGAAAGAAGAACAAAGGTCAAGAAAAACGCGCGATCGAGGATAAATAGAGGTGCCATTCCAGGAACGATGTTCTCAAATTTTACCAAAGTGTAAAACTTTAAAGCCATGGATACTAGACTCGTACAGAATCCTTTCGAGATGAACAGGGAAACATCGTGGTTGAGACACAGGCGATTCTGGGGATATGGTAGAACCACTTCTGCAGACTGTTAAACGGCGATGACGAACAACATTCCGCTGTCAGGCAGAACGAACCATTCAACGTTGTCAACGACAGCGAGAACTGCCAACCACCCGGCCTGAGTGAAGTGAGGATAGCAATATCTAAACTCAAGCTAAATAAGGCTGCCGGAAATGACGGCGGAGATGATTTGATAAGCAACATCCACCAATTCATAAGCCGAATATGGTCGAATGAAAGTATGGCTGAAGAATGGAACCTCAGCATCGTTTGCCCCATCCACGAAAAAAGGAGACCCTCTGATCTGCGCCAACTACAGAATCATAAGTCTCCTCAACATCGCGTTGATGGATATCTGCCGTAATATGTGAACGCCTGAAATCGTTTACCAACAATCTGATCGGACTTATCAGTGAGCTTTTAGGCCAGAAAAAGTCCACAACCGATCGAATTTTTACACACCGGCAAATCCTGGAAAAAAACCAAGAAGTCCAAATCGATACCCACCACCTATGTTCATAGATTTCAAAGCCGCATACGAGAGCATTTATAAAGACGTCTGATCGAAAAAAGTGCACCCTCTGAACTGCACCAGCTCAGAAGCCTGAATCTCCTCAACATCGCCTACAAGATCCTATCTGCCGTAATATGTGAACGCCTGAAACCGTTTACCAATAATCTGATCGGCGCTTATCAGTGTGGTTTTATACCAGGAAAATCCACAACCGATCAAATTTTCACACTCCGGCAGATCCTGGAAAAAACCAAAGAAATACAAATCGATACCCACCACCTATTCAACGATTTCAAAGCCGCATACGACAGCATTTATAGAGACGAACTGTACAGAGCCGTGTCTAGTTTTGTTATACCGCTAGAACTCATCCGGTTTTGTAGGATGACGATAGAGTATTCTCGCTACTCCATCAGGGTCGGAAACGACCTCACCAATGCATTCGATACCAAAAAAGGATTTAGGCAAGGCGATGCGCTGTCATGCGACTTCTTCAATTTGATTCTTAAGAGGATTGTGCAAAACTCCCGAGCCAATACCAGAGGCACAATTTTGCTAAAATCGGTGCAACTACTAGCATACGCCGACGATATTGCCATTATTGGTTGGACTCAACGTGATGTCAGAACCACGTTTGCTAGTATTGATAACAAAGCGGAAAAAATGGGTTTAGCCTAGAATGACAGCAAGACAAAGTATATGCTCCCAACACCAAAGGACACACAACATCGACGAATTGGACAGAACGTCATCAGACACTTATAACTTTAAGATAGTACTGGACTTTGTCTAACTCTGACATCAACACTACGTCAGATATCAAACGAAGATTTACTCTTGCCAACCGCTGTTTCTTCGGGCTAAGAAGGCAATTCTGATGAAAAGCCCTCACTCGAACTACTAAAGAGATCCTTGCCCTAACCATCGCGCGCTAAGTTTATGGGATTATTTACTGCAGAATTACTGCTCTAAAGCATGGACCGTATCATGAATGAATGAAGAGATCCTTGGGCTCCAAAATTTACTCAAATGATGTATAGACGAAATTTTCATGATGTTATTCCCATAAATATTTTCATCGAGAGTTTTTTTCAAACTTACTTAAAATTTTACCGAATTTTTTTTTTACAAAAAAAATGCCGTTTAAAAGTGGGTGTGGCATAAAAATTAGTGTTGGCGAAATATGGACATTCAGAATGTCTAAATATCTTGATCAGTTACTCTTCCGAAATTCCTTAGGGTTTAGTAAAAAACAACGTTTTTCTGATAAAAGTGGGCGTGATAGTGGGCGAACTTTGAAGAAAAATAGAGCTTATGCCTTTCTCATTGTATTTCTAGATAGTCAAGAGGAAAAACCATGTAAATTGGATGGAAAATTACGTGATTAATATGTAAACTTATAGAATGTCCAGTTAGTTTTATATAACTTAATATATAGATAAGAATTTTTGGAAAATATATAATATGGATTAACAAAAATTGTCAAATTGTTACTAAATTTGTCAAGGAAAAACTGGTTACAGTTTTTTTTTTTAGCATTTTTTTACATTTTTTGTTAGCAGGCTTAGCAGTTTTTCGTCCTAGCTTTAGCAGGTTTGAGAAAAACCAGTCTGGTAACGCTGACATTCTCCCGCCATTCAAAATGCAAACTCAAGCCCAAAGCATGAACAAACATCAATTTCGTGATGTCGATAGTTAAGGATATTTTCGGTCCCTAACTTTGCTTGTTCTCTAATTATGCGGAACATACAAGTTTCAAAAAAAAAACCGTCTAGCTCATGAAAAGATATCTGAGGACCCATATTGTGAGTATCTACATCTATTGTGATCAGTGAAGGTAGATTTTAAGCCTTGGGTAGGCTGTGTCAAGAATATTACTCAAACGAGGGCCACCGAGAAAAAAAGACTTTAAGCGCCATAATTAGGTGATTTGTCGAGGTGATGGTCGACGAAAGGTTGACCTTATACAGAACAATGTGAGGGTATAGTTTTTTTTTTTTATAATTTACACGTACTCAAGGGGTTATGAATACCCTTTATATGTTACCATAGTACGAGCGTTAGAGAAGGGGAAGAAAGAGAGGACAGGAAAGATTTTGGATGTAGTGGAGACTTAAACTCCATGGGTGGTGTCCGAACTAGCTTCGGGGAGTCACTTTTTCTTGTGTTCGTTAAATTTGAAGAAATTCAAGATGGTGTGCATACTTTTAGGTATTACACCGACCTTTTTATTTCTTTTAAATAAAAGTGAAATGGATTTTGGTTGGGATTGAACGCGCAAACCTTCCACTCAACAGACGAACACATTACCACTACACCGCAGCCACCCTAATTATGGTTAGTTAGGGTTGGCAGCTGGGTGCATTGGATACAATTATTATGTAGATAGGTACATAGGATTTTATGCTCATGAAGATTTCATTAACATATAGTGCATCACCTTTAGAATGTGAACAGATATTCACCGAATTCGAATGAAATCAGTTGATGGGTGAACGCCCCCTGTACTTCAACAACAAACTAAAGAAACGCCTTTTCTGAAGACCTCACGATTGAAAGAAAAAGGGTTTGAAAATCTTCAAAAGTCATTGAACTGATTGTAGGAATCTAGGTAAAGGTCATATCTACGAAATATTTCGAAGAATGCCAAAGTTACCGCGAAATCAATGCGGACTTCATTGATAAAACCGGGGGACTTTTTGACCAAAGTGTGTTTCTGTTCCATTTCGTCGAAAATGATTACAGCATTCCCAAATACAGGTCCAAAAATAGTTTCGTTTTATTCGTAATGGTTTATTGTTGTTGATAAAAAAATTCAGAAGTTAAGATAAAAACGAGAACTGATAAGAAAATCTCATTACGTTAAATACTGCCTTCCCACATGAATGTGTTCAATCCAACTTGTGGTTAAAAAAAAATCGCGATAAATCGAAACACCATCAACAATTATAGATCGAGTATCTATGAGACTAATACTTACATGAACAAGCACAAGCAAAGTGCCATTAGATGCGTTTTAGTTGTGGCTTCATGCTTCATGCTAGTCAATACCTCAGCATGACAACTGGGACAAATAACACGCACGGGACTTGGTCCAACCTGTGGAGGTGAAACCGAGGCTGGTACGGTAACCACAATCCCATGTGATGGTGGTCCATGCGGCATACCTGGTTCGTATGTCTGGGCTGGAGTAAAACCAGGCGGTGGATACGAATATGGAGGCGGATTTGACATCGTTTTTTTGGGTTAATTTATCAAATGGAACTTAATTTACCGAGCAAAGATTTTCAACTGGAGTTCGTTTAAAGGTGCTGACTTTTGGTTATCTTGTTGTAGAGCTAATATGTTTGTGCGTGTGTTATCTTATCGCGGTTAGATTATAGGAATGTATTTTCTTTTGTTGAATCATACCGACATTGCAGTCTGAATCAGAGTTTTCAATTTGATTGTAGGGTTACCAGGTTTGTAGTCAGTAGGCGTTTTATCCAATCAAATCTAAATCAGTGCGAGAGGAATGGCATTCCATGGCATTGTTGTGCTCATAAGATTTTTGTATCTACCTACTAGATCTCCAATAACATCTCTTCAGAAATTAACCGAATAATTACTCTTGCCAGCCGCAGCTTCTTCAGGTTAGGAAGGCAAATTGGTAGTAAAGCCCTCACTCGAACAGTCCTGCTCTACGGCGCTAAAGCATGGACCGTCTCAAAAGCCGATGAAGAAATCCTTGGTCGATTCGAGAGGAAAATTCTTCGAAAAATCTTCGTTCCCATTTGCGTTGACGGGCTGTGGAGAAGAAGATTCAACCAAGAACTATACGAGCTGTACAGCGACATGCCTCTGGTCAAAAAACTCCACGTTGGACGTTTAAGATGGCTAGGACATGTATAACGAATGTACACCAATACTCCGGCTAGCAGAGTCTTCAATTCCCAGTCAGACGTCGGACGCAGTAGAAGAAGACCTCATCTTAAGTGTCGAGCATAAGTAGAAACCGACCTCAACCAACTTGGAGTGCGCAACTGGAGGCAGTTAGCTAGGGACCGGGCTAATTGGAGAAGCATGTTGGTTGAGGCCCAGGTTCATTCCGGAATGTACAAAAGTGGTGAATCGTATGTATACACAATCGGTAAAATTGTGCTGGAATTTGAAAAGAGTGGCAGCTTTACTGTTGTCGTAAGGCCTGTGAATGATTGAAACGCTCAATCGAAAATATTGGTACTGCAAGTGCAAGTCTTGCTGATGAATCGAATTTATCGGTCGCAGCAATTGGACGTGTCGTCGACCTCACTATGGCGTATTTTGCATTTGGAGTTGCATCTCCATACTTATAAATTTCGCAACAATTGATCCCCAATGCTGACCATTCCCAACGCCGCGCTGTAGATACACTTCTTGGGTGTTGGAATAACAGGAAATAAAAACCGATTTCTCGAAGAAGAAATTCTTCGGCAATGAGTCACATTTCTCACTCAGTCGGTACGTAAACAAGTGATCGATGTGGTGCCATTGCATCCAGGCAAAGTGAATGTTTTTTTGGTCGAAAGGTTTCATTGGTCCGTTTTTATTCGAAGATCGATTGAAGATCGATCATGATTTGAACATTATGTGGTTCCAACAGGACAGGGCAACAGGCCACGGCCAATTATGCCTTGATAACGTGAGAAGGACAAATCGTCCGAGTAGTATCAATTGTCATGAAAAGCTTATCTCAACTTAGCAGTTCGGATTCGGCATAAAACAGGAGGTCCCGCCATTGTACTAAGAAGTACACACGCACACATGAATGGTTGTGAGAAAAAAGCTAGGCACTGGGTACTAACGAGCCTGTTGCGCCATAAATTTTTTTTAAATTTATTTCTACCCAAATGAGTGTTTACGCGAATAACCTCCGAACCTTAGACGCAATGAAAACCAACAAGACCCACGGGGCTTATTTCTGTTTGGCTTGTGAAAAAAATGGGCGGCATCAACTGGGTCTACCCAGGGCGGCCCCAACCCACGCTTCGCCTCTGTCGAGACAGCGACTTTGAAAGACGTTGTGTTCCATATTTAATGGAAATGTTTGCTCCGATGAAAAAAAAGAATTAATTTTGTTATTTTGATAGCATTTTTAAAAACTAAACTTGAACTTGGCCCACCCGTTACACAAATACTGACAGCTAAGGTGAATGTATTGCATAATAATTTGCTAGATGGCACTCGGGGTGCTTAGAGGACTACCTTTTACAAACATAGGAGTGATGTCAATACAAGCAGAGAGAAGCGTTTTTGAAAAGTCAATTTAAATGAGTACTTCGCTTATATAAACATTGATTTTAAATTAAATGCGATTAAACAGCCTAAGCTCTCAAAAACACATTTACAAGTGTTTTTAAATTAATAGAATTCCAGACTTTAAGTCTATACCTAGAATATATTAACTATCCGCAGCCATCATTAGTTTCGTTTGAGTACCTCTATTTATCAGTTAAAGATTGACAACTATAGCGTTTTTCATTGGTAAATGATAAGATGGTTGGGTGTTGTAGAACGATGGTAGACTCTGATTGGCCTTAGCTTGGCAATGCCCAGTGGCTGTAACTCTGACTACACATCAAGTGTTTATTTTTTTACCTCCAAGTGGTAACCATCGGGTACTGGTCTCATCCAACCGGATTTGACTTGCTAAACGATAAGCGCGAGTGTTGATAACACGACGAAAAACAGCAACACTATCAACAGCCAGGGAATGAATAACCGGCCTGCTGTCCCAGACGAAGCAAGGCAAGCTGCTTCGACATATTCGGACAACTGGTTGTCTAGGAATTTCAAGGGTTAGTCAGGCTCCTTGAACAAGGATGGTGGCGGATGAACCGAAATGCCAACGGCTGCGCTCAATCCGTGGGGGATACTGATGGCACGAAACAATTTAATGTAGAATGACTGCAATCGCAAGAGACCGCCAAGACCTTCCAGCAACGCGTATCCCTAAACCTATCGATTAACACCATACCACCAGCATCGAATGTCGAAGAACAGTGGCAACGATGCCAACAAGCCATTAGATCAGCCGCAACTGATGTGCTAGGTTTCTCGCGCAAACCAGCAAGAAACCGATGGTTTGATGAGGAATGCCGACAGTTGCTCGCAGCCAAGAACGAGCCCTACAAGGCTAAGCTGCAGGTGAACACGAGAGCTGCTGAAGAAGAGAAGAACACCGGCTTTTCAGAAAGAAGCAAAAAGAGCAAAAAAATAGCGCGATCGAGGATATAGAGCGGTGCCACTCCAGGAACGAAGCTCGCAAGTCTTATCAAAGTGTAAAACGTCAAAGACAGGAATACAAGGCTCGAACGGAATCCTGTCGAGATGAACAATGAAATGTCGTAGTTGAGACAGTCGATGCAGAGGATTTGGAAGAACCACTTCTGGCGACTGTTAAACGGCGATGACGAACAACATTCCGCTGTCAGGCAGAACGAACCAATATTGGCAATGACAGCAAAAACCGCCCACCACCCAACCTGAGTGAAGTGAGGTTAGCAATATCTAAGCACAAGCTTAATAAAGCTTGAGTTTGGATATTCATCTCGGCGGAGATGAATTGGTAAGTAACATCCACCAACTCATAAACCCAATCTGGTCGGAAGAAAGTATGCCTGAAGAATGGAACCTAAGCATCGTTTTCCTGATCCACAAAAAAAGGAGACCCTCTAAACTGCGCCAACTACAGAGTCTCCTCTACATCGCCTACAAGATCCTATCTGCCTTAATATGTGAACGCCTGAAACCGTTTACAAACAACTTGATCGGTGTTCAGTGTGGTTTTAGGCCAGGAAAGCCCACAACCGATAAGATTTTCACACTTCTGCAAATCCTGGAACAAATTCCTAGAAGAACAAATCGATACCCATCACCTACTCATCGATTTCAGAGCCGCATATGGCAGCATTTCTAGAGACGAACTATACAGAGCCATGTCTAGGTTCGGTATACCGCCCAAACTCGTCCGTTTGTGTATGATGACGATGGAGAATTCTCGCTGCTCCATCAGGTCGGAAACGACCTCACCGACACATTCGACACCAAAAAAGGATTTAGGCAAGGCGATCTGTGACTTCTTCAATCTGGTTATTGATAGGATTGTGCAAAACTCATGAGCCAACGCCAGAGGCACAATTTTCCAAAAATCTGTAAAACTTTTGTTCAACATGTAAAATATTGGTAGGACCCATCGTGATATCATAGCCACGTTTGCTAGTATAGGGAGGGAAGCGGCAAAAATGGGTTTAGCAGAAAATTAGGGCAAAACGAAGTATGTATATGCTGTCAACACGAAAGGACACACAACATCGAGGAATCGGGCACAACGTCACCATTGACACATATAACTTTGAGGTAGAACGGGACTTTGTCTAGCTCGGCTCCGCTATTAACGCTGACAGCAACATCTCGTCAGAAATTAAACGAACAATTACTCTTGCCAACCGCTGTTTCTTTGGGCTAAGAAGGGAATTCAGTAGTAGAGCCCTCACTCGAACTACTAAGGACATCCTATATAAGGCCCTGATCATCCCAGTCCTGCTCTACGGCGCTGAAGCATGGACCGTCTCAAAAGCGGATGATGAAATCCTTGGTCGATTTGAGGGGAAAGTTCTTCGAAAAATCTTCGGTGCCGTTTGCGTTGACGGGCTATGGAGAAGAAAATTCAACGAAGAACTATCCGACCTGTACAGCGACATGCCCCTGGTCAAAAAACTTCGCATTGGACGTTTAAGATGGCTAGGACCTGTAGAACGAATGGACACCAATACTTCGGCTCGCAGAGTCTTCGATTCCCAGCCAGACGTCGGATGCAGTAGAGGAAGAAACCGACCTCAACCAACTTGGAGTGCGCAGTTAGCAGTTAGCTAAGGACTGGGCTAATTGAAGAGGCATTTTGATTGAGGCCTATATTTTATTTAAGTGGCGCTACAGACCGAAATAAACCTGGTCAAAGACTTGCGCATCTTCCCGTAGAAAGTCCAGTCTGTGCATCAGACCGCCAAACGCGTGTAACCTACGCCCGAGCCATCCTCAGTCTCGAGGACGATTTTTCGACCAAAATCATAATGAGCGATGAGGTTCATTTCCACCTCAGCGGGTACGTAACCAAGCAACACTATCCCTTCCGGGGCATCTAAAATCCACGAGTAATGCACGAGGAACCATAACACCGACTCAAAATTACTGCATGGTGCGCTGTTCACACTGGAGGAGTCATCGAGCCATTTTTTTCGAGAACGCCGCTGATCAAACGACAACAGTGGACGGTGCGCTCTATAGGGCCATGTTAACCGAGTTTTTTTCTGACGCAATTGGACGAATTAGAACTGGAGGACATGTGGTTCCAACTTGATGAAGTAACGGCACACACTACGCGAGCCACAACCGATATTCTGAAGGCGGCGTTCCCGGGTCGCCTAATATCTCGTTTTGGCGATTTGCACTGGCCCGCACGATCGCCCGATTTAACCGTTCCAGACTTTTTTGTGGGGTTTTTTTTGAAGTGTGAACAAGCCCGAGTACCTAGAAGCTCTCAAGGACAACATTCGACACGTGTGCGAGAATCTGTCGACCGAAGTTCTCGCCGAAGTGATGAAAAATGTCATAAAACGAGCCTGTATGGCAATCCATTGTGACGGCGCCCATTTGGCCGATATCATCTTCTCGACTTTACCAAATAAAATTCTAAAGGTTCAGATAAACATAACAAAAAAAACAGAATCGAAGTTTTTCATTTAGGCTGAACTATAATAGTCGGAAGCAATCGGAAGCTAATGTCAAAATTCTACGTTAAGTTTACTTCAGTACTGTCAATTACTCAAGTTGCCCGTAATAGATTTTTGTGAATGGAAGCGATTGTCAGAGTGGAAGTCCTTAAAAAAAAAAAATTCGTTGCTTATGAACTTACAAACTTCAATGTACGCAGCTGTTGAAGTGAAATGTCAAATTTTTCTATGAAAAAACAAAAGAAAGAGAAAGAGCGAATGAATTCGATTTATCGCAAGTGATCAAAAGTGAACGAAAACTGAACGAATCGAAGTGAAAAGCTATAATTGTCGTACAATATAAATTGCATGTGTTCGCACAGTTACGGAAGTGGTCGTCCGCAAAGATCTTCTATTATAGTTCAGCCTTAAGGAAGCTACGAAAGACTAATTTTTGGTGTGCATTTAGAAACAAAAGTCGCCTAAAAATATTTAAAAAAAAGTATATTCCACATTTTTCAAAACTATTTTATACTCACATAAAACAGCACAGCAATAGCGCAATTAAATGCGTCCTATTTGAAGACTCATGCTTCAAGGTTGTCAGAATATCAGCCCTACAACTAGGGCATGTAATATGAGTTGGTTGCGGTCCAACGGTATGACTACGTTGTGGTGCAATAACTACCGAACAAGTTGCTGGCGATACTTGCGGTATTGGATTATTCGGTTCGTAGGTTTTTGCAGGGGTGAAAGTACCCTGGTGATCCATATAGGGTGGTGGTTGTTTTGACATTTTGTTAGAACAACTTTAGCCTAAGAATAAGAACTTGATTATGTGAAAAACAATTTTCTACTGAATCGTGAAAATTGCAGACGAGCCTAAATATTGCAGTAAACACTTGACACAAATGCAATCTTATCGATGGAGTGAAGCGGGTACTCAAACCTTTGAGGTTGTCATAATGTAATAAAAGTAAATATTAACATTTTTTTGAAGCTTATCTAAATAACAGAGCTAGAGCTATGATATTAAATAGGGTGGGGCCTAGTTATTTAAGGGAAATATGTTTTTTTTTCCAACGTAGATTTTGGCAAAGTTTGGGAATTTATAGTGACAACGTTTACACCCTAGACAACAACCGTGAGTAAGCCTATATTTGGTGTAAGTCTCATCTGTGTTAGCAAATCGAATTTTTTGGTCGGTCCACTAGTTTGGGTGACCTGAACTATATATAATTTGACATTTTATTCTACCTTGCGCATAAGTTAGGTTAGGTTAGATTGTAGTGCAACGCGTGCACACTTAGACCCAGAAGGTCCATTGTGATACCACATGGACCTGTCGACTTCCGTATGTTTGTTCGCCTAATTGAACCATTCAGAGCTAATAAGTAACGTAGAAGGTTTCTAACATTGATATCAGTCACCTAGATTATCAAAGAAATAATCTCCCAGATGAAGCTTCCTTTTTCCTGAAAAAGCTGGGCTTGAGTGAGTAATACTCTCCTCCCCTTATACGTCCAAGCAGCCTCTACAGAAGTCATTACTGAAGAGGCCTTGTATTTTCGCGTGTAGGTTCATGGGACAGTGTACTTCAAAGACACCAATTGTGATGCTGATGTTTGATTTTTTCAGCAGATGAAGCGTTCCTGTTAAAGTTAGGCCAGAGTTGCCTGGATATTTGAAACGCTGTGCCGTTTTTTCATTTGCAGTTTGCTTTTTTGATCGCCGAGGTGCAAACCTATCATATCTACTGGCGGTAGAATATCAAGAGCAGTGCCCTGTCTAGCAAGCTCATCTGCCTTGCATATGTCTCGTATGTCTCTCTGGCCCGGTACCCAAAAGAGGTGAATGGTGAGGGCATACCTATCATATCTACTGGCGGTAGAATATCAATAGCAGTGCGCTGTCTGGCACGCTCATCTGCCTTGCATACGCCTCGTATGTCTCTCTGGCCCGGCATCCAAAAGAGGTGAATGGTAAAATGCTCTTCTATCTCGTGTAGGAAAACGTTTCATGGATCGGGAAGGCGGAATGATTTGCTTGGAGAAAACTCCTCCACCCATTCCAGATTCTATTTGTCTTTCTGTACCTTGCCCATAGATGTCACCGTAAATTCAACTGGTATAAAAGCAAATATTTTCTACTTTGCCTCTGGTAAATATTATCCAAAGGGTTAACGTAGCCATTAGGGCTGAACTTGAGAAAACACCATTCACCTCAGTGCAAACGTTTTTTAATGAAGTATAGGTGACCTTAGTTCTGCATCAAGTCCTGTAAGGTGTAAACAGACAATTTCTAAGCACCAAAAATATTTAGTGCCGGTCCAAATATAGTCCACGTGTGTAAACCTAGCCAATGAAGAGACACAAAACGTAGAGCAAAACTTGTAAAACTTTATTTTGAAAGCCAATATTCAAATATGGGAATTGTCAGGGCTGTTGGTGTAGGCCCAGGTTCATTCTGGACTGTAGCTCCACTTAGGTAAGTAATTAAGTAAGGGCTGAGCTAATTCTGATCAGTTCAGCTGCAGAAATATATGTTTCATGCGTTTAATCGAGGTTACTTCTGAAACTAGGATGATATCGTGCTTCGAAAACCGGACCTTAGATAGAAAGGCATTTCGAAATTCATTTAACTGTCTAAATGGCCAAATAATTCAAATGGACAAATGGAAAAAATACGACGCAGGACCAATAAATGCCACGCAACCGAGAGGGTATGTCCGCTTGCCGGAAATTTTTGTCATTAGGTTCCAAATGACAAAAAATGAAAAGCACCAGCGAATAATGTGACGAATATCATCTTTTCCTGGAATTGGATTTCAACAGATGGACACGAAAGGAAAAATGACGCAGGACCAATAAATGCCACGCAACCGAGAGGGTATGTCCGCTTGCCGGAAATTTCGGTCATTGTGTTCCAAATAACGAAAAATGAAAAGTACCCGCGAAAAAAGGGACGAATATCAGCAGATGGACGCGAAAGAAAATACGACGCAGGACCAATATATGCCTCCAAAGATTATAAAGTCATATCTACAGATGACGCAAATCATACAAGAAAAATTGCTCTATGGCGGGTCGTACTGGCCAACCCGCCATATGTTTGGATCTCGTTTCTCATGAGTGCATACCGTCATGGACCGTCTCAAAGGCGGATGAGAAATTGGTCGATTTGAGAGAAAAATTCTTCGAAAAATCTTCGGTCCGGTTTGCGTTGACGGGCTATGGAGACGAAGATTCACCCAAGAGCAATAAGAGCTGTACAGCGACTGGCCCCTGGTCGAAAAACTCCGCATGGACGTTTAAGATGGCTAGGACAGGTAAAACGAATGGACACCAATACTCCGGCTCGCAGAGTCTTCGATTCCCAGCCAGACGTCGGACGCTGTATAGGAAGACCTCGCCTTAAGTGGCGCGCACAAGTAGAAATCGACCTCAACCAACTTGGAGTGCGCAACTGGAGGCAGTTAGCTAAGGACCGGGCTAATTGGAGAGGCATGTTGGTTGAGTTTGTATACCCTACGCCATACCATATGCAGGAGAAAAGCTTTGTTTTTGGTCGAACCATACAAGATGTTGATAAACTGTCTGAACAAAATGTTGCGAAAATTTCAATTTTAATATTTCTTTGCCATAAAACCCACATTTATTGGATATTTATTTAAAGGATGGGATGGGATAGGGTACAAAGCGATCCACACAGTGGATTATAGCATTCTCATATGTTTTTCACATAAATTCACAGCAAAAATGGCACTACATGCGCTTATCTTTTTTTTCCGTCAATTTTATGTGAAAGCTTACAGTTATGTTATCTTACAAAACATAAAAAAACAATTAAATCTTCATTTAAAAAAAAAAAAACTTACAGAAATAAACATAAAAATAACGCCATCAAATGTGTCTTCGTAGTGGACTCGTGCTTTACAGTTGTCGACACGTTAACCCTACAAGAGGGACACACTACACTCGTTGACGAAGGTCCCACATTCATTTTATTTTATGTTTTAAAAAAAATTTGTTTGCTTAATATGAAATCGTAAACTGAACCGAAAAACACTGCGCAAGTAAATAGGTCTGTCCGCCCTGGGTTTTGAAGAATTAATAAACTTTGAAAAACAAGTCTGAATAGCTATATATAAACTGCATACCTAGCTATCTTGTTTGCACTTAGATAGATAAGTTGCAAAAGTAAAGTGCTGGTTTTTTTATTACAAGTTCGTATTTAAAACGAAATCCTAAAGAGGTTGATAACGAGCAATAATTGTCCAATGCTTGATGAATAATGTTTGAATTTTCTGGAACGTAAGATTTAATAAAAATAAGGCAAAGCTACAATCCGTGTAGTGAGTCATAGAATACTTTATTCCGTAGATACATAAGGGACTTCCCCAAGAACAAGAACTTAACGTGGTAGTTGGTGGGTTACAAAAACAAAAAAGTAAATTTCTGATAATGAAGCCGATCCCGAAAAGGTTCATCAGAAAAATTGTCTGTATTCGCAAATCCTGTACCATCCACTCCGAGTCTTCGAAATGAAAACAAATGAAGAATTGCCACACTTTTTAAAACAACTTCGTGCCTACCTCTCATGACAGCATCAACCCAAGACACCTAGTAGCATCAGAGCCACCTGCCGTTAAGAAAGTCAACAATGTTGGTGAAAGTTCTAGCTAAATATTTGATCATTGATAAGATAGGGTTGCCGTCTTCCAATAACTAATTGCAATCTGCTGGACTTTTGAATGCTTGAATTTTGTAATCTAGCACGATATTTTTTAAAAATCATTGGACTAACAAGTGGGGGATCCCTGGTGAAAATCCAGAAAGTGACAACACCTAAGTTTTTTTACCACTCCAACTCTTGCGAAAGTCCGACAAACATCCAAGAGTAACACGGTCGTGAGAAGCTTCCACTATTGCTGTTCGGAATTAGCATTATATGGGAGGTCCTCTGCTTTGTGTCAAAAATAATGGCATACACAAATGATGGTTTGGTGTTGCAGAACGAGGGTAGACTCTGATTGACCTTAACTTGGCAGTGCCCTATGGTTGTAACTCTAACTACACACCAAGTGCTTATTTTTAACCTCCAAATGGTAACGATCGGGTAATGGTCCCATCCAACAGGATTGACTTGCTGAACGATAAGCGCGAGTGTTGATAACACGACGAAAAACAGCAACACTATTACCAGCAAGGTTAGAATGGCACGGAATGAATACCCGGCCTGCTGTCCCAGGAGAACCTAGACAAGATACTTCGACATATTCGGACAACAGGTTGTCTAGGAATTTCAAGGGTTAGTTAGACCCCTTGAACAGAGATGGTGGCGGATGAAATGAAAGGCCAACGGCAGCGCTCAATCCCGTAGTGGATAGTGATGGCCCCGTGTCCAAATAAATCGTGTCTAATAAACTGGAACTGGCCCTCCAGGTTGGGGGTTGTGCTTTGGTTTAAATACCCAACCATGGAAAAAACTTTGTGTTGCGAAGCAACCAATAGCCTCATAAAGGACTGATTTTAATGTTGACAACCCTGTTAAAAGAAAAAAGGACTGAGACGTTCCCATCGGAATGTGAGAACATTAAGGAGGAGAGGCGCAAGCGAATAACTAGCGAAAGCCCTAAGCTGCTACAAAGCATTACTGCCACCCAGGAAATACAATTTGATGTGCCGGCCAAAAAGAGGATGAAAAACTGTGACATCTGCTACGGACCGTGTTATAGTGAGCAAAAACAGCGGCTATTCGAATGCGGATTTGTTATAGGTGCCAGACTTAGGCAAGAAGTTTTATGTTTTCAAGACATAAGCGAACGCATTGTAATAATCCGCATCAAGGCAGAATTCGCCAACATAAGCCTTATATGCGCTGACGCCCCAATGGAGGAAAAGGTTCATATAGCTAAGGACTGCTTCTATGAACAACTTGACAAAGCCTATGAGCGACTACAGAAGTACGATGTTAAGATCGTGCTTGGAGATTTTTACGCAAAGGTAGGAAGAGAAGACATCTTTAGCTGTATTGTCGGAAAACAAAGCATACACGACAACACGTCTAGTAACGGACTTAGGCTAATTGACTTCGCTACGGAACGAAGTGCCACTATAGCCAGCACACGTTTTCCTCACCTCGATATCCATAAGGGAACATGGCGGTCTCCAGATCAACGAATGGTCAACCAAATTGATCACATTTTGACAGACAAGAGGCAGTATTTGGGATAAGCCGAATCTGGTCGGAAGAATGTATTCCTGAAGAATGGAACCTCAGCATTGTTTGCCGGATCCACCAAAAAGGAGACCCTCTAAACTGCGCCAACTACAGAGGCATAAGTCTCCTCAACATCGCCTACGAGATCCTATCTGCCGTAATATGTGACCGCCTGAAAACGTTTACCAACAACCTGATCGGCCCTTATCAGTGTGGTTTTAGGCCAGAAAAGTCCAAAACCGATCAAATTTTCACACTTCGGCAGATCCTGAAAAAAAACCCAAGAATTCCAAATCGATACCAACCACCTATTCATCGATTTCAAAGCCGCATACGACGGCACTTATAGAGACGAACTATACATAGCCATGTCTGGTGAAAAAAGTTCATCAAAAGTTCGGCATCTTCTGAATATTTAATAATTCTCAGCGCTATAGGTACATTAAGAGGATGTGTGCCTCATTTTTCTTGCACAAAGACGGAACGGATTTACGCTGATTCTAAATCGCTGATAAGCCTTCTTAGAATACTTTTCCACTGATTTTTCAGCTCATCACAAAATGTTTTGTTTTGAAATCTGAAATCTACCGTGACAACTCAAGACCTTAATCACATTCAACATTTGAAATTGAGGCCGTTGACCATTGTACTCATACGCTAACTTTCAAAACAATTATCGTTGATGATAGTGAGGGAGACTTACTGGGTATGAAAGTTGAAAGTTACGGCATGTGTACCCACATTTTTTTTTTTTTGGCTGAATACATTCGAAAGTTCCGATCATCATACCCTGGGGTGTTAATCGGATTTCCGTAGATTATTATTCCACTTGGAGAATGTCTTTGTGGTCAAATTTTATGTCAATAGCTCCTCGCTATGGAATATTAGTAAGGCAGGGTTCTTCAGTTCTTAGTCATACCAAATAAATTTGTCCAGAGTTAACGCAGCAAAGTTGTCGCGTTAGCTCTGAGTTATCCCAATCCAGCAACAAGGATAAACTCGCACTGGAAAACTGGTGACTCAGGATGACTTGGCCTCGATTACTGAACTATCTAGGAGCTTTCTGTTATATTGCAGTCACCTAACCCAAGTGGCAGTTAATTGAACTAAAAAAATCAAACTTCCCGAAAATGTTCATTCTAGTATGCAATGGTTATCGGGAATTCTTTTTCCCAAGGAATTTTTTCCATTCAGCAATCAATTGTCATTCCTGAATGGGAATTCTTTTTCCCAGAGATTCAATTTACATTGTTGAATGGGAAAAATTCCTTGGGAATAAGAATTCCCGATAAGCCTAAATGCCTCTTTCAACGTTTCGTTATGATCCGGCTTATAAATAAAGTATCTGAAAAAATTCCTTACCAAAAAAGGCACAGCAAACATGCCCACATATGGGTTTTAGACGTGGCGTTGGTTTTTATATTGGTTGAGATCTCTGCTCGACAAGAGGCACAAGTGATCCGCATCGAACGTGGTCCAACTTGGGTAGTGTTCGGCATTCCAGGTGTGGTAATAAATACCGGCTGGCGTGTTCCATCAGGTTGTGCATCTAATACATACCGGGGTGGGGGTATTGCTGGTGCAATAGGAGTTTCCTCTCCGCTCCTCAACTGTCCAGAGCTCAGCTCGTCAGAAAGAATCTCATATTGAGGAAGATTTTGCGTCATTTCAATGAATTTAGAACCTTTTCCAAAGAATAATAGTTGACAACTGAGTCGAAATTGTTTATCGCTAATATTGCTGGTGCATGATATAAGTGATGTTATAATTCAATTATCAATTATTGGTTTATCAGGAGTGATTGACATTAGTTATCAGTTATTGGGCATTCGTTTACGAGTATTCTGCAGTCAATGTGATATTGAAATACTCGGGCAATGCTCAAGTGTTTGATTTTTACAAATACACCCCCCTAAGTGCTGGTGGATATACGACGTGAAATGTCAAAATTGTTCTTCAACGACTACAAGAGGTTCTCAAACTGTGATCTCTTACTCTTACAACCAACAAAACTGGCGGTTAACTCGTTGAGGCATGGGCATGGACGTCTGTGTATGGGGAATTTATTAGCGTTTGCCTATTCTAATTGACAGCCAATATATTTAAATGGCCTAAACATCACGTCATTATGATTTAAATTTACACAATTCTTCGTGGCTTCGACGTTCTGGACAGTCAACACCCGAAGGAAGGTATGTCGAGATATTGGCTGATGTTAACTCAGGTTGTAAATGAGCAAACGTGCATTCCGGATATTGACAGTCAAACCGCCAACACCCTGGACTTGTTTTTAACATCTCACCCCGACAAATACACTTGAAATGTATTATTGCCTCTACCCCTGTAAGACCACTGTATCGTATCAGCTAATTTCCAGTACTCCAACCACGTAGTTAACGAACAAATTCCTAAAAGAACTGAATGGCAATACGAGAAGACCAACTGGGAAGCTCTAAGGAATTATGCTTCCTCGAAAATGACGTGGATGCTACTGCTGGGGATTAACATTATTCCCCAGGGTATGAAATCCTTTATCCCTCACCGGATAAAGAGTATCAAATTGAAGATAAACGGATGGCATGGATCGAGTTGTAAAAAGACTGCTACGGTGAAAAAGTCTGTTTTCGGTCATATAAGTCCAACGATACTGAGGACAACCGTTTAAAATTCAAACGATCCAGAAGTGACTGCAATGCTCACATTAAGAGTGTCAGATTTTTACATGACCAAAAGTTGAGGCAAAAAATTTGACTATATCCCAAAGGTAAAACTTTTGGTCGTTTGTAAAAAATATTTTGGAATTCGGCCTCATCTTCCACCCCAACGCTCATTTAAGGTGACATTCCAGCTGCCACTTCTCTAGACCAAGCCAGTCTGCTCGCGGCTCGTTTTGCAGCCAATTCCATGCTGCCATATTGTGCCCAGTCTCCCTCTGTACTAGAGAACGTAGAACATTCTATTGAATCTACTTTCGTTCTCGTACAGTCGTTAGAGTATTGATCGATTCTGACATACATAAATCGTCTGGTCCAGATGGTATCCCCCCTATAAATCTGAAGATGTGTTCTTCAACGGTGGCAAAACCACTGCGTTAGCTTTTCCATCTGTCCTATTCATTACGACTCTTTCCGAGTCGATGGAAAACCGCAATTGTCCAGTCCATCCCTAAGAAAAAGCCGAATCTTCTTCTCTCTCCAACTGTCGACCAATTGCAGTTACCTCCCTTATTTCTAAGGTCATGGAAGCGCTGATAAACCGCCAGCTTATGAAACATCTTGAATCACGAAAACTCCTCTATGACCGACAATACGGCTTTCGTAGCACTAAGTCCACTGGTGATTTGATGTCATATCTCACCGAAAAGTGGAACCAATCAATCTACCGTGTCGGCGAAAACAAGATCGTTGCACTTGATATTTCAAAGGAATTTCACAGGCTTTGGCATCAAGGCCTTTTGTTGAAAATGTATGCTTTTGGTATCGACGATAGTCTTTTTCAATGGAAACGCTCAATTCAAAATGTTTTTGACGGTTTCAAGTCTGCAACTCAACAAATAAATGCTGGTGGCCCCCAGGGTTCCGTTTTGTCTCCGACACTCTTCTTCATTTTTATTCATGACCTCTTGTCTGCAACTTCTTATCCAATCTATTTATTCGCTGATTACAGTACCCTCAGCTTTACATACTCGTTCTCGAATTCACGTCCTTCACCTTCGGACTGTCTTCAGTCCTCCAAGCGAAACCAAAATTTACAGCGATTGTCCATGAATGGCACTTGCTTCATCGAAACCGAAAAAGTAACGACCTTTGTTGGAACGAGCACATATTTGAAATCGCTAAAAATGCAGCGAAAAGTCAAGGTTTCCCTTACCGATGCAAAAAGTATTTCAACCCTTCTGATCTGGCCTCAATATATAAAGCGTACATACGCCCCAAACTCGAGTTCAACGCTCACATATGGTCAGGTGCAGCCAATACATCACTGCACCTTCTAGATAAAATACAAAGCGTGGGATAAAGTTGGTAGGAGATCCAACCATAGCGAACTCCATTGTCTCGGTCGAATATCTTGGGAATGTCTACTGCCTTTCACTCTTTTGTCCGATATTACAACAACAAATTGGCAGATTCATTCTTACTTACTTACTTAAGTGGCGCTACAGTCCGGAATGAACCTGGCCTTCAACCAAAATGCCTCTCCAATTATCCCGGTTCTTAGCTAACTGCCTCCAGTTGCGCACTCCAAGTTGGTTGAGGTCGGTTTTAACTTCTGCACGCCACTTAAGGCGAGGTCTTCCTCTACTGCGTCCGACGTCTGGCTGGGAATCGAAGACTCTGCGAGCCGGAGTATTGGTGTCCATTCGTTCTACATGTCCTGTCCATCTTAAACTTCCAATGTGGAGTTTTTTTTGATTAGGGGCATGTCCTGTACAGCTGGTATAGTTCTTGGTTGAATCTTCGGCTCCATAACCCGTCAACGCAAACGGTACCGAAGATTTTTCGAAGAATTTTCCTCTCAAATCGACAAAGGATTTCTTCATCCGCTTTTGAGACAGTCCATGCTTCAGCGCCGTAGAGCAGTAATGGGATAATCAGGGTCTTATATAGGACCTCCTCAGTACTTCGAGTGAGGACTTTACTACTAAATTGCCTTCATAGCAGAAGAAACAGGGTTGGCAAGAGTAATTCTTCGTTTAATTTCTGACGAGATGTTGTTGTCAGACTTAATAGCGGAGCCGATATAGACAAAGTCCCGTACTACCTCAAAGTTATATCTGTCAATGGTGACGTTTTGTCCAATTCGTCGATGTTGTGTGTCCTTTCGTGTTGACAGCATGTACATCGTCTTGCCCTCATATACTGCTGAACCCATTTTTTCCGCTTCCTTCTCTATACTAGCAAACGTGGCTATGACATCACTTTTGGTCCTACCAACGATGTCAACATCGTCGGCGTATGCTAGTAGCTCTACAGATTTTTAGAATATTGTGCCTCTGGTGTTGGCTCGTGAGTTTTGCACAATCCTCTCAAGAATCAGAATGAAGAAATCACATGACAGCGCATCGCCTTGCCTAAATCCATTTTTGGTATCGAATGTCCCGGTGAGTTCGTTTCCGACCCTGATGGAGCAGCGAGCATTCTCCATCGTCATCATACACAAACGGACGAGTTCGGGCGGTATACCAAACCTAGACATGGCTCTGTATAGTTCGGCTCTATAAATGCTGTCGTATGCGGCTTTGAAATCGATGAATAGGTGGTGGCTATCGATTTGGACTTCTTGGGTTTTTTCCAGGATCTGCCGAAGTGTGAAAATTTGATCGGTTGTAGACTTTCCTGACCTAAAACCAAACTGAACAACGATCCGGTTGTTGGTAAACGGTTTCATGCGTTCACATATTACGGCAGATATGATCTTGTAGGCGATGTTGAGAAGACCTATGTCTCTGTAGTTGGCGTAGTTTAAAGGGGCCCCTTTTTTGTGTATCGGGCAAACGATGCTGAAGATCCATTCTTCAGGCACTCTATCATCCAACAAGATTCGGCTTATGAGTTGGTGGATGTTACTTTCGGAAACATCTCAGCTGGCTTTCAAAAGCTCAGCGGTAAGGCCTTCATTTCCGGCTGCCTTATAAAGCTTGAGTTTAGATATTGCTATCCTCACTTCATTCAGGTTGGGTGGTTGGAAGTTTTTGCTGTCGTTGCCAATATTGGTTCGTTCTGCCTAACAGCACAATGTTGTTCGTCATCGCTGATTAACAGTCTGCAGAAGTGGCTCTTTAATATCCTCAGCATCAACTGTGTCTCAACTACGATATTTCCTTGATCATGTCGACAGGATTCCGTTCGAGCCTTATATCCTTGACTTTGGCGTTTTACACTTTGGTATAACTTGCGAACATCGTTTCTGGATTGGCAGCTCTCTATATACTCGATCGCGCGCTTTTCTTGCTCTTTTTGCTTCTTTCTGAAAAGTTGGTGTTTTTCCCTTCTTCTCTGCCTCTCGTCTTCACCTGCAGCTTAGCCTTGAAGTCCTTGTTGTTGGCTGCGAGCATCTGTCGGCGTTTCTCATCAAACCAGCGATTTCTTGCTGGTGGGCGCGAGAAACCTTGCCACATCAGTTGCAGCTGATGGAATGGCTTGTTGGCATCGTTGCCATTGTTCTTCGACATTATGGTGGTATGAAGTTAATCCAGAGGTTAAGGATGCAAGAAGGTCTTGGTGGTCTCTTGCGATTGCAGTCCTTCGCCATTAATTTTTTTCACAGTGTATCTCTTGATTGTTGTGTCGCGGTGGATATCCGCATTCTAACCTCGGCTGCAACAAGGTAGTGGTCCGAATCGTTGTAAGCTCCTCGGAATGTTTGGACATCCAAAATACTGGATGCGTGTGATCAATTTGGTTGAACGTTCGTTGATCTGGAGACCGCCATCTCCCCTTATGGATATCGAGGTGAGGAAATCCTGTACTGGCTGGTTTTGTCAAGGAGATCGTAGAAGCAATCCTTAGCCATATTCATCCTCCGTCGGGGCGTGAGGGTATATAAGACTTATGTTCGCGAATGAGTTGTAGCAATGCGTTCGCTAAGCATTAGACTTCTTGCCTAAGTCTGGCACTTATAACAAACCCGCATCCGAATAGTCGCTGTTTCAGCTCACTATAACACGGTCCGTAGTAGATGTCACAGTTTTTCATCCTCTTTTTGCCCGCCCCATCCCGTCGTATTTCCTGGATGGCAGTAATGTCTGCTTTGTGGCAGTTACGGGCATCCGCTAGTTGCACCTCGTTAATGTTCTTACATTCCAGGTGCCAATACGAACGTCGTTGTCCTTTTTTTCTTTTAGCAGGGTCGTCAACGATAAAATCAGTCCTTCCAGATGCTATTGCTTTCTTCGTAAAATTGTTTATTTGAATGGGTGGGTAGTTAGCCCAAAGTACAACCTCCAATCTGTAGGGCCAGTTCCAATTTATTAGATACCTCTAGGACACTCGGCCATCAGTATCCACTACTGGATTGAGCGCTGCTGTTGGCCTTTCAGTTCATCCGCCACAATATCTGTTCAAGTGGTCAAATTCCAAGACAACCTGTTGTCCGAAGATGTTGTAGCAGCTTGTCTAGGTTCTCCTGGAACAGCAGGCCGAGTATTCATTCCGTGCCATTCTGACCTGGCTGGTAACAGTGTTAATGTTTTTCGTCGTGTTCTCAACACTCGGGCTTACCATTTAGCAAGTTAAATATGTTTGGATGAGACCAGTACCCGATAGTTACCACTTGTAGGTTAAAAATAAGCACTTGATGTGTAATCAGACTTACAACCACCGGGTATTGCCAAGTTAAAGACAATCAGAGTCTACCCTCGTTCTGCAACATCCAACCATTCCACTAAGCTCTGCTATCAATGAAAAAGTTACAAATGCCGGATTTGCTGATAGAACAAAAACGAGCAAGAAAAGCGAGGGATCGAAGACATACAGAGGTGGCCCTTGAGGAAGATGTTCGCAAGCCTTACGTCAAAGCAAAGCCATATATACAGGGCACGAGTAGAATCCTGGTGAAATAAATAAGAAAAAATGGTAGTTGGGACACAGTCGATGCTGAGGATATGGAAAAAATAATTTTACAGAAAGTTGAAAAGCAATGAAGATGCCTGCCAGGCAAAATATACCATTCAATATCGGCGACGACAATATTGGCGAAAACTAATAGCCACTCGACCTAAGTGAAGTGAGGAAAGCAATATCTAAACTCAAACTTAACAAGTCTGTCGAAAATGACGTCCTTTCCGACGAATTTTGTAAAGCATGAAATTAGCAGAAAGAATGGTAGACTACTCTACTCATCCTTGTTTCTCATTTTCCGACTTTAGCCCTAAATGCATCTCAAGAAAGCACATTTCTCAGCACAAGTTGAAATGTGCCACTTGTTACGCTCACATTTTCTCACAACTTTTTCACACTGGAGTCCCAGATACATAATGATGTCATAGACCGTGAGACAATCTATCCACCAACTAAGCTTAAAGCTTCCAAAAAAAAAAAAAACTTCAACTCAATGTCATTTCCCTTCCCAAGAAAATCGCTCTCTCAATCTCTCTCTTTGGACGTTTGTAAATAGTCTCTGGCGATCCACGTTTGTCAGATGCAAAAGACTACGGCAGTCCGTCTACATCGGTACATAGAATCGGCGCGCGCACAAAATGACTGACGATACAGATTTAGTCGAGATAAATCTCAACCCACCCACAACTCCGGAGGAGAGGAGCAACAACATTATTGGCAACATACGTTTGGCAAGAGGTGCCAATATTCCATTTATTGACAATGCCGATGAGGTTCTAGAAGCCAAGCATGCAAATCAACTATCCTGGGCACCGAAATCCATTGATCAAGATGACAAGCCACGTCTGAGATACTTTGCCGTTGGACCGAGTTCGTACCAAATAAAATGTCCACTCTGTGGATCTCGAGCAGACACCGAGACGGTAAAAATGTCCGGACTGGTGGGACAAGTAACCACTTTACTATCGTTGCTATCATGGTAGGTCATCGATGAAGGGTTGTCATCTTTGAAGTCAATCTAATTTTGTGTATCTTTTACAGCTGTTTCCCAATTTTTTCGCTGTCGTTCTTATATTGCTGCCTGTCGAGTCAGTACAAGAGCAAGCGTTTGTTCTGCAACAAGTGCGGTGGACATTTAAGCTTCTACGATCGTCCTGTGTGATGGTGAAGGGATAAAAGTGATTAAAAAAAAAATGTTTCCTTTAAATTTTAACGTGTTTTACAATTTTCGACAGTCAAATATAGAAATTGTTGCAAGGGATTTGCTGGCCCCTAAATGTATCTTTTTTGTGTTTTATGATAGAGAAATACTTCAAACGAACGGAATAAAAGAAATTAAAGTGAAAGTAAGCAATTTAGTGCGGTCCAACCAAACTGTGTCAAGTATTGGTTTTTTGTTTGTATAACAATTGAAGGTAATGAGAGGTTTTGAGTTATGAAATATCTGCGGGTGATGTTGTATTGCGTTATGTTATGAGATATTTTGTGAGTCTGAAAAGAAAATCAATCACTCACTCTATCTCTTTTAAGCTGTAATCGCCTTAGAAATATTTATCGCCATTGTACGTAATTTGGTAACAATAAGAATCAGCAAAAGATACGTTCAGACTAGAGTATGCAGTGGTGGGCTTAGCAATAGAGTTTAGCTTAGAAGACTTTGACGGAAACATATGAGCATCATGGCCTTTGCATATTCAAGTCATTTAAGTTTCAAGTCCTTTTTTATTTTGTTTTAGTTTAATCCAAAGTGCACGACCTCCATTGGTCCTTTACATGTTTGCAATGGTTCTTAGTAAAAAGCTGCACTTAGACGATAGGGAGTTACCACTGTGATACAACATGTAGGGGCATAACAAGGTTATTCTTTCATTAAGCTACTCCTAAATCCTTTTTGATTTATTGCCAAATCTGGTAAGGTCGATCTTACCGAAGCTTTTAGATCGCTGTAGAGGTACTCACATTTTCTGATTTGAGGGGGAGCTGGGAGCGAAAATGCGGACCCCCAAAAATGTGTGCGGATACCACACATAGAATGAGATCTCATAGCGCCACACTTTTCTCCTTCTTCCTCTTACCATGTCGATAATTTTTAATCGATTTAATGAAATTCCTCACTTAAGTGGCGCTACAGTCCGGAATGAACCTGAGACACAGCCTCTCCAATTTGCCTGGTCCTTAGCTAACTGCCTCCAGTTGCGCACTCCAAGCTGGTTCAGGTCGGTTTCTACATGTGCGCGCCACTTAAGGCGAGGTCTTCCTCTACTGCGTCCGACGTCTGGCTGGGAATCGAAGAATCTGCGAGCCGGAGTATTGGTGTCCATTCGTTCTACATGTCCTAGCCATCTTAAATGTCCAAAGCGGAGTTTTTTTTGGACCAGGGGCATGTCGCTGTACAGCTCGTATAATTAATGGTTGAATCTTTGTCTCCATAGCCCGTCAACGCAAACAGTACCGAAGATTTTCCGAAGAATTTTCCTCTCAAATCGACCACGGATTCTTCATCCGCTTTTGAAGCGGTCCATGCTTTTGCGCCGTAGAGCAGGACTGGGATGATCAGGGTCTTATATAAGATCTCCTTAGTAGTTCGAGTGAGGGCTTTACTACTGAATTTCCTTCTTAGCCCGAAGTTACAGCGGTTGGCAAGAGTAATTCTTCGTTTAATTTCCGAACAGAGATTTTGTTGTCAGAGCCAATAGAGGAGCGGAGGTAGACAAAGTGCCGTACCTCAAAGTGATATCTGTCAAAGGTGACGTTTAGTCCACTTCGTCGATGTTGTATGTCCTTTCGTGTTGACAGCATATACTTCGTCTTGCCCTCGTTTACTGCTGAACCCATTTTTGTCGCTACCTTCTCTATACTAGCAAACGTGTCTATGACATCACGTTGAGTCCTACCAATGATGTCAATGACTTCGGCGGAAAATTTTTGGAAAACTGTGCCGCTGGTGTTGGCTCTGGAGTTATGCGTAATCCTCTCAAAAATCAAGTTGAAGAAATCACTTGACAGTGCATCGCCTCGCCTAGATCCTTTTTGGTATCGAATGTGTCGGTGAGGTCGTTTCCGACCCTGATGGAGCAGCGAGAATTCTCCATCGTCATCGTACACAAATGGACGAGTTTGGGCGGTATACCAATACTAGATATGGCGCTGTGTAGTTCGTCTCTAGAAATGCTGCCATATGCGGCTCTGAAATCGATGAGTAGGTGATGGGTATCGATTTTGACTTCTAGGAATTTGTTCCAGGATTTGCAGAAGTGTAAAATTTTATCGGTTGTGGGCTTTCCCAGCCTAAAACCACACTGAACACCGATCAAGTTGTTTGTAAACGGTTTAAGGCGTTCACATATTACGGCAGATAGAATCTTGTAGGCGATGTTGAGTAGACTCTGTAGCTGGCGCAGCTTAGAGGGTCTCCTTTTTTTTGTGGATCAGGAGTTGGTGGATGTTAATTACCAATTCATCTCCGGAAGGCTGTCATTTCCGGCAGCCTTATTAAGCTTGAGCTTAGATAAGCTTGAGCCTTATTAAGCTTGAGCTAGTGGTGGGCGGTTTTCGCTGTCGTTGCTAATAGTGGTTCGTTCTGCCTGACAGCGGAATGTTGTTCGTCATCGCCGTTTAACAGTCGCCAGAAGTGGTTCTTCCATATCCTCAGCGTCGACTGTGTCTCAACTACGAAATTTCCTTGTTTATGTCGAAAGGATTCCGTTCGAGCCTTGTATCCTTGGCTTTGACGTTTTACACTTTGGTTAAACTTGCGAACAACGTTCCTGGAATGGCACCTCTCTATATCCTCGATCGCGCACTTTTCTTGCTCTTTTTCCTTCTTTCTGAAAAGTTGATGTTCTTCCCTTCTTCTCTGCCTCTCGTCTTCACCAGCAGCTTGGCCTTGTAGGCCTCGTAGGCCTCGTACTTGGCTGCGAGCATCTGTCGGCATTTCTCATCAAACCAGGGGTTTGTTGCTGGTGGGCGCGAGAAACCTAGCACATCAGTTGCGGCTGATCTAATGGCATGTTGGCATCGTTACCATTTTTTTTCGACGTTCGATGCTGGTGGTATGAAGTCAATCGAGAGGTTAAGGGACTCGCACTGCGCGAAGGTCTTGGATATCCGCATTCTTAACTTGGCTGCAACAAAGTAGTGGTCCGAGTCGATGTTAGCTCCTCAGAATGTTCTGACATCCAAAATACTGGATGCGTACGTCTTGTCTATCGTAATGTGATCAATTAAGGTGACCGTTCGTTGATCTGGGGACCGCCATGTCCCCTTATGGATATTGAGGTGAAGAATCCGTGTACAGGCTATAGTGGCATTCGGTTCCGTAGCGAAATCAATTAGCCTAAGTCCGTTACCAGACCTGTTGTCGTGTAGGCTATGTTTTCCGACAGTACTGCTAAAGATGTCTTCTCTTTCTACCTTTGCGTTTAAATCTCTTAGCAAAGTTTTAACATCGTGCAGTCGCTCTTAGGTTTTATCAAGGAGCATTTAGATGAAATCCTTAGCTATATCATCTTTTTCTCCGTTGGGTCGTGAGGATATAATATATAAGGCTTATGTTGGCGAATTCGGCCTTCACGCGTTCGCTAATGTCTTGGAAAAATAAGACTTCTTGCCTAAGTCTTGCACTTATAGTAAACCTGCATCCGAATAGTCGTTGTTTCTGCTCACTATAACACGGTCCGTAGTAGATGTCACAGTTTTTCATCCTCTTTTTTCCCGGCCCGACCTTTTGTATTTCCTGAATGGCAGTAATACCTGCTTTCAAAAAGGTTAGGACTTCCGCTAGTTCGTCACATGCACCTCTCCTCTCACATTCCGGGTGCAGATACGAACTTCGTTGTCATTTTTTCGTTTAGCACGGTCGTCATCCATAATATCAGTCCTTTCCGGGGCTATTGGTTGCTTCGTAACACAAAGCTTTTTCCATGTTTGGGTAGTTAACCCAAAGCACAACCCTCATCTTGGAGGGTCAGTTCCAATTTATTAGATACTCTTAGTACACTGGGCCAAAAGTATCCACTACAGGATTGAGCGCTGCCGTTGCCCTTTCGGTATATCCGCCACCATCTCTATTCAAGGGGCTTGACTAGCCCTTGAAATTCCTAGACAACCTGTTGTCCGAAAGTGTCGAAGTATCTGGTTCACCTGGGACAGCAGGCAGGGTATTCATTCCGTGTGCCATTCTGACCTGGCTGTTGATAGTGTTGCCTTTTTTCGTCGTGTTATCAACTTTTAGCATGTCAAATCCGGTTGGATGAGACCAGTACCCGATGGTTACCAGTTGGAGGTTAAAATCAACCACTTGATGTGTCGATAAAATCTATTAATTTTCTAATCGATTTTATGAACGGTTGGACTTATCTGTTGAAAATAATAAAAATTCTGTCGTTAAAATCGTTTTTTTTTTCAATTCGTTTTTAACTAATTTTTCCATACTAATTGGACTGTATAGAGGGAACCTTTGACCCCATCTTGGCAGTTCTTTCACTGAATATGTGTATTAGAGTACACGTCTTCCCCCAGCTCTCCTCATCTGCTAAGTCCAAGACTTTTCACAACAGTTGAGACCCTATGAACGGTCAATGTAATATGCACTCAGCGATCGCCACGTGAAGGCTGGAAGTTGGAACTCCAGCTTTCATATAATCACATTGCCTACCATTTCAATACATGTAAACCTTCATAAAATTAATTTTTTTCTTTCTCCTAAAACAAATATCGCCCTAACAGATACTATGCCAATAAATCATCCCAAAATATTATCTTTATCCCATCATCATCCATGTTGTCATTTCAGAAAATTTATTATATTCCATTCGAATTTTTTGCTTAATAAATTGAAAGTATAATTTGTTTGTTTTTGTTTTTTTCCAAAAATAAACTTACAACTTGGAAAAAATATTCACGAAATATTACCAAATAAAAAAAAAATTAAAAATTTCCATGAAAATCCATGCTACCAAAACATACACTCACTTGGAATAAAAATAAATCCACTCCGTAATAAATAAAAAAAATTATTGTTTATGTGTCATTATTGCTAGCGCTCTCTAAAAATTTCAAAGATACAACAGATCTATCTAGTATTCTAGTATCTACACATAAACACAGAAAAAGCTTCCTCTCTCATTGAAAAGCTTTAGCAGGCGTTCTATTTTCCGAGAATTTATATTCACAGCTGATCTTGGTTGTATTTTGTTTCTGTGTCTGGCGTAGTTTCACCGATCTTCGTGACGATCGCGGTCCATCCGATCCTCATATAGTTTTAGTTGAATTTTTTTTTTGCACTTCTCCTTCGTAATCTTGACCATGTCACAAGCGGTAGTGCCCATCGAAGATGACAAAACTCGAAAGGCTAATAAAAAGATCACCGATCAAAAGATATTCGACAACTATGCAACACCTTTGGTGGGACAGTTCCTAAACCTACCCAAAGACCCGGTCGAAATAACCTGCCCGGCATGTCACGTTCGTGCTCAATCCGAGGTGACGCATGACCTTAAATGGTACACGTCCACAATCAATGGACTGTACTCGTGTGTGTTTGTGTAAGTCAAGAAAACAATTCCCAATTAAACAATTATACTCATTCCACCCACAATAGCGCCCCTTCTGAATGATGTCATGGCGGCGATATGCGTTCGGGCGTCAGCTCAAAAACCACGCATCTGTAGATACATTTGTTTTACTTTTACTCAATTTTGCAGATCAATATCTTAATTTAATTCTCACTAATGCGCGCTCTGATCTTGTTTTCTTTTTTAGAATGCTTTGCTGCTGCTTTTATCGGAGCTTCTCACATCCATGTAAGCACTCCGACAAGAACCATTACTGCAAGAATTGCGGCTGCTACTTTGGACGGGTGATGAAGCCGAAAAAGTATCTGAAGAAGAAGTGATCGTGCAAGTGATTATTAGCGATTTTGTTTAATGTTTTCTTTTTCTACATTTTATCGAGAACAGAATAAATTTATTTTTGGATACATTTCACGTTCGTGATTCTTGTTGTATTTTCCTTGTTTCGTACTATTGCGGAATTTTCAGATGCCACAATCGGCGGATTATTTATGTATCTATGGACTCTCAAGATCGACAGAGTAATTTCGTCTAGAGAATAGAAACAGAATTAACCGTATTTGTTGTGCGGATTGATTTTGCAATTGTGAAACGTTTTAAGGGTGAACTTGGGGTCTGACTAGACTGCGGGAAGCACTTTTGAAATTTCTGTATGTGTTCGTCGATTGGCTGGTATTGGCGTCATTAAATGGCAGCCAGAGACTGAGAGGTTTCTAATTTGATGGATTTATTGGATTTTATGGCACGTGAGTAATCGTTGTTTGGATAAATAAGCAGAAGCTGTGGTTATTGGTAGAAGGGAGCAATTAAATTTTGTTGATGGAATTCGAAATTTACTGGAAATATTTAAGGTACATACAGTAGACATTGGGCAAGGCCGAAAAGAATGCAAGAGTTGCTCAGTTCAAAGGTTTTTACAGAGCCGTCGATATAGCTGCAAAAAGCAGCCAGAATAAAAACAAACAAAACAAACCACCAAAAGTTTGAAAGTTCATAAGATCTGCTCATGATATCCCTGTCTTGCTGTTACATGAGACGACTACAATGCAGCTTTTAAGAACTTTCCTTACTACCTACGTCAGATCTATTTGCCTTCAGAAAGATAAAAGATGGCACCTTTCAGGATGATCTTTGGGATGCCCTTAACAAATCTTATTCGTATTTTCCATATTGAAGATTTGATGGTAAGAACCCACTAAACTGCATCCTTCTAGTCCGAATAAGGGTGTAGCCATTTGTAGTAGGGTCAGGGCCAGGCTAAAAATGCACCTTTGATAAAGGAGGGCACGGCGCTGACTTATCCGCTAAGCTCGAGAAACATTTATTTCTGAATAAAGTAAGAAAAGGTTAAGACGGAAAGGCGGAATAGTTAAGACATGAAAGAGTAGAAGGAAAAGAAAACCAATACTTGTCGTTCAAAAACAGCAACATGAACCCTATCGGAATAAGATCGTTCCCAGTATCTGTCTCCAATAGAAACAAAAATTAATTTTGGCGCAACAGGCTCCTTAGTACCCAGAGCATAGCCTTTTTCTCACAATCATTTATGTGTGGGTGTAAACTTTCTTGCACGATGGTGGGACCTCCTGTTTCATGCCGAATCCGAACGGCTAAGTTGAGATAAACTTTTCATGATGATTGATACTACTCTGATGATTTGTCATATCAAACCCAGACCTTCTGCGCTGCAGTTCATCGCACTAACCATCGCGCCACTGACCCTTCTCTCAGTGGCAAAAGAAGGTTCTCTATAATCTTCGAGACATGTCAAGAGTTTTGTTTTGTTAAACTTATCTTGGTCAATCTTTTCTCCCCAGTTGAAGCTGCTTCGTAAGTGTTAGTTTTGTCATATCACGTTCGTTGAGTTCGCTTCATGGCTTCGTCAATTCAGAAAAGGTCGGCCTTCCCAAAATTACATTTTTCATTCGCGTCAAAAGGGTCTAAAGCTCATCTTAAGAACGAAACAGCGAACAAATGAAAAACACAGTCCGTGTCTATAGCTGGCTTGCTAGCAACTTAAACAAAAAGGGTCCACCATATGCCACAATTAGCTACTAATCAGACATCACTGCAATCCAGGAAATATAGTGGGTCGTAGCTGGTAAAATAAAAATAAGGACTGTTCTCTGACTTGCCGGTTCAGTAGTGTTACTCCTGCAATTTTGCCCCAATATGGGTTACAATTTCAATTTCTAGAAGCAATCACTTCTAAAGATCGTTATAAGATTTCTATCTATGAGCTTCTTGACAAAGCCTATGACCGACTACCGAAGTACGATGTTAAGTTCGTGCTGGGAGATTTTAACGCAAAGGTAGGAAGAGAAGACATCCTTAGCAGTATTGTCGGAGAACACAGCCTACACGGCGACACGGTTGGTAACGGACTTAAGCTACTTGACTTCGCTACGGAACGGAATGCCACTATAGCCAGCACACGGTTTCCTCACCTCTATATCCATAAAAGGAAATGGCGGTCTCCAGATCAACGAATGGTCAACCAAATTGATCACATTGCGATAGACAAGAGGCACGCATCCAGTGACTTGGATGCCCGAACTTTCTGAGGAGCTAACAACGACACAGACGACTGCCTTGTTGCAGCCAAGGTTAGAATGTGGATATCCACCATGCCACAACAATCAAGAAATACTGTGAACAAATTTAATCTCGAAAGACTGCAATCGCAACAGACCGCCAAGACCTTTGCGCAACGCGTATTTCTTAACCTCTCGATTAACACCATAGCACCAGCATCAAATCTCGAAGATCAGATCAGCCGCAACTGATGTGCTAGCTTTCTCGCGCTCACCAGCAAGAAACCCCTGGATTGATGAGGAATGCCGACAGATTCTCGCAGCAAAGATCGAGGACTGCAAGGCTAGGCTGCAGGTGAAGACGAGAGCTGCCGTTGAGCTCTATTGCCACAGAAGAAGGGAAGAAAACCGGCTTTTCAAAAAAGAAGTAAGAACAGCAAGAAAAGCGTACGGTTGAGGATATAGAGAGGTGTCACTCCAGGAACGATGTTCACAAGTTTTACCGAAGTGTAAAACGTCAAATGGATACATAGCTGGACCGAATCATTTCGAGATGAACAAGGAAATATCGTACTTGAGATACAGTCGATGCTGAGGATATGGAAGAACCACTTCTGCAGACTGTTAAACGGCGATGACGAACAACATTCCACTGTCAGGCAGAACGAACCATTCAATATTGGCGACGACAGCGAAAACTGGCAACCACCTGTCCTTAGTGAAGTGAGGATGGCAAAATCTAAGCTCAAGCTTAATAAGGTTGCCGGAAATAACGGCCTTCCAACTCAGCCTTATAAAGCTGGCGGAGATGACTTGGTAAGTAACATCCACCAACTCATAAGCCAAATCTGGTCGGATGAAAGTATGCCTGAAGAATGGAACCTCAGCATATTTTGCAGGATCCACAAAAAAGGAGACCCTCAAAACTGTGCCAACTACAGAGGCATAAGTCTCCGTTACATCGCCTACAAGGATCTATCCGCCGTAATATATGAACGCCTGAAACCGTTTACCAACAGCCTGATCGGCCCTTATAAGTGTAATTTTATGACAGAAAAGTCAACAACCGATAAAATGTTCACACCTTGGCAGATCCTGGAAAAATCCCAAGAAGTCCGAAACGATACCCACCACCTATTCATCGATTTCAAAGCCGCATACGACAGAATTTATAGAGAGGAACTATACAGTGCCATGTCTAGTTTTGGTATACCGCCCAAACTCGTCCGTTTGTGTAGGATGATGTTGAAGAACTATCGCTGCTATCGGAACTATCGGAAACGACCTTACCGACACATTCGATACCAAAAAAATGATTTAGGCAAGGCGATGCGCTGTCGTGTGACTTCTTTAATTTGATTCTTGAGAGGCTTGTGCAAAACTCCCAACACCAGAGACACAATTTTCCAAATATCGGTGCAATTATTACCATACACCGACGATATTGACTGCATTGGTAGGATTCAACGTGATTTCATAGACACGTTTGCTAGTATAGAGACGGAAGCGGCAAAAATGGGTTTTAGCAGTAAATGAGGGCAAGACGAAGTATATGCTGTCAACACGAACGGGCACACAACATCGACGAATTGGACAGAACGTCACCATTCACAGATATAATATGAGGTAGTACGGGACTTTATCTATCTCGGTTCCGCTATTAACTGTGACAACAACATCTCGTCAGAAATTAAACGAAGAATTACTCTTGCCAACCGCTGTTTCTTCGGGCTAAGAAGGCAATGCAGTAGTAAAGCCCTCACTCGAACTACTAAGGAGATCTTATATAAGACCCTGATCACCCCAGTCCTGCTCTACGGCGATGAAGCATGGACCGTCTCAAAAGCAGATGAAGAAATCCTTGTCGATTTGAGAGGAAAATTCTTCGAAAAATATTCGGTCCCGTTTGCGTTGACGGGCTATGGAGACCCAGATTCAACCAAGAACTATACGAGCTGTACAGCGACATGCCCCTGGTAAAAAAAATCCATACTGGACGTTTAAGACGGATAGGACATGTAGAACGAATGGAAACCAATACTCCGGCTCGCAGAGTCTTCGATTTCCAGCCAGACGTCGGACGCTGTAGAGGAAGACCTCGCCTTAAGTGGCGCGCACAAGTAGAAACCGACCTCGACCAACTTGGAGTGCGCAACTGGAGGCAGTTAGCTAAGGACCGGGCTAATTGGAGAGGCATATTGGCTGAGACCCAGGTTCGTTTAGGACTGTAGCTCCCCATAAGTAATTAAGTAAGTTCCAGTGGCTACCCACAGTCCAAATTTTTCAGTATGCGTTGACATTTTTTGATTATTTCAAGAGTCAAAACATCTCTCATCGGACAAATCGTCTTCAGAGATGAAGCCCATTTTTGGCCAAAGGCCTTTGTCAATAAGAAAAATATTAGCTTTTGGACAAATCAGAAATACGTGGGTTAAAAAAAATGGTGTCCCTTAGCACACATTTCACCAAATAGTTGATCTTTTGAAAGGAAAGTTCGTTAACTGTGTAATCTGTACAATTTTCATGAGATGACGGGCGCCTTTGATTCCTTTTTAAGGGGTTAAGTTAAGCCGTTCGTCTAAGCCAGTTACATTAAAGACAGTCAGAAACAAATTCAAGTGCGGTGTTGATAACATTCACCGAATTATCTCCATCGCTCTAAACGTACTCAAGGTTGTTATATGAACGAGATCGGATTCCTTTATTCAATTTAAAATGCGTGGGTACTTCTCGATTGAATTTCAGCCAAATATCTCAGTTGTTCTGTTATCTATTGGAATAAAAAGTTGTTATGTCCTTATTTTAATAAGGACACTCAAATAGGAGACAGAAAAACTGCCATAGGCATGGTAAATTTAATAATGGAATTCGATCTGGTGCATATCCATCTTGAGTAGATTTTAAGAGATCTTGACAAGCTCTGTTTGCTTTACAATATTTGTTAACCACGTCATTGAATATTGATCTCCCAAATGGGACTGAAGACCTTAATATGAATGTCGAACTTGATTTTGTTCCGCATGTCATGCATCAAAATTAAGGCTGGTACGATCAATGTCTTGCAGTGCACCTGGTTAATAGTTCGTGTGAGGCATTTGTGACTCAATTAAGGTCTTACACCATAAAAACAACAGCGATCGCCACTAGTAGTCCTTCAAAACTATTTTTTCATTCTTCACCTTGTCTAGAATTGATTAGGACCCCTAGTTATCTTTTTTTGTAAAAACTTTCGGACATCATTTCTGGAGTTTTGCTTCTTTCTTTTCTGGAGAGCTGTTGTCCATAATTGTGATTATAGAGCTGAATGGCATATTTCGCCTTTTCGTCAAGAATTCCACTGTAAAGGGTGTTTTTTTTAAGGTATAGAGCTTCGAATTTATATAAAACACAAGAAGTCGTTTTAATGTCCATCAATTTGGCAATGTCGGCAATAACGCCACGAATGTTGGCTTCTAAGTTTTCTAACGTTTCTAGTCTCGAGTTCTAATTTTAAACCACTTTTTCGAGCATTTGGGGCCGTATGTCGGCAATAATGCCACGAATGTTGGCTTCCAAGTCATCTAACGTTTCTAGTCTCGAGTTCTAATTTTCAACCACTTTTTCGAGCATTTGGGGCCGTATGTCGGCAATAATGCCACGAATGTTGGCTTCCAAGTCTTCTAACGTTTCTAGTCTCGAGTTCTAATTTTCAACCACTTTTTCGAGCATTTGGGACCGTATGTCGGCAATAATGCCACGAATGTTGGCTTTCAAGTCTTCTAACGTTTCTAGTCTCGAGGTCTAATTTTCAACCACTTTTTCGAGCATTTGGGGCCGTATGTCGGCAATAACGCCACGAATGTTGGCTTCCAAGTCCCCTGACGTTTCTGGTCTCGAGGTCCAATTTTCAAGCACTTTTTCGAGCATTTGGGGCCGTATGTCGGCAATAATACCACGAATGTTGTCTTCTAAGTCTTCTAACGTTTCTGGTCTCGAGCTCCATTTTTCAACCACTTTTTCGGGCATTTGGGGCCGTATGTCGGCAATAACGCCACGAATGTTGGCTTCCAAGTCCCCTAACGTGTCTGGTCTCGAGGTCCAATTTTCAAGCACTTTTTCGAGCATTTGGCAAATTGACATGTCCATTCCTCGAAATTATGCGCTCATCGAATGTTTTCTTCAATAAATCGATTGTGACGTGCGATGTGTGGCATGTAGCGCCGTCTTGTTGGAACCACATCTCATCCACATTCATGCCATCCAATTCGGGAAGAAAACAGTTGGTAATCATGGCTCTATATCGGTCTCCATTAAGGGTAACTGACTCTCCAGCATTATTTCGGTAGAAGTATGGCATGACTCCACCAGCCCATAGAGCACACCAAACAGTCGGTTTTTGTGGATTTAATGGCGACTCAAGAGTCTCATGTGGATTCTCTTCACTCCAAATGCGGCAATTTTGCTTGTTGACGTAGCCACATCAGCTTCATCACTGAACAAAATTTTGCGACGAAAATCAGCATCGAGATCAATCTCATCTTCGGCCCAAAATCAAACGTATTGCATGGTCTCTCGGCTTTAATTCTTGCACAAGCTGGATCTTGGAAGGTCGTATGCCAAGATCTTTGGCGCAAAATCTTCCATAAAGTTGATGGACAAAGCTCCAATTGCTGTGTACGGTGGCGAATCGATTCATTCGGGTCTTCTTTAACACTTTGCTCTACAGTGGTAATTGTTTCTTCGTGGGCACTGTTCACGTCTCTGCGGATGCGTATTATCACACAGAGTAAACGCAGTGCGAAAACGATCCATGGTTAACCGAATTAATTGCTCTGATGGACGATTATTTCGACCATAAAATGGACGGAGCTGGTGGTAAACTTCGCGAGCTGAACCATTTTTTTCGAAATAAATTTGCACGCGTTGTTCATTTGTCAACCTGTTCATGAAGAAGTGGCAAACCAAACTGAACATGACGTTACAGTTGTCCGATTTGACCACAAAATGTCAGTTTTATCTTTATTTGAAAAACCAACCTCTAAAAACACCCGTTAGTTTGTAGGTCTCATTCTCCTCTGAAAGCTTAAGAATCATGTTGATGAATGGAACTCAGGATTTTGTTTATATGTATACAGATGGATTTCATAGTGCCGATTGCGTGTTTTTTTCAATCTCAAATACATCACATATGTATGTAGATACTAATTCCACTCCAGCGCATGTGATGCAAACTGCGTCTTAAAATGACTAACAATCCCCACATATAATACAAACAGTAAACACAATTAAACAAACACGACAGTTCAATCTTGCTCTATAAAAATTGAAAATTTCACACCAACGGAACGCATATTTCCAGCTTTCAGATATATAAATTTTTTAGATACTCTCCGTTTACGTCCACAAAACAATGAACACCATTTGTTTATATCCAAAGAGCGTAACATTATTAACGATGACAGCTTCCCGTTGCCATAGTTCGTGAACGCCTGACCTCATTGTTCCCGTACACCTCATTCCACGTCAAAATAAAAAAAAAAAACATCTCGACCACAACTCCCAAACACAAACACACTCTGTTCTCGTAAAAACTAATTGGTGCATGAAAAAAAAATTCAAATGTGCCACTTCCCCATGCCCTTCATCCATATCCAGATCGCTTTAGAATCCAAAGAATTAAACAACAAAACAACGAAAAAGCTTCAGTCCTCAGTAATTTTAGACTCGCAATCCATTCGGTACAGCCCGCTGTTGGATGGATGTGTGGACATTTAGTGTGCGTCGAAATAGTAGTACATTCGCACCGACTCCTAACCAAACCGGACCGGGCAAAATCTATCTCTCACGACTGATAACCACAAACTCGTTCCTCCGTCAGTATCTCTGAAGTTCACGGTCACACGGAATAGAAGGTAATTAACCGTAACAAACTAGTCATGGTAACCGGTATAGCTACCTTCTTCTCCCTCAGACATGGTCGAGGTACAGACCACACTTATCGTGGATGAGCCCATTCCCGCGGCAATTGCACCACAAGTGTTCTACTTTGCTGTCGGTCCACGATCTCATGAGGTCACCTGTCCATTCTGCAAGGTGGATGGAAAAACCACTGTCAAACGGAAGTGGCTGAATTGTTATCGCCAGCATTATTGCTCCAGTTGCGGCGAGTATCTAGGTACATTTCGAAGACCCCAACTTTAGAGATGATGAATTCCGTTATTTTATTTACATTTTCCGCTTGTATTACCGATGTTACTAAATATAAATAAAAATTTTATAAACCCAACAGATGAGAACCGCTCTCCGATGTGATCGAGAGAATGTTTGATTTTTTTTTTTATCCAAGAAGTATCTTTTCTAGGAGAGATACAATTTTTGAAAGCTCTCGCATTTTATTCGATGGAACTCTGTGCTGGTGGTTCTTTGACTGGTTTAGTTGATTCTTGACTTAGTCCAGTTGTGGATCGGTGAACGTACCGCATGACGTCGAAGTTTTGTAGATTCGTGTCGAGAGGAAAAGTGAGAGTGATCAGTTGAAATTTGTCGGCTCGAGAAGAACCAGAGAGAGAGAGAGAGAGAGTGAGCTTTTTCATCATGGAGGAATCGGTGCCGATGGGGACAAATGTTGGCCATCTGAATAAGGAGCCAACTGAGATTACCTGTCCTGCCTGCAATGCTGTTGGTTTGAGTATATTACGTCAGGAGGTGGTCACCAGCGTACAGAAGATAGTTGCTGCCATTAATTTCTGTTGCTGCTGGTAAGTGTTGATCGTGTTGATCGTTTTGATGACATTGCGATGAGTAGTTTTGTTTCCATGATGACTCGTGAAGTTTTGACGTAATGGATGTGTGGATATCTGACGGCTCATGGGTGTGGAATTTTAATTATTTATCGATGCATGTTGGACGTATCTTTAGGTGGCTTTGATCGTTTAGATCTTTTTTTTTGTCAGACTATGAGCAATTTTAAGTGACGGTGGTCGATTGTTTAAATCTTTTCGTGTGATTATGGATAAACAACAACAAAATGCATAGAATACAACTATTCTGCAGAAATCTGTTCCGCTCAATGCCACAATCTCCATAAATATGGACCAAGAGAATTAAGGGCTGGGTGTTCGACCTTACCCCCAATACTCAAAAAGGCTTTTGATTAAAATAAAATTCTTCGTTTGCTTTTAAATATGTTTTTGACCATAAGAGTACCGCTGCTTTTAAAGTTTCAATATATTTAATATTTTTCATATAAATGGAAGGTATGGCTTTTTAGCTTCATGAGATCTGGACTCGTTGAGGATCTTTACCTGAGATAAGACAACCTTTCATCCTCTTTTACCCTAAATACAGTGCCTTGAGTCGTCATTCAGTGCAAGCATCTTATCATCCCTTATCCCTTGATTCCTTCGAATTAATAGGTACGCAATTTGAAGACTTCCATGGCTGGAGAATTACTATTCAATTGGTCAATGTGGTCGACTCAATTTAGACGAAGACGTAACTGTAAATTTCTTAGAAAATGGCGCCAAAGAAGAAGGTCATTCTAAGAGTTTTTTTTAGCAGTCTTAATAGGAACCTTGTCCTTGTCCTCTTAAGATCTACATTTCGTATTTTCCGGTCTCCAGCAGAAAACAGCCGATGCAGTGGATCATTGGAGAAGCTGAATTAAAGAACAAAACCACGCCACCTTTGTCATGTAAGCTTTATGCAAGGTTACGACTTATTGCAACGAAAAGACCAAACAACCTGCATATACTCGAAAGTCCAACTTTTCTACAGAATACTGGCAAACCCCAGTCGCTGCTTTCAAATATTTGGATGCTCTGTAGGATTCGATCCACCCAAGGCGTTGGAAATCTGATCTTCACCTCGAAGGAGTTGCGCACAATCCATCTTAAGACACACTAGAACCTGCCTTAGTTGAATTCATTTGCCATTTCTTAAGATTTTGTGATGACCGTCCTCAATTGATTGAAAGTTAGTATTGACATTCCGATGACTACCTTCAGTGTGTTCTTTATGGGACGAATAAGTCGCTCTCAAAATCCTCCCCATTATGAAGCAAGTTCCACAATGAATTGCCATTAGGATCTGCTTTTGAGTAAAAAAAAAGTTTTGAAAGCCGCCATTTTCAAAAATCCCACCGCCGCTCATTTCAACCCTAACGAAGTTCGTTGAAAGGTCAGCACGTTGTCTGAAAATATTACACGTGGGACTCATTTTCGACTCTTCGAGCTTTGAAACGTCGTCATAATGCAGCTTTCGGTTGATAAATTAGTCCCCAGCTCCAAATGCAGCTTCGCAAGTGATCATGTATACCTTCGACATGCTGTCCTTTTCGCTATTAAAACACAAATGAGGTCCCGCAAAATCAATGCCGACGTTACCAAATGGCTTGGTAACGTTACCTTTCTAAGGGCAGGGGACTGAAAGGATATGATGCGGGCATACTCTACAATCATCCTTATTTCACATATCCTCCAATCCTATTCCTCTTCAGTTGTCGCCTTCAGGTATCCAAAAACGTTCTGTAAGTTTTCAACACAATATTGACACCTCAATGAAGGGTCTTTAGCTGGAAATCACCATCGAACAGCATGGGTATGTGAGAACTTTATGAAATGATAACAGGATTATGGGATGGAAAGGAAATCCATTGCATATTCGACTGGAACCTGTTTTCTGGAACATGGTAACATGGTTACATCGTTATAGCTGAAATTACCTAAGCCAGTGCAATTCCGCTACCTCTATGCCTTTTGAGGTTAGGTGTTTTCAGTCGATCTTGCTTCCTGTAACGCCTTCAGAAAACGCAGAACCTATCCAGTAGCAATCGCGGCTAGGAACTGCAAAAGAGACTCAGCAGTGTGAGAGAAGATTCAGTCCTGTAGTCCTGTGCTATACTAGCCTTAGAAATCTGGATACTAACTTTCTTATTAGTTTCGCTTTAATTTTACCAAGTTGTTCCATAAGCCCAGAAATCTGACGTCTCAAAGAATCACCAGACTTACCTCTAGGAAGACGATCGGCGGGATTTAGGCATCACCAGATTTACCTCTAGTAAGAAGATCGGTGGGATTTGCTTTACCCTTGCAATGATTTCAGCATCAGGGTATCCAAGGTATCCTGCCTTGAACATATGGTTTCTAACGACAATCATCACCTGGATCTAAGGTGATGATTGTCAAAATAATTTTGGAGTCTCTCCATAAACAAATATGGCCAACATGAGCTGATATTAACGCAGCTATCAGCTCCAACTTTGGTAGTGTCAACTCCTTAGTTCCATCATCTTTGAGCGGAACCACTCGACTTTTGGCACTAATGAAGTGGATAACGCTTCTGGTGACGCTCCGATCTTGAAAACCATGATTTTGTGGAAATGCCGCGGCACCGTGAGCCTTTAAAGTCGTATCCGTCAATATTTGAATTGGTTTCCTACTGGATTGCTTGACAAAACGGTCCATGGAGATCGAGGAATAGCTATTTTCTTCCCGCAGTAGACTCTTAACACATTTATTCCACTCAGTTAACAATTCGGGGGGTAGAGCTTGATCCCACATTAGTTTCTTCCTCCAAAATTTCTGATAGAGGCTTTTAAGGGTTATAAATGAAAGTCCTAGTACAGCTGTACCTCCTGACACAGTAAACTCCAGGGTTGTATTTTTCCTTCCTTTCAGTTCCAATATATCCCCACAATTAAGCTCGAAGCGCTGAGTATATTACAGCATCTCCTACTTATGGTCCACAATTTGGCCCAATTACATATGACGGGTAGGATAAGGGCGCTTTGATACAAACCATTGGACTTTCAATCCCATTAGTTTCGGGGGATCAAAGTAGCATCGGGTCAAAATGTTTATTTTCATTGGAGCTCCGTTATAGTATGATTGACTTCGATGTGGATAAACTCTTCGACTACCGAGAAATTGTTTTCATCAACAGAGAGGTCATTTCATCAAGCTTGTGAGTCGAGATTGCTATGGTTGTTGACAACATTTACTTTGTATTGACTACACCCATCACCTTGTCGAATTCCAGTACTTAAGATTCACTGCCCACGGCAAAGCAGCCTTCCATCTTCTTCAAAAATCGTTGAGTTCCAAGGCCCCTGACATCCGCAATCGTTTGGTCCTTAAATCGGTGGTCATTCGCTAACTGCCGCAAGTTGTGCACTCCAAGTTGGTTTAGGTCGGTTTCTACTTGTGCGCACCACTTAAGGCGAGGTCTTCCTCTACTGTGCCCGACGTTCGGCTGGGAATCGAAGACTCAACGAGCCGAAGTATTGGTGTCCATACGTTATACATGTCCTGGCCATATTAAATGCAGTATGCGAAGTTTTTTGACCAGGGGCATGTCGCTGTATAGTTCTTGATTGAATCTTCGTCTCCATAGTCCTTCAACGCAAACGGGACTGAAGATTTTTCGAAGAATGTTCCTCTCGAATCGACCAAGGATTTCTTCATCCGCCTTTGATACGGTCCATGCCTTAGCGCCGTAGAGCAGGACTCGGATGATCAGGATCTTACATAGGATCTCCTTACTAGTTCGAGTGAGGGCTTCACTTCTAAATTGCCTTCCTAGCCCAATGAAACAACGGTTGGAAAGAGTAATTCTTCGTTTAATTTCTGACGAGATGTTGTTGTCAGAGTTCATAGCGGAGCCGAGATAGATAAAGTCCCGTACTACCTCAAAGTTATATCTGTCAATGGTGACGTTCTGTCCAATTCGTCGATTTTGTGTTTCCTTTTTTGACAGCATCTGCCTGGTCTTACCCTGATCTACAGCTAAACCCATTTTTTTCGCTTCCTTCTCCATCTTGCAAACGTAGCTATGACATCACATTGGGTCGTACCAATTACGTCAACACCGTCGGCGTATGCTAGTAGTTGCACCGATTTTTGGAAAATTGTTTCTCTGGTGTTGTCTCGGGAGTTTTGCACAAACCTCTCAAGTCACACGACAGCGCATCGCCTTGCCTAAATCATTTTTTTGGTATCGAATGTTTCGGTGAGGCCGTTTCCGAGCAAATTTGCTCCATCGTCATCCCACACAAACGAACGAGTTTGGGCGGTATACCAACACTAGACATGGCTCTGTATAGTTCGTCTCGATAAATTCTGTCGTATGCGGCTTTGAAATCGATGGTGGTGGGTATCGTTTCGGACTTCTTGGGATTTTTCCAGGATCTGCCAAGGTGTGAAAATTTTATCGGTTGTTGACTTTCCTGGCATAAAGTCAACACGTTACGATGTTACCGAGACTTATGCCTCTGTAGTTGGCACAGTTTGGAGGGTCTCCTTTTTTGTGGATCCTGCAAAAGATGCTGAGGTTCCATTCTTCAGGCATACTTTCATCCGACCAGATTTGGCTTATGAGTTGGATGTTACTTACCAAGTCATCTCCGCCAGCGTTATACGGCTGAGTTGGAAGGCCGTTATTTCCGGCAACCTTATTAAGCTTGAGTTTAGATATTTCTATCCTCACTTTACTTCCGTTCGAGCCTTGTATCCTTGGCTTTGACGTTTTACACTTTGGTAAAACTTGCGGACATCGTTCCTGGAGTGGCACCTCTCTATATCCTCGGTTGCGCCCTTTTCTCGCTCTTTTCTCTTCTTTCTGAAAAGCCGGTGTTCTTCCCTTCTTCTCTGCCTAAAGAGCTCAACGGCAGCTTTCGTCTTCACCTGCAACTTAGCTTCGTATGCCTCGTTCTTGGCTGCGAGCATCTGTCGGCATTCCTCATCAATCCAGGATCTAATGGCTTGTTGGCATCATTGCCATTGTTCTTCGACATTCGATGCTGGTGGTGTGGTGCTAATTGGGGTTAAGGGATACGCCTGGCGCAAAGATCTTCGCGGTCTCTTGCGATTGCAGTCTGTCGAAACTAATTTATTTCACAGGCTTTCTGGTTTGTTGTGGCTTGGTGGATATCCGAATTCTTATCTTGGCTACAACAAGGTATTTGTCCGAGTCGATGTAAGCTCCTCGGAATGTTCGGATATCAAAAATACTAGATGCGTGTCTCTTGTCTATCGCAATGTGATCGATTTGGTTGACCTTCGTTTATCTGTAGACCGCCATGTCTCCTTATGGAAATCGAGGTGAGGAAACCGTGTGCTGGCTAAAGTTGCATTTCGTTCCGTAGCGAAGTCAATTAGCTTAAGTCCGTAACCAGACGTGTTGTCGTGTAGGCCATGTTTTCCGAAAATACTTCTTAGGACGTCTTCTCTTCGTATCTTTTCGTTAAAATCTCTCAGCACGATTTTTACATCGTACTTCGGTAGTCGCTCATAGGTTTTGTCAATGAACTCGTAGAAGCAATCCTTAGCTATTTCATCTTTTTCCTCCGTTGGGGCATGAGCGCAAATAAGGCTTGGTTTGGCGAATTTGGTCTTGATACGAATTGTTACAATGCGTTCGCTAACGTCTTGGAAACATACGACTTCTTGCCTAAGTCCGGCACTTATAACAAATCTGCATCCGAATAATCGCTGTTTCTGCTCACTATAACACAGTCCGTAGTAGATGTCAAAGTTTTTCGTCCTCTTTCTAACGGCCCATTCCATCTTATTTCCTGGATGGCAGTAATGTCTGCTTTGTAGCAGTTTAGGGCTTCCGCCAGTTGTTCGCTTGTACCTCTCCTGTTTAATGTTTTCACATTCCAGGTGCTGATATAAACGTCGTTTCCCCTTGCTTCGTTTAGCAGGGTCGTCAACAATAAAATCAGTCCTTTCCGAGGCTATTGGGTGCTGCGTAACATAAAGTTTTTTATTTGGTTGGGTAGGTAACCCAAAGCACAACCCCCAAACATGGAGGGTCAGTTCCAATTTATTAGCTACCCTAGGACACGGGGCATCAGTATCAAATACGGGATTTAGCGCTACAGCTGCCACCATCTCTGTTCCAGGGGCCTGACTTACCCATGAAATTTCTAGAAAACTGTTGTCCGAATGTGTCGAAGCTTGTCGAGGTTTGCCTGGGCCGGCAGAGTATTCATTCCGTGCCAATCTCACCAGTTATATTGTTGCTGTTTTTTTTTTGTCTTGTTATCAACACTCGCACTTATCGTTCAGCAAGTCAAATCCGGTTGGATGAGACCAGTACCCGATGTGTAGTCAGAGTTACAACTACTGGGCATTGCCAAGTTAAGGCCAATGAGAGTCTATTCTCGTTCTACAACACCAAACCATCATCGCTCCATAGTTAACTAATTTTTTTTAAAAAAAATCGTATATTTCCAGCACTCCAATAAAATGGGAGGGACGTCAGGATTTCAATCATTACTGTTCGAAATGTGGATGCTTCATTGGACGCGCTATTAAGCTGAGTTGGTATAAGCGCCAAATGTTCAAGGCGAGGCGTACAGTTCTCGAAGAGGATATGCAATGGCGAAACCTAAAGAGACAAAGTGCTGCGGAAGCTCGAAAGAAAACAAACGAATCGACTGAACAATAGTGATGTTGATAATAAGTTTAAATAAAAAAAAAACTAATAAAACTATTTTTATAATTATTAAATGATTTTCAATTAATATATAAAGTTTGACATTCAATAAAAAAAATTGTATTTCAATTTTTTTAGAGGGAGCATTTTTCCACAATCACAGCTTTACATTTTAATTTTTGACGCGAATCTTCGTTTGGTACGGCGTGAATTGGATGAAATGAAACGAAAAAGTGTAACGAGATGTGTAGTGCAGAGAAATCTTGGTATGCAAATATTGAATAACTTAAAAAAGTAAGCAATTACGATTTGAATATATCAGGTATTTTAATTTAATTGGATCCTTTAATTTTTTATTTGGAATGGTTTATGAATACAACCTCAATCAAGTGGCCGCCTGTATTGACCAAAGCAAAATGTGCCCTATCAAGTGTCAACCATTGAAGCGACTGTTTGGGAGTATTCAAAGAAACGTGGATGGTCTGTCGGCCATTTTTTTTTAACTCAATTACACTTTATACGGAAACAAATGAAATTCATCCTTCGAAATGCAACGCAAGGTGGTTTCACTAATGCCGAAATGCTGAGTGCGGTCACGATACGACAGATGTACTACTACCTACTTAGTTACTTAAGTGGCGCTGTAGTCCGTAAGAAATCTGGGCTTTAACCAACTTGTCCCGCTTATAATCCCAGTCCTAAGCTAACTGCGTCCAGGTGCGCACGTTAAGTTGGAGTTGTGCGAGCTCTTCCTTTACTGCGTCCGACATGTGGCTGGAAATCAAAGGCTCTGCGAGCCGGCCTAGCCATCTTAAAAGTCCTAAAAAAACGTTTATTAGTACACGTTAACACAGCGGTCCTCCAAATTCTTGACGAAAATTTTTTATTGCGGCGTCTTCAAAGAACTAAGCCGTTAGATTTGGCACGATAATAACAAACCGTGCTATAAAATGCGCAAAAAGCAGGAAATCTCCAAGGAAAGTTACCTGCCAAACATGCATTACTCGTGATAAAAAAAATTGCATACTAAGTTGCAATACAAATGTAAAAAGGGTGGTGGTTTTAGTGAGTGAAAGTCTCACACTACTTTGGACACGTGCCCATCGTGTCTTTGAAGATTCCACCAGCCCACGGAAAAAAATCTTAAATGTCCAATTCAGAGTTTTTTTTTTGACTAGGAGAACGTTGCTGCACTTTGTTGAATCTTCGTCCTTCTAGTAGAGACTTGGACTCTACCTTATAGCCCATCTAACCAATCCTTAGTACTAAAATCGGCAAGATGGTATAAGTGTACATAAAATGGAGGTCTCAACGTTCATAATGGAGGGATGTTCACAGCAAACTTTAGTGGCACTATTTTCTGTCATAGTAGCACGAGTTATATGTGTAGGTTATGTGTTGTTCCATGGGATTTCGTGACTCTGATAATATAGCGTAGACTGACGTATGCCCTTACCGACACGCGTTTGAAGTTTTTTTCATAATTAAACTGACGAAGATATTTGTTGCTTATTCCGCTTCCAAAAGTTGCAAAATCCGATGCACCATCAATAAGGTAACCGAGTCAACCTTAGACCAAGTGCCCAAATAAAAATCAGTGGTACCATAAGGATAGCAACTGGTGAAGATGTGAAGGCAAAAATCACATGCCAAGGCCCTGCAACTTGAAATCGCGGGCATGAATAAGAAAAAAAAACAAAAAAATAAACGAGCTCACAGTCTGCAAGCTCGGAGAAGATTAAAGCAATTCTACAATAAAACCCAAGCAGCTGCCTTAATAGTCTGGAACGTTTTATCTTACCTTCTTACTTAGCTTTGCTATATGCACACGTTGGCCTAGTTTGTCGGTTCACTCGACCGTCAACAGCCCATAATACCTAATTCTACCTACCTAGCTACAGACGGGCTCAGAGGCGCGATGGTTAGTGCGACTAACTGCCGCGCAGGAGGTCTGGGTTCAATTCCCAGCCGTAGCAATAACAAAAATGATTTTTCATTGGCCCTCCTCTCGTGATGAACTGACAAATCATCCGAGTAGTATCAATTGTCATGAAAAGCTTATCTCAATTAAGCCGTTCGGATTCGGCATAAAACAGTAGGTCCCGTCATCGTGCTAAGAAGTACACTCGCACACATGAATGGCTGTGCGAAAAAAAGCAAGGCCCTTGCTCAAATAATGTACCTCTACGTAAGGTTAGGTTAGGATTCAGTGGCTGCACGTGATGCGAGTGCACACTATCTGATCTGTCGACTTTCCTATATTAGTTTGCCAAATTAAACCTTTCAGCGCTAATTATGTAGCGTAGGAGGTGACATTTGTATTAGCGAGCTCACCTAGATTATCGAAGGATTTCTCTTCCAGACGAACCATCCTTTTTACTGAGAGAGCTGGACAGGAGCATAAAAGGAGTTAGTAATACTTTCCTCCTCTTCTTCGTCTAAGCAGCTTCTACGAAGTCATTGCTGACGAGCCCTAGTCTTTTTTCGTGTTGGGCAGTGTCCTGTAAGAACACCGATTATGGTACTGATGTTTGATTTTTTCAGCATTGTCAAGCAGATGGAGCGCTTAATGTGCCTCTACAATTGGACTGTTTCTTAGCTTGCTTTCCCTAGTTGTGGTCTGTTTCTTATTTTGCACGCCACATCAGGTGATGTCTTCATCTGTGACGTTAATCGTCTGGTTGCGAATCGAAGGCTCTGCGAGATAGAGTATCGGTATCCATTCGCTCTGGATGTCCGAGCCTTCTTAAACGTCCAATATGAGTTCTTTTTAACCTGGTCTATGTCACTGTACACCTCGTATAATTCGGGGTTGAATCTTCGTCTCCATAGCCCGTCAACGCAAACGGGACGTAAGAGTTTTCGAAGAACTTTCTTCTTGAATCGACCAAGGATTTCTTCATCCGCTTTTGAGACGGTCCATGCATCAGCGCCGTAGAGCAGGACTGGGATGATCAGGGTCTTATATAGGATCTCCTTAATTGTTCGAGTGAGGGTGTTACTACTAACTTGCCTTCTTAGACCGAAGAAACAGCGGTTGGCAAGAGTAGTTCTTCGTTTAATTTCTGAAGCGTTGAAATTTAGTGTCATCCGAAACCGTCTCTGTTGAAGGGGTTGTTCGGGGGGCTTGACAAACCAAAAGCCAAAAGCAACCCAAATATGTTATTCACTTTGTAGATACCACCGTTGACTCCATCTTGGAAGTTCTTCCTTTGCCGCCTGGAATGGAATATGTGCATATTGATGTGAGTACACGAGTTCCCCCCGCTCTCATCTATTGCCGCTTATACTTTACACATAGATTTACACCATATTTACGGCCAAGGCCATATCTACGGCCAAGGTTCTAGGCACTCAGCGGTCACCATGCCTACTTACAAGAATACCAGGATAGATGAGCTAACCACTGGTTAGTCCAATTAATGTATTTGTGCAAGTGTTTCAAAGGATGAACTGCACCAACTTATTTATTCAACTGCAGCTATAGATTTTCTGGTGGATTTCAGGGAGCAAGTGGCCCTAATAAGCTCAAGTGAACGCTTTAACACTAGATATTCTGATTATTGAATTCTATCCGAAATGTCCACTTACCTCGCTGGAATTAATTGCAAGATAATAGTTGATCGACCTTAAAGTCTTTTAATCAGGCCTATCGCGATTAAATTTTCCCGCGGATTTTTCCCTTTTCAGCAATGTAAATCAGATTGCTAATTGGGAGCAGTTACCCGAAAAAATGTTTATTGGCGATAGGCGCGAATATTCTTATCCAGTTTTAGATCTTCAATCTTAAGCTCATCGAAGGCTTTCAGTAGATTCTTCTATAGAATTCATCCATCCATTCATCCATAGACGTTGGACATTCGAAAGACTCACAGTACTGGCAATTTATTTCAGCACACCGACACAAAGCTTAAACATCATCACCCCAAAACTTTTATTGACAGAACCCAGAACAGTTTAAGAAGAGACCTAACAACAGATTCCTAGGGCACTATAGGTCGACCCTAGATATACAATGTCGGCCAAAAGAAGTCATCCGATGTTGTCGCCGCCTTCAGAATATCGGTTGTGGTTCGCACAGTGTGTGCTGTTGCTCCGTCTAGTTGGAACCACATTCCACCAGTCCTAATTCGTTCAATTGCGGCAGAAAAAAAAACTCGGTTAACATGGCCCTATAGAGCGCAACGTCAACTGTTTTCGTTTGACCAGCGGCTTTCTCGAACAAATATTGCCCGATGACTCCTCCAGCGTGAACAGCGCACCATGCAGTAACTTCGAGCGGGTGTAATGGCTCCTCGTGCATTACTCGTGGATTTTCGGTGCCCAAGAAGCGATAGTTTTGCTTGTTCACGTACCCGCTGAGGTGGAAATGAGCCTCATCGCTCATTCTGATTTTGGTCGAAAAATCGTCCACTTCGTCATCGAGATTGAGGATGACTTGGGCGTAGGTTACATGCGTTTGACGGTCGACAGGCAGCAGCTGATGCACGGACTGGACTTTGTAACGGGTGATCCAAGTAGAGATACTTTTTTCAATAGCCTTTTTTGACAGATCACGTGTGAGTCGTGTCATGCTGTCATGTTATTTTTGTTTAGTATTGTTTGGCATTTCATAATGGAAAGAATTACGCGTGAACAACGTTTACAAATTGTTCAACTTTATTATGAAAATTCACGTTCTGTGAGGAATGTGTTTCGTGCACTTCGCTCAACTTATGGTTAACATAATCGGCCTACTGAGCGTACTATTCGCAACACCATCACCCATTTTGAGACCCAGCATTCATTATTGGATAATATTCGACCGAATAGACCACGTCCAGCACGCTGTGAAGAAAATATAGCGGCCGTAGCTGAGAGTGTACACGAAGACCGTAGAGAGTCGATTCAGCGCCGTTCGCAGCAACTCGGACTGACGTATGGAACGACTTGGCGCATTTTACGTCAAGATCTTAAATTGAAAGCGTACAAAATACAACTGAAGCCGCTCGACCTTCCCAAGCGACATCGCTTCGCTCTATGGGCTCTTGAAAAGTTCCAAGAACATCCGACGTTTTCGAGGCAAATTTTGTTTAGCGATGAGGCCCATTTCTGGCTCAATGGGTATGTAAACAAACAAAATTGCCGCATTTGGGACGAAGAGCAACCTGAAGAGATTGAAGAACTGCCACTTCATCCAGAAAAAAAACAACGGTTTGGTGTGGTTTGTGGGCCGGTGGAATCATCGGTCCATATTTCTTTAAAAATTATGCCGGTGCGAACGTAACCGTCAATGGCGACCGTTATCGTGCCATAATAACCGACTTTTTGATGCCTGAAATTGAAGCTCGTGATCTCGGCGACATTTGGTTTCAGCAAGACGGCGCCACTTCCCACACATCGCATCAATCAATGGACTTATTGAGGGAACATTTCGGTGAGCACATAATTTCACGTTTTGGGCCGGTCGATTGGCCACCAAGATCGTGTGATATCACAACGTTAGACTTTTTCCTGTGGGGATATGTAAAGTCAAAAGCTTATGCCGACAAACCCGCTTCGATTCAGGCCTTGGAGGAAAACATCACGCGTGTCATTCGCCAGTTACCAGTCGAAATGCTCGAACGAGTGATCGAAAATTGGACTCAACGGATGGACCATCTGCGACGTAGCAACGGCCAACATTTGATAGACATAATCTTCAAAAAATAAATGCCAAAGAATGTTCTTTCAAATGATAATAAACATTCTCCATTAAATTTGAATTTTCTGTGTTTTTTTTTTTAAAGTAGGGAACCTCGAAATGGATCACCCTTTACATGCGCAAGTCTTTGACCAAAATTCGCCGATGTTTCCGGCGACAGCTTGACATCTTCAGCAAAAGCGGCGATATTCTCAGCACAACGGGCGCTCTGGGGCCGGCCACTCTTGGCAATATCTCGAGTGGTCCCATACTCTTCAAGGTTGGTGGCCAAACGGCGCAGTGCTTGCGTAGTCGGTGTCGGACGGGTGGGGAATCGACGACGGTATTCGCGCTGCGCGAAAAATACAGACGAATTGTTACGCAAAAAAATAGACACGATTATTCCGCGTTCTTGGGAGTGCATCGCTTGTTCACTTGTATTCTTCATCTGTTTAGTTCACAAATGTTCAAACAGATTTGACATTGGCGGCCATTTACAAAAAATAAGAGCATCTATCAATAGGGTGATCTCTTTTGGCCCACCTTGTATTTGGCTTAAATAAACACCAACACGCTCTCCCAACAATCTCAAGTGTGTATAGGGCTTTAATAAAAGCTCAATGAATTGCAATCCCAAAAGCTTTCACATGCACAGTTTGAAAGACTCTGACATCAATCAAAGCCATTTCACAGGTTGTCTTATCCACTAAACACATGAACTAAAAAAGCTTTCAGATTTCCATTAAAATTTTATACCAATCATATGTACAAATCGACCACAATCCTTTAAGCTTTAAACCGTCTTCCTTTCGGCTAAAGGCTTTTTGAAATCGCTCTCTTTTTCTGAAACTTTTATCGCCGCCTCATTCGGTGGACATTCCATTCCGCCGTCCCCATCCAGAAACTCCCGATTTGGTCGAAAACAATTGTTCTGCTTGTCATGCATGCAAAGGAAACTCTGACATCCTCCACAATACAAATAGTCCTTTGCCGCAGCCGGGAACAAACACGGTAGAAAGCACAATGGCCAGCATGTAAGAATGCAAGCGGCACCAGCTTTTGAATATGACATCTAAATTTTATGGAAATCCAATTAAAAGTATCTAGATATAAATTCAAACTCGCACCTTCTCCGATCTGGTTTTTATAATTGGCCGCTTGTTGGTACCACATTTTGGACAATATATCGTACCTTCAGCTGGGTGCCATCTTTCAATTGAGGTCTTGTACATTCGTCGTTTCTGTGGACTCCGCGGGGTAAGCGGGGTGTGAAACTTATATTTGCGGGTGTAAATTGGTTTTCGGTCGGCAGTGCGAATTGTTTCCTCTTTGAGATTCAAGTCTATGGGTGGTAGCTCATCAATGGGGTCGGGTAACACGTGGTTGAGGTTTAATGAAGCGACTTCTGGAGCTTGGTAGTCCATTGTGTCATCATCAGGTAATCCAGTCTCTGGATGGTATATCCGTATATGGTCCAATAGAATCGAAGGATTGTACGGTTCACACTCTACAATTTTTAAACATTTAACACAACGAAAACGTGAAGCCATATAAAACAAAAAGATTTAAAAAAAAAATTGTAAAATTTTTTTAATTCGATTTCATAAGTGGAATTTGTGTAGGCAGTTTGAAAAGATTTCCACACGCTACTAGTGGAATATAGATGTGAAGGTTGATGTCAAATCTAGCAGCTTTCCCAAGGCTACTTAAGGTGTTCGTACGCAGTTGTGATGACTTGAAATATCAATTGCGTTGTAGGTAAATTCTTAAAATATGAATCTCAAATCCTACCAAGGACATGGAGGAAAAGGATGCATTCGAAATATCAAAAGATACACATCTCCTTCGCAGAATAGCCAGTGAAAACCGAATTCAATGTCACCCAAGGAGCAGCCCATATGCAAAGCAGATCTCTTCCAATAAATGTTGAAGGACTCCTCTATGGACAAACTCCTCGATGATGTCCTTTCTCCGCAAAGATACAACGACACACTACTTGAGTAGACCCATACCAACAGTTGAATCTCTCACAACAACAACAAAATGTTCACAATGAAATCCTTTACCACATGGGTGCAGGATACTCTTGCATACACATTTGGTACTTGCCCCATCCGGCGCGAAAAGTTGGCGAATAAATTCTTAAAAGAATTAAGGAACCCAATTCGAGGAAACACTTGTACCGTATACCATCTGAAGAGTGATGGCGTGCTTAAGGGGATGCTGCCTCATCCTTGCCCCAAGCAAGGGCGGTGGGCAAATACAAAAGGAAGTGCTTAGCACTTAAGGCGTTGCGCTTTTCGTTGATTTGAGTGAAAAACATTGGATTACTCCAGAACACAGACAGCATACATCTATGGTGTGCGCTTATACTCTGCAGGTGCAACATGGATATGTAGGAGGAGAAGAACGACGGAAGTTCCCATTGAATATATGTTAGCATTACCTTGGATGAGGTTCTTTCGAAACTGTAATTCCAATGTTGAAATTATTCTATGAGTAGTGTGGGCGACATGCCTTGAGTGTGAGTTTGAATATATGGGGATGCTTGTGAGGAGATAAAAACGTGATAAGCTTTCTTCTGAAAAGTGTTCTATTTCGAGGACGAGCGTTGGGACAATTGTTTGTAAATTGTGACCTTCAGGCGAGGTACTTGGAATGTGTGTTTTTTTTTGGAGTAGATACTGCGGAGAGAAGATGAATGGTTTCGGATCTATGAGTTATGGAAAATTGGAAAAAAGTGCGCTTTAACATGGTTTTCGGTGACAGTGAAAAATCACTCCTTGAAACGTCATCTTATGAGGTGGGATCGATAGATGAGGAGTAGTGTTGAATTGGGCTTGGGATTCATGTGATATTTTGGACATTTCTGCCAATCAGAAATGTTGAATTGAAATAAAAAATCAGCAGACACACTCACAGACTAAGTATATGCTGTCGACACGAAAGGACACACAACATCGACGAATTCGACAGAACGTCACTATTGACTGATATAACTTTGAGTTATTACGGGACTTTGTCTACCTCGGCTCCGCTATTAACTCTGACAACAACATCTCGTCAGAAATTAAACGAAGATTTACTCTTGCCAACCGCTGTTTCTTTGGGCTAAGCAGGCAATTCAGTAGTAAGGCCCTCACTCGAAATACTAAGAAGATCCCATATGAGACCCTGATCATCCCATACTATACGGAGCTGAAGAAATCCTTGGTAGATTTGAGAGGCAAATTCTTCGAAAAATGTTCGGTCCCGTTTGCGTTGACGGGCTATGGAGACGAAGATTCAACCAAGAACTATACGAGCTGTACAGCGACACGTCCCTGGTCCAAAAACTCCACATTTGACGATTAAGATGGCTAGGGCATGTAGAACGAATAGACACCAATACTCCGGCTGGCAGAGTCCTCAATTTCCAGTCTTCGGACGCCGTAGAGGAAGACCTCGCCTTAAGTGGCGCGCACAAGTAGACCGACTGACTACAACCAACTTGGAGTGCGCAACTGGAGGCATTTAGCTAAGGACCGGTCTTATTGGAGAGACATATTGATTGAGGCACAGGTGCATTTCGGACTGTAGCGCCACTTAAGTCAGTGAGTACATAAGACACCCCCACAACTAAAAACTACCATGACAAGGAGTTCCTTTGTACTAATCCCTATTTTCTATGACCCATTCCTCTAAACACCCTTGATATCATCTTGAGGTGGAGGCTGTACAGATTTAAATTTAGAGCTGATGTGGGAAAAATGTACCGCCAAATCTGGAGGTACAAGGGACACGCCAGCTTACACTGTGGCGCTCAAAGACGTTAATTTTGGGACAGCATCTGAGGAGCTCAATGCCGTGCTCGATTCCCAGCCGAAGTAGCGCCTAAATTGTTTTTTACAAGAGGTTCCGCCATCGAGAAGAAGTACAAAAATATTAATGGTTGTGAGAAAAAGCTAGGCCCTAGGTATTAATAAGCGTGTTGCTCCAAAAAGTTGTAGTATCTGTATCTGCTCCATATTTAGCAACTTGCACTCTGAATTGGTGGCAGAAGAGGACATTTTTCAACACCCAAGAGCTCCAAAGATGGTATGATAAGAGATGTACGTGTATGACCTTAAAACTGCAGTTGATACAAAACAAGAAGCAGAGGTGAAGATCGAGGAAAGTACCACGCGATTTGAATAACTGCGGAACTTGATTTTCGTAAGTGGGCGTCAAACTCGAATGACCTGATTCGAGCTTCACCCCCCAGTACAGGGAACTTAAGTTCTCTCTGCCTTCAGAAGGTTAGTGATTCATTGGCCAATTCCAATCAACGGATCAATTCCTTTACAGTTTCGTCCCAACCCAACCCATCGTCCCACCGAATCATGGAAGACCAACGAAGGGGTTCATTTAGACCACAATACCAAGCTTTTAGGCCGAATGGGATTGATCTCGCGCTGCAACATAAAGCCAAAATGCGTTTTAAAATCGCTATGGCTGAAGAATATTTCATGGAATGAACCAATATATGAGGCCATCCTCCGTCATTGGTACGCCTTTTTTGTAGACCTTGAAGTAGTAAACCACATTCGCTTACCTTGATAAGTGCTGCAGGCCGATACAATAATGAGGAACTGCACGCATTTTCGACGAGTCGGACAAAGCTTATGCAGTCTATATTCGCGTTTTAGGGGGAAAAGCGAAAATCCACATGAGCAACAAGAAAGACTCTCGTCAAAACGGTAAGCATTCCACGTTTAGCCATTTACGCAGATCAGTAATTTAAGCAAAATTGCTTAACCACGTTGCTAGGGTCCTCAACCTGAAGGAGAATACATCACCAATACCAAAATCACGATGTGAAACTTTAATCGAAAACCGAGTATTGGAGATTCAACGACTAACAATGGGGTATCCATGTGAAAACACATCCCAACCTAGCAGAACCATGCAGATCTAGCGTCTATCGAGGATAACTGCCCTCATCGCTAATACCCTAAGGCTTTTGGTGAATGGACAATTTGTTTTCTGTACTCATACTGGGACTTCGAGGTGCCGAGTCAACCAACGGATTTTTCATCAGAGGAAGGCCAAAAGCGGATACAAGTTCATGATGTTGAAATATCAGAAAACCCGATTCTTCTAGTGATAAATAGGTCGTCGAACTGAGTTGGATATTGTCTCAGGATTATTGAAAACTTTCTCCTACATCACCCTAAACTTCAACACTACAAACTGAGGCAACAAACCGTAATGAGCAACCGAGTCAATAAACCCTTTAAGCCGACGAAGCTTGAGAACGCGACAATAAGTCTGATGGGAAATGTATCAGAGATGCTTTACTAAAGCAAGCGGTATGGGGCGTCATTAAAGTCGTTTTTATGTGGAAACAGGATCAGACTCAGACGTGTCAACATATCCAAGACCAGCAACATCAAATATGCCCCAAGGCACAAGATCGCAATGCTTACAGGCGTCGGCTATGATGGGAATATAAAAATATAGTTCGAGGAGTTAAACAAAGGGTACCTGGCCATAGTTTTCATCTTGGAAACTAAAGCAATACCCCTTGAAGCAGTTTTTGGCAGTGTTTCGAAGATTTGCGGCACGGGGTGAAGTTGGAGACATTGGGGAACCAATTTTGACGGTACATATGCCGAATCGCGAAGAATAAAGAATGGAATTCCGGACTAGGAATTCCCAGCTACTCCTCACATTGGGGGTTTGTGGGTAGCGAAATTTCCTCAGCTTAATGGAGCCGAGGCCGCATCCTAGAAACATATCCTGCAGCAGATAACACCGTACTTACTTATTTAAGTGCCGCTACGGTTCGGACTGCCTCCAGTTGCGCACTTCAAGTTGGTTGAGGTCGGTTCCTGCTTGTGCGCCACTCAAAGCGAGGTTATCTTCGTCTGCAAGCCAGAGTTTTGGTGGCCATTCGCTCTACATATCTAAGCCACCATAAACGAACAAAGCAGAGTTTCGCTTGACCGGGTCTATGTCGCTGTACTGCTCATATAGTCCTTGCCCGTCAAGGCAAATGGAACCGACGGTTTCTCGAAGAACTGTCCTCTCGAAACGACAAAGGATTTCTTTATCCGCTTTTAATACGGTCTATGCTTCAGCACCCTAGAGCAGGACTGGGATGGTCAGGTTCTTCTTTCGCATCTGGCGTTGAGTCCGACTAGTAGTTGGCTTGGGATTTTTGTACATTTTTCTCAGGAATGATGTCAAAGAAGTAAAATGTCAGTGCATCGCTTTGCCTAAATCCTTTGTTGGTAACGAATGTTTCAGTAAGGTCGTTTTCGACCCAGATAGAGTATTGAGAACTCTTTATCGTCTTCCTGCGCAGATAGACGAGTTTGGGTGCGTTTACCAAGACTAAAAATGGCCCTGTACAGTTCGTCTCTACAAATGCCGTCATGTGTGGCTTTCAATTTTATGAATAGGTGGTCGTTATCTATTCGGATTTCCTGATTTTTTTCCAGTATCTGCCGAAGTAAGAAGATTTGATCAGTTTTGGGTCTTCCTGGCCTTAAACGATATTGATCAGGTTGTTGGTAAACGATTCCAGGCGTTCACAAATCATAGCAGACAGGTTGTTGTGGAGGAGACTTATGCCTCTTCAGTTCGCGCGACTCAGAAGCAATCGATGCTGAGGTTCCATTCTTCAGGCATACTTTCATCAGAGCAGATTTGGCGTATGAGTTGGTGGATTTTACTTACCCAGTCATCTCCGCCTGCTTTTTGAAGCTCGGTAGGACGGTCGTCTTTTCCGCCAGAACTGGTAAGCTCAAGTTTAGATGATGCTATAGGTATTGATATATGTCGGATGGTTGGTAGTTTCGCTGTCGTCGGCAATAATACATGGTACAGTCTGCCTGACAGCGGGATATTGTTCGTCATCCCCGTTTTACAGTCTTCAGAAGTGGTTTTACATATGCTTAGCATCTACTGTGTCTCAACTACGATCTCTCCTTGTTCATTTCGACTGGAGTTTTCTCCTTGTATCTCTGGATTTGCGCCTTGTGTCCATGAGTTTGATTCTGTACACTTTGCTAAGTCTTGCAAACATATCACCTGAATGGTGATATTTGATCGCGCGCTTTTTTCTTCTTTCTGAAGAGCCGGCGATCTGCACTGCTTTTTTGCAAATTAAGCTCAATGTCAGGTCTTGTCTTCTCCTGAAGGTTTACCTTCTTACAAGGCTCATTTGTAGCTGCGGACACTCTTCATCAAACCTTGGGTTTCTTGCTGGTCGGGTCTAACGACTTGTTTGGCATCGTAGCCATTCATTTTCGACATGAAATGCTGGTGGTAATCCAGAGGTTAAGGGATACGCGATATGCAAAGGATTTGGTGATCTCTTTCAATTGCAGTCTTGGCTGTGGAGTGGTGGGTATCCTCATTCTAACCTTGGCTTCAACATGGTAATGGTTCGAGTCGATGAAATCCTCTCGGAATGTTGGTGCCTCTTGTCTACCGCAATGTGATTCTTTTGATGGACCCATTGCTGGTCTGGAGATCGCCATGTACCGCGTTATGGATATCGATGGGAGAATGTGGTATGCCGGCTAAAACGCCATTTCGTTTCGCGTAGCGAAGTCAATTCCCCTCATTCCTTTGACAGTCTTGGGCTCTGTAATGTTGACTGCGATTTCCGACAATGGTGCTAAAGATGCCCTCTTCCTACCTTTTTGTTAAAATCTCCATGATTTTAACAACGTATTTCGGTAGTCGCTCATAAGTTTTGTCCCGGGGCGGAAGGCAACTGTGCATAGCATTGCCATCATTTGTCTTCTTCGGAGGGTGAGTGCATATAAGGGTTGTGTTTTCGAATTCGGGCTTGATGAGTATCGTTATAGTGGGTGGTATATCATAGTTTTTCATCCTCCTTTTGTCAGGCCCATCCCAACGTATTTCTTGGTGGCAGTAATGTCTGTCTACTGCACCATTCTTGGTAAGTATTCCAACATTCTAGGTGCGAACGAACGTTTTTGTCTTTTTTTCGTTTAGCATTGCCACCAACAGTCTAATCATTCCTTGCCGTAGCTTTTGCAGTTGATTTCCAAAAAAGGATTTTTCCGTGATTGAACAGTATCCCAAAGCACAAACTTTGAGGACCAGTTCGAATTTATCAGATGCTCCTTGGACACTGATCCGGAATTATACACTACGGGGTTGAGCTCAGACGTTGGCCTTCTGGCTTATCCGCCACCATCTCTTACGCTTGAAATTTCTTTTTGGCCTGTTGTCCAAATAAGTCAGCGCAGATGAAGGAGGTTTTTCACTTCCTCCAGCCTAACGTACACCACCATTTATTCCACGTTAGGAATTCTTTCGCTGTCCTTTGTGGAGGTTTTTTTTATATTCGGGGATCAGCTAGTTTTTTTTCCGCGAATTGTGTTTTATTTCCCACCCACCCTACATATCTACAGAGTGTTCCTGTATCCGTCATTTTTGAAAGCGTCCGAAGGGAGACCATCAAATCCACATGGAACAATATGGTCTCATCAATAAAATTGCCTATTCCTGCAATGACAAACGATTTTAGTTCTTCAAGTCGTCATCCCTTTAAAACACATTCTCCACACCAGTTCATCCCTGCACTGTAGACACACAAAAACCCTCTGCAAGCATCAACACTTAAAAAATGTGTCTTCATAGAATATTGCCATGTTCATATAACCTCTAAATTCATACCCTATCATCTGAACATGCTCCAATATAGCCGCCCTACAAATTCACTTACCAAACCTCCTCTCAGACCTATCCCTATCCGATGCAGTTACTTTCACACAATTAGATACCCCACTCGACAGAGACATTGAACCCTTTTCGTTCATAGATCGAAGGCTCATGTACACACATTGTCCTTCGGCTATTAAAGGATGTTTGCGCTCAAACAAAAACATCCCCTTGTCACTACAGACACGAGACATTTTATGGAACTAATTGTTTTCACTAAGCCCACGGCTGAAATCATTGAACCCAGCATCAATCTTCAACTCTCGTCTCATTGAGCGCATAAATTAGAATAAAGCCAATCGACCAAATAGACCCGGCTAATCGAGATGAGCCCTTGAGGAGGATAAAGTGTGATAACAAAAAAATAGATATCTGCCACGCCTAAAATCGATGGGTTTGATGAATTTATTTGGCAAAAGGATACTTGCTCAACCGCACTGTTGATTATTTCATTAAGGCAGACAACAACAAGTACGCACATGTAATTATGGGTCCTTCTAGGCTAGGTGTGAATGACACCTTTATCTATGTCAGGCAGCTCACTTTTGGCTTTCATTAGAGGCCAGCGATGGTGAATAGTTATTGATCTGCTAACTGAAATGAATGTCCTAACAGAGGGGATGGTATATCCTTTTGCGAGTGATGAAGGAGATTTAGATTTATGCGAGCCTATAGTGGGACCAAAGCGGTGGAACAGTGCGATTAATTTGGGAACTTAATTGCCATTCGGGGATTTATTCCTACGACACCAAGAGGGTGTGTGTCAATATTTGGGAAACATATCAATGTTGGGTGGAGTGATGGAAAATTCAGCTTTATATGGAGGAAATATTTTTATATCGTGACTTGGGTTCCGCTTTTATATCGACAAAAAGGTGTACTGAGTAAGACTGTGTTTTTGAAAAGTTTCAGTTTAAGTTCTACGAGAAAACAATTCGACAACACCTCAAGGAAGCTTTTTCATTCAGCCCTTCAGAGCCCATTCCGAGGTTCGCTATCTCCACTTGGCGTACACTGAATTTCTGATAGCTTGATCTGGTTAAAGGTAACCAATCACATTATAAGGCTTTTATGATACCAGCCTGCACTGGATAGTGTTCTGACAAAAGGCTTGAAGTTTATTTGTTAAACCAACATAACCGCTATGTGGGCAAGAACGAAATCCATATCCAATATGTGATCTCTTGAGTGCAGCTGGTCCGGTATTTGCTTTGGGGAGGTTTCAATAGACTAACATATAAGATGTTGGTTCCTTGTTTCCCTATAAGATGGTCAAGCACATTACGGTATAAATAAAGTCATTCGGCCATTTTGATGACAACCCCATTCTGAAGAGACATTTAATTGTTCCATATGAAGTTGCAGAGGAATGCTCTATAGATACGCAGGTTAGAAGAAAAATAAAATATCACTCGCGAATCCAGACTAGCTAAAAATAAGCTCCGTAGAGAGCAGTGGAAGAATTCCCAAAGCTTCTCTGAGCTACTCCGCCACCAGACCGTATAAGTATTTCAAGCGTAATTCAGGCCCCTTGAAAAGATATTGTGGCGGATCACCTGGATGGCCAACGACAGGGCTCAATCACGTATTGGATACTGATAGGCCCGTGTGGGGTACCTTATACTGACCGTCCAGGTTGATTGTTGTGCCTTGGGATATAAATTTATTCACAGAACAACTTTATTGTTGGGAAGCTACATAGAGCCTCGGAAAGGAATGATTATAATCTCGATGAGCATGGTAAAAGAAAAAAGGACAAAGGCGTTCGTATCTGCATTTGGAATATAAAAACAATTAACAGAAATGGTGGAGCCGAGCAACTATCTATCTTACTTACTACCTTAAGTGGCAGCACATTCCATAATGAACCTGGCCCTCAACTAACATGCATCTACAATTAGGCCGGTCCTTAGCTAACTGCCTCTAGTTGCGCACTTCAAGTTGGTTGAGATCGGTTTCTACTTGTGCGCGCCCCTAAAGGCGAGGTCTTCTTCTACTGCGTCCGACGTCTGGCTGGGAATCGAAGACTCTGCGAGCCGGAGTATTGGTGTTCATTCGCTATACATGTCCTAGCCCCATTAAACGTCCAACGGGGATTTTTTTGACGAGGGGCATGTCGCTGTACAGCTCGTATAGTTCTTGGTTGAATCTTCGTCTCCGTAGCCCGTCAACGCAAACGGGACCGAAGATTTTTCGAAGAATCTTCCTCTCAAATCGACCAAGGATTTCTTCATCCACTTTTGAGACGGTCCATGCTTCACCGCCGTAGAGCAGGACTGGGATGATCAGGATCTTATATAGGATCTCCTTAGTAGTTCGAGTGAGGGCTTTACTACTGAGCCGACCAACTATCGAAAGCTTTAATTGGCTTCAAAGCAGACACTTCAACGATTTAGGAAATACGATGGATTACGACGGGCAATATAAGGATTAAACAGTGACATCTACTACGGTACGTTTCATAGTAGGCAGAAACTTGAAGAAGACATACCTGCCCAACATAAGACTGTGGGCACATATTACAATGCAAATGGGAAACAATTACTTTGTCAAGGACTGTTTCTATGAAGTTCAGGAGAAGCTGGTAAGTGACTACAGCGGTTTGGGTTCGATTCGCAGCCGTAGCAAGACCTAAATGATTTTTCCCTGGCCCTCCTATCGTGATGATCTGACAAATCATCCGAGTAGTATCAATTGTCAAGAAAAGCTTATCTCTAGTTCGCCGTTCAGTGTCGGCATCAAACAGGAGGTCTCGCCATCGTGCACAAGTAAACACGCTCGGCCCTGGATACTAACGAGCCTGTTGCATGAAGAGAGGACATCTGTCGTACTACAATCCGAAAACACACCCTGTACGACCGCATGTCTGCGAAGGACTTAGCCTTATTGACATTCCTGTGTAACGGAATGTCTCTATAGCCAGCACACGGTTTCCTCTCCACAACTCGATACCCATAAGGGCACCAGGTCAACAAACCGCCAATCAAATTGATTATCTTGCGATAGGCACGCATCTAGTATGCTGGACGTTTGAATATTTCGAGAGGCTAACATCGGAACACTAGCTTGTAACAGCCAAGGTGAGATTAAGGATATCCACCACGCCATAACAGATGCAAAATATGGTGACAAATTTTAATTTTGAAAGATTGCAATTTTTTGTAGAACGCGTATCCCCGAACCTCTCGATTAACACCATACCGCCAACATCGCACATCGAAGAACAACGGCAACGAAGCCAACAAGCCATTAGATCAGACATGATAGGTTTCTCGCGCCCACCAACCAGAAACCCCTGGTTTGATGAGGAATGCCGACAACTAGGCCTACAAGGCTAAACTGCAGGTGAAGACGAGAGCTGCCATTCAGCTCTCTAGGCAGAGAAGAAGGGAAGAACACCGGCTTTTCAGAAAGAAGAAAAAAGAGCAGGAGCCACTCCAGGAACGATGTTCGCAAGTTTTACCAAAGTGAAAAACGTCAAAGCCAAGGATACAATGCTCGAACAGAACCCTGTCGAGATGAACAGGGAAATATCTCAGTTGAGACATAACAAATACAAATACAAATTTTTGGAGCAACATGCTCGTTAGTTCATGTGTGCATGTGTACTTCTAGCACGGTGACGGGACCTCCTGTTTTATGCCGACTCAGAACGGCGAATTTGAAATAAGCTTCTCTTGAGAATTGATACTAATCGGAGGACTTTCAAGATCATCACAAGAGGAGGGTCAATTAAAAATCATTTGCTGCTACGGCTGGGAATCGACAATGGAAAAAAACCCTAGCAGTCCAAATCGATACGAAGCACCAACTCATCAATTTGAAAGCCCCATACGACAGCATTTACAGAGCCGTGTCTAGTTTTGGTATACCGCCCAAACTCGTCCGTTTGTGTAGGATGACGATGGAGAATTCTCGCTGCTCCATCAGGATCGGAAACGACTTCCCCGACAAATTCTACACCAAAAAAGGGTTAAGTCAAGTCGATGCGCTACCATGGGATTTCTTCAATTTAATTCTTGAGAGGATTATGCAAAACTCCCGAGCCAACACCAGAGGCACAATTTTCAAAAATTGTTGCAACTACTAGCATATGCCGACGATATTGACATCATTGGTAGGACTCAACGTGATGTCATATCCACGTTTGCTAGTAAAGAGAAGGAAGCTGCTAAAATTGGTTAAGAAGTAACTGAGGGCAAGACTAGGTTTATGCTGTCAACACGAAATGACACACAACATCGACGAATCGGACAGAACGTCACCATTGACAGATATAATTTTGAGGTAGAACGGGCTCCACTCTTAACTTTGACAACAACATCTAGTCAGAAAATACAACATGTCGTCAGAAATTACTCCTGGAGATCCTATATAAGAGCCTGATCATCCCAGTCCTGCTATACGGCACAGAAGAATGGACTGCATCAAGAGTGGATGAAGAAATTCCTGGTCATTTTGATCGAACAATCCTTCGAATAATTGTCGGTGCTGTTTGCGTTGACGTGCTATGGAGACGAACTAGACCTGGTCTAACAACTCCGCATTGCCCAGCTAACAATTTCGCTTAAATAAAGCACTTATATCAGTAGTCACAGCTGATATAAGAATTAAGTCACAAGCTCTATACATATATTACTTCGGTGGAAAATCTACCAAAACATCTTTTCAACTGTCACATGTACACATATACCCGGAAACCTTTTAGAAGGCTTATACCAATTAATCTTTTATAAAGCCTGTGCATTTACCTCGTAGAGTTATTTTACGTTCTGAACTTCTCTGCAAAAGTACAAAAAAGCTTTCTAGAAGAAATCGCTTCTTGAAATTGGAAATTTATGTATCAACCTACGGTATGTAGAACGAATGGACACCAATGCTTCCACTTCGCAGAGTCTGCGATTCCTAGCCAGATGCGCACAAGTAGAAACCGACCTCAACCGACTTAAAGTGCGTAACTGGAGCCAGCTAGCTAAGGACCGGGATAATTGGAGAGGCATGTTGGTTGAGTCCCAGGTCCATTCCGAACTGTAGTACTTAAGTAGGTAAGGAACTTCTATGCACAAGTACAAAAAAGCTTTATAGAAGAAATTGCTTCATGAAATTGGTCATCTATATCTTATAGAAAAAAAATTGTCAGTTGGGTGGTCGTTAAATGCGGATACAACATCTAGAAAGAATGGAGACTAATGCTCCGCCTCGCAGAGTCTGCGATTCTAAGCCAGGCTTCGGACACGGTAGAGGTAGTACTCGCCTAAGGTGGGGTTCAGAAAGAGAAACCTACCACAACCAGCTTGAAGTGCATATCTGCCGGCAGTTAGCTAAGGACCGGGATAATTGGAGGGACATGTTGGTTGAGTCCCAGGTTCATTCCGGACTGTAGCGCCACCTAAGGGAGCAAGCAAGTAATGGTATCGAATGCTTTTTAGCCTGAAACCCAATACAACTTCATCTACTTATGTGAAAAGAAACCTTTATGTGGGTTATCTATAGTCAAGGCATCTTTGTTACCTCAGCACCACAATTATAAATTAAAACTTTCGAGGTTTATTTTCGGTCCAAAAGTCAATATCAAGCTCATCGAACTAGTCGATCTCTCTAAAGTCCTGACTAACCCAGTTCTATATAAACTCGCAAAAGGAGTAAAAATAAATATTCCCGCAAACTATTGAGTACCCTATTGGTTTCAAATTAGCACACAATACCCCTGTCGTCCCCTGCAAACACTAACTGTAAACTAAGAATCGATTTAGTCACGTCCGCCCGAGTCAAGGAATTAATTTGTTTATTTAATTGCATTTCCATAAGAGATGACCGCTTTTAATAATACCCAGTGGGCATTCCCACACACACACACACGCATACAAAAGGATGTCGACAATGGGGGGTTGGGGTTGATGATGATGACGATGATGATGATTATGATGACACACCACACCACGCTACAGGCACACCCAGGGGAAATAAAAATCCACACCACCGCACCGAGTTATCAAAATTAGTTTCCAAATAAAGCAAGGCGGCTGTATCCTGTCCAGGATTGCGGTTGAGCTGAAAGTTTAAAGCGCACCGACTGTATGAGTTCATTAAAAATAGAAATTGTTGGTTTTGGGTATAAGTGTTGGTGGATCCTTTTTTTTCCGCCCTTTTGTTTATGTATATCCAAAGTTGAATTCAATTAAACTGCAAAAGTTGAGGCTTTTCTTGTTGTCCTTGTTAAAGGATGTTAAGTTTTCTTGTGCTCCATTTAATTCATATTTCCATTTGCATCTACATTTACATTCGCAGCAGTGGAACGAAGTCCTGCATCCGCGCATTTTACTTAATTAGGACATTTTTTCTCTCCTGTTGTCAGAGGGTTTACTTTGTTGTTGTTGTTTTAAGTAGTGTTTCCATTCTTGCTGTTTAATGGCTTTCGATGTGAAACAAGATGTTGAGGAAAGTTATGCGTAACAGAGTGGAACAAAATGGTCATAGATGCAAATGAGGGTTCATGGTGTTCGTTCGTTATGTAGTTGCAACAGAATGAAGTGGCGGTTTATGTATATTTTTTTAACGAACTTTTGGTATCCTTGGAGGTCTATGAAACTTTGCTATGAATTTCATAATAAGATACTTTTTTATTGGAAACTATTCACAGATGAGGCAGAGCTACGTCTATTGATGAACAGGGTATGGAACTCGTGGACGTATGTCTCATATTAGCTTGTTCTGTCAGCTTGTCAGTTGGACTGTGTTAATGTGATTCTGGAAGGCGGCAGTGTCTCAGGTAGAGACTCTTCATGGCTCGGGAGACAGATAGGTAAGTAAGTCTGTAGATAACTTGATGCAACTGCCTTATTCGAGGGTCGTTCGAATTTGGCACCTCTAGAGTTTATTTCACTGAGCTTCTCTGGCTATCTAGGACTAAAAAAAAAAGAATGTATTTATAGCGCAACAGGCTCGTTAGTACCCAGAACCTAGCTTTTTTCTCACAACCATTCATGAGTGCGTGTGTACTTCTTAGTACCGGGACCTCCTGTTTTATGCCGAATCCGAACGGCTAAGTTGAGATAAGCTTTCAATGACAATTGATACTACTCGGACGATTTGTCAGATCATCACGAGGGGAGGGCCAGTGAAAAATCATTAAGGTATTGCTACGGCTGGGATTCGAACCCAGACCTTCTGCGCGGCAGTTCATCGCACTAACCATCGCGCCACTGAGCCCTCTAGGACTATCGTACTTGAGCGAAAAAAGCAAGAAGCCATTCCCCGGTGAGCTAAGGCTTGCAAATCAGAGGTAGAGAAGGAATCAAGTTCAAAAGTCTAGTATGCACATTTTGAGGCTGAATTCCAAACATGGGACAATCAAAAAGTCCGTATGATGTATATTACCTTGACATTGACATTGACATCACGGTACTTCGCACATGAATGCAACGAACTACGAACATGCAACACATAACAGCACTGGCGACTGAGGCCATCGGCTGTATATTAGCTTAAGTGAGACTGCAGTCCAGAATGAACCTTGGCCTCAACCAACATATCTATCCAAACTACCTCCAGTTGCGCACTTCAAGTTGGTTGAGGTCGGTTTCCAGAGGGTGGTTAAATTTTAAGGGCCGATGTTGATATTGAATAAAACACAAATTGCTTAGGAAATTATTGTAATTCCTTTTAATTATGATAGTATTGCTATGGTTCAATTATGGTCAAAACAAAAAATCGGCCAAATCGCCCCCACGACCTCGGCGGCGCACCTCCATCCGATGGTCCAAGTTTTCGATGACGTTGTGCCATAATTGAGGTTCTATGCCGTTAACGTGCAGAATAATCTCATCCGTTAGCTCTTGAATTGTTGCTGGCTTATCGACGTACACCTTTTCTTTCAAACAACCCCAAAGAAATAAGTCCAACGGTGTCAAAACACATGATCTTGTCGGCCAGCTGACATCGCCACCACTTCAGATAACACGGCCATTGAAATTTTCGCGCAAAAGAGTCATTGTTTCGTTAGCTGTGTGGTAAGTGGCACCGCCCTGTTGAAACCACATATCGTCCACATCCTTATCTTCCAATTCGAGTCATAAAAAGTTTGTTATCATCTCACGATAGCGAACACCATTTACAGTAACTGCCTGACCGGACTCATTTTGGAAAAAAAACGGCCCGATGATGCCGCCAGCCCATAAACCAGACCAAACAGTCACTCTTTGTGGGTGCAATGGTTTTTCGACAATCACTCTTGGATTGTCATTCGTCCAAATGCAGCAGTTCTGCTTATTGACGAGTCCACTGAGGCGAAAAGGTGCCTCATCACTGAAGATGATTTTCTTCGAAAATTGATCATCCACTGTTGCTATTTCGTGCCACCATTCTGACAATTGACGACGCTTGAGATGGTCAAGATGCTTTAGTTCTTGAGTCAATTGCACTTTGTAGGCATGTAAATGCAAGTCTTTGTGCATTGTGTCCATCAACGGCGGGCGTGAGAGGTGCAATTGTTGGGCACGACGACGAGTTGAGGTGGACGTCTCTACAGCCACACTATCGCGAACTGCAACAATATGCAGTACGAGCTGAACGATCATGCACTGGTATTTTCACATCTTCTACAGACCCGGTTTGCTCAAATTTTTGCACGATGTTTCCCATTGTACGCACATTTGGACGATTAAATTGACCGAAAAAACCACGAAGTACATGATATGCATTTTGATTTGAACGCCCATTTGCATAATAAGACTGAAAAACTTGAACGCGTTGCTCGATTGTGTATCTTTTCATGGTTCAAATTGAGTTAATCTGAACTTGAGAAATGTCGAATGAAATGCTGAATAGAACTCGACGTTTAGGTGTGGTTCACATTCCACATCGGCTCTTCAAATTTAACCACCCGTTACTTGTGCACGCTACTTAAGGCGAGATCTTCTCTTACTGGCGTTAGACGGTACCGTGATATAGGACCAAGCGTCATAAGGCCAAACTTATGAATTTGGCCTTATTTGCTTAAAAAAAATGAATTAAGACCAAATTCTAGCATTTGGCGTTATGACACTTTGATGAAGCGACATTCGGCCAAATGAGATAAGTGACATAAAGCCAAATGGAGCTCAAATCCAATTGTGTATGTCAGGGAAGCAAATATTATATGGAATCGAAATAATGCCAAATTGGCCTTTTAACGCTTCATCAAAGTGTGATATTGCCAAATGCAAGAATTTGCGTTATGTCACTTTCACAAAGCGTCATAAGACCAAATTTATAAATTAGGCCTTATGACGCTTGGCCTTATGTCCCGGAAACGCGTCAGACATCTGGCTGGGAGTCGAAGACTATTCCTGAGAAATAGTGTGCATTCGCTCTACATGTCCTAGCCATCTGAAGCATTCAGCGCGTTTTTTTTTTTGATGAGGGGTATGCCGCTGTACAGATCGTATGGTTCTTGGTGAAATCTTTGTCTCTATAGCCCATCAACACAATCGGATCGAAGATTTTTCGAAGAAATAAACATCACATCGACCAAGGATTTATTTATCCACTTTTGATACGGTCCATGCTTCAGCGCAGTGGAGCAGGACTGGGGTGATCAAATTCTTACATAGGATCTCCTTAGTAGTTCAAGTAAGGGCTTTACTACTAAATTGCCTTCTTAGCATGAAAAAAAAACAGCAGTTGGCAGCTATAATTCTCCAGTCAATTTCTGACGAGATGTTGTTGTCAGAGGTCTTAGCAGAGCAGATGTAGACATAGTCCCGTATTATTTACAAGTTATATCTGCCAATGGTGACGTTCTGTCCAATTCTTTGATGTTTTGCGTCCCTTAGTGTTGACAGCTTATATTTGGTTTTATCGTCATACCCTCTTGGTAGGTAGGTAGGTAGAAGTGGCGCTTGGCATGAACCCAAGTAGCACTTATTTGCCTCTTTGTTACCACGACTCGTGGTGACCTTTATAATGATAATAGTCGTGGATGTGATACATACGGTCTCTAGACTCAGCCTGTGAGGTTCAGAAAACTGAAAAAAATCTTGTATCCTTTTAACCGAGATATGGCTTAGGCTGCGGAAGAATGGTTGGTCGAACCCCCGCAATCTGGCTCTTGCTAGTGCCAGACATTTGCAGTTGAAATGGGAGTTGGTTTCTCTCTCTTATTTGTGTTCCCGCAACTGCGATATTGAGGGTTGTATTGGATCCCTGGTTTTGGCGCATGGTCTTCAATTGGCCAGTGCAACATGATTATCAGTATAATTCTTGCGATATCTGGGCGGGTTCTGTAAAGTTGATCGTTTGTTCTGTTTTTCTGTAGGAGGGCCATATCATCCTTGATATGACGTTATTTGTTAACCTTCTCCATTCGGACTCCATTTGGAGTGGGTCCACTCCACACCGCACCCACCGGGATACGGACCATTGCCGCAAGTGAGCCCTGAAGAGCTGAGCCTTGCCTGGCCAGCACGCTCCTTTCCTTCAATGTCGCCAAGGTGGCATGTTCGTTCCGGCATTCTTGTACCAGTTTGGAGGATATGGTAGCCGAGTTGATGGTCTTTATTGCCGCTTGGCTCTCTATGAGAACAGGAATATTTTGCTTTTCCCTAGTGTCACGCCTCAGTAGCATGCAAGCCTCTCGGATAGCAAGTAGTTCCGGCTGGAATACGCTGGCAAAGTCGAGTAGGCGCAGGCGGTATGAAAATGATATTTTCGGTGATTGCGAGTAGATTTCATAACCCAGTTCATCTTAGATCCGTCGGTGTAGACGACCGTCTCGAAATCTCTTACTACTTTGTTTCTCTACCACTATGCTCTGGTAGGAAATCCTACGTGGAAGCCTTTCTTGAAAGCTTAGTATAGGTGTTATGTAGTCTGTTGGAAACGTGGCCATGCCGTTTGGTAACGAGCAGCCCATGATATTACTGTGGTCATACGGCCTTGCATTCCAGCATCCTGACTGCTTTATTCTTACAGAGCTGCATCCTCATATCCTCAGCTTAACTCATTTTCCCGACTTCCTTCTCTATACATTGACTAACACGTTGAGTCCGACCAATGATGTCAACATCGTCGCCGTAAGGTAGTGGTTGCTCCGATTTCTGGAAGATTTAGCTTTTGGAGTTGGCTCGGGCTTTTGCACAATTTTCTCAAAAATTATGTTACATGACTCTCATGACAGTGCATCGCCTTTCCTGAAACCATTTCTAGTATGAAATGTGTCGGTGAAGCCATTTCCGACCCTGATGGAGCAGCGAGATTTCTCCATCGTCGTCCTGCATAGACGGACGGGTTTGCGCGGTTTACCAAAACTAGACACGGCTCTGTATAGTTTGCATCTATAAATGCTTACGTATGGAGTCTTAAAATCGATGAATTGGTGATGGGTATCGATTTGGACTTCTTCGGGTTTTTTCCATGACCTGCAAAAGTGTGAAAATTTAATTGGCTGTGGAATTTATTGGCCTAAAATTGCACTGATGAGGGCCGATCAGGTTGTTGGTAAGCGGTTTCATGCGTTCGCATATTACGGCAGATAGGATCTTGTATGCGATGTTAAGGAGACTTATCCTGTTATTTGTGAATTGGGCAAACAATGCTGAGGTTCCGCTCTTCTGGCATATTTTAATCAGACCATATTTTGCTTATTAGTTGGTGGATGTTACTTACGAAGTCATCTCCGCCGGCTTTACAAAGCTCGGTGGGAAGACTGTCGTTTCTGGCAGCTTTATAAGGCTTGAGTATAGATATTTCTTTCCTCACTTCACGCAGGTCGGGTGGTGGGCAGTTTTCACTGTCGTCGTCAATACCGGATCGTTCGTTCTGCCTCACATGAGAATATTGTTCGTCATCGCCGTTTAACAGTCTGAAGTGGTTCTTCCATATCCTCAGCATCGACTGTGTCTCAACTACTATATTTCCATGTTACTCTCGACAGAATTCTCTTCGAGCCTTGTATCCTTGGCTTTACGTTTTACACATTGGCCTTGAACATCGGTCCTGGAGTGATACCTCTATATATTCTCGATCGCGGTCTTTTCTTGCTCTTTTTTCTTCTCTCTGAAAAGCCAGGGTTCCTTCCTTCTTTTATGCCTATAAAGCTCAATGGCAATTCTTGTCGGTATCGTTCTTCGCTGCTAGAAGCTGTCGGCATTCTTCATCAAACTAAGGGTGAGTGCGAGAAATCTAGCACATCAGTTGCGGCTGATCTAAATGCTTTTTGGCATCATTTCCATTGTTTTTCAACATTCGATACTGGTGGTATGGTGTTAATCGAAAGGCTAAGCGATACGCGTTGCGCGAAGTCCTTGGCAGCCTCTTGCGATTCGACATTAACTTTTTTGACAGTATTTCAGGTTTGTTGTGGTGTGGTGGATATCCACACTCTTACCTTTGCTGGAACAAGCTAGTGGTTCGAGTCGATGTTACCCCCCGGAATGTTCAGACATCCAAAATAATGGATGCGTTCCTCTTGTTTAACGCGATGGCAATTATTTACATGAGACTGCCTGTTTCCTTATCGATATTGATGTGAGGAAACCGCGTGCTGGCTATAACGTCATTCCGTTTCGTACAGAAGTCGTCTACCCTAAGTCCGTTGTCAGACGTGTTGTCGGCTGTGTTTTCTGTCTAAACTGCTTAAGCAGTCTTCGTTTCCCTACTTTTGCTTTAAAATCGTCCTTGGGCTCATAAATTTTGTCAAGGAGCTCGCAGAAGAAGTCTTTCGCTTTTTCCTCCTAAGAAGAAATGGCGAATTTTTCCTTGATGCAGATTATTGTAATGCGTTCGCTAATGTCTTGGAAGCATAATGCTTCTTTCCTTAGTTTGGCACTTACAACAAATCCACATCCCAACAGTCGCTTTTTCTGCTCAGTATAATATGGCCCGTAGTGGGTGTCACCGTTTTTCATCATCTTTTTGCCCGGTCCATCCCATGGTATTTCCTAGATGTCAGTTAAGTCACACAAGTAAGGCTAGAAATAGCGTCAATCCATGCAGAGCTTCGAGTTACGTGCACATGGTTAACTAAATCCGGTTCGCACCTGATGTTCGGAGTTTTACCTCGTGCGACTGAGTATTTGTTGAAGCCTTTACAGCCTTTCCTCCAAATGGAATTAGAAAAGATAAAGATTGAGGAGAGGGTGGATTTGGTTGCAGTTTGCTTCACCAATATGATGACCAGATTTATTGATTCATACAAATCTTCTTCCAAGACCATTGGGTCACAACAACACATCGGTGGTGGGATCTCAGGTAAAAATGCATATTTTGTGACATCCATGATGAATATCCTATCTGGTAACAATTTTCCATCTACACCTACTGCATCGCCTTTAAAAAAGTGCGTATAACGTTATAAAATAAAAAAAAAACAATCAAGGTTTTTCTCAAACAAACTGTTGTTGCGTTTATCGATGCTATTAAATCTCTATACGGGACAAGAGTTTCCATAGAAAGCTTTACCCACCGAGAAAGACTCAAGGTTAAAACGAAACCATCTATTATACCTGCCATCAGACACATTCTGCCCGAGGGATAGCTAATCCCACACAAGTAATCCCTTGGTGACACATGTGCCGTGAACTCATTTTGTCTTAACCAACGTATTGAGATAAATTTACGCATCTCCACCCTGTTTATATTTTCGATTTTTTTTTTTTTTTTGCAGCCGATACATTATCTTCTTTGTCTACAAATGAGTGCGACGTATGCAACAAATTTCCCACCACACGCCATGGATGAGCTGACATTCGAGATAGGGACAACAAGCCATCACGGTAACGATAATGACAACAAGGACGCCGCCATCGCCACCGCCGACAAGAACCCAAATGACTCTTCTTAACTTTTCACATTTGTTATGGAAATTGGTTTTCGATTTAGGGACGCACAAAGTCGATGTGGAACACACCCCCAGACGACAAACCCTCATCTGTGCTGGGTCTTTTGATTAGGTCTCACCACAATTCTGTGGGCGACGAAAACATCCATAAGGTCATGCGGGAGAGCAACAGTTTGACGGCAATAAAGGCAAGCCTTCGTTTATCATTTTGTCGAGTATGAAGCGGAAGTGGGGCTCATAAAATGGCTTCCATCGTGCCACCTAGAAGGTGATACCAAGGTTAGGGTGAAAATTCGTTTAAATTAGATCATAAGTCAGGTGGAATAAATGTATCGGCATCACGTCTATTTTGCTTTTTAATTCATTTTGCTGTACGGAACGGTATGTAATGCGCATTCGTCTTGATTACGTCGTACGTATACGCGCTGAATTTCAAGTGGCTGAGGGATTTTCCATTGCGGTATCTACGAGATGAAAACTTGCGGTGAATTTCTCTATATGGCGGTGTGATGAAAAGGAGTGCTATACTGGGAAGGAAATGGCATAATTGTGCGTGAGTACAATGTACCCAATTGGGCGGCTTTAAGGATGTTATGCCTTGACTTCAAAGTGAGAAAATGGTTCTTTGATTTGAAAATTGGATTAAGGTAGACCAGAGTTTTGGGAAATTATACGCTCCTTCAACAGCAGGCACTGGTCTTGGGATATGTTTCACACTCAGTGCTTTTTAAGAAGATTTCCCTCTTAGGGAGGTGAGCCATCGGAGCGTGTATCTATCATCAATCACAGGTTGTAAATTGATTACAAATCAGTGCTAAGCCGACTGATTTGGACCAATTTAAAGCAAAGCTTTTGCAGAAAGTCAGGCATTTGAGAAGAGTGTTAAAAATTAAATAAAGAAGAAAGTTGCTTCGGCCTTATAAAAAAAAAATACATTGATACTAATAACTTTATGGGGGCTACTAGGAGCTAATTAAATAAGCCTGCACAAACGAGGAACCTAGATCGTCATTGTAGTTATAGCAAAGCTAACCGGGGAGATACACTTTTTTGCGAGAGAAAATTGTTTGCTTTAACTTTATTTAGTAGCATTTTAGGGGTTAAGAATACCTTGGACTAGGACAGTATTATTAGGGCTTCTAATGAATTGAAAATAAAGAAAATGCACACCGGTCTTAAATGACCATAAGGTTCGTTCGATAGCTTTGAAATAAGTTTGGCAGGCGGCCATATTTAAAAATATTTTCAAGTCATTGTATTCTGTCGATGTTATCATTTTACTATTGAGCTCTACACGATTAAAAAACTTGACGTAATATTCAAAACCCATATATAAGAATTTAAGTTTTGTTACAGTCGTTATCTACGCCTTCGATGGATTTTGAAGAAATTCGAGTTAAGTCTAGCAGTCATCGGTCGAATTATTTCGATGTGTCACCGAAATTTGAGGAAACAAACAAAGTTGCTGGTAGAAGAGGTAAAATGCGTTGTTGGCCGAAAGTAATTTGCGATGACAAGAAGTGTTCTAATAAGTTGGAGCTGGTCCTCCAGGTTGCGTGTTTGCTTTGGATTAACTACCCACCCATGGAAAAAGCCATTGTGACGAAGTTAACAATAGCCTCGGAGAGAACTGATTTTATTGTTGACGACCCTTATAAACGAAAAAAGTACAGCGACGATCGTATCTGCACCTAGAATGTGAGAACATTAAACAGGAGAGGTGCAAGAAAATAACTAGCGGAAGCCATAAACTACTACAAAGCAGACATTACTGCCATTTAGGAAATACGATGGAAAGGGCCGGCTAAAAAGAGGGTGAAAAACTGTAACATCTACTACGGACCATGTTCTAGTGAGCAGAAGCAGCGACTATTCGGATGCGGATTTTTTATAAGTGCTTGACTTATTGGCAAGAAGCCATTATCGAACGCATTAAAACAATTCGTAGGCCAAATTCGCCAGCCTTATATGAGCTCAGGAGGAAAAAGATGATATAGCTAAGGATTGCTTCTATGAGCTCCTTGACAAAACCTATGAGCGACTACCGAAGTACGATGTTAAAATCGTTGTGGGAGATTTTAACGCAAAGGTAGGAAGAGAAGACGTCTTTGGCAGTATTGTCGAAAAACATAGCCTACACGACAACACATCTGGTAACGGACTTAGGCTAATTGACTTCGCTAGGTAACGAAATGCCGTTATAGCCAGCACACGCTTTCCTAACCTCGATATCCGTACATGGCGGTCTCCAGATCAGCGAACGGTCAACCAAATTGATCACATTGCGATAGACAAGAGGTACGCATCCAGTATTTTGGATGTCCGAACATTCAGAGGAGCTAGCAACGACTCGGACCACTACCTTGATGCAGTCAAGGTAGGAATGCATATATCCACCACCCCACAATAATCCAGAAATACCGTAAAAAAAATTTAATGTCGACGGACTTCAATCGCAAGAGACCGCCAAGACCTTAGCGGAACTCGTATCCCTTAACCATACCACCAGCATCGAATGTCGAAGAGCAATGGCAACGATGTCAACAAGCCTTTTGATCAGCCGCAACTGATGTGCTAGGTTTCTCGCGCCAACCAGCAAGAAACCCCTGGTTTGATGAGGTATGCCGACATATGCTCGCAGCCAAGAACGAGGCATACAAGGCTATGCTGCATGTGAAGACGAGAGCTGCCATTGAGCTCTATAGGCAGAGAAGAAGGGAAGGACAACAGCTTTTCAGAAAGAAGAAAAAAGAGCAAGAAAAGCGCGCGATTGAGGATATACAGAGGTGCCACTCCAGGAAAGATGTTCGCAAGTTTTACCGAAGTTTAAAACGTCAAAGCCAAGGATACAAGGCTCAAACAGAATCCTGTTGAGATGAACAAGTAAGTATCTTAGCTGAGACACATTCGATGCTGTGGATATAGAAGAAGCACTTCTGCAGACTGTTAAACGGCTGAGCTTTACAAAGCCAGCGGAGATGACTTGGTAAGTAACACCCACCAATGCGTTAGCCAAATCTGGTCGGATGAAAGTAAGCCAAGAGATTGGAACCTCAGCATCGTTTGCCCGATCCACAAAAAAAGAGGAGCCTCTGAACTGCACCAATTACAGATGCCTAAATATTCTCAACATCACCTAAAAGATCCTATCTGCCTTAATAATGTGAACGCCTGAAACCGTTTGCCAACAACCTGATCGACCTTTATCAGTGCGTTATCAGTGTCCACAACCGATAAAATGTTCACACCTTGGCAGATTCTTGAAAAAAGCCCAAGAAGTCCGAATAGATACCCGACACCTATTCATCGATTCCAATGCCGCATACAACAGCACTTATAGAGACGATATATACAGAGCCATGTCGAATTTTGGTATACTGGCCAAGCTCGGCCGTTTGTGTATGATGACGATCGAGAATTCTCGCTGCTCCATCAGGATCGGAAACGACCTCACCGACACATTCGATACCAAAAACGGATTAAGGCAAGTCGATGCGCTGTCGTGTGACTTCTTCAATCTGATTCTTGAGAGGATGGTGCAAAACTCCCGAGCCAACACCAGAGGCACAATTTTCCAAAAATCTGTACAACTACTAGCATACGCCGACGATATTGGCATCATTGGTAGGACTCAACGTGATGTCATAGCCACGTTTGCTGGTATAGAGATGGAAACGGCAAAAATTGGTTTAGCAGTAAATGAGGGCAAGACGAAGTATATGCTGTCAACACGAAAGGACACACAACATCGACGAATTGGACAGAACGTCACCATTGACAGATATAACTTAAAGGTAGAACGGGACTTTGTCTATCTTGGCTCCGCTATTAACGCTGACAACAACATCTCGTCAGAAATTAAACGAAGACCGCTGCCGACCGCTGTTTCTGCGGGCTAAGAAGGCAATTCAGTAGTATAGCCCTTACTCCAACTACTATGGAGATCCTATGTAAGAATCTGATCATTCCAGTCCACGGCGCTAAAGCATTGACCGTTTCAAAAGCGGATGAAGAAACCCTCGGTCGATTCGAGAGGAAAATTCTTCGAAAATCGTCGGTCCCGTTTGCTTTGACGGGCTATGGAAAACAAGATTCAACCAAGAAATATACGAGCTGAGCGACATGCCCCTGGTCCAAAAACTCCGCATTGGACGTTTAAGATGGCTAGGACATGTAGAACGAATGGATACCAATACTCCAATACCAATACCAATACGTCTCACAGAGTCTTCGATTCCCAGCCAGACGTCGGAGGCAGTAGAGGAAGACCTCGAATTAAGTGGCGCGCACAAGTAGAAACCGACCTCAACCAACTTGGAGTGCGCAACTGGAGGCAGCCGGGCTGATTGGACGTTGGTTGTGGCCCAGGTTCATTCCGGACTGTAGCGCCACATAATTAAGACAAGAAGTAGTCGCGATAACATATCATATCAATACATTTTCCCTTCGTTCTCTTCAACTCGTTCAATTTTACGACAGACTTGGACCCCTATGCATTAAAATAAAAATGCTTTACGGACAAAAAAAAAAAAAAACATCTAAGGAGGGTTTTCAAGTAGTTAACACTTGTTCTGCAGCAAGGCACAAGGGTCCTTTATACCAAATTTCATTCCCCTAGCTAAAAATTTAAGGCCTAAAATTCAGTGACATACAGATAGACGGACGGACATGCTGACATGGCTCAATGAACTCAGCTGTCGATTCTGAGTCGATCAATATACTTTGACGTGTATCGTGTATCGTCATTAATTATTTCTCTATGTTACTATGTATGTATCTATGTATCCCTATGGGATAGGGTATAATATCACATACAAATTTTCGGCGCCACAGGCTCGTTAGTACCAAGGGCTTAGATTTTTACCACCATGCATGTTGTGTGTACTTTTTGAACGATGGTGGAACGGCGACCCCCGGTTCTATGCCGAATCCGAACGTCGAAGTTGAGATAATTCATTAGAGTATCATGAGTATCAATCATGACTTTGACAACCGGTAACAGTTTTGGCCTTAAAATCATCTTTAGCGATGCGGTGCATTGTTGGCTGCAATAGCATACAGAAAGGAGGAAACTCAATTGCAGAAAGATCGACTGTACGCAAAAGTTCTCCCCACAAACACTCAAAATCTTCATGCACTTAAATGGTACTGGGGAATATCAAAACTTAATTTTTGGATCTGCTGATATTCGCCAAAAACCGATATAAGCTCCAAACTGATTTTGGACAAAAGGCTAAGAGCAGACTTCAGACCTCAGACAGAAATCATATCCAGGTTGTGAGATTAAAAAAAAATTTGCATTTCCGATAGAAAGATCAGAAATAAGTCGAATTCCCATGCTATACTATTTTTGCCTTCACAAATAAAAGCAGGGTCCAACTTCTGCGATTAACAATTGAAGTATCTTCCATACCATCATCTTGCCTCTTGGCTAACAAATAATCCTGTAGCACGTAGAGACTTTATGACAGAAAAATAATACTAATAAATCTCTGGTATCCAAGACCCTTGGTTCTAGGGAAGAACCAATCATCTTTTAGGCAGCCGTATAATTTGGAAGTATGTTAGGTTCCAAAACATTCCAGAGAACTTCACAGTTGTGAAGTCAAGATTTTCTGAGCTCAATTAGTAGAAAAAGTTTCCAAAATCAAGGAAACAAACTTCTGCAAGTAATTCCTAGTTCAGTCGCAATGGTCCTATGCATCTACGGTTCAAGTGCATCTACTAAGAACTAATTGGACGACGGTACCAAGTGACTTGATATTTCTAGAAAAAGGTGCGCCGCAACTTATGTGCTAGTTTTCTTCTACACACCTGCTTGAAACTCTAGATTTGACGCATTCCTTGTCAAATCAAGAGGCTCAACAAAGGCTCTCAGTCAAAAACTATGCCAAGCAGGTTGCAGGTTCAGATCATGGTTGCTAAAGAACCTGCAATGGACCTTTAAAAGCACAGAGGGAGGCAAAAAGAAGATCAAGGAACGAAAACATAAAAAAACACAAAAAAAAAAATCCACGATCGAAGATAAAGATAGCTGCCGCCTAGAAATGAGGAATAAGACGAAGATGCAATCAAGAACTATACAGCGACGTAGGCCAGCTCGACATAGAGCAAAGTGACTCTCATACTCTGTCAGAATCTGGCCACACATCGGACGTAGTAGAGGAAGACCTGGTCTTTAGTCGCCTACAAGTAGAAACTGAGCTCAACCAACTTGAAGTGCTCAAATGGAGCCAGAAGAACAGGCTAATTGATTAGGCATGTTGGTTGAGGCGCAGGTTCATTCTAGATTGTAGCGCCACTAAATTAGGTAAATAGTTCTGGGCTGTAACATGAAAAAGTTGGCACAAGTCGTTTAGATACGTTTTTTTTTGCAAAACATCGGTTTTTGTAATTTAAGGCTTGATAGAAATCTTGAGGTCGAATTGATTCGGGTATTATATGCGAAGGAGAATTGTCATATTGATAGAACTATCAGCAGAGTACTTGTATAATGTTTTTAAGGAGCTCTCAAGGCCTTGTGTCACAAATTCTCTTCAATTCACATTTGTTAGACCTATACTTGAATACGCTAGCTAAACATGGTCGCCATATCAGGTTGCCTGTTCTCTAAAAATGAGGCTATAACCAGTCTATGACCAGAATACTGAGCGTGGCTAATGGGCAAAGCTCTCTTTATTTTCATTCTAGAAAACTTATACTTCGAAATTTCCCTGATTTTAAACCGCTCTCCTGCTTCACCTTGGCCCTTTTCTAATTAAAGGTGCCTAGCACTTTTTTATCGCCAATAAATTTTCCTAAGGGCCACGAGGAGCTGAAACACAATAGGAGAGTTTAATATCCCTCAAGGACATGGCAATTATTAAAAAAAAAAGTCCTCATATGATTCTGCTCACTTATTACATGGTATTTCCCGGATGGCAGTAATGTCTGCTTTTTAGCAGCTTGGGGTCTTCCCTACATACGATGCATATAATACGACGACGTATTATATGCATCGGTTCCATTTTTTTTCTAAAATGTGAAGGGATAGTCCTTGAAAATGTTACATGCAATTGCAATTCGTCCGCACAAGGCGCTGCAACATGTCGTCAATCTATTCTTGGCAATATGTTTGCCCCACTCCATCAGTAGTTCTCCTTACCAATTGCATCCACATCCAAGTGCATCCTAGAATTGTCCACTCAATCACGAAAGATCACACTCATTAGAAATTCACTTTTGTTCAAACATTCCTTATAAAAGCTGGAATGCCAAAAGTTTGCGCAGTATCTGTCGCTTGGACTTATATTTTGCTAAAACGAACCATACGTCAACATTTTAAGTCTCGCAAACGTAGCATTGAAGGAAGAACTTTCCAGCTGTGTGTGAGGGCTCATATTAAGTAAACATTTGACCCAAATTGGTGTTCCAAAACGTACACAACCACTTCTTCGTACTTCGAACTTTTGCATTAGATGCCACCCCTAGTGGTATGCAATTGTTCGCAACGCATATATTGCATCCGCTTCGATGGTGGAGATAAATTCCCCCCCTAAAATGCAGCGAAGGATATCGAGGGTTTTGGGAAAGTTTTATATGAAATTCGCTATTGTTCTACTTCCTCCAAAGAAAAAAGGACTTCCTCGCGTTGTTGGTATGTAGGTTAACTCTCCTCAGGTTTGAAATACTTTTGTAAGTATCTTTGAGTGTCCTCAAGGTCCTTTATATTAAATTGAGATTGCGTTTGTCGCCAGTAATAGTATTTTCCGGGGAAATTACATTTGGAAACAATTGAAAAGCATTAGACGGCTCTTAGTTGTGTCCATTCAGCATTTACTGAATCGGTACGAGGATCCTGATTTAATTGTTTACTCGGTAAAGTGAGGTCCTGCATATCAGATGGTTAAGGGGGATTTCCTTAAATTTTTTATAATTTTCTCCCAGGGCTGAATGCGGCTTCGTAGCAATGGGTTGTAAGGTTTTTATTTTCATGGTGCAGTATGTGTTTATTTTTAAATGATGTATCTGGAAGTAATCCTTAAACTACTGAAAATGAAAACAAGAACAGTATTGAAAGCTTTTGATGCACTTCAAGATCTGGTTAAGAAGGATAAAGTGGATCCTAATTGAACAGAGATGGTGGCGGATGAACCGAAAAGCCAACGGCAGCGTTCAATTACGTAGGCCTAGGGGTATCTAATAATTAGAGCTTGCCCTCCAGGTTGGGGGTTGTGCTCTGGGCGGGTAGTTAGCCCAAAGCACAACCCCCAACCATGAAAAAAAACATTCGTTGCGAAGCAACCAATAGACTAGGAAAGGATTTTTTTATTGTTGACGGCCCTGCTAAACGAAAAAAAGGACAACGACGCGACGTTCGCATTTGCACCTGGATTTTGAGAACATTAAACAGGAGAGGTGCAAGTTAAACACTAGCGGAAGCCCTAAACTGCTGCAAAGCAGACATTACTGCCAAATCAAATACGATCGGATGGGCCGGGCAAAAAGAGGATGAAAAACTTTGACATCTACTACGGTACGTGTCATAGTGAGTAGAAACAGCGAATATTCGGATACGGATTTGTTGTCAGTGCCAAACTTAGGCTAGAAGTCGGATGTTTCCAAGACATTAGCGAACGTATTTTAACAATTTGCATCACGGCTTATGTGCGCTCCTTGATAAAGCCTATGAGTAACTACCGAACTACGATGTTAAAATCGTGCTGGGAGATTTTAACCCAAAGGTAGGAAGAGAATACAACTTTAGCAGTATTGTCGGAGAACATAGCCTACACGACAACACGTCTCGCAACGGCCTTAGGCTAATTGACTTCGCTTAGGAACGAAACGCCACTATAGCCAGCACACGGTTTCCTCAACTCGATATCCATAAGGGGACATAGCGGTCTCCAGATCAACGAACGGTCATCAAAATTGATCACAGCAAGCATCCAGAATTTTGTATGTCAGAACATTCCGAGGAGCTAACATCGACTCGGAACTCTACCTTGTTGCAGCCTAGGTAAGAATGCTGATATCCACCACCCCACAAAAATCGAGAAAAACCCACCAGCAAGAAACCCATGGTTTGATGAGGAATGCGCACATAACTATGTTCGCATCCAAGAACATATGCTGCTAAGACGAGAGCTGCAGGTGAAGACGAGAGCTGCCATTCACCTCTATAAGCATAGAAGGAGGGACGAACACCGGCTTTTCAGAAGGAAGAAAAAGGAGCAAGAAAAACGCGCGATCGAAGGTATAAAGAGGTGCCATTCCAGGAACGATGTTCACAAGTTTTAACAAAGCGTAAAACGTGAAAGCCAAGGCCACAGCTTTCGAACAGAATCCTGTCGAGATGAGCAAGGAAATTTCGTAGTTGAGACACAGTCGATACAGACACAGTCAAGGATATGGAACCACTTCTGCAGACTGTTAAACGGCGACGAAGACCAGCATTCCTCTGTCAGGCAGAACCAATATTGGCAACGTGAGCGAAAACTGCCAACCACCCGACCTCAGTATAGTGAGGATAGCAATATCTAAGCTCAACCATAATAAGTCTGCCGGAAATGACGGCCTTCCCGCTGAGCTTTATACGGCCGGCGGAGATGACTTGGTAAATAACATCCACCTCATAAGCCAAATCTGGTTGGATAAAAGTATGCCAGAAGAATGAAAGCAGCGTTTGCCCGATTCACAAAAAAAAGGAGCATCTGAACTGCCAACTGCCAACTACAGAGGCATAAGTCTTCTAAACATCGCCTACAAGATCCTGTCTGCCGTGATATGTGAACGCCTGAAATCGTTTACCAACAACCTGATGGGCCGTTATTAGCATGGTTTTAGGCCTGGAAAGTTCAGAACCGATTAAATTTTCACACTTTGGCAGATCCTGGAAAACCCCAAGAGGGTCCAAATCGATACCCACCACCGAATCATCGATTTCAAAACCGCATACGATAGCATTTATAGAGATGAACTATACAGAGCCATGTCTAGTTTTGGTATACCGCCCAAGATCGTCCGTTTCTGTAGGATGACGGAGAAGAATCCTCGCTGCACCATCAGGGTCTGGAACGACCTCACCGACACATTCGATTCCAAAAAAGGAATTAGGCAAGGCGATGTGCTGTCATATGACTTCTCAATTCGATTCTTGAGAGCCGCAATTTTTCAAAAACCGGTGCAACTACTAGCATACGCCGACGATATTGACGTCATTCGTTGGACTCAATGTGATTTCATAGCCGCGTTTTCTAGAGAAGGGAGCTGCAAAAATGGGTCTAGCAGTAAACTTGAGCAAGACTAAGTATATGCTATCAACACGAAAGGACCCACAACATTGACGGTTCGGTCAATACAAGGAGCATAAGTCTGTATACAGGATATCCACAACATATTTCACACTTCCAGATGAAAGACAAAAGAAAAGTCCTTAAGCCTGATGAAAGAACTCTATCCTGAATAGGTCTAATTTTAGCCGCAGTAGTCACGAACAACTGTTCCCACCGCCCACTCTTAACATATTTACTGCAATTCCAAAGTTTCGACAGGAGTCCTTTGGTACCCCAAATTTTATTTCATTTATTTATTTATTGCTACCAAACTAACACCACCGTGACTTATTTTTATTACTCGCACACGTCATAATTTATTGGTCACTAAAAGGACAACCCATCGGACATAACATTCGCCGACATAGTCTTGTTAACAGCGGTTAGGAAAAAAATTCCGATTCCACTAATTGCACCCAACGGTCGTTCCATAGCTTCGCCCGCCCAACAGTTTCCAATTCGCAGTCAGTCCCACACACCAGAGTTTTTATCCTCAACCATATAAACCGCAAACCATGTCCGTGACTTCCGCGCGCGTATTTGCCCATCCTGTTCGGTGCCAAGTCCCTATGGTTGTATGCATAGAATAAATTTAACGACAAACGTTCTAGATCTGGTTGTTCGGAAACCCACCCGCAGTCAACAGAAAACGACGAAAACCAGAAAACCAGAAAACCGTGCTCCATGATGTTGACGATGATGATGGTGGTGTTGATGTTGATGATTAAACCTGGAGGTCGGAGTAAAATGATGCCTTAAGGACTCGAGCGACAAAGCGCACCAAAACCAGAGACTTCGACAAGTATAATACACGAACAGTATGTTATTCGAGATTTAAGGACATCTGAGGAGAGACTGTCATTTCGGGAATGATGATATGATGATGGTGGTGGAATGATGACATGTGTTTGAGGTTTGCTCTGGAAAATATCAGGAGCATGATTGTTTATGACTGCGTTTGGTATTTGGACCACGGAATAGGTATGAGATTGTGATTGCAATCTTTATTACTCGTGGGACGTGGGATACCCATAAATTTTGATTTTTCTTTCTAGGTGTGGCCATCGAAGGCATTTACCTTGTTGGACAATCTTAGCTGCTTCCACTAACATGGATCACAAGTGTCAATAATGAATTTACAGCTAGGATCCTTAAGTCGATACGATGTCAAATTAAGCTAATCTACCAAGGAGACATAAAGATGGATTGCCCCATGGCCAGATAGGGTCTTCACCACCACGTTAGGCAAGTGAACAAATTTGAAACAAACCCAGGTGTACACAAAATGAAAATCTACTCTCTTCCAGTCATCTTTTAAGCTTAGCGTATGCACCGGAGACTTCCCAAGATTTCTGGTCAATAGATGCCATTGGCACGCATTATAACACCGAAGAGGAAAACTATGCGCTGTCAAGAGGTCTTAACGGCAAATTTATAATTAGGTTCCTTCTACGTTGTCTAGCTGCCGTGGAAAGGTGTTGATACCATTTTGCGAAACAACCAAGCTCAAGCATTGAAGCGTCTGGAAGTACCTTCTCGTCGTTTATCGAGAGACTCCACTAAATTCTTGGAATATGGAGATGCTATACAAAAGCTGGGCAACGATGATGTTGCGGAACCTTCGCAGAAGTTAGAGAAGCAGTACAAACAGCGAGTCTTTTTTTTATCAGATAGACCCTCGTATTGGAGGGAAGTGTTGTGGTGTTTGATTACTCTGGGAATTAAGAGGACTCCCGGGCCGTTCAATTCAATATTTTTGGCAGACGTGATGATGGTGATTCGGTTGGGTGTTGTAGAACGAGGGAAGATTCTGATCGGCTTTAACTTGCCAAGGGAGGTGGTGCTTTGGGTTAACTACCTACCCATGGAAAAAAAACATTTTTACGAAGCAACCAATAGCCTTGGCAAGGACTAATTTTATTGTTGACGACTATGTTAAACAAAAAAAAGGACAACGACGTTCATTTGTATCTGCACCTGGAATGTGAGAACATCAAACAGGCGAGGTGCAAGCGAACAACTAGCGGAAGCCCTAAACTGCTACAAAGCAGATATTACTGTCATCCAGGCATCTTATTTCCTGGATGGGCCCGGCAAAAAGAGGATGAGAAACTGTGACATCTACTACGGACCGTGTTATAGTCCGTAGAACAGCGTATATTCGGATGCGGATTTGTTATAAGTGCCAGAATTTAGCAAGGAGTTTTATGACATTAGCGAACGCATTGTTAAAATCAGCATAAAGGCAAAATTCGCCAACATAAGCCTTAAATGGGCTCACGCCCCAACGGAGAAAAAAGATTATATAGCTTAGGATTGCTTCTACGAGCCCCTTGACAGAACGTATGAGCGACAACCGAAGTACGATGTCAAAATCGTGCTGGGAGACTTAAACGCAAAGGTAGGAAGAGGAGACGACCTAGCAGTATTGTCGGGAAACATAGCCTACACATCAACACGTTCTACATGTCCTAGCCATCTTAAGTTTTTTTGAGTTTTTTGACCAGGGGCATGTCGCTGTACAGCTCGTATAGTTCTTGGTTGAATCTTCGTCTTCATAGCCCGTCAACACAAACGGGACCGAAGATTTTTCAAAGAATTTTCTTCTCAAATCGACCGAGGATATCTTCATCCGCTTTTGAGATGGTCCATGCTTCAGCGGTGTAGAGCAGGACTGGGATTAACAGGGTCTTATATAAGATCTCCTCAGTAGTTCAAGTGAGGGCCTTACTACTAAATTGTCTTCTTAACCCGAAGAAACAGAGATTGTCAAGTGTAATTCTTCGCTTACTTTCTGACGAGATGTTTTCTGTCAGAGTTTATAGCGGAGCCGAGATAGACAAAGGCCCGCACTACCTCAAAGTTATATCGGGCAATGGTGACGTTCTGTCCAATTCGTCGATGTTGTGTGTCCTTTCGTGTTGACAGCGTATGCTTCGTCTTGCCCTCATTTACTGCTAAACCAATTTTTGCCGCTTCCATCTCTATACTAGCAAACGTGGCTATGACATCACGTGGGGTCCTACCAATGATGTCAATAACGTCGGCGTATGCTAGTAGTTGTACAGATTTTTGGAAAATTGTGCCTCTGGTGTTGGCTAGTAAGTTTTGCACAATCCTCTCAAGAATCAGATTGAAGAAGTCACATGACAGCGCATCGCCTTGCCTAAATCCTTTTTTGGTATCGAATGTGTCGGTGAGGTCGTTTCCGACCCTGATGGAGCAGCGAGAATTCTCCATCGTCAACCTACACAAACGAACGAGTTTGGGCGGTATACCAAGACTAGTCATGGCTCTGTATAGTTCGTCTATATAAATGCTGTCGTATGCGGCTTTCAAATCGATGAATGGGTGGTGGGTATCGATTTCTTGGATTTTTCCAGGATCTGCGGAAGTGTGGAAATTTGATCGGTTGTGGACTTTCCGTGGCGCTCAGTGGCGCGATTGTTAGTGCGTTGAACTGCCGCGCAGAAGGTCTGCGTTTGATTCCCAGCTGTAGCAATACCTAAATGATTTTTCACTGGCCCTGCTCTTGTGATGATCTGACAAATCATCCGAGTAGTATCAATTGTCAAGAAAAGCTTATCACGCCGTTCGGAGTCGGCATAAAACAGGAGGTCCCGCCATCGTGCAAGAAGTAAACATGCAGAAAGCTCGGCCCTGGGTACTAACAAGCCACCTCTCTACATCCTCGGTCTCGCGCTTTTCTTGCTCTTTTCCCTTCGTTATGAAAAGCCTGTGTTCTTCCCTTCTTCTCTGCCTATAGAGCTCAATGGTAGCTCTCGTCTTCACCTGCAGCTTAGCCTTGTAGGCCTCATTCTTGGCTGCGAGCATATGTTGGCATTTCATTATTCATGATACCAGATCTGTCGCTGAATTTTTATTTTTCATGAACCATATTCCCACGTATACCGTTATACCTGAAAATTTCAAATAAAAAAAAAAAAACACTCCCAATTCTTTTGTTTAAATTAATATGAATTTATTTTTACTTAAATTGTTTTTTAATTTTTTTTTTCATCATCTTTCATCTTATACTCTATAGTTTCCTTTATTCTAATTTCGTTACAAAAAATATGTTCATTTCTATTAAAAGTGCGCATTTAGCACACAAGTTTATCCCTTATATGATTTTACGAAAGATAAAATATTTTATTATTTTTTTTTCTTAACTTTTTGTTTGCACAATATTCCTTGTATAGTATTTTATATAGAATTTATATATGTCTTAGCTAAAATAGTATATCTTCCAAAATAGCACTCTCTCTCTCTCTGTTTAAATTTAATTAGTTACTGCATTCCGTCTTTAGTAAGTTTTTCATATTTTTTGTTAAAATTTTCGTACTTTCGTTTCAACTGTCATCTTCTCGCAAAATATACATTTTTCTATATTCCTTGCACATTTAAAAAGATTTAAAAATATTTATTTACATAGCACAATTTTTTTTTTCGTTACAAAGTAGTGTTAGTTTTAATACAAAACATTTATAATTGAAAAATATTTAATTTACTTATAAAACTAGGTACTCGTTTTTTTTTAATTTTGTAAGAACAGGTTATGTATTTTTATTAAATTGCAGGAAAGAGTTTTTAAAAGTTCACGTTTTTTTTCAGTAAAGGATGTTTTTTTTTAACAAAACTTTAAGATATGCCGTAGAAAGTATATAGAAGTTATTTTTTTTCTTAAATTTTACTTTTACCAAACAACTCTTCACAACTGGGAAGGGGGTTGTAATGGGATTTACTTACTTTCTATTTAGATATAAGAACGCTTTATTTTTGTTTTTGGAAATGTACAAATTTGGTTGGTTTGATTTTTTATAGAATTTTATATTTTTTTTAAATTTAATAAATTAACTATCTACACATATAAATTTGACTTTAAATCATGTGCGGGTAGGTACTTTTATGGTGTGTTGTACGCCATCAAAATAGACATGTTGCTGGTTTGGTTATACGCTTAAAAAAAAGTTTCAACAACATAAATTAAAATATAAGCGCGAACCCCTTAAAAAATTGTTTACTAAAACAGAGGAAGTGTGGTTAAAAGCTTATGGGAAACAAGTGGGGGTAGGCATCGTTTTTACTGAATATGAAATTTGGAGAATTTTACTGTCTTGGTACATTTTTTTTTTAAATATTCAAAGAATTCTTTTTTTTTATATAAAATATTTTTATATAATAAATTTGTTCAAATATAAAATTGAGAATCTTTCTTAAATAATTGGTTTTTAGCTATTAGGAAAACGTCCCCAAAAAGTGTCATGTTCATGTTTTGTTAAGACATATTTTAAAATTTTTGGCTTGACCAAAAATGTTAAAATGCCCAAAGAAAGTGGATCCTTGAAACGTTTTTACATGTAAGGCATGTTTCACTTACGGATTACTTACTTACTTAAGTGGCGCTACAGTCTGGAATGAACATGGGCCTCAACTTACGTATCCTTTCCACAAAACCTGAAATGTCCATAAGTGGTGCACGATTCTTAACCCGGTCGGCCGGACATTTTTTTTTGGTTTTAACGAGACTTAAATTTATTGGATTCATCTCATCGCCCTTTGTACTAAAATCGTTCATCTAGTTATTTTTAACATATTAAGACGGGTGATCAGTCAGAGTTTTTTTTATAACCTATTCCATAAAAGTTTTGATACATAGTTTGTAACATAGAGAAATAATTTAGCTAGATCGACTCAAAATAAATGGATCGCCTCAGAATCGCTAGCTGAGTCAATTTTGACGTAGAATAAGGAAATTTGGTACATGTGATCCTTGTACATGCTGTTCGAAGATGTGTACAGATTTTCAAAATCAGCGCACTTTTAAGAAAAACGTTATTTTTGGCGAAACGGTTGGGAATTTTGAAAAAATTGGCCGCTACCGCTCTCTAGTTCGTCCATTCGAACGTTCCAGTTATCGATGACTCGTCAACCCATTGTTTCCGGCCAACATTTTGTTCAGCGATGAGATCCACTCAATGGATACGTATAAAAGAAAAATTTCCGTTGACATTGACTTTCCAATAATGGCCGTAGCTCGTCCATGCTGACGTTCCAGTTTTCGACGTCTCGTCGATTCATTATTTTCGACCAACATTTTGTTCAGCGATGAGGTCCATTTCTGGCTCAATGGATACGTCCAAAAGAAAAATTTCCGTTGACCATTACTTTCCAATAATGGCCGTAGCTCGTCCATGCTGACGTTCCAGTTTTCGATGACTCGTCGATTCACTGTTTCCGACCAACATTTGTTAAGCGATGCGGTCCATTTATGGCTCAATTGATACGCCAAAAAGCTAAATTTCCACATATGGGCCGAAGAACAACCGAAAAATGTTCAAGACTGCATTTATATTCAACAAAAACAACCGTATGTTGTGGTTTAAGGCAAGGCGATGCACTGTCATGCGACTTCTTCAATCTGATTTTTGAGAGGATTGTGCAAAACTCACGAGCCAACACCAGAGGCACAATTTTCCAAAAATCTGTACAACTACTAGCATACGCCGACGATATTGACATCATTGGTAGGACTCGACGTGATGTCATAGCCACGTTTGCTACAATAGAGATGGAAGCGGCAAAAATTGGTTTAGCAGTAAATGAAGGCAAGACGAAGTATATGCTGTCAACACGAAAGGACACACAACATCGACGAATTGGACAGAACGTCACTATGGACAGATATAACATCTGGACTTTTTCTACCTAGGCTCCGCTATTTTGTCTGAAATCCACAACGCTTCAGAAATTAAACGAAGAACTACTCTTGCCAACCGCTGTTTCTTCGGTCTAAGAAGGCAAGGTTGTAGTAACACCCTCATTCGAACTGCTAAGGACATCTTATATAAGACCCTGATCATCCCAGTCCTGCTCTACGGCGCTGAAGCATGGACCATCTCAAAAGCGGATGAAGAAATCCTTGGTCGATTTGAGAGGAAAATTCTTCGAAAAATCTTCGGTCCCGTTTGCGTTGACGGGCTATGGAGAAGAAGATTCAACCAAGAACTATACGAGCTGTACAACGACATGCCCCTGTTCAAAAAACTTAGCACTGGACGTTTAAGATGGCTAGGATATGTAGAACGAATGGACACCAATACTTCGGCTCGCAGAGGCTTCGATTCCCAGCCAGACGTCGGACGCAGTAGAGGAAGACCTCGCCTTAAGTGGCGCTCACAAGTAGAAACCGACCTCAACCAACTTGGAGTGCGCAACTGGAGGCAGTTAGCTAAGGACCGGGCTAATTGGAGAGGCATGTTGGTTGAGGCCCAGGTTCATTCCGGACTGTAGCGCCACTTAAGTAAGTAAGTATCCTACCCCATCGACGCAAACGGGACAAACGATTTTTCAAAGAATTTTTCTCTGAAAATGGCCAAGGACTTCCACTCTTGGCACGGTCCATGCTTCAGTGCCGCATAGCAGGACAGCGATGATCAGGGCCTTGCATAGGATCTCCTACGTAGTACGAGTGAGGGCTTCACTACTAAACTTTATTGTTAGCCGGAAAAAACAACAGTTGGCAACAGTAACTCGTCGCTTAATTTCTGACGAGATGTTGCTGTCAGCGTTAATAGCGGACAGAGTTAATACCTATATAGACAAAGTACCGTAATACCTCAAAGTTATATCTGCCAATCTTGACATTCTGTCCAATTAATCGATGCTGTGTTTCCTTTCGTGTTGACAGCTTAGTTTTACCCATATTTACTACTAAACCAATTTTTGCAGCTTTCTTCTATATGATAACGTATTTGGCTATGATATCTCGCTGATTCCTTCCAATGATGTGAATATCGTCGGCGTCTGCTATTAGTTGCACCGATTTTTGGAAGATTGTGCATCTGGTGTTGTCTCCGGAGTTTGACGATGCACTGTCACATGACTGTGCATCGCATTATTATTATTTTTTGTAAGCAACGTACAGCCAATCAAGTGCATTACATTTTACAACAATACACAAAAAAAACGTTGTACACGTTCGAAATCCTACAGTGAGCCCAAGCAGAGGGGTGTCAGGGGGACAGCATGCCCCATTTATAGGCATCTTACTGTTTATACACCGAATTAATTTAGTCACTTTCATTTTTCTCAAAAACTAGAGGGGGGACCTTAGAAAAAAAATATTAAATATAATTTTACAGTTTCGAAAAATTACACTTACAACTTGTTCTTTAAATATTTGTTTACTAAATTTTGAGTTTAAAACCCGTTTTTTTTTTTTTCAAAAACGTTATTTTTATTGAAAAAATTTCTAATAGAACAAAGTATTGGCTTTTAAAAAAGTGTGCACTACCAAAAAGTATGGAACTACATAGAGTACGCATCACAGCCAAAAAATTTGTAGACGTTTCAGACGCGGGCGGTAAGTGCGAAGGGGAAATTTCGTAGATTGTATGCTTCGGCAAAGGCTGTTGTTTGATGCTGGGGTAGCAATGTGAGCACTGGGGTATCAATGTCAGTACCATACATAGAAAATATTCGTTGTATGAGATACGAACTCTATGTAGTTCTATACTTGTTGGTACTACTTAATTGTAAGTAACGGGTGTTTTTTTTAGAGGTACAAAACTTTGAATTGAGATCAAATACAAGAAAATAATTTTAGTGTCCATTACTTTTATGCCACTAATGTTTAAATATGATTTCGGGCATGTGGCTACCGTGGCTGGTCCGAATAAAGCCAAGTCTAGAGGTCCAATTTTCAACCACTTTTTCGAGCATTTGGGGCCGTATGTCGGCAATAACGCCACGATTGTTGGCATTCAAGTCTCCAAATGTTTCTGATCTAGAGGTCCAATTTTCAGCCACTTTTTCGAGGATTTTTGGCCGTATGTCGGCAATAACGCCACGAATGTTGGCTTCCAAGTCCCCTAACGTTTCTGGTTTCGAGGTCCGATTTTCAACCACTTTTTCGAGCATTTGGGGCCGTATGTCAGCAATAACGCCACGAATGTTGGCTTCCAAGTCTTCTAACGTTTCTAGTCTCGAGGTCCAATTTTCAACCACTTTTTCGAGCATTTGGGGCGTATGTCGGCAATAACGCCACGAATGTTGGCTTCCAAGTCCCCTAACGTTTCTGGTCTCGAGGTCCAATTTTCAACCACTTTTTCGAGCATTTGGGGCCGTATGTCGGCAATAACGCCACGAATGTTGGCTTCCAAGTCCCCTAACGTTTCTAGTCTCGGGTCCAATTTTAAACCACTTTTTCGAGCATTTGGGGGCGTATGTCAGCAATAACGCCACAAATGTTGGCTTCCAAATCCCCTAAAGTTTCTAGTCTCGAGGTCCAATTTTCAGCCACTTTTTCGAGCATTTGGGGCCGTATGTCGGCAATAACGGCACGAATGTTGGCTTTCAAGTCCCCTAACGTTTCTGGTTGGTTGGCGAAGCCGAGCGACTTCACATTTTCCCAAAGAAAATAATCCAATTGTGTCAAGTCACACGATCTTGGTTGCTAATTGACAAGTCCATTCCGCGAAATTATGCGCTCATCGAATTATTCCTTCAATAAATCGTTTGTGACGTGCGCTGTGTGGCATGTGGCGCCGTCTTATTGGAACCACCACATCTCATCCACATTCATTCATGGGAACAAAATAGTCGGTTATCATGGTTCTATACTGGTATCCATTAGAGTAACATCATCTGTTCATCATTTCGGAAGGAGTATGGCCCAATGACTCCACCAGCCCATAGAGCACACCAAACAATCAGTTCTTGTAGATGCAATGGCGTCTCAAGGGTCTCATGTGGATTCTCTTCACTCCAAATGCCGCAATTTTGCTTGTTGACGTAGCCACATCAGCCTCATTACTGAACAAAATTTTGCCATGTAAATCAGAATCGAGATCAATCTAATTTTCGGCCCATACACCAAAATCACGACGCATTGCATGGTGTTGCGGATTTAATTCTTTCACAAGCTGGATCTTGTTAGGTCGTAAGCTAAGATCTTAGCGCAAATTCTTCCATATAGTTGATGGACTAGGCTCCGATCGGCTCCTCTTCAACACTTTGCTCTACACCGGCAATTGTTTCTTCGGTGCGCACTGTTTGACGTCTCTGCGGATGTGTATTATCACACAGAGTAGTGCGTAGTGCGTAGTGCGCAAAACGATGCATGGTTAACCGAATTAATTGCTCTGATGAACGATCATGTCGACCATAAAATAGTTGGAGCTTGCGGTAAACTTCGGGAACTGAAGCATTATTTTCGAAATAAATTTGCACGTTTTGCAAGCGTTGCTCATATGTCAACCCGTTTATGACGAAATGGCAAACCAATGGCACGATTTGATCACAAAATGTCAGTTTTACCTTTAAGCGAAAACCAACCTCTAAAAAAAAAACACCCGATACGTTATTTTTTAATAGTATTTTTAGTTTTTTTTTTTCTAAAATTACCCCTGCCTCCTAAACGGGGCGAAAAAGACCCTCCTCCCATGGTACTACTGCCCAGAAAATTACTTCTAATTTTTCACTGATTAAGATTTATTTTTGTAAAGTAATGCTTGAATTCCACCAAAATGAAAAAGGTATTTTCCAGTGATACCTATAAACAGCTATGGAGGTAGAATTTCAATTCCATCATTTTTTTTTCCAATGAAGTTGTTCAATGACAGCTACAAGGTGGGCCCTAAGAGATCACCCTACTGGAAGATGCTCGTAATTTTGCAAATGGCCGCCAATGTCAAATCTGTTTTGACATTTGTGGACAAGACAGATGTAGAATACAAGTGAACAAGCCCTAAGAATGCGGAATAATCGTGTCTATTTTTTTTGCGTAACAATTCGTCTGTAGTGTTGGCGCAGCGCGAATTCCATCGGCGATTGCCCAGCCTTCCGATACCGACTGCGCAAACACTGCGCTGTTTGGCCACCAACCTTCAAGTTGCCAAGAGTGGCCAGCCCCGGAGCGCCCGTTGTGCCGAGAATATCACCGCTGTTGGCGAGGATGTCGAGCTGTCGCCGGAAACATCGACCAAACGCCGTGCCTCGAAATTAGCCATCAGCCGGTCCTCTCCAAGGCGAATTTTGGTCAAAAACTTGCGCATGTCCCGTACAAAGCCCAGGCCATGCATCAACTGCTGCCTGACGACTGCCGCACGCGTGTTACCTACGCCCAAGCCATCCTCAACCTCGAGGACGATTTTTCGACCAAAATCAGAATAATCGATGAGGCTCATTTCCAACTCAGCGGGTACGTGAACAAGCAAAACTATCGCTTCTGGGGCACCGAAAATCCACGCGTAATACACGAGGAGCCGTTACACCCACTCAAAGTCACTGCATGGTGCGCTGTTCACGCTGGAAGATTCATAGGGCCATTTTTATTTTTCGCGAACACCTCTGATCAAACGACAACAGTGAACGGTGCGCGTTTAAATGCCATGTAAACCAAGTTTTTTTCTGCCGCAATTCGACGAATTAGGACTGGAGGACTTGTGGGTCCAACAGGACGGATCTATGGCACACACTGCGCAAGCCACAACCGATATTAATGAGAGCCAAAAAACATCGGATGACTTCTTTTGGCCCACCTTGTATAACTAATTGGACCCTAACTTGGTAAAATTGAAATCGCAGGTTAAAAATATTTGAAGTCTATATTCACCATGCTAATGTCAAAAAATATTAACTGACTAGAATTTTACAACGGCCTTAGGATATAAATGAGGTGTTAGTGTAAAAATGTGAGGGCCAACAACATTGGAGAAACAAAGAAAAAAAAAACATGAAAAAAAATTTATAAACTTACACTCAATTGAATGGTTAAGAAAAAAAAAAAAAACCAACTCAACCAGCAACATTTTTGAAATTTCAACAACACCAACGATCTTACCTGCTTCCTTGTATGTTTTTTTTGCTTGCATGGTTCATTTTTCAAACAGATAAATTTATATCTAAACGTTAAATGCTATTTTACATATTTAAAATTTATTTTATAATTGTAATTTTGCATTCAATCAGTTATATTCAATATATATATGCGGTTTTTTTTTTACATTTAAAAATATATATTCCTTATAAGACTTTGCTCCTTTTTTTTCTAAATATATATATAAATTCATAAAACATAAATATGCTATCTATATCTGTTTTATATATAATTTTATAGGTAATTACTAATTACACTAAAAATGTTTATTTTCGAGGCACATGTTTCTTAACAAAATAAAAATATAAACCATAGTTATTATAACTACGTGTGTGTGTGTGTTTTTTTTATATAGAAATAATACAAAATATGTTTGTTTGTTTTTTTATCACCGTATTTAAAGAAACATACCATTTAGTTCTTATCAAATATTTCGTGTGTAGTAGTGTTTTGTTTTTTTCTTGTTGATTTGGTTGTTGTCTTGTCTTATAGTAAAATGAATTTCAATTGTATCGAGATACAAATTTGTATTGTAAATTCTCTTCATAAAGTGTTCTGTTTACAATCGACGGATTTCGATGATACTGGACGTGGTCTTCTCCTTTTTGTTGGCTGTAGGGAATATAGGCGCCCGCTGCGCATTTGTTGGGCATTATCGGCTTGCTCTTTGGTTGATAAGAGAGCGCTGAAATTAGTAGATAAGATCAAAAAATCGCATGGATAATTATAGTTTAGAAATGGAGCTAATCGGAAAAGATAATATTTACAAGCTTTTAATATTTAAGCTCTTAAAGCAGTTCCTATTCTTAATATAGGATTGAGCAAGAGTTATATAGGTTAGGTTAGTTTTGATTAGTTGACATCGAGAAGCTTATCTTAAGCTTTCTTAGACCCGATGTGATTCATCTATAAATATTTTAAAAAAAACATATGAGAAGGCTACATTCCACTGTGTGATCGTTTTGTACCCTTACGAATCCCATCCTTAAGACAAATATCCCCAAAATGTCGGATTTATGGCGATGAAATATAGAAAATGTCATCGTCATAACATATTGTTCAGACTGTTTATCAAAATCATTTACTGTTCGAAATAAAAAAAAACGTTTTTCGCCTGGCTATGCTATGAGGTCGTGTATAGAAATGGTTTTTGTATGAAAACGCCTCCAAAAAGTGGGCGTGGCTTAAAATGATGTATCGAAGAAATGATTATATTAACAGAACCAATGATTTGGCATCACCATTAGAACCAATGATTTATCATCACTATTTTTTTTCGAAATGTTTAAAATTTTTCCGAAAAACGTTTTTTTTCTCTAAAATCGCTCCCAAAAACTGGGCGTGGCAAAAAACTTTGTACGAACAAAATATAGACATAATGATTGTGTAGATATGTTGTTCAGACACTTTTCCAGTTTCTCAAGCGGTTCGGCCTAAAACTATGTTTTTCTGAAAAGGGGGCGTGGCAGTGGGAGGATTTCAAAAATGTTTACACTTTTTCTGCTGGGAGAAACAGCTACCACGTGTACCGAATTTCTAGATTGAAATTTAAGGCCTAAAAACTGGTGACGTACGGAGGAACGGACGGACCGACGGACAGACATGGCTAAATCGACTCAGCTATCGATTCTGAGTCGGTCCATATACTTTGAGGTATAACTAGCTCAATTATTTCTCTATGTTACAAACTATGTATCAAACTAATATACCCCTATTGGATAGGGTATAAACACGTATTTTACTAAAAGCGCCCCCAAAAAGTGGGCGCGCGGCAAAAAACTTTATAGATATTAGGATTATCTAAATATATTGTTCAAAATCTTTTTCACAATTATGGTAAGGAATTGCCAAAGAACGTTTATCATAAAAGTGGGTGTGGCAGTGGGCGGATTTCAAAAGGTTTTTTTCATTTGTTCTGCTTCATCGGATGAGAGTTTATATACCAAATTTCAAAACTCTAGCTCAAAATTGAAGGCTCAAATATCGGTGACACACAGACAGAAGGACGGACGGACGGACAGACAGACAGACATGTCTAGATCGACTCAGCTAGTGATTATAAGTCGATCCATATATTTTGAGGTGTATCTAGCGAAATAATTTCTCTATGTTACAAACTAAATGTCAAAACTAAACACCCATATGCGATAGGGTACAAAAACGAACAGTGGAAAATCAAGTGCTGATTTTTAACTTCCAAATCGTAACCATCGGGTACTGGTCTCAACCAACCGGATGTGTCTTGCTACACGATAAACGCGAGCATTGTTAACAAGACGCAAAACCGCAAGACTATAAACAGCCAGGTGATAATAGCACGGAATGAATACCCGGCCTGCTGTCCCAGGCGAACCTAGAGAAGCTGCTTCGACATATTCCGACAACCGGTTGTCTAGGAATTTCAAGGGTATTTCAGACCCATTGAAGAACAGAGATGGTGGCGGATGAACGGAAAACCTAACGTCAGCGCTTAATGCCGTAGTGGATACTGATGGCCCAGTGTTCTAGGGGTATCTAATAAATTGGAACTGGCCTTCTAGGTTGGGGGTTGTGCTTTGGGTTAGCTACCCAACCATGGAAAAACTAAAATGTTACGAATCAACCAATAGCTTCGGAAAGAACTGATTTTATTGTTGACGACACGGCTAAACGATAAAAGGACAACGACGTTCATATCTGCACCTGCAATGTGAGAATATTAAACAGGAGAGGTGCAAGCGAACAACTAGTGGAAGTGGAACTGCTACAAAGCTGGCAATACTGCCATCCAGGAAATACCATGGAATGAGTCGGCCAGAAAGAGGATGAAAAACTGTGACATCTACTACGGAACGTGTTATAGTGAATAGAACCAGCGACTACTCGGATGCAGATTCGTTATAAGTGAAACATTTTAATGTCGAAAGACTGCAATGGAAAGAGACCGCCGAAGCCTTCATGCAACGCGTATACCTTAACCTCTCGATTGACACCACACCACCAGCATCGAACGTCGAAGAACAATGGCAACGATGCCAACAAACCATTAGATCAGCCGCAACTGATGTGCTAGGTTTCTCGCGCCCACCAGCAAGAAAGCCCTGGATTGATGAGGAATGCCGACAGATTCTCGCAGCCAAGAACGAGCTGCAGGTGAAGACGAGAGCTGACATTCTATAGGCAATGAAGAAGGGAAGAACACCGGCTTTCAGAAAGAAGAAAAAAGAAAACCGCGATGGAGGATATAGAGAGGTGCCACTCCAGAATGATGTTCGCAAGTTTTACCAAAGTGTAAAACGTCAAAGCAAAGGATACAAAGATCAAACAGAATCCTGATGAACAAGGAAATATCGTATTTGAGACACAATCGATGCTGAGGATATGGAAGAACAACTTCTGCAGACCGTTAAACGGCGATGATGAACAACATTCCGCTGTCAGCAGAACGAACGATTCAATATTGGCAACGACAGCGAAAACTGCCAACCACCCGACCTTAGTGACGTAAAGGGTCGGAAACGACCTCACCGATACATTCGATTAAGGCAAGGCGATGTGCTGTCATGTGACTTCTCAATTCGATTCATGAGAGGATTATGCAAAACTCCCGAGCTAACACCAGAAGCAAAAATTTTCAAAAATCGGTGGAGTAACTAGCATGCGCCGATGCGCATCATTGGTGGGACTCAACGTGATGTCATAGCCAAGTTTGTTAGCATAGAGAAGAAAGCTGCAAAAAAGGGTTTAGCAGTAAATGAGAACAAGACGAAGTATATGATGTCAACACGAAAGGACGGAACGTCACCATTGACTGACATAGCTTTCAGGTAGTACGGGACCTTATCTATCTCGGCTTTGCTATAAGCTCTGACAACAACAGCTCGTCAGAAACTAAACGAAGAATTACTCTGGCCAACCGCTGTTTCCTCAGCCTAGGAAGGCAATTTAGTTGCAAAGCCCTCACTCGAACTATCAAACCTGTCCTGCTCTACTGCGCTGAAGCATGGACCGTCTCAAAAACAGATGAAGAAATTCTTGGGCGATTTGAGAGGAAAATTCTTCGAAAAATCTTCGGTCCTGTTTGCGTTGACGGGCTATGGAGACGAAGATTCAACCAAGAACTATACGAGCTGTACAGCGACGTGCCTCTGGACACATTGGACGTTTAAGATGGCTAGGACATGTAGAACGAATAGACAAAAATATACCGGCTCGTAGAGTCTTCCACTCCCAGCCAAAACTCTCCTTTCGTTTGGAACAACATGAAACAACATCAGGATTGCTGGAAAGGGACTAGATGGGCATCGAAGAGAAAAAGGTACGGGCAACCTGAGCTAGATGCGTTGAGGAAACACGAACATCGCCACAAAATAAGTCCACCAAGCTTACCTATGTAAATCGGAGCGCCAGCTAAGGAAATAAATTTTAAATGATACCTTACAACTGTTTTCCTTAAAAGACTTCATGTCGAATTATTTTTTGAAAAGTCATGGTTCTTTAAAAATGACTGATATACCGGATCACCCTGTCTGTTAGATGTGTTTCCTTACAGCATATTGTTAGTATTAAGCCAAAAGCGTGAAATCAAAAATAAAACCTTAGTTTCCCAAGTAAAATCATAGCCTATTTACCCTAAATATACATTTTTCGGAAGACATCAGAAGGGCTAGGATATTTTATGGGATCATCAGGACTTTCTGAAAACTCATGGATTTATAAAAAAAACAAAACAAAATCAATAGAAATAAACATCTACTCACTTGGCTTCCAATTTGGCGAGTCTCTGTTTTAGTTTCGCCTGACTGGCAGTGTATTCTGCCAACAGGCGAGCCAAACGGACGTTCAGATTCTCCACAGAGACCTCTAGTTTTTCAATTCCTCCCTCTATACTATCTTGAACACGTTGTGAATCTAAAAGATACAAGCAAACAAGTCGTGGATTTGATTTCATGTCATAGTCCATCCATGAGAATGACAAAAACTCACTTGAAAAAACATCCTCATCGAGCAGTCCATCCTTACGCAATAATTGACATCCTCTCTCGGTGAGGGTGGCTCTCGCCTCGGGATAATCAGCTAACGTCTCCCACAAATCTCGCTTCGCCAGACAAAATAAATCTGAATAGCCCAGCGATCGAACATTTGCTGTTCGACGATTGCCCGTTCGATTTCCGGCAATCTCCAGCACTGACACTTCCCCAAACACAGAGCCCGCTCCTAAAGTCGCAAACACCGTCACCCCATCGTCCGCGACCACAGATAGCTTTCCCCTCTTTACGATGTACATCTCCTTACCCACATCGCCCTTTCGACAGATATAATCCCCCGGACTGAACACTTGCAACTTCAACTTCAACACCAACGCCTCCAGCAGACCCGGTTCACAGTCCTGGAATATCCGGACTTGTTTCAGCGTGTCCATATGCACTCGAATGGCAATTTCGGCTTTCAGCTTATCAGGCAAGGCCGACAGCACCCGCTCCTCGTCCAGTGCTCCGCTCTGCGACCACGTATAGGCGAACCAGCGAATAACTCTCGCTTCCAACTCATTGCCGACCTTACGAAAGGCCATGTACTGCTTAACGCCGTCCATGCGATTCTGAAACTCAACCCTTGCTACGTTCATGTTCGAAATCATCGAACCGATGTTTCCTATCGATTGGAGAACACAAATAGAATCAGAAAACCCCTAGCCTCCAGATGTCTGTACTCACCTACAATGGTGGCAAAGATGAGGACACCTGCCAAGAAGTCCGCCACCACAAAAAGGTATTCAGCGTCATTTTCCGGTGTCGGTGTTTCCCCGATGGTGGTCAGCGTCAGCGTCGACCAGTAAAAGCTGTAGATGTACTGCCGCTGTAGGGTGTTGTTGGGGTAACCCGTCAAATTGTACACCCAGTGGTCGGTTCCGAAACCTATCTCGTAACTGATGGCGAAATACATGCACGCATTCCAGTGTATCAGCACCAGAATAGCCAACACCACTTTACAGATGCGGAATGCATTTGGGTATCCGGTGGCGGTTTCGGTGCGGTCGAACCATTCCCACATTCTTGGAAGACGCAGCAGACGATTGAGTCGAACAATCGTTGGGCAGGGAAGGTACGTGGAACTACAGGTGTCCGGCGTCCACCAAAGGTACGCCAAATCGGTGGGCAACATTGACAGCACATCAATGGACCAGCCCTTTGTGGAGAAGTAGTGTTTTCGCAGTTTGTAGGCATCGCGGACCAGTAGACCTTGTTCGAGGTAGCCTACATGGAGGTGAAAGAAATATCCAGAGGAGTTAGTTTGAAAGTCAAAACAAGGACGGTGGAAGTGGATTATATCAGTCCCCACCAAGGTAAGACATGAAGTCAATATGGCAACTCTCACAGATCACGGATGAAGCCAACCTCATCATGAAGTCCTTTTGAGAGGAAATCCACTTGATTCATGGCTGCTCTTGTTCATATCAAGTGAAGCCATGCGTAGAGTGCATGTGCTATCCAAACATCAGCGAGTTTGCATGAGTCTTCATGAAGTTCCTTCTCTGTGTGTGTAGTACACATACTCATGGATTAAGTGAAATCCTTCCCTAAATCAATATCCTTCGACTAAATACTCGTACATGCGCCTCTATGAATTTAATTATCGTCGGAATTAAGCCTTCGCCGTATATTTACAACCGAACATAAAATTAGTCTAACGGTTATATAGTCGAATCCTTAGCCGCATTTTGTGGTTTGACTCTAGCTAATACACATTCATGTAGGCATGGCTACGAAGGAATGCTCCTCTGCTCCTGGCATTGAGAGATAACTCATAAAATGTGCACAACGCGTGGATGCCTTAAACCAACCAGGAAGCAATTTGATGCCATGAAATCCATGAATCCGGTCGGGTGTTGGTTTAACCATTTGGAATGGTACACCCCCAACGATGAGACCATTAAACTCAGGACAGAGCATGCATAAGAATTTAAGTGAAGCTTGAGAAACGCATTAATGCTTACATCGACGAAAAATTAGTTCACAATAAAAAAAAATGGAAGGACTTCATGCGAAGCAAGGACAAAGTTAGAGAACCCTTTGCACTTTTGTATTGTCGCGGGAAAAGTTTCTTAACTAGGAAAGTTTTCCACGCTAGTGTTGATGTTGTTTTTCAACGGAAATCCTCCAACATCCTGTAGGTGTGGGGAGAGGATTTTTTTATGTGTTTTGAAAGGACTTACCTTCGTGCATATGGACTAGTGTATCCAGTAGATATATAAAATCACACAGATAGTCGAGGAAGTACCATACTGATGAGGCGCTGCGGTTTATCTCCCAGAAGACGGATCTTCCCATGACAAAGATGATATTGTACAGTACAGCTAAGGTGACTATAGCCAGCCACTGAAACGAAAGGAAAGGACGAAATTGATTTTAAAAAAAAAATTGCAAATGCACTTCAAACTTTAAAGTGAGATTGAAAGGATTCAACTTGATGGTGGTGTCAACAATTTAGAAAGTATCAACGGAGGATTAACGTATTCGATGTTGGGGTGGCCCGTATCTATATTTTTAGTTTGGTTTATTTCAATCTTATAAGTTCGAACGTACTGTCAAATTGACAACTAATCATAGATTAAGGCAACTGAGACAGACGTACTATAGTTACTACACATGAAGATACATTTGTGGAGTGGGTGTACGATTGGGTCGCAAGTACTTGCTACTCGAAAAGTTCGAGGCAAGCAAATCAACATTTTTTAGGTCAACTCCATTACTTAAACATGGCAGTTATGAGAAGGGTACTCATATCCTATCCCATTGGGGTGTATAACTGTTGATGCATAGTTTGTAACAAAGCGAAATAATTTACGTAGGTATACATTAAAGTAGGATCGACCCAGAAGTGTTAGCAGAGTCGATTAAGCCATGTTTGTCCCTCCGTCCGCCCGTTCGTATGAAACCAGTTTTTGTTACTTAAATTCCAGCCAGTCTCTATCTAAAGCTGACCAGACTAGTAGAACGTTTTATATAAGAAGCGGCAATGTAAGACAAGCGCTCAAGAGAAGTGCCACACCAGGGACGAAAATCGCAAGTTTTACCAATTGTAAAACGTCAAAGCCAAGGATATAAGGCTCGCACAGAATCCTGTAAAGATTAACAGGGAAATACCGTAGTTGCGACACAGTCGATGCTGAGAATCACTTCTGCAGACTGTTAAACGGCGATGGCGAACAACATTCCGCTGTCAGGCAGAACGAACCATTCAATATTGGCGACGACAGCGAAAACTGCCAACCACCCGACCTGAGTGAAGTGAGGATAGCAATATCTAAACTGAAGCTTAATAAGGCTGCTGGAAATGACGACCTTCCCGCCGAGCTTTACAAAGCTGGCGGAGATGACTTGGTAAGTAACATCCACCAACTCATAAGCCAAATCTGATCGGAACCTCGGCATCATTTGCCCGATCCACAAAAAAGGAGCATATGAACTGCGCCAACTACAGAGGCATACGTCTGCTCAACATCGACTACAAGATCCTACCTGCCGTGATATATGAACGCCTGAGCCGTTTACCAACAACCTGATCGGCCCTTATCAATGTGGTTTTAGGCCAGGAAAGTCCACAACCGATCCCATTTTCACACTTCGGCAGATCATGGAAAAAAACCCAAGAAGTCCAAATCGATACCCACCACCTATTCATCGATTTCAAAGCCGCATATGACAGTATTTAAGGAGACGAACTATATCGAGCCATGTCTAGTTTGGTATAGCACGCAAACTCGTCCGTTTGTGTGGATGTAGAATTATCGCAGCTCTATCTGGGACGGAAACGACCTCACCAACACATTCGATACCAAAAAAGGTATTAGGCAAGGCGATGCGCTGTCATGTGACTTCTTCAATCTGATTCTTGAGATGATTGTGCAAAACTCCCGAGCCAACATCAGAGGCACGATTTTCCGAAAATAGGTACAACTACTAGCATACGCCGATGATATTGAAATCATTGATAGGACTCAACGTGATTTCATAGCCACGTTTGCTAGTATAGAGAAGGAAGCGGCAAGAAATGGGTTCAACAGCAAATGAGGGCAAGACTAAGTTTATGCTTTCAACACGAAAGGCCACACAACATCGAAGAATTTGACAGAACGTCACCATTGACAGATATAACTTTGAGGTAGTACGTGACTTTGTCTATCTCGGTTCCGCTTTTAACTCTGAGAACAACATCTCGTCAGAAATTAAACGAAGAATTACTCTTGCCAACCGCTGTTTCTTCGGACTAAGAAGGCAATTCAGTAGTAAAGCCCTCACTCGAACACCTGAAGAGATCCTATATAACACCCTGATCATCCCAGTCCTGCTCTACTGCGCTGAGGCATGGACCGTCTCAAAAGCGGTTTAAGAAATCCTTGGTCGATTTGAGAGGAAAATTCTTCGAAAAAATCTTCGGTACCGTTTGCGTTGACGGGCTATGGAGACGAAGATCCAACCAAGAACTATACGATCTGTACAGCGACATGCCCTTGGTCAAAAAACTCCGAATTTGACGTTTAAGATGGCTAGGACATGTAGAACGAATGGACACCATTACTCCGACTCAAAGAGTCTTCGATTCCAAGCCAAACGTCGGACTCGGTAGAGGAAGACCTCGCCTTAAGTGGCTCGCACAAGTAGAAACCTCAACCAACTTGGAGTTCGCAACTGGAGGCAATTAGCTAGGGACCGGGCTAATTGGAGAGGCATGCTGGTTGAGGCCCAGGTTCATTCCGGACTGTAGCGCCACTTAAGTAAGTAAATAAGGCAAGGTAACTTCTACCACCAAATTACTTATTTACTTCAGTGGCGCTACACTCCCGAATGAACCTGGGCCTCAAGCAACATGCCACCGAATTTCTTATCAAAAATTGCCTGCAACAGGGAGCGATAAACTCGCCGATCCTCATCAACCTTTACACCAGTGATACGATAGGTAGTCTTACTCAGTCAATTTCATATGCGGACGAACTTACCGAGTAAAGATCATCACCTACGGTGGAGCGGGACTTCGACAAGATCCAGAGATATTGTGATGGCTGGAAGTTGGAAATCAACTTTCAGAAATCGGAAACTATTCTGTTAAGGACACCGTTTTCTAGGGCCTCTAGGGATACGAGAAAGAACAGGTGCAAGCCAACGAACATCCACTGGCGAGTGAAAGTCTAGTAAAGTATCTTCCCATCTGGCTAGATCTGTATTTATATTTCGGAAGACGTGTAGACGCTGCTTTGGCAAGAGCTAGGGAAGCGTTAGCCCTGACAAGACGATTGTATTATAGCGGTCGTCTTGACAACAGGGTGAAGTTGATTTGCTTCATGGCCCTAATCAGGCCGATGATTGCCTATGGGTGCCCGGTATGGTTCAACGTTGCCTGATCTTAAATGGAAAGCATAAAGGTGTTCGAGAGGTAGTGTTTGAGAAGCTGCCATGGACTTCATCGAACACCAGTATTTGACTCCACAAAATATTATTCCAACCAGGTCCTATACCAACTTTCTTGTGAAACTCATTCGGCTTCACGCTGCAAGAGCGATCTTTGGGGCCTTCTACCCCAATGATGAATATTTTGAAAGTGCGCGTTATGGCTTCCTTGGATTGTCGCTGATAAGGAATAAATCGTCGGTTCCGTTAATTTACCACGTTTTCCGATGAACTGTGCATAAACGGCTCTTGTACGACCGAGACGTGTTCGCTCAAGGAGAAGGAGAGCGCCTGCGGTTCAGAAGGAGTGTGTCCGATTGGGACTGTCGTAATGGGTTGCAACAGGAGAACCTGTTGTGGTGGGTAAGTAAGTTGAAGATCGTTGAATTACAAATTGTATGTCCGACTTGCATAGTTGAAGATTTTAGGTTACGACTAGGGTAAACAAATTCGTCTTATACCCTATCCTATCGCATCCTTAATATTGATATCCCGTAAATGTGAGCTTTATGACACACAAATATTAAAATTGACATTGTCGGAGCATATTGTTCAGACAGTTTATCAAAATCTTGTATGGTTCGACAAAAAAAAAAGTTTTTCTCCTGCAAATGGTATGGAGTAGGGTATACAAATGGTTTTTGTAGGAAAATGCCTCCAAAAAGTGGGCGTGGGTTTAAATGATGTATGGACGAAATATTAACTTTATCAAACGCAATGATGTTGCATCCAAAGGTTTTTTTGTATATTGTAAAATTTTACCGAAAAACGATTTTTACTGAAAACGTTTATGATCTTCAGACACTTTTTAAAAATTCCCCACTGTTTGGCCAAAAACTACGTTTTTCTAAAAAGTGATCCAGTGGGTGGATTTTGAAACTTTCAAAACTCGTTAGAATAGCACGTACCAGGATCACATGTACCAAATTTCATTCTGCCCTAGCGAGGTATCCGTCGAAGCGGACAGTTTTCCGCAAGGTATACTTCTTCGGAGGTTTCAATTCCATTCGAGGTGTGTGTCATCGGCAAAAAATCACTTCACTACAATTCCCAAATAAATTCCCCCAAGAATTTTTGTCGGAGGAAATCGGAAAAAAATTGCACTTAGCTGTCAAAAATTGCACGAAAAATGGAGCTGAACGCACTTCAATGCAATTCGCCGGGATGCGTTGCAAAATATCGGAGAAATATTCGGAACAGCTGTTCGGAAGAATACCTCGAAGCTGAACTCCTCCGAATCGTAAAAAATCGGAGAATTTTCCTCTCCGACGGATACCTCGCTAGGGCTGATTATCCTAGCTCAAAATTTAAGGCCCAAGAACTGGTGACCTACGGACATACGAACAGACTAACATGGCTTAATCGACTCAGCTATCGATTGTGAGTCGGTCCATATACTTTGAGGTATAACTAGCTCAATTATTTCTCTTTGTTACGAACTATGTATCAAAACTAACATACCCCTGTGGGATAGGGTATAAAAACAGCACGTTTCCTCGTCAGAACACGTTACTACTGGGGCTACTCCTGCATGTTTCAGAGAACAGCTTGTTGGATCATCATGCCATGAAAAGAGACCTGAGTTCAAATCCAAGTAAGAAACATTTTTATTTGTTTAAATTTAATAAATAAAATTAGAAATCAAAAGTAACATTGTTTACATTAAAACTGTTGTAGATAATCATAAATAAAAATAAATAAATAAAAAATTATGGATGGTACAACAAATCAACACACCAATTGATTTTTTTGTTTTAACTTTTCATTATTTGTATGTTTCGATAAGGCTTCGGTAAGGAAACCTTATAGAGTATCGTAGAAGGCGCCGAACGTGTTTCCATACAACTTTACACAGCTAATCTGATGGAGGAAAAATAGCTTCGATAGTGCTTTATCGAAGCGAAGTTGTAAGTTGGGTTGCCACCTATTGTTTGTGATTTTTGAAAAATTTATCTATATAAAGTTTTTTGACACGCCCACTTTTTGGGGGCTTTTTAAGTAAAAAAAAATGGTTTATGAACTTTTCTTCTAAATATCCTTTTACCTAACGTCAAATTTTTGGGGGCGATTTCATAACAAACTAAGGGTGTTTTTCCAGGGGAATAGAACATTAAGTTGGCAACACGTTGGCGGCCATTTTTCAGCTGTCAAGAGATTTAGTTTTTATTTGGTTTGGCTTTTCAACATGAATAGACTGAAGGCTAAGTAACGCTTCCAAATTGTGCGAATTTATTTTGAAAATCATGGTTCTGTTCGAAAGACGTATCGTGCTTCGTTTCAATAACCTGTACTCACTCTGTAATGTGATGGCAGCGATGGATCTACCGACAGTCGATTGCATAATCGACTATTGCCGGTTATCTCGGGCGCAACGTTACTGTCATCTGCAGCGGATTTTCCAATTTTCTCGGCATTATTGGCGGTGGAGAATTTATCGAGAAACCAATCGGGCGGCTTTGTGCGACCACGTTTTGTTATCCTATTTCGGAGTGCGTTGAGTGTGCGTCGCAGAGCTGATGGCTTTTCTTGTTTTGATTGGTCCTGAAAAGAAAAAAAAACAATAGAATCGGATAATTTAGTTAAGTGTGGCAGGTAAAACAAAAAATATTATACTACGCAAATATTTAAGGGCTATTCGTCATATTTTTGAAATGAATAAGGATATGTTGGACAAAAAATAAGCCATTACGGCACAGGTCAATCGAAAAATCCTTACACTACCTTTAAGGAAAACACTCTAGAAACCTTCTTACATATGGAGAGCGTTTTCAACAACGTCCTCACGGGAGCTATTTTTGAATCTCTGGTCGAGCCAGGTAAAGAGGAAACTAGTAGCCAATAGATAGTCTCTATGCTCGGAACAAGATTATCCAGACACCACCGGGAAATATTCGCTAAGCCAAATTTGCCTATAGAGGAACGCCACAGGATGGCATCATCGCTCCTCTACTCTTTTTTATGGCTATGAATAAAATTCCAGTTAAAATAGACGAGGAACGGGTCAAAGTTGTCACTTATGCGGATGACGTGGTGAAACTAGTGTCAGGAAAAGGGCGCACTATCAGACAACCAGTGTGAATTCCGAAAAGCTTGCTCCACAGTAGACGCCATTAAACTGGCCAACAGCGCTGCAATATCCATCGAGAGAAAACGATGGCGATTTGGCACATAGGAGTACTGCTCAGTTGTCACCCTTAGATATCAAAAATATCTTTGATTCCGCAAACTTGTCCTGCATCTTGAAGTCTTAAGTTAAAATGGATGTGCCGTGTCATAATCTGAGGATACTTTCGAGTTTCTTCAAGAATAGAACAGAAGTCTAGGCAACGCCAGCGACATAGGCACAGAGCTAAAATTCTGTTTCTGCAGGCATTCCACAAGACGTTCCACAAGGATCTGTGAATATGTACGATGGTGCACATCGCCATCGGTACCGGGACAAGGTAACTATATCCACGAGATCGAGCAGAGAACGATATCTGTAATCAAAGTCTGGTTATAGAGCCTGCTGGCCAGAAAATGAAAGCAGTTTCAGCAATAATTAGACCAATAGTTGAAGAATGAATGAAAGTACGGGAGGAAGATCAATCAATTCGATCGAAAACCCAATATGCTAACTAGATATAATTATCGACAACAGCATTAACTTCCAGGTGCACCTAGACTTCACCTAGTCAATGATCTGCTAAACATACTCAGCAATGATGGTTTCTATTTTGAAGGAAACGCCGAAAACATTGCGATCCTAATCAGAGGATAATTCGAATCAAAAATCTCAGAACTTCTACAGAGTAAACCGCTTTGCTGACTGGTGCAAAAAAGCTGTTAACCCACAATGTAAGCTTAAAAAAACGAACTCTGCTGGTGAAACAGTAGAGTTTTCAAAAGAAGTCAAATACCTGTGACTTACTCTGGATGAAGAGCTCACTTGGAACTCCCACATCAAAGAATCCATAGACAAAGCCAGAATCTCTCTGTGGAACAGGAGAAGTCTAGTTGGTAAAAGCTGGGTTATAAACCCCAAAATCATGCTACGGCTCTAGACAGATACAACCAGACCAATTGTCAAATATGCAGCTCCAGCATGGTGGCATAAAACGAAACAAAATTCAACAAAAGACTAGCTCAACAAACTCCAAAGACTAACTTGTGTTTGCACTACGAGCGCAATGAAGACGACCTAAGCCTTCCAATGACAAATGCTTTCATGCTCATATCTGATAAGCCAGGTCAGAATGGCACGGAATGAATACCCGGCTTGCTGTCCCAGGCGAACCTAGACAAGCTGCTTCCACATATTCGGACAACAGGTTGTCTAGGAATTTCAAGGGTTAGTCAGGCCCCTTGAACAGAGCTGGTGGCGGATGAACCGAAAGGCCAACGGCAGCGGTCAATCCCGTAGTGGATACTGATGGTCCCGTGTCCTAGGGGTATCTAGTAAATTGGAACTGGCCCTCTAGGTTGGGGGTTGTGCTTTGGGTTAGCTACCCAATCATGGAAAAATCTAATGGTTACGAAGCAACCAATAGCCTTGGAAAGGACTGATTTTATTGTTGACGACACGGCCAAACAAAAAAAGGACAACGACGTTCGTATCTGTACCTGGAATGTGAGAACATTAAACAGGAGAGGTGCAAGCGAACAACTAGCGGAAGCCCTAAACTGCTACAAAGCAAACATTACTGCCATCTAGGAAATACGATGGGATGGGCCGGGCAAAAAGAGGGTCTACTACGGACCGTGTCATAGTGAGCAGAAACAGCGACTATTCGGATGCGGATTTGTTATAAGTGCCAAACTTAGGCAAGAAGTCTTATGTTTCCAAGACATTAGTGAACGCATTGTAACGATCCGCATCAAGGCCAAATTCACCAATATTAGCCTTATGTGCGCTCACACCCCAAAGGAGGAAAAAGACGATATAGCTAAGGACTGCTTCTATGAGCTCCTTGACAAAACCTATGAGCGACTACCGAAGTACGATGTTAAAATCGTGGTGGGAGATTTTAACGCAAAAGGTAGGAAGAGAAGACATCTTTAGCAGTGTTGTGGGAAACCATAGCCTACACGACAACACGTCTGGTAAGGGACTAAGGCTAATTGACTTCGCTATGGAACGAAATGCCACTATAGCCAGCACACGGTTCTATCACCTCGATATTTATAAGGGACATGGCGGTCTCCAGTTCAACGAACGGTCAATCAAATTGATCACATAGCGATAGACAAGCGCCACGCATCCAGTGTTTTGGATGTCCGAACATTCCGAGGAGCTATCATCGACTCGGACCACTACCTTGTTGCAGCCAAGGTTAGAATGCGGATATCCACCACGCCTCAACAATTCAGAAATACTGTAAAAAAAATTTAATGTCGAAAGACTGCAATCGCAAGCGACCGCCAAGACCTTCCCGATCCCTAAACCTCTCGATTAACACCATACCACCAGCATCGAGTGTCGAAGAAATATGGCAACGATGCCAACAATCCATTATATCAGTCGCATCTGATGTGCTAGGTTTCTGAAGCCCACTAGCAAGAAACCTCGCGATTGATGAGGAATGCCGACAGATACTCGCAGCCAAGAACGAGCTGCAGGTGAAGACGAGAGCTGACATTCTATAGGCAATGAAGAAGGGAAGACCACCGGCTTTCAGAAAGAAGAAAAAAGAAAACCGCGATCGAGGATATAGAGAGGTGCCACTCCAGGAACGATGTCCGCAAGTTTTACCAAAGTGTAAAACGTCAAAACTAAGGATACAAGGCTCGAATAGAAACCTGTCGAGATGAACAAGGAAATATCGTAGTTGAGACACAGTCGATGCTGAGGATATGGAAGAACCACTTCTACAGACTGTTAAACGGCGGCGACGCACAACATTCCGCTGTCAGGCAGAATGTTGGCAACGACAGCGAAAACCGCCCACCACCCGACCTGAGTGAAGTGAGGATAGCAATATCTAAACTCAAGCTTAATAAGGCTGCCGGAAATGACGGTCTTCCCGCCGAGCATTATAAAGCAGGCGGAGATGACTTGGTAAGTAACATCCACCAACTCGATAAGCCAAATCTTGTCTAATGTTAGAGTGCCTGAAGAATGGATCTTCAGCACCGTTTGCCCGTTACACAAAAAACGGAGACCCTCTAAACTGCGCCATCTACAGAGGCGATCAAATCTTCACACTTCGCCAGATCCTGGAAAAAACCCAAGAAGTCCAAATCGATACCCACCACCTATTCATCGATTTAAAAGCCGCATACGACAGCATTTATAGAGACGAACTATACGGAGCCATGTCTACCTTTGGTATACCGCCCAAACTCGTCAGTTTGTGTAGGATGACGATGGAGAACTCTCGCTGCTCCATCAGGGTCGGAAACAACCTCACTGACACATTCGATACCAAAAAAGGATTTAGGCAAGGCGATGCGCTGTCATGTGACTTCTTCAATCTGATTCTTGAGAGGATTGTGCAAAACTGAAGTGCCAACACAAGAGGCAACATTTTTCAAAAATCGGTACAACTACTTGCATACGCCGACGATATCGCCATTATTGGTAGGACCCAACGTGATGTGATAGCCACGTTTGCTAACATAGGGAAGGAAGCGGCAAAAATGGGTCTAGCAGTAAACGAGGGCAAGACGAAGCATATGCTGTCAACACGATAGGACACACAACATCTACGAATTGGACAGAACGTCACCATTGACAGATATAACTTTGAGGTAGTGCGAGCCTTTGTCTATATCGGCTCCGCTATTAACTCTGACAACAATATCTCGACAGAAATTAAACGAAGAATTACTCTTGCCAACCGCTGTTTCTACGGGCTAAGAAGGCAATTCAGTAGTAAAGCCCTCACTCGAACTACTAAGGAGATCTTATATAAGACCCTGATCACCCCAGTCCTGCTCTACGGCGCTGAAGCATGGACCGTCTCAAAAGCAGATGAAGAAATCCTTGTTGATTTAAGAAAAAAATTCTTCGAAAAATATTCGGTCCCGTTTGCGTTGACGGGCTATGGAGACCCAGATTCAACCAAGAACTATACGAGCTGTTTAGAGACATGCCCCTGGTCAAAAAACTCCTCATTGGACGATTAAGATGGATATGTAGGTGGACATGTAGATGGACATTAAGATGGACAAGTAGAACGAATGGACACCAATACTCCAGGTCGCAGATTCTTCGATTCCTAGCCCGACGTCGGACGCATTAGAGGAATACCTCGCATTAAGTGGCGCGCACAAGTAGAAATCGACCTCAACCAACTTGGAGTGCGCAACTGGAGGCAGTTAGCTGAAGACCGTGCTAATTGGAGAGACATGTTGGTTGAGGCCCAGCTTCATTAAGGACTGTAGCGCCACCTAAGAAGAAGAAGCAATATAAATCAGATTTCATGAATGGGAAAACTTATTCGTTATAGGCCCGATTGACATCGATAGGCATTTCAAACGAATTAAACATTTCAATGATATCTCACACAAACTTTTCTTCATTGAAATTTCAAGATGGGAAGCGCTCAATGTAAGAACCTTTATAATGTTTTAATAAAAGTTTCTTGAGAGCCCTTTATTACTCCGTGGTCAGTTCCATCTTCTGTTCCCCTGATCTTGCTGATGTGCAAACAAAATCTCCTACGACGGATTACCTGACAGTACTTTTGGAAGTTGTGCCAACTTTCCGATTACGAGTCTCCAATAGGCGTGATAACATTTTGTAAAACAGGACTGACAAACAAAATCCTCTTCTCAATATCTAAGGGCAAGCTTACACGATTCATCTCGGACTGTATATTCCGTTTAGTTCCCGGATGTTAAAGAAATTTTCTCAAGCTATACCCTTGCCTGTTATTTATTCACGGGTACACAAAATTTAAATTAATCAGAATAACGTTAACTGCAATCAGCAGCAGGACCCCAGAGGAATGAGGTCCACCAAAACGTTGTAAGCCATCAAAATCGCATAACTCGCAGTCAACCCTCATTACACACCCACTCGAACCCGATTACTTGGCATAAACACAAATATCTAAATCATTTGAGCAAGTGGTAGTGAATTGCTAATCAAACTAAGCATCATTCGCATCCAATAATCCGCCGAGTTCAACTTTCCACAAACAATTTCGGAACATCCTTCGTTACGCCAAAATCGAGTCGCATTAAGGCGACTGCAATCCACCAAAAAGCAAGCAATCTCAACCGTCAAAAGCAACAACTTTCATCCATTCATCCTTTTTCTTGGAAGGATCTAAATATAAAAGAAACTTTTTAATCCGCGACGCCAAAGGGGGGGTAGGAACTCTGCTTCCTGAATTCTGATGTTCTATCGTCCGCGAACAGAATTTTTGCTCATTACACATCCGCAATGCAAAATACGAAAGGACCTCCGGAAAGGAAAATTTTAATGGTCATGTTGATAGAGATTAAATCGCGTAAAGTCCCAAATCCTTTTTTATACTTTTCGTGCCTGGTCTTCCGTGGCATTGATAAATCACATTTAACCCGCATCCTTGCTAGCAATTAATGAGATGGCCAGGCTAGAGAGCAAGCTAATTACAATCTATACGTGCACTCCTGGTCGTGTAGATGACCACCATCACCATCACCATGACTAGATCATAGAGCCGACAAAAGTCCTTAAATTGTTTTAAATTCAATTAGAAGGACAAAATGATGGACTTCCGCTGCTGAGTTAGCGCCAGTGTTAGCATAAGACTGACACAAACAAACACACAAGAATGACAATGCCGCTGATAAGGATAACGAAACCAACGACGACAACGACGATGACGATAACGATGAATTCGAACCAAGGACAATGACAAGGATGTGTACTTGCTCTTGACGGTGACCGATTGATTGTGCGACCCACGACAGCCAGTTAGGATTAATGGATTCATTTTGAAAATTACTTTGAAATGAGTTCCAGAGACACGCACCGCACTAATTAAGTGGACACAAGTGGTGTATCCTCATGGGAGATATAAGAGCCGCCAAGCCTTTGGCATCTTTCGCTGATGGGGCCAGGCCAGAGACAATGATTTGAATACCTGTTACAAGGATACGTCATAGCGATCGGAGTGCCATAGGCAAACCAATTAAATGCAAAGCCTATGGTGTTCGTGTCACCAAAGGAGCACTTTTTCTTGGTATTTTGTAATTAAATTAAAAGGTAGAGCCGTATCCTTGGTCCGATGCCAGACGAAAGTGTACCAAGTCAGCGCCAATAAAGTAACGAATTCATGGGAAGACGAGTGTATGGTGAAGGACAACATCTTCGGGGCGGTAAGTGAAGTGGGTCGTAAACGATATGGGTGGTGGTCTTTAATTGTGAGTGGTTCAAGATTTCAGGATTTGTGGGCTGGGGTTTCAGTGAGTCCCTAAATTATAATTTCATTGACGTCGATGATGATGACAAAGAAAAATTGGAATGGTGACGCTTTAATTTCGTTTTAAGGATTTTAAAGAAATTTTAAGGAATTAACATGTACAGCCACATGAAGGCTTTCTGGAAAATTATCAAGTGAGCTTAGCGCCTCAGGTGCTTCTTTTGTTTTAACAAGAACACCCTTGTGTGCAGCTGCTTGACGAAGTGAGTGCTGCATGGCACTTTTTGTTTGCTACAACCTTTTGTCACACACTCAAGGACATGGTAGTGGGCTTTTATGTGGAGGTACATACATGTCGAATCACACTTTGTTTGAGTGGGCATAATGGGCACATTCTAGAGGGCTGTGTAGTGAATTTAGCATACACTTAGAGGGGTAGACAAATGGTTTATCTTGACTTTTGCAAAGGCGTGGGCTAGAAATATCTCTGCAGGTAAGCTACTGAGATAAATGGCGCAACAATCCGGGGGCTTAACCAATATTCCACTAAGTCTGGATCTTAGCTTATTACCACAAGTTGCTTACTCTTCATTGTGAGTGACGGTTTCTCGTTGCGAGTACCTACTAAGATGGTTGGGTGTTGTAGAACGAGGAATGACTCTGATTGGCTTTAACTTGGCAACGCCCAGTGGTTGTAACGCTGTCTAGACATCAATTGAGGATACTGGTCTCATCCAACCGGATTTGACTTGCTTAACGAGAAGTGCCAGTGCTGACAAGACCCAAAACAGCAACACTACAAACAGCCTGGTCAGAATGGCATGGAATGCATACCCGGCCTGCTGCCCAAGGCGAATCTAGACGAGATGCCTCGACGTATTCGGACAACAGTTTTTCTATGAATTTGAAGGTCCCTTGAACAGAGATGGTGATGGATGAACCAAAAGGCCAACGACAGCGCGAAATTCCGTAGCGGTTACTATTGGCCCCGTGTCCTTGGTGTACCTAATAAATTGGAACTGGCCCTCCAGGTTGGGGGTTGTGCTTTAAGTTAACTTCCCAACCTTGCAAAAAATATTTGTAACGAAGCAACCAATAGCCTCGGAAAAGCCTTATGTTATTGTCAACGACCCAGCTAAACGAAAAGATTACGACGACGTTCGTATCTGCACCTGGAATGTGAGAACATAAGACAGGAGAGGTGCAAGCGAAAATCTAGCGGAAGCCCTTAAGTGCTACAAAGCAGACATAACTGCCATCCAGGAAATACGATGGGATGGGCAGGGCAAAAAGAGAATGAAAAACTGTGACATCTACTACGGACCGTGTTATAGTGAGCAGAAACAGCGAATAATCGGATGCAGATTTGTCATAAGTGCCACCCTTAGGTAAGACGTCCTATGTTTCCAAGACTTAGGCGATTGCATTGAAACAATCCGCATCAAGGCCAAATTCGTCAACAAAGGCCTTATATGCGCTCACGCCCCGACGGAGAAAACCATGATATAGCTAAGGATTGCTTCTTCGAGCTCCTTGAAAAAACTTATGAGCGACTACCGAAGTACGATGTTAAAATCGTGCTGGGAGATTAAAACCCAATGGTAGGAAGAGAAGACATCTTTAGCAGTATTGTCGGAAAACAATATCCTACACGACAACAGGTCTGGTAACAGACTTAGGCTAATTGACTTCGGTACGGAACGAAATGCCACTATAGCCAGCACACGGTTCCATCACCTCGATATTCATAAGGGACATGGCGGTCTCCAGTTCAACGAACGGTCAACCAAATTGATCACATTGCGATAGACAAGAGGCACGCATCCAGTATTTTGGATGTCCGAACATTCCAAAGAGCTACCATCGACTTGGACTACTACCTTGTTGCAGCCAAGGTAAGAATGCGGATATCCACCACGCAACAACAAACCAGAAATCCAGTGAAACCACTTAATGTCGAAGGACTGTAATCGCAAGAGACCGGCGAGGTCTTCGTGCGACGCGTATCCCTTAACCTCTCTATTAACAATATGCCAGCAAGCCATTAGATCAGCAGCAACTGATGTCCTAGGTTTGTCGAGGAATGCCGACAGACGTTCAAAGCCAAGAACGAGGCCTACAAGGCTAGGTTACAAATGAAGAGAGAGCATTCATTGAGCTCTATAGGCAGAGAAGAAGGGAAGAACACCGAATTTTCAGAAAGAAGAAAAAGAGCATGAAAAGCGAGCGATCGAAGATATAGAGAGGTGCCACTGCAGGAACGTTGTTCGCAAGTTTTACCAAAGTGTAAAACGTCAATGCTAAGGATACAAGGCTCGAACAAAAACCTATCGAGTACAAGGAAATATCGTAGTTGATATGCTGAGGATATGGAAGTATTACTTCCGCAGACTGATAGAAGGCGATGACGAACAACATTCCGCTTTCAGGCAGAATGAACCAATATTGACAACAACAGCGAAAATTGCCAACCACCCGACCTGAGTGAAGTGAGGATAGCAATATCGTCCAAACTCAAGCTCAATAAGGCTGCTGCAAATCACGGCCTTCCAACCGAGCTTTATAAATCCGGCGGAGATGACTTGGTAAGTAAAATCCACCAACTCATAAGCCAAATCTGGTCGGTAGAAAGTATTCCTGTAAAATGGATCCTCAGCATCATTTGCCCCATCCACAAAAAAGGAGATCTTCTGAACTGCTCCAACTACAGAAGCATATATCTCCTCAACATCGCCTGCAAGATTCTGCCGTAATATGTGAACACCTGAAACCGTTTACCAACAACCTGATCGGTCCTTATCAGTGTGCTCTTAGGTCAGAAAATTCCAAAACTTATCAAATCTTCTCAAGCGAAGAAGTCCAAATCGATACCCAACACCTATTCACCGATTTCAAATCCGCTTACGACAGCATTTATAGAGACGAACTATACAGAGCCATGTCTTGTTTTGGTATACCGCCCAAACTCGTCCGTTTGTGTAGGATGACTATGGAGAATTATCGATGCTCCATTAGGTAGGAAACGACCTCACCGACACATTCGATACCAAAAAAAGGATTCAGGCACGGCGATGCGCTGTCACATAACTTCTTAGTATGATTCTTGAGAGGATTGTGCAAAACTCCCGAGCCTACACCAGAGGCACAATTTGCCACAAAAATCGGTGCAACTACTTGCATAAGCTGACGACATTGACATCATTGGTAGGACCCAACGTGATGTCATAGCCACGTTTGCTAGTATAGAGAAGGAAGCGGCAAAAATGGGTCCAGCAGTAAATGAGGGCAAAACTAGGTATACGCTATGAACACGTAAGGACACACAACATCAACGAATTGGACAGAACGTCACCATTGACAGATATTACTTTGAGATAGAACGGGTCTTTGTCTACCTCGGCTCCGTTATTAACTCTCGTCAGAAATTAAACGAAGAATTACTCATCCCAACCGGTGTTTCTTCGGGCAAAGAAGGCAATTCGACAGCAAAGCCCTCACTCGAACTACTAAGGGATCCTATTCAAGAATTTGATCATCCCAGTCCAGCTCTACGGCGCAGAAGCATGGACCGTATCAAAAACGGATGAAGAAATCCTTAGTCGATTCGAAAAATCTTCGGTCCCGTTTGCGTTGACAGGCTATGGAGACGAAGATTCAACCAAGAACTATACGAGCTGTTTAGAGACATGCCACTGGTCAAAAAAAAACTCCGCATTGGACATTTAAGATGGCTAGGACATGTAGATCAAATGGATACCAATACTTCGGTTCGCAGAGTCTTCGATTCCCCCCAGACGTCGGACGCAGTAGAGGAAGACCTCGACTTGAGTGGCGCCCACAAATGTAAGAAGTGGAAACCAACCTCAACCAACTTGGAGTGCGCAACTGGAGGCAGTTAGCTAAGGACCGGGCTAATTAGAGAGGCATGTTGGTTGAGGCCCAGGTTCATTCCGGACTGCAGCGCCACTTGGGTAAGTAAGTAAGTAGGTAGTTACTAAGACGAGGTCTTCCACGACAGCGTGTCATATGGCGAGGTTTCACATTCCTCTAGACTATCCAGTCTAGAGCAGTAGTGTTTGACATACTTATTCCTGCCATCTTAAACGCACATTACGTACTTTATACACCACATTTACGTACCTATATAGCTGGTAAATTTTGTGGTTAAATATTCGTCGAAAAAGCCTGCGAACGCAAACTGGACGTTTTTTTAAAGAGTTTTTCACTTCATCCGCTTTTAATAGGGTCCATGCTATAGCAGCCTAAAGTACGATTTTAGCCCTTAGCTTTACAACTGCCTCCTTCAACAATAATGGGCTTTCGGCAAGAGTGTAGACTTGCTCTTGATTTTTTTTTAATTTTTGACAAGCTGTCGTTGTCAGATTTAGTAGCGTAGAGCAGATAGTGTAAGAATGGTGACTGTAAGTGACCTTAATATCGATGATCCGCATATTTGTTTGTTTTTTAGAATGTCAAGGTCTGAAGATTCCATGTCATTGCGGACTTTTCCGACCTGAAATCACACTGATAACGCCTATCAATCTGTCAGTGAACGATTTACAAAGACCTTATTAAGTGAAAATCCGATGAAGATTGAGCCTTAGTAACTGACAACATCATCTTTATTTCGGGAATGAAAGTGGCATTCATACTACTATACAGAAGCTTCATCGATTGCCTCCTGGACCCTGATCCTACATGTTGTTCTTTGCAGCGTAGACTGCTGGATGAAAAGCTGGAAAGCTAATTCAAAACAAACTTAATAAGCAGATACAAATATGAGCTTAATAAGCTGTGCTGAGATGTAGCTGAAAGAATTACGAAGTCGTGCAGAAATTATTAAATATTTCTGAAATTACAGGTCAATATTGTGACCCTCGGCACAGCCAAAACTTGTAGGCGATCTGTCTCTTAATTACAGATATTTTAACGGCAGATATTCCTAGGAACTGAGAGAAATCATCGCTCAACTTGCTGCACTTCAACGAACTACAAAATACGCAATTTTAGGTCACAGATACACTGTCCATCTAACAACGACACAAGCAACTCAGTTCCGAAATTCTTTTTGCTACACAAAAAGCAAACAATGTAACGAACTTACAGAGGACGTATTTCAACCAAAATGCAATCTACAACATTTCAGCTGCAATGTCAATAAATGTCTGCAAGCATCATCTCAGGGCGCTACTGGAGGGGTGCAAGTTCGTCTCACCTAAGAGGGGTTTATAAAAAAAAATACGCAACGTTAATTTCGTCTTGAGGATGGTCTTCATCAGTATACAGGCAATCCACAAAAAAAATGAAGAAAACACAGCCGCCGTGCCAAGACTCTCAGTATCAAAAAAGACCCAGGAATGGCGATTCGGCGTCGATCAGCGGAATTGAGTATCACAAGAGAGCCAATCCTCTGACAAATCATCCGAGTACTATCAATTGTCAAGAAAAGCTTATCTCAAATTCGTTGTTTGGATTCGGCATAAAACAGTAGGTTCCGCCACTGCGCAAGAAGTACACACGCACACATGAATGGTTGTGAGAAAGCTCGGCCCTGGGTACTAACGAGCCTGTTACCAAAAAAAAAAAAAAATCGAGAATCAATCGCAAAGATTGCACTGACGCAAGAATTAAAGCCGCATGACCATATGCAGAGCCTTGAGTCCGCTATCTGGGCGCTGGAAATGTAGGTTAGAGATCCATTATTTAGCCAAAAAAAATCATCTTATCAGTCGAAGCCCATTTATGGATCAGCGGCTATGTCAACAAACAAAATGACCGTTATTGAAGCGATGATTTACCATTTGGTGTGGTTGGCATGGTATGGCGGAATCAGCGGAACCATTTTCTTTTGAAATGACGAAGGAAACACAGCTTCAGCCAATGGTCGACCGAACAGATATCGTCTTCGCGTTTTTATTTTTGTGTTGCGCAACTATGTCATCGATGCTCAATGGAACAACCTAATATGCGTAAACACATATATTATGTAATAACAGTTGTATCATTATTCGAGAGACTATTGCAATACACATTGGACCGAGTTTCCAAAAATTGGAAACACCGCTTACAGCCAGCCAACGAAGCCAAGGCCTTTTGCTGTCGAAAAGGTGTATCTATATGTATTTCTCTATGTTTCAAAGGCTACAACCTCGCTGATAAGGTACACGGACACTTACTAACACTATCCTGTGACACTGCAAGACATCCATGGAACTTCAATTATAAATAATCAATCATCCAGTCCTATCTATTCATAATTCCAATAATGGACAGATACGAAAAACTCCCTCAAATGGAAACTAGTTAATAAATTGGCAGGCAAGCAGTCCTCCTTGAATTCCTGCAGATATACTCCTCATTTCCTTTCTTTTTTTTTCATCCACTTTTTTGTTCCTCCAATTTGCATAGAATTTTAAATAGACCATCTCACTGTTTAAACACACTTTCCAAAGAACCCAAGCAACTAATTAATTTTCAGGGAGGACTCAGTAGACTGTACAAAGTTAATTACTGCAATTCGTTCCGGAGTCCTTCGCTTTGGTAATGAATTTCAATTCAAATCTCCACCCACCAAAGACGTGAGTAAAAGATACCACAGATACAAGTTCAAAATAAATTGGAACGAGTTTTGAAAAATATTAAAAAAAAAACATAAGAACGGTTCAATTGAGCAAAAATTAAGAAAATTTACCGATTCAATGCCAGTGATCGCAGCAATGTCAATTGACTGCACCATATTCTGTGATCCGGATTATCCACGGTGTTATCCTTTCACACACTTGCGTAATCGAAACTCAAGGCCGCTTAATCCTCTATCACTTGCAGGTACACACTTTCAAACTCGTAATCGTCGTTGTCGTAACTGTCGTCGGGCTTGTCAAAATCATGTCAAATTGCTGTCATTCTTTGGAGAACTAAAAACAAATTACGCGAACACAAATGAATCACAAAATCCTGATAGGCCGAGTGTAAGCAACCCACTCAACATGACCACCGCAACTAAATTTTTTTTTTTGCAAAACAAATCCCATATGCTTGGCTCATGAGGTTATTTTTTTATTGGAAAACAATGTTGTGCGTGATTTTATGTTACGCGTTGAAGAATCGATGAAATAAATTTCAAGTGAATTATAAAAAAAAAAAAACGACAAATTTACGACCGACAACGATACTCTTCTGCGAAACATCCCAGGGCCGATAAACATGTTTATTGTGCTCACGATTTTCTGTTTTCCATTGGAATTATTTGTTTCAAGCAGATTTGCAAAAGATTACGTTTTCGATTTGTCATCGATTTCGAAGGTGTATCTGGGGTTTTTCAATTAAAATTCAACACGAAACTGATCTCTTTGCGAGGGACAGCTGTAGGGGTTGGAGGTTTTCATTTTGCATAATGTGGTAGTAAATCAACATAAGTAATACGACCTGTAGATACAATAACTCTTTTGTAGATACAATGTGAATTTTTGCGAGATTGCAATTATTTTCTAGGCCTGAAATATTTTGTTTCTAGGTGACAGTTGGTGAATTGTCATGATTGGAGGCAATGCTGGGGTCTACAGCATGTTCGAACTTTGATTGGGAAAATATGTCAAATAAGCTGATACGGATGGTTGGGTGTTGTAGAACGAGGGCAGACTCTGATTGGCTTTAACTTGGAAATTCCCAGTGGTGGTAACTCTGACTACACATCAAGTGCTTATTTTTACCTCCAAGTGGTAACCATCGGGTACTGGTCTCATCCAACACGATTTGACTTGCTAAACGATAAGCGTGAGTGTTGATAAGACGACGAAAAACACCAACGTTATAACCAGACAGGTCAGAATGACACGGAATGAATACCCGGCCTGCTGTCCCAGGGCAACCTAGACCAGCTGCTTCGACATATTGGGACAACATATTTTCTATGAATTTTAAGGGTTAATCAGGCCAATTGAATAGAGATGGTGGCGGATGAATCGAAATCCCAACGGCAGCACTCAATTCCCTAGTGGATATTGATGGCCCCGTGTCCTAGGGGTATATAATAAATTGGAGCTGGCTCTCCAGGCGGGAGGTTGTGGTTTGGGTTGCGATGCAAACAATAACCTCGGAAAGGACTGATTTTATTTTTGACGACCCTGCTAAACAAAAAGGACAAACACGTTCGTATCTGCACCTGCATTGTGAGAACATTTAACATAAGATGTGCAAGCGAACTACAGCGGAAGTACTAATCTGCGAAAAAGCAGACATTACTGCCATCCATCGTGCTGGGAGATTTCAACTCAAAGGTAGGAAGAGAAGACATCTTTAGCAGTACTATGGAAAAACAAAGCCTACACGACAACACGTCTGGTAACTGACTTAGGCTAACTGACTTCCCAGCGGAATGAAACGCAACTATAGCCAGCACACGGTTTCCTCAACTCGATTTCTATAAGGGGGGATGGCGGTTTCCAGATCAACGAACGGTCAATCAAATCGATCACATTGCGATAGACAAGAGGCGCACATCCAGTATTTAGGATGTCCAAACATTCCGAGGAGCTAACATCGACTCGAACCCCTACCTGCAGCCAAGGTTAGAATGCGGATATCCACCACGCGACAACAACCCAGAAATACTGTGAAAAAATTTATTACCGAAAGACTGCAATCTCAAGTGACCCAAAAGACCTTCGGTCTTCAGATCCCTAAACCTCGCATGTAATATCGAAGAATAATAGCAACGATGCCAACAAGCCATTAGATCAGCCGCAGCTGATGTGCTTGGTTTCTAGCGCCCACCAGTAAGAAACCCGAGGTTTCATGAGGAATGCCGACAGATGATCCCAGCCAAAAACATGGCCAACAAGGCTAATCTACAAGTGAAAAGAGAGCGCTTCCATTGAGCTCTATAATCAGAGAAGAATTGAAGAATACCGGCTTTTTCAGAAAGATTTAAAAAAAAAATGCAAGACAAGCGAGCGGTCCAGGACATAGAGAGGTGCTGCTCCAAGAACTATGTCGGCAAGTTTTAACAAATTTTAAACTTTGTTAAAACTTGCCGTCATGGATAAAAGGCTCCAAGAGAATCTTGTAGAGAATGAATTTCGTAAATGTGACACAGTCGATGCTGAGGATATGGAAGAACGACTTCTGCAGACTGTTAAACGGCGATGACGAACAACATTCCGCTGTCAGGCAGAACGAACCAATATGGGCAACGACAGCGAAAACTTTCAACCGACCAACCTGAGTGCAGTGAGGATAGAAATATCGTCTAAGCTCAAGCTCAATAAGGCTGCTGGAATTAACGGCCCTCCCACCGAGCTTTATAAAGCCGGCGGTGATGACTTGGGAAGTAACATCTACCAACTCATAGGCCAAACCTGGTCGGAGGATAGTATGCAAGCAGAATGCAACATCAGCATCGTTTGCCCGATCCACAAAAAATAGGAGCCTCTGAATTGCGCCAACAACAGAGGCAAAAGTTTCCTCAACTTCGCCTACAAGATCCTATCCGCCGTAGTATGTGAACTCCTGAAACCGTTTACCAACAACCTGATGGGTCCTTATCAATGTGGCTTAGGGCAGGTAAATCCACAGCCGAACAAATTTTCACACTTCGCCAGATCCTGGAAAGAACCCAGTAAGCCCAAATCGATACCTACCACCTATTCACCGATTTCAAAACCGCATACGACATCATTTATAGAGACAAATTATACAGAGCCATGTCTAGTTTTGGTAAGCCACCCAAGATCGTCCGTTTGTTTAGGATGGCGAAGGAGAATTCTCGATGCTCCATAAGGTAGGAAACGACCTCACCGACAAATTCGATACCAAAAAATGATTTAGGCACAGCGATGAGCTGTCATATAACTTCTTAGTTTGATTCTTGAGAGAATTGTGCAAAACTCCCGAGCCAACACCAGAGGCACAATTTTCCAAAAATCTGTACAACTACTAGCATACGCCGACGATATTGACATCATTAGTAAGGCCCAACGTGATGTCATAGCCACGTTTGCTAGTATATAGAAGGACGCGGCAAAAAAGGGTCCAGCAGTAAATGAGGGCAAAACTAGGTATATGCTATGAACACGAAAGGACACACAACATCAGTGAATTGGACAGAACGTCACCATTGACAGATATAACTTTGAGGTAGAACGGGTCTTTGTCTATCTCGGCTCCGCTATTAACTCTGACAACAACATCTCGTCAGAAATTAAACGAAGAATTACTCTTGCCAACCGCTGTTTCTTCGTACTAAGAAAGCGATTCGACAGTAAAGCCCTCACTCGAACTACTAAGGAGGTCCTATATGAAACCCTGATCATGCCAGTCCTGCTCTCCGGAGCTAAAGCATGGACCGTCTCAAAAGCGGATGAAGAAATCCTTGGTCGATTCCAGAGGAAAATTCTTCGAAAAATCTTCGGTCCCGTTTGCGTTGACGGGCTATGGAGACGAACATTCAACAAAGAACTATACGAGCTGCGACATGCCCCTAGTCAAAAAAAATCCGCATTGAACCTTAAGATGGCTAGGACATGTAGAACGAATGGACACCAATACTCCGGCTCACATGGTCTTCGATTCCCAGCCAGATGTCAGACGCAGACCTCGCCTTAAGTGGCGGGCACAAGTAGAAACCGACCTCAACCTACTTGAAGTGTGCAACTGGAGGCAGTTAGCTAAGGACCGGCCTAATTTGAGAGGCACGTTGGTTATGGCCCAGGTTCATTCTGCCACTTAAGTAAGTAAGTAAGTAGATTTCAAGAAACTGATGAATCGTGTGATTCGAGGAACGATCATCAAGGAAAAATCAAAGGAGAGGAAGTCCTTTTCAAAGGAATGCCGATTATTCAAACTGATCTAACATTTCAATTCCAGCGGATTCAGTTCCCGTTCGTTTGGCTTTTCCGATGACAATCAATAAATTGTAGGGGTAATCGTTGGAAGTCTGTGGGATTAATCTCGAACTTGCGTGTTTTTCGAAGTACGTTGCATGTTCACGTGTTGGCAAACTCTCTTCGTTGTTTATTTTCGCTCCAGAAAACATTGTTTTTATAAAATCTCCCTACTGACTTTGATTCCATTCAAATAAATTTCATTGAAATTTAATTTATCTGTTATTATCACTCCGGAGTTTATCTGAAATCGTTAAATTGGGACAAGAAGAAGTTCGCCGGGTTTACTAGTAGTGTATAATACTTATGAAATATTTAAGTTTAAGTATAAAAATTAAAACAATTGGTGGTATAAGGCTCTCACTTTAAATAAAAATCTACAAAAAAATTAATCAATTTCTTGCCCTTTTTTCCTGTATATCTGCAGTACGCAGTGGGATAACTGTTATCACAAAAAAGGATAATATTCCTCCATTTTAAATTTTAAAACAAACTTGACCAACAACCTTTTTGCTTTTCATTTTATCCTTTTTAGCTGTAAATGGTAGGTGACTCCGAAAAAATTAGACAAACAAAAGCCCTTTGTGTGTTTTCTTATGACAAGAAAACAAAAAGTTCAAAGCTTTCACTGTCAGTCTGAAAGCGGCTTTTATGACCTTTTTTGTGTACGTAAAAGGATTTTTCTTTGGAACCATATAATCTGCAAGTCGTGCTAGTGTGTTGTATGTTTGTGTTCAGCTAGATTTCAGTCAGCGCTGGAACTGAAAGGGTAAACATATCTCCTAATGTTAGTGCGAAAACAAGCAAGAAATCATGGAGGAACTTTATAACGATGCAAATGATTTAAGTTGGTTAGTCTACTCTAAGTCCTGTATTCTGTTTAAATGCATAATTTTCCCATGCTGTATTGATTTTGCGTTTAAGCGTCTTGACCAGTATCAAACCCTCTTTTCCCCTATCGCATCTGATTCAGCGAAGATTATAAAGTTGGCTGCAAAAAGTGAAGCTAAAAAAGGCTTCTTGTCTTTTTTCTTAGGAGTCAGCCTTCGGGTTTTTCAACAGGGACGCTACAAAAGTTGAGCTAGAGGGACAGCAAACGACGCCATATTTCTTGCCGCTCTTTTGACATTTCTCTTCAGTAAGGTTTGCCATTTTATGATGGAAAGATATACGATCCAACAAAGAGTCGAAATTATTGAAATTTACAACCGAAATTCGGAGTCAGTGGCCTCAACGTTAAGAGCGCTACGTTCAATTTATGGTCGTCATAATCGTCCTGGCAGATCAACAATTGAGCGTCTAGTAGAAAAATTTGAACCCACAGGCACAGTAAAAAATTTTCCCGTGCCAGTGAGACAAAGAAGTGCCCGTAGTGTCGAGAATATTGCTGCCGCTGAGGCTTCAGTTGAAGAAAGCCCAAATGTGTCTCTCACACGTCGTTCTCAAGCGTTGGGCATCTCTGTGACGTCGTTGTGGCGAATTTTGCGAAATGATCTTGGCCTACATCCTTACAAGATTAAATTGGCGCAAGAATTGAAGCCGCTTGACCACCAGAAGCGTCCTTTGTTCGTGAATTGTACTGAGCAACAACTTGAAAATGATTCGGATTTTCATCGAAAAATCATCTTCAGCGATGAGGCCCATTTCTGGCTGAATGGCTTCGTCAATTAACAAAATATGCGGTATTGGGCAGGCAGGAATCCACACGTACTCCATGAGTCATCATTGCATCCGGACAAAATTACGGTTTGCTGTGGTTTATGGGCCGGCGGCGTCATTGGGCCGTACTTCTTCCGTGATGATCAAGACCGGCACGTTACTGTGAATGGGAATCGCTAGCAATCAATGATAACCGAATATTTTTGGCCCCAATTGGATGTGTATGGACTTGGATGACATGTGGTTCCAACAGGACGGCGCCACAAGCCACACAGCGAATGCCACAATCAATTTATTGGAAACAAAGTTTGGAGAACGTGTTATCTCACGAAATGGTCCAGTCGCTTGGCCGCCTCGGTCGTGCGATTTGACGCCGTTAGAATATTTCCTGTGGGGCTTCGTCAAGTCTATGGTCTATGCCAACAAGCCAGCGACGATTGATGAACTTCGTACGAATATCGAACGTGAAATTGCAGCAGTATCGGACGATTTATGCTTGAAAACCGTCGAAAATTGGGATCAGCGTCTGGACTTCTGCAAGCGTGCCCTTGGTGCCCATGCAAAAGAAATCGAGTTCCATACATAATGGCATCAAACGTACTTTCCAAGGAATAAAGAATTTCATTGATATCCAAAACCATTTTTGTTTTATTTAAAAAAAAAACTTTTCTAGCGCTCTTATTGAAAAACCCTTTACGTTTAACGAAAGACTACAATGCACTGCTGCTTTAGCGATATTGCAGCATTTTTTCGAACAATTTGTGAACTCAAAAATGTTGGATTGAACTATTTTCATTAATTTCTATTATGAATGCAAAATCTGGCCAATGGCAGCGCTCAATCCCGTAGTGGATAATGATGGCCCCTTGTCCCTATCTAATTATTTGGAACTTGCTCTCCAGGTCGGGGGTTCTGCTTTGTGTTATCTACCCACCCATGGAAAAGGGTACTATTATGAACCAACTAAAAGGCTCGAAAAGGACTAATTTTATTGTGCAGTATTTTGCATGGGCATCCGAAACTTAAGTCGATAACATCGACTCGGACCACAACCTTGTTGAAACCAAGGTAAGAATGCGGGAACGCCACAGCAATCAGAAATACTGTGAGAACATTTATTGTCGAACTACTGCAATCGCAAGAGGCCGCCCAGACCTATGCAAATCGCGCATCGCTTAACCTCTCGATGATCACCATACCAATATCACTTGCATCTTATGTCGAAGGACAATAGCGACGAGGTCAACAAGCCATTAGATCAGACGGAACTTATATGCTAGGCTTCTCACGCATACCAGCAGGAAACCCTTGGTTTGATGAAGAATGTCGACAGATACTCGCAGCCAAAAACAAGGTCTACAATGCTTAGCTTTACCAGATTTTCAAAAATAATAAAAAAAAGGGGGGAGAAAAGCAGGCGATGAAGGAAGTAGAGATGTGTCCATGTATGATGGATGTTCGCAAGTCTTACCAAAGTGGAAAATTTCAAAGCCAGGGTAACTACCAAAAACAGAATCCTGTCAAGATGAACAAGGAATGATCGTAGTTGAGACACTTTCAATGTTGAGAATATGTAAGGACCACTTCTGCAGTCTGGCTGGCAATGACAAACAATCTTCCGCTATCAGGCAACACGAAACATTCAATATTTGCGACGACAGCGAATGCTATCAACCTCCTGACGAAAGTGAAGTTAAGATGTCGATATCTTATCTAAACTTAAGCTTAATGAGGCTGAAGGGCTTTATAAAGCCAGCGGAAATCTGATAAGTTAAGTTCAGCAACTCTTATGCCAAATTTGTTCGGATGAAAGCATGAAGAGTAAAACCTCAGCATCGTCTGCCTAATCCATAAAACATTAGCTGCCGCAACTTCATAGGCATTCGTCTACTCAACACCGTCTACAAGATCCTATCCGCCGTATTATGTGAACAAACGAAACCGTTTACCAACAACCTGATCGACCCTAATCAGCATGGTTTTAGGTCACGAAAGTCTACAACTTTCACGGCTTTCTTTCTTCTTCTTCACGGCAGATCCTGGAACAAAGTTCAATGCTGGATATGACAGCATTAACAGAGACGAACTATACAGAGCCACGTCTAGTTTTGGTATACCGCGGAAAATTCGTCCGTTTTTGTAGAATGACGATGGAGAATTCTCGCTGCTCTATCAGGGCCGACAACGACATCGCTGAAACATTTGATACCAGAAACGGATATAGGCGAGGCGACGCACTGTCAGATGACTTCTTTAAAATCATTCTTGAGAGGATTGTGCAATACTTGCGAGCCTACTTCACAGGCACAAACCTCCATAAATTGTTGCAATTTCTTGCATACGCCGACGATATGGAAGTCATTGGTCGGACTCAACGTGATGTGTTAGCCACGTTTGCTAATAAAGAGAAGGAAGCGGCGAATATGAGTTTAGCTGTCAATGAGGTCCAGATTAACTGTATGCTGCCAACACGAAAGGACACACAACGTCGACAAATTGGATCGAATGTCGCATATAACTTTGAGGTAGTTCGGGACTACCTCGGCTCCGCTACCAGCTCCTATAACAACATCTCGCCAGGAACTGAACAAAGAAATACCCCTGCTTACCGCTGTTTCTTCAGACTTAAAAGGCAATTTAGTAGTAAAACCCTGATCATCCCAGTCCTGCTCTACAGTGCTGACGCATGGACCGTATCAAAAGTGGATGAAGAAATCCTTCTTCGATTCGAGACGAAAATTATTCAAAAAATCTTCGGTCCTGTTTGCGTATATATACGAGCTGTACAGCGACTTGTCCCTAGTCTTAAACTCTGCATTGGACGTTTAAGATGGCGTGGACATATAGAACGAATGGACGCTAATACTCCGGATCGAAGTCGTCGCAGTAGAGGAAGACCTCGCCTTAAGTGGCATAAGTACTTTAGAGTGATGGTTTTTTTTCGAAATGCCAAACTTTGTCATTTGTCAAGAGGTCTAAGCTTCACTCCAGCGTTAGAGGGTTAAAGAATATCTTGGATAGTGGACTTATGTTATTTACGGTTTTTGGGAGATATTGCTCCATAGTTGGCGCGCACAGGTAGAAACCGACCTCAACCAACTTGGAGTGCACAACTGAAGGCAGCTAAGGACCGGGCTAATTGGAGAGGCATGCTGGTTGAGGCCCAGATGAATTCCGGACTGTAGCGACACTGAAGTAAGTAAGTAAAGGAAGCAAGTTGGTTGATTCCTTATAAGTTTTAGATTGGTTCACATAAATTCGTTGCTTCGCTAAAGATTTATCTGTTACCTCAGATACTTTTATCAAGGAAATGCACCTGCCAGACGACGGATCATACCCATTGCGCAGCAATGAAGCCATGTAAGCGGTACTGTGTGAAAATCCTTTGAACCGAAAACAGGGCTAACAGGGCTCAAAGTAAGACGGAGAGCAACTGCATTTTAAGTCAAAAGCTGTCTGGTCCAAGTAAAGCAATCCAATCCAAAGTTAAAACTCAAAGTTAAAACTCCTCTATTACATCTGACGTCTGGCTGTGAATTGAAGACTGCACAGGTCGGGGATTTAGTGTCTGATCTCGCTACATGATCTATTAAGCTCAAAAGTAGAATAAGAGCTTTTTGATCAGGTTTTTCGTCACGGTATAGCTGGTACAGTTCTTGGTTGAATCTTTGCCTCCATGGAGATATATCCTAACTAGGCATGGGTCTGTATAAATGCTGTAAGCTGCTCAATAAAACAGATAAGATATGATAAAATCTCGAGGTTAGCTACCTTTACAGCGACGTATATCTGGTCGAAAAACTCCACAACCGTTAGACATTTTTGTAGAACATTTAGAGTTAATGAACAACAGCCCACAGAATCTTTGATTTTCAGCAAGATCGTAAACTCAATAAAGAAAGACCTAGCCTTTCGGTTTTAAGGCCCACAATCAACTTGAAATGTGTTTCTGAAGATATTGAATTTGGGATCTGGCTAGTTGGAGAGGCATGTTAGCTTAAAGCTATGATCATCCCGAACTGCTACTCCACTGATATAGGGAAGTAAAAGACTATGATGGGATCCAAACAATTGCCAAATTCTTTTCATTTTCAGCAGAATAGGAACTGTTTGGATATAGAATATACTCCTCCACACCTGGAGACCTTTTTTGAGATCACCAAGAGTCCATTCAATAACAGGAATCTAACTGTATTTGCGCTATACAGCCGTCTGCATAAGGAAACACCTGTTTAATCCCAACTCCTACAGTGTCACGTACGCTTGAGATGCCGATATTTGTGTACTCGTAAGACGACCTCACTTTCATGATGTTCAAGGCGATGAACTGCAGCGCAGAAGATCTGGTTTGGATACCCAGACGTTGAAATCCCTACAATGTCTTGTCACTAGATCTCGGCTCGCGATGACCTGACAGTTCATCCGAGTAGTATCAATTGTCAAGAAAATCTTATTTCAACTCAGCCATTTTGAGTCTGCATAAAACAGGAGGTCCCGCCACATTAACAGACGTACACTGGAATGGCTGTGAAAAAAGTCTAAGCCCTATGTACTGGGTACGAGCCTGTTGAAACAAATATTTGTATTATTTTTTTTGCGTGAAAAGCTGTTTTATTAGCGCTCCTTAATAGAATCAATTTATCTCACAATCAGCTCTGATAAATTCTTTGCATATTTTGATATTCCTTGCGGCATTATTGAGGCCATCTCCACAGGCGTAAAGTAGGAAAAGCTGTCCTATAGAGATTATTAATAAACGATGAGAGAAAGTTGGAATAAATCTCACCGAAACCGACCTCAAAAGAAACGTTTGCTTTGCAAATTGCAAAATATGTAGAACAGCCATATCTGTCAGCTATTGTTGTTAAAATCCTACTTTCCCTTCTCTAACGCTCGTACTGTGGTGAAACATAAAAAGGGTATTCATAACGCCTTGAGTGCGTGTAAGTTATAAAAAAAAATGGGGTTTTAGGGCGCTATAACAGATATCCATTACTCTTTGAGCGCTCACAACGATGTGAGCATTTTTCAATTACGTTTGACAGATAAACCGCATTACCCATCATGACAGCTAGTCACACATTACACGCGCTTACTTTAAGTCACGATAACATCCTGCATCACCACCAAACGAATGTTTTTTTTTTCAAATTACAAATGACATGCGTTTTCCCCTCCACCATTTACAGTGACAGATAGCTTATCTATTCCAAATTAAACGGTTGTCAACTGGCAGCTCCCCAAAGCACCTTCTATTAAGCCACCCAATGTATGCTAATGCGATTATAAAGTCGCAAACTTCAATGCAACATATCACCAGAGTTCTTACATTGCAGTCGCCCGGTTGTGGTAATTCATTTGAGCCATGTTCGGTTCACGAACACTCCCATACCGACAACACAAGCGACACTTATCCAAACACTCTGTCACACTGCTGACCAAGTCAACAACTTGCAAGTACTAGGTAATATCATTTCCATAATGAACTTCCAGCCGGGAATGTTGATGATGACTTTAACCTTTTTTGTTCGCTTAGAATATGCCGACGATCAATTAGATGTCTGTTTAGATGGCATTTAAATATTTTTAATGTCATTGTGTGCCCACCCGTAGGGTGCACAATGAGCAACGTTTGCTAAATAATTAATTTGCATAATAAATTGAGGATGGTTTTGTTGGTACTCAATGGATATAATTGGGAATCTATTTGCGAGTAAAAAACTTATGGTGTCTCCATCTATGGACGGTTGAGACAAAGTTGTCACAACATCGGAGTTATTCACGTGTATGACGGGTTGTATGTCAAAACATCCGGTTCTCGTATCCAAATCGAGATGAGATTACGATGGAAATACGTCGCACACATGAAGTGGACTGCAATTGTCAAAATGACAGATGAATTGGTAATTGCTTGACATCCACCAGCAAATACATTGCATGCAGAGGGGGTTTTGTGACAGACAAGTTACGCCATCTTCAAATGAAATTCTGCTGCTGTTGCTGCTGTGTTTGAGTGTTACGGGTCATGTTGAGGTGAGGTGCAACCTGTCATGTGCCGATGGCGCCTGATGTGGGTTTTTTCTTCATATTCCCTGAGGGGGTAGCTTTTCCCTTTTTAATTAGCAATCACTTAACAAGTTGATTACATGCTTGGTGATACAGTTAATTTTTTTTTTCTCATTGTAGGAGGAGTTGTCATTTCAGAGTTATGCCAATTAATTGAAGGATAATTGGTATTTGCGAGTATTGGAGAAGCAATTATTCTCGATATGTCCATGTCATTGATGGGAATGGGTGGTATGTTTGCGTGGTAAGTGTGGTGCAATTATGTTCGGGTAATTGCAAGAGAAATGGAGAACTTAATACGTAAAGATCTTGGGTTGTGATGGAGAACAAGGTGAGACCGAAAAACCGGTTTGACGGTTTTTGTGACAGGTGGTTCATTTAATTTGTCTCAAGCCCACCTCGAGTAAATTTAAATTGTTATTAGTGATAGTGATGCTAAGTTAGTTTGTGTAATATGCAGTGACAAAAACGATAGAAAACTAACATGTACTTTCAATTTTCGTCATAATGGTTTAGGTACTAATTGAGTTGCTTACACCCTGTACAAAATTCATAAATGATTAAAAGCTGAACTGTAATAGAAGATGGTTGCGGACGACCACTTCCTTAACTGTGCGAACGCATCCAATTTTTATTGTACGACCATAATAGCTTTTCGCTTCGATCGGTTCAGTTTTCTTTCACTTTTGCTCACTTGCGGAAAAGCGAATTCATTCGCTCTTTCTCTTTCTTTTGTTCTTTCATACAAAATTTGACATTTCAGTTCAACAGCTGTGTACTATTTGTAAGCTCATATGAAACGAATAATTTTTTTTACAAAACGACTTCCACTCTGACAATCGGTTCCATTCGCCAGAGTCTATTATGGGCAACTTGAGTAATTGACTGTACTGAAGAAAACTTAACGTAGAATTTTGACATTAGCTTCCAATTACTTCCGACTATTATAGTTCAGTCTTAAGTCTTAATAAGTCCCAACCATTTAGTAGTAATGGGTTAATTCTGGTACAATTTCATGTTTAACGATTCATACTGATGTTGTTTTTACTAAAAGCCGCTCCGATACCCAATTTTCGTAAGCAAACAAGATGTTTTGGATAAAAATAAGTCAGATAAGTCAGCTGCTTTGTATGGAAATAGAGACGTCATCTATCATCTATTACATTCTGTTATGTGCAGTGATCTGGAGTGAAACTACTGAGCTCTAATCGGGCAAGTATAAAACAATATTTTGTTGACGATCCAACTAAAGCTTCATATAACTAACAGAACTAACAAACGTTGAAATAGGTCAAGCAATTGACGACTCCCTCCTTTTTATATACGTCAACACTATGTATGTGACGGGCGGGACAGAAAACACTTGATATCGCCAAGAACCGTTCGAATTAGGCGTTAAGCAGGAGGTCCTATTCTATGGGGCAAAAATTATAACTTCGCAGACATAAATGAAGGGATCAGTGGCGCGATGGTCTTGTTTCAATTCATAGCCTTAGCAACACCTAAATGATTTTTCACGGACCCTCCTCTCGGATGATCTGGAAAATCATTGGACTAGTACCAATTGTCAAGAAAATCTTATCTCAGATTCGCCGTTCGGAGTCGGCATAAAACAGGAAGTCCCTCCATAGTGCTAGAAGTACACACGCACACAAGAATGCTTATGAGAAAGCTCGGCACTGAGTACTAACGAGCCGGTTGCGCCAAAATTTGTGTTTTTTTTAGACCCAAATGAAAGCAGAAGCTAGGTTTGAGGCCCCGTATGGGCCGTTAATGCCAAATATTTTGTTTTGCATCGCCAAAAAAAGGTGAAACTCCGTTCTTCACCTGTGAAACATCCAAGTGGATCTTGCCGGAGTAGGAAAAAGCCAGAACCCTCAAACTTCGTTGAAGAAACTGGAAAGTTTTGACATGGGTGGGGATACTTATGGTGCCGTAACATAAGCCCATGTGACATATCCAGTGGACGTTTCCGGAGTATGAAAAAGCCAGAACCCTCAAACTTCAACAAAGTAACTGGACAAGTTCGACATGGGTGGGAATACTCACGGTGCCGTGACATAAGGCCATGTGATATATCAAATGCCATATTTTGAAAAACCACTTATGTAGCTTTAAAAAAAAACCAGTGGGCAGCATGACCTTCTTATCCATCCCTAATCCAACAGTGAGCACAAGCAGGGGGTTCATACTTTGCATACATCCGACTGCAAGTTTGGGTGGCGTAACTTCTGTTGCAGTGTACAAAGTAATACTGAACCAGCCAGGCTCAGAAAAGTATTCGCCAAAGAACCGGCTGTGTCAGGTTACCTCAAACTCCCCAATGGGGACTGGACACTGTCAACCCATGAATCCTTTACACATCTACTGGAAATCCACTTTCAAGTATGGCAGCAACAATCCAGGATATGGTTAGTGTAGAATGAATCAATTGGACAATTGACTCCTTTTCTCCCTATAAATCCCCAGGGGTCGATGGTGTTATCTCGAATATTCGAAAAAACTGGGGCCAAACCCTAGGATCGTCTTTTGGCTGTACACGGATTATGTACATTGTAAGACTATATTAACATATGGGGGGCTTGTCAATCCACAAATAAAGTTCCACCCAGCTATAAAATATGACAAGGGTACAAAGGACCGCATGTGTGGGCGCTAATAGGGCAATGAGAACCACACCAACAGCGGGACTGGAAACCATCCTCAACCTTCCACCCCTGGACATTTTAATGCAAGAATCTGCAGCCAAAAGTGTTTTAAGGATCAGTCAGCTCAACTACTGGAAAATGAACTCAGCATTACATGCTACAAATTCTACACAGATATCTGGTTCAGCTGTATCCTGTGACTACATGCTGCCTCATCATGACTTTCAAAGCCAATACTCCTGCATCTTTCCAAGCGGAGAGGAGTGTGAGAGGAACGAACTGGACCCCGAAACCATATCCATCTAAACTAATGGTTCCAAAATGGAGGTCGGTGTTGGGGATGGAGTGTTTTCAGAGACACTAAAGCTAAACAGCACTTTTCGTCTCCCTGAGCACGGCTGTGTCTTCCAGGCCAAGATATTGGCAGTAGCAGTGGCAGCCAAAGCGACCTCAATGCTGGCGATACCACCAGTTGATATCAACATCTTTGCATCATCACATTTGAACGAACGACTCAATATTGGCAACGACAGCGAAACCTGCCAAAAAACCGACCTGAGTGAAGTGAGGATAGCAATATCTAAACTTAAGCTTAATAAGGCTGCCGGTAATGACGGCCTTCCTGCTGAGCCTTATAAAGCCGGCGGAGATGACTTGGTAAGTAACATCCACCAGCTCATAAGCCAAATCTGATCGGAAGCTCGGCATCATTTGCCCGATCCACAAAAAAGGAGCGTATGAACTGCGCCAACTTCAGAGGCATACGTCTGCTCAACATCGACTACAAGATCCTGCCTGCCGTGATATGTGAACGCCTGAGCCGTTTACCAACAACCTGATCGGCCCTTATCAGTGTGGTCTTAGGCGAAGAGATTCCACAACCGATCAAATTTTCATACTTCGGCAGATACTGGAAAAAACCCAAGAAGTCCAAATCGATACCCACCACCTATTCATCGATTTCAAAGCCGCATACGACAGCATTTATAGAGACGAACTATTCAGAGCCATGTCTCGCCCAAACTCGTCCGTTTGTGTAGGATGACGATGGAGAATTCTCGCTGATCCATCAGGCTCGAAAACGACCTCACGGAGACATTCGATACCAAAAAGGATTTAGGCAAGGCGATGCGCTGTCATGTGAATTCTTTAATTGGATTCGGCGGAGGTACTAGCGTGCGCCGACGATATTGACATCATTGGTAGGACTCAACGTGATGTCATATCCACGTTTGCTAGTATAGAGAAGGAAGCGGAAAAAATGGGTTTAACAGTAAATGAGGGCAAGGTGAAGTTTATGCTCTCAGCACGAAGGGACACTCAACATCGACGACTTGGAAAGAGCGTCTCTCGTAAGAAGGCAATTCAGAAGTAAAGCCCTCAGTCGAACTAATAAGGAGATCCTATGTTAGACCTGATCATCACAGTCCTGCTCTACGGCGCTGAACCATGGACCATATCAAAGGCGGATATAAGTCCTTGGTCGATTCGAGAGGAAAATTCTTCGAAAAATCTTCGGTCCCGTTTGCGTTGACGGGCTATGGAGATGAAGATTCAACCAAAAAGTATACAAGCTATACAGCGACATGCCCCTGGTCAAAAAACTCCAGCATTGGAAGTTTAAGATGGCTGGGATATATAGAGCGAAAGAAAACAACTGCACCCTCCCACGCCACCCATTCATCAAGTATAAGATCTGCCCGTCATTGTGTTGTCTCTGTCTATCTTTTCAATTTCATTTGAACTAAGACTTCGATTCCCATCCAAATGTCGGACGCAGTAGAGACCTCGCCTTAAGCTGGCGTACAGGTGGAAACCGAACTAAACCAACTTGGAGTGCGCAACTGAAAACAGTTAGCTAAGGAATCGGCTAATTGGTTGAGGCCCAGGTTCGTTTCGGACTGTAGTGCCACTTAAGTAAATTAAGTTCTTCCACGTCACCTTTAAAATCCATTTGAAGGCGACATATAGCCGTTATGGCCTATAAATCTATAAGGCCATACCCCAAAATTTGGCTTTATGACACTTTGTGAACGCGTCAAATGTAACGGCATGTCACGGCACCGATACTTAATGCACACAACTTACTCAAAAGTCACAATGCATCTCTTAGATGATGACCTTTGTAGAGGCTACGATGATAAAGATAAACAAGGGGACACCCTTAATTTTTTATGCCACTGCACAGGCCTCAATCAACTAAGCAAAATAGCTTTAGGAACTTTTTTATCCATGACCTCATGGATCTACCGGAAACCCCTCTCTCTAATCTTTATAGGTTAGCAACAACACCTGGAGGGATGTAAAAAGACTAATAATGGATAAAGAAACGACAAAAGAAGGAGCCATTCATGCAGCTGGACCGTCCTCCGGAACCACAATGGGTCATACACAATGGGGAAGACGTTGGCAACAACATCTGGAGGGTTGTAAAGGGACTAATAATGGATAGTTATAGTAGAACCAGGACGAAAGAAAGAGCCCTGCAAGCACGTGGACCCCCCACCGGAATCACAATGGGTCGTACACTTTGGGGAAGACGCCAACTCACCAACCTAGACCGAAACCTTCTGATGAAGTGTTACCGATTCAGCTCAAGACTAGTTAACATCCAAGTCAGAGGTATGCATGAATATTTTGTCCCCTCGAAGCTCGTCAATAAAAATAAACTTTCACTAGCGGATTTTTCATCTAGCTGTCTGAAATCAGCCAATAATGTTTGTGAAATCAACCCCAAAAGAGAACAGAAGAGGTTTTCAACTTGTGCCCTCGGTTATGAAAGTGCACAGTCCGTAGTTACCCAGAAAAGTGCAAGGCCTTTGAAAAAAGCTTCACTTTTGGTGCATTTTCTTTTTTTTTTTCTTGGTTCGTCTCCAAACTTTGTGCCAAAAAAAATACGCCCTGCTAGAAGGGTCACAAAAAAGCTTTAAATATTCATTTATGAGCGGTTATACTAAGTGGAAAAGTCTCTTTAATGCCAAATTTCCACTCAAACACATACATCATTCACCTGAAGTTTCCCTGGCTCCAGATCAACTCTGGGGACCATTTTCCATTAGAAACCCCCACCTTCCCATCGCAACAGACCTTGAAATAAGTTTTCCCTCTTATTGGCATTTAAAATCCAAATATCTTAAAAATTAGTATCCCCAACCTCTGTTATCAGATCGCCCCTAACACAAATCAGAGTCCTTGCGTGCCTATTTTGCACAAATTTGAATGCCAGTAGGTCACCTTTTCGTAATGTGCTCCACATTAATTCCATTACCAAACAATGAAACACCTCTGGCGTTGCCAATTCCTCACATTCCAGGGGATCCACACGAAGGTCAAGTTCGCACGTGCCAATAAAATTCACCCAACAAGGTATTTATGCCCACATACTGAGGTGCACCTCCCCCTTAACCGCTCCAAAAGTATTTATTTCCAAATGAAGCGATAAAAATAGCAAACGCTCATTAAAAGAGGACGCACCGCATCACCTTTCATATCTCCACAGTTCTAGACCATTAAATTTTCAACTTCCATGCGGTAAGATAGACAACAAACCTACTCTACCCGTACAGCCCCCATGACTATAAAAAAATAAAAATAAAACCTTTTTTGGAACGGCCTGTGCTAAGACTGTTTGCTATTCGATTAGCATTCACACGCTCTCCGCGCGATGCTATTCGCTGGGAAATTAATATTCTGTCCGAGTGGACAGTCCGCTGAAGCCCCGCAACCCTGAAGGGCAATCGTTGATTTATAGCGAATCGCCTTCCATTTGGCCCATCGAATGTGGCGGCGGACAATTTTTGTCGAGGAAGCATGCGGCGGCACATTCGGATCGTGAAACACGTCAACTGACCATCGAGCGGTCGGTAGTCTACGACCTTGCTGATTCACTGAGCGGTTTTTTTTTTTTTTTTTTTTGTTTAAATCGATGGATGGTTAGTGCGTGCGTGTTACCAATGGAGTTGGGCGTTTGTCCAACGTTCAACATTCACGGTCAGGTTGCGAAAATACAAATGAAAACAAAAAGACTGACGAAAATACCCAACCGTGTGGATGTGTGTATGTGTGTCATTGACATGTTAGGTTATGATGTCAAGATGAGTTACGTTGAAGGAAAGCCATTGAACCGGATGGCTTGAGATGAACCCAAGACATTCGTCAAGTTTGGGTCAAGAAACGGACGGAGAGGTTGTCGCCTTGGCGAAAGTGAAAGTTAAACAGGAAGAGGATTATGATGTTTGTCGATTGATTGAAGTGGTCCTTGAATTTGTTGGGCGGAAATGACGGTAATATCAACCCTGAAATTCGATACTCGAAAGGATATCCCATCAGCAAATGGGTTTACCAAATTGATGAAGTGCTGTGATGTGAATTGATGTGAGGGAGTGCAATTAATGGCCAGTGAGTGGAACGGATACCTTCCGGTTGGTTTTTCATAGAAAGGGTATTTGGAGGCTTTTAACGGAGGAACTTGTTTTCTGTCGACTGCAAATGGTAGAAGGTGATGGTAGCTTAAGAATTTGTGTCAGAAAAAAAAATCAGGAGGCAATACGAAACAAAACGAAGTGAGGACGAAAAAATTGGTGATTTGCATGGGATAGGGGTTACAATGTGCCAAATAAATACCGGCACAAACGATAGGGCCTTGTCAAAGCCGATAATATAGCCGCTAGTGCCGACTCTCAGCATTTTCATGGCGACCGCCGCTCTGGGTGCCAAGTACCATGACTGTTGATGGTCTGGATCCCTTTATGAAGTCGGCAGCAGACGAGAGCGCAGGAAGGATTTGTCCTCTTAGGCATATAGTCCTTTTTCAATACGGCAGCGAAATCATTTCCAGCATGTAATCAACGATGGAGTATACAGTCCCAATTAGGATGGAATTCGACATATTCGGACAACAGTTCGTTAAAGGATCCCAAATGTTTGTCAGGCCCCTTGAACAGACATAATGGCGGATGATCCGAAAGTCCAATGGCAAAGCTCAATCCAGTAATGGATACTGATGACCCGTGTCCTAGGGTTATCTAATAAATTGAATCTGTCCCTCCAGGTTGGAGCTTGTGCCTTTGGTAAGTTACCCACTTTCGAAGCAACAAAGAGCCTTGGGAAGGACTAATTTTATTGTTGAAGATCATGTTTTTTCATCGATTTTTAAGCCGCATAACACAGCGTTTACAGAGACGAAGTATACAGAGGAACGTCAAGTTTTGGTATACCGTCTAGACTCCCCACTCTGTCATCACGACGATGGAGTTTCATCAGTGAAAGACTAGGCGTATGGTGTCAACATGAAAGGACACTCAGGATCGGTGAATAAGACAGGACTTCACCATTCATAGGTATAACTTTGAGGTAGTACGGGACTTTGTGTTCCTCGTCTCCGCTATTTACTCCGACAGTAACATTTCATTAGACATCAGACGAAGGATTACTCCTGCCAACCGCTGCTTCGTCGGGATAAGACTGCAATTTAGTATAACAACACTCACTCAAACTACTAAAGTGATCCTTTACAGTACCCTGATCATCCCAGTCCTGCTCTTCGTCGTTGAAGCATCGACCGTATCAAAGCCTTGAAGAAGTTGAAGAAGCCTTTGATCGTTTTGGGCGGGAAATTCTTCGAAAAATCTGCCATCCCTTTTGTGTTGATGGGCTATGTAGACGAAGATTCAACCACAAACTATAACAGCTGTATGGCGACAAAAAACAGGTCGAAAAATCACGAGTTGAGGATACCAAGGACATATAAAGCGAATGTACACCAACACTTCGGCTCGCAGAGTCTTCGGTTCTCAGCCAGACATCGGACGCAATAGAGGAAGACCTCGCCTTAAGTGGCGAGCACAACCAACCTCAACGAACTTGGTGTGCGCAATTGGAGCCAGGTAGCCAAGAACCGTTGTAACTGGAGAGGCATGTTGGTTGAGGAAATGGTTACTTCGGGCGCAACAGGCTTGTTAGACCCAGAGCCTAGCTTTTTCTCACAACCATTAATGTGTGCGTGTGAAATTCTTGCACGATGGATGGACCTCCTGTTTTATGCAGAATCTGAACGGCTTAGTTAAGTTTGGCTTGAAACTAGTCGGATGATTTATCATTTCATTTAGGTATTGCTACGGCTAGGAATCGAACCCAGAATTTCTTCGCGACTGGTCATTGAACTAACCATCGCGGGACTGATCACGATTTCTTGGATATCGATTAATAAAATACTGCGGCCGAATAATCCCAAGAAATAACGGGATGCTCGATTCTGCTAAAATTCCTTTTTAAATAAATTTCGAAAGAAAATTCCTTTGCGGCCATCTTGTATAAGTAGTCGTCAGAATCAATTGGGCAAGATTTTTATTTTATTGAGTGAAATAAAAAAAATAACTAAGACAAACCATTTTTATTACGAATTACTAAATATGTGGGTTTTCTTAGATGGAATCAAGGATATTTTATTGTGGACCAACGCAAGATGCTGTGCAGATCGTAGGTTAGTAGGGAGATACCCTTCCCTCTTGTACAGGATTCGCAACCACAGATTCGCTGTGCATCATACATATGTATGGATCTGTTATGAACTTGCGCAGTACACGTAAGATAAACAGCAATGGCCCTATAATCGAATACTGCGGAAATCCACAAAAAAACAATCAAACATTGTAAAGACATGGTTTTAAACCGTTTAAGCTTGGTTCTTCCACAAACTTAAGAAACCGCGTAGCACGAAATAATTGTTTAGTGATCAAGCAGGTGCTATATGGTTACCTAGTTCATCGACCTTAAACTAGGAATCCTCAATATACCTCGTCCCAGATTCACAACTTAGTGAGCACCATACCTTCCTGTACTTTGAATTATGAGAATTTTAATGGTTTCCTTAAGTAAAGTGCTCGTTCAAAGCTGACCATTAAATAACTTCCTGTCCGTCTTAGACGAATCCACTACAGGTTCTTAGCCTCCAAAGTTCCATCATTAAACGACTTAAACGAATGCTTCATAAAATCATTTTAACATCAACGTCCATCACAAAAAATACGGCCACCCTTATCTGATAAATTTTCGATTGATTTTCGCAGCTGACTGTCCCTGTTCCCTGAATGGAAAAATCCAATAAAATTTTTTAATTGAAATTTCCCCCAACCTAATCGAATCCTTTTATTAATATCTCATCCATCAACAAACCAAAGTGAGGTGAGAATAAAATCCTTTCACCTTTCAGCGTCAAATTATGGATTATACGTGGTAAAAGTTGTGTCAACCTGGGAAAAGAGGGAAATTCCCAAATGAACCCAAATGAAAAGAATGGAAAAAACTTTGCCCATAAAAATAAACTTTTGTTAGCAGCTACCTGTCGTCTCAAAAAGCCTGGTTTCCTAAACCCTAACCCTTCATACCCAGCATCCAGCAATTGTATAGAAAGTTTCCGAAATTCAAAACGGACATTGTCACTCGATGGAGATGGGATGACACAACTGTTCCCTTTGACGCAGCAGATCTTGCACACACTGCTACACCGCATCAATCAGGATACATGAATATACATTCCTTTGACACAGGCACCCTTGACTTTGTCGAAGGCAACCTTCGAATGAGGTGATATTTCTTGAAATAACATTTTACCAGACTCCATACTTGACCTGGCACTAACCCACATTGCTCGAGGATACTCGTGTGAACACATTCTCTGTTCGATAAGGAGTCGCCTCTATGGACTGCAATTGTCTGTAACTGCGCAAAGGATATTATGTCGAAATTTATCTGGCACTCAGATGAGCATGTCTAACGAACCATCCTACCACATGGTGGTGGAAGATACCTTGCCATACCATCACTATACCGACTAAGCTGAGATTGTTGGACTTGAGTTGAGAAGTGATGCAGGGTGGCAGACATTTTGGAAAGTTATTTCCACTCGAATTGAAACAGTTTTTGGTCTTTGTTTGGAATTTACAACGATGACGAGTACGTGGTTGGGGAGGGGAGTAAGTATGTGTATGTGCCATGTCAGGAAAAGTACGTGACCTGGATTTTTAGTCGTAGTTCACAGATATTTCATGAATTGTTTAATTAAGTGAAAAGGATTTTATTCGCGTACACATGGAAAGACAGACGTTAGATCATACAGAGGGATACGAGTAGGATACAAACTAGAGTTCCCATCCTTTGGTTGATATTTCGAATATCCTCGTGTTCGTAAAAGAGTCATTCATTCGTTCATTTTGTTTAAATTGGATGCATGCGTGTGTATTATATGGATGGCACACAAGTGTGAGTACATGATATTCATCTATCTAAAGAGGTGGAGGTATTGAAATATTTGGAGGAGCAGCAGCTTTAATTGAATTTGTGAAAGCAATGGGACCACGGGGAGTTAATTAGTGAAAACGACAAATCGCTCATAGAGCCAATTTATTGGAACACAAAGACCTTGTTACATCATAATAAGCGTCTTTTGTTTAAATATCGACCATGAATTTCAATCATTTGGGTGAAGCTAATTTTATTCTTAAGAGACGATACAATTCATGCCTTCCTCCATTCTTCCCCTTTTAAGAACGATACAGCGTAACGCCTTTACTCAAAGCATCAACTAAAACTTTTATGTGTTCCACTAAATTACAAACTGTCCGACACGACCAGAGCAAACTTCATCAGAAAGCTAGAAGGGAATCGACTTGACTTTCGTAAGCCACTTTGTGCCTGTTCAGGAAGGAACATCTTTTTTCAGGCGGCTGGAAATAAAATTCCAATATGAAGTCAACAGTAACAGCTTCGCTGGACAAAGTAATCAACCTATGTGAAGCCAGAAAATCCTGTTAGGTGCAACAATTTGGAATTACAAATCGATATTCAGGTCTTTCCAGTCTATGGAGCAACCAAGCTTTTCGGTAAACACTGATTTTTAAGTTGACGATCGTGCTAGACTATAAAAGAACCACGGCGTACCTGGAATGTTGGAACCCTTAACAGAAAAGGTGCAGCCAAACAACTTGCGGAGGCTCAAAGTTCATTCTGCTTCAAATTAAACACTACTATCACCCAGGATATACGACAGGAGTGCCCAGGTAAAGGAAGAAAGCTGTACCCAATAAAACATAAAAATTTTTGAAGCAACAGGATCGTTAGTACCCAGGGCCGAGCTTACTCACAACCATCATGTGTGCAGATATATAAATCGAAAAGATAAAATCTCATAGTGGATACTGGAACCAAAAAACCCTGTCGTATGTGTAATAATTTGAAGTTTGAGACTAATATTCCAAGTGAGGTGCTGAAGGTGCATCCAAACAACCAGCAGAGGCTAAAAGCTGCTTCTGCTTCAAATAAGACATTACTGTCACGAACGACTGGATTGCCCAGGTCAAGGAAGGAAGCTGTACCCAACATATTCAGATATTAGCAGGTCAAATCTCATAGTGGATACTGGAGCAAACAAAAAACGCCCCTTCCTGTCGTAAGTGAAATAATTTGAAATTTAAGACTAATATTCCAAGTGAGGGCCTGTGCTTTGCGTTGACTAATAAACAGAAAAGTAGCAGCCAAACAACTAGCAGAGGCTCAAAGCTGCATCTGCTTTAAACTAACCTTACTGGCATTCAGGAAATATGTATGATAAAAAATCCCGGACAGAGGGAAAATCCTGTGAAAAAAACCCAAGAAGTACAAATCGATACCCACCTATTCATTGATTTCAAAGCCGCCTAACACAGCATTTATAGGGGCGCACTATACAGAGCCATGTCTAGTTTTGGTATACCGCCCAAACTCGTTCGTTTGTGTAGGATAACGATGGAGAGTTCTCGCTGCTCCATCAGGGTCGGAAACGACCGCACTGACACATTCGATACCAAAAAAAGGATTTATGCAAGGCGATGCGCTGTCGTGTGACTTCTTCAATTCGATTCTTGAGAGGATTGTGCAAAACTCCCGAGCCAACACCAAAGGCACAATTTTTTAAAAGTCGGTGCAACTACTAGCATACTCCGAGGATATTAGCATCATTGGTATGACTTAACGTGATATCATAGCCACGTTTGCTAGTGTAGAGAAGGAAGCGGCGATAATGGGTTCAGCTGTAAATTTGGGCAAGGCGAAGTATATGCTGTCAACGCGAAAGGACACACAACATCTACGAATCGGACTGAACGTCACCTTGAACAGATATAACTTTGAGGTAGTACGGGACTTTGTCTATCTCGGCTCCGCTATTAACTCTGACAACAACATCTCGCCAAAAATTAAACGAAGAATTACTCTTGCCAAGCGCTGTTTCTTCGGGCTAAGAAGGCAATTCACTCGAACTACTAAGGAGGTCCTATATGAAACCCTGATCATCCCAGTCCTGCTCTACGGTGCTGATGCATGGACTATATCAAAAGCGGATGAAGAAATCCTTGGTCGATTCGAGAGGAAAAATCGTCGGTCCCGTTTGCTTTGACAGGCTATGGAGACGGAGATTCAAACAAGAACTCTACGAGCTGCACAGCGACATGCGGTCAAAAAACTCCGCATTGCACGTTTTAGATGGCTAGGACATGTAGAACGAAGGGACACCAATACTCCAGCCAGCAGAGTCTTCGATTCCCAGCCAGTCCTCGGACGCAGTAGAGGAAGACCTCGCCTTGAGTGACACGCACAAGTAGAAACCCACCTCAACCAACTTCTAGTGCGCAACTGGAGGCAGTTAGATAAGGACCGGGCTAATTGGAGAGGCATGTTAGTTGAGGCCCAGGTTCATTCCGGACAGTAGCGCCAATCAAGTAAGTAAGTATATCACTACACTCCTTTATTATAAACTCCTTGGTCAAAATAAAGTTTTTTTTGAAAATTCAATAAAAATATAAAAAATATTTCCTTTCGCTTTAATACAAAACCATCATGACATGTGTTTTCCAATAAAGAAAAAAACTCGTCTCCCAAAAATATCCTTAGTTGCGGTGTCAACAACCAAATTTCCTTAAATTCCCCATCAACCTACACAAAGCATTTTCAAGTTGAACTTCACAGGTCGCGTTCCGTCACAAACATTTCAAAAATTCTCTCGAAGAATTTTAAAACCAAAAAAAAAAAATTTTTTTATCTCGTTCAACTGCACTTCACTTGCACAAACCGATATCGCGAATTGAATTCTATCTTACTAAGCACGTTTGCAACTAATCACATTCCGCTGCAAAATTCTTAAAAAAAAAAAAAAAAATCGTTAAGTATACGCACTGCTCGCCCTCGCGCGCTCGAATCGTCGTCGTTTGGAACGTTGTACACGCGGTGATATTTTTGAAACTGACCGTGTGCCCATCAGGTTGCACACCAGAGAGCCTTATCGAAACGCAGATCGACGCTTCGTCGTAGTAATCGAGAGTGAAAATAATCCACCGCTTGGGTTGGCGGTATGCTAAACGAGTACACTGTCGATCGTCAACAAGTAGTTGGTGCTCCACGAAACCGTCAAAACTTGTGGATCAAATGACACTCTATGACTGACTTGTCACCGCGACTGGTTGAATCGACCAAGGAAAACAAAAAAAAAAAAAAACAGAAAAAGTATCTAAGTATCTACGTGTATCTAACACACCGACATCGACACACAGTTCGCGGCGCGCGTTCCAGCTGAAAGTGTATTGGGTTAAGTGTTTATTTTGGCGCTACTACCTATCCGAGGCACACACTTGCAGCTACCGTTGTTGGTTGGCTTGGCGCAATCAATTGGCAATTATTTTCGTATTTTTATTGCTCTTTGCCATATTTCGTCTTTTGCGTCTATCTGGGTGTATCTGTGTATACATTAAAATTCTTTATCCAAAGATACACTACTTGTCTATGACAGTGACACCCACAACATCACACCGCCGTCGCACCACGGATGACCTTCAGATGCCGCAAACACCAGCGGAAAGTCTTTTTTATTCCCGATAGCTGTGCCTGATGATGGCGCGATGGCAATGCTGATGGAAGTGGTGTGTGTGTGTTGGTGTTGGTGTGGATAGTAAAGGACGACGCTCATAATTGTATTAACATTGGGCAATAAATAATCGTTTCATATTGTTTACAAATTGTCTACAAGGACTCGCGGACTCGTGATGGTCATGATTGCCGGGAATTCGCATTGTGATGGCCTGTCCCGCGAGTGTCCCCAAAGGCGTCAGTTGTGTCATGGCGAGGGGAGCCGAGGTAAGCCGTTGGCGGAATGGAAAGGAAATCGAAAGAAAACGTCCTTAATTGGTTGCTTAAACTTGATAATTAAAATGAAGGATATTCCCTGGAAGTTGAGGAATAAGTTCAAATGAAATTGAAAAGATAGACAGAGACAACACAATGACGGGTAGTCCTTAAACTTGATGAATGCGTGGCGTGGGAGGGTGTAATTATTTTCTTTCTTCACGCGACTTCATCTCGTCCTGTTGAGTAAAGGAAGTTCGCCTCAACAGTTGCTGTGTGTTCCGTGTTTTGTTGGACGTTAAGCGCGTCGGATTTTGGCCAAGGAGGATGACTTGTAATTAGAGCGAAAGGACATGGTCGTGGATGAAGCTGAGTGGTAATGGTAGGTTCAAGGGACAAATGAATGTTGTGTTGTGCAATTAATTGAAATGCTGGCGTCTGTTTATCCTGCGGGAAGATTGAAAAAATAATTTATTTCTATTTAACCGCTACAGGGTGGGGGGCGATGATTTGATTGAAGAAAAATATTTTTCATGTGGCAAAGAAATGGCATCAGGACACGTAGGAGGAGCATAAAGAGTCTCTGAATATTTTAAGGCTTGCGTACCTTTTGGGAATTTATGATGAACCGCATTTTGGAATGAAAAGACTTCTAATTAACGGAACCGAATTCACCGGGTAAAGACGTAAAGTTCGTATCTCCGGCTATCAAGTGAAGATAGCTAGAACCCAATTCCCCGGGTATAGACTTAAAGTTCGTATCTCCGGATATCGGGTGAAGATAGCTATTGAATTTTGGAGCGTTGAGATCCGGACTGCTCTAACTTGGGAATGCCAGACTGTTTTAACTTCAATGTGGGTTTGAACTGTGGTTTGGAAAGATCTTTCTCTACTCGCAGGTTGCTCCAACTTGAGAACTGATATGGTTCAAGTCGCAAATTTCGCACTATATAGGGTTAACGAAATAAAATCGTTGGCACACCACTATTCCCTGATTATACTCAAGAATCTGCATGGATGACGATTACCACTCACTAGCCCTGTCTGCAGAAGCCAAACGCCTAGGAAGTCGCACTCTGACACCATAGGAGGAGCAGAAAAAGTCTCTGAAATTGTTAGGGTTTGCGTAACATTTGGGAATTTATGATGAACCGCAACTTAGATAAATTAAAAGACTTCTAGTTAACGGAACCGAATTCCCCGGGTGAAGACTTAAAGTTTGTATCTCCGGCTATCGGGTGAAGATAGCTATTGAATTTTGGAGCGTTGAGATCAACTCGAACGTGGAATTGAATTGGTTTAGGAGGATCTTTCTCTACTCACAGGTTGCTCCAACTCGACAGCTTATATGGTACAAGGTGCAAATTTCGGACTATCTAGGCCTAAGCAAAAAAAAAGGGTTGGCACACCCTTATTCCCTGATTATTCTGAAAAGAACACAATATGTATGAATGAGGTTTACCTGTCACTAGACTGGTCTGCAGGAGCCAAACACCTATAAAGCCATACTCTGGCCCGATTTCATAAGACCACAGCTGTCATGATAACAGACATTTTGGCTATCGATCAAGCCAACGTGCGCCGATCTTTTTGCTTCAGAAATGACTAGCATCCAGTACTATTGCGTAAATTTAAAGAAAGCATTCTACGTCGAACATTTTGGCGAGGCTTAGACCCCAGGTTAAGTAAGGACAAGCTGATGAGCGAATAATTGGTTAAAGATCACCCGGTCAAAAATGCCAGGGTCCTGAGAAATAAATAACTGAAGGCCATGCGCCAAGGTTGAAGAGTATACGCGACTGACTTGTCGAAGGCAAAGATCCTCAAAGGATCACGGGATCGTCTAGTAAAATAAAGTAAATGCACGACAGCTCTATACATACAAAAATGTAGAAACCCTGGGTTTCCGATAGGCATAACCGTTGCGTTCTTATAACTTACTTATTGGCGCAACAGTAAGGGGTGAAACTGGACCTCAACCAACATTCCTATCCAATAAGCTCGTTCCTTAGCTAACTGTCTAAAGTTGCTAACTGTCCGAGTTGGTTTCTACCTGTACGGCAAATTAAGGCGAGGTCTCCCTCTTCTACGTCCGACGTTTGGCTGGGAATCCAAGTCTTAGTTCAAATGAAATTGAAAAGATAGACAGAGACAACACAATGACGGGCAGTCCTTAAACTTGATGAATGGGTGGCGTGGGAGGGTGTTATTATTTTCTTTCGCTCTATATATCCCAGCCATCTAAAACGTCTAAAGCGGAGTTTTTTTTTACCAGGGGCATATCGCTGTCAATCTCGTGTTGTTCTTGGTTAAATCCTCGTCTCCATTGCTCGTGAACGCAAATGGACAAACATTTTTCGACGAAATTTTCGAGCTACACGGCCAAATATTTCTTCGTCTGCTTTTGGTATCGTCCGTACTTCAGCACTGTATAGCAGGAGTGGGATGATAAGGGTCTAATATAGGATCTCCTTTGTAGTTCGAGGGAGGGCTTTTCTACTAAATTGCCTTTTCAGTCCGAAGAATCACCAGTAAGTAGGGGTGCTTCTTCGTTTAGCTTCGACGAGATGTTGCTGTAAGAGTTATTGGCGGAGCCGAGATAGACCCTTATTACCTCAATGTTGTATCTGTCAATGGTCACGTTCTGTCCAATTCATCGATGTTGTACGTCCTTTCCTGACAGGAGCATATACTTGGTTTACTCATATTTGCCGCTTTTTTCACTTTACTATCAAACGTGGCTATGAAATCACGTTGAGTCCGACCGAAGATTACAAAGCCACACAGATGACGCATTGAGAACAAAAAACAGAAACTTTTGCTCACCAGCTTCATGGTACGGGCGGGTGGTGTGCACTTGTACACATGAGAAACGAGATCCAAATGTATGGCGAGCTATGCTAGTACGACCCGCCATACAACAATTTTTCTTGTATGCAGTGCGTCATCTGTATGCCGTTAATATCTTTGGTCCGACCAATAACATCCATATCATCAGCGTATGCAAATAGTTGCACCATTTTGTGGAAGATTGTGCCTCTGGTGTTGGCTCGGGAGTTTTTCACATTCCTCTGAAGAATGATGTCAAGAAATCACACGAAAGTTTTTTGGTATCAAATGCTTCAGCAAGGTCGTTGCCGACCCTGATAAAGCAGAGAGTATCCTCCATCGTCATCCTCCACAAACGAATTTGGGTGCTATACCAAAACTAGACAAGGCTCTGTATAGTTCGTCTCTATAAATGCTGTCGTATGAGGCTTTGAAATCGACGAAGAGGTGGTGGGTATCGACTTGGACTTCTTGGGTTTTTTTTTCTAGGATATGCGGTAGTGTGAAAATTTTATCGATTGTTGACTTTCCTGGCCTTAAATCACACTTATAATGGCCGATCAGATTGTTGGTAAACGGTGGTTTCAAACGTTCATATATTACAGCAGATATGATCTCTAAGGCGATATTGAAAATACGTATCCCTCTGTAGTAAGTACAGTTCAGAGGGTCTGCTTTTTTGTTGATCGAACTGAGGTACTTTTCCTTAGGCATACTTTCATCCGACCAAATTCTGCTTATGAGTTGGCTGGCCTTATAAAGCTAGACGGAAAGGCCTTCGTTTCTATCAGCCTTGCTAAGATTATGTTTAGATATTGACATCCAAACTTCACTTAGGCCGGGGGGTTGGTGGTTTTCGCTGTCGTCGGAAATATTTAATGTTTGGTGCTGTTTGACAGCGGAAGATTGTTCGTCATTGCCAGCCGTTTACCAGTCGTTCTTCCATATCCTTAACATTAAAAGTGTCTCAACTACGATCGTTCCTTGTTCATATCGATAAAAATCTCTCAGCACTATTTTAACACCGTTCTTCTGTAGTCGGACATTAGTTTTATCAATTAACTGGTAAAGGATCGCAATATCATCGTTTCCCTGCGTCGTATCATCAGTGTCCTGCGTCTGAGCGTTAGCACATATTAGCATGTTGGCGAAATCGGCCTTGGATAATGTCCTGAAAGCATACGATTTCTTGCTTAAGTCTGGCAGTTAGAACAAATTCACATCCGAATAGTGGCTGTTTCTGCTCACTATAGCACGGTCCTTACTAGCCAAAGTTTTTGATCATCATTTTGCAAGGCAGATACGAGGGATTTCCTCGATGGCAGTAATGTCAGCTTTGTAGCAGCTTAGGGCTTCCGCGAGTTGTTCGTTTGTACATCTCCTGTTAAATATTCTCACATTCCAGGTGCAGATTCGAACGTCGTTGTCCTTTTTTTCGATTAGCAAGGTCGTCAACAATAAAGGCAGTCCTTTCCGAGGCTATTAATTTTTTCCATGGTTGGGTTCTTAACAGGCTCAGCGGCGCGTTGGTTAGAGCGATGAACTGCCGCTCAAAAGGTCTGGGTTCGATCCCCAGCCATAGCAACACCTACAATGATTTTTCAATGGATCCCCTCTCGTGACGATCTGACAAATCATCCGAGTAGTATCAATTGTCAAGAAAAGCTTAACTCAAATTCGCCCTTCGGAGTCGCCATAAAACAGAAGGTCCTGTCATCTCGCAAGAAGTAATACACACGAACATATAAATGGGTGTGAGAAAGCTCAGCCCTTGGCCTCGAGCGTTTTGCGCCAAAAATTTGATTTTTTAAACATTTTTTGGGTAGTTAACCAAAGATAACCAATTTATCTGACACCCCCAGGAAATAGGAAGTCCCGCCATCGTACAAGAAGTACACACGATCACATGAATGGTTGTGAGAAAGCTCGGCCCTTGGCCTCGAGCCTTTTGCGCCAAATTTTTTTTTTTTTGGTAGTTAACCGAAGGCAACCCCAAACCTGGAGGGCCAGTTTCAATTTATTTTACACCTCTAGGAAATAGGGCCATCAGTAGTTACTACGGGATTGAGCGCTGCCGTTGGCATTTCGGTTCATCCACCACCATCTCTATTTAAGGACCTGATATACCCTTGAAATAACCCGTTTGTTATATATATCGGAGCAGCTCATCTAGGTTCGCCTGGTATAGCAAGCCGAGTATTCCGTGCCATTCTGACCAGGCTGTTGATAGTGTTGCTGTTTTTCGTCTAGTTATCAACACTCAAATTTATAAGTTTAGCAAGTCAAATCCGGTTGGATGAGGCCAGTATCTGATGGCTACCACTTGTAGTTGAAATTTACACGATTGATTTGTTGTCGCCATTATAACGACTGGCCATCGCCAAGTTAAAGCCAATCAGAGTTCTACAACATCCAACCTGAGAGTCACTGTTTAGGACAAAGTATTCATAGTCTTCAGTAAGTACCTTTCCGTTATGTTTGGAGTTTTGTTAATGGTGTGTCTCTCATTGGGAAACGGATCATTGTTTAGACAGCAAGAATTCTTGTAAATGTTTGGACCACCCATGACGATCAAACAAAAAAAACTTGAAGGTTCTTAAAATCCTTCCGTCGCTCAGTAAAATTAAGGAAAATGGAGACGATTTGAAATTATTTTCAACCACAAAATAGCGTTTATTATTGACGCTTTTTGTGATTCAAAATAGTTTCATATCGTCCCCATCTGGCTTAATTTTACTGAGCGAAGGAATGATTTTAAGATCCTTCAACATTTTTTGTCCTCCAATAGTTATGAAATTCAAATAAATGTCAGGAGTAAGGTTTTTGTAGCCACACAATGTGCTACCACCAGCTCTCCCTGGAACGCTGCTGAGATTGTAATCTACAAAGATTATAGTGAAACCGTTTGACAAAAAAAAGGAAATTCCTTGAATCAAGTTCAGATTCCTCAGATGGAATTTCTTATTTGCTGGTCCCAATCAATGTTTAACGCCCAAAAGTTATCTTTATTCTAAAATTTATAGTCAAACATCGTTTACTTGTAGGAATTTGTTTTCCGGACCGCAGTCTTCTGCATTTTTAACGGCGCAACCATGCATATAATACCCGCAAACCAGCAGCTCATAAAACTAAATTTTTCACTTAAGATACGGAACGTATTAATTTATCTTTTCCGTTCCATTTCCGTCATTTTTCAATTGCCCTCATGACACGATAAAATTTACGAGTCAACTTCCCACCCCGGTGCTAGTTTCACAAAAGACTTCAAAAGTTGTGTTCATTTTTTTTTCTCAAGGTCATACCCAATATTTCATTCCTGTGAAGAATTACCTTTTCCAGCTGAGATTTACCCACCTTAGTTTAATTGGCATGATCGCTGAAAGAAAACGCAGTTCCATCCCTTTTTCGATTGAAATTCGTCCCTCGCAACCGGTAGGTGTCCGAAAGATATATTTTCATCAAAACATCGGACAAAGCCAACGTGGTAAAAATAAAACACATTTTCATCCCTGCAGTTGCCTTAGAAGCCCTTACCCACATCCCAATCCCATCAAGGGAGTGCTATAAAATAAATTCCTTGTTTAATGTGTCCTTGGGTTGGGGAAAGTTCATTAAACTAAAAACACCCATAAAGGCAACAGCATCCGTACGTATGCTGGCAGGGAGTGTTATGCATGAGAGAGGAAAATACGGAACCGGACTTATGCAGGGTGGGTTTGAAAAATTAATTCCATTGTGCACGTCCGCGTTGGATGAATTTTTATTGACCATGGGATATCCTTCCGAAATGAAAATAACGTTCGGGTCAAGAGAGGATAGCTCGTCATTGACGTTGTCGTCAGATGTCCTAGTCGAATCCGTTAGCCCGTTTGATGACAATTTAATTCCGATTACATGCAAGAAATGATTATTTATGCTTGAGAATTATTATCCTTTTGGTGGGGGGAGGTTGCTGTGCACTGAGTCAGAGGATTAAATGAGGCTTTGCACAGTGACAGCGGTGAATTTCGGCACAGAAAAGAAGATGAATCTCATGCTGACATTTAAATATGTGTGAGGGGAGATTCGGATGTGTTTCCAAGGCGTTGCAAAGAGCACCTTAAATTAAATTCGTCCATAAAGACAGACATGTAAGCAATTAGGAACATTTGTGTTCCAAGGTGGGAATTGGTGGCGATGGGTGACGAAGTAAAACGATTATGGTCCAGTGTTTGGTAAATGTCAATGGTTCTGTGATTCTGTGAAATTTAATAGGAATGTCTCCCTTGTATCTACAGATCGGTGTGAATATTATTTTTCGTCTATCTCTTCATTTATGTGTGGAAGATTAGTTTTTATGTCGTGTGTCAAAGGTGACACACGAAAAACGGACTACGAAGTCCATATTTGCACCTGGAATGTGAAAAAATTGAACAGGAGAGGTGCTGCTGAGCAACTAGCAACACCTCAACAGGATGTCGACGACAAGTTGGTGGACATTGAGAGAAAGTACACCTCCTCCACAACACAGTTTTCCATAAGCTCTGGCAGGGGTCGACTTTTATCCGACGAAGACGAAGATGGTGAAATTTTAATAATCCTGGTAGTATACTCAGAGCTTCATAACTCTTCCTTCTTTGGGGTTGATACAATGTCAATATACCGAACACGAAGATGGCGAAAACTCCAATAATTTTGGTAATATCGGGTTTTTCAACAGGGACGCTACAAAAGTTGAGCGACAGGGACAGCAAACGACGCCATATTTCTTGCCGCTCTTTTGACATTTCTCTTCAGTAAGGTTTGCCATTTCATGATGGAAAGATATACGATCCAACAATGAGTCGAAATTATTAAAATTTACAACCGAAATTCGGAGTCAGTGGCCTCAACGTTAAGAGCGCTACGTCCAATTTATGGTCGTCATAATCGTCCTAGCAGATCAACAATTGAGCGTCTAGTGGAAAAATTTGAACCCACAGGCACAGTAAAAAATTTTCCCGTGCCAGTGAGACAAAGAAGTGCCCGTAGTGTCGAGAATATTGCTGCCGCTGAGGCTTCAGTTGAAGAAAGCCCAAATGTGTCTCTCACACGTCGTTCTCAAGCGTTGGGCATCTCTGTGACGTCGTTGTGGCGAATTTTGCGAAATGATCTTGGCCTACATCCTTACAAGATTAAATTGGCGCAAGAATTGAAGCCGCTTGACCACCAGAAGCGTCCTTTGTTCGTGAATTGTACTGAGCAACAACTTGAAAATGATTCGGATTTTCATCGAAAAATCATCTTCAGCGATGAGGCCCATTTCTGGCTGAATGGCTTCGTCAAAAAACAAAATATGCGGTATTGGTCAGGCAGCAATCCACACGTACTCCATGAGTCATCATTGCATCCGGACAAAATTACGGTTTGCTGTGGTTTATGGGCCGGCGGCGTCATTGGGCCGTACTTCTTCCGTGATGACCAAGACCGGCACGTTACTGTGAATGAGAATCGCTACCGTTCAATGATAACCGAATATTGTTGGCCCCAATTCGATGATATGGACTTGGAGGACATGTGGTTCCAACAGAACGGTTCCACAAACACACAGCGAATGCCACAATCAATTTATTGGAAACTAAGTTTGGAGAACGTGTTATCTCACGAAATGGTCCAGTCGCTTGGCCGCCTCGGTCGTGCGATTTGACGCCGTCAGACTATTTCCTGTGGGGCTACGTCAAGTCTATGGTCTATGGCAACAAGCCAGCGACGATTGATGAACTTCGTACGAATATCGAACGTGAAATTGCAGCAGTATCGGCCGATTTATGCTTGAAAACCGTCGAAAACTGGGTTCAGCGTCTGGACTTCTGCAAGCGTGCCCGTGGTGGCCATGCAAAAGGAATCGAGTTCCATACATAATGGCATCAAACGTACTTTCACAGGAATAAAATATTTCATTGATATCCAAAACCGTTTTTGTTTTATTTAAAAAAAAATTTGTAGCGCTCTTATTGAAAAACCTTTTATATCCAGAGCTCCACAACTCTACCTTAGTTGCGCTTGACACAAAGTCAGTAGATCTGCAGTTGAATAGTGCTCTTGATGGGCTAGCCAAAGATTGCCTCATGGCATCCGATTTGGAACACTCCAACAACACACTTAAAAAATGTTACAATGATGGAACTCTTACAGATTAAACTTCACCAACCCTTATATTTCGACTGACAAAACACACTGAAGATATACAGGATATCCTGGGGCGGACATTTTTTTACTGTCTATTACTTAAAAATGTATGAGATGCCGAATCCCGACCATTTAGTTGCACACGCTGTTGGACGTGGCCATCGTCTTATGAGTCATACACTGCAATATACTTGATATCATGGATTTCACTGCCGTAATAACCGAACGTCTAAAATCGTTTACCTACAACCTGATTGTTCCTTATCTATGTGGTTTTAGGCCAGGAAAGTCCACAATTGCTCAACCACCATCAGGTCCTGTAAAAAAACCCAAGAAATCTAAATGGATACCAACTACCCTTTCTTCGGTTTCAAAGCCGCATTCGACAGCATTTATACAGACGAACTATAAAGAGCCATGTCTAGTTTTGATATACAGGCCAAACTGGTCCGTTTTTGCAGGACGACGATAGATCTCCTCGATCTACTAAGGAGATTCTATGCAAGACGTACTGTACCTGCTGTATAGCGCTGAAGCAAAGTCAGTATCAAAAGTGGATGAAAATATCGTTTTGAAACCATTGGCGGGACTCATCGTGATGTTATGAAGCCCTCGCACGAACTACAAAGGAAATCATATGCAAGACCCTGATATACCTATTCCTGCTCCACAGTCAGAAGCATGGAGAGTATTAATAGAAAAGAAATGGAATGTTAGAACATTAAACAGGAGAGGTAGAAGCTAACAACTAGCGGAAGTTATAAACTACTACAAAGCAAAGACATTACTGCCATCCAGGAAATACGATAGGATGGGCCGGGCAACAAGAGGATGAAAAACTGCGACATCTACTACGGATCGTGTTATAGTGCGCAGAAACAGCGACTATTCGGATGCGGATTTGTTATATGTGCCAGACTTAAGCAAGAAGCCTTATGTTTCCAAAGCAATAAGCGAACGCATTCTAACTATTTGCATCAAGGCCAAATTCGCCAACATAAGCCTTATATCCGCTCAAGCCCCAACGGCGGAAAGAGATGATATAACTAAGGACTGCTTCTATGAACTCCTTGACAAAACCTATGAGCGACTATGAAGACTGTTAAACGGCGATGAAGAATAACATTCCGCTGTCGAACCATTCGACATTGGCAACGACAGCAAAACTGCCAACTACCCGACATAAGTGAAGTGACGATAGCAATTTCTAAGCTCAAACTCAAGCTATAAAGCCCGCGGAGATGACTTGGTAAGAAACATCCCCCAACTCATAAGCCAAATCTGGTCGGAAGAAAGTATGCCTAAAAAACGAGACCTTCTATACTGAGCCAGCTACAGAGGCATAAGTCTCCTCTACATCGCCTACATGATCCTATTTGCCGTAATATCCAAACGCCGGAAACCGTTTACCAACAACCTGGCAAAATCCCAAGCAGTCCAAATCGATAACCAATATCTATTCATCGATTTCTAAGCCGCATAAGGCTCTCTCTAGAACTACTAAGAGTTCCAACATAAGATTCTGATCATCCCAATCCTGCTCTACGGCGCTGTAGCATGGACACTATCAAAAGCAGATGAAGAAATCCTTGGTCGATTTGAGAGGAAAATTATTCAAAAAATCTTCGATCTCGTTTGCGTTGACGGGCTATGGAGATGAAGATTCAACCAAGAACTTTACGAGCTGTACAGCGACATGCCCCTGGGCGTGTAAGATGACATGGACATGTAGAGCGAATGGAAACCAATACTCCGGACCGCAGAGTCTTAAATTCCCAGCTAAAAGTCGGATACAGTAGAGGATGACCTCGCCTTGGAGTGCGCAACTGGAGGCAGTTAGCTAAGGTCAGGGCTAATTGGAGAAGCATGTTGGTTGAGGATCAGGTTCATTCCGGACTGTAGCGCCACTTAAGTAAGTATGCTATTGTCCAGCTCTCTCAGAAAAACGGAAGCTTCATCTGGGAGATTACTTCTTCGATAATCTAGTTGAGCTGACAAATTTCAATGTCAGAAACCTGATGTTAGACAGGTCTGAACGGTTCAATTAGGCGAACGAAAGTCGGCAGATCCACGTGCAACCACAATGGACATTTATGGACTATGTGTGCACGCTTGCAGCCACTTCAATAACCTGACCTAACATTGATAAAAGCGCAGGGGACTTAATATGCCACGATTTTAGATCAATAGCTCCGATAAAAACCGAATGACTTGTGTGATGCTTCCTTGATATAAACCAACTTCCACCTTCATTGATTCCATCCAAGTACTTTATTCATATCGCTGATCTCGAGGATATTCATGACCTGCTGTTCTAATTCTTCTAATTCCCTAAGTTGTATCCTTAGTCATCCTTATTCTTGACATTCGTCCACAGTGAATCAAGGTTCCGGTATTGATTTGGGACCATAACACCGACACTTTATTGTATCTCAACTGATTTTGCAGTTTGCAGTATATTTCCATTAAACAAGTGCATACAGTCCTTTTTATCCTGCAGGCCCTACAGCTATATAAATTTGTTTTATCTAAAGCGCAAAAATTCTTGACAAAAAAATTGACATTGAAAAAGTCACCAACGAACCTCCATGACTCGACGCAAATACACGCCCTTCAGTTGCCTATGCATCATGCCTTCAGTTTACGAGTACTTTAACTTCCTATTGCCTCATCACTTGTATAAGGACTTTAGAAATTTGTCAACAAAATATCCTTCACTACGAATGAAGGCTGGCCATTTCGTTGAACCTCTATTACGACCAGCAACGTTGACAAATTCGCCCATCAATTTACCATCACCCCAGGATATGAATATAAAAAAAACGCCATATCCTTGTACTTTAAGACTTCCTTAATGAATTAGCCTTGAAAACCATCATCACGCACATAAATATTCTCTCTGTCTATGTAGAGTGCCAGTACGCAATCCTGATGGCGTCCATAAACGTGTTCAAGCTATCCTCGGACTTGGTGACATTGCACCCTAGCAAACGGCACAAATGGCAATGTGTAAAAACGTCCTTTACGTGATTCCATTGCAAATTCCCTGTAATTTTTCTAACTTCAGTTCAAGAACTGACCTTAACCGGCCCGCATCGGTTTGTACCCACAAACCCATCCCCATCATGCGAACGGAATGTAATGGTGTTAACGTCACGACCAAATGGCCATGCAGACATGATACACCCCACGGCTCATACCCCCGCAGGATATAATTCATTTTGTTGCTTTGCCATCAATTTTTGCGAACGGTCTTGGATTTTTTTTTCTCGAGGATTCCAAACTTTGTTTTTAGTTTTTAGAGATGAGGGAATTTTGAGCTCAATTTTTAGTGGAAGCTATTTGGGGTAGTCAAAGTCAGCCACCCTTGGCAAGAATTTTAATAGAGTTCCTCGCAATCCAGGGACACATACTGGATAGATGAAGGGAAAATACTTTCGCACTACAACACATTGCAGGGTAATCGCATGTATGCCCTTCGGGCTGGGAAGGATGGTGTCAGAGACTTCTAATTTAATGGCAAACATTAGCAAAATTTAGATTGAGATCCTTTTGAGATGAAAATTTCCGCAAAACTTATCCCTACTCGGATCAATACGTGGCTAATTTGATTTTCGTAATCAAACGTTTTATCTGACGAACTATTTTGGAGCCAATCGATGGGTGTATCTAGATAATTAAAAAGTTATTTGGGTCTTGTGATGTTTGGTGGTGGAAGGATTAGGGCAACAAGAGGGGTTTTGGGGATGGGAAGAGCAATCAAATCAAAGTTGAAAAGGAAGCTTTGATGATGTGTGTAGTACTTTGAGGTATTTGGTGGAGGTTTGAGGTGTTTTTTGTAGATTTGGTGGAGGTTTGAGGTGTTTTTTTTGTAGATTTTCCAGGGTTGGCAACCCTATTATTGATTAAATACTTGATTTGAAATTCCACAAAAGAGCTATTAAATTATAGATTCCTTGAGAATAGGACATTTTAAGAATGGCCGTTTAAAAACATGACTAAAGGATAGGCTGCTTGAGGGGTGGGTAAGCCAATGCTATCAAAGCATAGGCGATTTAAAACCTTTTGCCAACTCCAGTAAGGGAAAATGCGTTGCTTAATCCTTATTTTTTTACCCCGGCTAGGATAGAGCAAATGGATTTTAGTATCAACTTATACAGGGATTATGGACAACTTTGACATAATCGTACCGCAGGACAACCTTGAATATCCCCAACTAAACAGTACTCTGTCACAATAGGATGTAGGCAGTGCTCAGTCTTCAAATAAATACGAATTTCTAATACCCATCACTATGGGACATAATAGGCAGCCAGATCCAGGCCAATTAGGGTCAAGAATAAGTCACTTAAAGTCGTTTAGATGCGAGCTTCATCAGGCTAGGGCTTATTTCATCTGCCTTATATATATATATGCACGTGGTCCATTAGACTTTTATAAGAATAGTTTGACCAAGTAAATGAAGGATACAGCTCCACTGAAAAAAGTAACGAAAATCGGCCAATCGGGCTTATATATTATTATTGGAGGCTAAGGATTAAGACACCTAAAAACATTCTCCGGAACTGCAATCGGCTAGAAACCATTAGAATCCTTATATGTGCACACGACTCATGAGACCACGCACTATGTGACCAAATTATATTTCGATAACCTGACCGAAGGCTTATAATTTATTAATGGAGACCATTCCTAAAGAGACCATAAAATCATTCACCGGGACTTCAGTACAAAGATGGGCTTACAAACCACTCTGCCAGCCTTATAGTTATATACATATAACCCATGAGGATGTCTAGCCTATTTGAAAAGGCATTTTGGACCACCTGATTAGATGCCATGGACCTCCGAAAATGTTCGCCAGGACTTCAGCAAACAATTTTTAAAATCTTTTTTGGGTCTCTACGTTTCTCGGGAACTACAATGCTACTTACTTACTTACTTAAGTGGCGCTACAGTCCGGAATGAACCTGGGCCTCAACCAACATGCCTCTCCAATCAGTTGGTTGAGGTCAGTTTCTACTTGTGCGCGCCACTTAAGACGAGGTCTTCCTCTATGGCGTCCGGAATAAACCTGGGCCTCAACCAACATGCCTCTCCAATTAGCCCGGTCCTTAGCTAACTGCCTCCAGTTGCGCAAGTTGGTTGTTTTCGGTTTCTACTTGTGCGCGCCACTTAAGGCGAGGTCTTCCTCTACTGCATCCGATGTCTGGCTGGGAATCGAAGACTCTGCGAGCCGGAGTATTGGTGTCTGTTTGTTCTACATGGCCCAACCATCTTAAACGGTTTTTTTTTTTTGACTAGTGGCATGTCACTGTACAGCTCGTATAGTTCTTGGTGGAATCTTCGTCTTCATAGCCAGTCAACGCAAACGGTAACGAAGATTTTTCGAAGAATTTTTCCTTCGAATCGACCAAGGATTTCTTGATCTGTTGATACGGTCCATGCTTCAGTGTCAAAGAGCAGGACTGGGATGATCCGGGTCTTATTTAGGATCTTATTAGTTACGCAAACGGTAACGAAGATTTTTCGAAGAACTTTTCCTTCGAATCGACCAAAGATTTCTTGATCCGTTGATACGATCCATGCTTCAGTTTCAAAGAGCAGGACTGGGATGATCCGGGTCTTATAAAGGATCTTATTAGTATTTCGAGTGAGGGCTTTACTACTAAATGAAGGTTTAGTCAGGAACGTTGATGTCGATGTCGGATAAACCGAAAGACGAACGGAAGTGTTCAATCATGTAGTGGATACTTACGGTTAGGTGTCCAAGAGGTATCAGCCAAATTGGAATGGCTTGGACGTTATGCAGTGAGTAAACTACCCAAACGTCACAAGGAACTCAGGAGCCATAGAAAAAACTGACTTGACGAGATGTTGATGTCCAAGTAAAGCCGAGGATGACAAAGCCCCATACTACCTCAAATTATGATCTCACGTTTTGTCCTATTCGTAGGTGTTGTGTCCTTTCGTGTTGACAACATATACTTGGTCTTGTCCGTATTTGCTGCTGAGCTCAGTTAGCCGCTTCATTCTCTATACTAGAAAACGTGGACATGACATCACGTTGAGTCCGACCCATCATTTCAATATCGTCGGCTTGTGGTAGTAGTTTCACTGATTTATGGAAGATTTTGACTCTTTTTTGGATCATGAGTCTGTCTCACGATAATGGATCGCCTCGCATAAATCCGTTTTTGGTATCGGATGTTTCAGAAAGGTAGTTTCTGATGCTGATGGACCAGTGAGAATTCTCCATATTCATCCTGAACAGGTAGATAGCTTGGGTGGTATACCGAACCTAGACATGGCTCTGTATAGATCGTCTCTATAAACGCTGTCGTATGCTGCTTTGAAATCGATTAATAGGTGATGGGTATCGATTGGGACTTCTGGTTTTTTTTAGGATCTGCCGGAGTGTTAAGATTTGATCAGTTTTTGACTTTGGTTGCCTAAAACCTCACTGATCAGGCCGATCAGGTTGTTGGTAAACGGTCTCAGGCGTTAACATATTGCGGCAGATAGGATGTTGTAGGTGATCTTGACGAGTCTTGTGCCTCTGTATCTGGCACAGTTCGGAGGGTCTTCTTTTTTGTGGATCGGTTAAATGATACTGAGTTTCCAATTTCGGGCATACTTTCATCGTACCAAATTTTTAAGTTGGCGTATGTTAGTTACCAAAAGATCTCAACCGGATTCATTTAGCTCGACAGAATTGACGTCATTTCCAACAGCTTCGTTTAGATGAAGCTCTGATGTTGCTATCCTCACTTGAATTAGGTCGGGTGGTTGGTAGTTTTCAATCTCGTCTCTGTTTGACATCGGTAGTTTGTTCGTCACCAGCGACTGCAGGATTGATTTTTTTTCATATCTTCAGCATTGACTGTGACTCAGGTGGCCATGGCTCAGAGGAATGCGTAGTTGACTGCTAAGCCAAAGGCTGCGGGCTTAAGCCCCAGCTTCGGCAGGATTCTTTTTCTACAAAAATCGCCAGCTTAACTGAGGCTACCTCTGCGATAATATGAGACAAAACATATCTATGTCTCCTTCTCTGTGCCACGGAGGTTTTTTATGTTATACGACTTTCCCTCTGTGGGTCTATTTGTCTTTCTCTATTCCAGCCGATGGCCTCAGTCGCCAGTGCTGCTATGTGTCTGTAGTTCGTTGCATTCATGCGCGAAGTACTGTGATGTCAATGGCTATGTGACTCAAATAAGATTTTACCTTGTTCATCATGACAGGTTTCTGTTAGCGCTTTGTAGGCCGGGCTTTAAAATTGTACACTTTGGTAAGACGTTCGAGTATAATTCGTGGGGTGGCACATCTCTAAGGGCCGATGTTGAATGCTAACCACACCTAAACGTTAAATTTTGTTCTGCATTTCATTTTACATTTCTCAATTTTGGATTAACTCAATTTGAACCATGAAAAGATACACAATCGAGCAACGCGTTCAAGTTATTCAGGCTTACTATGCAAATGGGCGTTCAAATCAAAATGCATATCATGTACTTCGTGATTTTTGCGGTCAATTTAATCGTCCAAATGTGCGTACAATGGGAAACATCGTGCAAAAATTTGAGCAAACCGGGTCTGTAGAAGATGTGAAAATACCAGTGCATGATCGTTCAGCTCGTACTGCACATTGTTGCAGTTCGCGATAGTGTGGCTGTAGAGACGTCCACCTCAACTCGTCGTCGTGCCCAACAATTGCCCCTCTCACGCTCGTCGTTGATGGACACTATGCACAAAGACTTGCATTTACACGCCTACAAAGTGCAATTGACTCAAGAACTAAAGCCTCTTGACCATCTCAAGCGTCGTCAATGGTCAGAATGGTGGCACGAAATAGCAACAGTGGATGATCAACTTTCGAAGAAAATCATCTTCAGTGATGAGGCACCTTTTCGCCTCAGTGGATTCGTCAATAAGCAGAACTGCTGCATTTGGACGAATGACAATCCAAGAGTGATTGTCGAAAAACCAATGCACCCACAAAGAGTGACTGTTTGGTGTGGTTTATGGGCTGGCGGCATCATCGGGCCGTATTTTTTCCAATATGACGCCGGTCAGGCAGTTACTGTGAATGGTGTTCGCTATCGTGAGATGATAACTTTTTATGTCCCGAATTAGAAGATATGGATGTGGACGACATGTGGTTTCAACAGGACGATACCACTTGCTACACAGCTAACGAAACAATGGCGCATTTGCGCGAAAAATTCAATGGCCGTGTTATCTCACGTGATGGCGATGCCAATTGGCTGCCAAGATCATGTGTTTTGACACCGTTGGACTTCTTTCTTTGGGGTTATTTAAAAGAAAAGGTGTACGTCGATAAGCCAGCAACAATTCAAGAGCTAAAGGATGAGATAACTCGACACATTAACGGCATAGAACCACAATTATGCCTCAGCGTCATCGAAAATTTGGACCATCAATATCAACATCGGCCCTTAAAATTTAACCACCCTCTGGAAACCGACCTCAACCAACTTGAAGTGCGCAACTGGAGGTAGTTTGGATAGATGTGTTGGTTGAGGCCAAGGTTCATTCTGGACTGCAGTCTCACTTAAGCTTATATACAGCCGATGGCACATTAACGGCATAGAACCTCAATTATGTCACAGCGTCATCGAAAACTTGGACCATCAAAATCAACATCGGTCTTTAAAATTTAACCACCCTTTATTTGACCGCACGCTTTTCTTTCTCTTTCCCTTTTCCTTTTAACTGAAAAGGCCAAAATTGCAGCTCACGTCTTCACCTAAAGCATTCCAATTTTTAGTGGAAGGGTCTCCGTTCCATCGGACACCTCCTTAGGTTGTGGATAGAGGAAAGCTGTGAATTTAACCAGGGTAGGTTGGAAAAAAATTACAACTCGCGGGCGAGAATTATAAAGCTAGAGGTAAGGTCCCCTAATTATAAAAACCAAACCTGTAAGCTGGAGCCTAAGATGACAAATAAACCATAAACGAAGTGAAAATACCTACATGAGCAGCTTTGAAATATTTGGATAGAAGGCCATATTCGAATTTTCAATGGTTATTCAGGAGCCTTTAATGTGAAATGGTGTGGGATGAGCCAAATGCCGCGGCCCGATGGAAGCTCTTAACCGCGTAGTGAATACTGAAGATCCAGGTGGTATTTAATAATTTGAAACTGACCCTCTGAGACGTTTTGCCCTGGGTTTGTTACGAAACTCATAAGAAAATATAGATATTAAGCAAGGACCTCGGAAGGGAAGGCCCTTATAAAATTCTTTCAAAATATGTAACACTCAAACATCCCCATGAGATGATGTTTACAGATGTTTGTAAGCTCAGCTCTTGAATTTCTGTTGATTATTTGTTTAAAGTGAAAATTAATTTAGGACGTTGTGAATTGCATTTTATGAAACGAAAAAGTGTAACGAAAACAAGACGACTATAAATGTATTTATAAGGTCTAGGCGGTGAGATAATGAGATATAACGCCAGTATTCAAGTTCACTTCTACCGCGTGTGAACTCACACTTTTTTTTTTTAGAAATACAAGATGTCCGCCGGGAAGGTATACTACTTTGGTTTGCCGCCATTTTGGTAAACATTAGTCTTGAGAGTTCATATTTGGCAGTCGTGGAGTAGACACGTGGCAAATTTATTATGGAAAAAAATTCGATAAACCAACGTGTTTTAATCGTTAAAATATTTTATCAAAATCAATCATCGATTACTGTGACGATGAGAGAGTTACGTGAAACTTTTCGGAGAAACGAAGTGCCAACAAGACGCACTATATATCGTGTAGTGAATGATTTTGAAGAAAGAGGGTCTGTAGGTGATAGGCCCAAGCATGGACCACCACGTCGGCAAGATCGGCTGAAAACATAACTGCTGCTCGAGGAAGTTTTCAATCCATCAACTTCAATTGGACGCCGTGCTCAGGAGCTTTGCACAAGGATTTGCATTTGTTTCCATTTAAGATTCAGTTGACACAAGAGCTTCTTCCACAAGACCATTTACGCTGCCTTACATATGCCAATAGCATGTTACAGCTAGCCCATGACAACCCCGATTTTCATGAAAAAATCAGAATGAGTGACGAGGCACATTTTCATATGAATGGATATGTGAATGAACGGAATAGTCGGTTCTGCGCAATGAAAAAATCTCAAATTATTCATCAGTCACCTTTGCATCCATTAAAAGTTACAGTCTGGTGTGCAATTTGGTCAGGAGGAATCATTGGACCATACTTCTTAGAAAATGAAAACGGCGTAACGGTAACTGTGAATGGGGAGCGATATCGCGATATGATTGAAAACTTTTTAACGCCACAACTGCATGCTTTGTGCTTGATTAACATGTGGTATCAACAAGACGGTGCCACATCGCATACAGCAAGGATTACAATGGAATTACTGCGAGACCTCTTTCCACAACAAGATATTTCAACAAATGGTGATGTTGATTGGCCTCCACGGTCGCCTGATTTGACTGCTCTGGACTTCTTTTTGTGGGGATATCTGAAAAGCAAGGTTTATGCAAACAAACCAGAAACGCTTGAGCAACTCAAACAAAATATTCGTCATGAAATTAATGAAATACCGCGTGAAATGTGTGAGAATGTAATGAAAAATGTGCTCAAAAGGACTCGCATTTATGAGACTAACAGGGCGGACATTTACATGATATTGTGTTCCATACATAATAGCCGACATAAAATAAAACATTTATCAATATAAGATCCATTCCCTTCCATTTAATCAAAAATTATAAACAAACAAAGTACTATACCTTCCCGACGGACACCCTGTACTTCTCCTGGAAGTTCGTTTGGTTGTTTTGTAAAAAAAAAAAAGTTTTGGGATTGTTTTGTTCGTGCCAGTGTTAATCGGAATCTCTATTTGGACTAACGAAATCATAAAATCTTCCGTGCGTGCAAGCCTGTGTACGTATTTACGTAAACATTTACACGACGTATGCTATGAAACTTTTTGAGGTTATGAAAGAAAATTAAAATTTTATTACAGCGTCAATTAATGTGTTCAATATTTAAATCGGTTCACTTTTCAGTCCTGAAATTGCTCAAGGAAAACCAAATTGATGAAAGAAAATTATTTATGAAAAAAATGCCTGTTATCCCTCGTACAATCTGTCTACCTCTATGCAAATGGGATTTCATAAAAAAAAATAATTTACCTCACCACTTATGTACATAGTTCACAGATTTAAAAAAAAAAATTCAACAAAAGAAGTCACTTTTCAAAATGTCATCCTAATCCAATGACTGACTTTACGCTCATTCTGCAGGGATGTACCTACATCTCCTATCTCAGGATATGAGTGGATGCTACCTTCCGGAAAAGTAAGTGCGTACATAAATGTGTTTTTTTCTACAATCATATTGTCACTACCGCATATGGAAGCTGTTTTGTTGTGCCATTCAAACCTCTGGGGCATTTATTTCGAGGAATTCATTTTTTTTTATGAATCTTCACACCCCCCCATCAAAATTTCACATGAGATTCCCTGCGGATAAAAATTGTAAAAGGCAAATTGCTAAAAATTGCAAAAAAAAAATTATTAGTCCTACAGGGAACATTGATAAGGCCACAGGGTAGGATGGAAGGAGAAATGCACGGAGAGAAAAAAATCAATATGGCGTCGGGGATGTAATCATTTTATTTCACCTTAGATGTCTCATTTTGTCTTCTCTTTGCCTATTTACTGATGGGTCGTGACTGGTGGGTGGTGGGTGGAAAATGAGAAATGTTGACGGGCCAGATAATAAATACCGTCAATCGTCATAATAAAACAAAATAAACGGAACACATCGCATAGGTAGTGTTTTCCACTTCAAAGATAGTGTTTCACTTGACTTTTTTTGCAATTTTTTTTCTTTGCCAATACGTTCGAAGCAAACATTTGAAACCACTAATACTATTAATAGTTTCAAAGGCCTTAAGCCGAATCCATGGAATTCTAGAATTTTTGATAATTAATGCTATCTTTCGATGTCATAAATATTTTTAACTGAACTCTATCAAGAGGAATATTTCAGAGTTGTTGGATATCGTCTGATTTAACTTCAATATTCAAGTCCCGGCTATTTCAAAGCTGTCATTAATGGTAAAATTGTTCAGAACCCTAGTTTGTCAAAACAAAAAAACATAAAATGAGTTCTTTTCGCAGTATCAGCATTAGTTTACGAAAGAAAGATCCAACTGTTTCGAAGTTAGCAATATTTGACAATTAGTAAGGAAGGTTATCTGGAGCCCACCAGAAAGAAACCCCTGGTTTGATGAGGTATGTCGACAGATGATCGCATCCAAGAACGAGGCCTAGAATGCTAAGCAACAGGGGAAGACGAGAGCTGCCGTTGAGCTCTATAGGCAGAGAAGAAGGGAAGAACACCGGCTTTTCAGAAAGAAGAGAAAAGAGCGAGGAAAGCGCGCGAACGAGGATATATGGAGGTGCCACTCCAGGAACGATGTCCGCGAGTCATACCAAAGTGTAAAACGACAAAGCCAAGGATACAAGGCTCCAAGAGAATTCTGTCGAGATGAACAAGGAAATATCGTAGTTGGGACACAGTCGATGCTGAGGATATGGAAGAACCACTTCTGCAGGACTGTTAAACCGCGATGACGTATATCACTCCGCTGTCAGGCAGAACGAATGCACAACAGGCAGAACGAATGCCACCCACCCGACCTGAGTGAAGTGTGGATAGCAATATCTAAACTCAAATAAGGCTGCAGAAAATGACGGCCTTCCCGCTGAGCCTTATAAAGCAGGCGGAGATGACTTGGTAAGTAACATCCACCAACTCATAAGCCAAAATTTGTCGGATGTTAGAGTGCCTGAAGAATGGATCTTCAGCACCGTTTGCCCGTTACACAAAAAACGGAGACCCTCTAAACTGCGCCAACTACAGAGGCGATCAAATCTTCACACTTCGCCAGATCCTGGAAAAATCCCAAGAAGTCCAAATCGATACCCACCACCTATTCATCGATTACAAAACCGCATACGACAGTATTTATAGTGACGAACTATACGGAGCCATGTCTAGTTTTGGTATACCGCCCAAATTCGTTCGTTTGTGTAGCACGACTTGGAGAATTATCGCTGCTCGATCAGGGTTGGAAGCGACCTCATCGACAGATTCGATACCTAAAAGGGATTTAGGCAAGGCGATGCGCATTTGATTTCTTCAATTTGATTCTTGGGAAGATTGTGCGAATCTCCTAAGCCAACACCAGTGGCACAATTTTCTAAAAATCGGTGCAATCACTAGCATACGAAGACGATATTGTCATCATTGGTAGGACTCAACGTGATGTCATTGCCACGTTTGCTAGTATAGAGAAGGAAGCGGCAAAAATAGGAGGAGCTGCAAATGGTGGCAAGCGAAGTGTATGCTGTCAACACGAAAGGACACACAACATCGACGAATTGGACAGAACGTCACCGTTGACAGATATAACTTTGAGGTAGTACGGGACTTTGTCTATATCGGCTCCGCTATTAACTCTGACAACAACATCTCGTCAGAAATTAAACGAAGAATTACTCTTGCCAACCGCTGTTTCTTCAGGCTAAGAAGGCAATTCTGTAGTAAAGCCTTTCTCGAGCTACTAAGGAGATCTTATATAAGACCCTGATAATCCCAGTCCTGCTCTACAGCGCTGAAGCATGGAACGTTTCAAAAGCGGATGAAGAAATCCACGGTCGATTCTTCTTCGGTTTGCGTTGACTGGCTGTGGATACGAAGATTCAACCAAGAACTATACGAGCTGTACAGCGACATGTCCCTGGTCAAAAAACTCCGCATTGAACGCTTAAGATGGCTATGACATGTAGAACAAATGGACACCAATGCTCCGGCTCGAAGAGTCTTCAATTCCCATACAGACGTCGGACGCAATAGAGGAAGACCTCGCCTTAAGTGGCGCGCACAAGTAGAAACCGAAAACAACCAACTTGGAGTTTGCAACTGGAGGCAACTCCGGGCTAATTGGAGAGGCATGTTGGTTGAGGCCCAGGTTTATTCCGGACGCCATAGAGGAAGACCTCGTCTTAAGTGGCGCGCACAAGTAGAAACCGACCTCAACCAACTTGGAGTTTGAAACTGGAGGCAGTTAGCTAAAGACCGGGCTAATTGGAGAGGCATTGAGGCCCAGGTTTATTCCGGACGCCATAGAGGAAGACCTCGTCTTAAGTAGCGCGCACAAGTAGAAACCGAAAACAACCAACTTGCGCAACTGAAGGCAGTTAGCTAAGGACCGGGCTATTTGGAGAGGCATGTTGGTTGAGGCCCAGGTTTATTCCGGACGCCATAGAGGAAGACCTCGTCTTAAGTGGCGCGCACAAGTAGAGACCGACCTCAACCAACTTGGAGTTTGCAACTGGAGGAAGTTAGCTAAAGACCGGGCTAATTGGAGAGACATGTTGGTTGAGGCCCAGGTTTATTCCAGACGCCATAGAGGAAGACCTCTTCTTAAGTAGCGCGCACAAGTAGAAACCGAAAACAACCAACTTGCGCAACTGAAGGCAGTTAGCTAAGGACCGGGCTATTTGGAGAGGCCTGTTGGTTGAGGCCCAGGTTTATTCCGGACTGTAGCGTAAGTGAGTAATAGAACAATGTGTGGGCTTTAAATAAGGGTATTATACTTAAGTGTAGGTATTACCGTTATATTTTAACAAATGTTTTCCCATTTTTTTTTACCGTTTTTTATAAAATTGCCCTCCAGTCCAAACGGAGGGCGATAGACCCCCCATTCTATAGTAAAAAACGCTTGCATTGAACTATTCTACACCCGTTATTATTTCTTGGTGCCTAAGTTATCGTACTCTTGCCAAATAATTTAATGTCGCGGACATTTTTACAACAAAAAAACATATCAACTCCCTTATCTGATACCGAAAAAAAAAACTTTCTATATGAAGAACATATTTTAGGTACCACATGAACTTGAAAAAACGATTTTATTTAAAAAAAACAGTTGCTCCTGAATTAATAATAAATAATAAAAAAAAATAATTGAATGTCAACAATGACAGATGTAAGTGTTACACGCAGTCATTCACGAAGCCCTGGTTTAATTAATTCTCACAAGCGGATTGTTTTGTTTTTAATTTTTAGTTGCACATCAACTTAACTTTTAATTTGCAACATTTAATCTTAATTTGCATCAGTGCAAGTGAATTATTATTTCATACAGCAAGCAAAATGCTATTTTCCTAGATTTACACATTCGGAAACAAGTCAATCTCGGAACTGATTAAATATGTGGAAACTTGGGATTTATAAAAATTGCAATTTCCTGGTCAATTGAATTTATCAATATTTAATGATTAAATGATAAACCATACATAATCAAGGGTTCATGAAAATTAGGGTGATTAAATTCCTTCAAAAATATCCCGTTAACAATAAAAAAAAACACAAATCCCTACAGATTGATAAAATCAAATTGTATAGGGTTTTTCAACAGGGACGCTACAAAAGTTGAGCGACAAAGACAGCAAACGACGCCATATTTCTTGCCGCTCTTTTGACATTTCTCTTCAGTAAGGTCTGCCATTTCATGATGGAAAGATATACGATCTAACAACGAGTCGAAATTATTAAAATTTACAACCGAAATTCGGAGTCAGTGGCCTCAACGTTAAGAGCGCTACGTCCAATTCATGGTCGTCATAATCGTCCTGGCAGATCAACAATTGAGCGTCCAGTTTGGTAAGCCTGACTTGTCACTTCGACACGTGCTGTCAAGATATACCTGCGACGATTCCCGCTCAGATGGATTCAACTCCCGCCTAAAGTGTTTCGAAATTTAGCTCACTATTTGAATTATATCGGGTTTTTCAACAGGGACGCTACAAAAGTTGAGTGACAGGGACAGCAAACGACGCCATATATCTTGCCGCTATTTTGCCATTTCTCTTCAGTAAAGTTTGCCATTTCATGATGGAAAGATATACGATCCAACAACGAGTCGAAATTATTAAAATTTACAACCGAAATTCGGAGTCAGTGGCCTCAACGTTAACAGCGCTACGTCCAATTTATGGTCGTCATAATCGTCCTGGCAGATCAACAATTAAGCGTCTAGTGGAACAATTTGAATCCACAGGCACAGTACAAAATGTTTCCGTGCCAGTAAGACAAAGAAGAGCCCGTAGTGTCGAGAATCTTGCTGCCGCTGAGGCTTCAGTTGAAGAAAGCCCAAATGTGTCTCTCACACGTCGTTTTCAAGCGTTGGGCGTCTCTGTGACGTCGTTGTGGCGAATTTTGCGAAAAGATCTTGGCCTTCATCCTAACAAGATTAAATTGACGCAAGAACTGAAGCCGCTTGACCACCAGAAGCGTCGTATGTTCGTGAACTGGGCTGAGCAACAACTTGAAAATGATTCGGATTTTCATCGAAAAATCATCGTCAGCGATGAGGCTCATTTCTGGCTGAATGGCTTCGTCAAAAAACAAAATATGCGGTATTGGTGAGGCAGCAATCCACACGTACTCCATGAGTCATCATTGCATCCCGAAAAAATTACGGTTTGCTGTGGTTTATGGGCCGGCTGCGTCATTGGGCCGTACTTCTTCCGTGATGATCAAGACCAGCACGTTAATGTGAATGGGAATCGCTACCGTTCAATGATAACCGAATATTTTTGGCCCCAATTGGATGATATAGACTTTGAGGACATGTGGTTCCAACAGGACGGCGCCACAAGCCACACAGCGAATGCCACAATCAATTTATTGGAAACCAAGTTTGGAGAACGTGTTATCTCACGAAATGGTCCAGTCGCTTGGCCGCCTCGGTCCTGCGATTTGACGCCGTTAGACTATTTCCTGTGGTGCTACGTCAAGTCTATGGTCTATGCCAACAAGCCAGCGACGATGATTTATGCTTGAAAACCGTCGAAAATTGGGTTCAGCGTCTGGACTTCTGCAAGCGTGCCCGTGGTGGCCATGCAAAAGAAATCGAGTCCCATACAAAATGGCATCGAACGTTCTTTCACAGGAATATATTCATTGATATCCAAAACCGTTTTTGGTTTATTTAAAAAAAAAACTTTTGTAGCGCTCTTATTGGAAAACCCTTTAGTTAGTCAGTTTCGCAAACGTTAACGCGACAAGAAAAAAAAAACATCCTTTGATCAAATACCGAAAGTAATTTCAACTGATGACTTGTAGACAAAACAAATTTCCTAACCTTTGACTTATCAATCATGCTCTCGATAAGATTGAATTACACAGATAAAACGAACAGCAAACAGATAGCGAAACCACATGCACAAAAATTCCTAAATACTCTGCGTAGGTATACAAGTAGGTATCCATTTATCCTCATCACAGTGATTGTGTTTATTGATGAGTCTTCTAGATGGATAAATGCGAATAAATTGGATACATCCACAGATTCAATTATTCGATTTTTTTTCTTAAGTTTTCATGCTTCGCTTTGCTACTTTGCCAATGTTGCCATCTTATCTGGTACAAATGGTAGTGATGTGGTTTGAAAAAAGTAGAACTCAAGGAATCACTCCGTTTTTTTAAAAGCTGTTTCGGATAAAAATAAAATTAAAACAAAAATTGTATATAGGTGGTTCGAAAATGTATGGCCACTGTTGTTCGATTAATATTTTTTATTTTAAATCTTATTTTCTGTAATTCTAAGGTTAACTGTTGCGTGTCTGTCTCTGGAGGAAGTGAAGTTTCCTTCCCGTTTACAATCTTTTCAAAGAATATATGAAGTTGGTTGCCATTGACAAATGAAAACTGGAAGTTGAATGAGTATAATTATTATCAATAGATGGCGTTGTTAAAACTTTACACCATCAAACATGATTATCGATATCGTCTGCGTATACCAGCAGTACGCTGCATCGCGTTTCAGGTCATACTAATCTTCTCCATATTACATGCAATTGACCAGGATCGTAGGCTTTATGCTTTGTCAGATTTTTTTTATGTAGGACCTCCCATATACAAGGGGCCTGTACCACGAAATAACAAGTACTGTACAAAAAGTAATTTTTAACTTGTAACTTGAGCCCCAGCGTACAAAAAGTTCTTCTTGTACAGTACTTCTTGTTTCGTGGTACAGGCCCCAGTTGGGTTGTTTTTTTCTTTGTTGAATTGAGGGTTGGGTGGGCGGTCTTTGTGCCACATTCTCAACTGAACCAGTTTTTTTAGTATTCCAAATTCGCTTATCGCCCTATAAAGCATGGGTTAATGCTAATAAAGCATTGGTGGATAATATTATATGCCGCCTTGAATGATGATGATTTTCTATATAAAACTACAAGGTTTTCAAAGGCTTACCACTCCGTTCGACCATAGATGAAAAATAGCTTCCTCCAGAACTGCTTTAAGCATTCACCCAGTACGTTGCATAGGCTCTTATATACGACGTTTAGCAGAGATACGCCTTCATACTTGCAGCACGACAGAGGATTGCCTTTTTGTGAATAAATAAATACTAGGCATAAACAGGCTATACAGCTGCTGTCAAAATAATAGCACCACGGTTATATTATTTTTTAAACTGTGAACAGTTTGTGAATAGTTTAATTGAATTCATTTGTTTTTTTTTTAATATAATAGCATGTAATAGGAAACTAAATATATATACACAGATCCGGTATGTTGCTAAATAAACAAAAAAGACACATTCTTTGGAAAAAACCCAAAATTGACCCTGTCAAAATAATAGCACTTTTTGGTTCATTGCTCAAATTAAGTGTTAATTCCATAAAACTAAAACAATTTCATACAGATATTATAAGGAAATTAAGAATATAAATAATATAAAAAAAATTTAATACTTTGTTGTGTAGCCTTTATGGGCAATTACACTCCCACAACGCCTTCCCATGGAGTTTACTAAACTCTCACACCTCTCTTTGGGGATTGAGTTCCATGTTGCCTCTACCACTTCCCAGAGGCTTTTATTATTTGTGGGCTTTTGTTCTGATACTCTTTTTTTCACATCAGCCCACAAATTCTCAATTGGGTTTAAGTCTGGCGACTGTGCGGGCCATTCCATAACGCTGATCTCGTTAGCACGGAACCATTCTTTTGCCTTTTTGCTCGTGTGCTTTGGGTCGTTGTCCTGTTGAAAGACCCATCTCAGCGGCATTTCTTCAGAGGCGTATGGGAGCATCACTGTCTCGAGTATTTCCACGTATACGGATGCATCCATGATAGTTTTGATCCACTGTATGGGCCCTACACCATAATAGGAAAAGCACCCCCAAACCATGATACTCGACCCTCCATGTTTTATGGTCTTTGTGGTGAATTTCGGGTTATATTCCGTATTGGGTGGCCTCCTTACATAGCATCTTGACCCCTTACCACCATATAAAACAAATTTGGACTCGTCTGTCCATAAAATACAACGCCACTTTTCAATTGGCCAATTCAAATGAAATTTAGCGAATTCTAGTCTCTTTTTAACATGTTTTTTTGTTAGTAAAGGTACTTTTCTAGGACTGCAAGCATTTAAATTGTTCTCTCGGAGCCTCCGACACACGGTTTCAGTGCTTGCTGGAATTTCCAAGTCCTTTTTAAGCTCAACAGCTGAACTAAAAGGCTGAGCTTTGCTCCTTCTAATTAGACGGCTAACGGATCTCGCTGACATAACAGGCTTCCTTCCGCCTTTTCTTCAAAAACGATGGCGTTCCTAATCATCTTATTTGAACATTTAAGAATTTCCCGGATTTCCTTATAACTTTTGTTTTCCGCAATTAAATTTCTTATTAAAAGGCGCTTTTCGGGTGTGCAATGCTTACCCCGCCCCATTTCTAAAATTTGTAAAAACATATCACCTTCAAATTTCTATGGGAGTGCACTTCTTAATATTTACTTACCGGTATAATAACTTTTATTAACCAAAAACACTTAAAAATTTAGTTTTTACAAAATTTGTTGCGATGGTGCTATTATTTTGACAGACGAAATCAAGAGGTTACTGTGGATAATGCGTTGCAATAATTGCGCACATGAGTTTTGTGGACGAAAAAGAGTGGAAAGTGAAAGAATAAGAAACAAATAACGGAACTTAACAACTGTGATCATAAACTCATTTCTCGTTGTCTCAATATTCCTCTTTAAAGGCGATAGTCGTCTTCGGTGCTATTATTTTGACGGCAACTGTATAATCCTTAGCCTTAAAGGCTCTCCACGCATTTATGTGTGCGAAATTATATTTTTGGCACAAGGAATGTCAAATTTGAGAAGCTTCTTGTGATTTTTTTATGTTCATAGATGTCAGAATTTGACAAAAGGTTGGACACTGAAAAGCTATAGCTGTTTCCACGACTTTGAACTACAATACATCAACTACTAGGCCACTGAACCTCACCATTCTTTTATTTAGATGAGACCAATTGATCGTTTATTCTAGTCATTGGGCCTCCGCACACGAGATGCGTTCAACTCTGCAACAATCCCATTCATCTCAATCTGACTAAATTTTATTTATAAGCCATTGAATGTTGCTTACCAAATAATCTTCACCGGCTTTATAAGGCTCGGCAGAGTGGCCGTCATTTCAGTAGCCTTGTAAGCTTGACGGATTAATCGGCGCGACGGTTGGAGCGCGGAACTTTCACGCAGAAGGTCTGGGTTCGATTCCAAGCCGTAGCAACGCCTAAATGATTTTTCACTATCCCTCTTTTCGTGATGATCTGACAAATCATCCGAGTAGTATCAATTGTCAGGAAAAACTGATTTTAAATTCGCCGTTCGGAGTCGGCATAAAACAGAAGGTCCCGCCATCGCGCAAGAAGTACACACACATGAATGTTTGTGAGAATGCTCGGCCCGGGGTACTAACGAGCATATTGCGCTAATTTTTTTTATTTTTTTTGTAAAGCTTAAGTTTAAGTTTGCAGTCCACGCTTCAATTAGGTGGGGAGGTTGGTTGATTTCGCTGTCGTCGCCAATATTAAATGGTTCATCGCTGTAACCGTCTGCAGAAGTGGTTCTTCCATATCCCCAGCCTCGATGAATTATGTGTGTGATTAGCAACTGAGTCGCAATATAACTTTTAAGGTACAACAACCATGCCTTGATTCTCTGGGAGAAGAACTCATCATGCAAGAGATGAAGGTACTATTCTTGTGATTTTTAACTTGAACAACTCCAACTAACTACGGTTTCAGAACAAAACGGATGAAGCAGGTAGTATGGCCGACATTTTTGCAATTACCAACAGCTTGGCCTTCCTTGTAGAGAAACCAAGACATATTCCAAATACTCAAAACGCCTTTGCAAATATCGGAAATCAATTTCTCACTTCAGCTTCAGATAACTAAAAGATCAGAATTTCTGATTAGGAAACTAACTTCTGCACTACCCATTTCAATGCCAAGGGTACAAGCCCATCTAAGAGTTTTATGGGAGATGGATCTAACGACTTACTTACTGGTCAACGGCGAAAGTAATCATGTTTGTCTCTCCTCATTCCCTCCCTGATGGATCGCTAGAACCAATACAATTTAACGGCCGACTTATTCACTAGAATACTTACGTACTTAAGTGGCGCTACAGTCCAGATTAAACTTGAGCCTCAACCAACATGCCTCTGCAATTAACTCTGTCCTTAGCTAACTGCCTCCAAGTGGGTTGAGGTCGGTTTCCACTTGTGTGCGCCACTTAAGGCGAGGTCTTCCTCTACTGCGTCCGACGTCTGCCTTGGAATCGAATACTCTGCAAGTCGGAGTATTGGTGTCCATTCGTTCTACATGTCCTAGCCATCTTGAACGTCCACTGTGGAGTTTTTTTTGACCAGAGGCATGTCGCTGTACAGCTCGTACAGTTCTTGGTTAAATCTTCGTCTCCATAGCCCATAAAAACAAACGGGACCGAAGATTTTTCGAAGAATTTTCCTCTGGAATCGACCAAGGATTTCTTCATCCGCTTTTGAGACGGTCGATGCTTCACCACCGTATAGCAGGACAGGGATGATCAGGATCTGGCAAAGTGTGAAAATTTGATCGGTTGTTTACTTTCCTGGCCTAAAACCACACTGATAAGGGCCAATCAGGTTGTTGGTAAACGGTTTCAGGCGATCACATATTACGGCATATAGGATATTGTAGAGACAGAGTCTCTGTAGTTGGCGCTCCTTTGGCGTTGGGCTTAATTCTGGTGGATCGGGCGAACGATTCTGAGGCTCCATTCCTCAGGGACACCTTCTTCCGACCTGATTGGCTTATGAGCTAGTGAATGTCACGTTACAAGTCATCTCCTTCGGCTCTATATACATAGCGGGAAAGCTGTCATTTCCGGCAGCCTTTTTAAGCTTGCGTTTAGATATTCACTCAGGTCGTGTGGTTGGCAATTTTCATTGTATCCTTGACTTTGACGTCTTACACTTTGGTAAAACTGGCAAACATCGTTCCTGGAGTATCACCTCTCTATGTCCTCGATCGCGTGCATTTCTTGCTTTTTTTTTCTTCTTTCTGAAAAGCCGGTGTTCTTCCCTTCTTCTCTGCCTATAGAGCTCAATGGCAGCTCTCGTCCTTAACTGCAGCTTAGCCTTGTAGGCCCTGTTCTTAGCTGCTAGCATCTGTCGGCATTCCTCATCAAACCAGGGGTTTCTTGCTGGTGAGCGCGAGAAACCTAGCACATCAGTTGCGACTGATCTAATGCCTTATTGGCATCGTAGCCATTGTTCTTCGACATTTGATGCTGGTTTAGGGATACGCGTGATGAGAGGTTTAGGGATACGCGTTAGGCGAAGGTCTTGGCGGTCTCTTGCGATTGCAGTCTTTCGACATTAAATTTTTTCACTGTAAATCTGGATTATTGTGGCGTTGTGGATATCCGCATTCTTTCCATGGCTGCAACATGGTAGGTTTCCGAGTCAATGTTAGCTCCTCGGAATGTTCGGACATCCCAAATACTGGATACGCGCCTATTGTCTATCGAAATGTGATCAATTTGGTTGTCCGTTCGTTCATCTGGAGACCGCCATGGTCACTTATGGATATCGTTGTGAGGAAACCGTATGCTGCCGAGTTAAAGCCAATCAGAGTCTGCCCTCGTTCTACAAGTGTGATGAAAGATGTTGTAGTATCCACAGAACTATAACTAGTTGACAAGAAAACAGAAGCTGTCCCTACAACCAGTAGGAAAACTGTTGAATTCGTCACTTTCCTGGTTGGTAACCATATCGTAAAGTCAAAAAAGCCGTTTAATACCTTCGAGTAATGCTAAGCACCAAACTGTTGTTCAGTAAGTTTTTAGTTCCCAAAAGGCATCAGAAGACCTGGATGCGGTAGAAGGATTCTAATGTCCCATCATCCCAGTAAATTCTTTTATATGCCGCACCAATCTGGGCGCATGTACTAAGGACGAAAGATACTAAAAAGAGACTATCGTCAACTTTTAGGATCTGGGCGCAACGGACAACCAGCAGCTTTCTAACCATCTCAGACGAGGCCGCCGTTGTCAAAGCATTCATTGTCCCTATTGACATTCGGGCAGAAGAGATCTGCCAAATATACAACAGACGAATTCTGAGACAAAACGATGCTAATGATCTTGATGTCAAATTGGAAGAGAAGGCAGTGTCAGCAGCTAGGTGGCAAGTTCGTTGAGACCAGATGAAGATGTAGAGCCAATGCCATTGCGAGAATAGAATTGAAAGATAATTCAGCGTCAGCAACTAGGTGTCAATTTCATACAACGAAAGTCCGATTGACATACAAACTGATACCGACAATCCCAGACTGTATAAGCCGAGAGCATGGAGACTCCTACTACCATATCACGGACATCATGTCTGGTATCGCAAGTACCTTCAACTATTTGGACACGATACCTTACCATGACATTGCTAGAATTAAACTGGAAGAGAAGGCAGCGTCAGCAGCTAGATGGCAAGATCGTTAGGCCAATAAAACGAAAGGTCGATGGGCACACAAGCTGATACCTACAATCCAAGACTGGATAAGTCGAGAGCATAGAGACTTCCACTATCATTACGCACATCCTGTTTGATATCGCAAATATCTTCACCGATTTGGACACGTTACCTCATCATTCTGTACAGAGTGACCAGATGAAGACGAAGATGTAGAGCCAACGCCATCGCTAAAGAGAATTTAGCGTTAGCAGCTAGGTGGCAAGTTCGTTGGGCTAATACAACGAAAGGCCGAAGAGCACATAAACTGATAACTATAATCCAAGACTGGATAAGTCGAGATCATGGTGACTGGAGCTACCATATCACGTACTTCCTGTCTGGTCACGGTGGATATCGTAAGTTCTTTCACTGATTTGGACACAATACCTAACCATTCTGTCCAGAGTGACCAATTATGAAGAGGCAGATGTAGAGCACTCAGTTTTTTTTTATTGCAAACGATTCAGGGCATGGAATCAATCAGTGGTTACTTCTTGACCATGTGTTGTGGTCGGAGGAGGACTGCATGGCATGTAACTTTTTAACGACGACAAAATGAGCTGCGGAGACTAGAAAAGCTAGGAACAGCAGCAGAAGCAGCTGACACCAGATGTATAGCATGATTTGCTAATCAAATCCGCAAAGTAATACACCTATCGGACAGTCCCGCGGGGGAAATGGTTCAAGTCTGCGTGCGGGGTGAGGTTAAGTGCGTAACGTAGGCATATATCGGCTGACGCTTCTACGTCGTTACCGGATATATGATTCGTGCATGTCAATACCACGTGATACTGTCATCTGAGGAAGATTCCCCACCTCAACAAAAAAAAAAAAAGGAATCACGTCAACGCAATTGAACGTCAAACCTTCCATCTGTCTATTTGTTCGATCTGCCCCCTCTTTTGGCAAATGAATTTCGTCGTTGTCCTCAAATAAGCAAGCTGTTGCTTATTTGAGGACAGAAGATTTTTAAGCAGCCTTTACTACAGCGATCAACAAAATCTGGGAAACATGCCATATGATCCAGATCGTCCTCTTTTCCAGAGGTCCAGGCCGAAGTGAGTATTCCTTTCGTATACCCGGAGCACAATACCATGATTCCAGTGAAGTATTGTTACACCTCTTCATCAATATTTATGCTTTTCAGGAACGGAATACACCAGATTGACGCCTGACAAGAGCGAAACCATCCCATAAAACCTAACATAACCTCGCAAAAATCGGATAAATTTAAAAATGGGGACCACCTATACTGACTCGAATGCCTCCCATTTCTTTTGACCCCAATTTGTATTTAACTTCAAAATATTTATTTATTTCTACTCATGGTGATGAGTCACCATTTTTTCTTAGAAGTCTTGGAACACAGTCCTATTCAAACATAATTACACATCAAGAAGCCAACATCAAAGGAACAAATCCCCATTGTTGATGAATTCCCTGCTCTCTGTCTCCTGAACACACAAAATTATGAACTCCGTCTTCAAGGATATAGGCTAAGCAAATATTCCTAATTAGGGGTCACACTCACACACACATTCCCGTATGCACACCTCAGTTTATTAAAAACAAACAGTACTTTGCAAAGTTATTATAATTTTCACGAAAAGCAACCTGAAAGTTTTGTCCATATCCCCAGCTTTGACAGGTCACCTTGAAATAGTCTCCGAAAAGCAATTTTCCCAAGAAATGAAAAGGAAATCTCATGAATTCGATCAGAATCCTATTAAAAGGACGACGCTGTCCGGAATATAAGACTCTGGCTGACCTTACACAACGCACTCACGAACTTCGAAACCCGTGTGGTGGTGTATTAATTATCCACCCTCACCATCCATCTTGTGTGTGAGTGTGTGCCTATCTAATTGAAGACTAGACCCTTAATCCTCTCTCTCGTATAACACCCCACTCCCAATCGTCCTTCAAATGGATTTTTTTTTTTCTGACTTACCTGTGACATTTGCTTGCCGTTTTCCATCACACTCTCCAGGTAATCGACTTCCTCGTCATCGCTGCTGATTCGATTGGACAGTAACTGGCCATCACCGATCCTTGCAACAGGTACCATGTTATCCGCCTGGTTCTGTTGTTCGTTGGTTGTGGCGTCGTTGGCGGCGGCTGTGGATGACCTTTCGGAGCGCGCTACAGCCAGGATATGATTTGGCATTGAATTTCGTTTGGTGGGGTCATTTGCTGCCGGCTTGACGATTGCCTCCTCATTGGACATTGGACCGAAGAAGCTGCTATCCTCGTCATCCTGGCTGGACGATGCGGATAGTGGGGCTCCACTAAATGTAGACTGTGCCGCCGTCGTCGCCGTCGTCGTCGCATGGTGATTCGAGGCGTACGGATTCGAGTGATGAAACATTTGATTGCCGTACGTCGGATACTGTTGGTATTGGTTGCTACATAATCCAGTGCCGACATTTGTTCCAGTTAGACGGGTGGTCCGGTACGAGGGACGGGTGAGGCTATAAAATAAATGTAAACATGTGAAAACTCCAAACAGGATGCACGACAATCGTGGTAACTCACTTGTATCCATACTTTGGCGATGATTCACTTTCAGTGCGTCGTCTCGAGGATAACATTGAATTTGCCCGATCTCCTCGGGCTGCTGCCATCATGTACGTCCACATGGCGATTCATGTCATTGACAGGTGGGGTGAGAGAAGATATTTTTTTTTTCACCCACCCTCGGTATATCTTTGGCGTTCTTTTTCTGTATTCGTATAGATACTGTATCTATGTGGGTGGATTGCAGCTTATCTACTCCGATAGAATTGACAATCGATTGGCAACTGCTGGGCGCTTCGTGCTGCTTTCAATTTGCGGCCTCTGGAGGTGCCATCGTTATCTTAACCTGTACACGTGTTGGTGTATCCACTATCTGAAACCATCATGGACGCCGATGTGATAAGGGATGAAAGCCAATTAATGCAAATCAGTTGGGGCTTTGTTGACTACTCCCGCTCTAGCTGATATGGGGGTGACAATCGATTGGAACCTGCGTGAGGATAAGAGACAAATAGGAAAATTTAATTAAAAGTTTCGTACAATCAATTCGATACACATATACATATGTCACCCTCATTGAATACACATTTGTATAGAGTAACCTATGCGGGCACAAAATTTGAAATGCCAAACAATGCATCCACCCATATAGGTTGTCGTCAGATAGTGAGGTGCTGGTAAAGCCAAAACCGAGGTTGTTTGGTGAATTTTTTTTTTTTGTTAGACCCCTTCGTTTCTGAATTGGGGCTACTTTGCAACTGGAGAAGAGTTTCCGGTATCTGAATTTGCAACTGAACTGCAAATAGGTTTAAATGGAAAAATTGTAAGCTTAACGTGTTTTTGAATGAAAAAATAACGGTTCTCGATGGGAGTGTGAGAGTGCACTTTGACATTTCAGGAATATTTTGATTGCCCAAGTAAAAACCATCCGAATAAATTGGGGCAGAGGACGACGAAATGGCGGGGTTATGTGGTGAAACAGAAAATTCCGTCAATTTTCGGTTACAACGACGAAAAATCGGTATCAAGTGGTGTTTCTGTCATGGAGCACATATAGGCTGTAAAATTCCAGAGGTTCTGAGTGACTGGACACTGGATACACCATCAGATTTCAATGTGACTACAGGCTTTGCAACTTCATACCTTCTGAAAAGGTTTCTTCTTGACTTCTTGATAAGATGCTGAAGGAATTGGTTACGACATAGGAACTAGACATGAAAAGCTCCAACGCCCTAGTGGATGTTTCACTCAACAAAACCGCATAGAAGTGTTTAAACCCGACGGAATTATGGAGGAGCACGGGTGTCACATTAGCACCTTCCTTGGATTTGGCATATGGCATTTGTATCTAAGAACCTTTTGGTAAACCCTTGAAAAGAGAAAACATAACTTAAGTGTTTGCTATGAAAAATGGAACCCTGCCACTCCAGATGTTATCGGAATAACCCTTAATAGGATATAGGACAACTTTTTTTTATTGAGAACACCTATTTATATCCTAGTTAGGTTTATTGTGAAAACAACTGGAGTCGTGACCCTCTAAACTGCGCAAACTACAAAGGCAAAAGTCTCCTCAACATCGCCTACAAGATCCTATTTGCCGTAATATGTGAACGCCTGAAACCGTTTACCAACAACCGGATCGGTCCTTATCAGTATGGTTTTAGGCCAGAAATGTACACAACCGATCAAATTTTCACACTTTGGCATATCCCGGGAAAAACCCAAGAAGTCCAAATCGACACGGACCACCAATCCATCGATTTCAAGGCCGCATACGACAAAATTTATAGAGACGAAGTATATAGAGCCATGTCTGGTTTCGGTATACCTCCCAAATTCGCCCATTTGTTTTGGATGACGATGGAGAGTTTGCGTTGATCTATCAGGGTCGGGAATGACCTCATCAACATATTCGATACCAAAAAAAGGATTTAGGCAAGGCACTGCGCTTGTGTGACTTCTTCGATTTGATTCTTAAGAGGATTGTGCAAAAGCAGTGCAAGAGACCAGAGCCACAATTTTCCAAAAATCGGTGCAACTACCAGCATAAGCCGACGATATTGACTTCGTTGGTGGGATTCAAAATTGAAAAATTGGGCTTAGTAGTATATGAGGCAATAACGTCACCATTGAGAGATATAAATTTTAGGTAGCACGGGACTTTGTCTATTTCGGCTCCGCGATTAACTCTGACAACAACATATCATCAGAAAATAAACGAAGAATTACTCTTGCCAACAGCTGTTTCTTCGGACTAAGAAGGCAATCTAGTTATAAACCCCTCACTCGAACTACCAACGAGATCATATATAAGACCCTGATCATCCCAGTTCTGCTTAATGGCGCTGAAGCATGGACCATCTCAAAAGCGGATGAACAAATCCGTTGTCGATTCGAGAGGAAAATTCTTTGAAAAATCTTCGGTTCGCGTTGACGGGCTATGGAGACGAAGATTCAACCAGAACTATACGAGCTGTTTAGAGACATGCCCCTGGTCAAAAAAAAATCTCTTCATTGGACGTATAAGATGGCTAGGACATGTAGAACGAATGGACACCAATACTTCGGCTCGCAGAGTCTTCAATTCCCAGCCAGACGTCGGACGCAGTAGAGGAAGATCTCGCCTTAAGTGGCGCGCACAAGTAGAAACCGATCTCAACCAACTTGTAGTGTGCAACTGGAGGCAGTTTGATAAGGACCGGGCTAATTGGAGAGGCATGTTGGTTGAGGCCAAGGTACATTCCGGACGGTAGCGCCACTAAAGCAACCCGGAGTTGGAAGATTTCTTTTTTTTTTGATAAATCCTAGAAGAAAATTGATTTCTTACAGCATCCCTTTGATCAGTTTTAGGGGCAATTTTCATCTCCTTTTTGTATTTAGGTCTCATTTTCTGTATTCACCTAGTTTGGCATTTCTGATTTGTTAGGGACAGGGATATATGTAGAGGCAGTTTTTTTTTTGTTCAGCCGTACAAAGTTAATACCCAGGCCTCGAGGTTGGGGGCTGTGCCATCAGGTTAACTGTCTATCTTACATACAAATAGCTAATTACGAGAGAGAGACATTACCGCGATTCAGGAAACACGTTGGAAAGGGTCAGGAATACATGAAACAAAAACATGTGACATACATATATTACAGCTGCCACCCAAGGCTACAAAAACCTCTCATGTGGATGAGTTCTGGAAAGCCGACATAGTTCAAATGTAATCGACGTCAAACCGGTTAGTGATCGCCTGGCTATGAATCACATCAGAGCAACGTTTTGTAGCATCAGCCTTGTTTGTGCCCACTCCTCTCCTTCTGGACAAACCTGTCCGGAATACGATGTAAAAATCGTACTAGGGGACTTCAATGAGAAAATAGGCAAGGAAAACCTGTTCTTCTATAACTGTGGCACCCCATAAGGGAGTGTCCTGTCTCCTCTTCTCTGGAACCTAGTGACCTACAAGCTCCTAGTAAATCTAGAAAGAGAAAGATGCAAGGGGATACGAGATGGATATGCAGATGACGTGGCAATAGCTGTATCAGGGAAATACCTTAATATTCTATAGAGATGTATTACAAAATGGCCTCTCTGTACTCTCTAATTGGGGCGTCAAATGTGGACACGGCGCGAACCCATTAAAAAACCGGAATTGGTCCTTTTCAGCAGGAAATATTAAGTCCCGCACATTGACCCTCCCAAACTTAATGGCGTCAGTCTCAAGTTCGCAGAATCAGCCAAATACCTGGGTCTGGTTTTGGATATGAAACTGAACTGGAAAGCCAAAATCCAAGAACCCGTTAAGGCTACGGTGGCTGCCTTATATTCAAGGAAAGAAATGGCGTATGCAACCAGATATCCCTTTCTGGCTGAACGTGTCTACAATAAGACCGATACTTCTGTATGGTAAAGTTCAAGTCGCAAACTACTTGGTGAAGTTCAAAGATCAGCTTGCATATGCATTTGCGGAGCTCTTAGAGCAACCCCCTCTGCTACCCTATTTGCAATCTAGTGCCCCTAGCAATCTACGGCAAACAGACCGCAGTTGTGCAGCTGTGAGACTGAGAGCCTCGTCACAATCGACACCCAACCAGGGTGAACACACAATGATTCTGATTCACCTTAACATCCCACATACATCCAAAAAAACACCGACCACACGACCCAACTCAGTTTTGAGCATAACTTCAGGACAACCATTCCCAGTTGCCATGAATAGGATTCGGATTCGATCGAAACAAATAACTCATTTCACATCCACACGGATGGGTCTAAAACAGAATCTGGAGTGGGTGGAAGTGTTTTCTTCGAGATGCTTAGCATAAGCATATCCTTTCGCTTGCCCGACCATTGTAGCGTTTTCCAGACGGAAATCATGGCAATCAAAGAAGCCTTGTCCTGTCTGAAATGGAATGTAATATCCGCGATGCATATTAGCATCTTCAGTGACAGCCAAGCTGCATTAAAATCCCTGGAAGCGATCTCATTCAATTCGAAATCAGCCCACGAATGCCGACTGTTTCTTAACGAGATGGTGGAGCATTTAACCATTCACTTCTCTTTGGGTGCCGGGCCACAGAGACATATTTCAGCATTTGATGTCATAGAAAATTGAAGATCTTACTATCAGGATTTAAGTCAGGTGCATGTCACTAATCCAACACATACCAACCACTGGACCAGTGCATCTATAAAAAGATACAAACGAAACGAAAAATGCAACACATCCGTCATGTGTTCACATTCCCATGTTAACAAAAATACTAGAAGATAACCAAAATCCAATTTACGACAAAAAAAAGAAAAAAAACCTTTCAACACCAATAAAGAAATCCATTTCCCACTCATCTACCTTCTAAGTGACTTTTCACATACACAACTCTATAAGGCTTCATTTATCTCATGTATCTTTTGCCTGTTCTAAGGAGGATTTCAAACTGAATATCCTCCGACATGTGTATTTTCCCTAGAAAATTGATTCCTTAAAAGAAAAACACGTTTCCGTTTCTTATTTCGCCCACTAGCTACTTTGCTGAGAAACGTACAGAAGATTTCTATTTACATGCAAACGGGGGGGAAAAAAAAACAAGGAATAGGGAGTAAGGAATAGGGAAAAAACCTAGAAAACCACAATTGCATTTGGAAAATCCAAGCACTTAATGTGCCAAGAAAGTTCTTACAAAAGCATTGGCTTCTTGTTCGACTTAAATTCAAAAGATACTTTTCATAGTTGCGGACAAGAAGTTTATTCAGTGCTCAGACAACATAAAGTTCTGGGGCATGGCTTAGTTTTGTTTGTGAAATCAAACTTTTGGTTCGTCCTACGTAAGAGCATGTAATTCGTATAACATAAGGTCGGCGATTTAAAACATCTTTCCGCATAGACTGACATCAACTTTGTAATCTCAATTGACGATTGAAGGCGGACTTTTCCAATGAATAGGTTGTCCGATTTCTTTTCAATCTTTTAGTCAGAAATATGGCATTAATCAGATTTAAAAAAAAACAGAAACAATTTATAAAAATCTCAACTAAATCGTACTGCATTTGATACAATATCGCGAAGTTATTATTTAAACAGTAAAATACCATTTCAAGGTTTACATGTCAAATAGAAAATTTGTTTGGAAATCGGCGCCAGCGTTTGGATTTTCGATGTTAACTTTGTTTGCTTATTGGAATTCTTTATAATTTTAGAAAAAATCCCTCAGTTTTGTAAAAGTTATTACAGACAAACTTTTGCATTACATTGGACAGACGCAGATACTGATTTTGTTTGTCAGTATTGTGTAATTTACGACAGATGAAATAATGCCGTATCTAGGGCCACGTTTACACCGCGAACTATATTTTGTCTGTTACTAAATATTTTAGGCCGTGTGACAATTGCGTAAAAATGTTAGCCAAAGGATAATTTTTGACATTAACGTGGTGAATAGAGCCTCAAAAATGTTAACCTGTACAATCGTAGAGCAATATTTTTATAACTTACTTACTTAAGTGGCGCTACAGTCCGGAATGAACCTGGGCCTCGACCAACATGCCACTCCAATTAACCCGGTCCTTAGCTAACTCCCTAAAGCTGCGCACTTCAAGTTGGTTGAGTGTGATAATACGCATCCGTAGAGACGTCGAACAGTGCGCACTGAAGAAACAATTGCCGCTGTAGAGCAAAGTGTTGAAGGGACCCGAATGAATCGATTCGCCACCGTACACAGCATATGGAGATTTGTCCATCAACTTTATGGAAGATTTTGCGCCAAAGATCTTGGCTTAGGACCTTACAAGATCCAGCTTGTGCAAGAATTAAAGCCGCGAGAGCATGCAATGCGTCGTGATTTTGGTGTATGGGCCGAAAATCTCAATTCTGACTTTCATCGCAATATTTTGTTCAGTGATGAAGCTGATGTGGCTACGTCAACAAGCAAAATTGCCGCATTTGGAGTGAAGAGAATCCACATGAGACCCTTGAGACGCCATTACATCCACAAAAACTTTATGGGCTGGTGGAGTCATGCCATACTTCTTCCGAAATGATGCTGGAGAGTCAGTTACCGTTAATGGAGACCGGTATAGAGCCATGATAACCGACTATTTTGTTCCCGAACTGAATGGCATGAATATGGATGAGATGCGGTTCCAACAAGACGGCGCTACATGCCACACAGCGCAAGCCACAATCGATTTATTGCAGTAAACATTCGATGAGCGCATAATTTCGCGGAATGGACCCTTCAATTGGCCACCAAGATCGTTTGATTTGACACGATTGGATTATTTTGTTTGGGATATGTGAAGCCGCTCGTCTATGCCAACAAACCAGAAGTCCCCGAAACCAACTTTCGTGGCGGTTTTGCCGACATACGGCCCCAAATGCTCGAAAAAGTGGTTGAAAATTGGACCTCGAGACTAGAAACGTTAGAAGACTTGGAAGCCAACATTCGTGGCGTTATTGCCGACATACGGCCCCAAATGCTCGAAAAAGTGGTTGAAAATTGGACCTCGAGACCAGAAACGTTAGAAGACTTGGAAGCCAACATTCGTGGCGTTATTGCCGACATACGGCCAAAAATCCTCGAAAAAGTGGTTGAAAATTGGACCTCTAGATCAGAAACATTTATTTTATTTCGAAGTTTTATGCCTCTAAAAAAACACCCGGTAGATGGCCTTCTTAGCCCGAAGAAACAGCTGTAGGCAAGGGTAATTATTCGTTTAATTTCTGACGAGATGTTGTTTTCAGAGTTAATAGCGTAGCCGAGGTAGACACAGTCCCGTACTACCTCAAAGTTATATCTGTCAATGGTGACGTTCTGTCAAATTCGTTGATGTTGTGTGTCCTTTTGTGTTGACAGAATATACCTAATCTTGCCCTCATTTACTGGTTTCTCTGTACTAGCAAACGTGCCTATGGAATCACCTTGAGTCCTGCCAATAATATCAATATCGTCGGCGTAGTTGCTAGTAGTTACGCGATGGTTGGTGTGATGAACTGCCGCGCAGAAGGTCTGGGTTCGATATCCAGCCGTAGCAACACCTAAATGATTTTTCAATGGACGCATTCTCGTGACGATCTGACAAATCATCCGAGTAGTATCAACTGCCAAGAAAAGCTTATCCCAAATTCGTCGTTCGGAATCGGCATAAAACAGGAGGTCCCACCATCATGGTAGAAATACACAGAAAGCTGTGAGAAATCTCGCCTATCGGTGCTGTTGTGCCAAACATTTGTATTTAGTTGCAAGTAGTTGCACCGATTTTTGGTAGATTTTGGCTCAGGTGTTGGTTCTGGAGTATTGCACAATCCTCTCAAGAGTCAAATGACAGCGCATTGGCTGGCTATAATTCATTTTTGGTATCGAATGTGTCGTTGAAGTCGTTTCCGACTCTCATCAGGCAGCGAAAATCCACCGTCGTCATCTTACACAAACGGACGAGCTTAGGCAGTATACTAAGACTAGACATGGTTCTGTAAAGTTCGTTTCTATAATTGCTTTGCACTAAAGTCGCTTGGTTTGTAGTTCTCGCTGTTGTCACCAACATTGGATAGTTCATTCTGAATGACAGCGCGAGAGATAGGGAGTCCTTATTGTATATAATTAGCATCGGTGCAGTTTAATAACCGCCATAGAAATAAGCCCCATGCGACTTAGTTCCCAGCCTCCACGGGGCTCATTTCATTTTAGAAATGGAAATAAGCCCTGCCATCATTCAGCATTATCACACGCGGGTGTTATTGCCATTCGAAATTGGAATTCAATTCAAACTTAGTGTATGAAAAGTTTGAATGTGAGTGGAGGGGCATGCTGGCCACCTGCAACCCCTTTGCTTGGGCTCGCTGTCGGATTTGGTATGTTTGCAAGTTTGGATGCTTGCAAAAGGAAATAAAGCTCGCAAGCAATAGGCATTAATAGCCGCGGGACTTTTTTCCATTTCCAAAAAGAAATAGGCCCGGCGGGAGCTATTTCCTTTTATTTTTGGGAATTAAGCATCTTACTTACTAACTTAAGAGGCGCTACAGTCCGGAATGAACCTGGGCCTCAACCAACATGCCACTGCAATTAGCCCGGTCCATAGCTAACTGCTTCCAGCTGCGCACTCCAAGTTGGTTGAGGTCCGTTTCTACTTGTGCGCGCCACTTAAGGCGAGTTCTTCCTCTTCTGCGCCCAACATCTGCCTGGGAATCGAAGACTCTGCGAGCCGGAGTGCTGATGTCCATTCGTTCTACATGTCCCAGCCATCTTAAACGTCCAATGCGGAGTTTTTTGACCAGGGGCATGTCGCTGTACAGCTCGCATAGTTCTTGGTTGAATCTTCGTCTCAATAGCCCGTCAACGCAAACGGACAAAAACTAGCCTCATCGGGCTTATTTCCATGGGGGTAATTAAACTGCACCCTTAGCATCGAATGTCTCCTAGTCACGATCATTCTTCGTCAATTTCGACCGGATTGCCTTTTCCACTTGTGTCCTTGAACTAAGCATGTCCCATATCCTCGATCTAGCGCTTTTTTTTCTTTTTTTTTTCATTTTGAAAACCGGTGTTCTTCCCTCCTTCTGACATTATGGTTGTCTAAATATCTACCTTACGATTTGTCCGAAAACTACTTTTTTCTGAAAAAGGGGCGTGGCAGTGGGCAAATTTTTAAAATACACTTCTCCAGCTGGAACCAACAAAGACTACGTGTACCATGGTACGTGACATGGCTATTTCTGTATGTTAGGTTAGGTTATGTTTGTGGGTTGACGAGGTAGGCGGTATACGTTTTCCCGCAGCACAATCAGCTTAACATAGACCCATTTTCAGGAGGGAGTTCCACCTATTTTTGACGATATCCAGTGATTTTTGTCCCATTCGTGACTTGAGGTCAAATAGTTGCTGTTTGATAGACTGTTCTGCCTGATCAATGCTGGTGGCATGTCCTTTCCTCACCAGTTTTTCAGCAATTTCATTGCGCTGTATGCCTCTTTGGATCCAGCAGAGCTTAACAGTATGTTGGGTGTCAAGAACCATCAGCTCTTCAAGACAAAGCTTCACGACCTTGGAGTTTATTTCGACAGCAGAGATTATTTTAATTGCAGCTTGACTGTGAATAGGGTTGATGACATCATCTGGTAGTATCTCTAGGCATTGAGGTCCTTTAACTGCAGATGCAAGGGTCAGTATCTCTGGAAGAGAATTCTGTGCTCAGGGATGTGAAAAATGCTGTTTAACTTTCAATCCCGCTCAAACGCCACAGTCCATTTTTTTATGAATATCGTTATCGCTAGGAAACATGGAGGAGAATAGTCCTTGATATTCAGAATGAGGCAGAATGTAGTCAGAATAAAATTTACAGCAGTTGAGCTCTTGTGAATACCCTTCATATGTTTTACCACAGTACGAGCGTTAGAGAATGGGGAAGAAAGAGAGTGATAGGAGAGACTTTGAATGTAGTGGAGACCTACTCCATGGGTGGTGTCCGAACTAACTTCAGGGAGTCACTTAAATTCGTTAAATTCGCAGAACTTTTAACTTTAAACTTTAAGGAGACACCATCGACCTCTTTTATTTCTTTGAATAAAAGTTTCATGGATTTTGGCTCGGATTGAACGAGCGACTTTCCACTCAACCGACGAACACCATTACCCCGCGACCATCCACAATTATTACCTTTGGCTGCAGATGTGCATGGACAGGCTAGTGGGAAGAGCTTAAGGATTGTTTCCAGTCCCGCTGTTGGTGTGGTTGCCATTGCACTTATATCACCCACACCTGCTATCGTTTGTACCATTGCAATGTTGTCCAGTACTAGGCATCCTCAAGTTACCAGACCTACTTTAAGGCGCCGGGTGATGGGCAATAAGGAAAGCGGAACGAGCAATTCTCCATCAAATTTTTGCTCCATTATGAGAGGAAGGTAAACGGAGGAGAAGAGGATAAATTACAATCTTTTCAAGAAACGCTGCATTGCTTTTCTTAAGAATGGACAGTCCAAGGTGTAGTAAGTTCCCATAGCAAAATGTTTGGCTTTTAGAGGCGGATGATTTAGTTGTGGTTGACATTTTTTTTTATTTGAAGGATTCTATGAGTAATTACGAAAATTTTTTTTCATCAACATTTAAATGAACTTCCAGAAGAAATTCAGGAGCAAATCTGTTGGATCACACATATCCAGCAACAACAGCATTTGATTGGTTTGACGAAGTGACCAAAAAATCGGGAGAAATTTCATAATCCTACCCAAGTGAAACCAGCGAAATTTACAAACGGACTAGCTGTATAAGATTTGGAGGGATATAATCCCGTTTATAAGCATTACATCTTCGAACACACAAATGAAGGGATAATCCAGGTTTGAGGCCCTGTCTGGGCTGTTAATGCCACGTAATTCATTTCCAAAAAAGGTAATAACATGACCAGCTTAACAAAATCAGATCCACACACCATTCCCACCTTGAAAATCTCTGTGTCTATGTATTAGGACTGAAAGGAACTGTCAAACCCAAGCCCGACATATAAATCGTATCCAATATGTGGTTTACCACTGTCTGCAGTTTATTATAACCTTCCGTCGATTCAGCTGTCCCGTCCTACCTTAATGTGAATAAAACATGTTCCGATATCAGGAAGGGTTGAAAGAATTCCTGTTTCCTATTGCCTTTACCTATGGTCACGTAAAAGAGTGATTGTCAAACCTCGAAAACCTATTAAACAACTTTTTTAAGGACAACCTAATGCTTGTTAGCCCACAGGAACATAAATAATTAGAAAACATTCCGAGACCAAATGAAATCCTATTTCCGCTAGGAAATACATTCAAATGTCCCACAGGAATAGAACAGAAAAAGAAAGAAACCAAACACAGACGACCATAAGCCCTTCGAAATAATTAACAATGCAAACTTAATCAAATCAAAACCTGCTCACATAAATCTCCAACCTCCGTTTGGATTAAGGAATTTTCCGAAAACTTTTCCCCAATTACTGGCTTGACTGAGAATTACTCACAATTCAGTGAACTCCTTCTTGGTTGGCTACATAGCAATGAAAGGTGGGGAGAGTTCACTTGACGTTTTCTCAATTAAAATTGAAAAATTAATAGGGGACCGAGGTAGCCTTTAGCCTGTACCGTCGTCAGGCTTAAACCGTCGTCATTGTTATTTTGCTCCAGTGAGTGAAATTAGGAAACGGTGGGTAGTTGGTATGATGGTGACTAGAGCGAATTAAGCGGGATGTGGACTTAGAAGAAAGCCGTTCACATAGTTTAACTATCAATCCAACGAGATTTTAAGGAACTGCGAGGAAATTTCACAGGAGTATAAGGATGATAAAACAGGTCTGCAACTATGCCCTATGCCATTCAGATTGTTCAAACTTAAAAAAAAAAATTGATGAGAAGAATTGCTAAAGGATGGTTGGGTGTTGTATAACGAGGGTAGACTCTGATTGACATTAACTAGGCAATGCCCAGTGGTTGTATATCTGACTACACATCAAGTGCATATTTTTAACCTCCAAGTGACAACCATCGAGCACTGGTCTTATCCAACCGGATTTGACTTGATAAACGATAAGAGCGAGTATTGATAACACGACGAAAAACAGCAAACAGTATAAACAGCCAGCTCAGAATGACAAGGAATGAATATTCGGCCTGCTGTCCCAGGAAAACCTAGACACGCAGCTTCGACATATTCGGACAACAGGCTGTCTAGGAATTTCAAAATGTTAGTCAGGTCCCTTGAACAGAGATGATGACGAATGAACCGAAAGGCAAACGGCAGAGCTCAATCCCGTAGTGAACACTGATGGCCAGTGTTCTAGGGGTAACTAATAAAATGGAACGAGCCCTTCAAGTTGGGGGTTGTGCTATGGGTTAACTACCCAACCATTGAAAAATCTTAATGTTACGAAGCAACCAATGAAATCAGACGGATTTTATTGCTAACTACTCTGCTAAACGAAAAACGGACAACGGCGTTCGTAATTCTACCTGGAATGTTAAACAGGGGAGGTGCAGGCTAACAAATAGCGGAAGGCCTAAACGTCTTCAAAGCAGACATTACTGTCATCCATGAAATACTGTGATATCTACTACGGACCGTGTTATAGTGAGCAGAAACAGACTATTGGTTATAAGTGCCAGACCAAGGAATGAAGTCTTATGTTTAAAAGACATAAGCGAACGCATTGTAACAATACGCATCAAGGATAAATTCGCCAACATAAGCCTTATATGCGCGCACACCCCAACGGAGGGAAAAGATGATAAAGCTAGGGATTGCTTCTATGAGCTCCTTGACGAATCCTTTGAGCGACTACCAAAGTACGATGTTAAAATCGTGCTGCGAGATTTTAACAAAAAGTAGTAAGAGAACACATCTTGGGCAGTACTTTCGGAAAACATAGCCTACATGACAACACGTCTAGTAACGGACTTAGGCTAATAGACTTCGTAACGAAACGAACTGCCACTATAGCCAGCACACGGTTGCCTCACAGATCAACGAATGGTCAACCAAATTGATCACATTACGTTAGACAAGAGGCGCTCATCCTGTTTTTGGATGTCTGAACATTCCGAGGAGCTAACATCGGCTCGGACCTCCACCTTGTTGCAACCACGGTAAGAATGCGGATATCCAACACACCACTAGAATCCAGAAATACTGTGAAAAAATGTAATCTCGAATGACTGCAATCGCAAGAGACCGCCAAGGCCTTCGCGCAACAGGTATCCCTTAACCTCTCGATTAACAACATACCACCAGCATCGAAAGTCAAAGAACAATGGCAACGATGCCAACAAGCCATCAGATCAGCCGCATCTTATGTGCTAGGTTTCTCCCGCCCACCAACAAGAAACCCTTGGTTTTATGAGGAATGCCGACATATGCTCGCAGCCAAGAACGAGGCCTACAAGGTTAAGATGCAGCTGAAGACGAGAGCTGCAATTGAGCTCTATAGGCAGAGAAGAAGGAAAGAACACCGAATTTTTAGAAAGAAGAAAAAAGAGAATCGAGGATATAGAGAGGTGCCACTCCAGGATGTTTGCAAGTTTTACCAAATATAAAACGTCAAAGCCAAGGATACAATGTTCGAACAGAATCCTGTCAAGATGAACAAGGAAATATCGTAGTTGGAACACAATCGATGCTGAGGATATGGAAGAACCACTTCTGCAGCCTGTTAAACGGGGTGACGAACAACATTCCGAACCGTTTAATATTGGCAACGAGAGCGAAAACTGCCAACCACAAGACCTGAGTGAAGCGAGGATAGCAATATCTAAACTCAAGATCAATAAGGCTGCCGGAAATGACGGCCTTCCTGCTGGGCCTTATAAAGCCGGCGGAGATGACTTGGTAAGTAACATCCACCAACTCATAAGCCAAGTGTGGTCAGAAGAAAGTATGCCTGAAGAATGGAACTTCAGCATCGTTTGCCCGATCCACAAAAAGAGAAGAACCTCTGAACTGCGCCGACTACAGAGGCAAAAGTCTCCTCAACATCGCCTACAAGATCCTACCTGCCGCAATGTGTGAACACCTGAAACCGTTTACCAACAATCTGATCGCCCCCTATCATTGTGGTTTTAGGCCAGGAAAGTCCAAAACCGAACAAATTTTCACACTTCGGCAGACCCTGGAAAAAACCATAAGAAATCCAAATCGATACCCACCATCTATTCATCGATTACAAAGCCGCATACGACAGCATTTGTAGAGGCGAACTATACAGAGCCATGTCTAGTTTTGGTATACCGCCCAAAATCGTCCGTTTGTGTAGGATGGCGATGGAGAATCCTCGCTGCTCCATCACCTCACCGACACATTTGATACCAAAAAAGGATTGCGGCAAGGCGATGTGCCGGGGTGTGAGTTCTTTATTTTGATTCGTGATTGTGATTGTGAAAAACTCCCGAACCAACACCAGAGGCACGATTTCCGAAAATCGGTGCAACTTCTACGATACGCCGACGATATTGAAATCATTGGTAGGACTCACCTCATGGCATATCCACTTTTCCTTGTATGAAGAAGGCAGCGGCGAAAATGGGTTAGTAAATGAGGGCAAGACAAAGACGGAACACCACCATTGACAGATATAACTTTGCGGTAATACGGGACTTTGTCTATCTCGGCTCCGCTGTTAACTCTCAAAACAACATCTCGTCAGAAATTAACTGAAGAATTACTCTTACCAACCGATGTTTCTTCAGGCTAAGAAGGCAATTCAGTAGTAAAGCCCTCTTTCGAACCACTAAGGCGATCGTATATAAGACCCTGATCATCCCAGTCCTGCTCTACGCGGGTGAAGAAATCCTTGGTCGATTTTTCGAAAAAATCTTCCGTCCCGTTTGCGTTGATGGACTATGGAGACGAAGATTCAACCAAGAACTATAAGAGCTGTACAGCGACAAGCCCCTGGTCAAAAAATTCTGAATTGGACGTTTAAGATGGCTAGGACTTGTAGAACGAATGGACACCAATACTCCGGCTCACAGAGTCTTCGACTCCCAGCCAGACATCGGACGCAGTCCTCGCCTTAAGGACCGGGCTAATTGGAGAGGCATGTTGGTTGAGACCCTGGTTCTTTCCGGACTGTGTTGCCAATTAAGTATTGTCCGAGTAAATCACAGCAACACATGTATCCTTATCAATCTGGGACTGTAGTATCCATTACGTGATTGATTGTTCCCATTGATCTTCCAGCTCATCCGTCAGACCACTAAAGGAGCCTGACTAACCCTCAAAATTCCTGTTTAGATTGTTTTCCAAATATGTTAGAGCAGATCAGCTGGTCGTTTACCTCTTAATTTTCGTCCAGCCTGGGACTATAGACCCCTAGATTAGATTAGGTTAGGTAGTTGGAAGCAAGTTACCATATCACTGCAGCCACAGTTGCGCCTATGATTTACTCCAAATAGATACCGGACTCTGTGATGAATTCTAGTAAATCTTTGAGTGGGCAGTCAGGTATTTCCTCCGCCTCAAGGTAGTGTATACCTAAATGGTGTTGACGTAATCTGATTAGGCAGTTACAGTGACCAAGATGTATTCTGCTAATTCTTCGTCCTTGTTTCATAGTCTGCAAATGTTGTCATGAGGTGTTTTTTTTTCACATTGACATCACAGTACTTCGCACATGAATGCAACGAACTACAGAAACATAACAGCACTGGCGACTGAGGCCATCGGCAGGCCTCTTGACTTGACAATGCCCAGTAAGGAACCCTGTAACAGTGTGAATCTGACTTAGTAGCTTAGTCGTTGTAGCTACGTAGCTTAGTAGCTTAGTCGTTGTAGCTTATAGTACTGCCGTGCATTATGAATTAAGAGCCGAATTTTCTAAAGCACAATAGCGGGAATTCAGCCAGGCGAAGTTGCCTTCTCATGTTGTAAATTATTCAGGATATGTCACTTTTATCAAGGTTGACATCTTCCTTCTCCTCACTTGAAAAAGTCAGAACCCTAGCCTGGTAATGGTATATTATGCAGTCCCAGCAAATACCAAAATAAAACTTTTTGGCGAAACAGGCTTGTTAGCTCCCATGGCCTATTATTTTCTCACAACCATTCAATAGTGCGTTTGTACTTCTTGCACGATGGCAGGACTTCATGTTTTATGCCGAATCCGAACGGCAAAGTTGAGATAAGCTTTTCTTGAAAATTGATACTACTTGGATGATTTGTCAGATTATCACGAGAAGAGGGCCAGTGATAAATGACTTAGGTGTTGATACGGCTACCTGCGCGGTAGTTCATCAGACTAACTCTCGCGCCACTAAGCCAGCTACTGCAGTCCCAGAATGCCTGTACGAAAGTTGAATGGAAGAGAATTTTTTGGACACATTCAGACAACAGTCCAACCCTTACCACCCTTCATAAGGACTTAGTTCCCAGCTTTTCTCCCTACCATCTACATGACCATTAACATTCTACCATTATGGCGGAGCCTATCAATTTATGCCGAGTCAGAACCCGTATGATTTATCAGATCATTGTGAAAGACGGGCCAGTGTACAAAAAAAAAATAAACGCCATGGCTGCCTTTGAGACTTTTTTTTTTTTTTGAAAAGAACGATAAATTTTTCTTTAAAAATAAAATACCAACCCCTAGCGATTCAAAATAAACCCGTTTTCACTTTATGGACCATTTTCCTCTGAAATGAAGATTCCGCTTAATTTTAAAGTACACACACGATTTTACGAGACCCTGATATTTATGTCACATGCATGCCATTTTTCCATTCTCATGGTGCTCCTCTTCATAAAAAGATAACTCATGTTGCCATAGCTATCCTCATGTTGAAGGTGGCAAAGCTTGCATTTCCCGGTAGCTGTGCATTCATAAATTAACGACGCAGTTCCCTGTCAGATTGCCCCATGCCAAGTACCACATTACCACCATTTTCTGTCACGTTGTCTCTGGGAGCATAAAATGCGATTTGTTTGGATAAGCGTGTCATCCCCCATTTTCGTTGTCGTAGTGTGTGTCTAATGTAATCCGCTGGGAACATTAAAGCTGGAAACGGTGTTCTTCTGGAGTACAGTCAGCTAAGTCTGTACTTTTTAAGTCCGTTTACCATTAAATTACTTTGGTTCGTCTGTGTTCGGATGTGATGTAATAGTCTTGAGTGATGCCAGGATCCTAAAAATATTTTAAGTCTGTTGGTTTGAATAATTTGGTACCCCGATGTTTGTCTGGGAGTGAATTTAGGTCATGTTCAGAGATTGAAATCCAATTTTGGCGATTCTAATGAAGAATTTAATATCTTAGTGGGGGAATTGGAGTTTTCCTTGACAAGTTTTATCGAGCCCTTGCATTGAAAATGGTAGGTACATGTCCCTAAATACTGTTGCAAAGCCATACCCTGTGTGGTTTGGATTTCTCTCAATTGGAATTTTAAATACAAAGAAGCTACTGAATAACAAAACCTTTAAAACCCTGAAGGCCTCATTTCAACTCTGATCGCATCCAACCAAGGCTGACCTCATTTCCTCTTCATTCATTCACTTCATTTCATATTTCAAAAATAAGCGAAACATCTCTGATGTTATCCTTGGGGAAATTGACAACCAGCGGGTGATGTAATTAAATTGCATTTACAAAAAAAAAAAACAGAGAAATAAACCGTTGATATGAATCACATGCAGCGATTTAATAAACTTACTGCTCATGTGAACATTGAAAATTGAAATCACTGCAAGGACACCACAAGGATGCGTATTTGTTTTCTTAAGTTTTGTTGTATCTTTCGATGGCATTCTCTTGTGAACAATGACAGATAATAAATCAAGAGAAGCTCCGCATAGAGGGAGCTGAAACCTGACAAATAGATGTCATTTCGATGGAAGCTGGGAAACAGCGGAGCAGATGAACGTTGTAAGATTGAAAGAGAGACAACAGTTTGCGGTGATGGAGTTCTTGGGGCTTACAGCTCTAGTGGAGAAATTACTAGGAGGGGTGTAAAATGCAAGGAGAAAGTAAAAAATAATCACCATGCTCTCCTTAAGTTGTCAGATTCTAACGGCCTATATTATGACAGAACATTATCTCTACGAGGGTTGGTGTAGTTGAAGCTTCAGTGACTCTAACTTTCATAAGGGAGGAGAATTTTTCGTGTGAGAATATTGCTGATAGGTATTTGGGTCAAGACCCAGTATTATCTGGCAAACATGGTAACAATCGTATTTTATATCTCTTCATAGGATAATGGATACTATTTCTGCGATAGTGGGAGAAACCACATGACAACACATGTGGTCTACTTAGTGGCGTTTGTCTGCACGTAGCTTTGGTTAAGATATTGTTTTTGCTTTGCAATGTGTGAAAGGGTCGTATAAATGCCAATAGCTTGCATGGCTAATAACGACATTGTAACGCCTAAAAATTTTGTGATTACTAGGTAAATATTATTCGGATATCGTTCACTTCACGACCAACAAAAAGAATTTAATGTCGAACGACTGCAATCAAATCGGAAGAGACCGCCAAGGCATTCGCGGAACACGTATCCCTTAACCTCTCGATTAACACCGTGCCAACAGCATCGAAGGTCGAAGGAAAATAGCAACGATGCCAATATTAGATCAGCCGATCAGTGCTAGGATTCCCTCGCCCTGTCTGTCAGTAAGAAACCGCTGGTTTGATGAGGAATGCCGACAGATGCTCACAGCCAAGAACGAGGCCTGCAAAGCTAAAATGCAGGTGAAGACGAGAGCTGCCATTGAACTTTATAGACAAAGATGAAATGAAGAACACCGGCTTTTCAAAAAAGAGCAAGAAAAGCGCGCGATCGAGGATATAGAGAGGTGCCACTCCAGGAACGATGTTTGCAAGTTTTACCAAAGTGTGAAACGTCAAAGCCGACGATACAAGGCTCGACCAGAATCCTGTCGAGATAAACAAGGAAATATCGTAGTTGAGACACAGTCGATGCTGAGGATATCGAAGAACCACTTCTGCAGACTGTTAAACGGCGATAATGAACAACATTCCGCGTGAAACCATGTACCAACAACCTCATCGGTCCTTATCATTGTGGTTTTAGGCAAGGAAAGTCCACAACTGACCAAATCTTCACACTGCGGCAGTTCCTGTGAATAAAACCAAGAAGTACAAATCGATACCAATCACCAATTCATCGATTTCAAAGCCGCATACGACAGCATCTATAGAGAAGAGCTATACCGAGCCATGTCTAGTGTTGGTGTACCGCTCAAATTCGGCCGTCTGTCCAGACTGACGATGGAGAATTTATTTGACAGAAAAGGATTCAGACAAGGCAAATGCACTGTCATGTGACTTCTATAACATCATTCTTGAGAAGATTGTACAAAGTCAAGACTAGAGACGCAATCTTCCATAAGTAAGTAGAACTACTGGGATACGACGACGATACTGACATCATTGGTGGGACTCAACATGATGTCATTGCCACGTTTGCTAGTAGAGAGAAGGAAGCCGAAAAAATTAGCTTCAGCCGTAAATTACGGCCAGACCAAGTATATGATGTCAACGCGAAAGGACACACAACAAGGAAGAAATGAGTAGGACGTCACCATTGGCAGATATAACTTTGAGGTAGTACCGGACTTTGTCTACCTCGGATTCATTGTCAACTTTGACAACAACAACTCGTCAGAAATTTAACGAAGAATTACTCTTGCCAACTACTGTTTATTCGGGCAAACAAGGCAAGTCAATAGTGAAGCCGTCACTCTATTTCGAGGAGAAGGAGATCTTATACAAGACCCTGATCATCCCGGTCCTGCTTTACGGAGCTGAAGCATGGACCGTATCAAAAGCGGATGAAGATATCCTTGGTCGATTCGAGAGGAAAATTGTTTGATAAATCTTCGGTCCCGTTTATGTTGACGGGCTGTGGAGAAGATTCCACCAATAATTGTATTTTCTTGGAAATCCAAACGGCTATCAAATTATACGAGTCTGTACAACATTAACTTTTCCAGGGTGCCAGAGCATGGAAACATCCTGAAAATATTGCATGTGATGGAACTACAGTTCCAACCTTATCCATAAGGGCAGCTGCAAAGGCGAATTGGAACATCGGTTCCACGAGTCAGGTTACTGAAAAAATTTAACTAAAGCTGAATCTAAATCGACCTTGATTTGTAGAACGCACATTAGTTCCATCGCAGGACACTTTGGGCGAATGACTGATGTAGGAGTTTAAATAAAAAGAGAGGGAAGAGTCAGCACAGCTTTCTCCAATTCGAAGTTAAAAGTCCACTTCGACCTATTCGCAGATTATCAGGGTCTTAAATTAATTGGCTTGCGGAAATCCGAAATATCCACGTTCTATCCAATTGGAACAAATCTAGTCTGAGTGTTCTGGCTAACCACCAGCTACAACCTTACCTCACCATGTCCTTCTCCAATTTATATGTACTCCCCCTAACGGCCGATCAAATGGGCTTAATTTAGCTTAGTCAAACTTTTCCTAATTACTGAAACAGACCCTATCAAGTGTCATTAATTGAAAACCCTAATGGCACACTGTCAGTTGGTATAAACCATTAATATGAGTGACAGATACAGATAGAAACAAATCAAAGTGCTCCTCCATTTACCGCACGTTGTATATCTTCCCAGGCAACAGTGTTGGTTGGGTAATACCTCTATCTTTGAGGTGGTAATAGTGTTTGTGCACACCCCTGGCATGATGAAAAATTGAAATTATCCCCTGAAATAATTTACTCCCTCCATCGGTCAAACATCGCCTACGTGTGTATATTCCCATAGTGCATGTATCTACATATATCTACGCATCTAGGATGGTGTGATTTTGCATTACTTTTGTTCTAGAATGTGTATCGCTATTTGGAAAGCTCCTTTCCATACACAAAAACCCAATCACCCCTACTACTAATACACGATACCATGGAATTGAACTTTTTGATTGATTGATTCTGTAGACTATCGCAATTTATCTTTTTTTTGTATCGCACATTGCTTGTGGTTCGTTTTTACTGGATACATCTAATGAGTTTCACATTTCACCGAAAATATTTCTTATTTAATTTTTTTTTTGCTATCACCGCCCTTGTGTATGAATTTTAATGGATTTTGAAAAAAATCGAGAAGATACTTTTTTTTTTTTGATACGTTATTGCGCAGTCATGTGGTTATGTGGTGACTTGTTTGCACATTGGGTGATGAATTTCTTAGATGGCATTTAATTAACTGCATACACGGAGCCTCTGGAGAAATTAAGATGGTTAAGGCGGTTTCGGAGAATTCGGTTTGCTCCAAGCATGGTAGAATAATGCTGTTGGAGATTGCTAGAAATGTATGAAAAGAAAAGTTTTGCCATTCATCAAAATTAGGAGAACACAAAATAAAACAAACATCGAATATGTATAACTCACTCTTTGAAAAACAAGTTCTTGGGAAAATGCCTTTTTTAGGCCGCAGAGAGTTTTTGTTACAAAACTTTACTAAAACTCGTGAAATCCTTCGCAGCAAACACCTACGCTGTTGAGCGAAGCGGCAAGGTTTTCTTTTTTTTTTTGGTTTTTTACATCGTTTTTGTAGTTAAGGACGAAAAATTCACTCGCCGCTGATAGAACATACACAGATATAACGATCTAGAGGCGCCCTGAAATTGCTCTCGAATTGTTTTGTTGTAGATTGTATTTTGGTGGGAATAAGTCTTCTGGAAGTTTGTTCCATTGGGTGCTTGTTCTGCAAGAAAAATAATTTTTTGTTCGAGACATTGTAAGTTGGACAGTGTCTCTGCAATACAGGGACATATATCCAACAAGTCTTCGTTGTGCCAAAGGTTGCAGTTTTGAAGTGTGGAAGAAGTGCGGATCGTAACGGGTGATCCAAGTAGAGATACTTTTTTCAATAGCCTTCTTTGACAGATCACGTGTGAGTCGTGTCATGCTGTTATGTTATTTTTGTTTAGTATTGTTTGGCATTTCATAATGGAAAGACTTACGCGTGAACAACGTTTACAAATTGTTCAACTTTATTATGAAAATTCACGTTCTGTGAGGAATGTGTTTCGTGCACTTCGCTCAACTTATGGTCAACATAATCGGCCTACTGAGCGTACTATTCGCAACACCATCACCCATTTTGAGACCCAGCATTCATTATTGGATAATATTCGACCGAATAGACCACGTCCAGCACGCTGTGAAGAAAATATAGCGGCCGTAGCTGAGAGTGTACACGAAGACCGTAGAGAGTCGATTCGGCGCCGTCCGCAGCAACTCGGACTGACGTATGGAACGACTTGGCGCATTTTACGTCAAGATCTTAAATTAAAAGCGTACAAAATACAGCTTGTGCAACAACTGAAGCCGCTCGACCTTCCCAAGCGACATCGCTTCGCTCTATGGGCTCTTGAAAAGTTCCAAGAAGATCCGACGTTTTCGAGGCAAATTTTGTTTAGCGATGAGGCCCATTTCTGGCTCAATGGGTATGTTAACAAACAAAATTGCCGCATTTGGGACGAAGAGCAACCTGAAGAGATTGAAGAACTGCCACTTCATCCAGAAAAAACAACGGTTTGGTGTGGTTTGTGGGCCGGTGGAATCATCGGTCCATATTTCTTTAAAAAATTATGCCGGTGCGAACGTAACCGTCAATGGCGACCGTTATCGTGCCATGATAACCGACTATTTGATGCCTGAAATTGAAGCTCGTGATCTCGGCGACATTTGGTTTCAGCAAGACGGCGCCATTTCCCACACATCGCATCAATCAATGGATTTATTGAGAGAACATTTCGGTGAGCACATAATTTCACGTTTTGGGCCGGTCGATTGGCCACCAAGATCGTGTGATATCACACCGTTAGACTTTTTCCTGTGGGGATATGTAAAGTCAAAAGCTTATGCCGACAAACCCGCTTCGATTCAGGCCTTGGAGGAAAACATCACGCGTGTCATTCGCCAGTTACCTGTCGAAATGCTCGAACGAGTGATCGAAAATTGGACTCAACGGATGGACCATCTGCGACGTAGCAACGGCCAACATTTGATAGACATAATCTTCAAAAAATAAATGCCAAAGAATGTTCTTTCAAATTCATTCTCCATTAAATTTGAATTTTTTGTGTTTTTTTCCTTAAAAAAGTAGGGAACCTCGAAATGGATCACCCTTTACCTCGCACTGTGGAGCCTTTGTATGACAAAACTTATATTATGCATTTATTTTTGTAAACCAATCAATTGAAAGACAGTACAGTGGAGTCTCACTTATATGAACTTTCAGTTATGTGAATTATTCCAATATATGAACCGCAGAATTTGTGTACTGGAATTCAGTTATATGAACTGATACTCTTATAAATGTACTACAGTGTCATATAAGTGAATTTGTGTTGAAATTTTTCTGAAGTAAAAACAGTTATTTTGTCTAGACAGATTTTTTTACGTTTTATTTTACTTATGCATTTGTATTTGGACGTGCAAGTCAGTTCGTGCTCATATTTTCGAAGAAGCAACATCGGTTCGGTGGTGATTTGTTTTTTTTTTTGTGTAAAAAATACTAACGTTATAATGTCGATGGTTGCGCGGAAACAACGAAAAATTCGTACGTTTTTGAATATGGAGCAGAAGGGACGGATTATAATGGAACTAGAAAAGGGGCAGTCTGCTAAAACTCTCTCAAATAAATTCAACATTGCAAAGTCCACCATTGTGGGAATAAAAAAAAAAAAGTGCAAACGGGTAATTCTACAGAAGATGAATGAAAATTATCAAAATTTCGGCACGACATTTTTGAAAGCAATTAGGTTTTAAAACTACGCCTAGTTAAGCATTGGAACGTTTATTCACATAATCTAAAGCGGCCAGTCATAAAAATTAAAACCAACAATTTTAGGGCCATTTTTTAAAAACAGATGATCAGGGGACTGAGTACTTTTTCAGGGGACTGATAAAAACACAGACAAATCTTGTTTTTCATTGTTTTTATTAAAACGATAAAAAAGGATATATGTATTTATTTCTTCAAAAAAAACATAAAAGGATACTTAAGTTATTAAATAAATATTTTTTCAGACTTCAGTTATTGTTCACATTAAGTAGTTTTTATAAAAAAGATTAAAAGATCGTGTTAATTAAAATATAATATATAATTAAAAATAAAAATAAATTTAGAAAGAAAAAATTAAAAAAAATCCATTAGGTACGTAAGTAAAATAATTAATCAAAAGTCTTAAAAATAATTCAAAAACGGTATTTTAAATGCTGCGTTTAACATTTAGGTCTTGTACACTATGTTGTATATTTATTTCTACAAAAAATCCTAAAAGGATACTTAGTTTATTAAATAAACATTTTTTCAGACTTCAGTTATTGTTCACATTAAGTAGTTTTTATAAAAAAAAAGATATATAGAGATTGTCTTAATACTTTTTAAATTAAAAATAAAGTTAAAATTAGCAATAAAAAAATTAAGAAATGTTCATCAGGTACGTAAGTAAAATAATTAATCAAAAGTCTTTCAAATAATTCACAAACGGTATCCTAAATACTGCGTTTAAAATTAAGTCTTGTACTCTAAGTCGGAAGAGCAGTCTGGGCAAGTGAAAGCTTTTGGATCACTTTTAATGCAATCCTCTTGTGCCCATAGATTGCAGATGATGCACTGGATCCAATCCTTTCCAGTGGAATCATGCTGTATTAAAGACCACAGATAAGACAGAAGGAATCGTCTGCCTCGCGAGTATTTTTTTTTTTTATTCTTAAGTTTTTGTACGTTTTCTTTACATATATGTTTTCTCCTCTTTTCAGATTTACCTTTCGCATTGCTTTTTTTATTTAGTCCTTTTGATGTTGATGGTAGTACTTGAGGTGGGGATTTAAATATCTTACGAAGTTGTACTTTTTGAACAGCTGGGCTTGGAGTTTCTGAGTCTGAACTTCCAAAAATATTATCTACACATCTTCTTAATTTTGCAGGATATTCTAAGATTCCCAATAAATAATGCTCGCATCCACATTGATTTAAATTGCAGAAACAACTGAGCGATTTCATCATAACTTTTCGTGGTAAGAATGCGTTTCCTTGTACTTGATGGACTTTCAGAGTGCCGGTGAAAGGTATCAAAATCGGCTGATCCATTAAAATTAATGTTGTCATAGCTGTAATATCGGAATCTTTCACCGTAAAAATAGCTATGTTAGGACATCGATTTTGGATTGCATCACAAAACTCGTTCAAATTTGTTATGTCTCCCCCACATGCCACAACGTTGTCTGCAGTTCTTTTACAGACAGCGCCTACACCATCAGGAGTTCCTTTGCCATGACCCGCTTCATGATAATTCCAGGTCCAATTTACAATTCCTGGGTACAAATCGGGCGTTTTACGGGCCAAAACAAAAAACATAAGCTTGTTTCTGTATTGAGTCATCGCTCAAAAAGTGTATATTTTCTATGTTTGTTGGCAATTGGTTTAAGACCGGCTTAAGGTGTGCCCAAATAGGGCCAGGGGACTGAGTGTTTTGATAGTTTTTGTGCAATAAACATAGTTTCCCATTATTGGAAATAATAAAAATAATAGTTAAATATTACAGTTTAAAATAGCCTACATAATAATACTAAAAAATATAACTCTACCACACAAAAATGTATTATAAATACTCACCAAGGTACTGAGAATCGAACTGGACAATATACGACCTCTCTCACCAAAACGTCTGCTTCACAACTGACATAACAGCGGGCCTTTTTTTGGCATAAGTTTTTATTCAAATGAGACTCGAAACTTCGTATTGCTAGATCTGAGACTTGGGCCGATATCGAAGTTATCGATAATTTGGACTAATTCAATCTTCCAGGGGACTGATAAGGAATCTGAGGGACGCGTTTGAATGCATTTTTTTTTAAATAAAATCAATTGTTATAAAACCTATATTTAATAATTGACATATATCTGCTATTTAGGGTCACTAATTCATAATAAATTTTAGTGTGCGAACTAAAATTAAAAAACGATAATGTTTTTTCGCTTCGAAAACAGGCGTTGGACACGTCAGGGGACTGAGATTTGTGCACTTTCATGAATTTTTTGAGTAATGGAAACATATCAGATTTTAATAATTTTGTATGGCCATGTAGATATTGATAAAATGTATAATTAAAAACAAAAATCAGATTGCATGGTATAAAGGTTCATTATATATCAGCGGAGCCATCGAAAATATCATCTTTTGTAGAATCACCCAAACATTAAATCTTTAACAGCTAAAATGGTTTCTGGAACCGCAAAACAAAAAAAGTTTCACCAAGGAGATTTTCCGGAGATGGAAAAGCATTTGTACAAGTGGATTCTCAGGCAAAGAGAAGCCAATGTGCCCATTTCAAGTGAAATCTAACGAAATCAAGCTTTAATTTCGTTTGAACTCAAATACGGAGAAGAAAAAACCTTTTCTGCCAGTAACGGCTGAATGGCGAAATTTAAAAAGAGGTTTGGCATCCGATTGTTGGCTATATGCGGAGAAAAGCTATCGTCTCAGCCGGAACCTATTTTATCCATTTAAGCTTGAACTTGGCCAGAAAATTAATCAACTTGGACTAGAAAAGGAGCAAATCTATAATGCAGATGAGTCTGGGCTCTACTTCAAAATGCTTCCAGGTAAAACATTTGTATCCGCCTGTGAAAAAACTGCCCCCGGAAGGAAAATAGCAAAAGAGCGAATAACATTCTTAGCATGTACTAATGCTACTGGCACTCAAAAATTAAGGCCTTTAGTTATTGGTAAAGCCAAAAAGCCAAGATCATTTGAAAATTTTGAAATTCCAGTTGATTATGATCATTCAAAATCAGCTTGGATGAATGCTTCGATTTTTAGAAATTAGTTTCATAATTCTTTTGTAAAAAAGGTTTTTAAACATTCGTTAATCGAATTCAAAGTTAATTCTCCATTTTTTCAGGTTCAAAACCATCTAGTGGAGAGTGGATATCCTCCAGAAGCATTGCTGCTTTTGGATAATGCTCCTAGTCATCCTCCTGCCGATGAGCTGATTAGTGCTGATGGTCAAGTTACAGTTTTGTTCTTGCCACCAAACGTCACCGCACTTATACAGCCCATGGATCAGAACGTAATAAGGCTGACAGAGCTGTATTACCGCAATTTTTTACTGCATAACATTATAACACGAGGGGAGAAGAGTATATACGACCTTTTAAAAGCAATGACTATAAGAGATGCTATTTTATATTTATCCAGTGCTTGGGAGAAAATCAGAGCAGATACAGTCGCAAAATGTTGGCGTGAGATATTTTACAATCCTGATGAATAGGACTCTACTGCAGAAGATGATGTGCCTTTGTCTAAGTATTTTCAAGCAATTCAGCCCGAACTAGCTGATGCTGCTCACATGCGCTTAGTATGATGATGAAAGAAGTCGCCCCTGATGAAAATGTCGGCAATCAAGCTTGGAAAGAGTTAGCAGAGGACCCCATGCCTATAACAGAAGATACCTATGATGATGATGACGATTCACTAAGCCATGATACTCCAGAGGGTAAAACAACAAAAAGAGTTCAGCTTGGGGAGGCAATGAAAGCTCTTAACACACTGATGGATTGGGCTTCAGAAAATGAGCGTCCCTACGAAGAACTACTGATGCTAAGAAAAATGCGTGAAGGAGCTATTGAACTTGGATTTAAAAAAACTGCTCAAACAAAAATATCCAACTTCTTCAAACGAGTTTAGCTCAACAAAATTAAAAACGAATTATTTTCTGTATTGTAATATGTTTCAATAAAATATATTTTTTGCTACATAGTTCCAATATATGAACTTTTCGGTTATATAAACTAGCCCAACAATCATTAGTTCATATGAGTGAGACTTCACTGTATAATATGGAAATTCATTGTTTTTTCTTAAATTTTTTAAAGATTTTTAAAGCAGAATCGGAAGTTGATCATCTTTTTCTTCGACATCGTCCATACTTGTGTTGTTAGCATAGGCAATTTGCTTGCGATCAAAAGATTTCGTGCCTTTTGAGCAAAAATTTTGGTTGCCATAATCTAAGTGGTGATGTCGACTGATCCCCACGATCTGCTGATTTTCCTAAGTTTTTTTTGGAAGGAAAGAGGTAAATACAAACAAACCAACCCTGGTATTCCATGATAATGGAAAACATTAGGAACATCCACTTGAAGTCTGCGAAATTGTAATGCAAATCCTGATCGGATGTCATATTACAAAAATACAAATTTTTGGCGCCACATGCTCGTTAGTATACCCAGTCCCTAGCTTTCTCACAACCAATCATGTGCGCGTGTGTACTTCTTGCACGATGGCGGGACCTCCTGTTTTATGCCGAATCCGAACGGCTACATTGAGATAAGCTTTTGTTGACAATGATACTACTCGGATGATTTGTAAGATCATCACGATAGGATGGCCAGTGAAAAATCATTTAGTTGTTGTTAAGGCTGGGAATCGAACCCAGACCTTCTGCGCGGCAGTCAGCATCATTCCATTCAGCCCGTCATCATATTCCATACATAAAATTAAATCAATCAAAAAAAAGTAAGTTTTTCAAAAAATCCCATCGATCTGGAACATACAACGGACCATTCCTTCGTTCCTTAAGTGCGCTACAGTAAGTAATAAAGCTGCGCTCCAACGTACATGCTTTGCCAATTAGCCTGGTTTTTAGCTAACTGCCTCAATTTGGGCACTTCAAGGTGATTGAGATCACTTTCTGCTTGAGCCCATCACTTAAAACGAGGTCTTCCTCTACTGCGTCCGACGCGGAGTTTTTTTTTTGCACGGATATTTCGCTGTACAGCTCGTATAGTTATTGGTTGAATCTTCGTCTCCATAGCCCATCAACGCAAACGGGACCGAAGATTTTTCAAAGAATTTTCCTCTCGAATCGACCAAGGACTTCATCATCCGCTTCCGATACGGATCCTATATAGGTGACATCACGTTGAGTCCTACTAATGATGTCGATATCGTCGGCGTATGCTAGTAGTTGCACCGATTTTTGTAAAATTGTGCCTCTGGTATTGGCTCAGGAGTTTTGCACAATCCTCTCAAGAATCGAATTGAAGAAGTCACATGACAACGCATCGCCTTTCCTAAATCCATTTTTGGTATCGAATGTGTCGGTGAGGTAGTTTCCGACCCTGATGGAGCAGCAAGAATTCTCCATCGTCATCCTACTTAAACTAACGAGTTTGGGCGGTATACCAAAACTAGACATGGCTCTGCATGGTTGGTCTCTATAAACGCTGTCGCATGTATCCCTGAAATTAATGAACACGTGGTGGGTATCGATTTGGACGTCATCGCTTTTTTCCAGGATCTGGAGAAGTGTGAAAATTTGATCGGTTGTGGACTTTTCTGGCCTAAAACCACACTGATAAGGGTCGATCAGATTGCTGGGAAACGGTTTAAGGCGTTCGCATATTACGGCAGATAAGATCTTGAAGGAGATTTTGAGGAGACTTATGCCTTTATATTTGGCACAGTTCAGAGAATCTCCCTTTTTGTGGATCGGGCAGACGATGCTGAAGTTCTATTCTTCAGGTAAACTTTCATCCGACCAGATTTGGGTTATGAGTTGGTGGATGTTATTTACCAAGTCGTCTCCGCCGGCTTTATAAAGCTCGGAGAGAAGGCTCTCATTTCCGGCAAGCCTTATTAAGCTTGAGTTTAGGTATTGCTACACTCACTTCACTCAGGTCGGGTGGTTGGCAGTTTTCGCTATCGTTGCCAATATTGAATCGTTCGTTCTGACGACAGCGGAATGTTTATCAGTCTGCAAACTGCAGACTGTGTCTCAACTACGATGTTTCCTTGTTCATCTCTCGACAGGGTTCTGTTGGAGCTTTGTATCTGTTGGCTTTGATGTCTTACACTTTGGTAAAACTTGCGAACATCTTACCTGGAGCGGCACCTCTCGATCGCACGCTTTTCGATGCTGTTGGTATGGTGGTAATCGAGAGCTTAAGGGATACGGTTTGCGCAAAGGACTTGGCGGTCTCGTGCGATTGCAGTTTTCAACATTAAATCTCTTCACAGTATTTCTGGATTTTTGTGGCGTGGTGGATATCCGCATTCTTACCTTGGCTGCAACAATGTAGTGGTCCGAATCGATGTTAACTCCTCGGAATGTTCGGAGATCTAAAATGTTGGATGTGTCTGGGTGCGTGTCTCTTGTTGATCCGGAGATCGTCATGTCCCCTTATGGATCTCGAGGTGAGGAAACCGTGTGCTGGCTATAGTGGCATTTCGTTCCGAAGTCAATTAGCCTAAGTCCGTTACCAGATGTGTAGCCTTTGTTTTCCGACAGTACTGCCAAAGATGTCTTCTCTTCCTGCCTTTGAGCTAAAATCTCCCAGCACGATTTTAACATCATACTTAGAAAGTCGCTCATAGGTTTTGTCAAGGAGCTCGTAGAAGCAGTCGCTACATCACTCTTTTGTCATGAAATCATAAGCCTACTTGCTTAAGTTTGACATTTATAACAAATCTTCATCCGAATGGTCACCGTTTCTGCTAAGACACGGTCCGTAGTAGATTTCACAGTTTTTCATCCTCTTTTTGCCCGGTCCGACCCATTGTATTTCCTGAATGTCAGTAGCGTCTGCATTTGAGCAGCTATGGGCTTCCGCTAGTCATTCAAATGCACCTCTCATGTTCAATGTTCTCACATTCCAGGTGCAAATACGAACGTCGTTGTCCTTTTTTGGTTTAGCAGGGTCTTCAACAATAAAATCAGTCCTTTCGGAATCTATTTCAATGGTTTTTTCCATGGATGGGTAGTTACCCCAAAGCTCAACCTCCAACCAGGATGGCCATTTCCATTTTACTAGATACCTCTCGGAGACGGGGCCATAAGCATCCATTACGGGATTGAGCGGTTGGATGAGAAAAATATCCGATGGTTACCACTTGAAGGTGGTATTGATGTATAGTTACAGCGATTGGGCATTACCAACTTAACGCCGATCAGACTTTGCCCTCATTTTACAGCATCCAGCATATAACGCATGAGAAGCAATGAGTGGAGGACACATATAAATGGCCCACCATAAGGGTGATCATCTTGGGAGCCATATTACTTGGTTGCTTCCTTCAGTAGGAGAAATTAAAAACGCAAGCGGAACTATGTGTCACCTCATTCAGCATTCATATGTCTATTGACATCTCAGCAGCCAAAATTCATAGCTTGAATGTTTTTTTTTTTGATTCAGTATTTAAGTCTTTTCAAGCCCCTCAGACGAGTTATTCAATTAATTTTGAACGTGTCCTTGTTAGAAAAAAAAATTGGCACGCGATTGAAAAACGCCATCCCCTCAAAACCTACGAAGAATATTTTAAAGTCACTTTGGAGAACGAAATCAATTTCAAAAATTTGTATCTCTTTGTCAAACACTTGCAGACGAATTCCTCGTACCAGTCCCGCCCCATAATACTTAGACGTGTGCACCCCTTAATTCATTATTCATTACATCGTTCGCAAATTTATCATTCATACCGTTCATTTATATTTCACAAGTCCTAGACACCATCGACGGCACTCCTTCAGTATCGAGGAGCTCTTCACCCGTCGAAATCTCGACTGTCAATTCACTTACCATGAACACTCCAAGTGCAATCCAATTCCAGAACTTAAGCTTCAACTACTGTCTACTGACGTTGTTTGCAATTACTGTGGACTCTGCCAATGTCAGCAAATAAAATTAAAGGCAGGGGAGGATGCGAAGAGTACCCGCCATATAAAACGAGTCCTATCCACATCGACCTTGCACTTGCTCTTCTAGGATTTCACTTCGTCGTCGTGTCGGGTTGGAATAGTGTTTTCGATTTTTTTTCCCCATTCCCCAGACCAACCGAGACCATTCGCTGGAGAATAATGGCGCACGCTTAAAATGGAGCATCCCGATGAAATAGTCGTTAAAGTGATTTAAAATTTAATTACACGTTAGTCTGGGTGGCTGACTGTTATCGTTAGATTCTCACTGAAATCCGTACTCCGCCGCCGGACTGTTGTGATAGTAAAAATAAGGAGTTTCACCAACACCCGTCGATGCAGTGTTTAATGGTCCTCGGTGAGTGGTTATTCGAATGATATTTGGGTGTTTTAAGCATTGAGAGTCGCGTCATGTTTATTTGCTGGATCCGTACTTAATATGATTTTATGGAAACCTAAAAGTTTGATGGGAAATTTATTTCTTAAAATTTTGGCTTTAAATTTAATTACCCTTTGGAGGGGTACAGGAATAATGGATTGGATGGCGGAGCGATTTCTACCATTGAAATGGTTGCAAACAGTTCGAGACAGAAGCAGATTTTCATTCAGAAGTGCGTGACAGTAAGAGAATTCGATTGGTCCATTAGATTTGTTGTTCGACAACTAAGCACGGGGTCCGTGGTTCAAGTCCCGAAAGTGACAAGACATCAATTTTGTTCACCGCTCCACTTTATACAAAAGTCTGACACTCATCCAAGAGTGACAAGAGCTTCTCAAATTTGGCATTCCGATTCGGCGTTTAACAGGGATTAACAGGAAGTTCTCTTCTTTGAAGCAAAAATAATAACTTCGCACATACACATGGAGGGAGAACCTAGGTTTGAGGACCTTTATGGGCCATTAAAGCCAGATATTTAATTTCATAGCCAAGAAGCACTAAAAAAAATTATCATAAGCTCCTAATTTCCGTTTGGAGTTACTTCCAGTAGTAGTCTTCTATACATAAATACGCGGGGTAGGTGAGGAATAAAATAGCACTTACCGATCAAAATTACCCGCCAAACCGGCGGCGGAAAATTTCCCAAGATAGAATCCACTAAAACATCTACAGTGAACCTGGATAAAGTAAATAGCCCACATCAGCTGCTCTGGCATACTCGGAATAAGAGCATAAAATTATTTATGGGACTAGTTAGGCCTAAGAACGGAGACACAACTTGGACAAATTGGACAAAAAAAGTCCATCGACAAATATGACTTTGAGGAAAAAAGGAACTTTGTCTACCTCGACACAGCTATAAACTATGACAACGACATCTCGTCAGCAATCAAACCAAGGGTAACTCTTGCCAACCGTTGCAAATTTTTTCTAAGAAGGCAATTAGGTCATAAAGCCCTTTCTCTACCAAATAAGGAGTTTCATATAAGACCCTCATCATCACAGTACAGCTCTATGGAATTTTTCGGAAATTCGGCCTCATTGACATTGACATCACAGTACTTCGCACATGAATGCAACGACCTACAGACACATAACAGCACGCGCGACTGAGGCCATCGGCTGGTTTGTACTGACCAGCGATGGAGACGTAAATAAGATAGACCTGTACAAACTAAGTGAGGTGAGCATAGCAATATCTAAACATAAGCTTAACAAGGCTGACGGAAACGACGGCCTTCCTGTCGAGATTTCAAAAGCCAGTGAAAGTGATTTGGTTAGTAAGATTCACCATTTTATAAGCCAAATTTGGTCTGACAAAGTATGTCTGAAGAATGAGACCTTACTACCGTTTCCCTGATCGACAAAAAAGGAGACCCTCTGAGCTGTGCACACTATAGAGGCATAAGTTTCCTCAACATTACCTACAAAGGCCTACTACCGTAATATGTGAACGTCTGAAACCATTTGCAAACAACCTGATCAGCCCTTGTCGGTGTGGTTTTAGGCCAGGAAAGTCCACAACGGACAAAATCTTCACACTTCGGCAGCTCCTGAAAAAAAAAAACAAGAAGTTCAAATCGATGCCAACCGCAAATTCATTGATTTCAAAGCCGGATACGACAGCATCTAAAGAGCCGAACTATACAGGTCCTTATCAGCGTGGTTTCAGGCTAGGCAAGTCCACAACTGACCAATTTTGTAAATTTAAGCAGATCCTAGGATAAACCCAAGACGTTCAAGTCCATATACCTACCTCCTATTTATCGACTTCGAAGACGTATACGACAGCATCTATAGAGACGAACTATGCAGATCCGTGTCTAATTTTGGTATATCGCCCAAACTCGTCCGTTTGTATAGGACGACGATGGAGAATTCTCGCTGCTCCATCGGGGTCTGAAACGACCACACCTCATCGGCACAATCGATACCAATAATTTTGGCAAGGCGATGCGCTGTGATGTGACTTCTTCATTCTGAATCTTGAGAGGATTGTGCACAACTCAGGAGCCAACACCAGAGGCACAAATTTCCCAAAAATCGGTACAACTACTAGCTTACGCCGACGATATTGACATCATTGGTAGGACTCAACGTGATGTCATAGTCACGTTTGCTAGTATAGAGAAGGAATCGGCAAAAATGGGTTTAGCAGTAAATGAGGGCAAGACGTAGTAAATGCTGTCAACACGAAAGGACACACAACATCGACGAGTTGGACAGAACGTCACCATTGACAGAGATAACTTTGAGGTAGTACGGGACTTTATCTACCTCGGCTCCGCTATCAACTCTGACAACAACATCTCGTCAGAAATTAAATGAAGAATTGCTCTTGCCAACCGCTGTTTCTTCGGGCTAAGAAGGCAGTTTAGTAGTAAAGCCCTCACTCGAACTACTGAGAAGATCCTATATAAGACCCTGATTATCCCATTCCTGCTATACGGTGCTGACGCATGAAGTGGATGAAGAAATCCTTGGTCGATTCGAGAGGAAAATTCTTCGAAAAATCGTCGGTCCCGTTTGCATTGACGGGCTATGGAGACGAAGTTTCAACCAAGAACTATACGTGCTGTCAGCAACATGCCCCTAGTCAACAAATCCACAAAGGACGTTAAAGATGGTTAGGACATGTAGAACGAATGGACACCAATACCCCGGCTAGCAGAGTCTGTGATTCCCAGCCAGACGTCGGACGCAGTAGAGGAAGACCTCGCCTTAAGTGACGTTCACAACTAGAAACCGACCTCAACCAACTTGGACTGTGCAACTGAAAACTACCTCCAGTTGCTGCCTCCAGCTAAGGACGGGGCTAATTGTAGAGGCATGTTGGCTGAGGCCCAGGTTCATTCCGGACTGTAGCTCTACTTCTGTAAGTAAGTAAGACCTCTTAAGTGGGACGAGATAGAGCCTCGCTCCCATAGCCAATAGTCTCCAAACACTTATATCAACTGTTGGTGCCAAACTTATCGTACTCTCCCCGAAGACCCTATCAAGAGCGTATAAAAGCATCCCTTGTCAAGTTTATGTTAACGGCCTTTGAAGGGGATTCAACGACGAAGTTTACGAGACTTTCGAGGTGTATCTACTGCGACTAAGACTTGTTTAAGATTATGTTTCCATTGGACTCTTGGAATGGCTACGATATGTAAAGGAATGTATACCAATCATCCAGCTTATAGGGTCTTTCAATGGTCCCTTACTTCAAGTACACCAGTAGAAAACGTCTTAAGCCATCTAAAAGTGCTTTAACTACTTTGAATGTGAAAAATTGTTGGTTAAGGCTCCAGACTTCAGTGAAAGTGCAACTTAAGACCCGTGTTAACCTTAATTAAAAATCAATTCAAAAGTCTTTAAGGCAATGAATCAAGATGCTTGATTATGCCCTCCAACAACAAGCATGTACCTCCACAAGACCAGTATCATGTATCACTCTATTATCCTCCTCCCTAAATCCTGTTACAAAATAAAACTTAAGTCCTGCAAATGCGCACATTGCATGAAAATCCTTTATAGCTCCACTGACATGACGCCTGCAATCGTGTCATTGTCTCCCCGCCACTATCCATTGACACGATGGATTTGCTTTGGGAATATCCCATCCGAGCAGGATAATCAATAAAAACTCAAGACCCCAAGTCATTCATCTCACGTCGGATTACTAATAACTGTGAGATTGTTGACACCGTGTTGTTGTCGCCCATCGCAGCGACTCGATGTGGGAGGTGGCTCACCAGCCAACACAGGAAACGGCTTAATGTCGTAGCGTCCCTTTTGTAATGGGTACCACACACTTAAACACATCGGGAAGCATTTCCCAATGTTTACACTAGTGATTCGATTTTCGCTTACACAGAGAAGACGTTGTCCTTGCTACGCTACCTTAACCAGGTGTGCATTATCAAGCGACGACCAAGGTTGCAGAGTCACTTAATTTGTAAGGCGAAGGACTACCGCTGTGAGCTTGCTGGAGGGGCATTCTTCAATGAAATAGACTCAATGGTGGGTGAGAATTGCAGCGTCACACGGTCGATAGGATCGAATCTCCTGCAGATTCAGTATTCAACCAGAAGCTGTCTCAAGGAAGGGGGTGCAGGGGATGTTGGAAATTTGCAATTTAATGAAATGACCTCCACCATGAATATCAAACAGATGTCATTTGCATAATATGTCTTCTGCTGTTCCTTTTGTAGTTGGGGTTGACTGTGGACCGAAAGGACCGTCGACAATGGCTTTTATTTTTGTGAGGACGGTATCATGCGCGGGTTTGACATTTTCCAGTTGAACGGGTTTAAAAATCGAACACAATGACGTTTGCGGACAGCACTGGTTTATTGCTGAAACGGATGGATGTTTATATTTTCAATTTCGGAATCTGTTTTGAGAACGAGAAAGTTTTATCACAGGAGAATGCTGATGGATTGCATGATGGCCAGCTTGAGAAATTGGATGTGTGCAACGACTTTTGCGAGGTTTTTTTTCGAAGTTTAAGGGAAGGAGGGTTGCAAAAGGTGGTAGAAATACATTTTTTTATAAGAACGGATTTTCTTAGTCGCATTTTATAGTTTCTCTTGGATAATGCGAAATTGACATCCAGTTGAAAATGTGAAAAGAGTCTATGGTCCGGATATTGTAGCAGCTACACAGCCAATCATGCGCAGAATCGGTTTCTACCTATCCTGGTAGGTCAGTTGAAGATCTTGATAAAATCGTGGAAATCTTCTAGCCTGACCGACATATAAGCCCAATCATGCACAGACTCGGTTTCTACCTATCCTGGAAGGTCGGTTGAAGAAAATGTTGATAAAATCGTTTAAACCTTAGAGTCTGACCGACATATAAGCACAATCATGCGCAGAATCGGTTTCTACCTATCCTGGTAGGTCAGTTGAAGATCTTGATAAAACCGCGGAAATCTTCAGCCTGACCGACATATAAGCACAATCATGCTCAGAATCGGTTTCTACCTACCCTGGAAGGTCGGTTGAAGAAAATGTTGATAAAATCATGGACATCTTCGAGTCTGTCCATCATAGAAGAACTATTTCCATCCACTAGTAGCACAATATTGCATAAAAACCGTTTATCACCATTTCAGTAAGGCTTGACATAAAAGAAGTTTGATGTATGGGTGTCGCTTAAGTTAACACCAAAAAAATCATAAGCCGAACACCATTATAATGTTAAACTTTATTCTCCTTGATATGAGATTTCTTATTCCCAACAGAATAAAGAGCATCAGACCAAAGCCCAAAAAGGTGGTATGACTTCAGATGCACAGGAGCTATCAGGTTAAGAGAGACAAACTTTTGGTTCTACAAGATCAAACCAATCAAACCAGCCAGGCAAGTATGGCATGGAATACCCAGCCTGCTGTCCCAGGCGAACCTAGATGATCTGCAACAGGATATCTAGGAATCGCAAGAGTAAGGCCAAAGGCAGCGCGCAGTCCCGTGGATACTGATGGCGATATCTAATAAATTGGAACTGGCCCTCAGGTTGTGGGTTGTGCTTTGGGTTAACTACCCATAGAAAAAACCATTGATACGATGCGACTAATAGCCTCGGAAATGACTGATTTTATAGTTGACGACCCTGCTTAACCAATAAAAAGACAACGAAGTTCGTAAATGCACCTGGAATGTGAGAACATTAACCCGGAGAGGTGCAAGCAAACAACTAGCGGAAGTCCTAAACTGCTACAAAGAAGATGTTACGCCATCCAATAAATACGATGGGTTGGGCCGGAAAAAGAGGTTGAAAAACTGTAACATCTACTACAGGCCGTGTTTTAGTGAGCAGAAACAGCGACTATTCGGATGTGGATTTGTTATAAGTGCCAGACTAAGGCAAGAAGTCTTATTTTTCCAAGACATTAGCGAACGCATTTTAATAATCCACAACAAGGCCAAATTCGCCAACATTCCCTTATACACCCTAATGCTCCGACGAAGGGAAAATGAATGACCGGAATGACCGACTACCGAAGTACGATGTTACAATCGTGCTGGGAGATTTTAACAAAAAGTTAGGAAGAGAAACATCTTAAATGGGATTGTCGGAAAACACAGCCTACACATCAATACGTCTGACAACGTTCTGAGGCTAATTCACTTCGCAACGACACGAAAAACCACGATAGGATATCATCTCGATATCCATAAGGGGATATGGTGGTCTCCGGATAAACGAACGGTCAACCAAATTGATCACATTGCGATAGAGCCGAGGTAATAATGCATATACCACGCCAAAACAGTCCAGAAATACTGTACAAAAAATGCCGAATGATTGCAATCTCCAGTGATCGACAAGGCCTTCGCAAAACGCATATCTCTTAACCTCTCGATTTACACCATACCACCAGCATTAAATGTCGAAAAATTAAAAGCAACTATGCCAACAAGCTATAAGATCAGCCGCAACTACCAACACAATTTCGCTTCGATAAGGCACTATAGAAGCTATTTCCATCCCAGCAATATAACCTGGGTCTGGTGTCTTATGGAAAAACATTTGGCGCAATTCAAGGAAGCTATTTACTACTATTTATAAGACTTCTTTAAATACTTCTTAAAAGCTTTAAAGAAAAGACTTTGTTTGCTGTGATAGGCTTTATAGAAGCAAATTTTAAGCTTCGCAAAAAGTCTTTTCGAAAATATTTATAAGCCTTCTCGAAGTTGAAAAATAGCATCATTTGTTATTATTTTCCTTTTATTTTTAACTTCTTGCGAAGTTCTACCAAAATATCTTAGCGAATGTTACATGTACACACTCGGGAAGCTTAAAAACAACCTTACGGAGGTTAAACCATTACAACTAAGGTTCAGCTCGTGAATTTTCCTGCATAATGCTTCCACCCAAACAATTGACTGCAAAAATTCTCAACCTCTGTGGACAAGTACTATATAAGGCCTACAGAAATAATTGCTTGTGGAAAATAAATTTGATCGCCTTAAAGAGGAATAATAGACGGGCTCAGTGGAGCGGTGGTTAGTGCGATGAACTGCCGTGCAGAAAGTCTGGGATCGATTCCCAGTCGTAGCAAGACCTAAACGATTTTTCATTTGCCCTCCTTCGTGATGATCTTTTTTTTTATAATTTACACGTACTCAAGGGGTTATGAACACCCACCCTTTATATGTTACCACAGTACGAGCGTTAGAGAAGGAGAAGAAAGAGAGTGATAAGAAAGATTTTGGATGTAGTGGAGACTTAACTCCATGGGTGGTGCGCCCGAACTAGCTTCGGGGAGTCACTTTTTCTTGTGTTCGTTAAATTTGAAGAAATTCAAGATGGTGTGCATACTTTAAGGTATTACACCGACTTTTTTATTTCTTTTAAATAAAAGTGAAATGGATTTTGGCTGGGATTGAACGCACAACCTTCCACTCAACAGACGAACACATTACCACTACACCGCGGCCACCCATCATCCGAGTAATATCAATTGTCAACAAAAGCTTATATCAACGTAGCCGTTCGGATTCGGCATAAAACAGAAGGTCCCACCATCGTGCAAGAAGTACACACGCACACATGAATGGTTGTGAGAAAGCTCGGCCCTTGGTACTAACTGGCCTGTTGCGCCAATTTTTTTTTTTTTTTGTATAGAGGAATTATTCTTAGTTTTCTTTTAGGCATGAAAGTATGCCTAAAGAATGGAACCTCAACATCGTTTGCCCGATCCACAAAAAAGGAAGACCCTTTGAACTGCCCCAACTATAGAGGCATAAGTCTCTTCAACATCGCATACAAGATCCTATCTGCCGTAATATGTGAACACCTGAAAACATTTGTCAACAACCTGATAGACCCTTATGAGTGTGGTCTTAGGCCTGGAAATTCCACTGCGGCAGATCTAGAAAAAACAGAAGAAGTCCAAATCGATACCAACCACTAATTCATCGATTTCAAGGCCGCATACGACAGAATTTATAGAGACGAACTTTATCGTCCGTTTGTGTAGGATGACGATGGGGAATTCTCTATCTGTGCTCTATCAGGGTCCACCGACACATTTGATACACAAAATAAAGGATTTAGGCAAGCATTTTAAGGTTTTAAGATCCTCGTACCCTACCTTCGAAAGTAAACTCTAAACGACAAAAGCCCCAAATTGTATCCCTATCCCAAAATCCAAAATCAAACCCAAAATCACCTATCCCAGCCTAACTGAGACTGTCTGGTAAGAGTAATAATAAGAGCCTTAGTGGGAACACAAACCTACCTCTGGCCTGAGTACGTCAGAGCAGCTCATGAATTCAAGGAATTCTTTGACTGTCGCCTAGGAAAGAACCTGAGCAGAAGGACATTCTTTTTTGGAAGTTCATCACAGGTTTTTCTAAAAGGTGCCAAAGGCAATGCCAAATTCAAACAAAAGTAAACAAATTTTCGAATGCCATCCCTATGCTCGAGATGAAGGGCAATGAAGCCGTATTTAGATTTGTTTAGCCCCTGTAATGTTTGAAAAACAAAAATCGTTCAAACTTTTGTGTTTTTGTGTATCAGAAAGTAAATCACATTTCCTTGGACATAAAAAGACCCACGCTAGTCCTAAAAGTGCAATAAACTGTTCCTACCTTCAGAATATTGTAAAACCTGCTTTTATTAAGGCACGTGCAACAGACACAAAGACAACCCCACACTACGGTTACTTCAATTTTCCGCACCAATTATGTGGCTACAAAATGTTTACACGACCTCCTTCGAAAGTCTGCACGGCAGTTTGTTCACCTGTAGCAACCATTATTCTCTGCAAATACCCTGAGCACCGCATGCTAACAATGGGATTTTAACAAGCTAGCTGTAAAACTGTCAGTTGATGGGCGGATATCATCAACTTATCGTCCACCACCCACTACCACGTGCCTACATACAAAACCAAACAGCCCAACATTCATCGATACCAATAAATATGGATTCGCAGTAGTCCTGTACAAGGATTCATCCAGCATCGATTGAATGGAATGAATAATTTATGCTGCAAAAGCACACATATACAAATAATGTGGTAGACAAATAATCAGTGTTGACAGTCCTTAGTACCTTAATCAAAGCCACCAAAAAGGATCCTACCATGGTCACATTTACGAGTATAAGCTAACGCCAGAGACAGACAATGAAAATCACTCTCCAGAGTCTCATTTACACAACAAATGCGCGCTAAATAAACAAACACACATGCACAAACAAGGATACAACTGACAATTTGCAAATTCCAAGAACAAAAAAAAAACCCAATTCTTGGTCCATAACAGTGAATCTACCCCGCCAGCCACACATGGCAACGCAGGCGACAACAACAGGATAAACGTTTTTCCTATTTAAATAGAATCGTCCTCCTGCACCGCCATTCCGTGGGTAACCCCCCTTTCACTTTGCACACGAACACAGAGCAGTCATTCAACAAATTGCTCAATTGCGCATTACATCCTTGCGAACAAATTACGAGGAGCGAATAACAATCCTCGAACCCTGTGTGAATGCGTGTGTGTGTGTGTGTGTTATGAACCGGTTTTTGTGACGCTTGTTGGAGTAGGCGACTCGACTAGGAATAAAAAGGACGAAGCAAGATTTTATTGTATTCAACGACAATGTCACGGTCACCACCACCCTTTGAATTTATTCGCGTAGTCGCCATGAAGTGTGCGAGTCAAGAGTCCTGCTGTAGGCTTAGCTCTAACAAATCGCATACAACACACGCATGTGTACAGTGGGGTGTACATGAAATGGACATTCTGGAAGGCAATAAGTTGTAGCTGGGACGATGAAGCACATGATGATGGAGTATACTCCACTATAGCCCATGTGTATGCGACGAACAAATGTGAACAAACATGGATACGTACACGGTCCTTGGTGCTGTTGAGAAGGATCTCATTAAATCCAAAGTTTTAGGGTACCTAGTTCTCTTTTGTGGTGACATGTTATTTAGAGGTTGAAATGTGAGGCTGTTTGAAGGAGGAGTAACAAAAGGGAAACCCTCAACAGGTGAAAGGATGTGCATTTGTAAGTTTGCTAAAGCTGGTGGGTTTTTTTTTTAAAGGACTTTCAACTTTGCCAAAGGGCGTGTTTCAGCTGTTAATGATGGTAGAATTGTCAAAGGTACACGGCTACATTTAACTTATTTTTGTTGGAAATAAAGTCGTTTGGGAATTTCTCTGCGGTTAGTAGGGCTTTTTAGTGTCCTTAGGTTAGGTTTGAGTGCTACACAGCTCACTTGTTGTTGGTAAGCAGTTTTTAAGTGAAATTTAGAAAAGGGAGAACTAGTAATGTGGCACCTCGAACGAATGTTTAACTTGACAGTAGAAGGATTGACTTCCTAGAAAACCTTAAACGGTTGCTGAGAAAGGACCTTGGGATTTCTGTCGGTTCGACAAAAAAGGTGAAAAGTTGACCGACGGTATATCTACAGCTTTAGATTAATTGCAGCCTTCGAAATCACATGTCATGTAAACAAGTCTACAAGGCTCAGGTGGGATAGGTAACAGAGAAGACCATCAGATCGGAAGCACGGGTAGACCAACATTTTGTAGTTCTATAGTCACACTACGTTGATCACTTAAGTTCATCTTACTTGCTTTACTTACTTATCTGGTTCCCGACACGTAAAAAGTCTCTGCCTGAGACAATGCAGCCTTCCATCCTGTACGATAATGGGATCGCTGCTCGCAGTTGTCTAGATCTTGGTCTTTGAAACGGTGGTTCAGTCTTCCTTGCCTTCTCGAACCTTGGGGGTGGGTTCATCTTACTTGCTTTACTTACTTATCTGGTTCCCGACCCATGAAGAGTCTCTGCCTGAGACACTGCAGCCTTCCATCCTCTACGATCCCGGGCTCGCTGCTCAGAGTTGTCTAGACCAAGCGCTCTGGCATCCGCGATGGCTTGGTCTTTGAAACGGTGGTTCAGACTTCCTTGCCTTCTCGAACCTGGGGGTGGGTTCATCTTGCTTACTTTACCTACTTATCTGGTTCCCGACCCGGGAAGAGTCTCTGCCTGAGACACTGCAGTCTTCCATCCTCTACGATCCCGGGCTCGCTGCTCGCAGTTGTCTAGATCAAGCGCTCTGGCATCCACGATGACTTGCTCTTTGAAACGGAGGTTCGGTCTTCCTTGATTTCTCGAACCTGGCAGCCGGAATTCGAAGATCATCTTAGCTGGAGCATTATTGTCCATTCGATGGATGTGGCCGAGCCAATGTAGTCGACGTATTTTTGCTGTTTGTACTACATCTGCATCTTGGTACAGCTCAAAGAGTTCTCCGTTGTATCTTCTTCTCCAATCGCCCTCCTCACACACAGTACCAACAATCCGACGAGTTATTTTTTTCTTAAAGGAACCCAGTATCAGCTCTCCCTTCTTGCTTATCTTCCAGCACTCGACGCCATAAAGCAGAACTGGCAGGAAAGGCGTTTTGTAGAGCACACATTTCGTCCTTCGAGATAGGAGTTTAGAACCCAGTTGTTTCGCCAAACCGAAGTAGCAACGCTTTCCTAGGGTAATTCTTCGCCGGATATCCACTAGGGTATCATTCGTGGAGTCTATACTTAGTCCGAGGTAGGTGAACTCCTTAACTACCTCGAAATTGCTATCAAAAGTGACAGTTTGTCCTAGGTGGTGGACAGATGCTTGTCTGCTTTTTGATAGAATGTTCTTAGCCTTGCCCTCCTTTATTTCAAGGCCAACGGATTTCGCCTGTTCTTCAATCGCCGTGAACGGTTCTCTCACGGCACGAAGGGAGCCACCGATGGCGTCAATAACGTTCGCATAGCCCAGCAGCTGGACGGACCTGTTGAAAATAGTGGCTTCAGTGTTGACACCTGCCCTTCGTACTATCTGCTCCAGTAGGAGAAGATTGAAGAAGTCACATGATATCGCGTCTCCTTGCCGAAATCCGGTGCATGTTTGGAATAGTTCGGAGGAGCTACTTCCAAACTGCACGTTGCAATGCGTGTTTTTCAGCGTCACGCGACACCGCTGAATCAGTTTTGCCGGGATTCCGAATTCAGCCATCGCGAGCTCCTACCGATGTATACTTTCACACGCGGCTTTGAAGTCGATGAATAGGTGGTGAGTTTCGACTTGAAATTCGTTGGTCTTTTCTAGGATTTGCCTCAGGATGAAAATTGTGTCTATAGTCGATCTGCCGGGCCGGAAAACGCGCTGGTACGTGCCGATTAGTGAATTGCAGAAAAGTTTTGGACGTTCACACAGTACGCTGGATGTGACATTTAGCAGGGATATGCCTCGATAGTTATTGCATGACATAGTATCGCCTTTTTTGTAGATGAGGCATATGGAGCTGATAGTCCAGTCATCGGGCTTGTTTTCTTCCACCCATACTTGGTTGATAATTCGGTGTATGTTCCCTACCAACATCACCACCGTATTTAAAAGGCTCCGCTGGTCAGCCATTAGAGGCTGCGGGCTTGTTGTTCTTAAGCTTGTTTATAGCTAGGCCAACTTCTTCTATACCAGGTGGTGGAACTAGTTCTTTATTGACTGGACGTTGACTTCTTGCCCTATCACAATTTCTACATGATGCCCATTAAGCAGCTGATGAAAATGCTGCTTAACCACATCTAATATTCACTGCGCTTCGGTGGCTAGGTTTCCTTCGCTGTCTCTAAGAGCCTGCGTTCCGGTTTTGTAACCAGCAGCCAGTTGTTTGGCTTTTTTTTTATAAAACCTCCGGATGTTGTTAAGATCGCGCGACTCTTTGATCTCCTTGAGCTGGGGGGCTGCATGATGATGATGATGTCGCCACCACTGATTGTTGGCTCTGTGGTAGGCGAGTGCACAGAGGAGAGTTTCATACTAAGTCGCTCGCTGTAGGCTCTGGCTACTACAGGTGTTCAAAGGCGTCCAACGTTGAATTTCTTCTTCTGGGCAATTCGCAGCTTCTTCCCGTTGGACAGTGAGCTCTGAATTTTACGGCGACAGGAAAATGGTGCCCCTCGGACGAGTCAGATGAGTAGGCTCATTATAAGCCTGCTGAATAAGCTTCCTTCTAAAAACAATAACCGTAGAAACTCTCACAGTGCAATTAGCAGAGGTCAGCACGTCTATTCGGAACAAGGTCACCAGGCTTTAAGTGGAACACTCTTCAAATATATAAGAAACAACAAATTTCTGGCATTAATGGCTAAAGCAGGGCTTCACACCTAGCTTCTCCCTTCATTTGAACGAATTTATCAGGAGCTCCGGCTTAAAGAAGAATCGAAATGCCAAATTTGAGAAGCTTCTCATAACAGCATTACTCTTGATATCGTCTTAGGCATCGGAGGCACCTCAGCCTACTCTTTTTATAACAGAGCTCGGAAAGCTTTTCGAATCTTAACTCAGTGCTGAAGTTTCATCTTTTGGCTGGAGACTTGAATGCCAAACACAAAGATTGGAGAAATCCATTACAAAGTCCTAGGGGTAACCTTCTAATCAATAGGATTGTCCACTAAAATGTTGGATATATCATCGACATTCTCGCCTTAGATAGGCCATCGTTTCCAAAAAGCAGTCCTTTACTGAATCTGACGGTTATTGACAGAGTAGGGCAACACCTGCGAAACTAATTTGAGATGCATACGACAGTGACCTATGCGGACGCACCGCCTTAATACAGCTCTCTAACCAGCTTCTGGCATGCGAGGAATTCCTGCCTGTGAATTCTTACAACTACAGTAAGAAGCGTTGACCACACTTCACCAACACCTTACCAAGAGGACTTCGTTCGAGTTCCGCATCACCGCCAAACAACAGAAACCTGAAAAAACAACGAAATCGACGAATACTTACAAAAAATGGACGAAACGATTTAAAGAACATGAACAGGACGGTCTCATTGGCGCGATGGTAAGTGCGACACGACGTAGCAATACGTAAATGATTTTTCACTGGCCCTCCTCTCGTGTTGATCTGACAAATCATCCGAGTAGTATCGATTGCTTATCTCAAATTCGCAGTTCGGAGTCGGCATAAAAAAGGAGGTCCCGCCATTGTGCAAGAATTAAACACTCACACGTCAATGGTTGTGAGAAAGCTTGGCCCTGGGAACTTTTTTGGAGCCAAAAATTGTATTTAATTTTTTTGAACAGGGTGATACCAAAATACAAGGAATGTGACATAGCGAATACGTACAGAAACGTGCCAAACACTGAAGGCGTCGATCGATCAAAAACTATTTGGAAAAATAGAATTCTAGCGACCCAAACATGTTTCCACAAATTAATAAGAACTTTAGGAGGAAAGATCAAAGCGAGGTTCCGTGTATTAAGCTTCAACGAACAACAGACAACACGAACATACCTTTGACAGCAGAGATCGTAATTGACATGGCGACATTGGAAATGGCGGTCTCCAGACTAGCGAACGGTCAACCCAATTGATCACATTGCGATCCAGTACTTTGGAACTCCGAACATTCCGAGGGGCTAACATCGACTTGGACCACTAACTTGTTGCAGCGAAGGTAAGAATACGGACGTCTACCACGTCACAACAAACCAGAATATTGTAAAAAAAAAAATGTAATCTCGGAGGCCTTCGCGCAACGCTTATACCTTAACCTCTCGATTAACACCATACCACCAGCATCGAGTGCCGAAGAACAACATCAAGCGATTACATCAGTCGCAACTGATGTACCAGATTTTTCGCGCCCCCAGCAAGAAACCCTTGGTTTGATGAGTCAGACGCTTGCAATCCAAAGCGAGGCCTACAAGGCGGCTAAGCTGCAGATGAAGACGAGAGCGGACATTGAGCTCTATAGGCAACGAAGGAGAGAAGTACGCCGCATTTTTTGAATGAAGAAAAAGGAGCAAGCAAGCCCGCTATGGAGGATATAAAGATGCAGACCCTCTGAACTGCACCAACCACAGAGGAATACTCTCTTCAACATCGCCTACAAGATCCTAGCTGCCGTAATATATGAGCGCTTGAAACCGTTTTACAACAACTGTCCGGCCCTTGTCAAAGTGGTTTTGGGCCAGGAAAGTCAGTCCATAACTGATCAAATCTTTACACTTTGGCAGATCCCGGAAGAAAAACCCACGAACTAAAATTTGATACCCACCACCTTTTTATCGATTTCTAAGTCGCATACGGCAGTATTTATAGAGGAAAACTATGCAGAGCCTGTCTTGTTTTGGCATACATCCCAAACTCGTCCGTTTACGCAGGATGACGATGGAGAATACTATCTGCTTCATCAGGGTCGGATCTCACCGACACATTTGATACCAACAAAGCACTTAGGCAAGCCGATGTGTGTCGTGTGACTTCTTCAATTTGATTCCTGAAAGGATTGTGCGAAAATCCCGAGACAACACCTATGCACAATCTTTCAAAAATCGGTGCAACTACTAGCATACGCCGACGATATTACAATATCGTGTGATATCGTGATGTCATAGCCACGTTTGGTAGTATAGAGAAGGAAGTGCCGAAAATGGGAAGAACTACTCTTTCCAACCGCTATTTCAATCGAACTACTAAGGAGATCCTATTTAAGACTCTGATCATCCCAGTCCTGCTCTATTGCGCTGTAGCATGGACCTTGTCAAAAGTGGGTGAAGAAATCCTTAATCGATTTGGGAGGAGAATTCCTCGAAAAATCTTCGGTCCGGCGTTGACGGAGTATAGAGACGAAAATTCAAACAAAACTATACGAGATGTACAACGACATGCCCCTAGTCAAAAAAAATTTCGTCACTGGACATCTTAGATGGCTAGGACATGTGGAACGAATACGTACCAATACTCAGCAGAGTCTTCCATTCTCAGCCAGATGCGGTACGCAGTAGAGCAAGACCTCGCCTGAAGTAGCACGCAAACCCCAATCAACTTGAAGTGCGCAGCTGCAGACAGGTTTAATCAAGTCAAGCCAATAGTCTGGAAATCTTCGGCTCACTAAGGCATCGAACATGAAGCCACTTTTTTGTCTTTTTCTCGTGCGACAGTTGGGATCTGAAATTGGCTGCGACGAAAAATCGTCCTCTGAATGTGTTAGATGTTAGATGAGTGAGTGATGAACGTGCAGAATGTTAGATGAGTGCCTTGCATATATGAGCACAATGATAATTTTTTTGGGGGTTCCACCATCTGAGATCGCCGTTTGCTTTGTGGATTCGACTTCATGGGAATCTAGTGCTGCTGATAATAGTATAAGATGCTGCCGCGTCGTTTCGTGGAGACTGTGCTTTCCAACTAAACCTCTTCGGCGGGTTAGTTGGAAACCACTGTCAGTTGTCTTTATGGAAATACCCTGCAATTATAAGACTGATGGCTCAAAACGTTTCTCTGATGTGGATAACATTCAGGCTATCACTAAACGGCTTTAAGTCGATTACTCTTGAAATAAGTCGGCTATCCACAACGAATCCGTATCCCAATATGTGTAGCCTTGGGTGGCAGCTGTAATATATGTTTCACGTTTTCCGTTTGTGTATTCATGAACCTATCCAACATATTTGCTGAAACGTGGTAATGTCTGCCCTGTCGCTAGCGAAGGCAGATTTGCGTTTTTGACAGATTTGCTTACGTTCCGTTTGTATACTCCAAATTCGTTGTCGAACTTGGTAGCCATCAGCTAGGTGAAAACTCCAGGTTTCATATAACCACATTACCACCCACTTAACTGAATTAATAATCCGCCCAATTAAATCGACTGTTTAACCAAACCTAACCATCGAGACTTAATTATTAAACGACCTACAATTGCCAGGTAAATTATTCGCAAATAGGCTTACAATTAAACTAATAGCCACCCTTGAAGCCTCCAAGCCGACTAATTCCAAATGCTAAACAAATAATCAAATCAATCGAGGTCACATCAATTGTATTACAAAATTTATTTTAATTTCCCTATCGACCAATTGGCTACAGGATTCGAGGATACCCTTCCGCATTTAACGCATCCTGTATTACAAACGACATTCGCCTCTGAAAACCCCTCCGAATGGCTGCTAAACCCGCGGTTAACTGCAGATGCAACTATACATTCGGCTGGACCAATCCCACTCACCACGTTCACATCCGCATCCACAGCGACCATGCATGCAATTTGGATCGAATAGAAATCCATATGAAGGACATTATCTCTCGTGTTTCCAATATCCTTTCGGGTTGATGTTTCCATTTTGATTTCCCTCAAGTGATGGGAAAGTGTGCTGCCATTCGATATTCGCAGCATACGCCATTTTAAATAAAAATGTATCGTCAGGACGTTGCTGCGTTGGTAATATACCAACAGTAGGCCAAAGCTTAATCCTTTCAACTACGTAACCGCGTCAGCTGTAACTTTTCGGTCTAGATATGTGATCCTTGAACTATTCTCGAAAAATGCCAGAAAAACAATTCAAACGACAATTGTCACTCAAAGAACGCGGAAATAAAAGGAATGGCTTTGTGCGGTTTTGAAATCTAGTCCTTAACCTCAAATATTCTGCAACGGACTTCTGATTGTACAGGCTAGTATCCTTGACTGAAACACAATTTATAGAGTGTATACAATCAGCTTTTGAATGTGGATGGGGATGTAAATCAATGTTCACGAGATAAATATGCCTAATCCACATGAAGGACACTCAACCGAATAAACAAAAAAAGAATTCCGATGAATATTTATCTTGTAGATATTCAATTTAAAAATCAATTATTCATTACTCACACTTTTATTCGAGTCCTTGGTATTATTTCAGGGAATGTAACTTTTTCAGGATACAAAACAAATAGCCGAAAAATGTATCTAATGATCAGAAAGTGCAGAATGTTTTCGCGTTTAGATACTTTTATTTTTAGGATTTTAACAACCACTGTCAGGATGATTCATTGGTATCCTTCAGTAGCCGGTAGGGTAGTCTTTCATCGCCTAATTAAGTGAAAATACATCGGTCCAACCAGTCTGTGGAAAATTAACGAACTTTGGCGTGAAGCTTATCACTGTGAAACGTTGAATCCTCGGAAAGGAAGTCCAGGAGTAATCAATTATATAGCAAATGCATGTATCCGGATAGCTGGTCTTTGCTCCTTTATGATATTCGAATGGTTTTTGTAAGCGAAGAAGTAATTAATCATTAGAACAGATGGTGCACAAATTGGGATAGGTGGAGGGATGTAGACGATATGGTTAGGGTCTGATAGGGAATGACATGAATGATACTAGCACGTGCTTTTTCCTCGAAGGAAATAGTAGAAGCTGACTGTTTGGATGTAGGGTTTCACAGGATGAAACTTTTTCTGTTCATCCGGATGCAACTCTTAGGTTTGCCTTTACAGTTGGAGTGTTAAGGTTTTTTCTTTAATTCCTGTATTTCGGTATTGAAAATACATGGTGCTTGGATTAAAGTCATAGTCATACCTTCTTTAGCCATGAAGAGTAGCAGCTCGCCCGTCGAAACTTGAAAGGGGTGCAACTTGATTTGCCTGGCTTTTCCGATGCTGGTCAATGTTATTGTTATCAAGGAGTGCTTGATGTTTTCCAACTCACTTTAGATTTAAGGTAGTTGACAGAATTTGTGCCCACATCAATGCGTGAGAAGCTTCCACCGCAATTAACCATCGGTTTGGAATGTACTCCAGGATATTCTTCACCTACGATCAGCTCTTTATTAAACGAAGTCATCTCAACCTTCTGACAAATGTAAAGACCCACAAGAGACGGAGTTGTAGCACCTAGACGCATAGTTCGACTAGTGCAGAACAAGCAACCAATGGAACGAACTTCCAAGAGTTATTGAAGAAAGACACGCAAGAAGAGTCAAGGCATTTCTGCTAGCGTCACCTCGGTGCGGCCTTTCAGCGTTTTAGGCTCATCTCAAATGAAAGATAAAGCGTCATCCAATAGGGACTTCCGAAATTTGACAGTTGATAGCCGCCATACTGTTGAAGCTACATCTGTCAAATTGGCTGTCATTTATTCAGTCTGTTTTCGCAAATCACCATGGATGGACATTGCGTTCAACAACAAATTACAAAGTGGGTGTTCTTTCCGACAACGTTGAATCGTCCGACCAAGAGAAAAATTAGCAGTGCGGTGGACAAATTTGACGTCAGTACTTCGGTCAACGATAAACCAACACCCGTAGGTCGATGAAACGCAAGACCCGCCAAAAAACATCGCCGCGCTCCTCGAAAGTGCGCAGCAGAACCCAAATGCAGCCCATAACTTTGCGAACTTTGTGTCGTGAAGTTGAAAGTGAGCAGCAGAACCCAAATCCGTTGATTTCGCGTCGCTCACAAGAACTCGGCCTTTTGCAGGCCTTTGCTTGGCAAATTGCTTCGTGACTTGAGACTGCACCCGCAAAATATGTGCTTTTAAAAGGACTGCGCTATGTAGTACGCAGCTCACGGCACATTGGAAATTCAGCACGATCGATTCCAGAGCATGATCAGCTCACAAGAACTCGGCATTTTGCAGACCTTAGTTTGGCAAAGTTTGTCTCGTGACTTGAGCCTGCACCCGTAGGAAATTCAAAAGACCAACGATCTGAAGGTAAATGACCAAAGACAACGACGTGTGTTGCTGAATGGGTTCCGGAGCCGTTGAAAACTGACCCCAATCATCTTCAGCGATGAGGACCATTTCTGGAAGAATGGGTACGTCAACAAACAAAATTGTCGAATTTGGGACGACACCAATCCATATGAGATCCAAGAGCGTCCAAAGCATCCCGCAAATAGTCAGTTGTTGGTGTGGATTTTGGGCTGGCGGCATCGGCCCATATTTCTTTGAGAATGACGTTGGCCAGGTCATTACCAGCTCTATAGGCCGAGGATTACCAACTTCTTTCGGCTCGAATTAGATGATATGGACCCAAACAATATGTGGTTTCAACAGGACGGCGCTATGTGGTGCCCAACTCACGGCAAATTGGAATCGCACGAGCGATGGTCATATCACGTGAATGTGATGAGAACTGGCCATCGAGATCGTGTGATTTGACCATGATAGACTTTTTCTTGTAGGGTTTTCTAAAGTCAGAGGTATTTGCGAATATGTGACAAACTAAAGCGGCCCTCAAAGTCAACATAGCCCACGCCATCGGTCAAATTCATTTAGAATGCGCTCTAGCCAGATAAGCCGAAGCGAATATGTGAGCGGTGTTATATTCCATGCATAATAGGGTCGTTAGGTCTTTCAAACGAATAAAAAAGTTAAATGGAATCGCACAAACCATTTGTTTTATTAAAATTTTTAGATGGAAAGCACTTGATGAAAGACACTTTATATGAAAAAATTTAATTATGGACCAGTCTGAAGGAGTTATCTGTATATACAGCCGGATTTTCAGAGTCAAATATGAGGTGGAAATGCCCTCCATTTTGGCAACATACCATAGTCGCCCAAGTCCATGAATGAAGCATGAAAGAGTCAAAATACTACTTGTTTCCACCAGGGCGACGTTTATACTAAATTGCGCTACCCTGTCTTCTGGAAATGTTTTTGGTACCAGCACCATCGCTGGGGTTGTGCTTTGGGTTAACTACGCACCCGACTAAAAAAAACATTCTCACGAAGGAACCAATCGCCTCAATAAGGACGGATTTTATTGTTGAAGACCCTGCCAAATGAAAAAATGACAACGACGTTCGTAACTGTACCTGGAATGTGAAAACATAAAACAGGAAAGGTGCAAGCGAACGACTAGGAGAAGCCCTAAACTGCTACAAATCAGACACTACTACCATCCAACAAATAGAGGACGAAAAACTATGACATCTGCTACGGACTGTGTGATAGTGAGCAGAAGCAGGGACAATTCGGATGAGGATTTGTTATAAGTTCCAGACTTAGGCAAGAAGTCTGTTTCCAAGACATCAGCGATATCGTTGTAACAATCCGCATCAAAGCCAAACTGCCATAACATGCCTTATATACGCTCCCGCCCCAACGGAGGAAGGATTGCTTCTACGTGCTCCTTGACAAAACCTAAGAGAGACTACCGAAGTACGATTTTTAAATCGTGCTGGGAGTTTTTAACGCAAAAATAGGAAGAGAAGACATCTTTAGCAGTATTGTTGGAAAACATAGCCTACACGACAACACGTCTGGCGGCTAATTGACTTTGGAATTAAATGCCACTATATCTAGCACACGGTTTCCTCACCACGATATCCATAAGGAGATATGGCGGTCTCCTGATCAACGAACGGTCAACCAAATTGATCACATTGCGATAGGCAAGAGGCAAACCTCCAGTATTTTGAATGTTTTAATACTACCAGGGGCTAACATCGAATCCGACCACTCTTGTTGCAGCCATGGTAAAGTGCGGATATCCACCACGCCACAACAATCCAGAAATACTGTGAAAATTTTTTTGTCAATATACTGGAATCGCAAGCGACCTACAAGACCTTCTCGCGAAACCATTCAATATTGGCAAGGACAGCGAAACTGCCAACCACCCAACCTGAGTGAAGTGAGGATAGCAATATCCGCACTCAAGTTTAATAAGGCTGCCAAATGAAGTTTTATAAAGCCGGCAGATATGACTTGGTAAGTACCATGCACCAACTCATAAGCCAAATCTGGTCGGAAGAAAGTATGCCTGAAATATGGAACCCTAGCATCGTTTGCCCGATCCACAAAAAAGCGAACCCTCTACAGAGGCATAAGTCTCCAACTACAGAGGCATAAGTCTCCTCAACATCGCATACAACATCCTACCTGCCGTAACGCCTGGTAGGACGCCTGAAACCGTTTACCAACAACCTCATCAGCCCTTATCAGTTGGTTTTAGACCAGCATAGTCCACAACCGATTAAATTTTCACACTTCGCCAGATCCTGGAAAACCCCAAGGAGTCCATATCGATACCCACTTGTTTTTCGATTTCAAATCCGCATACGACAAAATTTTTAAAGAGGAACTATACAGAGCAGTGTCTAGTTTTGGTATACCGCCCAAACTCGTCCGTTTGTGTTGGATGACGATGGAGAATTCTAGCTGCTCCATCAAAGTCGGAACTCACCGATACATTTGGTACCAAAAAAAAAGATTTAGGCAAAGGCGATATGCTGTCGTGTGAGTTATTTATTTTGATTCTTGAGAGAGAGGATTGTGCTAAACTCCCGAGCCAACTCCAGAGGCAAGTCGATACGCTGTCATGTGACTTCTTCCATTTTATTCCTGAGAGGATTATACAAAACTTCCGACCCAACACCATGGGCACAATCTTTTAAGAATAGGTGCAACTACTAGCAAAATCCGACGATATTGACATCACTGGTCGGACTCATCGTGATGTCAGATCCACGTTTGCTAGTATAGAGAAGGAAGCGGTATGTATGGAAGTTGGATGTAGAAGAAAATTAGGATAACCAGGTTAATGCTGTCAGCATGGAAGGAGACACGACATCAACGAATTCAACAGAACGCCACCATTGACAGATATAACTTTGAGGTAGTACAGGACTTTGTCTACTTCGGCTCCGCTATCAACTCTAACAAAATCACGTCAGAAATTAAACGAAGAATTACTCTTGACAACCGCCGTTTCTTCGAGCTAAGAAGGCAATTCAGTAGTAAAGCCCTCACTCGAACAACTAAGGAGATCTTATATAAGGCCCTGACCATCCCAGTCCTGCTCTACGGTGCTGAATCATGGACCGTCTCAAAAGCGGATGGTCGATTCGAGAGGAAAATTCTGCGAAAAATCTTCAGTCCCGTTGGCGTTGACGGGCATGGAGACGAAGATTCAACCAAGAACTATACGAGCTGTACAGCGACATGCCCCTCGTCAAGAAACTCCGCTTTGGACGTTTAAGATGGCTAGGACATGAACAACGAATGGACACCAATGCTCCGGCTCGCAGAGTCTTCGATTCCCAGCCTGACGTCGGACGCAGTAGAGGAAGACTTCGCCTTAAGTGGCGCACACAAGTAGAAACCCACTTCAACCCACTTGGAGTGCGCAACTGGAGGTCCGGGCTAAGGTCCGGGCCAATTGGAGAGGCATGTTGGATGAGGTCCAGGTTTATTGTGGACTGTAGCGCCAAGTAAGTAAGTAAGTAAGCATCAGCTTTTGATACCTCAACTTGGCTTTTCTCTGAGGGCAGTTATGCAGCTTTAGCTTACCATGTTTAGCTTTACTTTCGAAACCGAAAAATGAATGACCACGCATTTATACTGTCGGAAATGGGCTGCTGGCTTAGTAGAAGTGCATAGTTGAGTCGTTTCTTAAGAACTGAAGTGGATTTACCAATAACCCATATAATTACATTGTCAGCAGAGGTTAACTTCGTGAGCCCTTTCTGTAACGAAATCTTAAAGAACTCGCCTACTATACAAGGAGTCATATAAATCGATTAGGAATACTGCTTTTGGATGGCCAACAAAGTGTAGCTTTTGTCTTCTAAGTACGACTTGATCGTGAGTAAGGCTGTGATAACAATAACAGTAATATACCAGCAATAACAGTTATCATCATAAATGTGAAGCTCTGCAACACAACAAGCCCTCATCGACTTAACCAGCGTTGCCGACTTCCTAAAGATGGTTAAATCATCCCTAATGACTCGTTCAAGACATTTCATAGAGATGCCAAATGTCTGTACGTTTCATCAATCACTTGAAAGTACATCACGCAGACCACACAAATCGTGGACAATAACCTCAAACTTCACTCGTCCATCAGAACGTTTTATAAATCTTTCTCTTGTCATGCCAATCAAATGGGACTTAGGATCGAATCATTGTACTTAAAGATTTCTCAATCTCGACATTCGTCCCATCGGAGCAAGCAATAACAATAAAACGTTTCTTCCGTCAAATCTAGACCAGCTAGGACCACCGAACCACCGAACCACCGACCTCTTTCTATGTCTGCATAATCGATTACAATGCTCCTCTGATATACAACAAGTTATTCGATATAATCGGCACATCGAGCGAATAAATCGCCACAACAGTAAATCATCATCAGAGGAACGTTTCGTTGCTTGTGGCCACACAGAGATACTGTATCTGGTAAATGTATCTCTGTGTAATCAACCACCCCGCCCATTGAAAAGACAGCATCACACACAATATGATCAATCACCCGAACGGATACTCAATACGAATTCGTTTTCCCATTTCCCTCAAGCGGAAAATCTTTTAACGTGTATGTGTGTGTGGGCCGGTTTCGCCCATCATATTCTCATATTCGCTCCTTCCTGCCACACCAACAAGATGTGTCTGTTATCGCAAGCCCTAATTCAGTATTATAGTCCCAGCCAGCCAGCCAACCCCCGAGGTCGTAGAGGTCCCACATTGTTGGGGCCACCGCCACACAGCATAATCGGATTATTTTACATGGCCGTCGGGTATGATTGGTGTGCGGTGGTAGTCCTTTTTTTTTGTTATTATTTTGGCTATATGCCCCTGCCTTTGGTTGCTCCTGTAGGATTCGCTGGTTTCATTCATTAAATCGATTGTGAACTATTTTACAAAACACAAATGAAATGCCCAGCCCTTGCCCACATACCGCAACCGATCATATTTGTCCAATGCGTGGGTTCAACAAATATTGGCAGCCGCCTGTCCCTATATACCGCCCCCGCTAGAATTTGGCAATATGTCGAGGTCGTTTTACAAACAACGCGAGTTGGTTGGGGGGTGGGTGTGTGGAAGTTCAATAAAACTTCCCCCGGGATGGGACATTTTTCGAAACTCGAGTGTGGTTTGGGGCCTATTGTTGTATTAGTGTTGTTGTCACACTCAATCTCCAGGATATGCGAATTCTTTCAGAAATTTTACAAGGACATATTCATGCCGGAGAAATATGACGATAATGGCATTTTCTTGATGAGCATGTGATGGAATTTCATTGGCATAGCGGGGATGCCTTGGTGTTTATATCCCGCTGCCTTGGGGGTTAATAATCGGCTTATTTCCATGTAGGTATTTGTGAGAATTATTAAGGCTAACGTTTTGAAATGGGACAATTCAGTTGAAGGTAAATATTTTCGTAAGGGATGAACGCAGGCAAATCTAACCAGGTAATCAGGAATAAAACGGAAGAAGGATTTTTCGTAGTTGGGTGAAAGTATACGGAAATTGTTCCGCTAAAGGTAGAAGGTGGTTAGAGGGAGGCAACCTAATTGCATCGGTAAGGATGAAGTTTTTTTTTTTCACTGAAAGCACTAGATATAGTCACGGAGCATGGAATCTTGGAAGGACTATCAAATCTACAAAGAGATTCATAAAAACTTGTGAATTCGATTCGTCAAAAATACTCATGCGGATATGTTTGTGGATCAATCGAGAGTAGGTATTTCTAGAGTCAGCAAAACAAATGTCTTCGCAAAGAAAATTCGACGGTGAGTGAACCGCGTTTAGGTTGGAAACGCAACCTAGTTCAACCGAAAATTCATTTTCAGTTATCTTAACATTGAGTGTCAAAACAGTCTACAATCTGAAGCCAACAAGATTAATTAGCAGATCAACTTATTGGGAAGGCTTTTGGAAGGAAGTAGAAGAGAAAGTTAAGCTGAGTGTTTCAATTACAACACCCTGTGAACTACAGATTGAAGGTTCTTTAAGATCGTATGGCTCGCCTCCTGGATTAATACGCTCAAGCCAAAGAAAAAGCCGATTGAAAAATTTCAACAGAGTAGTCCTTCGAAACAAAACACGCATTTGAATTCGCTGAATTAGTTGAAGAGTTCTATTGAGGATTGTAAGAATCGTGAGAAAAGCTTGAGAGTCGAACAGCCGATAACAGAATTTAATTATTAACATGTGAAAGCTGTGAAAGGCATCAAAAGCCTCAAAATTATGACGCATTTTTGAATGAACCTGAAAAGATAAGAAGAACGCTGACGTTTTTGACGCACATCTCGAAGAAACATTAAAGCAACTCTATAGCCCGATTTCTTCACCGAGTACTATCGCTGGTACCAGTACCACAACCACGCATGTGGCAGTGATGGTTGGGTGTTGTAGAACGAGGGTAGACTCTCATTGGCCTTAACTTGGCAATGCCCAGTAGTTGTAACTCTGACTACGCAGCAAGTGCTTATTTTTAACCTTCAAGTAGTAACCATCGAGCATTGGTCTCATCCAACCGGATTTAAACGATAAGCGCACAACACAACGAAAAATAGAAAACCTGCAAATAGCCAGGCACGTAATGAATACCCGGCCTGCTTTCCCATGTAAACCTAGACAAGCTGCTTCGACATATTCGGAAAACAGGTTGTCTAGGAATTTCAAGAATTAGTCAGACCTCTTGAATAGACATGGTGGCGGATGAACCGAAAGGCCAACGGCAGTGCTCCAGCCCGTAGTGGACATTGATGGCCCCGTGTTTTAGGGGTATCTAATAAATTGGAACTGGCCCTCCAGGTTGGGGGTTGTGCTTTGGGTTGACCATGGAAAAAAATTAATCTTACGAAACAACCAATAGCCTCGGATTTTATTGTTGACGACCATTCTAAACAGGAAAAGGACAACGACGTTCGTATCTGCACCTGGATTGTGAGAATACTAAGCAGGAGAGGTGCATGCAAACAACTAGCAGAAGCCTTAAGCTGCTACAAAGCAGACATAACTGCCATCCAGGGAATACGATGGGATAGGCCGGAAAAAAGAGGATGAAAAGCTGTGACATCTACTACGGACCGTGTTGTAGTGAGCAGAAACAGCGAATATTCGGATGTGGAATTGTTATAAGTGTCAGACTTAGGCAGGAAGTCTTATGTTTCTAGGACGAAAGCGAACGCATTATGACAATTCGCATCAAGGCTAAATTCGCCAACATAAGCCTTATATACGCTCACGTCCTGACGGATGTAGGATGAAATAGCTACGGATTGACCGAAGATTTTTCGAAGAATTTTCCTCTACGAGCTCCTTGACAAAACCTTTGAGCGACTACCAAAGTTAAAATCATGCTGGGAGATTTTAACGCAAAGGTAGGAAGAGATGACATCTTCAGCAGTATTGTCGGAAAACATAGCCTCCACGACAACACGTCTGGTAACGGACTTCGCTACGCTAGAAATGCCACTATAGCCAGCACAGGGTTTTCTCACCTCGATATCCATAAGATGACATGATGGCCTCCAGATCAACGAACGGTAAACCAAATTGATCGCATTGCGATAGAGAAGTGGCACCCACCCAATATTTTAGACGTCCGAACATTCCGAGGGGCTAACATCAACTAGTACCTACTGCAGCCAAGGTATGAATGCGGATATCCACCACGCGAAAACCAACCAGAAACACAGTACAAAAAAGTAATGTCGAAGGATTGTAATCGCAAAACACCGCAAAGGCCTTCGCACAACGCGTATCCTTAAACCTCTCGACTTACACCATACCACCAGCATCGAATGTCTCGAAGACCAAAGGCCAAAGTGTAAAACGTCAAAGCCCAGGATACAAGGTTCGAACAGAATCCTGTCGAGATGAACAAGGAAATTTCGTAGTTGAGACACAGTCGATGCTGAGGATATGGCAGAACCACTTCTGCGGACTGTTGAACGGCGATGACGAACAACATCCCGATGTGGGCAGAACGATTCATTCGACATTGGCAACGACAGCGAAAACTGCCAACCACCCGACCTGAGTGAAGTGAGGATAGCAATATCTAAACTCAAGCTTAATAAGCGGGAAGGCCTTACCGGTGAGCTTTATAAAGCCGGCGGAGATGACTTGGTTAGTAACATCCACCAACTCATAAGCCAAATCTGGTCCGATGAAAGTATGCCTGAAGAATGGAACCTCGGCATCGTTTGCCCGATCCACAAAAAAGGAGATTCTCTGAACTGCGCCAACTACAGAGGCATAAGTCTCCTCAACATCGCCTACAAGATCCTGTCTGCCGTAGTATGTGAACGCCTGAAACAGTTTACCAACAACCTGATCAGCCCTTATCAGTGTGGTTTACGGCCAGGAAATTCCACAACCGATCAAATTTTCACACTTCGCCAGATCCTGGAAAAGAGCAAAGACGTCCAAATCGATACCCTCCACTTATTTATTGATTTCAGGGCCGCATGCGACAGCATTTATAGTGACAAACTATATAGAGCCATGTCTAGTTTTGGTATACCGCCCAAAGTCGTCTATTTGTGTTGGATGACGATGGAGAATTCTCGATGCTCCATTAGGGTCAGAAACGTCCTCATCAACACATTCGATACCAACAAATGACTTAGGTAAGGCGATGCGTGGTCATGTGACTTCTTTAGTTTGATTCTTAAGAGGATCGTGCCAAACTCCGAAGCCAACACCAGAGGCACAATTTTCCAAAAAACGGTGCAGCGATACTGGCGTAATTGGTAGGACTCAACGTAATGTCTTAGCCTCGCTCAATAAGATACAGAATGAAGCAACAAATATGGGCTTAGCAGTTAATGAGGGCAAGACAAAGTATATGCTGTTAACACGAAAGGACACACAACATAGACGAATTGGACAGAACGTCACCATTGACAGATATAACTTTGAGGTAGTACGGGACGAAGGAACAATTTCTCTTGCCATCCGCTTTTTCTTCGGACTAGGAAGGCAATTCAGTAGTAAGACCCTCACTCAAACTACTAAGGGGACGTTGATCATCCCAGTCCTGCTCTACGGCGCTGAAACATGGATCGTGTCAAGAGTGGGTGAAGAAATCCTTAGTCGATTTGGAAGGAAAATTATTCGAAAAATCTTCTGTCTGGACTATGGAGACGGAAATTCAACCAAGAACTACACTAGCTGTACAGCTGTACATGCGCAATGACACATTTGGTCATTAAAAATCGAATGAAAAACATTATCGAAGCGGCCATTTTGAATTGCAAATTATTATAATGACAAGGACAAACGATGTTCGGTTGCAGCTTTAATTTGGGCACACCATATGCTTCATGCGGACAATTATACGAGGCATGTTCTCGCCTGGGCAAACAATAGACCCCACCCCATAGCATATGCAATGTAAAATCTTTGTTTTTGTCAAACCATATAGAAGATTTCCACTAGTCCGTGCGCCGGCAAAAAAAACGTCCACTGTTCTCTACCATGCCAAAAAAAAATCGTCCTTATGGTCACATGGTGATAAATGTTATCAGAGGTTAGAAGAAGAATTTTCAACTCCGACTTATATCATTTGAACTATATCCAGCCATCTCGTGTTTCTCAGAACCCTTTTATGAAAAGTAAATAGGGTCTTCGAATATTCTTGAATATTTTTGAAGAAGTGGCTTCCAAGTGCCCAATTCTAGTGACTCCGCAGTAACAGCAAAAGTGTGGTATGTCTGTTTATCATCCTTGAGATTAAGTTTCATTGAATGAGTGCCCCTAGGTGGGTAATCTTGTAATATTTAGTAAGAGAACAAACATCCTGTAGTTTCATTGTCCTGATAAATATTTTCTTACCCTAGCACAGCTGTGAATGTACCCAAACTCTCTCACCAAAAGTCAGAGGTAATAAATTAAACTTCACCTACTTTCTTCGCAAAAGGACATTTACCAAAGGAAACCCATTTTAGCGAGAATACAACCTCAACACAGCGAAGCGTATACAGGGACAATGCAATTTGAATCACATCAGCATAATTCAGAGGAAAAGCACCGTTCTCCTCGTATCGTGGAACTGCGCACTCCTTGTGCTGACACTAATGCAAAGGGGGATCTGTATCCCCTGCCTGAAGTTTATAAACACAATCCTTGAATCGTAACAATAACAAAGGCTCCCCGAACAAATTCATCGGAACAATCGCTCCAAACCACCATAACGCGACCATAAATTGTTAACGCGCTGCGCACTTTGATGCCACATAGGATGTACCTTCACTCGTAGCCTGTAGCTGAAAGGTTATCAACGTTTTGTTGGCGTGCTATTAACACATCACCGGATCATTGAAAGAATCTTCCCCACTAGAATCAGTTCAATGAACCAAACGCAGCATCGATGCCATCATTTCCTGTACAGCCCACCAGATAAAGGTCCAACTCTCACATCAAGGCCGCAATTAGCTGCTCACTTTGGTATGCAGTTTATTTGCTTGCCTTTTGGTGTTTTTTCCTTGGCCAAGCGAAAGGATGTCCGGGATACTCGATGCTATTCACATCCGATTATAATTTAGGACCCGAAGTTGGTTATAATGGGAATCGATGGAGCACACTCAAATGGGTGTACTTTGCTTTTTATGGTACACTTGGCCTTTCGGCACCCACATGAGTACTTCGGAGGCAAACATTGTTTATGTGTTTGTGTGTATGGGTTTTCTTTTATTCGAAGACATTAAAACGGATATTACACAAGTTTGACATTGACCCAGTAGAAGATGGACAATCTAAGGGGGTGGGTAATTGAGGTCGGGTAGGGTGGTTTTCATATATAAAAAAAATCTCGATTTATCTATGAACAGCCTTGTGTAAGGCAGGATGTTAGTTTCCTACATTATGAAGGTTGTCGTAGTGTTTTGGTTGGTTTTGATGTTGGACTTGGTTTTTATGGACCCTTAAGGAATCTCAAGAAAGTCGAGGTTTTCCATTGATTAGTGTAAGGTCCACTTGGTGCAAAGGTTCTATGGAACTTGCCAGTGTTAAGCTCTACGAAATTCCATTAATTAGTGAGTGACTTGCACCACTTTAACCGGCAACACTTGGTTGTTGCCAGATTGATTTGTTAGACTTAACATGAACAGCAAGATGCATTTTGCTAGGGGTTTAGTTAACACGAATTGAATGTATTTGACGTGTCCAGAGACGCCCCTATCCATGAGACTGAAGACCGTATGATGGAGGAATTTTTGGAACTCCTGGACGAATCCAACAGAGCACATCAGGAATAGGATATAAAAATCGTACAAGGGGTCTTCAAAGCGAAAGGTTAGTTGGAAAGCACGGCCTCTACGAAACGACAACAGATAATAGCTTCTGACTAACAGATTTCACGGCAGCAAGTAATATTTTTACCAGCAGCACTAGTTTCCCACGACTTCGAATCTACAGAGAAACTTGGCGATTTTCAGGTGGTCGAACCACCAACCAAATCGACCATGTGCACATAGATGCGAGGCACGCATCCAACATCCTGGATATACGTACATTCAGAAGAGCAAACGTCGACTCTGAATATTTGTTCATCGCATCCAAATTAAGAGCCCGAACGTCCAATAAGGATGGTTAGATATGTGGAAAGAGTGTAGACTCTGATTGACTCTAACTTGGCAATGACCAGTGACTACACATCAAGTGGTTACCACTTAACCTCCGAGTGGTAATTATCGGGTACTGGTCTCATCCAACCGGATTTGACTTGCTAAACGATGAGCGCGAGTGTTGATCACACGACGAAAAACAGCAACACTATCAACAGCCAGGTCAGAATGGCAAGGAACGAATACCCGGACTGCCATATATATATATTCCATATATATTCCATATATTCGGACAACAGGCTGTCTATTAATTTCAAGGGTTAGTCAGGCCCCTTGAATAGAGATGGTGGCGGATGAACCGAAAGGCCAATGGCAGCGCTCAATCCCGTAGTGGATACTGATGGCCTCGTGTCCTAGGGGTATTTAATAAATTGGAACTGGCCCTCCAGGTTGGGGGTTGTGGTTTGGGTTAACTTCCCAACCATGGAAAAAACTAACCGTTACGAAGCAACCAATAGCCACGGAAAGAACTGATTTTATTGTGGAAGACCGTTCTAAGCAAATGAAGGACTAAGATGTTCGTATCTGCACCTGGAACGTGAGAACATCAAACAGGAGAGGTGCAAGTGAACAACTAGCGGAAGCCCTAAACTGCTACAAAGTAGATATTACTGCCAGCCAGGAACTACGATGGGATGGGCTAGGCACGGACCGTGTTATAGGATGCGGATTTGTTATAAGTGCCAGACTTAGGCAAGAAATCTTATGTTTTCAAGACATTAACGAACGAATTGTAACAATCCGCATCAAAGCCAAATTCGCCAACATAAACCTTATATGCGCTCACTCCCCAACGGAGGAAAAAGATGATATAGCTATGGATTGCTTCTATGAGCCCCTTGACCAAACTTATGAGCGACTACCGAGTACGATGCTAAAATCGTATTGAGAGATTTTAAAGCAAAGGTAGGAAGAGAAGACATCGTTAGCAGTATTTTTGGAAAACATAGCCTACACGACAATACATCTGGTAACGGACTTAGTCTAATTGACTTCGCTACGGAACACCGCTAAAGCCAGCATACGGTTTCCTCACCTCAATATCCATAAATGGACATGGTGGTCTCCAGATCAATGGACGGTCAACAAAATTTATCGCATTGCGATAGACAAGAGGCAGGATCTAGTACTTTGGATGTGCTAACATTCCGAGGACCTAACATCGACTCCGACGACTACCGAAAAGGTAAGAATGCGGATATCCAACACGTCACAATAATCCAGAAATCACAATCGCAGGGACCGCCAGGACCTTCGCGCAACGCGTATCCCTTAACCTCTCGATTAACACCATACCACCAGCATCGAATGTCGCAGAACAATGGCAACTATGCCAACATGCTATTAGATAAGCTGCAACTGATGTGCTAGGTTTCTCGAGCCCATCAGCAAGAAACCCCTGGTTTGATGAGCAATGCCGACAGATGCTAGCAGCTAAGAACAGGGCCTACAAGGCTAAGCTGCAGTTAAAGACAAGAGCTGCCATTGAGCTCTATAGGCAGAGAAGAAGGAAAGAACACCGGCTTTTCAAAAAGAAGAAAAGAGAGCTAGAAAAGCGCGCGATGGAGGATATATAGAGGTGCCACTCCAGGAACGATGTTCGCAAGTTTTACCAAAGTGTAAAACGTCAAAGCCAAGGATACAAGGTTCGAACAGAATGCTGTCGAGATGAACAATGAAATATCGTAGTTGAGACACAGTCTATGCTGAGGATATGGAAGAACCACTTCTGCAGACTGTTAAACGGCGATGACGAACAACATTCCGTTGTCAGGTAGAACGAACCATTCGACATTGGCAACGACAGCGAAAACTGCCAACCACCCGACCTGCTTGTAGTGAGGATAGCAATATCTAAACTCAGGCTTAATATGGCTGCCGAAAATGACGGCCTTCCCGCTGAGCTTTATAAAGCCGGCGGAGATGACTTGGGAAATAACATCCACCAACTCATAAGCCAAATCTGGTCCGATGAAAGTATGCCAGAAGAATGGAATCTCAGCATCGTTTGCCCGATCCAAAAAAAGGGAGACCATATGAACTGCGACAACTAAAGAGACATAAGTCTCCTGAACATCGCCTACAAGATCCTATCTATCGTAATATTTGAACGCTAGAAACCGTTTACCAACAACCTGATCAGCCTTTATCAGTAAGGTTTTATTCCAGGAAAGTCCACACCCGATCAAATTTCACACCTTGGCAGATCCTGCAAAAAACCCCGAGAATTCCAAATGGATACCCACCACCTATTCCTTAATTTCTAAGTCGCATACGACAGCATTTATAGAGCAAAGTAAACATTGCAATGCCTAGGTCTGGTATGAAGTCCAAACTCGTCCGTTTATACAGGATGACGATGGAGAATTCTCTCTGCACCATCAGGGTCGGAAACGACCTCACCGACACATTCGATATCGAAAAAGGATCTAGGCAAGGCGATGCGCTGTCATTTGAATTCTTCAATTTGATTCTTGAGAGCATTAAGCAAAACTCCCGAACCAAACCAGAGGCACTATCTTCCAAAAATCAGAGCAACTACTAGCATACACCGACGATATTGACATCATTGGCAGGACTCAACGTTATGTCATAGCAACGTTTAGTATAGAGATGGAAGCGGCAAAATTGGGAGGAGCTGTAAATGGGGGCAAGCGAAGTATATGCTGTCAACACGAAAGGACACACAACATCGACGAATTGGAAAGAACGTCCCCATTGACAGATATTACTTTGAGGTAATACGGGACTTTGTCTACCTCGGCTCCGCTATTAACTCTGACAACAACATCTCCTCAGAAATTAAAAGCAGAATTACTCTTGCCAACCGCTTGTTCTCCGTGCTAAGAAGGCAATTCAGTAGAGAAGCCGTCACTCGAACTAGTAAGGAGGTCGTATATAAGATCCTGATTATCCCAGGCCTGCTGAAGCATGGACCGTATCAAAAGCGGATGAAGAAATCCTTGGTCGATTCGAGAGGAACATTCTTCAAAAAATCCCGATCTCGTTTGCATTGACGGGCTATGGATACGAAGATTCCTCGAAGAACTATACGAGCCGATTTTGTTTGATTTTATTTTATTTATTCAAAAACATACATATTTTGAACTTTAACCATGCAGATCCTAAGTAGATATGACTTTTAAACTTTATCCATCTCTTGTTGCTATACAAAATGTGGCCGCCTGGCCAAATGTCATCGCAACGTTCTACCAGTCACCATACACTATGAGTTCCGAAATGTCAGGCAAAGTAACCACCGGGTTTGGCTTGCGCCATAAAGTTTTATTTTCTGGGAGACTAGCTATCGCTTGCCAAAAGAAAAAAAAACATTTTCCACATAACAGATATGAAAATTCAACACCACAGTTCCAGTGGCATATCCTGCGGTTATAACTTTAAACCTCCTTCCGGCTGATGCTACTCGCATCCGAGAGAATAACAAATTTCGCAATATTCCCCGTTTCGTGTCTCACATGCACAACATATGCGAAACAATAACGGGCTAAAGGTTATGCAATTTGGCGAAAGGATACATGAAATGCAATTTAAATCTGAAATTTCGATTGCTCCATGTTCACCCAATTTGTAGGTGTTTGTGAATGTGTATGAGTTGATTGTTTGATTTATGGGGGTGGATGGAATGGGGATAAAATTTAAAATAATTGAAATGGAAGTTTGGGAGGGTGGTCAGGCCCCGCGGAAGCAGCAAAAAAAAAAAGAAACGCCACACGCAAAGCATGGGATAGGTTCCGGTTGGTCTATGACCCAGTGAGCCGTAACCTCACAAAGTGCTATTGCGCTCATATGGAAGTAGTAGGAATGGTTATGGAGGGATACCTTGTTGAAGAACTTTGCCTTGAGGGCAGCGATTAGAATCTGAAAGGTTTGGAAACTCCTATTTTCAAGGCAATAAGTGCAACGACCAATTTCGATGCTATAATGTTAGCTTGGACGTTAATAGATGGACATTTCAAGAGTGAACTGTGTGTGTGGGTTAGGTATAGCGCTGTCTTAATATATTCAAATGCAAGAATGGTATTGGTCCCCCCCTCTCTCTCTCTCTCCATCTCTCTCTCTCTCTCTCTGTCTCTATCTGCGAAATTCTGACAAGCATCCAAGCGTAGGTGTGTTACTCTAATGAGAAGCTTCACAAATTTAATGTTCGGCGTGAGTCCCAGTTTTTGTAGCCAGAACAACGCTCATCTACGATTGCTTAGTCTGGCGGAATTCCACGAAAAAGACGAAACACAATATGATTGCACTGACAAAGGTTCCACGAACAGCATGAGTACTCATAACACGAGCAATGCGCACCAGCCCACAGAAGCCGGCAAGCCTAGAGTATTGGACATATCACAAGGGGATATCTCCATTTTGGAAGATAGAAAAGCGATTATAAAAGCTCTGGTATCCAGCGTAATAAAATAACGAGCAGTTGGACGCTGGCGCACAGAGCTAGAATCTCTATGTAACCAGAACAAAATCCTTGTTATCTGGGTGCCAGGACAAAATACTTTTCTAGGAAACGAGAAAGCAGATAAGCTAGCCAGACTAGGATCGTCCGGCTGCATCTCCTTATGCGACAATAGTGTTAGACACTCACTTGCTTCTAAAAAACGGGCAAAAACTGGATACACGCAAAGTGTAACTAAATCTGTGTGGCAAAACATAAACAAATACAAACACACCAACGTCCTTTGGCTGGAAATAAGCGGTAGAAAATCTAATGGGCTAAGTGGCTCGATGGTTAGTGCGATGAACTTCCGTGCAGAAGGTCCGATTCCCCGCCGTTCGGAGTCGGCATGAAAGAGCAGTTCCGCCAACGGGCAAGAGGAACACACGCACACATGAATGCTTGTGAGAAAACTCGGCCCTGGGTACAAACGAGCCTGTTGCGCCAAAAATTTGTAGTTGTATTTGTTTTGTAAATCCAAAAAGCTTATAGCTCCGAACAGAACCTACATTTCTATAGCGGTGATAGTGATAACAGGTCACAATCAGTTTGGAAGTAACCTAACTATATGCAGAAAATGCGGAGACCCAGTTTTATATTCTGGAAACATTGTTTGTGGCACCAGTTTGGTAAACCTGACTTGTCACTTCGACACGTGCTGTCAAGATATACCTGCGACAATTCCCGCTCAGATGGATTCAACTCCCGCCTAAAGTGTTTCGAAATTTAGCTCACTATTTGAATTATATCGGTTTTTTCAACAGGGACGCTACAAAAGTTGAGCGACAGGGACAGCAAACGACACCATATTTCTTGCCGCTCTTTTGACATTTCTCTTCAGTAAGGTTTGCCATTTCATGATGGAAAGATATACGATCCAACAACGAGTCGAAATTATTGAAATTTACAACCGAAATTCGGAGTCAGTGGCCTCAACGTTAAGAGCGCTACGTCCAATTTATGGTCGTCATAATCGTCCTAGCAGATCAACAATTGAGCGTCTAGTGGAAAAATTTGAATCCACAGGCACAGTATAAAATGTTCCCGTGCCAGTGAGACGAATTAGTGCCCGTAGTGTCGAGAGTATTGCTGCCACTGAGACTTCAGTTGAAGGAAGCCCAAATGTGTCTCTCACACGTCGTTCTCAAGCGTTAGGCATCTCTGTGACGTCGTTGTGGTGAATTTTGCGACAAGATCTTGGCCTACATCCTTACAAGATTAAATTGACGAAAGAACTGAAGCCGCTTGACCACCAGAAGCGTCGTATGTTCGTGAATTGTACTGAGCAACAACTTGAAAATGATTCGGATTTTCATCGAGAAATCATCTTCAGCGATGAGGCTCATTTCTGGCTGAATGGCTTCGTCAAAAAACAAAATATGCGGTATTGGTCAGGCAGCAATCCACACGTACTCCATGAGTCATCATTGCATCCCGAAAAAGTTACGGTTTGGTGTGGCTTATAGGCCGGCGGCGTCATTGGGCCGTACTTCTTCCGTGATGATCAAGACCGGCATGATAACCGAATATTTTTGGCCCCAATTGCATGATATGGACTTGGAGGACATGTGGTTCCAACAGTACGGCGCCACAAGCCACACAGCGATAGTCACAATCAACTTATTGGAAACCATGTATGGAGAACGTGTTATCTCACGAAATGGTCCAGTCGCTTGGCCGCCTCGGTCGTGCGATTTGACGCCGTAAGACTATTTCCTGTGGGGCTACGTCAAGTCTATGGTCTATGCCAACAAGCCAGCGACGATTGATGAACTTCGTACGAATATCGAACGTGAAATTGCAGCAGTATCGGCCGATTTATGCTTGAAAACCGTCGAAAATTGGGTTCAGCGTCTGGACTTCCGCAAGCGTGCCCGTGGTGGCCATGCAAAAGAAATCGAGTTCCATACATAATGCCATCGAACGTACTTTCACCGGAATTAGAAATTCATTGATATCCAAAACCGTTTTTGTTTTATTTAAAAAAAAAAAAACTTCTGTAGCGCTCTTATTGAAAAACCCTTTGCTAGAGTATTAAGTAATAAAGATTCGGAGTAATAAACGCATCATCCTGGCGATGAACCCATGGACTTAAAACTGGTGGAAAAATTGCTGGCACAGCAGAAGGAATGGATGGAGAATGTGCTAAAATCCAGTGCAGACCGCATGCAGAAACTTTTGCAGAGTTCAACATCATCCATGCCAGCGACATCAAATTCCATTCCGCAGTTTCGCACTTTTTCTTTAAACAAAGAGACTTGGGAAAACAATTTGTTCCAGCCAATTCAGTAGTAGACGATAACCTTAAAAAGGCAAATTTTTTGTCACCCTTTGGAAATTACATCAACGTGGTACTACAAAAACTTTTCGAGACCATCGATGTGAGTATATACACATTCAAAGAATTGACATCCAAATTGGCAAAACATTTTCAAACAAAATTGCATGTGCTCGCATCGAGATGCAAATTTCTGCGACAGAAAATGGCTCCAGGCCAAACGTATGCTAAGTGGATCGCCGATTTAAGGGGACTAGCTAGAGACTGCAAATTCGTCTGTGCAAAGGAAGGCTGCGGTACTTCATAAGCTGATTGCATGATAAGAGATATGATTGTCTACTACACCCCTCATGAATCCGTCCGCATGGCTGCTACACAAAAGAAAGACCCTACCCTAGGAGAGATTGAAGAGCTAGTTACAGCATTACTAGTTACTAGTTACAGTCGAGAAGGATATCACCCACCTACTGTTCCACTACCCCTCGATCAGCAACAGCCGTAACAAACTATTCACCAGCATTTACTACGAGGATTTGAAGGAGCTAGCTGAAACACCCATAGCCGCAATCTACCGCAAATTGGGATGGAGCAAATATTTCTTAGAAGTGAATGGAGCAGCACACCACTTAAGTATCACTCTTTTCAAAAACACAACTTTTCAGGTAAATTTATTCCCAACAAAAGGGGTATCACTACGGGCAACGGGCCTATGCGAGATTGACGGCTCTGTGAACCTACCTATCGAGCCTTAAAATTCGAAGGAAAAAATGTTTCGAGGACATACCCAACCACCCTATCCCCACTACTTTTTCAATAAATGGAATGTACGCATTCTATAGAAGGTGCGGTGGTTAATGCGTTGGACTACTAAGTGTGGTGTCCCTGGTTTAAATTCCGAAATTGACAACACCTAAGTTTTTTCACAGCTCCACCCCTTGCGAATGTCTGACAAAAATCTAACGAGAAGATTCTCAAATTTGCCATTCGGTTTCGGCGTAAAGCAGGCCATTCTCTTCTTTGTAACACAAATTAATGGAAAAGCATGGTTTGATGCCTCTAAGGGCCGTTATTTTAAAATTGCGAAATTTTTATATTTTGCCATTGTACAAACATTTAAAATTTCAGCCCCTGGATGTGCCACAGGATTTGAGTAGTAGTTCACTCTTACAACCACATCGTTACGTCATTTTGTTGTTACCAAACAAATTATGCTCCACCAACCACATATGCAAACAATTATCTACCAACCTCACACACAGCGGTAGATAAAAAACTGATTGTTGCCACAGATAACCACGCATCCTCTTTTTTTTTTCATAAAACCGCAGTAATTTGCAAAATGTAGGTACCCACTCAAATCAATTTATTACTCCTGTCGAAAGCTTTGATCCTTGCAGCGCTTCCATCACCCCCTTGATGTAGGAAACAAATCGAATTTAGGTGTGCAAATATTTGCACACGGTAATGTAGCCCCCAGCGAGTTGTAACGAATGAAACAACACTCCCCTCCCCCGTCGCACAGAAGCGTTTATATCAAATTCACTAGGAGCGTGTTATCAATTTCATAATGCTGTTTATCAAGCCATCAATCGTCCTTAAAGACGCCGGCCACACGATGCACAAACATTATATGATATCCGCTTGAGGGATCCCTTTAGTTGAATGACGAAATTTAATCTCCCAGATTGCCCTTAGAGTCCCTGATACATGTACATACACATTCAGTAGACAATTGAACGGATCCGAAAAGGATGTCGAATCGATTCCTTTTTTTTCCCGATAGTGCTATCAGTCGTAACGCGACAAATTCTTTTGAATTTTCACATTTGGCATACTTGAGCTGGTAGATATTATTCCAGTCGGTAGGTGGCCTAAATAAATGTTTGCATCTTTAGAGTCCTTATCGCATTTCAATTGCCAATTCCAGAGTGGATGGGAAGGAAGGAAGAAATAATAAATGTGAAACTTTGGTATCCCAATATAGGGAGTGGATGACGGGGATCCAATAAATTGTCATCATCCGGAAAAAAAAGGAGCGGACATTTGTTTACTTGAAATACAGATATCCGTGCACGAGACGTATACATTATGAAGGGGAGGTTTTCACACATGGTTTAGATATAAAGTATTTGTACAGAGTGAAGATGGATTTGTTTTTTCGAATCGGCGACCAAAAGTTGGGGGTATGAGGAACCCAAAGAGAGGTTTTAATGGATATTGGAAACTCATTAAGTTTGTGGGGCGTTTAAGCCCACCAGCGCTTGTGCTGTTTAATTTGGACGGAACGGCAAACTTTAGCTAGATTTTGCTTCAAATTGAATGATTTACAGGCAACTTGACGGACAAATAGTGAGTTACATCTATAAGCGGGTGAAACAAACACAAAAACCACAATTCCAGTGTCTAAAACCCTCGACTTTATATTCCGTCTTTAATATGAAAGTCTGTATAAAAATTGCAACGACTTGGCGATGCTTAGTCGTTGTGTGCTTATTTTCCTTCCTAGAAGTAACCATTGTGGTCAAATGGAAGGCAATGCGAAAATATGAAACCTTGAGTTTTCACCTAGCTGAATCCGACTAACTCCGACTTTCAGGTTTTCCGTGGAAACCGCCGAGTGCCTAGTACCTAGGGGCTCAATCCTGTAAATTCTTGGCGTCAGCAGATAGGACCTGGGGTAAGAAGTGTACTCGTGCTAATTCACATATTCCATTCCAGGCGACAGCATAAGAACCCGCAAAATGAAGTCAGCGATGGCGTCTGCAGACCGAGTTAGGAGTGAATAACATAGATGAGCAGCTTAGACATATTCGGACAACAGGTCACCTACGATGGTTGGGTCTTGTAGAACGAGGGTAGGCTCTGATTGGCTTTAACTTGGCATAGACCAGTGCTTGTAACTCTGACTACACATCAAGTGCTTATTTTTAACCTCCAAGTGGTAAGCAACGGGTACTGGTCTCATCCAACCGGATTTGACTTGCACGAGTGTTGATAACACGATGAAAAAGAGCAACGAACAAACAGCGAGGTCAGAATGGCACGAATGGAATACCCGGCCTGTTGTCCCAGGTACACATAGACAAGGTGCTTCGATATATTGAAACAACAGGTTGTCTAGGAATTTTAAGGGTTAGTCAGGCCCCTTGAACACAGATGGTGGCGGATGAAGCAGCGCTCAATCCCGTAATGGATACTGATGGCCCCGTGTCCTAGGGGTAACTAATTAATTCGAACTGGCCCTTCAGGTTGGGGGTTGGGATTGGGTTAACTACCCAACGATGGAAAAAACTTACTGTTACGAAGCAACAATAGCCTCGCAAAAGACTGATTTTATTGTTGACGACCCTGCTAAATGAAAAAAGGACAACGAGGATGGTATCTGCACCTGGAATGTGAGAACGATACAAATGAGAGGTACAGGTGAACCACTAGCGAAGACCTAAACTGCTACAAAGCAGACATTACTGCCATTCAGGAAATACGATGGGATGGGCCGCGCAAAAAGAGGTTGAAAAACTGTGACATCTAATACGGACCGTGTTATAGTGAGCAGAAACAGCGACTATTTGGATGCGGATATGTTATAAGTGCCAGACTTAGGCAAGAAGTCTTATGTTTCCAAGACATTAGCGAACGCATTGTAACGATCCGCATCAAGGCCAAATTCGCCAACATTAGCCTTATATGCGCTCACGCCCCAACGGAGGAAAAAGATGATAAAGCGAAGGATTGCTTCTATGAGCTCCTTGACAAAACCTATAATCGACTACCGAAGTACGATGCTAAAATTGTGCTGGGAAATTTTAACGCAAATGTAGGAAGCAGTATTGTCGGAGAACATAGCCTGCACGACAACACGTCTGGTAACGGCCTTAGGCTAATTGATTTCGCTACGGAACGAAACGCCACAATAGCCAGCACATGGTTTCCTCACCTCGATGTCCACAAGATGGCATTGTGGCCTTCAAATCACCGAACGGTCAACCAAATTGATCACATTGCGATAGACAAGAGGCACGCATCCAGTAATTTGGATGTCCGAACATTCTAACATCCACTCGGATCGATACCTTGTCACAGCCAATGTAAGAATGCAGATATCCACCATGCCACTACATTCAAGAAATACTTTGAAAAAAAGAGACCGCCACGACCTTCCAGCAACGCGTGTCCCTTAACCTCTCGATTGACTCCATACCACCAGCATCGAATGTCGAAGAACTATGGCAACAAGCCATTAGATCAGCCGCAACTGATGTGCTAGGTTTCTCGCGCCCACCAGCAAGAATCCCCTGGTTTGATGAGGAATGCCGACAGATGCTCGCAGCCAAGAAAGAGGCCTACAAGACTTAGCTGCAGGTGAAGATGAGAGCTGCCATTGAGCTCTATATGCCGAGAATAATGAAAGAACACCGGCTTTTCAAAAAGAAGAAAAAAGAGCAAGAAAAGCGCGCGATAGAGGATATAGAGAGGTAACACTCCAGGAACGGTGTTCGCAAGTTTTACTAAAGTGTAAAACGGCAAAGCCAATGATGCAAGGCTCGAACAGAATCCTGTCGAGATGAACTAGGAAATATCGTAGTTGAGACTCAGTCGATGCTGAGGATATGGAAGAACCACTTCTGCAGGACTGTTAAGCCGCGATGACGACAAACATTCCGCTGACAGGCTGAACGAACCATTCAATATCGGCAACAATAGCGAAAACTGCCAACCACCCCACCTGAGTGAAGTGAGGATTGCAATATCTAGGCTCAAGCTTAATAAGGCTGCCGGAAATGACGGCCTTTCCGCTAAGCTTTATAAAGCCGGCGGAGATGACTTGGGAAATAGCATCCAGCAACTCATAAGCCAAATCTGGTCGGATCAAAGCATGCCTGAAGAATGGAATCTCAGCATCGTTTGCCCGATCCACAAAAAGAAAAGACCCTCTTAACTGGGCCAACTACAAAAGCATAAGTCTTCTCAACATCGCCTACAAGATCCTGTCTAATAAGTGAACGCCTGAAACTGTTTACCAACAACCTGATCGGCCCTTATCAGTGTTTTTTTAGACCAGGAAAGTCCACAACTGATCAAATCTTCACACTTCGGCAGATCCTGGAAAAAACCCAAGAAGTCCAAATCGATACCCACCACCTATTCATCGATTTCAAAACCGCATACGACAGCATTTATAGATACGAACTATACAGAGCCATCTCTAGTTTTGGTATACCGCCCAAACTCTTCCGTTTGTGTAGGATGACGATGGAGAATTCTCGCTGCTCCATCAGGGTCGGAAACGACCTCACCGACACATTCGATATCAAAAAGTAATTTAGGGTAGGCGAAGCGCTGTCATGGACCTCATTAACATTATTCTTGAGAAGATTATTTGAAACGAGCCAAGACGAGCCAAGACCAGATACACATTCTTCCATGGTGGGTGAAAATAAATACCAGGATATGACGACTTTATTGGCATCGTTGGTCGGATTCCACGTGATGTCATAGCTACGTTTGCTAGTCAAGAGAAGGAAGCTGCAAAAAATGCTTCAGCCGTAAATTACGGTAAGACAAAGTATTTGCTGTCAACACGAAAGGACACACAACATCGGCGAAATGGGTAGGACGTCATCATTGACAGATATAACTTTTAGGTAGTACCGGACCTTGTCTACCTCGGATTCACACTCTGACAACAAAAACTCGGCAGAAATTTAACGAAGATCTACTCTTGCCAACCGCTGTTTCTTCTGGCTATGAAGGCATTTTAGTAGTAAAGCCCTCACTCGAACTACTAAGGAGTTTCTATATAAGACCCTGATCATGCTAGTCCTTCTCTATGGCGCTGAAGAAGGGCCTTATCAAAAGTGGATGAAGAAGTTTTTAGTCGATTTGCGAAAAAAAATGTTCGATAAATCGTCGGTCCCGTTTGCGTTGACGGGCTATGGAGATTCAACCAAAAACTATACGAGCCGTACAGCGACAAGGTCAAAAGAACTCCACATAGGACGTTAAAGATGGCTAGGACATGTATAATACTCCGGCTCGTATAATACTCCTAACATGTACCAATAATACGCCTCGCAGAGGTTAAAATCTCCAGCCAGACGTCGGACGCAGTACAGGAAAACCTCGCCTTTAGTGGCGCGAACAAGTAGAAACTGACCTCAACCAACATGGAGTGCGCAACTAGAGGCAGTTAGCTAAGGACCGGCCTAAGGAGGCATCGAGAGGGTTTTTTTTTTTTTGTAGGGCCAGGTTCATTCCGGACTGTAGCGTAAGTGTGACCTTTTTCATAACTAATGGCGTATGGTACAAAAACCGTTTTTATAAGAAACCTTCCATTAAGTTGGGCGTAAGTCAAAGTTATCTCAAGACGAAATGTTCACCGAAGTATTTTCTATATTTGTTTTTCGATTTTCTTTAAAATTTTTAGACTAAAAAAAGTCCCCAACGTTTTATTGAATTTTCTCGGATAATATTGTTACGTAAATTTCGTCAAGATAACTTTCCAACTCACGCCCACTTTTTTTGAAGCGTCTTCCGGAAATAAACGATGTTGATACCCTGAACATGATATTTTGTCAAAGCAAAGCTGTTAGCCACGCCCCCTTTTTGGAGACGTTGATTTTAAGAAAATGGATTGTATGCAGCATTCTCATATCTTAAAATCGCAAAAATTACTTTTTTTTTGTATTGCGACATTTCGATGAATTGGGACTGGAGGCTGTACTGGAGAACTGAATGACATGTAGCCTATAATTTTAAAGATTGACCAAAACAATATCAGGTGAATATTTTTGGACCACACTGTACTATATTGTCGGCATTAGACTGCTTAAAATTATCATTCCCGTTGGGCGGTATCATAAGCTGCCAAGTGTCATTCTTTTGTAATAAAAATTCTTTCCACTCCATAGCGCCACCACATGTTTTTTTTTTTTTAAATTGACGAAAGCTTCCGTTCTATTTTATGTTATTAGATCCCACATCTACATAAGGGTTCCATCTCACCATCATACCCTTATGCTTATTGAAAACTCAATGGAATTCCTAATTCCATTCCGCTTGCGTGGGTCGCGGCCAAACCACTTCTTTTGATGGCTCATCTCTCGGTCATGTCACACAATCGAACCTCATTGTCAAAAATGTGACAGAAATACGAATTCGACCGCAAACTATGAGGGACGTAGCGGCGGTGTCAATATAACCCTTAGCGCCAAAACGAGGAAGCCATCTTGCATACGAAACGAGTTCGGTATTCACATGGCGTTGCCATCAGTGGCGTTGTTGCTTTTTACTAATAATCCCATTACGGTTATCACTTTCCTATAGACGGCTGTATCTGTGGGGGTTCTGTTGTTCTTCGGTTTGTTATCTTTTACCGTTTAAGTGGTTAACCTGTTGGAAAAAAAAACACTTTCCCCGGGAGGAAACAAAGCGGCTCCCGCATTGTTGTGTTCGGTGGTTTTTATCTTTTTTATACGACATGAAACTATATTTTCAAAATTAAATAAATTCGCTGTCTATGTATGGGGGTGGGTGTTGGGGGAGACTCACCCGTTAATATGTACAGCGACATTGGTCACGTTCACATTGTGTACCCTGAAAGGGATGGAGATAGTGTTAACACGAGAATGTCAGTTGGGAAAATTGGTTTTCATCATAAACTGAGGATAAGATAGTGAAAGCAACATATTTTGAATACGAGAAGTGGAATTTAATTAAAATTATGAGAGTGCTTCGGGATACCCCCACCTGAAGGAAACGTTTAAATATGTGGGGACATCAACAACAAGTGTGATAACTTCCTGCGTAGGATGGGGGTATTAAAATTTGGACTTTCAACTTTGTTAAGTCATCGATTGATTTCGATTTTGTTGACATGTTAATATCGAAATTTGGTACATAAAAAGGGGTGTAAGCGATAAATTATTGTGTAGAGAAAAATAATTCGTTCTGAAATGTGAGGAACCAGCCATGGACGATATGTCCCAAAACAATCATACGCAGATTAGGCATAATAGTTTGGAAATATCTAAGATACACAGGGTGGCGCACGAATCGTGCAACAAAAACAATCTTTTTTCTGTGGGCTTATTTTTTGAAGCAAAACTTCTTTGAGGAATTGGATTTTATGAAACGAAAAAGTGTAACGAAAAAGAATAAAAGAAAATCAGCAGCTGGTTCTGGAGTGTTGTGGCTGTTTGATCGTGTGTATTGAGCGGGTGTTCTTATATTGCAAGCAACACGTACGTTGGTGTGCATAAATGGGATATATTCTCAGAAGTCCGTTGGGCTGTCCTTTAATTGAAGTGTGAGGCATGTTGGTTGGAGAACGAGGCAGATGGTAGACGTAGTGTTTGTTGTATAGAAAAAAAGGACGTTGGTTCACCGGCACCCTAGGAAAGTGTTGTGGATTGTAGTAGGTAAAATGTCTGTCCAAAATTAAATTCGGGTACTTGGCATTGTATGCGAGCAAGATCAAATTCTGAAAATCAATTGTGAGTCCAGGAAGGCAATATTATTCGACAACAAACGAAAATTGCTAGATATATGGATGCGACATGTGGTAACAGATTTTGTTTTCAAGGAGGTTGGAGGGTAGGTGCTTAAAATGTTTGTTTCCTCTGAATTTTGAAATGACAGCTGATCGATGGTAGTAGCCTCCCTTTGGTCTGTCATACTTGTGTTTTGGCGTAAGGTGGTTTTTGAACAAAGTTTTCTTTTGTTTTCCCCGTGGGCTGGTGGAAATCTTCATAGAAACGATGAGCACGTGCCCAAAGTAGTTAACCCACTAAAACCACCACCCTTTTTGTATTTGTATTGCAACTAAGTATGCGACTTACCTAGCAATTTTTTTTATCACGAGTAATGAATGCTTGGCAGGTAACTTTCTCTTGATTGTTCCTGCTTTTCCGCAATTTATTGCGCGGTTTGTTAATGTCGGACCAATTGGTTCTTTGAAGACGCCTCAATATTAATGTTAAACGATTTTTATGTTTTCGTGCAAAAATTTTCTTTTCATCTTTAACGGCGGGAATACCAAGATCTCTGCGTAGATTTTCATTCCTTATATACCACGGCGCATTGACGAATGTTCTTAACATTTTGTTTTCCAAAGTTTGTAGAATGTTTAGATTCGTTTCACTGGTACAACCCCTATGGTATAAGCTTTGTATCAAAACTAATATACCCCTATCGGATAGGGCATAAAAATGGGTATGAAGGCTGACTGTTTCGAATCAGATTTGATGATGTATTTAGTCGGTTATACCGGTTCTTTTGGCAAAGATTATCATTCGAATGTTTGTGTTTCTCGACGATAGCTTTAGCGTTTTTTTTTCGAAATTCGGGAATCATTTCGAAAGATGGAGCGAGTAGGTTTGTTTGGATTTTCTGAGTCGCTTACAATGAAGAGAGTATATCTTCACTCTGAAGTTCTTGCAGAAGGGACCAATGGTGATATTCGTGCGATTTATTTTTTTGTAACTTCTTATAACTGGGAGACCCTCAGAACTGCGCCATCTAAAAGGGAATAAGACTACTCAACAATGCCTTCAACATCCTATCTGCTGTAATATGTGAACGCCTGAAACCAATTAAGAGCAACCTGATCGGTCCATTTCAGTGTGGTTTCAGGCCAGGAAAGTCCACAGCTGATCGAATCTTCACAATTCGACAGATTGTGGAAACATTTCGATCCCCAATTCCTATTCATCAATTTCAAAGCAGCATACGATAGAATTTGGTGTTTGATTGGCTTTAACTTACAACTAGCGGTTGTAACTCTGACTACAGTGTTTCTTTTTAAACTCCAAGTGGAAAGCCTCCAAGGTCTCATCCGACCGGATTTGACTTGCTACACGATAAGCGCGAGTGTTGATCATACGACGAAAAACAGCAACACTATCAACAGCCTGGTCAGAATGGCACGGAATGAATACCCGGCCTGCTGTCCCAGGCGAACCTAGACAAGGTACTTCGACATATTCGGACAACATGTTGTCTAGGAATTTGAAGGGTTAGTCACGCTCCTTGAACAGAGATGGTGGCGGATGAAGGCCAACGGCAACGCTCAATCCCGTAGTGGGTACCGATGTCCCAGTGTCCTAGGGGTATCTAATAAATAGGAACTGGCCCTCCAGGTGGGGGGTTGTGCTTTGGGTTACCTACCCAACCATGGAAAAAACTTTATGTTACGAAGTAACCAATAGCCTCGGACGATTTTATTGCTTACGACTCTCTCTGCTAAACGAAAAAAGGACAACGACGCTCGTATCTCCACCTGGAATGTTAGAACATTAAACAGAAGAGGTGCAAGCAAACAACTAGCGGATGGCCTAACCTTCTACAAAGTAGACATTACTGACATCCAGGTAATACGAAGGGATGGGCCGGGCAAAAAGAGGATGAAAAACTGCGACATCTACTACGGACCGTGTTATAGGATGCGGATTTGTTATAAATGCCAGACTTAGGCAAGAAGTCTAATGTTTCCAAGGCATTAGCGAACGCATTGTAACAATCCGCATCAAGGCCAAATTCGCCAACATAAGCCTTATATGCGCTCAAGCCCCAACGGAGCAAAAAGATGATATAGCTAAGGATTGCTTCTATAAGCTCCTTGACAAATGCTTTGAGCGACTACCGAAGTTAAATGTTAAAATCATGCTGGGAGATCTTAACGCAAAGCTAGGAAGAGCAGTATTGTCGGAAAACATAGCCTATACGACAACACGTCTGGGAACAGACTTAGGCTAATTGACTTCGCTACGAAACGAAATGCCACTGTAGCCAGCACACAGTTTCCTCACCTCGATATCCACAAGGGGACATGGCAGTCTCCAGATCAACCAAACGGTGAACGGTCAATCAAACTGATCACATTGCGATAGACAAGAGGCACGCATCCAGTTATTTGGGATGTCCGAGCATTCCGAGGAGCTAATATCGGCTCGGACCACTACCTTGTCGCAGCCAAGTTAAGAATGCCTCACCACGCCACAACAATCCAGAAATACTGTGAAAAAAATTTCGAAAGACTGCAATCGTAAAAGACCGCCAAGACCGACAGATGCCCGCAGCCAATAACGCGGCCTATAAGGCTAAGCTGCAGCTTAAGACGAGAGCTGCCTTTAAGCTTTATAGGCGAAGAAGAAGGCAAGAACACTGGCTTTTCAAAGAGAAGAAAAAAGAGCAAGAAAAGCACGCGATCGAGGATATAGAGAGGTGCCACTCCAGGAACGATGTTCGCAAGTCTTACCAAAGTGTAAAACGTCAAAGCCAAGGATGCAAGGCTCGAACAGAATTCTGTCGAGATGAACAAGGAAGTATCGAAGTTGAGACGCAGTCGATGCTGTGGATATGGAAGAACCACTTCTGCAGACTGTTTAACGGCGATGACGAACAACATTCCGCTGTCAGGAAGAACGAACCATTCAATGTTGTCGACGACAGCCAAAAATGCCAACCAACAGGCCTGAGTGAGGTAAGGATAGCAATATCTAGGCTCAAGCTTAATAAGGCTGCTGGAAATGACGGCCTTTCCGCTAATCTGTATAAAGCCGGTGGAGATGACTTGGTAAGTACCATCCACCAACTTATAAGCCAAATCTGGTCGGATGAAAGTATGCCTGAAGAATGGAACCTTGGCATCGTTTGCCCGATCCACAAGAAAGGAGATTCTCCGAACTACGCCAAGTACAGAGGAATTCGTCTCCTCAAAATCGCCTGCAAGATCCTATATGTCGTAATATGTGAACGCCCGAAACCGTTTACCAACAACCTGATCGGCCTTTATCAGTGTGGTCTTAGGCCATGAAAGTTCACAACCGATCAAATTTTTACACTTCGGCAGATCCTGGAAAAACCCCAAGAAGTCCAAATCGATACCCACCACCTATTCATCGATTTCAAAACCGCATACGACAGCATTTAAAGAGACGAACTATACAGAGCCATGTCTAGTTTTGGTATACCGCCTGAACTCGTCGGTCTGTGCAGGATGACGATGGATAATTCTCTCTGCTCCATCAGGGTCGGAAACGACCTCACCGACACATTCGATACCAAAAAAGGTTGTGGCAAGGCGATGCACTGCCATGCGGGTGAAGAAATCCTTGGTCGATTTAGTAGGAAAATTCTTCGAAAAATCTTCGGTCCTGTTTGCGTTGACAAGTTATAGAGACCAAAATTCAACCAAGAATTATACGAAATGTACATAGACATACCACTTGTCAACAAACTCCACATTGGACGTTTAGGGTGTGTTACAAACTAACAACGCATAGTACCTTCGTAATTTAGTTCCATTACTCCGCCATCCTACCGCATATGAATTTCACCAGCCCAAAGTATTTTTGTTTTGCTTAAGCTCGTTGAATAACCATGGACTCCTTTAAGACTTCCCAACCGCAATTAATTATGCAGCTTATGCCCCAAGGCGATAAATGCGTCTCTTTCATCATCAACACCTCGGAGGCACATGTGGTAACGCTTCTGAGATAAAATATTCACAAATTGGTGTCTCACTTAAAGTTTCCTCCTTCAAGGGGTGTCATCTCACTACTGCGGGTGTCTGAAACCTTTGCATCCTTTCCCACCTTTGACATCGACATACCGTTACCCAATATTTGAAAATGCTAATGAGGGGCCAAATGCCTTCGTTTTCAAATTTTGCCGTCTCAAGCTGAATATTATTTCGCAAAGTTTTCGCTTTAGCTCCTTGATAAGCAAATAAGGCTCTCGTCCTGAAGACATAATTTTTTGGATTTATGAGGATAATTTTATGTGATAGGTGGTGTTTTGTTTTTCTGTCTAACTGGGCGGGGCAGGGGGTGGCAGATTATGCGAGTGTAAATATTGAAAAAGTTTCGCATATTGTTGTTTGTTTTGGCCGGCAGAAAAAATTTATTTCAAAGTAAAATGATAATTCAGTGCGATTACACAGGAAAAGGGAACAGAAAGGACATTAATCATGGCTGATTTTGGATTTTGCTTAGAAGAGGAAAAGTTTTCGGTGTTTTGGGGTTAGAGTTGGCTTTGGAGTTGGAGTGTGATTTTATTGGTGTACAAGTCATTTGAATCGCTCGCAAATGAGACCGGGGGATACTTGATGAGCAAATTAACGAGTCCTTTGGTTGCGGTAATTTAGTTAACTTGTTACGTTTGTAGAGTAAATAAGTTCATCAGTGTGAGTGTTACCGCGATTTGCAGGGATGTTACTTTTGATTATTCGATGCAAAGCTGCATAAAATTTTTATGGAGTAAGTTTTTCCAAAGCATGTATTATCTGACGTTTTAAGTTAATGCTTCTCACTTTTTTTTTTTAATTTGGCAATTTTTTTTGTACGAGGAATGCCATATGTGGTTTTGATTTAGTCAAAGAGTATAGAACTACAAGGTGGTGCAAAAGTAATCCTCCTATCAGAAAATGCTATAAATTTTGCGATTGGCCCCTAATGTCAGTTCTGTTTTGACATTTGTGTAGTAAACACATGCGAAATACACGTTAATAAACAATGTTACGCTATACTGCTCCAGAACGCGGAATATTGGTGACTATTTATTTGAGCAATAATCGGTCGGTGACTTTGGCACAAGGTGAATTTCGTCGCAGATTTCCTAGCCGTCCAACGCCTACTGGTGAAACACTGCGACGAATATTGCTGCTGTAGCCGAAGATGTCATGGAAGCGCCGTCGAAATCGACCAGACGACGTGCCACGCAAATGGGTATCAGTCGACGGTCCTTACAGCGAATTTTGGTACAAGATTTGAAGATGTTTCCGTACAAAGTCCAGACGGTGCATCAGTTGTTAGCTGCTGACCGCCAATCGCGTCTAACATACGCTCAAGCCGCGTGTAACCCACGAAGAGCCATTACACCCGCTCAAAGTCACTGTATGGTGTGCTGTTTTCGCTGGAGGAGTCATCGGACCTTTTTTCTTCGAAGACGTCGCGGGCCAAACGGTTACTGTGAATGGTGAGCGCTACAGAGCAATGATCAACGAGTTCTTTTTGCCGCAACTTGATGAATTGGGATTGGAAAACATGTGGTTCCAACAGGACGGTGCAACGGCATACACTGCACGTGCCACAACCGATATGCTGAAGGATGCATTTCCCGGGCGCCTAATCTCCCGTTTTGGCGATTTGCAATGGCCAGCAAGATCGCCTGATTTGACCGCTCCAGACTACTTTTTGTGGGGCTTTTTGAAGTCGCGGCTTTATGTCAACAAGCCTCAGACTCTTGCAGCTCTTAAAGAAAATATCCGCCAAGAATGTGAGGACCTATCGCCGGAAGTTTTGGCCAAAGTGATGGAAAATGCCATAAAAAGGGCTCAAATGACAATCAACTGTGGCGGCGGCCATTTACATGACATCATATTCTCGACTTGATGTAAAAAAAATTAAAAGACCAAATAAAAATAATCCACAAGAAGAATCAAAGTTTTTCTTTTTTTTTTTAAATTACAGCCAAAAAACATCGGAAGGTTATTTTTGCGCCACCTTGTACATAGAGCGCGCATCTCATACAACGAATATTTTGTATGTGGGGTACTGATATTGATACCCCAGTGCTCACATTGCTACCACAGCATCAAACAACAGCCTTGCCGACGATTTGGCAAGGTCGAGGCAGGTAAGAGAAACTGTTTGAACGTCTGGACTGTTTGAAACAAATTGCTCTTGGCTTACATTTGATCAAAGTTTTGGGATAAGATCGAAAGGCAATTCGAAAACGTATAGTTTTGTAGGAATGGGCACGTTAAATGCAGCTGACTTAGAAACTCCTTAGCCCTAACATAATTTCTTACTTAATTAAGTGGAACTACAGTACGGAATGAACCTGGTCCTCAACCAACAAGCCTCTTCAATTAGCCCGGTCTTTAGCTAGCTGCGTCCAGTTGCGGACACAAAGCTCGTTAAACTCAACTTTTTACTTGTGAGTGCAACTTAAGGAGAGGTCTTCCTCTACTCCGTCCCTATGTGTGGCTGGGAATCGATGACAATGATGTCAATATAGTCGGCGTGTGCTAGTAGTTTCACCGATTTTTGGAAGAGTTTCTGAAGTTTTTTAAAATCCTCTCAAGAATGATGTTAAAGAAGTCACATGATAGTGCAACGCCTTGCCTAAATACTTTTTTGGTATCGAATATTTTCGTGACATCATTTCCGACCCTGATGGTACAGCGAGAATTCTGCATCGTTACCTGCACAGACGGACGAGGTTCCTCGGTATACCAAAACTAGACATGGCTCAGTTGTGATGATCTCGTATTAGCTACGGAATGAAACTTTGACTCCTCCAACATGCATCTTCAATTAGCACGGTCCATAACTAGCTACAGTCCGGAATGAAACTTGCCAACATGCATCTTCAATTAGCCCGGTCCATAACTAACTGCCTCCAGTTGCGCACTCCAAGTTGGTTAAGGTCGGTTTCTGCTTATGCACGGCACTTTAGCTGAGGTCTTCCCCTACTGCGTCCGACGTCTGGCTGGGAATCGAAGACCATGCGAGCCGGAGTATTGGTGTCCATTCGTTCTAAATAAATGTCCTAGCCATCCCAAAACGTCCAAAACGGAGTTTCTTTGAGCAGGGTCATGTGGCTGTACAGTTCATATAGTTTTTGGTTGAATCTTTATCTCTATAGCCCGTCAATGCGCCTTGCCTAAATCCTTTTTTGGTATCGAATGTGTCGGTGAGGTGGTTCCCGATCCTGATGGAGCAGAGAGAATTATACATCGTCATCCTGCACAGACGGACGAGCTTAGGCGGTATACAAAAACTAGACATCTCTCTGTATAGTTCGTCTCTATAAATGCTGTCGTATGCTGCTTTGAAATCGATGAATAGGTGGTGGCTATCGATTTGGACTTCTTGGGTTTTTTTCCAGAATCTGCCGAAGTGTGAAAATTTGATCGGTGTGGACCACACTGATAAAGGCCGATCAGGTTGTTGGTAAACGGTTTCGGGCATTCAAATATTACGACAGATAGGATCTTGTAGGCGATTTTGAGGAGACCTATTGCTCTGTACTTGGCGCAGTTCAGAGAACCCTTTTTTTGAGGATCGGGCAAACGATGCCGAGGTTCCATTCTTCAGGCATACTTTCGTCCGACCAGAGTTGGTGGATGGTACTTACCAAGTCATCTCCACCGGCTCAATGGGAAGGCCGTCATTTCCGGCAGCCTTATTAAGCTTGAGTTCAGATATTGCTATTCTCACCTCCCTCAGGCCAGTTGGTTGGCATTTTTGGCTGTCGTCGACAACATTGAATGGTTCGTTCTTACTGACAGCGGAATGTTCTTCGTCATCGCCGATTAACAGTCTGCAGAAGTGGTTCTTCCATATCCCCAGCATCGACTGTGTCTCAACTATGATATTTCCTTGTACATCTCGACAGTCTTCTGTTCGAGCCTTGAATCCTTGGCTTCGACGTTTTACACTTTGGTAAAACTTGCTAACATCGCTCCTGGAGTGGCACCTCTATAGTCTTCTTCTTTGCCTATTGAGCTCAATGGCAGCTCTCCCCTTCCCCTGCAGCTTAGACTTGTAGGCCTCGTTCTTGGCTGCGAGGATATGTCGACATTCCTCATCGAACCAGGGATTTCGCGTTGGTGGGCGCTGGAAACCTACCACATCAGTTGCGGCTGATCTAATGACTTGTTGGCATCGTTGCCATTGTTCTTCGACATTGTGAAGGTCTTGACGGTCTCATGCGATTGCAATCTTTCGACATAAAATTTCTTCACAGTATTTTTGGAATGTTGTGGAGTGGTGGATATCCGCATTCTTACCTTGGCTGCAACAAGATAGTGATCCGAGTCGATGTAAGCTCCTCGGAATTTTCGGGCATCCAAAATACGTGCCTCTTGTCTATCGCAATGTGATCAACTTGGTTGACCGTTCTTTCATCTGGAAACCCCCAAAAAAAAAAAAAAACTGCAAATCCCTCGCAACTCAGAAGCCCTGACAGAACGTTTATTCAAATGTTGAATGAAACTCTGAAATTCGCTGTCATCGCCTATATTGAATGGGTCCTGCCTGACATTAGAAAATTGTTCCCTATCGCCGATTAATAGCCTGCTGAATGGATTCTTTCATATTCTTAGTATCGACTTTGTCTCAACTACTATTTTTCGTTCTTCATCTGGGCAGGACACTGTTCGGGCTTTGTATCCATTGCCTTGACGTTTTACAATGTATGGTACCTCTGTATAACAGGTGGGCCAACATCATACGATGTTGTTTGGCCTTCAGAATATCGGTTGTGACACGCGCAGTCCTGTTGGAACCACATGCCCTCCAATTCTAATTCGTCCAATTGAGGCAGAAAAAACTCGGTTAACATGGCCCTATAGCGCGCATCATCCACTATTGTCGTTTGACCAGCGGCGTGCTTGTAAAAAAATGGCCGGATGACCCTTCAGCGTGAACAGCGCACCATGCAGTAACTTTGAACGGATGTAATGGCTCCTTGTGCATTACTCGTGGATTTTCGGTGCCCCAGAAGCGATAGTTTTGCTTATTCACGTAACCGCTGAGGTGCAAACGAGCCTCATCGCTTATTATGATTTTGGTCGGAAAGTCGTCCACTTCGATTATTCTGCGTTCTTAGTGAGTATATCGCTCCATGGTGTGTTCACTTGTATTCTACATCTATCTAGTCCGCAAATGTCAAAACAGATTTGACGTTGGCGGCCATTTGCAAAAATAAGAGCATCTTCCAATAGGGTGATGTCTTTTGGCCCAACTTTTATATATTTCATATCGCGTGCTTTTCTTGCACTTTTGCCTCTTTTTGTTTGAAAAGTCCACATTCTTCCCTCCTTCTTTGGCTATAACCTAAATGGCAGCTTTCCTCTTCCATTCAGAGTTATTTGGCACTGGGAACTGGGCATCCGTTGTCATTCTTCATCAAACCAAGGATTTTTTTTTTGCTGTTGGGCGCAAAATGCAGGCCGATCAAATGGCATAACATTCACACAATTGACACAGCAAAGGGCTAGAACTTGATTTAACCATTACAAAAGGTAAAAAATTAGCCATTGGATAAAATTTATCACCATTTTAACTCAATTGGCATACAGTCTTAGGAATAACCATATGATTTACAAAAATCTCCCTCAAAGCTATCACAGCAAATACAAAACATGAGAACTCCACATTATGCAGAGCTAAAACCAGCTAAAAAGGAAATCTTGACAGAAAAAAAAAATTGAAACGTTAAGGAATCGACCTCATAAGCTAAACCGTTATTCCATAAAGTTCTGCAAATGGTATTTGCGAGTACTGCAAAGTATCTCCATTATTACAACATGCGATTCCCCTCTGCTTTATATCCAATTGCCTTTGGCGCCGTTTTTCAAGTGACAGAATGTTCATCCTTCTTGACAGATTCAGCCATCTTTTTTGCGTGTGTGTGTGTGTGTTTTTTTTAAAGAACATAATGGCCTCCATTTTCTAACATATTGCAGACAAAATGTAAAACTTTGCATACATATGAATGGAAATTGACACGAAAACTGGAATATGTAAAGGTGCTTCAAAGTTATTTAAGGACTGCCTATAAGGCTGTTGCCAGAAATAATATTGGAGTGGAGTTTTCCTCATACCAAAAATTGGTTGGCTTTAGCATTTTTTTGCTCACGAAAATCGTTGTCAAGAAATATACGCACTGACTGGTGTCATCGTCTACTTTAGGGATTATCCCATGTTATGGTTTTTAAGTGGAAGTTAAAATAAGTGGAACTGGAGGGCAAGTGAAGTGGAAACATTTTGATAGTACAGGGGGCGACCACAATTCATTACTTTTAAAGGCATAAATACCGATTTTATAAATCAGATTTTTAAAAATTTTTTTATTACTAAGGTTCTATGCAATGGTTTGCTTAAAAATCTTAACAGGAAGGTGAAGCCCTCCATAGGAAATAAACTTTTTCCTATGGAGGGCTTCACCTTCCTGGTAAGATTTTTAAGCAAACCAATGCATAGAACCTTAATAATAAAAAAAATTAAAAAATCTAATTTATAAAATCGTTTATTGAGTTCTTAACTCTGTCCTGATCCTTACCAACATAGAAGCGGTTATGTAGGTAATTTCTGTCCGAATGTTGGCTTTAGTCATTTCACTGTTGATATAAATACGGTGCTTGAAGAAATGCCACGAAAAAAAAATGCAAAGGACCAAATCGGAGCAGACTAATTATTCATCACACCTCTTCCAGCATTTCTGGTATAAAATTGACTCTTTATAACGCTTGAGTATTCCGCACCTCAGTTCCTTACACCATGTCTAGAATACGTCTGAATAATTAAATTTCCACCTGATTCCATTCATAGCCCAATCCTATTTGCATTTCTAATTAGTTTCCATTCATATCCACTCTCAGCACAGACACATCTTCCACTTGACAGACGTGTGTGGTTTTTATCACCTCCGTAGGACCTCATCATCATCGTTACAATTCCCAGATGCATCATTAGAGTCTCCATGCGCTGCAAATCATCTCCCTTCTGTTTGGTCTAGCAAAGGGATCCAATTTTATCTCGGGCGATACTCTAATACCGCGGCACGTGCTAGACAAACAAAATTATCCTTGCCTGAGTCATAATTTGTCCTCGTCACTGTTGTGTACGTGTAGGCTATTTTTCGACATTTGCTAGCAATTTATCAGGTGTCCTATCATCGATGCTTGGGAATTCATTCACATTCATGAAACGTATGAGTCCAATGTCATACGTCGGCAATTTCTTTGTAGAAAATTAATATTTCCCTCCGTACATGTCAGGACCACATCCATCTTTGGCTCTCTGAATCATACAGCTAATTGACAGGATGAATGGCACGGAGCAACCCATGCGGCAAGTCTTACGAAACGGAATTGTCCCGTACACGCTGTGCACCGAAAATGATTGTGCCTTTGAAGATGTAGGATGTACATGTAGGAGCGAGGTAGGATTTCTTTTCAATCCTGCTTCAGTAATTAGGAAAAACCAATCTTGAAAGGGTTTCTCTTGCAAGCAAGTTTGCAACTTATTCCCGAAGGATTTATGCGGTGCGGTTGGATACACCGCACATGCGGTACACCAATTGAAAGGCGGTTTCTTATCCCGTTGTATTGAATGGTTGTTTGAGTAGAAAAGCCACAAACCCCCGCAGAAAATGAGTGAAACATAGCAGAGCACCGCATTATCCTATAGCCAAAGCGGAACAGTAAAAAGGATTTATTTTTAGAAGCGACCAGAAAGTACCCACTTAAACCATTCCATTTGAGATCCTTGAATGTACTCTTGAGACCAAGTTTGAAGTGAGTTCCGTTTTGTGTGGTCGCCTCAACTGAGTGTATTATTAAAAGTGGGTACGCATTGCATGACAAAAAATATTTAACCGTGGGTGTATCTATCTCCTGCAGGAAAAAGGAGCAAATGGAAAAGTTGTATGCCTTGAAAGTTATTTACTCATTCATGACTCTTTCTTTGTGTCCCTCCTGGCGTTGGCGGGAGGAAAACGAACGCAGAACTGTATTATGTCTGTAACGGATTATCTTCGTTATATTAACTGTGAAACAAAAAGCTTTTTATGGATTAGGCTAATTGATTTGTGGGTAAAAGCTGTCAAAGTGACAGTTGGAAAAGTCTAATCTGTTTGGATGTTTATCTCTTTTTGTGAGGCTACCTAACGAACAATATGTTGGGCAGGAGGGTTTACGTTTCATTGGAGAGATGGTAAGGTATACCCTTGGGATTTTTTGTGACGACAGGTTTTGAATGTCAGAATTGCGAGAAGGAACAGGGAGATGGTTTGGTGTAGGTAATATATTCTGTGTGTGTCATAAATGGGAATTACAGCGACGGCACCATGGTTTCACGGACTACAATAGATCAGGCCGGCATAGGGTACAAACTAACGTCGGCTGTTAAACCGAGAGAGTAAGTTCCTGATGGATAAACTTATGTAAGTTGGTGCATTGGCTATGAATGTGCGGAATCAAGCCGCTCAAGCGTTGCTGATGATGGTTGGCTTTAGCGTGGCAATGCCCAGTGGTTGTAACTCTGACTACACGCGAAGGGCTTATTTTTAACCTCCAAAAGGGTAACCATCGGGTACTGGTCTCATCCAACCGGATTTGACTTGCTAAACGGTAAGAGCGAGTGTTGATCACACGACGAAAAACAGAAACACTATCAACAGCCAGGTCAGAATGGCACGGAATGAATACCCGGCCTGCTGTCCCAGGTGAACCTAGACAAGCTGCTTCGACATATTCGGACAACAGGTTGTTCAGGAATTTCAAGGGTTAGTCAGGCCCCTTGAATAGAGATGGTGGCGGATGAACCGAGAGGCAAACGACAGCGCTCAATCCCATTGTGGATACTGATGGCCCCTTGTCCTAGGGGTTTCTAATAAATTGGAACTGGCCCTCCAGGTTGGGGGTTGTGCTTTGGGTTAACTACTTAATGTTACGAAACAACCAATAGCCTCGGACAGGACAGATTTGACTGTTGACGACCCTGCTAAACGAAAAAGGACAACGACGTTGGTATCTGCACATGGAATGTAAGAACGATACAAATGAGAGGTACAGGCGAACCACTAGCGAAGCCCTAAACTGCTACAAAGCAGACATTACTACCATTCAGGAAACACGATGGGATGGGCCGGGCAAAAAGAGGATGAAAAACTGTGACATCTACTACGGACCGTGTTATAGTGAGCAGAAATAGCGACTATTTGGATGCTGATTTGTTTTTAGTACCAGACTTGCGCCAGAAGTCTTATGTTTCCAAGACATAACCGAACGCATTGTAACGATCCGCATCAAGGCCAAATTCGCCAACATAAGCCTTATATGCGCTCACGCCCCAACGGAGGAAAAAGCTGATATAGCTAGGGACTGCTTCTATGAGCTTTTTTGAGGTAGGAAGGGAAGACATCTTCAACAACACGTCTGGTAACGGACTTGGGCTAATTGACTTCGCTACGGAACGAAATGCCGCTACAGCCAGCACACGGTTTCCTCAACTCGATATCCATAAATGGACATAGCGGTCCAAAGATCAACGAACGGTCAACCAAACTGATCACATTGCGATAGACAAGAGATATGCATCTAGTATTTGGGATATCCGAACATTCCGAGGAGCTAACATCGACTCAGACCACTACTTTGTTGCAGCCAAGGGAAGAATGCGGATATCCACCACGCCACAACAATCCAGAAATACTGTGAATTTAATGTCGAAAGACTGCAATCGCAAGAGACCGCCAAGACCTTTACGCAACGCGTATCCCTTAACCTCTCGATTACCTCCATACCCCAGCATCGAATATCGAAGAACAATGGCAACGATGCCAACAAGCTATTAGATCAGCCTCGACCTGGGTTGATGAGGAATGCCTATGCTCGGAGCCAAGAACGAGGAATTCAAGGCTTAGCTACAGGTGAAGACGAGATCTGCCATTGCGCTCGATAGCGAGAGAAGAAGGGAAGAACACCGACTTTTCAGAAACAAGAAAGAAGAGCAAGGAAAGTGCACGATCGAGGATATAGAGAGGTGCCACTCCAGGAACGATGTTCTCAAGTTTTACCAAAGTGTAAAACGTCAGAGCCAAGGATGCAAGGCTCGAACAGAATCCTGTCGAGATGAACAAGGAAATATCGTAGTTGAGACACAGTCTATGCTGAGGATATGGAAGAACGGATATGATCCAATCTGCCGTAATATTGGCAAATTCACAGCCGATCAAATTTTCACACTTCGGCAGATCCTAGAAAAAACCGAAGAAGTCCACATCGATACCCACCACCTATTCATCGATTTTAAAACCGCATACGACAGCATTTAGAGACGAACTATACAGAGCCATGTCTAGTTTTGGTATACCGCCCAAGCTCATCCGTTTTTGTAGGATGACGATGGAGAATACTATCAGGGTCAGAACGACCTCGATAAAAAAAGGATTTAGGCAAGGCGATGCGCTATCATGTGATTTCTTCAATTTCAAATGACTAAGAAATGTAGAACGAATGGACACCTATACTCCGGCTCGCAGAGTTTTCGATTCCCAGCCAGACGCCAGAAGCAGTAGAGGAAGACCTCGCCTTAAGTGGCGCGTACAAGTAGAACCCGACCTCAACCAACTTGGAGTGTGTAACTGGAAGCAGTTAGCTAAGGACCGGGCTAATTGGAGAGGCATGTCGGTTGAGGCCCAGGTTCATTCCGGACTGTAGCGCCAATTAAGTGAGTAAGCGCGGCCATGTGACTTCTTGAACATTATTCTTGAGAAGATTGTGTAAAACAAGCCAAGACGAGCCAAGATCAGAGACACAATCTTCCATAAGTCGGTGGAACGCTTTGGACGTTTAAGATGGCTAAGACATTTAGAACGAATGGACACCAATAATCCGGCTCGCAGAGTCTTCGATTTCAGCCAGAATTCGGACGTCCAGAAAAACTTTAAGAGAAATATTCGAAGCATTTGCATACAGAAGTAATTCTTCAATTTACAATCAGTTTTGATGAGCTTTCATGAAAGAAAGTTATTTTTCAGGATTGCAAAACCCCAAGATAAATTGAAAGGACTTTATGAAAGAAGTTCGAAGCCAAAAAACTTTCAATGGAACGTAGCTGGAAAAAGGAGAGAAGTTTATCAAAATTGTGAATACGGTAATAGAAATCGAGAAGTAGTAAGCCGAAAAACGAAAACAAGAACTTCCTTTACTTGTGACGTTTTTCATTTCGACAGTTTTCACTGAATACAAACAAATTTATGTGAATATACATCTGAGCAAAAGAAGCTTAGTATTTGGCTGTTATGCATTAAATTCGCCAAATTATGCCATCCCAGCTATCAACATAATCATCCCATATCTTACCAACTGACTTACATCACATAACATCTCCCTACGACATAGTTTAGCCACAATCGTTGACATTGATGTCATCAAAATGTCTGCCTAATTGACGTCATGTAAAAGTTAATATACACTTCAATACTAAAATTTTCCAAACAAGTTTGTAAACCCATCACATGTAAGTAAAATGACGTAATTACCGTTTTATAAATACCTGTCAGTTTTTCAATTAAACCCATTCCAACCTAACTTTTTGCAAGATGAAGTGTCACCCGTACACCACTTTCAAATATGTACCACTCATACAACCCGCACTGCTGTCACCGGCACTCATCTCCGTCTGCTGTTGCCAAACACGGGCGGATTAAAAAAATAACGGTATAATCGGATTTTTGTTTTCATTTCTCACCCGCATGCTATAACGCCTATCGAGAAGAATATTAAAAAAAATTGTTTCCATCATGAACGGTACTGCCGCTACTGTACAAGAGCTTATCAAGCACTCTACCCGGTTCGATGCAGTAAAGACAAACACATACGAGTAGCAGTACCTAGATATTATCGCAAAAAATAATTTCATTTAATTTACTGTTTTCCCGTTTTCACTCGATTCGTTTTCACACCCCGAAGGCAATTTAGAACGTCTTTCGTTATCGTTCGAGCGCCATGATGTTTTTGTTCCAACGGGAACAGCTATCACACCATGGAGGAGGTATTTGTAATCTCAAGCATGTTACGTTCCTTAATTAAAGCGCTCAAGACATTGTATCGTGGTTTGTATTGACATGAATTTAATTCCCCTCTCAAGGATTAATCGACGTGCAATCGCTGGCAAGGGTAAAAATTCCTGCCATTGACAGGTAACTTTGCGTAATCATGATTTACAGTGTACTTTGATTGGTTGATGTAATGAAATGTCCTTGACGTCGTTTAATAATGCAAACGATTTCCTTCAAAAAATAAAAAACCTGCTCCCGTGCTTTATGAATTTTATAATCGAAAACGCTTGGTAAGCTAATTGATGTTAAAGCATATAATTTACCTCACAATCTCACAGGCAGTGTTATTCATCTTTTTGACAGAGAGAATGTGAAAAACGCAGTTGTGTTGATTTCCTTCGTTCTGTCATGGTTGCTTAAGCATCAGCGCAAAAGAGTGGAAATCAATGGCGAATGGAAACGAACATTACATTATGCATGAGTATGACAGATGTAGCTGTCAGTGAATTTATTCATTTATGTTTTAACAATTTCGATTCGTAACAAGAGCTAAACAATTAAATAATGCAAAAATGTAAACGAATGCAATGGTTGTGAAATAATTTTGCACATAAATGGACAAAAATGTCAAGTTTTTGACTTACAAATCGAAATATTTACATATATGATATCCTTTATTCAGTTAGGGGAGTGAAATGAGAATAATTTGAGATTTACTCTGCTCTCATCGCTATGAACAAATTATCACAACAGGCGATTTGCTGTGGAATTTGAAGAATTTGGATGTCAATAGTGTCAACTGTCAAAAATCCTTTATATAATTAGTTCTGTTCCCTTGCAATATTAAAGTTACTAATTTTACTGTTTTTTTTTTTTTTCATGTATTGCCGTTTCCGTATGCAGAAATTAGTAAATGAGAGAGCTTACAACTGATACAGAAAACTACCTCTGCGTACAAATTACTAAACTATTGGTTGGTATCTGAAAGTGACAAGTCATTTGTTTTGACATCGGTTTCGTCGTTTTTTTTTAAGAGGCAAACGAAATTATTAATTTTCTGTCCGCGCGCCGGGAGGATATACTACTTTGTTTTGCCGCCATTTTGGTAAAGATTTGTCTTGACAGTTCATTTTTGGCAGTCGTGAAGTAGACACGTGGCAAATTTTTTTGTGAAAAAATATTCGATAAACCAACGTGTCTTAATCGTTAAAGCATTTTATCAAAGTCAATCATCGATTACTGTGACGATGAGAAAGTTACGTGAAATTTGTGGGTGAAACAACTTGCCAACAAAACGCACTATTTATCGTGAATGATTTCACAACGTCGGCAAGATCAGTTGAAAACATTACTGCTGCTCAAGGAAGTTTTCAATCCATCAACTTCAACTCGACGCCGTGCTCAGGAGCTTGGTCTTCGAAGAACAACTTTGGCCACAATTTTGCACAAGGATTTGTATTTGTTTCCATTTAAGATTCAGTTGACACAAGAGCTTCTTCCACAAGACCATTTACGCCGCCGTACATATGCCAATAGGATGTTACAGCTAGACCATGACAACCGCGATTTTCATGAAAAAATCATAATGAGTGACGAGGCACATTTTCATTTGAATGCATACGTGAGCACAGAAAAGTCGGTTCTAGGCAATGGAAAACCCTTAAATTATTCATCATTTACCTTTGCATCCATTAAAAATTACAGTCTGATGTTCGATTTGGTCAGGAGGAATCATTGAAACTTACTTCTTTGAAAATGAAAACGGCGTAACGGTAACTGTGAATGGGGACGACGTTGCATGAATACCTATATTATTCAAGCTAACCTCCAATATGTGGCAAAAGTAACAGCGTTATTGATTTGGCGTCTAAAAACCGTAAACATCGTACGCGTGGTAAGCTTACGACGTTGTAAATGAACTGTCAACTGGGAAGAGGATTAAGGCCTGGTTTTTTAGTGCGATATCATCCTTGTTTTGGGGTTTAAACTCGAATTAACTCGAGAAAGTAGTTTTTTAGTCAAATTGAATTCAGAGTTAATTTCGAGTTAACCCAGTAAGTTTGGTGAGTTAACCCTGGGATTAAATGTTCAGATGTTTTTGACAGATGATAAAATACTAAACAAACAATTATTTTCTATTCCATTTGTGTTGAAAATTTAGCAAATTCTTAGAAACCTAATACGTGTACGATTCATATTCAGCGACTCGAAACTGTTTTAAATATTGAGTTTGACTGTTTCAAGAAGAAAAAGATTTGTAAGATCGCGAGCATTTTCACATGTTTGGTGAAAAAGAAACTAAACAGCTGATAACTGAGCTTTTGCAGATTCTATAAACATATTTCGATAACTTTTTGACAGCAAAATCGATAAACTATTAGTGCTTTACAAAATAAATGGTGTCAAATTTGTTCCTATACTGAAAAATTGCTTCATTTTTGTTTTTGCGTGGGCTTGTGGAAATCTTCATAGACAAGATGAGCACTTGCCCAAAGTAGTGTAAGATTTTTACTCACTTTTACTCACCACCAACCTTTCTGTACTTGTAATGCAACTAAGTATGCGACTAAACTAACAATTTTTTTTACCACGAGTAATGAATGTTTTGCAGGTACCTATCCTTTGAAGCCAAGGATACAATATTCGAACATAATCCTGTCGAGATTAACACAGAAAGATTGTAGTTGAAACACGTTGGATGGTGAGGTGATCGAAGAACCACTTTTGCAGACTTTGAGACGACGAAAAATCTCCGGGTGTCAGGCGGAAGGAACCAGCCAAAGTTGGTGACGATAGCGAAAGTTACCAAACCATGGAGGATAGCAACTTAAGCTTAACGAGGCTGTGAAAATCTCTGCCCGAGCTTTATAAAGCCGGTGGAGATAATTTGGTAAGTAACATTCACCAACTAGTAAGCAAAATTTGGTTAGATGAAAGTATACCTGAGAAATGAAACCTCAGCATCGTTTTCCAATAAATAAAAAAAAAAAAAAAAGTCATAAGTCTTCTCAACATCGCCTATAAGATCCTTTCTGCCGTAATAGTGAACGCGTTTACCAACAACTTGATCGACATTTGTCAGTAATGGTTTAGGCCAGGAAAATCCACAACCGATCAGGATCTGCCGAGGTATGAACTCGGCAGATCCTGGAAAAGAAATACCAAGAAATACAAACCGATACCCTCCACCTATTCATCGATTTCGAAGCTGTGTAAGAAGCCATTTATAGAGACGAGCTCTGCAAAGCCATGTCTAGTTTTGGTATACCGTCCAAACTCGTCTGTCTGTGAGGGATGACTATGGAGAATTCTCTCTGCTATTAAAAAGAAGGAAGCGGTAAAAATGGGCTTGACAGTTAATGAGGGTAAGACCAAGTATATGATCAACTCGCAAGGACACACAACATCGACGAATTGGACAGAACGTCACCATTGACAGAAATATCATTGACAGATATAACTTTGAGACTTTGTTTACCTCGGCTTCGCTATTCACTCTGACAACATCATCTCGTCAGAAATTAAGCTAAGATAGCCAACCGCTGTTTCTTCGAGCTAAGAAAGCAATTCATAGTAAAACCCTCACTCGAACTACTAAGGAGATCGAATAAAAGATCCCGATCATCCCAATCCTGCTCTACGGCACTGAAGCATCATGGACCGTTTCAAAAGCGGATGAAAACCGCATTTGTGTTGACGGGCTATGAAGACGAAGATTTAACCACAAGCTTTAAGAGTTGTACAGCGACTTACCTCTATAGTCAAAAAACTCCGCATTGAACGTTTAAGATGGCTACGATATGTAGAGTGAATGGACACCAATACTCCGGATCGCAGAGTTTTCGATTTGCAACCAGACGTCGGACGCAGTAGCAGATGATATGACTTTAAGTGGCGCAAACCGACCTCAACCATCTTGAAGTGATCAACTGAAGGCCATTAGCTATGGACCGTGCTAATTGGAGAGACTTACTGTCCGAGGCGCAGGTTTATTCCGGACTGTAGCGCTGCTTATAAAAGTGACGCAAAATTGGACCTTCCGAATATACCATTTGAAACGGAGCCACGGACAATTTTTACGTGAAGTTGTCTTTAAAACAAATGAATATTCAATGCAAATTTGAGTGTTTCACCCAAAGTCACTAAAGTGTCACTAAAAACTAGCTTACAACATCACAACTTCGTTTGTCTTCTTCTGCTGCAAATTTTTTCCCTTAAAAGATTGTTTCTGTTTTTAATAATTGAGGCTGATATTTTGGAAACACCGTACCAATGATGTATCTTTCTGTGGTAATCAAAACTGCACTTCAACTACATTCACAGCTGTACACAATTTTACAATTCGCGAGAACGTCAAAGATGTCTAATGAAGTATGAATGTCTTAAGTTCCTCACTAAGTCCTGTAAAGTGTTAACGGAAAAGTCTGTGACCAAAATATATACTGCAAGCCCAAATTGTCCAAGGTGTAAACTGACCACAGCGCAATATGTTATCGAAAACTGTCATCGGAAATGCATAAAATGGTTGCCAGTCGAATGTCAATTAGAAAAGTGTTGCCAAATCACCGAGTTCTGATTTTTTTCACATTTTTAATAGAATAAGTAAAATATATGTAAATCTGTGATCGTCGCATTTCACTCCATCTCTGCAAACTTTCCCTTCTATTAATACAATGCCTTTTTTATTAATTACCTCTAAAATAAGGTAAATTTCCAAAAAAAAATTAAAGGCAACGTTCATTAAAAAAACGCTTAACCAGTATACTAGAACGGATCCCCCAAAGTACCCGTCACACGTCAAATTACCCATAACTTTCAAAGACAATCACAAACAACCCTGAATAATAAAAGACTGTTATGTTCCCTACAAAACATTTGCGTCGCTATACATACAAAACAAATTTAAATAGAAAAAGGGAAAATTTCATTATAGCCCGTTAAATATTTCGCATATGCCTGAATGCCATTACTCTCTGTTTTAATATCCTTTGGAGATAATGAATGTCAGTCCCATTTGTACAAGCAAAACAAAGACAACAATATGCAAAAGACATGGTATTCCGATCGGTAGATGGAATGCTCTCTAGCTCCCACTATTGCAGTTATTCTTGTTGTTCTTTTCCTTTTTCACCGTTATTTTATTTATTTTTTTATTTTTTTATATTTATTGAAATTGAATTTACGTCACGCTATATCATTGTCAGTGGATATTCATTTACTGCATCTTTGTTATCCTCTTCTAACACCCGGCTTGGAGGGTTGAAGTGAAGTGAAGTGATGTGGTTTCAATGGGGCTGATGCGGTTAAGGACAATGCTTTGGCTTTTACTTTATTTCTCTATATACACATACAAACACCCGTCACAAGAGTTTTGTCATTGTCGCGTGAATGAATGATGTACTTTTTTATGAGTTCAACAAACAAAAACAACGCAACAATGCTCAGTCCACCAATCAGAAGGAAGTTATTTACTTTTATTTTTTCTATATTTAGCGTGAAATGTGATTTTGGTGATTCTGAATGAAAACATTCAGTGGGAGTAGAGATTTAATTCGATAAATAATTGCTTTGGTCGTGGTTTCCTTTTATTGGAATAAAAAAACTTTTTAATGTCAAGTTGACACTTGCACGTTTTTTTTTTTTCAATCAGTAATTTTATTATTATTTGGTGTCACATCCAGCACCACAGTAGTGGTTGTGGTTGAATTGAAAATTTAAGGACAGGCACGAATCGAACAAACTTCCTCAGACATTTTAAATGATAATGGAGGCGTTATGAAACTCAGATTTAGTAAGATAACTCAGATGGTATCTGTTCTCATGGATCAATTGATGAATTTATTTTCAGACCTTTTTCGAAATCTAAGTGTTTGATGGTTAGATAAGAACAGATCCACTTTCTTAAAGAAGTTAATTAAGTGGAGCATCTTTTTAATGAATTTACAAACACTATTCGAATAGCGAGGGTACGAAGTTGACAGTCTATGGAGGCCATGTTGTTGTGGCGTCTGTCAAATCGGTTGTTTACTATCTATTTAGTGAAAATACAAATTATTGGCGCAAAAGGCTCGTTGGTACCCTGCGCCTAGTTTACCATTCATGTGTCCGTGTATATTCCATGTACGATGGTGGGATCTGCTGTTTTATGCCGAATCCGAATGGCTGAGTTGGGATAAGTTTTCGTTACTTAAAACTAAACTATGTCAGTCGGAAGCAATCGGAAGCAAATGTCAAAATTCTACGTTAAGTTTTCTTCAGTACTGTCAATTACAAAAGTGGCCTATAATAGACTTTTCTGAATGGAAGCGATTGTCAGAGTGGAAGTCGTTTTGCCAACAAAATTTCCAGCTTATGAACTTACAAACTTCAATGTATGCAGCTGTTGAAGTAAAATGTCAATTTTTTTTATGAAAGAACAAAAGAAAGAGAAAGAGCGAACGAATTCGTGAACAAAAACTGAACGAATCGAAGTTAAAACTAATGTTAGTTGTACAATACAAATTACATGTGTTCACACATTTACGGAATTGGTCGTCCGCAACCGTCTGACAAATCGGAAGTAGCTGAAGCACTTGGCAAGATGGGTACCAGACAAAGGTCGACTAAAAGAACATAAAGTCTTGAGCAAAAAAAAAGACCATGCCCAACACGTCACGAGTACGGAAGTTCCACAGGATCAGTCATTGGAAAAACAAAGAGCCCAACAGACGTACAGAACCACTTTTTCGGACTTCTCCATCAGTTTTTTACAAACTTTTCTCAGATGAGGCGAATCTCAAGGCTCAAAGGGAACCCTTAGATGATATGTTAGGATATTTTAGAGTGGTTACCAGCTACCAGTTTGACAGCACACCTAGACCAATTGTTGGTCCATTGTGATACCACGTAGATCTTGTAGAGGAGACTTCTCGCTGACGGGCTCAGTGGCGCGATGGTTAGTGCGTGAACTGCCGCGTGGAAGCTCTAGATTTGATTCCTCAGTCGTAGCAACGCCTAAATGATTTTTCACTGGCCCTCCGCTCGTTATGATCTAACAAATCATCCGAATAGTATCAACTGTCATGAAAATCTTATCTCAACTTAGCCGTTCGGTTTCGGCAAAAACAGGAGGGCCCGGCATCTCACAAAGGAGTACACAGAAAAAAGCTAGGTCCTGGGTACTAACGAGCTTGTTGCGCCATAATTTTTTTTTTTTTAGAAGACTTCCGTGTCTGTCAAATTGCTTGATTTTGAATGAAGTAAGTTTCAAGATGGAGCTTTCTTTTGGATAAAAGGACCGGGCAGTTACGAAGAAGATGAAGAATGGTTTCTTCTTTTTCTTCGTCCACATAGGTCTTGCAGAAGTCGTTCGAATGAAGGCCTAACCTTTTTGCGTGTCTACTTGTTAGACAGTGTCCAGTGATGACACCTATGTTGGCGCTAATGTGTGGTTTAGCGAGCGAGATCAATCTCTTGGATCTCTGTTAATTCTGTTAATTCCGGAGATTTGATTCGCTGTTAGCATGCTGCGCTAGTAAGCTATTTCATGTAGCAATAGGCATACCAAGTATACCCATGTCGGGTACGACTGGTAATTTAGTTCCATGTTTGGGGAGTTTATCAGCCTTAAAGTTCCCTGGAATGTCACTTTGCTCAGGTACCCAGAAGGTGATGGTGAATGTTAAACTGCTCTGCAATCTTTTGAAGAGATGAGCGGTAATCTAGGATTGGCTTTGAATTTGTTAATACTGAGTCCAGGGGTTTGATCGCCACTTGTTTGTCTGGGAAGATGCTGATACCCTTGTCAGATATTTCATTCTCTTTCAGCTCAGATAAGATTTGTTTGATTGCGATGAGTTCCGCCTGGAACACGCTGCAATGATCATGAAGACCGAAAAATAGAGAAGACACCATCACCCACTTCATCATTTGTTCGTAACTTTCCCATGTCGATCTGTCTGGGATTGTGACAGGGAAACTCTTGTCAAAGTTAAGCCTGTTAAGGGTGTATTCGGTGTTTTTGGGAATATCTGTGTGTTCATTTAGAGCTGTTGTGTGGCCAGTTTGTATATTTGACCACTGTTGGATGGCTTTTAGTCGGATGGCTGAGTTAGCTGTCATTTGCTTACCAAATATATCAAGGGTTAGAACGTGAAACAGAATGTCTATTGCTGCTGTCGGTGTTGTACGAAGTGCACCACCGATGCACAGACACGGAGTTCTTTGCATCTTGGCCTGAAATGATGCTTGCAGATGTTTGTTGACTATTCTATTGAATTGCTGTAGATTGTATAATAGGGGAAATACGTCTTCTAGATGATTAGCGATCGACCTGTCATAATAGTTATGTTAAAATATTTAACACCAACGGTCTATTCAGGACTTCAAATCTCGCTTTTCCATTCATTTTATCTGCATTTATATATTTTTGCAAAAAAGAATCAGACCTCCAGTTTAGGGTCGATTCCTAACTGCAAATTTAAGAAGCTCCGTTTTGATGCCCTATCCCGCAGGGGTATATTAGTTTTGATACATAGTTTGTAAAACAGAGAAATGATTAAGCTAGATAAACTTTGAAGTGTGAATCGAGTCCGAGTTGATTTAGTCACGTCTGTCCGTCCCTACGTCACCAGCTTTTGGGCCTTAAATTTTGATCTAAAATGATGAATGATGGTACTCATAATCTTTGTTACTCCCAGCAGATAAACATTTCCAAAATCCACCGAAAAAAAAACAGTTGATTCAAAGTCACTGGAGATTGGTAATTCCTTTCAACCCACGCTCTCGTTTTGGGCTGTTTTTCTAAAAATGCGAATTTGTATAGCCTAGCCCATAGCGTATGCCTTAGAAAAACGTGGATTTAGATAAACTGTCTGAACAAGACGTGGTGACAATTATGTTTTCTATACATCATCGCCATTTAGATTTAGCTGCGCCCACTTTTTGTGGACATTTTTTACGAACTAGCAGCAAGCATACTTTAAAAAAAATCTTTTTTTTTTGATTCAGGTACCTTAAAACATCATCACGATATTTTTGCACACTACATATGCTAGGGAAGTAAACATGTTTCCCTCAATGTAGTGAGATACTTGAAAAGCTCTTAAATAGCTTATTTGCATTTTTAAATGTAACAGTAATGGGTAGCAAGCTAGCTTTTCGTTGGTAATCCCATGATTGGGTTTCAATTGAAATGAACAACAAATAAGTGTTCAATAGCCAATTCCAGGCAATATCAGGCTCTATGTCCCTGTTTGGAATTACATCTAATCCAATTCCAGGCAATATCAGGCTCTATGTCCCTGTTTAAAATTACATCTATAGGTGAATCACACTGTCTTTGATAAGCACAAATCATAAATTTAACAGTAAACCACCCGAAATGGATCCCTTACGACGCCTTTAGAGACGAAAGAATGTATTATCCTAGGCAGTTTGATTGTTAAGTATGGGTTGGATATGTTATTGACTACCAAATCCTTGGTAGTTTTGAACCAAAAATAATTAAGGAAAATATTCGGTCATGTTTGCATTGATTAGTTGTGCAGACGAAAATTTAACCAAGAACTTTACGAGTGACATAGGCCGAAAGGCTGTACGATAGATTAAGCAAACCCGTTAATGATCAGTTAGTTTCAAGCATTTTTTTCGTTGTATTGAGTTAATATTTTAAGAGAAAATCAAACAAAAGTAAACAACTGGTCAAAAAACGTTGCATTGGCCCTTAAAAATAGCTTGGACGTGAAGAATCTGTGCTCTTCGATTCGCTAGTCAAAAAACAAAAATACAGGGTGGGCCATCTAGTGGTTTCTTTTTAAATCATAGATTATTTTAACACTGACAGCTGTTTGCCGCTCTAAATCTTGACAGAAATTCAGTATCATACCTCCGCTGAACGAAATGAGTGATCTTACGCTCGAACAACGTTGGGAACTATTGAAAAAAAAGTTTTTTCCCGAAATTAAGCACCCACCGCGCCTGCAGTACTCAAGTTTGTGCACAAACTTCGTGAGACTAGTATGCTAGTGGACATAGAACCTCAATTATGGCTCAGCGTGATAATCTGACAAACCATCCGAGTAGTACCAATTGTCATTAAAAGCGCCAAAAATTTGTATCCATCTTTAAATTTTTTTTTTAATTTTTACTTGTATTAGAGCACAAGTGAACTCCACATTTTGAACATTCGGAAAGATGGGTTCCGATTTTTAGAGACGGCAGCGGCCTTTTACTAATAAGCCTGTTGCGGCAAAAATTTGTATTTTTTTTTAGATGATGGCCTGTGAAGTGGGTGCGATAATGAAGAAACACATTTCTGTGCCACTGCCGAGTCCTCTGTTCTCATCCTCATTAAAAACGAAAACCTAAGGAAGATATTTCCATGACTTCATGGATCTATCCGAAATCCCTCTCTCTAATCTTTTCAGGTTTGCAACAACATCTGGATGGCTAGAAAGGGACTAACAGAAATGGACAGTAACGGGATAATGAAGGAACCAACAGGCATCACAATGGATCTATATAGACCTGAGTGAGATGAGGAACACCGACTACCTCATCAATCCACCAACTTAACCTAGGCTAAGTCCATTATGAAGTTAATATGAGTAAAGTTAATGGAAAACGGTCTGACATTTTATTCCGGAATAACATATTTGTAGATAAATCGGACTTAACTGAGGACTAAAATTTACTGAAAAACACGCTTCACAACAGGAGAAAGTTAAGGTTATGTTTTTGAAAATGTCTGCTTCGAAACCTATTGACTTGCAGTGAGTTTCTTAGTTGTAAACTTAATTGTTATTTACTTGTTCGAATTTTTGTGTGTTTTTTTTTACATGTATAGAACTTTGAATTGAAATAAAACACAAGAAAATCGTTTTACTGTGCATCCATTTGGCATTATTGGAAGGATAATTGTATGCCATTGATGTTTAAATATGATTTCGGGCATGTGGTTATACTAAATGATTGTTTTTTTTTTTTAAATTCAGCATTACCTACATGTTTGAGCATTTGTTTCAGTTTTTTCAGTTTGCAGCATCCCTAAAAAAAAAATAAATCTACCCATTCCGCAGAAAACATGTATTTTCCATGAAAATTAATTGTTATATCAAGCTGTTGTCATTTTAAAAAATAAAACCACTGAATCGTAGCACGTACAGAAAAAAAACAGGCCGGTTTGGTACTCACCATAAATTTGTTGGTCAATCCTTAACAATCCCATCCAAATCAATTTTGTATCCTTTGATTGATTAGACAAATGCAAGTTCTTTACAAAGTTAAATTAATTTACAGTAGTTAAACGTTAAAAGCCGAACAAAAATACGCACTTTTAACTTTTCACTTTTTTTTTAAATTTTTATCTCCAAGTGAACACAACATTCATTGATCTCAAACCACCGAAGTACCGGAAAACACGTAAAGCCACTCACAAATCCCTAAAACACGTTCCTATTACTTTGGCGATTTTTCTGATTTAAAAAAAAAAACACTTTCACTTCCAATCGACTACATTCGACATTTGCATACGATTTGCCTTTCAATCTGTTTCACTTGAGCACAATAAAGCACGCACCAAAGGATAAGAAAAAACAAGGATTCACCATAACATTTAGCATATGAATGTGCAAATCAAGTGACTCCGGCTGCGGGACTCCCGTCGTGACAAGTATGCTTGAAGGTATCAATTTTCTTCGCGCAACCTAAAGGATTCAATTTTTCTGTTTGTTACGCTTGCAAACACTCTCAGGATGGAACAGTGTATTAGCAGTTCTTTTTTTGTTTGAAGGAACACGATTCGGACGGTTATATTCGTCGCAACGTTCACGCAAAGACTAAAGTCTTTTATAAAACGGGATGCTTCCTGGCACGAAGAAGATGTGTGTTGTTGTTACCAGAGTACCGGACAGAAAGCAAAAGCACCCATCAACCATCAGAGAGCAGCGCACAGAGTACAAGTGTACTCAGCATGAGGATGAGGTGTCAACTTCAGCGATAACATCCTTGATAGTAATGGGGATGGTTGTGGGTTTATGGAGGGATTTCATTGAATGATGAGTACGCCGCCGCCGATAGCAACATCCCTAGCCGAGGGTACACTAAAAGTCATTCATAAAGATAAGAGTGCGCACTAAAGCTCCCAGAGAGGAGAGAATCCTATTGAATAGCTTTTAAGGTTAAAACCTGTTGCATGTCATCTACATCTATGAATGGGATGAAAGAGTGTGTTAGAATTTTATCTCTTCAGGTGGTCCTTAAATCTTGCTATTTAATGTGAGAGAGGATGCCGGGCAAAAATGAACGAAATTTAATTAAATTAAATGAAATTTTGGTGGCCAAAAACCACGCTATGTGTCAATTTATTTAGCCAATCACTTGTAATGCTTAAAGGTCCCTGGGGAATCGCCTTCGGTCAATTATGAAGTTTTATAAGTCACGCATCTCATGGAATACAAATTTTTGCCGAACATCATACCCAAAGCCATCTATTTCCCCCCGAACAGAGTTAATTGATCGAAGTACAACTAATTGAATGAGATTCATCAGAGAAGGAATTAATTAATTGGTTGAGCGGTAAGTATCGGTTCTTAAATGGTTAAGTTGTGTAGTTAGGCAAATTGTGTTTGTAAACCAGCAAAACAATGAATAGACTTGGTAGGTAAGTGGCGTAGATGGTATTCTATTTGGAGAGCCGCATCAATCATTACTTCTGTCCATTGTGTCCATCTAAGTTTAAGTTGTGATGTGAAATTAGATTTTGTACTTTACCTCAAACAGCCATTAAGGATCACGCAAAATGACATGAATATAAAATTAACTTCAAAGGAGCAAATGTATGTTTTCATCACCAATACATTATAACGGGTGATTTTTTAAGAGTTAAGTTTTTTTTCAGGTTGGCAACACTGGTTAGTAATGGCACCCAAACGTCATCTGTCAAAGTGAGAAAAGTTTTCAGCAGAGATAAGGGAAGTAAAGAGATACCAAACTTCTACCTCTCTCACCCTGAATCCCCGCAAGAGTTGGTTGTTTTTGTTGTAATCCACTACCAATGCACTATCGTCTGTGAATACATGTATTTCCGACTAAAAGAATTCAGCAGACGTGAAATTTGAGGTTTGAACACTTTCATTAACAGCTGTTTAGAAGTGTGGTAGATTTATTTTTGTAATGACATTTCAATTGACATTTTATTTTTTTTCACAATTCTAGAAATGTCATTGTAAACTTTATTGTCAGGAATTTCAAGAAATGTTTTGCTTGTGTTTATTTATAATTCAAATCAGTGCAAACAATATTTCGCAAGCCTTTAAAAGAAAAACAAATGAAAATGGATACATAACATGTTACCGCTTCGTCAGATGCAGACAATATGTGCTGGAATAGCATACCGTGGACAGGTAAGCAATCGATAACAAAACATTCTTCATGACGACTAAACATTTTTCTTATAGATATGCATTCAGTTACATCAGAGCATGGTCAAATCCTGAATTTCTTAAAAATACCACATCGGCCAAACGACAGAGGTTGCTGCTCAGCTGTTTTATTTAACAACTGTCATTAGGCAGTTAACAAATGCATACAATGGCCAAGATGTCGATGCCACACAAATAACGCACTGCAAACAAGAAAAATTGTTCTTGGCCACCCGTATAATTTGGATCTTGTTTCTCATGTGTGTACGTGCACACCGCCCGCCCGTACAGTGAAGCTGGTAAACTGTTTTTTGTTTTTAATTTTTATCTCTTTCATGCGTGTGAACTAACAGTACCAAAACATTTGTTTTTTGTTTCACAGAAGAACTCTATTATGGCAGCGGTTCAGGATCATCAAGTGGCGGAATCGATGACGAAGATGATGACAAAGACTCAGGTCTTAGTCCAGGGTCCTACCCATTGTTCTATGTGTGTACGTGCACACCGCCCGCCCGTACAGTGAAGCTGGTAAACTGTTTTTTGTTTTTAATTTTTATCTCTTTCATGCGTGTGAACTAACAGTACCAAAACATTTGTTTTTTGTTTCACAGAAGAACTCTATTATGGCAGCGGTTCAGGATCATCAAGTGGCGGAATCGATGACGAAGATGATGACAAAGACTCAGGTCTTAGTCCAGGGTCCTACCCATTGTTCTATGTGTGTACGTGCACACCGCCCGCCCGTACAGTGAAGCTGGTAAACTGTTTTTTGTTTTTAATTTTTATCTCTTTCATGCGTGTGAACTAACAGTACCAAAACATTTGTTTTTTGTTTCACAGAAGAACTCTATTATGGCAGCGGTTCAGGATCAGGTGGCGGAATCGATGACGAAGATGATGACAAAGACTCAGGTCTTAGTCCAGGGTCCTACCCATTGTTCTAAAAGCTAATGCAACTGGTAGTATTGTTGCAAACACAGCAGGTATTGGTCACAATGAAGGAGCCATCGACGGTGACAACAGCAAAAATAGTCACGAAGAAGAAGAAGAAGAGGAGTCAAAGAAAAGAGCAGTGGTAGAAGTAACAAAAATTCCGAAATCCCTATGGAAATCAACCAACTCCTGACAGTCCACACATAGCTGAGTGAAGAATAAGAAGAAAAACATTGCAATGCAGCATTATCAGATAAAAAAAAGTTTATTAGACCACAATATTAGTTATTAAAAACCACTATAAAATGGCATATCTTTTTTTATTTAAAACCAATTAAAACAGTTGTTGTTTGTATTTACTGCTTGTCCGCCAAACGAATTGCACTTTATGACAGTGACCTTGGATATTCATCCCTTGCATCGTAGTCGTTTTTTGTTTGTTTGTAAATCCTGCTTCGCTTCTTGTGATAATCGTGATGATCTCTGACCTAGAGACGGTGGTGGTGGTAGAAGTGACCTGTAAAATGTTCAATTTTTTTTTGTATTTGTATAACTATATGGGAAATGAAAATACGGAGTATCCGTATATGTTGAACATGTAGAGTGTTTTTTTATATTCATATTATTTATGAAAGCATTTCCACACCACCCATGAGGTATGCCTTAAGGTGCGTTAACCGTTATTTTTGCTTTCGGGTGTTCGGTTTCCCCAGTAGGCATATTGCACCCGATCTAGGAATAAAGAAATATTAATATTTACATTGTCATTAAGTTAAAAGGTAGTTTTTTTTATAAAAAATGAAGGAAAGACGTGAAATTACAAGTGCGAAACAATTAATGTCTTGTTCCTGAAATTAGGGTTTGATAAATCCCTATTCCAAAATTTTATTACAAAATAAATCCTAATTCTAACAAAATATTCTAAAATAAAATTATGTTTGAGATTCTCACAACAAGTATAGTTACACTTTGGCTTTATTTGGCTACACATTTTGTTAGCAATGTCTTTTAAATGACAAGATTTGTAGAACAATTCACAAAACTGGTCTTCGAGTTCACGAATATATTCTATAAATTGCGAAGGTGGAGCAAGTAAGTTGCAGTTTTGGAATTGCTTGAAAGAAGTGAATAGTAATCCCAGAGATGAATCTGCATTATCAAGAGTTGGTAAAGGCAAATTGCACTTGTGGCTCTCATAACACTTTCGAAAAAGCCAACCACAAACGTAAATGAAACTGTTTTCTTTTAAGAAATTGGTTACATTTGCATCCTCAGTCAGATTTACAGGGAATTTGTTATGAGAACCTGCAGCAACATTAGGTGTAATCCAACTAGTTGATTTTACTAATGGTTGATTGCGTATAGCATTCAACTGCTCAGCTTGGACGGGTTCGCAATTGCCGGTCTTAATTATTTTCAAATATTGTAGACCCCAAAGCTTTTGAAAACAACCAGTAAAATTGGAAGCAGTGACACGTCTGTTATTGCCACAAGAACTTCGGACTTCTCCAAAAAATTGTTCCAAACAGTCCTGATTAAGGTGCCTAGTCAGAAGAAATTGAAACTGGCATGACTGAAACCTATCGAGGTCCAACAGGCCACAAATTAACTCCCAAACTGAAAAACAAGTGGCTGAAAAAAACGAATAAATAAAACATAAATCGAGCAAATCCAAAATGTATCTTAATTGAAAGTTAATATTAATCAGTACAATACAGTGAATGTACAGATTTATGTGGACACTTTCGACGACATCTGGGTACCTAAATTACAAAACTTACTTCGCGATAACCAAAGAACACTGTTGCAACAACACGGACTAACGTTTCACACGCCTAACATAAATTTTCTCTGCCAAATTGATCTCCTAGACATACTTCCAACGCAGTAGAGGAAGACATCGCCTTAAGTGGCGCGCACAAGTAGCAACCAATCTCAACCAACTTGGAGTTCCCAACTGGATGCAGTTAGCTAAGGCCTGGGCTAATTGGTTGAGGCCCAGGTTCATTCCGGACTGCAGCGCCACTTAAGTAAGTTAATAAGTAAATTGATATATTGATAAAGGATAAATAGATAATCTAAATTGGAACGAAAATAGTTTTTTAACTTAAATAATACTTAGTGTTCATGTGTGGGTCTGTGTGGAGTTAAATAGTGTGAGCTGGGTGTGAGTGTTCACCCTAGCAACACTAATTATTGTTTTTCATTCTACTTGTATCAAATGTCAAGAAACGCATATATTCTTAACTGAAATCAACATTAGGTTACCTGTGTAAATTGACCTGTGTCCTACTAAACATGTCAATAAACACATTTAACAAAACCGCCGTTCTAGTATAAAGCTAAATAGCCGTACTGCAATGAATATACGGCAGTTTATAAACTACTTGACTATCACAACCAGAGATGAATGAAGTAAAATCAGTCCGATAAACTACCGTATGTTTATTGCATTACCCGGATATTTAGCTACTGCTAAAACAATGATAGTGGACCAAACGAAAAACAATAACCCCTCTTTCAAAATCCAGTAAAGGGAACAATCCACAAAAAAAAATGGATAGGGGTGAATAATTGGTGTTACTAGAATTTTGTTTATTAAAGATTACAAAGCTATACAGATGACATACTCAATACAAGAAAAATGGGTCTATGGCGGGTCGTATTGGCAGAGCCCGCCATATATTTTTATCTCGATTCTCATATGTGCACACCGTCCGCCCGTACCTGGAAGCTGTTGAACAAACGTTTCTGTTTTTTTGTTCTCAATTCGTCATCTGTGTGGCTTTATAATCTTTGGTTTAAGTGCAAATAGAACTTACCTGGACTCCTCCTTAGGGCGATGTAAATGTGTATAACAAGTACACCCTAAGACACATTCCGACACTTTACTTTTTTCACTCATATTTTTTAATTAATTTAAATCCGGCTTTAAAATTATTAAATTATAAATTATTATTATATGTTTGTTATTACGTTTTTCGTTTGAATTTAGCACAAACAAACGAAAACAATTAAAAAAATGTAAACAAACCAAATGATTAAATGACAGCTCAGAATTGTATTTTTTGGTGAACATAAACATATGTTTCTGAATGTGTTCAGTGAAGTAAATATTTTTTTGGAAATTATATGAATTGAATGTATTCAACTCCTACTAAAGTACAGAAACAAACTATTTATGTGTAATAATTCATTTTTAAACAAGATGATTTTCGAGAGTATATAATATAATCCCCTACGAGTTTTCGTAGTCGATTCCTTCTTCGGAGTGATCTGGTGTTGCGTTATTCGATAAGCAAGATTCTGAAGATAGTATATTTCCAACTCAGAGTTATTATAAGTAGGATAATTTCTTATTTTTATAAATGATATAAATGGTGTTTGAAATACCGACTTTTATTATGTCTCTGTTGATCAGAAAAAGTTGAGTTTCATATTTAATGGTAACGAATTCGGCCATTTCATATTTTTGATGAACTGTTTTTTTTGCTGATAACTTTAATTCTTTGCAAAAAATTATTATTCCACTTACCAACAGCCGTATTAATTAAAGCAAATTAAATGTGAATTATCTTTAATCAATGGATTTATCGAGAAAACTTTTAAGGCCGTATGTCAATTGCTTTAAAAAGAGGGTTACATTTTATCCTCTTTTTTTGTTTAATTTTTGACTTTTCTGCACCATACTAATGTTAAAAATTATTAACGCAATTGACACACGGAACAAAGATTTCCGCCCTACTTTGTTCATGTTAAACATATTCAACATATATCGAAACTGATATTATTCAATGTTTAAACGCAATATTGAATACCTTAAATAATTAAAACACGTGTTTTCTGGTTGGTAGGTACAAAACAAAGTACAATTTATTTCAATTGTTAACCGTACATGCCATGCAAAACAGTGATATGCTACTTTTCAATATAAATTACATGTTGATCTTATTTTCAACAGAAGCATATGTAATCATAACATTTTTGAACCAATTTTTTTTTAAATATCCAATTAGCCGCTGGATACATTTAAGCGAGCTGTTGAGCAGGTTAAAATAAAACAAATATAAGTTTATTTACGTTGTTAACCATAAAATAAACTAACGCACATAAAATTGCAAACTATATTGCACATATAGAATAAAAATAACATAAACAACAACGGAATATCGAATATATTTACTTAGTGAGAGATTTGTCACTAAACGTCAATTAAGTATTAAAAAAAATCTTAATTCATAATTATATTTTAATCAAAAGATTAGATAATAATTGTTAATTTTTTTATTAATACGGCTGCAACAGTTGTGTCACAGTCTGTATTCCTGTTATTTTTTGGCATAACTAAGCAAAGTATGTATATCTTCTAAAATATCCTAGTTCCAATAATTTTTGTAGTAAGATTTATGCTTATATAGAAGTGAAAAATGTGTTTTAGTATGGCATAAACCCGCAATATAAATCAAATGGCTAAACTTCTGATCGAACTTCAATATATATTCCTTCATTTACGATGTTCTCGATTCGAACTTATGTCAATATGTACTTTTTAAAATGAAAAAAAAAAAAACAACATAAATGTCCCTTTTCCACACATTGTGTTAATTGCATGTAGGTAAATGTAATAAAACCCTTATCCGTTTTTTCAAAGATAATATATCAAAATATCACAGAATGAGTTAGACAGATAAATAGGACAATAAGAACGATTTATCGCAAACATGTGGACTTAGTTACATATGCAGTAACAACACAAATACAAAATTAATGGAAGTATTAATGAATTCAACGCACACGAAAAATTAGAATTATATTTTATTGTTCTCAGTAGGTTTGTTTTGTACTAATATTTTTTCAACCATAACATAAAAAATAAATAAATATATTTTCAAGATTTGATTAAATTGAATATTCAAAACTGAACGCGGTGCTTATTTCTTCAAGTTTTCTTGGATGCGCTCATTGGTGGTGGCATTGCTACAGCTGTTTTAACTCCGATGTAAATTTTCACCCCTTTCTGTGATGGTTGTTGGTGCGGTCGGCGAGGTAGCGGGGGAAAATCGAAAAATTTCGAGCAAAAAATGTGGGGAATAACTTATCTCACGCATACTTGTTTAAAAATGTGATAGTATGTGTAAGATACGTAATTATGGGTGAATTTAGCTTGTAGGCAAACCGAGAAGATTGGTATCTCTTTACTTCCCTTATCTCTGGTTTTCAGTATATCTACTCCACCATTTCACCATGGAAAGACATACAAACGAGCAACGATTGCGAATTATTGACATTTATTATCAAAATTCGTGATCTGCAAAAAAATGTGCACCGTTTGTTACGTTTGTTATGACTATATTTTGGTCCAAAGTCAAGGGTAGACTATATTTACTTCTTGTTGCCGAGCCTAACGCACCAAATATCGTAATGGGGGCGCTGTCAAAGAGACCCTCAAAGATAGATAGTGGCTGTGAATTTAAATTCACTGATTAGAATCGAACGTAGAGCTAATCTTTTCCAGTTGCTTAACGATCAAAGTCTACTATGCTAAACCAGAAGCATAAATTGACTAATAGTAATTACAATATCGTAAGAAGAGACAGGCCCAACTCCACTCAAGGAGGCGGAGTCGCTATCATTATATGAAAATTCATTAGTTAGCATATATAGTGGTGAAGTGCGCCGATTCCGGCTGCTGGAAGCCTGCGTCATATGCATTCCTCTCCAACAAGGGAAGCGACTGTATGTGAAAGCGGCCTAAGCACCTCAGCATACACTTTTTACAACTTTTCGAATCTCTAAGGCCGTGTGTCAATTGCGTTAAATTGGGGTTAAACTTTATCCACTGGCTAATTTTTGACATTTCTGCAGGTGCTTTCCATCTCTGTCACCCCTCAGTAGGTATATCAAATGTCAAAGATTAGCCACTGCATACATTTTAGCGAGCTGTTGAGCAGGTTAAAATTTTGAAGTCTCTAGTCACCACACTAATGTCAAAATTTACCCACTGGCTAAAATTTTAACGCAATTGACACACGGCCTTAGGCTGAACTCAGTGATGGGCGAAATCAATTACAAAATTCTCGCGGTTACCATCTTTACATTTGGATGGTCCACTACAATGGTTAATATAGGATCGACATTCCCGCCACAGTAAAGCCACCGTCTCCGAGAAGCGATGCTTTCCTGGATCTTTTACTACGAGACACAAGATCATAGTTACGAACAGAGTAGGGCATCACCCGCGAAACTGTTTACGGACGATCGAGTACGAAAGTGATCACTGCGAACGTGCCGCCGTAATACAGCTTCCGAACGAGCTTGTGGCGTTGGAGGAGTATTTGCCTGTGCATTCTTACAACTACGGTAAGATGCGCAAGCCTCGCTTCACCAACGGCGAACTACGTTCGAGGGCCATTTCACCACCAAACAACAGAAACCTATCCAACAACGAAATCGACGAATACGAAAAATACATGACAACAAATGGACGAAACGATTTAACGAACGATGAACAGAACGATACCGAAATACGAAGATCATCACACGTCTACGTACAGAAACGCGACCATTGACGCACTACACAGACAAAAAAAGCGGACTTCTAAAAAGACTTAAACTCTTGTACAGACGACTGACAAACCCACGCGATTAGTACATTGAAGGCGTCGATAAAAAACATCAACCAATTGATCAAGGAGAACTATCGGTTGTCCATTAATTTTATTTTGGAATAACAGAACTCGTGCCGTAAATTCCAGCGACCCGAGTATGTTTAAAGAAATTAATAAGATCTTTAGGAGGAAAGGTCATAACGACCTTCCGTGAACTAAGCTCCAACGAACAACTGACAATACAAACATACTTTTGACAGCAGGAATTGATCCGGAGGAAGCCGTCTTCGACGACGATTTCTATGTTATTCAAGATCCTCAGGAGAAAGTGGAGGCAGTGGGGGCTGTCTTTCAGGAAGCTTATAAGGTGAATGATAGCATTCGCCCGAACCGCGTCCTGGAAAACAATGCCCTGATCCATCACTTCTATCTCCGAAACGACATAACGCAATGGCGATCTGAGAACAGCGGTTTCACACGGTTTAATGAAGAAAACTTGGCAAACGCCATAATCGCCGAACGCAGTGAGTCTAGTCCCTTGTTAATCTCGAAGGTGGAACTCCAGATAATCTTCGATTCCATAAAGAAAAAGAAGTCAGCGGGAGTCGATGGTATATCCAACATTGTACTGCGACACTTAACCCCTGAAGCTGTGGACATTTACGCCACGGTGTTCAACAACGCGCTGAATAATACCAAATAATCCGGTGCATTGCAAGACGGCGGTGGTTCATCCTCTCCCGAAAAAGGGAAAGGACAACTCCAATCCGGCGAATATTCGGTCGATAAGTCTCCTTCCGAGTATCAGCAAGGTGTTCGAAAAGATTCTCAATGGAGCTCTATTCAAGTGGTCTGAGGACAGTAACACTTTACCAGAGAACCAGTTTTGTTTCAAGGCTGGACATGACTGTATTCATGTCGCCTCCAATCTCGTCTCTGATATACAATGGAACAAAGCCAAAAAAACAGTGCACGGGTGCATGTCTGGTTGATTTAGAGAAGGCTTTCGACACCGTATGGTTAGAGGGCCTCTATCTAAAGCTGACCAGACTTGAGACCGTTGATTTTTCGAAGTGTTTTCGAATCGACCAAGGATTTCTTCATCCGCTTCTGATAAGGTCCATGCTTCAGCGCAGTAGAGCAGGACTGGGATGATCAGGGTCTTATATAGTATCTCTTTAGTAGTTCGAGTGAGGGCTTCACTACTGAATCGCCTTCTTAGACCGAAGAAACAGAGGTAGGCATGAGTAATTCTTCGTTTGATTTCTGAGAAGATGTTGTTGTCAGAGTTAATATCGGAGCCGAGGTAGACAAAGTCTCGTACTACCTCAAAGTTATAACTGGCAATGGTCACGTTGCGTCCAATTCGTCGATGTCGCCTGTGTCGAATGTGTCGAAGTCGTATCCGACCCTGATGGAGCCGCGAGAAATCTCCATCATCATCCAACACAGACGGACGGAGTTTGGGTGGTATAACAAAACTATACATGGCTCTGTATTGTTCGTCTCTTTAAGTGCTGTCGTATGCCGCTTTGAAATCGGTGAATAGGTGGTGGGTATCGATTTTGACTTCTTGTGGTTTTTCCAGGTTGTGGACTTTCCTGGCCTAAAACCAAACTGATAAGAACCGTCTCTATAGATGCTGTCGAATCTGGCTTTAAAATTGATGAATAGGTGGTGGATCTGTCGAAGTGAGAAGATTTGTTCAGTTGTGGAATTTGCTGACCTAAGACCACACTGATAAGGGCCGATCATATTGTTGGTGAACGATTTCAGACCTCCACATGTAGGATCTTCTAGGCGATGTTGAGGAGACTTACGCAGTTTAGAGGAGACTTATGCAGTTTAGATGAGACTTATGCCGTTTAGAGGGTCTCTTTTTTTGGATCGGGCAAACTATGCTGAGGTTCCATTCTTCAGGCATACCTTCATCCGACCAGAATTGGGTTATGAGTTGGTGATGTTACTTAGCAAGTAATCTCCACCGGCTTTATAAAGCTCAGCGAGAAGGCCGTCATTTCCGGAAGTTTTATTAAGCTTGAGTTTAGATATTGCTATCCTCACCTCACTCAGGTCAGTTAGTTGGCAGTTTTCGCTGTCGTCGACTATATTGAATGGTTCGTTCTGCCTGACAGCCGAATGTTCGTCATCGCCGTTTAACAGTCTTCAGAAGTGGTTCTTCCATATCCTCAGCATCGACTGCGTCTCAACTACGATATTTTCTTGTACATCTCGACAGCCTTCTGTTCGAGCCTTTTATCTTTGGCTTTGACGTTATGCACTTTGATAAAACTTGCGAACATTGTTCCTGGAGTACACATATACATTCTACACATCTACATCCTCGATCGCGCGCTTTTCTTTTTTCTGAAAAGTCTGTGTTCTTCCCTTCTTCTCTGCCTTAGAGCTCTATGACAGCTCTAGTTTTCACCTGCATCTTAGCCTTGTTCTGGCTGCTAGCATCTGCCGGCATTCCTCGTCAAAGCAGGGTTTCTTGCTAGTAGGCGAGAGAAACCTAGCACATCAGTTGCGGCTGATATAATGGCTTGTTGTCAATTAGCCCAAGTGCGCTACCAGACATGTTGTCGTTTAGGCTGTACTTCTGTAGTCGCTCATAGGCTTTGTCAAGGAGCTCAAAGAATCAGTCTTTAGATTGATCGTATTTTTCCGCCGTGAGGGCATGAGTGCATATTGGCGAATCTGAGGCTTATGTTAGGCTTATGTTGGCGAATCTAGCCCTGATGCGAGTTCTTACAATGCGTTTGCTATTGTCTTGGAAACAAAAGACTTCTTGCCTAAGTATGGCACTTATAACAAATCCTCATCCGAGTAATCGCTGCTTCTGCACACTATACGTGGTCTTTAGTAGATGTCACAACTTTTCTTCCACTTTTTACCCGCCCCATTCTATTGTATTTCCTGGATGGCAGTAATGTTTGCTTTGTAGCAGTTTAGGGCTTCTGCTAGTTGTTCGCTTGTACCTCTCCTGTTGAATGTTCTCACATTCCAGGTGCAGATACGAACGTTGTTGTACTTTTTTGGTTTAGCAGGGTAGTCAATAATAAAATCAGTCCTTTCCGAGGCTATTGGTTGCTTCGCAAAAATGTTTTTTTTCATGGGATGGTAGTTAACCCAAAGCACAATCCTTAACCTATAGCGCGAGTTCCAAATTATTGTCAAATCCGGTTGGATGACACCAGTACCCGATGATTACAACTTGGAGGTGAATATAAGCAGTTGTTGATTAGTCACAGTTACAACTACTGGGTATTTCCAAGTTAAAGCCAATCAGATTCTACCATCGCAAATCAATGATGCCACAAAGTTGAAAGTCCCTTCTCATGGGGATAACAAAATGTCCGGATGCAGTATTCCTCCCACCCTAAACCATATCAGCGATGCAATTAGTTCTGATGGATATGTTAGCGCAATGAATACCCCATCGAACTGCAATAAGAGATCTCTACGCAATTTGATGGAACAGTAATATCGTTTATTGCTTCATCTAGAAACTTTAAGAGCTTCCTAATAAGCACACACAACGTTATATAAACCGATTGTATGCACGTTTATATATTCCAACGGCAAACATTCTTAACTGGAAACATACTAAGTTCTACTGGATTGACTTCAAATGCATCATCAACGCCTCACAGCGTTGACATTCCCGTGTCAGCTGTTTCACAGCTCCGGCATACTTCCTCTGCTGCTCCACCAGATGCATCAGTTGTGCGTTCAGAGCATCACGTTTAGCCTTCTCGTCGTCACACTTTTGTCGGACTTTGTTGTGCGTCTGCTTAACTCCGTCGACTATTGCTTCGAATTGCTTGAGAAATTGTTCTCTGGACTGGGGAGTCGTCATACCTTCGTGGTAATTCTCGTAAATGGAATTCAGCAGTGAGAGTTCCTTCTCCAAGTAGAGTTTGGTATCGTCCAAGGTGTTGTAGAGAGTGTAGAACTGCTTGGTTTCTCGATGTTTAGCGCTTACTGAAATGGCAATGGAATCTTTATTCTATTGAGGTGAATCCCAGTCTCCTTACCTTGATTGTAGAGTTCCAAAAATCGTCGCTGATACTGCGCTAATTCAGTGCGATCTGGGACATTGTCAAGTTGACGCTGAATAGCGACTATGCCACGGTTTTTCTTTGCCAATTGGAGACGGAGCTGTTGCAGACGTTCTTCTTGTTTGGCGATGAGTTCTTTTTCTTCGGCTGGATTAACTTCGGCGTTTCGTTGTTCCATTTCTCTGTGAATTGGAGATGTATTTTCATACATTAATGCAAGTGGATTTCAGATACTTACTGGATTTCCTTCTGCAATCGTTCGAGTTCTTCGCGACATTGCTCCTTGTATTCCGCCTCTTCTTTCTTCAGCTGTTCATTTAATTCCACCAGTCCTTTGATCTTCTCTAGCACACTAAGAAACGAACACGTTACTCAAGATCAGGCATGGTAATACTTTAGCTCACCTCTTATCACCCATAGCTTCGATCTTTACAAATTCCTTGATTTCAGCTAGCAGATCCAGTTCCAATTTCTCCTGCTCCTTCAGCTTAACCCTTTGCTTATCTAGCTCCTGCTCGAGCTCCTGATTATCAGCTTTAACCCGTTGTAGCTTCTTCTCCAAGGCAGCCTTTGTATTTTGAAGAGCTTTCACCTGACTCTGCTCCGACAGTAATTTTGTGTCAATTTCCATTTCCTCTTTTAGATCGGCGTAGTGTTGGAGGATGGCTGTTTTATCCTTTTCGTCAAGTGTGGTTTTTGTGGGCACGTCATCCTGATATGTAATGAGAAGTTGAGATGAGTAAGGATGTTCAAGAATCTCGAGGAACTATGATATCAGTGCAATAACTAAGTAAGTGAAGGAGTGGTGTGTATATTGTAACTCGCTAGTGACCAAGTGTTGTGGAAGGTTTTTCTTGAAGAAGAGAAGGACCGAGATAATCTATGAGTTATTGGAGGCTAGGAACTCCGGGTTGAGTTGTTAGTTTCCCATCGGAATGGCGGATAGAGGAACTCTAAGCAGATATGAGAGGAAGGCAATAAAAAAAATAACACTGGCTGACCAGAACTAGTTATGGTTTTACTAAAGCGTAGAACATCAAAGCAAAGGCTATAGGCTCGAATAGAATCCTGTCGACATTAACAAGGTAATATCGTAGTTGAGACACAATCAATGCTGAGGATATGAAAGAAACACTCCTACAGACTGTTAAACGGCGATGACGAACAACATTCCGCTGTCAGGCAGAACGAACGACTCAATACTGGCAGCGACAGCGAAAACTGCCTACCACCCGACCTGAGTGAAGTGAAGATAGCAATATCTAAACTCAAGCTTTACAAGGCTTTAGGAGATGACGGCCTTCCGTCTGAGTTTTATAAAGACGGCAAAGATGAGTTGGTAAGTAAGTCAAATCTGGTCGGAAGAAAGTATGCCTGAAGAATGGAACCTCAGCATCGTTTGCCAGATTCGCAAAAAGGAGACCCTCTGAACTGCGAAAACTACAGAGGTATAGGTCTCCTCAACGTCGCCTACAAGATCCTATATGCCGTAATATGTGAACGCCTGAAAGCGTTTACCAACAACTAGATCGATATCATGGTTTTACGCCAGTAAAGTCAACAACCGATCAAATCTTCACACTTCAGCATATCCTGGAAAAATTCAAGAAGTCCAAATCGATACCCACCACCTATTCATCGATTTCAAGGCCGCATAAGAAAGCATTTATAGAGAAGAGCTATACAGAACCCAAACTCGTTTGTTTGTGTAAGATGACGGTGAAGAATTCTAGATGTTCCGTCAGGGTCGTAAACGACCTCACTTCGGCTTAGGCAAGCCGAAGCATTCTCATGTGAACTCTTCAAGCTGATACTTGAGAGGATTGTGCAAAACTCCCTAGCAAACTCCAGAGGCACTCAACGTGATGTCGTAGCCATGTTCGAAAGTATACATAAGGACGCGGCAAAAATTGGTTTAGCATTCAATGAAGGTAAGACCAAGTATAGGCTGTCAACACGAAAGGACATACAACATCGACGAATTGGACAGAATGTCACCATTGGCAGATATAACTTTGAAGTAGTACGGGACTTTATCTACCTCAGCTGAGCTCCAACAATATCTCATCAGAGATTAAACGAAGAATTACTCTTGTCAACCACTGTTTCTTCGGACTAAGAAGGCAATTTAGTAGTAAAGACCTCACTCGAACTATTAGGTGATCTTATACAACACCCTGATCACCCCAATCCTGCTCTATGGCGCTGAAGCTCTTGTCGATTTTTCGAAAAATTTTCGTTCCCATTTGCGTTGAGGGCTATGGAGACAAAGATTTATCCAAGAACTATACGATCTGTACAGGGACATACCCCTAATAAAAAAAAACGTTGCATTGGACGATTAAGATGGCTGGGACATGTAGAGCGAATGGACACCAACGTTCCGGCTCGCAAAATCGCGAAATTCCCAGCCAGACGTTGGATGCAGTAGTGGAAGACATCGCCTTAAGTGGAGCACACAAGTATAAATCGACCTCAACCAACTTGAAGTGCGCAACTGGAGGCAATTAGCTAAGAACCGGGCTAATTGGAGAGGCGTATGTTGGTTGTGGCCGACATTCTCTTAATGAGATGGCAGTGCACTTTATCATTCAACTCTTCTGAGTACCGGTACAAAGATATGTACCAAGGAACTGAATGGACTGAGCTTGCAAGACAGGGCACTACCCTTGATATTCTACCGCCAGTAGAAATATTTGGTAGCTCCTCGCCACATGTACATCATTAATCAAACTGGATGCGATCCAGAAATCAAACAGCGAAGAATAAACGGCACAACGTCTCTAATATCCAGACAACTCCGGTTAAACATTAACCAGAAGCGCACACTCTCTGCTTGAATATCCTGAACAGATCAAACAGCAGTAACATCATCGGTGTCCGTTCAAGACACTGACCTCTAGGCGTACTTGTAAGAAGGCCTCTTTAGCAATGATTTCTGTAGAAGTTTTTGGTCGAGGAAGGGAAGTGTATTCCTCACCTTCTCTGCATTTTTGCAGATCAAAACAAAAGAAAACTCCATCTAGGAGACTACTATAGAAACCTCCTCCGCTTTATAGTTAGCTCGGAATGGATCAATCCATTCCATGGATTTTTGTACCGAAGCTATACGTTGATAAACGCGAAGAAGTTAATTCGAAACCTTGAGTCCCATACACGCACTAAGCAGGTCAGACATCATTTCATATGGGAAAAGCTTGAGGACGGAGCATTTGAACCTAAGTACGTTTGCAAGAGCGTGCATATATATTCACTTAAGGGATACCACTCGTGAATAGTCTGCTACTGGTCTGCTACGTGGTCCAATTTGGTATCTGGTTAGGTCAACACTATCTGTATATGTTATCTGTGAACAAATCAATCTACGGGACAAATTAAACACACTGAGCAATCTATGTCTACATGTACAAAAGGTTCACACGGTACACACACTAACAGTACAACCAACACAAAAAGCAACACGATCTCCACATCCTAGCATTGAACATAACAACATACATCACAATCGACATGGACATTGACAAGGACATGTACAAACTTACAACAGATGTTAAGGATTTTCTTTTTCAATTTTTTTGTTAAATGTACGTAAGTATAGTATATATGGATTGACAGTTTACCTCGTTAGCAATGTAAAGGTTTTTAAGCAGCTGGTCAACATCGATCTGCAAGTAAATTGTTTTGTTTGTTGGCGTGTCGCTGTTATTCACACAGAAACCGGAAAATATAAACTCAACAGACTTTCACAGAATTTAAAGAAAACTTTGTGTGAAAAGCTGTTTGTGTTTGTAAGCGCTAGAAAAAAATAAATCTAAGCTAAGATGTAACATGCACAAGGTAATTTAGTTAAGGCACACGTAAACCACACAGAAAGAGCTCACGGAACTACTAGGTGTGCGATGTAGGGTGAGCCGTTCGCTGTTTTTTTGTTGGGAGAAAGGTAAATCCAAATAAAAGCAAAATCGAAGCAAAGAACAAGCGGCTATAACGAAATCACCTCTCGCTCGACGATGATATCGTCGAGGTCCGTGCCTGCTGACTGGGAGTCATCGGATTTTTGTGAGGGGTTTTTGCTGGTCACCGAACCGGGATAGGCGCCTTTGTTGCCATATTCGAGGAGTGTTATGCGAACGCGGGTTTTCTCATCCTCATTGCCGGTGTCCTTGCGTTTGTACTGGCGACGGGGGCTATACATTTCCTGAAATTAGATGAAGTGATTCACGTTGGGACAAGATGTCTTTTATTTGGAAGGAAGTTCACTCCCTCTTAATCTAACGACAGACCACACAACAAACCTGTATTCGTTTGATATTCGCCGATGCATTGCGCATCTTTTGGAGATTCTCCTTATCCGATTTGTATTGGAAATTGTTGTGAAACTGACTCACAGCAAATGCCTTCAGTTTAACAGCACGTTCAGCCCGATTTTCCACCTAAACAAAGCAAAACGTTGTAACATCATAACCAGTAATAAACACCTACTAACCGATCTCTTAACCAGCCACTGTATGACGGGGAAAATACTGATAAACTCCAATCCCTGTATCTGATGGGGCTCAATCAAGTACGGGCACTTCATCTTCGGCAATACCGACACGATTTTTTCCGTCAAAGCTCTAAAAGCAAACATGACTGAATATTTCTTTACATTTTTATGTTACCTTACATTTTTTGTCCGATGGTGAGATTCTCATGGAACAAGAGATCTACATCCACGTCGTAGTCGCAGCACTCGATGCACCATGTCATTCCGCCGACAATTTTATCAAATGCCGAGAGACCCTTAATGCGGGCACGAAAGTACCCCGCATTGACGAGAATCTCAAAGATTTCCTGTTGTTTCTTATTTTGTTCTTCATCTTCACGACGCTCGACCTAGAAAGTGGGATGGACTCAAATGAAAAACCACTCAAATTGGGGGTGGCATGGGATTGAATTTAATTCTACTTCACCTGGACTTCATTTCCTTCGGCATCGAATCGAGTTGCTAGTTTTACATTTGGTAATGCTTTTGCAAAAATATCACGATTGGACATTATTGAAACACAAATAAACAAGAAAACATGAAAAATTTTATTCGAACTGGAAACGAAAATGACAGACAGCTGATTCTTGTTGTCAAAGTGAAACGAAGAAAAGTTTACCAATGTTGAGTTTTGGAGGCCATGTTGCAGGTAAATAGATTTATCCAGGGATGTTTGCATGGATAACCCCCTTTTTTATTACACAAGTTTTGTATAGAGACTTTTAAATAGGGTTGTCTAGCATTGTCCAGCCCAGCTATAGCTATCATTAAACAACTTCATTGGAACACAACACATGATGGAATTGAAATGTCGCCGCCATAGCTTCTTATAGGAATTATTGGAAAATTTCGTTTCAGTTCGGTGGAATGGCAATCTTTACTTACTTACTTACTTAAGTAGCGCTACAGTCCGAAATGAACCTGGCTTTCAACCAACATGGCAATCATTACTTCATAAAAATAAACGCTGATCAGCGAAAAATAGGAATTGATTTTCTGCAAAAACTATAATTAGAAATTAAAGTATTATTAGATAATCATGTTCTAAAATTGATAAGCTTTGATTTGACACACAACTCTACAATGGTTGGATTTATAAAAAAGCCGCAAGTAGTAAAAGAAAGTTTCCAATGAGGGTTTTCAATGATAGCCATAATATCTGGGCCCATAGTACGTTTCACCTGAGTCGACATTCGTGATATCAGCCGAAACGCAATATATTCCGCAATACAAATTCACATTCTGAAATTCGACATTCCCCTGAAATGCTAAGAGTTTTCATGCAACGACGACGTTTCATGAACGTTCCTAAAACTGTATCACTAAATAATGCGGTAGCCCACCGAAATAAATATCAATTGAGTAATTCATTTGTTGATAGAATTTTGTTCCTATTGTTCTCTTTCTGCTCTAAATAATTTAATACAGTTTAGCGAACACGTTTTATGTGCGAAAGCTACTGATTAAATGTCAAAAAGCATTTCAAAGGTTTGCAACGTTTACCATCACAGTTTACACACCCGATTCCTGTGAGAAAATTCCGATAAAGATTTCCCATACAAATTTTAACAGTTCATTTATCACGTCGTAATTTTATCACGCTTCTATACAAGCAATCGACTGTCAAAATGCTCAACCTCCTATCACAAGCACTATATAAGGCCTATAGAAATTATTGCTTGTGGAAAGTAAATTTGATTGCCTTACAGAGGAATATGTTTGTTAATTGAGTAGTTCAACCATATGTAACTATGTAACTTTGCCTGGCGTTGGGCTTCAGCCTCAAAATCTAAAACGTCCAATCCTCACATAACGTTGTTGTAAAGCGACTTGTGTCAAAGCGGATATTGTTTTCTGGTTTATTTTCTGAGAAGGGATTTGGAGTACTATATAGTAACCTAGCACATCAGTTGGGGCTGATATAATGTCTAGTTAACTTCTTAATCCTCTTATGCCCATCCAAAAACCATGGTATCGCCTGTATGGCGGTAATGTAAAGCGAGCGCTTTGTAGTAGCTTAAGGCTTCGGATAGTTGTTCCGCTGCACTCATATTTAATGTTCTCACATTTTATGCCAACTTGGAGTGCACAACTGGAGGCTGTTAGCTAAGGATCGGGCTAATTGGAGAGGCATGTTGGTTGAGGTTCAGGACTGTAGCGGCACATTGCGGACTGCAGGTACACTTAAGTAAGTATGTTCATTCCATGCTGCTTCGTAACAAAGTGTTTTCTACGTGGTACGTATTTATTGCCACCAATACCCCCACCTGGTGTCCACTTGTATGTGTTCACCTGAGGACATCAGGCTGGATATTCTGTGTTGTTGTTTTTTGTCTTGTTATCAAAACTCGAACTTATAGGTTTAGAGAGTCAAATCCGGATGAGAAAAGTATCCAATGCTTTCCAATAGGAGGAAAAATAATCACAATTGATTAACTTTCAAAATTTACACACTCATTAGCTACTCAGGTCTTATAAATACAGGGGTAAGTTTGCTTATTCCGTTTGTCAGGTATAAGATTCTTTGCGAAAGTCAGAGGAAGCGGAATATGCAATCAAGTCTCTTATTCAGCTTGAAAGTTACCAATGCTTACAGTTTTACAATAACTTTTTTTTTCCGTCATATGAATTCCAATTCGATGCTGAGAATATGAAAAAATCACTTCTGCAAGCTGTTAATCGGCAATGAGGAACAATCTTTCGCTGTCAGCGCAACGAGCCATTCAATATTGGCAATAACTGCAAAAAAAAAAAACAAACATCTAGGAAATTATATATGATCGTATCAAAAGCAGATTAGAAAATCTTTGCTCGTTTTCGGTCCCGTATGTGTTGATGTGCTATGAAGACGAAGTTCCATTTCATAACTATACAAGTTGTACAGCGACAAAGACCTGGGAAAAAAACTGCGCATTGGACGTTTGAGATGGCTAGAACATGTAGAATTGGTGTCAAAACAAAACTTATGCAGCTTTATTTATAAACTCATTATAAGCAGTTTATAAACGTATGCACTCCTTAAAGTTCCTCTAAACGCAAAAACCTTATTCATAAAATTTATACAACGTTGAATAAAGGCTGTATATCCTAAACGCGTCTGGTAGTTGTATAGTGCCTGTATAAGAGCATTTCTTTTTTTATTTATTTATGTATACATAGGCGGCTGAGCATCAGGGTTACCAAAGGTTCAATTGCTAGTTGAAAAAAAAAAAACTGTCAAGTGTATTTTTGTATTTCGGCTGTTGTGTTTCACATTTTAATTTATTCAAATGGTAATTCTTCATCGCCTATGGACTCAACAATGTAAACAATGTTAGTGAGTCAACATAAGTCAACGAAATGTTATTAAAATGTTAAAAACAAATTTGTCGCTATGGATTTCATAAAAATTATCCCTTGTTAACTCTGCCCAATTGTGAAACACTAAATTGTAATAGATTCCCATCTTTTTGGTAATTTATTTGACACAAACCCTGTATAACTATTATGGGTGGGGAAATACTTTATGAATACGAATTTGTGCAACCCTCAATAAATACTTATGCACTGTATAACTATACAACAGTTGAGATGTGCCTAAGTGAATTCTAATGAATAAGGAGGATGAATTTTAAAACAAGATAATTCAAAAATAATTAAATTTTTAATCATTTTTTTTTTATTTTCACTGATCATGTTTTATTTTTCGTGGATTTTCGAGCAACAATCTTTAACAACAGATAAATGATCTGCACGTGCAGAGACAAATCTTCTAATCCTAAAAAAAGTGAGTTTGTGCCAAAGTAAATTTAAGTAGTAAGTACTACATTCCGATTAATTAAATTGGTGATAAATTTATATATAAGTGACTCGTTCCTGCATTCCTTTTTCAATTCCATGTCACGTCTCGGTCCAATTGCATTTAACTAACGAACGCACCTTCCCCTCACATAAAACCAATTCGAAAGCACTCGTTTGGCAACGCCACAACTGTCATTCTTCGTTTTCCGTCATCCATCAGTGATGTGAAGTGCTTCGTGAACGGGCAGAGCGAACGAAAAACTCACCTCTGCTTCAAATAACACAACAAAATCAAGTGCTCTAATATATTAAATTAATGTTAAATAACATAATTTTAGATAATTTACTATTCGCTCATTTGAATTCATTCATTCTGATCTAATCTCCCTCAACAGACAAAAAGTAAACGGTAACAAATTTTAGCAAAACGAAAGAAAGGAAAGAAAGAAAAAAACTTATCGATTAGTTACAGATTTTGTGAAAGTTCTATCGTGTACCTACTTCAATATAAAGAAAAACCAAACCGAAAAGAGAGCGAGAAAGGAGAGTCAAAAGAATTAACCGAGAACAAAAATTATTCGCCGTTTTATATTTTTTCAGTTTTCTGCTTTAGGTGTGTATTCGTGTGTTGTGTGTGCAGCTGTGTGGACAAGGAAAGTTTTTGCTTTTCTTTTCACCGTCTGCTCGTCTCCTATCCTTTCGATAACACAAAGGAAGAACAAATCGAACGTGAAACAGCAAAAAAAAAAAAATCAATTATCCTTTTTCCAGATTAAAGTTCGGGGGCGACAAAATCCGTGCGCTAAATAAAAAGAAAATTCAACACAAAAACCGCCACACACAATAATCCGTCGACATGTCTGCCGAACGGGAGATACCAGCTGAGGATAGCATTAAAGTTGTGTGTCGTTTCCGACCGCTTAACGATAGCGAGGAAAAGGCTGGATCCAAGTTCATTGTGAAGTTTCCCAACAGCACAGAGGAGAACTGCATCGCTATTGCCGTAAGTATTTCCAAAAATAATAAAAAAACTTATCTAACTGCCTGTCCAGTTCCATTGTCAAATTGTGTGGTTAATAATTGCATGTGCGAAAAAAAATAAAATAATAGTCTCTCTCGCTCTGTGAGTGTGTGACAAGTATGTGAGTCATCATCCCACAAAGTGGATGAAGAAGAAAAATAAAATGACGTGCCCCACGGAGTCGCAACTAGCTCGACCAAGATTCCATGTAACTTCTTAAAAATAGACCGATTGTGCTGGATCTCGGGTAGAGTCAGAGAGTCGCGAAGAACATTTGTTCCCCCCAATTATTCATGATTGTGGTGATTTCTATTTTTATGTGATCTCATTCGATATTCTTTTTTTTTTGTGTTTAGTTGTGGAATAGTGGAAGGGATTACTCATTAATTGCTGTGTTTGCATAACGCGATTAATATTCATTCACTGATATATGTGGGTAGACTTCGCACCAATTAAATGAGAATTTACGCTTGTCACCGCATGTGTAGGGTGGCAAATTGCATCCGAAAATATGTACATTTGCGGAAGCTGGGTTGCACTATCTCCTTCACCTTGAGTACTACATCAAGGAGACATGTGTGTGTGTGTGTGTGGTTCTTGATAAAATGTCCTCTTCTTCCGTCTGACGGCGACGGCACAATTTATTGTTAGAAGGTGCTGTCATGATGGTGTTTTTCCAGATGGGGGTGGCGAATGCACATATGCTTGCACACACTGCGGCATCTCGTTCGTCGGGAAGGAGTACATGTCATTTCTCTTTTTTTTTTTTCTATTTTGATCAAGGGTTACCTAGAGAACACAAAACAATAAAATAACACACAAGTGAAGTGATTTTGACTAGGCGCTGCGTTGCGATTTTAACCTCCCACATGGATATTTTTGTACTCAGATGTGGGGAGAGGGTACAATTTTGCAGACTTCCAATATGAATTGCTGGAAAGATGAATCCAAGTCGAACATGTGTTCCTCGTTCCTTTGTGTTTTGGTTCTTAAACTAACTTTAGACATCAATTCGATCAATGAGTCTTTTTTTTCCACGCCCACGAAAATTCATCGTAATTCCTTGAAATAAGTCGGAGGATGGAGTTTGGGGGATGTCGTATCTTAAGCTTCAGTTAATCATATTTTTTTATATATATAAAAGCTGATTTTTTAAGCGTAGTTTTATAAAAATCGAATAAAATAATCGAATTCGCATCAAATATTTAAAATTTTTACTGTAATCAATAAATAGGTGTTCGGCTTGTCCACATAGACTAACGACTTTACGTAACCCCACAAGAAATAATCAAGAGGCGTTAAATCGCATGATCTTGGCTGATATTTCGAGAGATAAGCTGCTCACCAAATGCGTCAGTCAACATTTCCATTGTTTCACGAGCTGCGTGGCATGTGGCACCGTCTTGAACTCAGCCAACTGGGGCAAAAAAAAGTCGCGTGTCATGGCTCGATATCATTCGCCGTTGACGGTAAAATTTCTTCCACGGTCGTCTTTGAAGAAAAATGCCATTAGCCCATAAACCACACCAAACTGTCATTTTTTCGGGATGCATCGGTAATTATTGTATGGGATGTGGCTGTTCATCACTCCAGATGCGACATTTTTGCTTATTAACTTATCCGTAGAGCCAGCAATGAGCCTCATCGCTGAACAAAATTTTTCGATAAAACAACGGATTTTCATGGAGCCCGTTCACCAAAAATTAGACGTTGTGGTAGGTCATTCGCCTTCAATTCTTGCACAAGTTGAATTTTATAGGCGCTTTCAAACCCAAATCGACACAATTTTCATTGTGGTTGAGTAACACATGCCGAATTGCTGAGAACGCCGACGAATTGACATTGCACGATCTTCATTAACATTGGAGGCTACCACTGCAATATTCTCTGCGGTACGCATGCCAGTCGATGGTTTAATGTCCAACAAAGTAAATTGGTGCGAAATTTGGTGATAACAGCACGATTTGTTATTCACCAGGTTTATTATGACGATCATAATCTGCCCTAGCGAGTTATCCGTTGGAGCGGACAATTTTCCTCAACGCTTTCTTCCTTGGAGGCTTAACTTCCATTCGAGGTATGTGTCATCGGAAAAAATCACTTCACTAAAATTCGTAAATAAATTCCGCAAGAATTTGTGTCGTAGGAAATCGTAAGATGAATCGCACTTAGCTGTCAAAAATCTAATTTTTACCAAAAAAAATATTTTGTGGGCTTGTAAACAAAAACAAACTTATGTCAAACGATTATCTAAGTTTACAATAATAAAAAAGTACTAGATTTTATCGATTGATTTTCACAATACCTAAATTTATTTCAGTTGACAAATTGTATCAATCGTTAATCGGTTGAAAGTTGATCTTTGCAATAAGTACTTCTAGCAAGTAATACCAGAGGTCTGCGCATTTGGTTTTGATCACTTCCTATATTTTGTAAAGAACGTTTAAGTGCATTGAGCCCCTACTTATAAGATATGCTATATTCTTCCAAATAATGTTTTTGGGAATGATTCCATTTCCGAAATTGTTTGCTTAGAAAGTACACAATGGAACCAATTCTATGATGAAAAAATCATGACGGTCTTCATAAACATAACTGCTGATACGATCATTTTCTAAAAAACACACACAATAAAATCAACATCCATAAGACCTGTTTCCATTAGTATACAATCTACAACAATAAACATCTAAATTATCATCTCTGGGGGTTATAGGTTCACCTCACCTGAGAGGTATATATAAAAAAAGGTCTGGGATAACTTTTGTCATTCTTTTTCTTTATAGAACGCATTTGCTAGAATGCTTTGAATCTGGTTGGTGCTTTTTTTTGTTTATTTCATAGAAACAAACAAAGTTGCGTTCTAAAACGTGTTTCCTTGAAAATTGAAATCGTGCCATGATTTGTGACGTTTCCATTTGCAGAACAACGTATTTTCATTGTTGAGCGATATTTTTAGAATAATTAAAGTTTATCAGCTACTGTCCGCAATTTTCGTACAAAATATGACCGTCATAGTGATTTAAAACAGTCAATTGTGAAGTGAAAAAATTAAATTTGTAATTTAGACACTTTGGGTGTCCTGTCACAAGTTTTTCAACAGAAAAAAAAATGTTGTAGTTCGCCAGAGTATTGCTGTTGCTGACAGTCCAGGAACATTAATTCCGCACAGTAGTCAAGAATTTAGCATTTCGAGATGTTCGTGTTATCGGACACCCACTGTCAGGTCCACTTTTCAGAAAAACCTTGCAAGATATTTTTAAATTTTATAAAATTTATCCACATTTAGTTTTTTTTGCCATGCCCACTTTTTGGGGGCATTCATATTAAGGATGGGATAGGATAGGCCAAACGGATTGTTGCCATCTTATAAGTTTTATTCCTCTACAATCCGCTCTGCGAATCGTTGAATAGCATCAAGATAACATTTAAAGATAATCGCTAGGAGATCCTTTTATATAAGTCTATCCTTAGAAAGTGAATTGGGACCAGAGCGATACAGGGGGGTAGTGCTCATAATTAGGCGTTTTGCACTTACAAATTTCTCAGAGATTATCCTGCATCAAGTCTTAGCTTTTCTTAATGAAGAATCGTGACCCACTTACGAAATTTCCGAAAAAGACGTGTGAATTATACCGGCTGTCGCATAGCACTCTTTAAAAGAAAGGCACAATCAAATGTTATCCCAGTTGTAGGCATCAGTCTCTGACATTCACTGAAGCGACCAATGTCTAAAAAAGTTTGCACATTCGATAAAAACTCGAAAGATTTCCAAATAAATACTCATCACCCCCACATTAGATTGCTGACATAAGAGTAACATCTTGTTTTCATTGCCGTCAAAATCAAGTTTGGAAGAACTTTGTGCTTTGAAATTTGCATTCAGAACTTGTATGGTCACCACCAAAATTACTCATAATCCAGTTGAGCTGCTCGTTTTGAAGGAAATGTGTATTTCCTGATCATTTCAGAATGTTATGTTCACTCTTTTAAGCGTCATATATGATTCTTTATCTGTCACCATTTTGTTCTGCATGAATGGAACCTTATGACATGCAGCTGATCATGTTCTGTATCGTGTCGGGCAAGACCTTGCTGTAAAATATCAAATAAAAGTTCTTCTTGCGCTGTTGCTCTTTTGCCACTGTTGTGTCTTACTTTATATAAATAGAATTCCAACCAACAATGAATGGTGTATTCATATTTTGCATGGAAAATCAACTGAAATGGAATGTTTACGAACTCCCATTTGTTTACTGAAACACGCGATGCTACGTGCCGATTTCAGAAGAGTTACACTCAACCTTTCAATTTATAACTTCCGGCGTTCATTTTTGGTCATCCACTTTCAATGGCGTACGTTTTGTACGTTTACAAATTACATGACTGATTTTCTAAATTTGTTACCAACTAATTTAATCGTTGATCAGAAGATTAAAGACGCTCAGGAACAGTTAAGAAGTTTCTCATTCTATACGGATTTGACTTCTATTTGATAGAAATAATGTTTTCGGGATGACAACTAGTACCAAGCCTCTCAACCGAATAACCTTCACTATTGGTGCGCCCTAGAATTACACACGTGGTCCACATGCTATCAATAAACATCTCAAATGTGCAATCGCCTAGAGCCTGAGAGATCCTGCGGCGATCTCGTCAACATTTTTTAATATGCGCATCAGTAAAAATCGTCCTAAATGCGGTTGAGGAGTAGGAGTTCCTTGTATATTGTGTCCGTAATACAGCGGTAATTGCGATGAACTACACGACCGGACGAAAAAGTATCGAACGTCAACAATCGATGCACAGACATGAAAGCACATTCCTCTCGAATCGACGGTTGCATATACAGTTTACACGACTCGGAGATTATGTCCCGGAAGTCGTTGACTTTTAAGTGTTCCAAGAATTGAATTTAGAGTATGTATTACAGAAAATCTGAAAGTCTCTAACAATAGGTACCTTCTATCCCTAAAAAGCACAAAGACAGAAGAAATCCTACCGATCTCCGGTGAATAAGTTTTCCACCGAATGAAAGCAAGGTACATATTCGAAAAAAATATCCATTAGGGTTCGATTTAAACGCAGCTTACCTCTTGAGTCCTCGAAAACCCGGATTTCTTATCTTCTGAGTTCGAGTCCAGCCGAAATGTTATGTTGTACACCTTTTTTTTTTTTTTTTTTTTTTTCCGTGGGCTGGTGGAAATCTTCATAGACACGATGAGCACGTGCCCAAAGTAGTGTGAGATTTTTACTCACTAAAACCACCACCCATTTGGTATTTCTATTGCAACTAAGTATTCGACTTATCCAGCAATTTTTTTATCACGATTATATAATATGTTTGGCAGGTAACTTTCCTTTGAGAGTTCCTGCTTTTCCGCAATTATAGCGCGGTTTGTTATTATCGGGCCAAATCTAAGGGTTTAGTTCTTTGAAGACGCCGCAATATATTTGTTTCGTCAAGAATTTGGAGGACTGTTGTGTTAACGTGTCCTAATAAACGTTTTTTATGTTTTCGTGCAAAATTTTTTGTTTCATCTTTAACCGCGGGAATACCCAGATCTCTGCGTAGATCTTCGTTCCTTACGTACCACGGCGCATTGACGAATGATCTTAACATTTTGTTTTCAAAAGTTTGTAAAATGTTTAGATTCGTTTCACTGGTACAACCCCATAGTTGTATACCATATGTCCAAACCGGTTTTAGCACTTGCTTGTATAATAGCAGCTTGTTATCAAGGTTAAGCTTCGAATATTTTCCGAGCAACCAGTACAGTTCTCTGTATTTATTCTTAAGTTCTTCGCATTTCTTTTTTACATGCGACTTCCATTTTAATTTTGCATCGAGTGTCATACCGAGATATTTCGCTTCATTTGCAAACGGGACTCGAACCGTATTTAGAAATACAGGCAAATTGTTTGTCCGTTTATACGAAAAATCTACATGGATCGATTTGCTCTCATTAAGTGCAATCCGCCAGGATTTAGTCCATTCATTAACCTCGTTAAGAGCGTTTTGTAATTTAATATTTGTTTCCTCTATTGTTGTGGCAACTGCTAGTATAGCAGTATCGTCAGCAAACGTTACAACTATTGTATCGTTTGTTTGTGGGATATCACGAGTGAATATGAGGTACAGGATTGGTCCAAGGACGCTTCCTTGCGGTACACCTGCCATTATTTCTTTGAACTCGGAATATTCGCTTCCAAGTTTCACACGGAAGAGTCTATGCTCAAGATACGACACGAGGATTTTATATAATTGTTCTGGCAAAAGTTGACTTAGTTTATAAGTAAGGCCTTTGTGCCACACCTTGTCAAAAGCTTGCGACACGTCAAGAAATACGGCTGAACAAATTTTCTTTTCTTCGAAAGCTTTCTCAATTACATCTGTAATTCGATGTACTTGGTCCACCGTTGAATGTTTACTTCTAAACCCAAATTGATGGTCAGGTAAAAGACGTTTCTGTTCAATTATGGGGTGTAAGCGACCGAGTAATATCCGTTCAAAAACTTTTGAAATTATTGGAAGAAGTGAAATAGGCCTGTAAGATTTTATTTCATTCGGTGATTTTCCTGGTTTTAGAACCATAATCACTTCCGCGACTTTCCACTGTCTTGGTATGTATTCTAATCTGATTGCTGCATTTATAATAAAAAGAAGCTTAGTTAATGCTTTCCGAGGCAACATTTTAAGAAGTTCTCCTGTAATCAGGTCATAACCCGGAGCTTTTTTAGGCTTTAGTTTCTGTATTTCCCGTTTAAGCTCGGCAATACTTGCATATCTTACTATGTTATTATCGGTTGTACTCTCGAATATATTAATGTTTTCATTTTGCGCCGGACCATCAAATGGCTTAAATGTTTCCTCAAGATGTGAGGCAAAAACGTCAGCTTTTTCCTTATCGCTCTTTGCCCAAACGTCTTGAGTTACCCTAATGGGCGGCACAGCGATTTTTGGCCGTTTTATGACTCTGATTGCTTTCCAGAGCGAATAATTCGATTCCTTTCCAGCGGTTAGGCTTTGCAGATAAGTTTCTACTGAATGGTTTTTAAAGTATTTAATCGAATTTGATAGCAAATTACTCAACCGATTGAGATGTGTTTTATCTTGCGGGGCACGAGTTTGGTGCCATCTTTTACGAGCTTTTCTTTTTTGTCTTACTAAATCTTGTATTTCACGGGGGTACTTAATTTTACTATAGCTCACTATTTTGTTCTGTTGAGGAGTATTATTCCATGCTGCTTTTTGGATGGTATTGATAAATGAGTCAACAGCGACTTCGAGTTCCAATGGGGTTCTAAGCGATACACCCAGTCGGATATTATTTTCAATATCGTTTTTGAAACCTTCCCAGTTGGTTTTCGCGTTTGTTAATCTGGGTGGTTTTTCATTTATAATCAGTGACTCGCTCATTGTTAAAATGACTGGAGAATGATCAGAGGAAAGATCAAAGCATTCTTCAACTTTGATTCGATTGGACGGCAGACCTTTTACAATAAAAAAATCGATCAAATCCGGTATTTTTCTAGCATCAGTTGGCCAGTAAGTTGGTTTTCCCGTAGAATGAAATTCGGTATTGTACTTTCTACCTATATCATAAAGCATCCTACCCTTCTGTGATATGCATCTAGATCCCCAGAATGTATGTTTTGCATTAAAGTCCCCTCCGATGACAAAACGTTGTCCAAGGGAAGTACTTGTACACCTGTGTATCCAAGAAAGACAAAGCCTTTGTTTTGCTCTCCACTTTTCATTGAGATAAGTCAGGGCACAAACAGAAACCAGGGCCTTATTTCATTAACATTGACAAGTTCGACACGTGACAGGTGACGATTTTTAACATGACAACTTGACAATTGTCAAATTCTTGTCCCAAAACTTGGCTTGGAAGTGGAGCTCAGTACGATTCACTGTAACTGTATGTTTCATTCCATCATAATAATTAGGGCCAAAGGGTGCCGACATTGTTTCGGATTTCTTGTGGATTCGGTTTATAAAGTCAAACCTCTGACTGACATCTGGGGCCTTAAATCTTGCAACAATTTAATTTTATAAGGGTGCAGCCTAAGGTTTTTGTACGGTGGAAAGGTGATCTATGCACATTTAAGGCATTTCCGAAATTACAAATTAAAACATAAGGAACAGGCAAACAGGCTAGTTAACACTATCCACGTTTTATATCGTTTTTGATGAATTTGGCCGCCTGGTTTTGGCTTTACATTTTGTTTTGTATAAGCTTTTCTCATATGAGGCAAATCTATAACGCCCTTGGAGCGCCCTGAGGTGTTGCTTGAGAGATGTTTATTGACTCTGCTCCTGGATTGCTTTAAATTGTAAATTGGGACAAATACGTCTTTTAGAAGTTCGTTCCATTGTGTGCTTGTTTTGTAACAAAAATGGTACCTCGTTGTTCGTGTCGTTGTTAGATAGACAGTCTGTCTGTGAGCTGAAACTTTGTGTCTTGTAGGTCGTTAACATGCAACAAGTCTAGGAATAATTTCTGTAAGCGACTCCGAACACAGGCAGATTATAAGTCTTTACTTTGCCAAAGGTGGCAGCTTTAAAGTATGGAAAAAATCGTCTGATTTCACGTCTTTGAGCAAAGTTTAGTAAGTTCAGAGTATGTTTCTTGAGTATATGAACTCCAGAGAACTCCAAACTTGAGAACAGTATTCAACACCTAGTCGTACTTAGGCTTTATACAGAAGAAGAATCTGGGCTGGTGTAAAATATCTCCTAACTCTGAAAAGGTTACTTCGTTTGGACGCTGCTTATTTAGCATCAGAAGCCACATGTTGTTGCAATGATAAACCTGACCCAATTGAGATGACTTGCATGCATGACGTCTTATAATTTGTAGACTGAATTCTCCATTTCGATTCGTGGAACTGTGGACTTGATCTTTCTTATAAATGTGGTGTACTGCGTTTTCTATGAGTTGAGTTCACGTAGGTATTCCTTGTAAAATCCTTTGTAGGTCTTCGTTTATACAGACAGCAGCCAAAGTGGTAATAGGCGTGCCATATGAGTTAGTCCCTATTGGGATATCATCTGCAAAACTAAAAATGTGAATTCTAGTTATCCTCAAAACATCATGAATGTGTAGTGAGAGAATTGATCCTTGCGGTACCCGATCGTTTGAAGAGAATCTTTCTGGAACACCATACAGCACTGCTAACAAAGATTTGTCTTTTCCATCCAGCCGCAAAGTATTTGAGGCAGTCCGTATCCTGTCCATTTTGTTAGCAAAGTTCTGTGTCAAACTAGATCGAAAGTAGATTGGCAGTATAGAAAAGGAGGCGGCAAAAATGGGTTTAGCAGTAAATGAGGGCAAGACAAAGTATATGTTGTCTACACGAAAGGACACACAACGTCGACAAAATGGACAGAAAGTCACCATTGACATATAGCTTTGAAGTAGTACGGGACTTTGTCTATCTCGGCTCCGCTATTAACTCTGACAACAACAACAAATTCAGTAGTAAAGCCCTCAGTAGAACTACTAAGGAGATCCTGCTCTATGGCGCTGAAGCATGATGAAAACTAATGTTTTCTCTTCAGTAAGATCTGCACCCCATTGCCTACACGCTTTCATTTTTTGCTCCTAAAACTTGCTCGCATTGCTTATGGTTCTTTGGATCCTTCATGGAGTGATAAATGAATATTTCCCTACCAAGAAGAATGATCTGTGTTACTTCCTCTGCGCGGGTATTGCCATCACTGTGTACTTACATGCAAGAGAACCGATAAAGTCATGCACATCAACCCAGATATTAATTTGGTAGGAACTCATTTATGGTCTCTGTATCCTTGTCATTGATGTGTGTAGATAGATCGCATTTATTAAAGTTTGATCAGGGTTTCCTTATGAAGCATAGATTTAGATTTTGTAGTTGTATGGACACACTCCAGGTGTCGAGCTGGGTGAGTGAGTGAGCTGAGTGACTGGCATTTTTACCCAAAAAAAAACCCCTGTGGCGAGAAGTTCTTTCCTAACGACCAAGAAGATCAAGTATGCAGCGATCGTTTATGGCAAATGGGGGGATGTTATATTTACTACCAAATGAAGGCGCGGTTTTTCTCTCTACCATCAGGCAGGAAATCGAAGGTTCTGGAGCCTCGAAAAATGGTGCACATGTTGTAGCGATGTAAACGTCAGATGAAAAGTGTTTTTGAGGCCCATGTTGACATAAATTCAACTTTAAAATTCCCAAATGCTTCAAGGTTGTGGTCAAATCTTGAATTCTATTACCTTTAGATTATGTATACCACTTATGCGAGTTCGCTTGCCCTATCCCTACATAAATGATTCGGCACTATCTTGCTGCCCATTTCTACGAATTTCGTCACATCATAAGTGTCACATAAAGTCGATATTCGTTTCAATCGACGCACGTGGGCAGAGGTCTTTTCTGTGTTGACGCATTGTTTGCCCATTAATTCGAAACTTCAAAATGCCCGGCCGGCCGGCGTTTTAATAGTCCACTCATGTGTGTGAATTACAAAATGTAGGGCGGGGTTATACACGGCGGCTTTTCAAACGCATGCATATATTAAATTCAGACGTGAACAAATGTGTCTGAGATAATGTTGAGCTTTCTTATGCAATGCTTAGGGCTCTTCAAGCAAGTTCAAGGTTGCTAACGCTGCTTTGAATATTTAGCTCGATGTTGGGACACTTTTTAAATGCATTTGAACGTGCTTAACTACATTTTCGAAAGTACTCGACCAAGCCGAATGGAACACGTAGTGTGTCGAAGGGAACATTCACAGATGTCATTATGTACTTTGAACTTAATGGTATTCATAATGTCGGTCATAAATACGGCCTGTCGTCTTAACGTTAGGTAGTCGTTTTTTTTTTTGTGTATTTTGGTACCATGACAACATAGATACTGCAAGCATTTGTAGGTTTCACTTATTAGAACAGCAAAACGCTGACAGCCAACTCAACTACTCCAAAACCCCTTTAAAGAGGAGCTGACTACACGATGGCATTAAATAATTTGCTAATCCTTAACTTTTCGCCTTCTTTTGCAGCAAACCATCACTAGGCAGATCAATGTTTGTTTAGACTCTACCGCATCTGTTTACACGATTCAAAGCCAAGCGTGTTGACCTTCTATTTCTGCCTTTTCAATGCCAGACCTGCTCCTTATTCATACGAATGTTTGTAAAAGGAAAACTCTGTCAACATCATTAACACAACCCAGCCATGAATTAGGAATGAGCATGCCAAATGTGGTTCGCTCTCAAGCTGGAGTACTACTTGTTCTCACACAACCACTTTGTGGAATAGTTGTGCGTATTATGTTATCCTTCTTCATACGCAATTTCTTTTCTGAGGTATGTTTTACCGTTTTATTACGTAACTGCACGCACTTGGTCGGTTTCTCCAAAGAGGAGTGCGTAAAAGTGGATAAAATCTTGAATCTGAGTCGCAATTGTATAAAGTCGTTGCATTTTTTCAAGTTCTCAGGCATGTGCCGCATCATGTTTTGAAAGAATTTCCTTAAAGGAAGTTGAAGCTTGTTTGCATTCGAATTGGTTGACCTTGCGCGAACATGTTTCATAATCGTCATTGGCCACTTGAAAATGTCTGATTAATCGATCACACAGGATAGATGCATTCGATGAGATTATTGGAAACCAGTGAAAACGGCTTCCCAACAACCAATGCATTCATGAATGAATCACACCCTGTGAGATGGTTTGTTGGTTGGCTATGATGATAGTAAGTCATTCAACTGCTCAGCTGGGAGGCAGTGCGTAATATGTCTGCAAGCGTATTATTTCTTATCATTCGTGTATTTTTTTACGAAAGTGAGGCACTTTTGAAGTGGAGCCTTTTGTGTGCTAATGGCTTGATTACAGCGTGGATATAATGGAGACAAGTATTATATTAAGTGTTGGTTCACTTCGATTTGAAATGCCTTTGGTGTTTTCATAGTGCCTGCCTATCTGCATTTGATAAAATAAAGCGCAACGGGTATAGACAGGGTGTTTTCTTTTACATCTTTCACATCTTCCTTTCACCTGGCGACACTGAATGCATTGCCAAGATGAAGTCTTAGATAGCTACATGATCTTTTCTAAGATATTCGTGTTTCGGACATATGAAGCGCAATCGTAAAGTACAATTTTCTACAACTTTATCCGGCATCTGGAGCTGTATATCAGCAATAACACAGCTAAAGTTGACTTCCAGCGAATGTTGACTCTGGTTTATCACCAAAGACTAGTGACTTCACATACCAAAATAAAGAACACCAATTTTTGGCGCAACGGGCTCGTTAGTACCCAGGGCCGAGGTTTCTCCTCCCAACCATTCAAGTGTGGTGTATACTTCCTGCAAGATAGTGGGACTTCCTGTTTAATGCCGACTCCGAAAGGCGAATTAGAGATAAGCTTCTTTGACAATTGATGCAATCGGATGATTTGTCAGATCATGACGAGAGGAGGGCCTGCGCAGACCTTCTGCGCGACAGTTCATCGCGCACTAACCATCGTTGAGCCCCACGAGTTCACATACCCCCAAAGAAATTAATCTAAATCAGCTAATTTTTTCTGCAATCAAATGATGGTGGCGCGCGCCGTATGACATGTTACGCCATCTTGTTAAAACCAAATCTATGTCACGTCAATGCTATTCAACTGAGGATCTAAGAATTAAGAAATCATGTTTCCATTGACGAAAGCATTCTGGCCGGCATTGTTCTTAGAGAAATATGTGCTCGTGTTTCCTCCAGCCCATGAACCACACCAAACTGTGATTTTAAATGATTGTAAAAGCGTCTCAACAAAGGCTTCTGGGCTTTCTCCACTCCAGATTCTGCAATTAAGCTTGTTTACATATCCATTTAACCAGAAATGGGCCTCATCGGAAAACAAAATTTTGCGCTGAAAATGACGATCAAGCGCAACCATGTTTTTGGCACATTTATTGAACCTGCACAATATGGATCTTATAAGTCTTTAAGCCAAAAATCCAAAGCCGTAAAATCTTCCATAAATTGAATGGGCATAGCTCCAACTTCTTGCACGATAGCGAATCGAATCATTTGGATTCTCCTCAACAACACGCTTCACAACGGCAATAACTTCTCCTGTTCGCACAGTTTGTGGGGGATGTGTATTATCCAACAGAAAATATTCATCATGTTAAGACTCAGATGGGCGATTATCAAGCCTATCGCGAACAAATTTTCCAAAAGTGCCAAAAGAGATCAGCCTATTGGAAGATGCTCTTATTTTTGCAAATGGCCTCCAATGGCAAATCTGTTTTGACATTTGTGGACTAGACAGATGTAGAATACAAGTGAACAAGCAAGCCATGGAGCGATGCACTCCCCAAGAACGAGGAATAATCGGCGCAACGCTAATTCCGTCGCCGATTCCCCGGCCGTCCGACACCGACTGCGCAAACACTGCGTCGTTTGGCCACCAAACTTGAAGAGTATGGGACCACACGAGACGTTGCCAATAGTGGCCGGCGACGAGGCGCACGTTGTGCCGAGAATATCGTCGCTGTTGCCGAGCATGTCGTGCTGTCGCCGGAAACATCGACCAGACGCCGTGCCTCGCAATTAGCCATCAGCCGGTCGCCCCTAAGGCGAATTTTGGTCAAAGACTTGCGCATGTTCCCGTACAAAGTCCAGTCCGTGCATCAGCTGCTGCCTGTCGACCCAAGCCATCCTCAATCTCGAGGACAAGGTGGACGATTTTTCATAATGAACGATGAGGCTCATTTTCACCTAAGCGGGTACGTGAACTAGCAAAACTATCGCTTCTGGGGCACCGAAAATCCACGAGTAATGCACGAGGAGCCATTACACCCGCTGAAAGTTACTGCATGGTGCGCTGTTCACGCTGGAAGATTCATCGGGCCATTTTTTTTTTTTTTTTTTGAGAACGCCGCTGGGCAAACGACAACAGTGGACGGTGCGCGCTATAAAGCCATGTTAACGGAGTTTTTTTCTGCCGCAATTGGACGAATTAGGATTGGAGGACATGTGGTTCCAACAGGACGGAGTAGCGGCACACACTGCGCGAGCCACAACCGATACAAATTAAAGCCAAACAACATCAGATGACTTCTTTTGGCCCACCTTGTACCAACATTTTCTGATATAACAAAATACCCCATTGACAGATACTGCCATTAACAAATCATGTGCTTTTATAGAAAAACGCCTCCCAAAAAAAGGCGTGTCTAAACATTTCCTTAACATTTTAATGAAAACGCTCCAAGCATAGTCTTGGTAAAAAAAAGTTCATAACGACCAAATTTGGTATTAAGATTATCTAAAGTTTTTGCTCCTAAGCGTTTTCAAAATTACCTACGGTTTAAACGAAAACAACATTTTTTCTGAATATCGTCCGGATTTCGAAAATTTTTACACTTGTTCTGATGGGCACCAAACAGTTCGTGTACCAAAGCATGGTATGCAGACATTGCTAAATCGACTCAGCTAGAGATTCTGATAATACTCCCCTATGCGAAAGGGTATAATTAAACTCCTGGGCTGTTATCCTTTTGAAGTTTTCACGCGTCGCCGCTCCCATGTGAACATTATTCACTTTTTCACTATCGATTAACAAGCCACTCGCGAATAACTGTTAATGTTTTCATTTTCCAGTTTTATTTTAGATACAAATCGACATTTTTACCGACAACTTTTCAATGACATTTAAATGGTCTGCATTTTAAACTGTCAACCTTTTTTTTATCGATCAAACTTCAGTCGATTTTAACAGTCGATGAAATTTATTTTTGTCCAGTCGACATTTTTTTATCAGCCATTCGTACTCTTCCCTCAAATTTAATGCTGAACTATAATCGGAAGCTAATGTCAAAATTCTGAGTTAAGTTTTCTTCAGTATGGTCGGTCAATTGCTCAATTTGTCCACAATAGGATGTTATGAACGAAAGCGTTTGTCGGATTCAAGTCGTTTAGTTAAAGTCAAATGTCAATTTTTTGTACAAAAGAATAAAATCGCATTTTCGTTGTGCAAAAGTTAACGAAAACGAATCGAAGAGAAACGTTTCTATAGTCGGACAATACAAATTGCAGGTGGTTACACAATTACTGAAGTGGTCTTATAACGGGTGATTTTTTAAGCGAAGTTTTTTTTTTAAATCGAATAAAACACTCAAATTCGCATCAAACATTCAACATTTTTATTGTAATCGATAAATAGGCCGATGCCATTTACGTTTTAAAGAAAACTTTATGTAAATGTTGTCCGCGGCTACGTTTCAAATCGTTCATTCGGAAGGTCCATTTTACCTCACTGTTTTCGAGCATTTCGGTCTGTATTCCACGAATTAAGCGTGTTTTGTTATCCTGTAAGGCTTCAATTGTGTTCTGCTTGGCCACATAGACTAACGTCTTAAGGTAACCCCACAAGAAAAAATCCAGCGGCGTTAAATCTCATGATCTTGGCGGCCAACTCACAGGGCCATTTCGAGAGATAAGCTGCTCACCAAATACATCCTTCAACATTTCCATTGTTTCACGAGCTGTGTGGTATGTGGCACTGTCTTGATGAAACCACATGTCAACCAAGTTCAATTCAGGCAACTGGGGCAAAAAAAAAGTCCCGTATGATGGTTCGATATCCTTCGCGGTTGACGGTAACGTTTCTTCCACGGTCGTTTTTGAAGAAAAATGGACCGATGATTACACCAGCCCATAAACCACACCAAATTGTCTTTTTTTTTGCGATGCATAGGTAATTCTTGTATGGTTTGTGGCTGTTCATCACTCCAGGTGCGATAGTTTTGCTTATTAACGTATCCGTTGAACCAGAAATGAGCATCATCGCTGAACAAAATTTTTCGATAAAACATCGGATTTGTTAAAGTGTGTTGTTTATGAATTCACCCTTGGTAAAATAATGAGAGCTTGACAATTTCGTTTACAAATGTCAGTCTGAACATGAATTCTGCGCATATATGTCACACGCAAATGTTTAGTATAGAGTACTCCGCCGCAACGGCAACCTGACCGTCATTTATTTGTCAGATTGACGTTGTTTAGAAGTAACTACTCTATTAAGTGATCAGATATTGGCTGTGGTCCGTATTTTGTTTTTACGACGTTTACTTTGCCGATGAACTATTCTCATTTTTCAATCGAGCATTTTTAGTCACATGACATGGTCGATTGACCAATGAGAACAGTGCATCGGCTAAGTTAACTTGGGATATCTAAAACCCGGAACACGGCCATTGTTTGAGCGTAAATTAAGTTTAATTCTTAAATTTTTTGAAACAGCAACCCCAAAGTAATCAAGCTAGAAACCGAAAAGTGTGTGCTCATAACCTAATCATCTACTGTTCCTAACCAGCTTCTAAAATGACGCGATTCATACAAAAGAAAAAAACACTTTGCCAACCAGTTTAATATATTTGAAGGTGTCGTTGAAATAATAGCTTCGAATGCAATTAGCAAGTCGTCATTACAATCCTCGCATACAAAATAAAATAAACGCCGGTACACAAATAAATCCAACTGAGATGTTAGATAAACATACCCAGCACCTCGGAGCCGGTCATTATTTACTGCCAAACCAAACATAGTTTTCTTTTATTTCTACCACGCGATTTGATGCGTGTTTGTGCCCATTGTACACACACCAAGCACAACGTTTACATCAGCGTTAATAGGCTTACACGACTCGCAAGACTAATAGCAGCCTACCTACTTTGTGTTTCCCAGTATCTGGTGCACCGATTTCTGTTTTCTGTCTACACCCTGACAAAGAAATGCCAATTATGTCACCAGTTTAATTGGAAAAGACTGATTATTCGTGTTTGCATTATCTTATCAAGAGGTAGTCGAAGGTTTGTAATCTTTGAAGAGAGCTACGCTCTAGAAATACTAGAAAGCTAAACAAAAACAAGGTATAGATCGGAAAATGATTACCATAACCGCTCGTTAACATCAAAGTTCACACAGAGATTTGCATTTTATGATTGCATTGCAGCTCTCCAAGGCCCGCCCTGAGGTTAGTTTTTGCTTTGAACGGCAAATTGATGAACGGAAACCGCAAGAATTATAAAATCACATGTCTGCGTTTCATATTCCCAAGCAGAATCCGAAGATCGCTTGACTTCTGCATCAAGTTCCATCAAGAACGCTTCAACTTAAGCAAATTAGGCGAAAGCTAGCACGTTAAGATAACAGCACCGAAATGCCAATTAAACGCGAACAAACATATAAAATAGATCAAGCGTTTGAATAATTTTCACTTTGCCTTTGGCCGTTGCTTTGGTTAGCGCGAGTTTCTTTTGTCTTGTACTTCTAATTACTTGGACATGCTTCAGATACACTTGCGCGCATACGATATGAATCCGAGTGAGAGTACATTGGGGCGTAGTTCGCTACCATCGCTTCCAAATGATTACAAGTTCCAACCAAGAAGATGATTTATCGTCATGTCGTCATGACTATTAATATTTGTAGTGTCAGCGGCTGGAGTGGTTCCGAGTTTAGCGGCGACAGCTCTACGTTTACGAATTTTCGTATTCGATTTCGTTAATGTGTGTGTGTGAGAATTATTCTGAATGCCGAATCGGCTGGATGACGTAGGCGTCAAAATGAGAATCAGTTTTATTGTGCAACAACTGAACACATATTCCAGTGAGAGCATGGACAAGGCAATCTCGTTTTATGCATTCAACCGGATTTCAACATGTGTTTCGCTTGAATGTGCATCATCTTCGGCGCGGTGTGTCACCCCCTTTAGCAGATGGCGTTGCCTAGGCTTCCCCAATTCACCACGACGACCACGATGGACGATGTCATGCAGAAGCAAACCAGTTTATGCTGTCACAACACACGACACAAGAGACTGTTTCGAAGAAATGCTTGTTATGAGGTATTTTCTTGTGTGCGCGGTGTTGTGGTTTTATTTCATTCGTTCGGTTGTTGGGTCAACACTGCCGGCTGATTCCGAAGAACCAGTTATTTGTTAGGAAACAAGGGCAATGTTTGCTCTGAAAGCTAACTACACCATAATTACCATTCTTTTGTGCAGACCGTAGCGGATTATGGTAAAAAGGAGACGAAAGTTAGACGAAGACCAGAATTGCTTTTTTGTTATTCTGAATCGGGGTCAGGAATAAAGTTGGAACTTAAGTTTGATGTATGCATGGACATTGACTGATTGGCAAAGATGTGTGAAAATCCAAATTTGAATTTCAAATAAGCCGAGTCAACTCTGAAAAACAATCCCATTCGAATGAGGCTAGAATACAGTAACCCCTGGTAAGACTGGTATAGGATAAACCATATTCTCCAACCAAAACCTATTATTATTATTCTGTCAAATAATATGAAAAAAATTATAATAAACGATCAGAGCCAAACCCCCTGCCGTTGGAAACTAAAAGATTTTCAGAAATTCCCTCTTAATCCGTTCATATATCGGGTGTTTTTTTTTTTTAGAGGTATAGAACTTCGAATCGAAATAAAACACAAGAAAATCGTTTTAATGCCCATCAATTTGGCTTTATTGGAAGGATTTAATGCCATTAATGTTTAAATATGATTTTGGGCATGTGGCCGCCGCGGCTAGTTCGAGTTTAAACGTCTAGAGGTCAAATTTTCAACCACTGTTTCGAGCATTTGGGGCCGTATGTCGGCAACAACGCAACGCATGTTGGCTTCCAAGTCCCCTAACGTTTTTTGTTTGTTGGCATAGACGAGCAACTTAAAATATCTCCAAAGAAAGTAATCCAATGGTGTCAAATCACACAATCTTGGTGGCCAATTGACAGGTCCATTCAGCAAAATTATGCGCTCATCGAATGTTTCCTTCAATAAATCGATTGTGACGTGCCCTGTGTGGCATGTAGCGCCGTCTTGTTGGAACCGCATCTCATCCACATTAATGCCATCCACTTCGGGAACAAAGTAGTCGGTTATCATGGCTTTATGCAGGCTCCATTAACGGTAACTGACTCTCCAGCATCATTTTGGAAGAAGTATGTCCCAATAACTCCACCAGCCCATAGAGACCACCAAAAAGTCAGTTTTTGTGGATGTAATGGCGTCTCAAGGGTCTCATGTGGATTCTCTTCAGCCGAAATTCGGCAATTTTGCTTGTTGACGTAGCCATTATACCAAAAATGAGCCTCATCACTGAACAAAATTTTGCGATGAAAATCAGCATCAATCTCATTTTCGTCCCATACACCAAAATCACGACGCATTGCATGGTCTCGCGGCTTTAATTCTTGCACAAGCTGGATCTAGTAAGGTTGTAAGCCAAGATCTTCCATAAAGTTGATGGACAATGCTGTGCACGGTGGCGAATCGATAAATTCGGGTCCTCTTCAACGCTGCTTTCCAGCGGCAATTGTTTCTTCGGTGCGCACTGTTCGACGTCTCAGCGGATGCGTATTATCACAGAGAGTAAACGTAGTGCGAAAACGATCCATGGTTTACCGAATTAATTGCTCTGATGGACGATTATGTCGACCATAAAATGGACGCTGCTTGCGGTATACTTCGCGAACTGAAGCATTATTTTCGAAATTAATTTACACGATTCTTGCAAATCGTTGTTCATTCGTCAACCTGTTCATGACCCGGGGTCTCCACGAGCAATATTTCATATGGAAATTCTATGGAAATTGCTCGTGGAGACTTCAAATAGTAGTCTATGAAAAATGTCTTTCTATGTATTGCCCAGTCCATTGCTTTCTATGGATAGTATGCTATGGGCTGTCGTTTCTGTTTGAAATTGTAAGTTTGTTTGAGATAGTAAGCAACAGAAGTGGCCACCCTACACTTTATAGCATTCTATCATTATTTCTTTCTATGAAAAGTGACAGATAGTAAGCTATCAAATATTGCCCGTGGAGACGCGGTGTGATGAAATGGTAAACCAAACTGAACATAAATGACATTAGAGTTGCCCGAATTGACCACAAAATGTCAGTTTTTTCTCTTTTCGAAAAAACACCCTTTATTATGACAATGCCACGTCCACTTTTAAGGGAGTTTTAATTTGAGGATGGAAGGTAGGGTATTCAACAATTTGCACATCGGATCGTAGCCTTCTCATATTTTTTTGACCCGCTGAAAGATTATGAAATTGAAAAGTAACACCGCGTCTCCACGAGCAATATTTGATAGCTTACGAGCTGTCACTTTTCATAGAAAGAAATAATGATAGAATGCTATAAAATGTAGGGTGGCCTGTTGCTTACTATCTCAAACTAGAATGCCACATTGCATTCAATGAAATATTGCTCGTGGAGATCCCGGGTCATGAACAGGTTGACGAATGAACAACGATTTGCAAGAATCTTGTAAATTAATTTCGAAAATAATGGTTCAGTTCGCGAAGTATACCGCAAGCACCGTCAATTTTATGGTCGACATATCAATCAATTTCTCTCGGGGTAAGCAATATGAGATCATTTTAAATTTGCGTCTTCATTTTTGCTTCACTTGCTGGAAAGTAGTGCAAACAACAGTTCGCAACATTTTGAAGAGAAAGTTTATTGAAATACATAATACATGTTGAAACCGTAGAAAAAGTTTTTTTTTTAGCTGTGCAAAAATTACTTAGGGCGGCATAAATTGGGTCTGCCGCGGGCGGCCCCAACCCACGCTGCACCACTGTCAGAGAGTATTCGTGAAGACCGTGATCAATTATATTGTCACCCTTTTTCAAGGTTTGGGCATCTCTTATGGAACGTTGTGGCGTATTTTAAAGCGTGACTTTGGTTAAAAAGCGCATAAAACTAAGGTCGTTCAATAATTTAAATCGAGTGAAATTGGTTTGCATTTAAATTTCGGTTTGTGAGTCTTTAACCATCTTCAGATTGATCCATTTTTGTATCCAGCGATGAAGCTCATTTTTAGGACAACGGAGAAGAGAGGTAATCACAGCTAGATACCAATGTAACACAAAAATACACTGTTTGGGGTTTATGGGCGGGCAGAATTGTCGGACCGTATTTCTTTAAAAATAGGGAACGATTGCTGTCAAACAAACAATTTTTTTTGACGAACAGGCTCGTTAGTACATAAGATTCTCCCAACCATTCATGTGTGGGTGTGTACTTCTTGCACAATGGCGGGACCTCATGTTTATGCCGGACTCTGAACGGCGAAGTTGAGATAAGCTATTCTTGACAATTGATACTGCTCGCATAATTTATCAGATCAACACGAGAGGAGGGCGAGTGGAAAATCATTTTAGGTGTTGCTCCGGCTGGGAATCGACGAACCCAGACCTTCTGCGCGGCAGCTTATCGCACTAACCATCGTGCCACTGAGCCCGTCAAAGCAAAATATATTTCACGATTCGTTAGTGATTTTGGGGCCCCATTGCTATTGTCAAATATGTCCCTGCCGTTGCTGAACACGTTGTGGACACGTTCGTCGTCATCAACTTACAAAGAATGTTCTTACAAAATAAAAAGAGTCCATTCGCTGACGCTCACGGCTAGGACTTGACACAGACATTTTTCTTTGTAAGGTGTTGGTTCACTCGTGTCGAGTTCGACTTAGAATTCGATAATTTAGTTCCATGTATAGCGAGTTCATAAGCCTAACCTTGGCTAGTTTATTGCTGTTTATAGTTATCTCTAGCGCTATCCGCAATACTACTACTCCATAGAGAAGTATCGGCCTTATAACCGAGATATAGAGCCAGTGCGTGATACCAGATTGATTTCCCCATTTCATGCCTATGGACCTCTTGCAGAAAGAAAGTACAACTGCCGCTTTATTTACTTTTGTTATGGTCGGCTTACAGCTAAGCTTTCTATCCAAAATAAGTTTTAGGATTGATTTGTAACGGGGGGCCAATGGGAAGAATTTTATATTTCCCAGTGAAGAGGCCCATTTCAGTCTTTTAGGGGTTGACTCCTAAACAAAGATTTTAAACCCATACAGATGACGCATTGAAAACAAAAAACAAAAACTTTTGTTCAACAAGGTACGGGCTGGCGCTGTGCACGTGCACACATGAGAAAAGATATCCAAATATATGGTGGGCTGTGCCAGTACGACCCGCCATAGAACAATTTTTCTTGTAGTGCGTCATCTGTATGCAACGTCATCCGCGTGGCAATCACCTGGCATCCCACTTCTCCAAAAACGCACTACAAAAACTTTCCTGGTTCTAGGATGAGTAAAAGCTCGTTTACTGCTAAGTCCCGGAGAATATATGACTCCACTTTGTAGGGGTCCCTCTACTGACATGACTCCTGGCCGAAGCACAGCCCAGATTTGTGTTGATAATCCGGCTGTTTAATAGCAATGATCAACATTCCAAATGAGTGATCGACTTTCAGACATGTCAGCCCCTTAATGTTCGCACCCGAATTCAAGTTGTTAAATGCACCTTCAATGTCTAGGAATGCAACCATAGTTATACTCCTTATAGCACAATGATTTTTCGATAATGTGGCTAGGACTATGTCGCCTAATAGATTTCAGGGTGTGGAAACTGTGAGCTGCCTTAATCGGCTTTTCGTTCCGCAGCGAAGTGAATTAGCCAAAATCATTAACATACGCATTGTCATGTGGGCTCTATTTCTTCACAAACCGTCCAAGATTTTAATGTTGGTTAAGCCATACTACTCAACGCCCTTTTGCAAAAACAAGTTCTGCAATTGCATAGCTCTTTGGTGTTATTTTAGCGAAGCCATAAGCCAATAGATCAAGGATTAGCCGATTGAACAAACTATGGTACTAAAATAAAAATTAAGTTAGCAAAAGTCTTGTTAGGATCCAGGATCTAGTTTTTTTTCACAGCCATACATAGAATTGGTAATCCAAACATCGAAATGTCGACTACATGGTGTGTTCCCTGAATTAAAAAAAAAATTTATTTGTATCTCTACGTACTACGAAATGGATAATGAGTTCTAGTGTCTACCTTGGTACGATAACCCGCTCATGTGAGGGAACATAAAGCAACCAATAGCAATTAAACATCCGTCATAAAAGAGTAATCACCTCATGCACACGCTGAAACTACCAACACACACATTTCCCCTTCAAGTCGCTCAACCAAAACGGACGATACGAATGCCGGTACGTTTATGCACCCAAGTGCATCACAATGTAGGCATTTAAATGAAAAAAATTCCCAAGGGTCCGCTCTTGTAATACTTACTCTCACATCCATCATGCTTCGTTCCTTTGTTCCTAATCCTTGGGTACGACTATTATTTCGGCTATAACTGCAACTACTCTATGCAATTGCATTAATTTTAAACGCCCTTCCTTTCGCAATGTCCTTTCGTCGTAGCTTGACTTTGCACTCGTTTAATTGCTGACACTGGCGCACGAGTGCAAGAATTTGAAGGAGAAGCAGGCAATTCGTATTTCCTAAGGCTTCCCTGCACGATAGGGGTGTGTGTTCTTGATAGAAAAACAAAAAAGAAGACATCAGGTAGAACCTGTCAGGACTGAATTATTTAGGTAGAAAATTTCGTCCTTCCACGCTTCCAAAGTTCAAGGAATTTCTTCTTCAAGCTTATATAAGCAATAGGTACATTCGCAGCTTAATTGGGTTTATTTTCTTTTCCAAGTCGGCGTTGGGCTTGTTGTAGGTGTGGGGATGGGGATGAACTTATCACGACTGATAATCTTCAAGATAAGTGCTATTCCGCTTTGCTGTTGCCGCCAGTTCATTGCAACGTAACGTACGTTTTAATTATATTTATCGTGCTTCGGTGCACTTCATAAACGCTCTGGTGTTGCGAGTGGTTTATAGGCCATAGACCTCTTTTTCTCGTGACATGGGTTGGGACAGCAATTTGATCAATACTGCCAAGGGTGAGACTTACGTGAGGAATACCAGTATTCCGTTTCAATTGAACGTTTGCTAAGTTCGATTCGACGATTCAAATCGAATTAGGGAAGACGAATGACCCGGTATGAACAGGGTGTGGCGATTAGGAAAATGTACCTGCCAGCCGGCGTTTGGTATCACCGTTTGTGTTGAATTATTTTCCGCAGTCATTGGGGCATTAATAGACGTAAAAAACCATGTCTGAGTTTCACGGTTGATTTCTTTTACAATAAAAATCAGCTTGGCCATTTGAATTGATTTTTCCGGTCATTTACAGTCAAACGTTGAAATGTATGCGTTAAGTGAAGAAAAAGTACCTCCGTTGGCTTGTGACAGTGACTTTATGATAATAAAAGCCTTCGCACATGCGTTATTTTTGTTACATGTTACGAGTCGTGCTTTTGTCATAACTGCAAGTCAACCTTATCAGTCTAATAACATTAGCCATGAATAGAATTCCTTATAATGAAGTACCAACATGTTGGGTATCCTTGAATAATGCTCAAAGCAGCCATGCAAAAAGCGCTTACGTTTAGCCATATGACCCGTCATTATATCAAACGATACTATGGCACTACAGATCTTCTACTGCTTGCTACACATTGGCCTCCTTGTCCAAAATACATTCTTCTCCTATAATTTGAAACGTAAAACATTCTATGGTACAAGAGCTATATTCCATCTCTGCGTTTACCAATCAGATACCTTGACAGTGGTATGAAGAAATTTTTTTCGAAGCTGTATAAACCACTATTTTTCAGTTGTCCTTCTCTCTGGACCGGAGTAAATGCAAAACTGCAATTCGTTCAGATTATCCCTAAACAGGCGAATATTTTTGTCCCTGGTGTATCCATCAAACGGCACTTATTATACCATTTTAACATGCTCATGAAAAAGCTGATAAATCGCAAGCTAATCAAAAATCCTGAATCACAAAATTTCCTCGCTAAACAAAAGTACGGTTTTCAAAGCAACAGCTGTACTGGTGATGTAAAGTAATATCCAAACGAAACGTGGTACCTCTTTTTATTCCTTCGCTCAGGCGAAAGGAATATCGTTGCAATTGATATTTTGAAGACATTTGACAGGATTTGGTTGCTTTTATCTTATAAAGATCTCATGGCTGCAACTTCTAAACCAATCCATATTTTTCTGATCGGCTGATCACAGCTTTCCTTCGTAGGAACGACTACATATTCGAAATCGCTATAAACATGCATACTTACTGAAGCTGCGTCCGAAATTAACCTGGGCCTCAACCAACATGCCTCTTCAATTAACAGGGTCCTTAGCTAACTGCATCCAGTTGCGCACTCCAGGTTGTTTGAGGTCGGTTTCTATTTGTGCGCGCCACTTAAGGCGGTGCCTTCCTCTACTGCGTCCAACGTCTGGCTGCGAATTGAAAACTGGTGCCCATTTGTTCTACATGTCCTAGCCACCTTAAACATCCAATGCGATTTTTTTTTACCAGGAGCATGTCGCTGTACAGCTCATATAGTTCTTGGTTTAATCTTCGTTTCATTAGTCTGTAAACGCAAACGGGACCGAAGATTTTTCGAATATTTTCCCCCTCGAATCGACCAAGGATTTCTTCATCCATTCTTTATACGTTCCGTGCTTTCCATGTTCCATGTTGACAGCATATTCTTAGTCTTACGCCCATTATTCCCTATAATAGCAAACGTCGCTCTAACATCCACGTTGAGTCCGACCAATGATATCAATATCGTCGGCTTATGCTAGTAGTCGCACCGATTATTGAAAAATTGTGCCTCTCGGGAGTTTTCACAATCCTCTCAAGAATCAGATTAAAGAACTCACATGACAGTGCTTCGCTTTGCCTAAATCCTTTCTTTTGATATCGAATGTGTCGGTTTGGTCGTTTCCGACCCTAATGGAGCAACGGGAATCCTCCATCGTCATACTGCACAGACTTCATTCCAGTTTCAACTACAATATTTCCTTGTTAATCTCGACACTATTATGTTCGAGCCTTGTATCCTTGGTTTTGACGTTTTACACTTGTGAACATCGTTCCTGGAGTGGCACCTCTACAGTCAAGACACTAGCGGTTCAATGTCTATGATAATTCGTTTAAGTGGGCTTGACATTCTTGTATGATCAAGTAACATCTTTGCTGGCTGTTGGTCGAAATTTTACGATTAGTGAATCCCCGAACCGAGTACCTGTGGCGTGTGGGATAGTCTGTTGAACTGTCTTGCGAAAGTCTGAATTAACCATTGTAACGCCAATACCAAACATAGTTTTTCAATGAATCCCCTCTTCGCAAGGTCTTAAAATTCTTCGAGTTCTAATATGAAAAGCTTATCTCAACTCCGATCGGCTTCATCAAACAAATTGTAAGTCCCGCCAATGTGAAAGAAATATATACGCCAAGTGGGATATAAAGGTTGCGTACATTCTAGATCTGCTTGTCTTTGAGGGATCTAATATACGAGGCTGTTGTCTTTCTTATAGTTGACATTTTTATTTATACGAGGCAAAGTTGTAACCCTGTTGATACAGCACATAATTTAGAGGTTCAGTTCATTATACCAGCACAACTATTCACGTGCCACGGTATCCAAACGGACTCAGTGGTGTGGTGGTAGGTACGATGAACTGCCACGCAGAAAGTCTTGTTCCGATTCTCAGCCGTACCAACGTACTAACGATTCTGTTGCGCTTATATATGATAAGCTGTCCGAATATTCCTTATAGAGTAAATCCGTTAATTTTCAAAAATGTTTGACCTTTTGGTTCTGAGCTGTCTCTTGAAATCCGCTTTGAACCGATTCAGCTTCGCGGTTATATTACGATTCTTAGTGCTTACTTTCGTATTGATTTTCATTCATCGAATGGAACACATTCGGGTATCTTATGTGCAGCAAAACGTTAACAAAAAATGGAGCTTTGTGTCCGAAAGAGAAATTCACCCTAGAGGGTAATAAAGATACACTCCGGTTGAAAACTTAGTGTCGTGTCACAGTCCGCAAGATTATGAAATGAAATTAAAAAACGCTCTTAGAGAGGTTAATGAATGGACACAATCCTGGCGGATTGCACTTAACGAGAGCAAATCGATTCATTTAGATTATTCGTATAAACGGACAAACAATTTGCCAGTATACGGTTCTCAATACGGTTCGGGTCTCTTTTGCAAATAAAGTGAAATATTTCGGAATGACACTCGATGCAAAATTTAATTGGAAGTTGCATGTAAAAAAGAAATGCGAAGAACTAAAAAATAAATACAGAGAACTGTACTGGTTACTCGGAAAATATTCGAAGCTTAACCTTGATAACAAGCTGCTATTATACAAGCAAGTGCTAAAGCCGGTCTGGACATATGGTATACAACTATGGGGTTGTACCAGTGAAACGAATCTTAATATTTTAAAAACGTTTCAAACAAAATGTTAAGGTCATTCGTCAAAGCGTCGTGGAACTTAAGGATAAAATGAAAAATTTTGCACGCAAACATAAAAAACGTTTATTGGGACACGTTAACACAACGGTCCTCCAAATTCTTGACGAAACAAATTTATTGAAGCGCCTTCAAAGAATTGAGCCCTAAGATTTGGCTCGATAATAACAAACCGGACTATAAATTGCGGAAAAAGCTGGAACTCGCAATGGAAAGTTACCTGCCAAACATTCATTACTCGTGACAAAAAAAAAGCTAGATAATTCGCATACTCAGTTGCAATATAAATACAAAAACGTTTTAGTGTGTTAAAGTCTCACACTACTTTGGGCACGTGCTCATCGTTTTCCAAAAGCCCACGAAAAAAAAACGAATATTCACTAATTGGTGTTGCAGTGCCAGTGAAACTACGATTTGCCCGAAGTGTGGAGAATATAGTTGCCGTAGAGGCATCCATCCGTCGCAAACGAGCCGAATCAGTCGATTGCACTGCGTTCTACAGAATTGGGTCAATCCCAATACCAAACCTAGACCCTTACAAGATCAAGCTGGCTCATGAACCAAAGACACTTAATGATATGAAGCTACGTACGTTCTCGAATTGGGCTCTGGACATAATTGAAGAAAATTAAGAATTTCATCGCAAAATCATCTTTAGCGATGAACCGCTTATATGATTAAACAGCTCCGTCTATAAGCAAAATTTCCGCAAAAAGTCACAAATTGGTGCGGTTTTCATGCCGGTGGCCTCATTGGGACGTTTTTGACGATATAAATGACCGTCATGTTACCATAAATGGTATTCGCTACAGAGATATGTTTGAACGTTATTTCTTTGAGAAATTGCATGAACTGGATATCAGTGATATGTGGTTCAAAGAAGACAGTGCCACAAGCCACACAGCTGGTGCAACAAATCGAGTTATCTCGAGAAACGGACTCGTCGATTGGCCATCGAGGTCGTGTGATTTAATGCCTGTAGACTTTTTTATGGGACTACATCAAATCATTGGTCTATGCCAACAAGCTGACGACGTTAGAGAAGCTTAGAACCAATATTGAACGAGAAATAACGGCTCTATCGATCGAAATATGCGGCCATCGAGAATTGGGTTCAACGTATCGACCGCTGCATACTTCCCCGTGGTGTACATACGAACGACGTCATTATTTTTTGTTTTTGAGTTGGCTGCACTCAATTTTAATGTCAAAAAGTTCAAAATGCATCAAACGTTCGAAGTTGTTGCGGCTCCGTTTTGACCATCATTACATTCATATAGTTCATTGATTTGCGTGTCCAATTGAGATGTTAACACTGCCCAATGTCTGAGGTTTTAGGTCACTCCCACACCGATTAAAATTAGTTACTCCTCGAACATATAACTTGGCGTCCGTTTCTCAACATCAATATCTTATTGGAAGAGGTCTATGGATGACTTGAATGGATGGTGGTTAACAAAAGTTCATTTAGTTCATCTAGTCATCTATGGCTCTCACGATTCTGACCTAAGCGGTCGAAGTGTATGCGTTGATTATTTTAACACGATGACCCTTGGTGAGGCTTACAAGACGAATTTCATTTAGATGTGTGTGCTCATTTATATTTCTGGTAAAACTACAACCAAAGCAATTACCAAAAAGAAAGTAAAATGAGGCGTAGTGTTGCAACCTTCCCTTTTAAATTACAAGTTGTTGTTTTTTTTAATGGCTTACAACTGGAGTCCATTCTATCTGCAAGTTTCCATTATAACATGCTTCCTCACTTGGGTGCAGGCAATTAATTATGAAGCGGACCTACTACATCTTCCATTTCACTTTGAGTGTGACGCGTTTGAGCTTGAGAGTATGGTTCTTGTAGATGGCACTCGATTTTCTTGTTAACTAGGTACCTAGGTTATGAAATGTACAACTAATATCCAAACCTTCAACACAAAAACTGTTTTCCAATCCTACTAATACATTCCATTTGATTTTTTTCTTACAGGGAAAGGTTTACTTATTCGACAAAGTTTTCAAACCGAACGCATCCCAAGAAAAAGTCTACAATGAGGCGGCCAAATCGATTGTTTCCGATGTGCTCGCTGGTTACAACGGCACAATCTTCGCCTATGGTCAGACATCGTCCGGTAAAACGCACACCATGGAGGGTGTTATTGGGGATCCCGTCAAGCAGGGTATCATTCCACGTATCGTGAACGATATCTTCAATCACATCTACGCTATGGAGGTGAATCTTGAGTTCCACATTAAAGTGTCCTACTACGAGATTTACATGGATAAAATTCGTGATTTGCTAGACGTGTCCAAAGTCAACTTGAGTGTGCACGAAGACAAGAACAGGGTGCCGTACGTCAAGGGAGCCACAGAGCGCTTCGTGTCCAGCCCCGAGGATGTCTTTGAAGTGATTGAGGAGGGTAAATCCAATCGGCACATAGCTGTGACAAGTAAGTTCCATCGCCCACTGAAACTTGTTTTTACTAAAACCTTCTTTTTGCAGACATGAACGAACATTCGTCCCGTTCTCATTCAGTATTTCTGATCAATGTGAAGCAGGAGAACCTGGAGAACCAAAAGAAACTCTCGGGCAAGCTGTATCTTGTGGATTTGGCTGGTTCCGAAAAGGTGTCGAAAACTGGTGCAGAAGGTACTGTCCTAGATGAAGCAAAAAACATTAACAAATCTCTGTCGGCTTTGGGTAACGTAATATCGGCGTTGGCCGATGGCAATAAGACGCATATTCCGTATCGTGATTCCAAGTTGACGCGTATCCTGCAGGAGTCTCTTGGTGGTAACGCAAGAACGACAATTGTGATCTGTTGTTCACCTGCGAGCTTCAACGAGGCGGAAACAAAGTCAACACTGGACTTTGGTCGTCGTGCAAAGACTGTGAAGAACGTTGTCTGTGTCAACGAGGAGCTCACAGCCGAGGAGTGGAAGAGGCGCTACGAAAAGGAGAAGGAGAAGAACGCTCGTCTCAAGGGAAAGGTGGAGAAACTCGAGCTGGAGTTGGCCAGATGGCGTGCTGGCGAAACGGTGAACACCGAAGAGCAAATCAATATCGAGGACATCATGGAGGCGAGCACACCAAACTTGGAAGTGGAAGTCACCGAAGTCACCCCTGTGCCGGCGACACCTGCTGCCAACCTTACCGCGATGATTGGTTCGATCAGCAACGACGAACGCGCTCGCCTCGAGGCTGAACGAGAACGACTCTACCAGCAGTTGGATGAGAAGGATGAGGAGATCAACCAACAGAGTCAGTATGTGGAGAATCTTAAGGATCAGATCCTTGAGCAAGAGGACTTGATTGCAAATGCCCGTCGTGAATACGAAGCACTGCAGTCGGAAATGGCCAGAATACAACAGGAAAACGAGAGCGCAAAGGAGGAAGTGAAAGAGGTGCTACAAGCTTTGGAAGAACTTGCCGTCAACTACGATCAAAAGTCACAGGAAATCGAGACAAAGAACAAAGAATTCGACACCCTCAACGACGAACTGCAAACTAAACAGACTCTCCTCAACACGACGACATCGGAACTGCAACAACTTAAGGACATGTCGGCGCACCAGAAGAAACGTATCAATGAAATGCTGACGAATCTTCTGCGCGATCTGGCTGAGGTAGGACAGGCTTTGTCCACGGACAATTCCATCGATATGAAGCTCAACACAGTCGACTCTGCTGGCAAGGTCGAAGAGGAGTTCACAATGGCACGTCTCTACATCAGCAAAATGAAGACCGAAGCCAAGAACATGGCTCTGCGGTGCTCCAACATGGAAACGCAGCAAGTCGACTCAAACAAGAAACTCTTCGAATACGAAAAGGATCTTGGAGAGTACCGCCTACTCATCTCACAGCACGAAGCACGCATGAAGTCTCTACAAGAGTCTATGCGTGAGGCAGAAAACAAAAAACGCACCCTCGAAGAACAAATAGACTCCCTGCGCGAGGAATGCGCCAAGCTTAAGGCCGCGGAGCATGTATCCGCCGTTAACGCCGAAGAGAAGCAAAAGGCCGAGCAACTACGCTCCATGTTCGACAGTCAAATGGACGAACTGCGCGATGCTCATACCAAACAAGTGGCCGAACTTCGTGATGAAATTCTCTCCAAACAACACGAGATGAATGAAATGAAGGATGTCTACCAGAAACTGATCCTTGCCCATCAGCAAATGACCGCCGACTACGAAAAACTCAAACAGGAAGAGGCCGAGAAATCATCCCGCCTACAAGACATCATCCTAACAAACGAACGTCGCGAACAAGCGCGCAAAGATCTCAAAGGTCTCGAGGACACAGTGGCCAAGGAACTCCAAACCCTGCACAATTTGCGAAAGCTCTTCGTTCAAGATCTTCAGGCACGCATCAAAAAGTCCATCACCAACGAGGACAGCGAAGAAGATGGTGGCTCCCTAGCCCAAAAGCAAAAGATTTCATTCCTCGAAAACAACCTCGATCAACTGACCAAAGTCCACAAGCAACTGGTGCGCGACAATGCCGATCTGCGTTGCGAACTACCCAAACTAGAGAAACGCCTACGCACCACAATGGAGCGCGTCAAAGCGTTAGAAACCGCTCTCAAAGAGGCTAAGGAAGGAGCGATGCGTGACCGTAAACGCTACCAATACGAAGTGGATCGCATCAAGGAGGCTGTCCGCCAAAAGCACCTCGGCCGACGAGGACCACAAGCGCAAATCGCTAAGCCGATCCGTGCCGGCCAAGGAAACATTGCAATCCGTGGTGGCGGTGGAGTGGGCCAACTCCAACAGGCAAATCCAGTTAGCTCGTAAATTGCAATTTTAAAGATACCACATACAAATATTATATATACATACGAAAACAAAAAAAATATTTATTTACAAAAACAATAGAAAATAATTTTTGAAAAACTAAGATACTTTTGAGAAAGACCTACACACAGCACACATTCACAAATTCACCAATCCAGTGAGATCCAGGCTACAATAATCATCGTTTGCTATCAAAATTGACAGAGAAAGGAGAGGAAGGAAGTCCATGCGCCACTCCTCATCGCAGTCACTCCGCTTGGCTTGATGATAAATTTGATTTCAATTAGTCGGTGTTGGCAGGAGTACTTGAGGTCGGACATACAGGCTGGATTTGAACAGCGAAACGACGAAGAAGCGATGGCGACGGCAAGGCAACGACGATGGTGTGTATTGTTCGATTTTATATTTGTCTACACTTTTTTTATTTTACCATAATTTGGGAAGCGCGCGGGCCGCAATTGAATTGTGCTCGATGCCACTTGGCTAGATGTATCTCTGTGTGTTTTTTTTCTGTTGTTATGATTTCCTTTTTGTAATAAAAAAAAAAAAACAAAAAATGCTAAGAGAGATGGAAACTACACCATCGAGAAGTTTTTTGTGATAAAAGTTACCCATACCGACGAGGAGGTGGACAAGTCTTGTGTCTATATGAATGAAAACGATAACGTTTTAGGTCAACCTTTACACTCTCGTGACACGCAAACTACACTCCACCACTCCACTTGAATGCCTGAATTGGTGTCACACTCAGTAAAGCCTTGAAGCCATCAAAAACAAAAAGACACGGAAGTGCTACATTTTTTTCTTAAACACATTCCAAGTCTATTATGCGTCGTATTTTGTGTTGACGCACATCGGTGCTTCGCATATGAATACCGCTGGCTGGCTGCCAGATTGCGGCGACATCATTACACAGTTGTGTTTAGTTTAGCCAAACATTGGAGTAGAGCAACACCTCGACATGAATGACAAAATTGATGTTCATCAGTAAATACACGTGCTTTTGTAAGATACATATCTGAGGAAGAGAGTCGTGTACACCAGTGGTGTGGCGTACATTTCAATCATAAGCGAGGAAGTGGGCCACACATTGTTTTCGCTTGTATTAGGTCATCGCTGTTCATAAATGAATGGTCGGTATTTTTACGATGTGACGCTTAGTTTGCGAAGATTTACCTCGCAACTAAAGTTAGGATACTCGAAATAAAACAAAAAAAAAATAAAGACGTGCGAAAGTATTTGACTCATTCACTCAGTCAAAAACTTTCTAGCGATGTCTAGTAAAATAGTTTGAAAGATCTTTGTATAGCATGTGCTTCGTTTCGATATGGCTGGATCGCCTTATTAAATTAAAGCGTTTTTCAAAGTTCTACGAAACCCCAGAGATAAGCATTTGCCCGCAATATACTTCATCATCTCGCAACTTTACCTTTCATAGAATTGTGCTTTGAAATAAGGCTGTAATTGGTTCCACAATAAACCAAGAACATTTTGGATACGCACTTCACAGAGGTGAGGTGTGTTTACAACACTAAAGCACCAGCCTGAGGTGACTACAGATGTTTCATGATTTGTATCGCTAGAAGAGTTACCCATAACTTTGTGTGTAATGTGTAATCATCCACTTTGAAACCGTTCCCTTTCGCAATTTTTGTATGCAAATAAATTTCTGCAGTGAGTATCACCGACATGTCCAACAATTCGTTGACTCGCCTCTTTGTATTAAACGAGGTGTTGGTGGAAACTTTTTCATCTCGGATCTATTTGAGTTCTCCGCTAACGCTAGCATGCGCTTGCACAGATCACACTGTCTGCTTTCACACTAGTAAACGAGTCAGCGCAAGTCCAAGCGTAAAATTTTAACGTTTTTTTGTTTACTAGCGTGGACTAGCTTACTAGCGTTGGTCGTAACCGCACCCTTAGTTGGGTTTTTTGTTTGTACGTCGATTTACGACACTTGACGTCTAACTTTTTCGTCCCGGGTCGTCAAATATCGTTCTGCTCGTCAAAATTCTTCTCTTAAATCGTGGATGCTATTAATAGAACATCCCTAAGATTATCGTCATTTCCCGGTCTTTAATGTTGTGTCGTAAGATATCGAGGAGTCTTCTCCTTTTGGTCGGTAAGTCATTTGAAATGTGAGTAATCGTAGCTGTAATATTAGTCGAATGTCTCATGCGATTGTTGTCTCCTATCCACCATGGTACGAAGTATTTCATGGTCCCTTTTTTCCTGACAAAATCACCTAATCAATTGAGATCAAAGTATGAAATTGGGAAAACAAATGGACTTCAGAAATCCCGCGGAAAATAAAGCATATACACCATATCGAGGTATCCGTTCCGAACAATTTCCAAAACGATAGTCAGTTCCAATCGGAACTCAATTTTTTCCGAGTTATCATCCGCAGAACAAAAAAAAGAAAAGAACATACACTCGCGTTCGTTTGATTCCGCAGCAATCCTCCGTCGGACAGTTCCGGAAGAAACTCAACGCATAGGTTTCAAAAATTGTTGACAACGCATATCGCGATCATCTGCCTAACATTGCATCGGAATATCTTTTCGAAATGCTAACCGAAACGCAGACCTCGTTAGAAAATTCTCTGATTCCAAATATATCGAAGGGAAAATCCTTCCGAACGGATACCTTGATAGGGGTGATGTTTAAGAGCTTTCGTCAAATTTCCACCCACTTGTTACCGGAATTTAAGTTCTTCGCCCTACATCCTGAGCGAACGTTGTTTATTCTTCGTTGATATGTCGGAGCGTTGTCGTGGAGTGGTTGTTGTTTTGTATGTGTCGGGTCTGTTAGTCGTTCTTGATGTCTCTCCTTACGCCACCACAGAAAGTTACAGGTTGTACTGAATTTTGTTTCAAACAAATTCGTAACAAATAATCAAATAAATTTCCTCAGTAAGAATCAGTACACGAACAGACCTTAAATCTTGAGGTTACCACCATTTTTGTTTTTTAACTTACTACAGTCTTCTGATCAACGTTCTACTTGAACTTTCGAGGTTCTAGGTCAATATACGGAGCTTAGGACCAGTTTTTCAGTGCGAGATCTTCGTAATTTCAGGATTAACCACGAGTTAACTCAAGAAGCATGTGGTTCAATATCTTTGGCAACTTAATGGGAAAAACAGTGATTGGTAGAGCCTTCCGAATTCGTGTTGTTCGGTTTATGTACGAACCTCTATATTACATCGTTCGTCCAAAAATAAACTTGAGGGTAAACAGATTTGCTTTTATAGCTTAAGGAGTATTTCTATGGAACTTTTGAATAAGAATCATACAGCTGGCTATTTCATCGCTCAATGGCGCGGTGGTTAATGCGATGAACTGCTGCGCAGAAGGTCTGTGTTCGATTCTCAGCCGTAGGAACACCTTGCTGACTTTTTACTGGCCCTCCTCTTGTGATGATCTGATAAATCAACGCTTGTCAAGAAAAGCTTATCTCAACTTCGGAGTTGTCATAAAAGAGGAGATTCCGCCATACTGCAAGAAGTACACACGCACATTATGAATGATTGATAAAGTCATACTGATGACGCATTGAGACAGCGAGCCTGTTGTGCCAACAATTTGTATTTGATTAAATGAGCTGGTTTAACTCAGCACTCAAAAACCTTCCCCAATGCATGAAATTAACTCTTTATCGTTGCGACTAACCACAATGATGCATATGAATGCATGACCGGGGCAATTTACAATGAATACCTGGTCTGTTGTGTCGCAAAACGCTCCAAGAAGAATTAGTAAAAACAAAAGTAAACCAACCTTACGTAGGTACTTGTCAATTATTCTACACACGTGATAGGATTGTCCTGAGTCTGTCGTAAGCTGAAACACTGACTGAATATTCCATTACTTTCGCCAAGTCAAACATTCTCTGCGTCTTAAAAGTGAACTGACTCGAACACTTTTTCTGGAACTCCTTTGTTTGTACAAGTGCTTGCAAGGATAAGTAGCATCTGGTGTTAATGTAATTGCGAGTTATCGGTGTATGAACACCAGAGTCGGTTTCTGCATTGTGCGAGCGCAACAGTTCCATGGAAAGTAATCCTCCTATCAAAAAGTCAACTGAAAGTACGGGCTTCAATCTTTTTTCGATACCTTTAGCTCAAACATTTCATAAAATGGGATAATCCTGATTCAGTCAACAGCAGAGGTCAGAGCTGACGAACTACGAATAGTTTCACAACTAATTTGCTCCAGTCGTTCCATGCGAGATTAAAGAATAGTTTTTCGGTACGATATTATCATTTTCAGGATAAACCTTGAGTCAATCAGAGAAAGATTTTTTTTTTTTTTTTGACAATTTTAATTCTGAGTTCACCCAACAATTTTGATTCGTTAGTTGCATTTGTACCCAACAGGATCTTAACCCGTTGATATACTCTAGCTGGAAAAAGGCATCCAAAAAGTCATACTGCTTCTTGTTATTCAGTCCAAGAGCTCTGTCATCCGCAATCGCTTTATCAGAAAACAGCATCTGTAATAGTTTTGATGGTATCCTGAATTCCGGCTTCGCTTTTAAAACTCTTGACGAGGGATATGCCTCGATAATTGTTGTGCAAGACACGGACCCGCCTTTTTTGTAGATCGGACATTGGTGTAACCCTTGATTAAATGATCAAGTTTATCTCATAGTTAACATAGCCTTGAAAAATTGGAAATAATTTCTATAACTTCGAAGAGAAATGATGTGCTTGCTTCTGATTAAAGAAACCAAGAACATGTCCACCTCAAATTCTTACATTCAGGCTGATTCAGTCATCAGCTTATCGAATGATTCAGTCATGTGAATCGACAATGAGTTCCAGACTTTCAGTTGTTGAAAGCCATTGCTTATCCGTAGCATTTTCTTATTCTTTCTGGAAATTGTCAGCGGATCTTACATGGTCAATCAATTGACATCAAGCAGCGTGTATGTGTGGATTCACGTTACCCCTTACACAGTTCAGTCGATTGGCGTGATATTTTTAGATTTTGTGAGTTTCGTGGTGTACGGATGTACAATGAGTGCTCGGTCTTCATCGCCCTTCAATTTTCCGCTAGCGCCACTAATGTTTTCTTTTACGACACAAAACACAATTCTTGACATTCACTTTTAAAAGATAATCCCTTTCAAACACTGGCCGCAACTGAGCCGTAGCCTGTCTAATCGGACGTCGTTCCATTTTTTTCAAATGCTGGTCGCAACTACGCCGTAGCTTGTCTATTAGGACGTCGTTCCAATTTTTCGACCATATTCATCGGTATCTCACGAATAACACAGGTAATGTTGGCCTCAATTGCATCAATCGAAGCTGGTTTATCCACAAACAGCTTAGATTTTACGAAGCCCCATGGGAAAAGTCTAAGGCCAGTCGCACATTGGACGAACGCGTAGGGACACGCACAAACAATCCCGAACTTCCAAGTACTACGGGAATTCCCGATAACCCTAAACGGCCGCCCAAAATGAGTATCTGTAGCTGGTATCTGGTATCTGGTATCTTCTTGCATGAAGTTGCCCTCCATTCAACTTTAAGCTACAGATTCACGAAGATACATATTGTGTTATCGCTTACGGGTTGCCTTGTTTTTAACTTCTGACTCATATTCAAGCATCAGCTACAGATATGCATTCGGGGAGATATATACGTACCATTCCGAACTTGGTAGGATTTTTCAATATTTTCGTACTTTGAAACCCCTCGAACTATTTTACGCATGCGATACAACCGGAACACTGCCGATTCGACGCAGAAAAACATATTAAGTGTGCGCACTCAATTCGTAAGACCATTATTCATACGATTATGTTCGATACAAATTCGTATCAAATGTGCGAGTGGCCTAACTGTGTGATATCGCATGATCTTTGTGAACAATTCACTGGTCCAAAGCGTGAAATTAATTGTTCACCAAAGCGGTCTCTCAATCAGCCCTATCGCGAATAAATTTCCCCGTCAATTTTTCTCTTGTCAGCAATGTAAATCAGATTGCTGATTGGGAACAGTTTTCAGGCAAAATTTGTTCGCGATAGGCCTTAATATGTTCATTGTTTCACGGGCTGTGTGGCAAGTAGTGCCGTCTTGTTTGTTGTTGAGATCTCGGGCTTCAATTTCAGGCAAAAAGTAATCCGTTATCATCACCCGAGGACGAGCCCCATTTACAGTATACGAAACTATGATTCCATAAACCACACCTCACGGTTGTTTTTAGCGGATGTAACTGCAGCTCTTGAACCACTTCCGGTCCTTCTTCGCCAATGTACTGCAATTTTGGTTATGAGTGTATCCACAGAGCTAGAAATTGACATCCTCGCTGAACAAAATATTTGACGAAAACAATGGATCTTCAGCAAGTCTCTCGAGAGCCCGTTCACTAAAGCTCTATGGGCATCCTCGCTGAACAAAATATTTGACGAAAACAGTGGATCTTCAGCAAGTATTCAGTATGCGCATTTCAGCAGTAAGCATTCACAATGCGCATTTTTTTGACATTTTGGAATTCCTATAACTTAGAAGAAGCCAAATTGTAGTAAAGTAAAAATATTCCGAACAGCTTTTTGGAAGAATACCTCGAAGCTTAAATTCTCCGAATCGCACAAAATCGGAGAATTTTCCGCTCCGACGGATACCTCGTTAGGGCTGATTAGCAAACGTTGTTCGGGTGTAAGTCTATCCATGATGAAATGTCAATGAATAAAAAAAACATGGCAACACGACACGACTAAAGCGCCATCTTTTAAAAAACACCTTTTGAAATATTGATTGATCACCCTATACAAAACACACAGCCCCCCCAAGCTAGCCAGTGATAAGACCTTAACTATCGTCTTCAATCTACTTCACGTCATTAGAATTATTAGAACCGTGCTCTTATCATTTTCGAACCAAATCAAATACCACGCCTACGTTTCGTTTTATGTCTTCACTTACCTGTGTCAACATACCTGTCCAAGAAAAAATTAAAATTAAACATAAGACATGTAAGAATTCTTGTAAATAAACATTAAGCTTATAATATTCTCTGTTCAAAGAAAAAAAAGGAAAACAAAAAATTAACTCTTAAACGATAGCAACAAATTAAAATGGGAAAATATTTATATAGCTTTTATCGAAATAAGAAAAAACAAAACATTCAACAAAGTATATATATATAAAGAAAATTCAACCTCTTAATAGAAATTGAGACGACAACTAGATGCTTTAACAATAGATTCAACAAATTGCAACCAAACCTCTTTCATTTCCTTGAAACGTCAAAATAAAACAGAAATAAACCCATTTCTCTCTAAATTTAAATCAAATAGTGCTTTTGAAAGAAAATAAACGGAATATTTAATTTCTACATGTAGGTGCAATTATTAAACAAAACCTTAATTAAAAATAAAATTACAATATTGCTGCAATTTTTGTTGGGGGCATTCTCCAACCAAATTAAATGGTAAAATTTAGTTCTTAAGTAATTGGAGCCTTCTTTTCATAAAGAAAAAAAAAACTGAAATGCTTAATTTATGTAATTTTAAAGAAAAAAAAAACAAATGATGTATTTTTTTATATAAGAGTTGTTCGCTTTATTCTATTTATTTAAATAAAAAAAACAGAAAACAAATAAAAATTTATGAATGCTCCCCCCTGTGTAGGTTTACTTTTTCATTTGCTAGGGTGATTTATAAAAAAAAAAGTAAAATTTAATAAAAAAAAATATAAAAGAAAAAAAGTGACGGGTCCATTGAAGCGAAAATCAACATCTTTACTTCATCTTTACTGAAAGGAATTGATAAACACGCCGAATACAAACAAAATACATTTTTCAACGCCTTTTCTTAACTTGTATCTGTTTAAAATAAAATGATGATCCTTTTAGTTTAGCTAATTAATCCTTATATAGGATCATCAACTTATCATTCCATTCAGTGCGCTTCAATAGTCATTCTCATTAGAAATGGCTGTCGCTTCTTAAATTGTCAACTAAATAAAAATGCAAGATTATTTTCGTATTATTTATAAACAAAAACTAAAATAAATATTTACACAACACCATAAATAAATAATTCAAATACATCATAATACGTAAATGAAAATAAAATCAATGTTTGCTTATTACACACACACTTTGACAAAAATTCAAACAAAATGGAAAAATTAATAAAAAAAAATGAGAAAAAATGCTTTTGTTTGTTTTAACGACTTTCAGGTGATACGGATGTACTCTTGCAGATAGATCTACTGTTAGGATAAAAAAGAATTATACAGTTTCGTAAGAGACAATTATTTAACGAGTAACGATAACGAACTTACTCTAGACATAAGAAAATATAATGCATGAAGATGAAGAATAAACGAAATAAACATGTATGTAAGGCTAAGACAATTATTAACATTAGTATAACTAATAACGGGTGATTTTTTAGAGGTTGGTTTTTCGAATAGAGATAAAACTGACTTTTTTTAACACTAGATATGTGTCGTAGCGCACTTAATACAAGCAGAATCTACGAGCAGAGATTCGCCACACCATAAAATATGCACCCACAGGCGTATCATTTAGTGCATTTTTTGTAGAACATAGACGTTATTAGGTTTAACATCATAACTACATAGAATGGCGTCCAAACTTGTCTGCCTAACTAAGATCTGCGTTAGGCGTGCTCATAAAGTCAGAATTTTGATCAAACAGACCCAGATGAAGTGCAGAAAATAAATTCATAAACGTCATAAGTCTCACCAGCAACTGGCAGATTGTGCATCCATATTTTTTTGACTGCAGACAGCGCAGGAGATAAGGAAAACAAATTTTAGATGCGAAAATTAAAATTTTTATTGGCAATTTTTTTATAAGTTGTAAACACACAAAAATAACATTTATCTCTTTTATGGGAAGAAGAATCTCCACTTTGGTATGTGGCGAAAACTAAGCTATTAATTTGTAACGGAATTCTGATAAAAAAAAATAATTCAAATCTGGGAAAAAGAAAGAAATCATTGTAGGGGACATTAGAAAGGTTAATCCATTCCTCTCTAATATTATTAATTCACAATTTAGATTGAGCACAACTTCTTTCGCGATCACTTCTTATTTTTTGTCTGACGTTTAGGAACATTCAGTCACTACTTAAAATTGTACTTAAGCAGTTACTGCACCCGTTCTGCAGAATGAGTGTGTTCATTAATGCAACAAAGAAGAAAGACGATTGGACTAGCGCAGATTTTCGACGTTTATGAAAACACCCATACTCCAAGTTGGGGCGAAAGGGTCATTAAACTCTTTTGACCACCTTTTTATAAATCCCACCATAGAGTTGGATTTATTGACGACAATGTTAACGTGTTTATTAAACTCCATTTTAAGATCAAAATAAACGTTTTCGTGAAAATGTCATATGCTGGCACTTAGTAGGGTTCATATTCAAACCGTTTTTAAGACACCAAATGGCGAATCGTTTAGATCTCGTACACATTTGAAAATTTTCATGTCATCAGCATATATCAATATTTTGCTATCTCGAATACAAGCTTTTACATCGTTAACTGCAAGTATAAATAAAATTGTTACGAAATGGCTTCCTTGAGGTACTCCAGATTGAGCAACGAAAGGTTTGGGTTTGGAATCTCTAAATTTTACTTGGTAAGTTCTCAATGATATATACGAGTTAACCCAATTTATGAATCCTGGAGGAAATCCATATGCCTTAAGCTTAAAAAGTATAATGTTATGTGATAACTGGTCAAAGGCCTTTGAGAAGTCAGTGCATATACAAAAAAACGTTTTTTTTTTGTTTTAAAAACTATTGGAACAATGGTGCATAAAAGTCAAGAGATTTGTAATGATTTGTATGATGTTTCACATATGATGTTTCGACAAAGAAATACCAATTTATCACAAACAATATGTTCGATTAACTGATTAACTTGTTTAAAAACAGGTGTTATAAATGCATTTTTCCATTGAGTTGGGATAACTCCTTTGGCAAGGGAGCTTTCAAACATATACTTAAGGTATGGGAAAAGAGCAACTTTGCATTGCTTTAAGACTATTGGTGGGATTCCATCGGGGTTCCATCCATGCAATCTTTTATCAGAAGATACAAATTTTGAACAGCTTCGTTTACATTCGAAAGAATAACTTCTTCGGATAGCCTTTGTTCGCTTTCCGAAAGTCAAAACAGTACGAACGACCATACGTGTCAGCATTTTCGTGCAGATGTCCGCCTATGTCAACGAAAATATCCAGTGGAGGATAATTTTTGTCTATGTTAGTAATAGTGGTACTAGATTCTAGTACTGCAGTACTAACAGAGTCAGAACAAAAAACTAAATAGAGAATTCGATTATTGTGATTTTGTATACAGCTAGCAAACAAGAAGTAAATCAAACGATAGAAAGTTTTCAAGTAACCGTAGCTCATGTTGTGCAGAGACTTTAGATGGTGTAAAATGAGGTTCTCCCTCGGAAGGTACCCAGTCTATGTGTGGTCGAATCGGGCAAATCTAATGTCATTTAAGATCAGTTTGGTTTGCCATTTCAACATAAACAGGTTGACATATGAACAACGTTTGCAAGTCGTGCAAATTTTTTACGAAAATAATGGTTCAGTTCGTGAAGTTTACCACAAGCTCCGTCCATTTTATGGTCAGCATAATCGCCCATCCGCAGAGACGTCGAACAGTACGCACCGAAGAAACGATTGCCGCTGTAGAGCAAAGTGTTGAAGAGGAACCGAATGAACTGATTCGCCACCGTGCACAGCAATTGGAGCTTTGTCCATCAACTTTATGGAACATCTTGGTTAACGACCTTACAAGATCCAACTTGTGCAAGAATTGAATCCGCGGGACCATGCAATGCGTCGTAATTTTGGTTTTTGGGCCGAAAAAATATTGATCTCGATGCTGATTTTCATCGCAAAATGTTGCTCAGTGTGAGCAACATTTTGAAGAGAGTTCACATGAGACCCTTGAGACGTCATTACATCCACAAAAACTGACTGTTTGGTGTGCTCTATGGGCTGGTGGAGTCATCGGGCCATACTTCTTCCGAAATGATGCTGGGGAGTCAGTTTCCGTTAATGGAGACCGGTATAGAGCCATGATAACCTACTATTTTGTTCCCAAATCGGATGGAATGAATGTGGATGAGATGTGGTTCCAACACGACATGCCACACAGCGCACGTCACAATCGATTTATTGTAGGAAACATTCGACGAGCGCATAATTTCTTACGAGTGGCCACCAAGATCGTGTGATTTGACACCATTGGATTATATATTAGCATACATTACTGCCATCCAGGAAATACGATGGGACGGGCCAAGCAAAAAGAGGATGTGACATCTACTACGGACCGTGAAATTAGGAGCAGAAACAGCGACTGTTCGGATGCAAATTTGTTATAAGTGCCAGACTTAGGCAATAAGTCTTATCAAGGCCGAATTCGCCAACATAAGCCTTTTTCCGAGCGACTACCGAAGTACGATGTAAAAATCGTACTGGGAGATTTTAACGCAAAGGTAGGAAGAGAAGATATATTTAGCAGTATTGTCGGAAAACATAGCCTAAACGACAACACGTCTGGTAACGGACTTAGACTAATTGACTTCGCTACGGAACGAAATCCCACTGTAGCCGGCATACGGTTTCCTCACCTCAATATCCATAAGGGGACATGGCGGTCTCCAGATCAACGAACGGTCAACCAAATTGATCACACTGCGATAGACAAGAGACACGCATCTAGTATTTTGGATGTCCAAACTTTCCGAGGAGCTAACATCGACTTGGACTACTACCTTGTTGCAGCCAAAGAAAGAACGCGGATATCAAGTCACAAAAATCCAGAAATACTAAAAATAAATTTAATGTCGAAAGACTGCAATCGCAAGAGACCGCCAAGACCTTCGCGCAACGCGTATCCCTTAACCTCTCGATTAACACCATACCACCACCATCGAATGTCGAAGAACAATGGCAACGATGCCATAATATCAGCCGCAACTTATGTGCTAGGTTTCTCGCGTCCACCGGCAAGAAATCAAGACATTAATACAACAGAAAGAGAAAGATAGATACCTAGAAGGAAACAGTCAAACAAAATTTTTTTGTCTTCAGAAAAATGTAACAAAACTTTTTATAAAAAACAGAAATCTTCTGCATATATCTGTTATGAACACCGGGCGGTTCTCAGATTGCCATTGCTTATGTCATTTCGAAGATCGCAGTTTCCACCTTCTCCTGAGCATCTCCAAAAAAAAATCGTGTTCGAAGACTGCTTCCCCCGTATCAATAAAAATGCGTTACTCTTATTTGCTTGTGCACTACCAGTGAGTATACTGACTACAGAAACATGGCGCAAAATCCGTGAAGTTTGGGTTTAGACTGTTCCCCGCTGTAATATCTACTTTTGGAGGTGATGCTGTAAAGGAAAAAAAAATGTTAGTAGGGGTTAATGAGGGAAACGAACAAAATGTGACCGTCAGTCTTTCTTTTTGACGACAATTGATGACTCACTGCTTACAACAAAATTTCAGTGAGCCATTCTGGGGAAATCCTTTCCCACAAACGTTGCACTGATACGATCTCACTCCGACAGCTGTACTCATGTGTCGCATTGAATTAGTTTTGGTACTGAAATACTTGTTGAACTTAATGCAGATGTTCGACTTTCCTTTGAACTTACAGCGGACGATTTCACCGCTCTTTCTTGATTTGCTTAAAGATCCTCTCTTACTGGGTCTTTTAGTCGCCTTTTTTGCAGAGTACTTTTCTTCTTTGATTTTTGTTTCGAAAAGGAACTCCTGATTGGCCAACTGCACAATCTTCTCCTCAACCCTCTTCCGATCAAGCAACCAAAATCGCATTAAGAATCAACCAGCTCAACTACTGGAAAATGAACTCAAGAAGACACGCTCAAATTCTAAACAGATACCTGGGCTGAGCTTTATCCTCTGATTACATGCTGCCTCACCTGACTTTCAAAGACCATTCTCCTGCATCTTTCCATGTAGAGAGGAAAGAACTGGACACCGAATCTATACTGATGGTCCAAAAATGAACGTAACCGTTTTAGCGGGAGTGTTCTGTGAAACACTAGCACTTTTGGTCTCCCTGAGCACAGCGGTGTCTTCTAGGCTGAGATATTAACAGTAGCAGAGGCAGCCAAATCGACCTAAATGCTGGTGATACCACCAGAGATGAGCAATCGCTGCTATGGAAATAAAATATAAACTTGTGGAGCATTGTCGTAAACTCCCTGCCCACCTGTGAAACATCCAAGAGGATGAGGTCTGAGTATGAGAAAGCCAGAACCCACAAACTGAAAATGCATCTGATAGACGATGACTTTTGTAGAGGCTGCGGTGATGAAGAAACATACAAGGATATCCTACATTTTCTGTGCCACTGAACATGCCTCAGCCAAATCAAAATAGGAACCGTAGTAAAATACTTTTCCATGACCTCACGGGTTCGCAATCACATCTAAATAGCTGGAAAAAGAAAATTGAAGGAATCAACCCCATACGTGGAGATCAACGGACATCACAATTGGTCTATATTGAATTGAGTGTAATGAGGGAAGACGTACACCGCCTACTTCATCAAACCACCAAACTAACCTCACCTCAAGGTACCCGTCCTACTTACTCCTATTACTAGTGTCATTCTCAGTTTCAGTTGTGTTTCTTCCTTCACTCCAATGCACATATTCCAACCTAGACTGGAGTTATATCCGCTCTTTCGCCACCTCTATTCTGGAGAAATTTGAGAAAAACACCTAAGCCAACTGATTGTTGCAACCTAAAGCCTACCGCAGACCACACAGCCGCTTCCAAAACAAAAAATGAAAATTTTCTTAAATTTTATTTTACAGCTCTAACGAAATTTGTATGACAAGATAATAATATATCCAAAGATAGAAACAAACAAATCCTAGTTGTAGTACGCAGATCTGAAGGATCTCTCAGAGTCCCGCTTGAATGACTCGTGCATCTTAGTGATATCTTCGAGTTTGTTGCATATAGCTGATGACGATGACTCAATCCACTGCAACGAGCTCATGTGGGCGTTAAGAATCTTTCCAATCTGAATGATAGGATCAGTGTTGTCTTGACCCTTGTTCGATTCATTCAAATTGTCGATAATCTCCTTTAGATCTTCAGACATCTGTTTGAGTTGTGTGTCCAAATTTTCGACGAGCAGATACGTCTGTGAACGCTCAACATCCACCTGGGGAATCTTCATGAACTCCTTCTGTAGCGGCACAATGCTCTCCTCCAGCTCTGTGTGTTGCGTTGCGATGAATTCCAATTCTTGTTCCAATGTCTGTTGATCGCTCTTCACCTTTTGCACAGCATCATTCAGTTCGAGAATTTTTTGATTGTTGCTGATGAGAATCTTATCCCACGCGTTGATTTGAGTCGCTTGATCTGTGAATACTTTTTCTTGTTCCTCCAGTTCTAGAGTCCATTTGTTAATGTGCTCCTCCAGTTGATTGTACGTAATTTGTGTCGATTGTGATGCCGAGCTGGAGTTGGTGGTCGTAGTGGCGGTCGATAAGTTTGTAAGACCGGTCGCGGTAGTCTTTGGTAGAGATAATGCCACGGGAGCAGCGGTGGATGTGGTTGCAGATATAGCTGTTGAAGCGGGTGCTGCTAAACCGAAAGTCGAAGTCTGTGCTGGTGCGCTTGTTGTGGCGGCGTTAGCGGCCGGGGTGCTGAAGAAACCACCGCCAATTGTTGTTGCTGGCAGGCTAAGAGCCGGTTTTGCTAGTCCGGCATCACCTCCTCCGACGTTGCCAAATGAAAGGGACGGCTGAGTTGTTTGTCCACCAAGATTAAAAACAGACAAACCTGTGCCAGGTGCTGATGTTGTTGCTGGTTGTCCGAAATTCATATTTGAAATTGAAAAGAACGCAATTTATTTAGTGAAAAAATATACCGCCGAATTTTGATTACTTCGTTTTTGTCTAGTGTGCGTGTCAATTTTGACATTTGTGTTGTATGTTATTTTTCTTCTACATAGATTCTGCCAAGTTCTAATATTTAAGGTTACTGAAGATATCGATAAATTAAATTAAAATGGAGTAGAATAATTTATAGTTATGTGGCTAAAATATCATCGCTCCAAAATATTTGTTATCCTAACACTATAATCCTACAAAAGGTTTACCTAAATGTGCCCCAGTACTTGGATTAAATACTTATTGCAATTTTTATTAGACATTTAATATAAATTTAATGTAGCACAAGGTTTCTTCACCTCGTTATCGACTCGCACCACCACCTTGTTGCAGCCAAGGTAAGAATGCGGATATCCACCACGCCACAAAAATCCAGAAATACTGTGAAAAAATTTGATGTCGAAAAACTGCAATCGCAAGAGAGTGCCCAGACCTTCGCGCTACGCGAACCTCTCGATTAACACCATACAACCAGCATTGAATGTCAAAGAACAATGGCAACGATGCCAACAAGCCATTAGATCAGCCGCAACTGATGTGCTAGGTTTCTCGCGCCCACCAGCAAAAAACCCCTGGTTTGTTGTGGAATACCGCTGAGCTTCATAAAGCCAGCGGAGATGACTTGAAAAGTAACATCCACCTGAAGAATGAATTCTCTGCATCGTTTACCCGATCTACCAAAAAGGGAGACCTTCTAAACTGCGCCAACTACAGAGGCATAAGTCTCTTCAGCATCGCATACAAGATCCTATCTGCCGTAATATGTGAACGCCTGAAACCCCTTACCAACAACCTGATGGGCACTAATCAGTGTGGTTTTAGGCCATGAAAGTCCACAACCGATCAAATTTTAACACTCCTGGAAAAAACCCCATGAAGTCCAAATCGATACCCACCACCTATTCATCGATTTCAAAGCCGCATACGACAGCATTTATAGAAACGAGCTATACAGAGCCATTTCTAGTTTTGGTATACCACCCAAATTCGACCGTTTGTGTAGGATGACGATGGAGAATTCTCGCTGCTCCATCAGGGTCAGAAACGACCTCACCGGCACATTCGATCCAAAAAAAGGATTTAGGCAAGGCGATGCGCTGTCATGTGACTTCTTCAATTTGATTCTTGAACGGATTGTGCAAAACTCCCGAGCCTACACCAAAGGTAAATTTTCCAAAAATCGGTGCAATTCCGGTTCATAATATAAGAAGAAGAGATAGTGAACGAAGTTAACCTGCTATCTCCACTGCTAAGGCAAAGTTTAGGAATGGCGTTCATGAGTGATATAGCGGATGCGTTAACGGGCTATTTAGACGAAGGCGTAATCAATATCTGTAAGAGCTGTACAACAACATAGACCTTGTCAAAAAACTCTGTATCGTATGTTTAAGGTAGCGAGGACATGTAGAGCGAATGGACACTAACACTCCAGCTGGTAGATTCTTCTATTTGCAACCATACGCTTGTAAAAGAAGACCTTGCCTTAAGTGCCGGATGCAAGTAGAAATTGACTTCATTCAACTGGAGGACAAAAGATTACATTTGAATTAAAATAAATGGTGGATGTATTAGAGTATAGCGAGCCGAGAACTGTTATGAAAGTAAAATTAATGTGTTCTCTTTTACACTAGTGCATTCTGCAATTATTTTATATTTATCACTCTCCCGTGAATTACCATCGGATTATGACATTTGAACTTTGATGACAAGTAATTTTATTCGAAAAATAAAAAAAAGTCGCTAGTTTGAACCGACAAGGGCATTCTTGATTTCACAAACAAGTGATATATTAATGTCAATCTAAATTCAATTTCCGCCGTCCAAGTAAAGTCTGCAAACGTTGCAGCTCTGAAAGTTTCCTATATATCGAAATTCACTGTCAAAGTCAATGGCTACGTTTACACCATGTCATCTATTGCATTGACGTGAATAGTTTTTTTTTCAAGGTCAGCCCCAATGGCTACGTTTTCACAATGGTCAATAACCATGAAAAGGGGAAGAGTAGAAAAATCATCCATATTATAACATTAAGTATGCCACTTCAGTTGAATTTATGGTGACATTTATGCCTAAGGTAGAATAAAGTATTAACAGTTAAATTTACTAAAGTCCAGGTCACGTAAGTAAGTGGACATACCTAAGCAATTTAGTCCTTGTTTGATAGAGTTGTAGCAAACCGTATGTATTCGTAACTGAGTAACGGGTATTCGATACGATTCGAAGTACCAAGTCGTAACTGTCAACTAAGTTTTGTTACTTTCACAAGTTTCGTAACTCACATCAAATTCGTTATTCGTATGTTTTGATTTCTTTACTCGCACTATTGCACAGGCTTGCGGTTCGGTCTTAGGCCGTGTGCTAATTGCGTTAAAATTTTAGCCAGTGGATAAATTTAGACATTAGTTTGGTGACTAGAGACTTCAAAATTTTAACCTGCTCAACAGCTCGCTAAAATGTATCCATTGACATTTGATATACCTATTGAAGGGTGACAGAGATGGAAAGCACCTGCAGAAATGTCAAAAATTAGCCAGTGGATAAAGCTTAACCCCTTATTTTAACACAATTGACACACGGCCTTAGAAGAAGGAGGAAAATTCGTTTTAGTTCAACCCTCGTTGCATGTCGTACGAAACACAAACAGGTTTCGTACGACAGATTTTTCTGATGAGTGATTCAATCGTTGAGAACGTGTGAGTGGCTTCGTAGAGTGCTGATGTACCTTGGTCTCTGAGTAGCGAGTACATAAATGATCTGATTTGTATCGAATAAACGAAAGTAACGGTATCTTTGAAACGGGTAATCAGTGAAAAATTACCGAATCCATTTGTCGTTACCTTTTCAGCTCTATTGTTCGATACGCTTACACCTGGTTACTGTCCACGGTGTAAAGGTAACAAATTTCACCACAACAAAAAAGAAAACAAAATCAATTTTAAGAAGCTATTTGGTATCATTATATTAAGATGTTAAAGGGCTGTCAAGAATGCATTTCTGTTGATGACGCTTGTAACTGAGTCAGAGAGTTAAAACAAGACAAGCCGTAAGCACTTAAAGGCCGTAAGTGCTTACAAGATGTGATCTGTAGCTTGAAGTTGAATGAATGGCAACTTCATACAAGATGTATCTCTCCTTTGACAGCAATACAAGATACCAGCTACAGAAACGCATTCTGGGCGGCCCTTTACGCAATGTGTATCTTCGTAAATCTGAGGCTTGATCTGTAGCTTTTGACACCGATACAATATACCAGCTACAGATGCATATAAATCCCAAAAAATTCAAAAGTATCAAAAATGGAAGAAAGAATTTTTCTCAACTTGACCAAAACAATCACTCTCAGACGAAATTAAATACGAATGCCAGCATCTATTGCTCCGCTCTGCACTGTATCCCTAAACACTGCACATGTGTTTCGGACCTCAATGGTATTTTTTAACAACATGCTTGAGATATAATTCCACTATTACTTTCCTCCGTCAAATGTAATCACGGCCTAAGAAACCTAATTATTTCCCTGAACACCACAGCTTTCCCCAAAAGTTATCGAATATGCACATGTCAAACTGCCGAAATCGATAAATTGCAGGCGAAAATCAGGCATATCAACAAAACTAATTTTGGTTAGGTAGGGGCTTTTTCACAGTCCGTGTGTTTTCCAAGAAAAGTTTCGTTTTTTTCTGCTGAAAGTGTGTTTTCCTTAAAATTGCATTCAAGCAGGCATATTTAAAATGCCTTACATTTGTCTACTACAACATAACGTCGACAATTTGCCGAGACTTATCGAAAAAGCCGAAGCTAACAGCTATTCGGTTATAGCCGCTCCTATAAACAGCACCGAGGTGCCTTATGAATTTCAACGTGAACCACTAAAGTCAGCGCAGATTGATTGCTCATATTCCGATTTGTTACTAATTGCTGATATCTGGAATGGTAAAGTTATTACTCTCTTAACGGATACTATCGATTGTGATTCGCAAAATCCAAGGGTTCGTAAGAACAGTGAGGACATCCTGCGAAAGGATCTATCATGGACCGAACATTTGCATTGCAGTGGCTATACAATGATACGGCTAAAATCAGCTAACAATATTAATTTAGCTAGAGTTGCAACTAGATATATTAAAGGTAAGATTTGGGGTCTTGGTTTGATTGGATATATGTTCAGTTTGTCATTTTCATTGCAGGAATTGTTTTAGTACAAGTACCGATGATCGCCTCAAAAGTGGCGTCGACGGTCTGGCGATCTGATATTTCTGAAGATGCCATTGCAGCCTATGAAGAGGACGATACATGGCGATGGTGGAATCGTTTTCGTTGGGCAGCAGATTTCAATTCAAAATTGCGAGTTGTGCTCGAGTTGGGTGAAGATATTCCATCAAAGGAAGTCGTTCGTCGTTGGTTGGGCGAACCCGTCGAGGCGTTAATCATTCCAGCTACGCTGTTCATAAGGAATCGACATAATTTTCCTGTGCTACCAAAGGTGTGGCAGGAATTAATCGCGTTGTTTGTCAAGAGTCATGTGAGCTTTCTCGTGAGCACCGATCATAATGACAACAGTCTCAAGCACTATGCTGAGTATTTGAATAACTTTATGGAATCTCACAAGGAAACTAATGAATTGCATAGGTAAGTGGACAATGAAGCGGTTAAGGAATAGTTTTCATCTAGTACAGGTAGTTGATTTCTTCTTCAGTGGTCTGGGAATGGTTATGCACTCACTCGAAGTACGAGCATTTTCTAATCTCTTAAATTTCAGTTTCGAAGACGTATTGGAGATCCCTCTGCAGCCTTTGTATGACAATCTGGATTGCTACACGTACGAGATATTTGAGAAGGATCCAGTAAAATATAAATTATATCAAGACGCCATTGAGGCTGCCCTCGTTGATAGAGTCCCCGAGAAGGAAATCGAAGAAAAACTGGTAACTACATCGCTTTCAATGTTTCCACCTAAAAGTGATGAATTTCCTTCAAACTTTAGACAATTGTGATGGTCCTGGGAGCTGGCAGGGGCCCACTCGTTCGGTCAGCGCTCAACGCTGCCGAAAATACCAAGAGAAAAATTCGCGTCTACATAATCGAGAAGAATCCAAACGCGATACGCACTCTTACCGCCATTGCGCGCAAACTATGGAGTGGAAAAGGTAGGCGTAAAGTCTTCTACACACACATCATCATTTATTATGTCTTCCGCTACCTCTTTAGATGTTCAAATCATTTCCAAAGACATGCGTGAGTTCTCACCGCCCGAAAAAGCCGACATTCTCGTCTCGGAGCTACTCGGTTCCTTTGGGGACAATGAACTCTCACCGGAATGTCTCGATTGTGCACAAAATCTACTCAAAGACGATGGTATCAGCATACCAAGCAAATCTACATCGTACATCAACCCACTGATGTCGTCGAAGCTCTACAACTCTGTACGTTCCATTACCAGTCACAAAACGTTCGGTCGTGAAAAGATGAACACATACAACAACCATGCAGAGAGTGGATTTGTAGTTCTGCTGAAGAACGTCTACCACATTGGGTATCCGCAGGCTCTATTCGAGTTCCATCATCCCAATAGGGAAGAAATTATTGACAACACTCGCTACAAGTCGCTCAGATTTGACGTTACCCAGGATTGTGTTCTAAACGGCATCGCTGGCTACTTTGACACGGTTCTCTACAAGGACATAATTCTGAGTATAAACCCACAGACGCACACAAAAGGAATGTCTTCTTGGTTTCCAATGTATTTCCCATTTACTGTGAGTTCAACGAATCCCCACTAATCTCAGTGTTAGATGTGACTTTGTTTTCTTTTTTAGGAACCGCTTGATCTGAAGGCCGGTGAAGTGGTGGAAATCAACTTTTGGCGTTGTGTTTCCAAACAAAAGATTTGGTACGAATGGAATCTGGCGTCGCCACGAACCACCCACATTCACAATCATGATGGCAGATCGTGTCCGATCTACTGCACGTAGCAAGCTCATGCCGAAGTGATCGTACAAAGAAAAGGTTCCACAAACCAAAGTGATCTAATTTTTTACCGTAAAAATAAAAAAACAAACAAATTATACATTGAAACACATATGATTGGTCTTAAAATAGATTTAATTAACGGATATAACTGTTGATACATCATCGGTGTACTAGTAATTTGTAAAGTGCTTGAGTCGGTAGAGATATGCCTGTTTCTGACTACTTCCTAGCGCTAGGTATCCACTAGATGGGGAGAATGCCACACTTCGGATTGCATTCAGATCTGTGTTGAACCCGGGGAAGTTGGAAAACACCGTGCCCGTAGGGAAGTGGACGATTTTAACACCCGCTGGCACCATATGCGAGCATATGGCCAACATCTCTGATGTGTGGTTGAACTTGATGTCGTTGATGCAAGTGGTCAAGTTGAGGATTGTCTTCTCGGGTTGTGGTTCTTTGCTGGCCAGCACCTTTTCAAAACTGTAGATGTTGACGGCTCCTTCACTACTGCCAGTTGCCAGCATCTTACCGTCCGGACTCAAATCCAGTGAGTGTCCCACAATGCAACCGTCATCGAGGAATGAGTGCATCATCCGCTGTTGACGAATATCGAAGATGCTGACAGACGACTGATTTGACGAGGCGATGATTTTGCTCGAATCTAGAGAAAATTTGATTGCCCTGCAGTTCGCCTCCTGCTTGAACGTGTGGATGATCTCCTTTGACTTAAAATCAAACAAGTGTAGCTCTCCGAATTTGCCGTCTGCAGCGAAATACTTCCCACAGGGCGAGATCTCGAAATTTGACATGCGTTTCATGTTACGTGGCAAGCCGTGTAGCATCTCAGTGGCTTTCATCAGGTCATAGGAATAGTAGTGCCTTTTTCGACTGGTAAACATTGCTTGTGTTCCACAAGGAAGAATTCTTGAGCATGTAATAGGGAACCGAGGGAAGCGAATGCTGTGCAATTTTTCATTTTTATATCCATCGATGGAGTAAATTGTCGCCACACCGGATAATCCACTTACCATAGCCGCTGTGCTTGTCGGATGGAATTGTATGTCAGACACAGATTCCTCTAAATACGTTGCTCGGTTCAAGTCCTTCAGTTTTTTAAAGCCCAAACGTGTTGGTGCCAGACTCTGTGACTTTGATTTATCGATAAAGCCCACAGTCCTAAGAATCTCCTCATCTGAATCTCTTTCATCATCGCGATCAAGGTCCGCCCATTTTGGAGCGGCAGTTATCCGATTGAAACGACTTTGCAAAAAATCCTTATACGTCTTCTTTATCCGAAAAGCAGCACTTTCAGGCTTTATCTCATCATCGTCAGAATCCTGCCAGGCGGCTTTCCTTTTTTTTGCCTTCGTTGTCTCATTGTCAATTGATTTATGTGATTTAGATGACTTTATAAGATTTTCGAGTAAACCCTCTTTGTCACCGAAGAGAAGTTTTTCCGATCGTATTTCCTCCTCCGTTTTAATCCATTTGGTTGGTTTCGATGAAAGGGGCTCCTTGGATGTGTTATCGCTTTGTTTGGTTGTTTCAGTGCTAGTTCCTTTCTCTTTTTCAGCATATTCACGAAGAAGTTCGTGCAACTCATCCATATCATCACTTATTTCGTTGTCTGACATATTGTGAGAAAAATTTATTAAAACAAAAATCGTTTTCACAGTAAAAATGATTAAAAATTGCAGCGAGTTGTCAACTAAACTGACATTTATCAACATGTGCGAGTTGGAAGTGAAGTTAGCTGTGGTTTACCGTTGTTTACCAAATGAGCACGTTTAGTGTAATAATGGAATGGATGGATTCAGCTCTAATATATAAAATTGAAAATAAACACATCACCCCAATGGGCCTTCGCACACGAGTATGCCTCAACCATAGCCATTATTCTTACATTTCAAACGCACGGGAATATGTTCAAACGGTTGAATTGTGTGTTTATTTGTGTGTGTGTACTCCCCTGGATTGATTTCAATTTTGTTCCTTTTTAATATTTTTTTTTATTTAATTTCATTGACACAAAATTAGCAGTCATCTTTTTTTTATATATATCACAACTATCAGAAACATGTGCATGTGTATGTGTTTCTGACGACCAATTAATTTTGGATCTAAAATCTCCAGTGGCTCTCCAAACTGTGCACTCTCCTCACCCGTCCAACCAGTAAACATGAGGTTCAACCGGTTGAAGAATTCTGGTGGGCAAAGGCCCATTTACACATATATGGGTGTGTTTTTTCCTAAATAAATACTTTGAAGGTGCTTTAGTCTGTAATGAACCTGGGGCTCAACTAACAATCTTATCAAATTGGCCCAGTCTCCAGCAGCCTCCAGAAAAAGATGTGAAGATATGAGCAGTTGTCGGCTTTCCCAACAGAATTGGTGATGAAGGTGTTTGTAAACAGTGTCAAGCTTTCATATATTAAGTTAGATTTCAACCAGTGGCGATGGTGATGGGACAGAGATTCCAATCTTCACGCACTTTCATCAGATCAAATGTTGCTTACGAGTTGGTGAATGTAACTTAGAAAATCATCTCCACCGGCTTTACAAAGCTCGACAGAAAGCCCGTCATTTGCAGAAGCCTAATAAATCTTTGGTTTGGATATTGCTATCATCATATCACTTATGTCGAGTAGTTTGTTAGTTTTCGCTGTTATTGCCAATATTCAATGGTTAGTTCTGCCTGACAGTGGAAGATTGTTCATTATCGCCGTCTGCAGACGTGGTTCTGCCATATTCTCAACATCTCAGCGTCTCAACTAGACATCGTCGCAATTGTTCTTAGGCATTTAGTGCTGCTGGTATGGTATTAATCGAGAGGTTAAAAAAATACGCGTTCCACAAAAGACGACATTCTTTCACAGAATTTCTCATCTTTTTGATGTAACCTTGGTTTTAGCCGCTCGGAATATCCGGGCATTCAAAATACTTGATTTAGGGCCTCTTTTTAATCGCAATATGATCAATTTGATTGGTGGTTCGTTGATCTGGAGACCGCCATGTCCATTCATGAATATCGAGGCAAGGAAATCGTGTGCTGGCTACAGTGTAATTTCTCCAGTAAAGTCATTAATCCGTTACCAGATATGGTTTCGTATATATAGATGATTTTCCTTCCTACTTAAGCTTCAATCTCTCCCAGCACCCAGCATCAAACCATAAGATTTATTGCCTAAGTCGCTGTTTCTGTTCACTACAATAATGATCGAAGTAGATGACACAGCTCATCATCCTTCTTTTGGTCCGCATTTCATGGATGGTTGTATTTCCTGGATGGTTGTAATATCTGCATTGTAGCAGCTTTTTATGTTCTTTCAGTACAGTACTTCAGTGCAGTACTTCGCTCAATAGCATGGTCGTCAACAATAAGGTCAGTCCTTTTCGAGGTTTTATTTTGCTTCGTAACAAATTGTTTTTTATGTGAGTGGGAAGCGCAGCTCCCCTTTTTAAGTTTTAAAGGCTATCAGTACCCAATGGGGATATAGTTCTTCCGACACCATACTGACTAAACCTTGATGTATCTAATTAACCTGTTGTCAAATATGTCAAAGGAGCTCATTTAGGCTGTTCACAATAGTCATCTCAACTGGGATATAATCATAATACATACAAGATAACGAGCATAAATCTTTTAGCATAAAGCGTGAAAAAACCAATCCAACAGAATTTGGTTTCAGCATATATTGCAGCAAATTTCCGAAATATTAAAAAATCAAAATAAAAAAAAACAAACTGCATACTAAAAATATACTTAAATGTATTTATTTGTTTTCCTTAAATGAAATCTCTAAAATAATACAAAACAGAACACTGTACAATTTTCTCATTTTCCATCTTTCATAAAATATAACAAAAAAAAATAATAAAATAAAATAATAAAAATAATTAAAAAAAAAACTTTACAAACAAAAACGAATATTTACAAATAAATTTCAACATGTAAAAGCGAAACACATTTTCCAGTAGAAAATGTATCCCAGTGTGGTGTTCATGAGAGAACTCATGGTTTATATTTTTTTTAACTTGACAGCACTTTTGGTGTGTCCTTGATGCTGCGTTTTTCATTGTTTAAATTGATGGTGAGGGGTTGTAGATAACGTGACAATGTGAAAAAAATAATTTATTATGAAATTGTTTTATGAATGACAAAGACTAACAGTGAAAAAGAGACATAAATGTCAAAACATTCGATTACGCCATGCTGTACAAAATTCGATAAATCGTTCGCAAAATATTGTATTGGAACGTAACTGGTAGCCAGAACTTGTGGCGCCATGAAATGAAATCAAATGTAGTGAACTAATAAGCAAAAACAATGTTAGGGTCATCCGCATTAAACGTAATCTCATGTTAATTCATTCATGACAATGATCAGTGGGAAAAGGCATGTATAAAGCGATTAAAAAAGGATTACATGAATCATAGGAAAAGTTGCAATAGGATGTCCCAAAATGATGTTCAGTTCAACAAACTTTAAGACTGGTATTGCGTCACAATGTGAAACCGTTTAATTGTTTTTATCTTTTTTTACGCGTGCTGCTTGTGCATACCCATTTATCGAATTTTCTTTTACTTAATATTGTCACAGATCCGGCCAATGTGTAAATAAAAATCGTCTAACAAACGCTTTTCATTTTCCCTATACAAATATTTTCCTAAATCTTATCAAATAATGTTTATAAAAAAAAGAGAAATAAGTTAATTGGTAAGAATTTCGTTTGTTTAACGGTAATTGGCTAAAGAAAAAAATTCCACCCGAAACCGAATGAGTGATAAATAATTTACAACTTTCTTAATAATTTCGATCTAGAAAAAGTCGCTCTAAAATATAACTGTTTTCTTGTCTCTGGAGATGAATGTATGGGCGAAAAAAAATACTTTCTAATTTTGAATTCGCAAGAAGTCCGTTGCAAATTACATTATTTATAGGTTTATGATGTCGTCACCGTGCTCATTGGTTGCGGTCCACGGGGCTTGATCATCATGGTCGCCTTCTTGAGAGTGTAGTCCCATCCGCGCCAACGGAACCATACAATACCTTGTCGTGCGGTTAAATCTTGTGGGTCATGCAAGTAGAGACCGTTGAGACCACGCCCGCATGACTTCCACCACCAGCCGCCCTTTAAATGAAACAGAAAAACATATTTTTAAATTGCCTCGAGTTGTCTTAATTAAATGAAAACCCACCTTAAGCATACTTGCACAGTTGAGAGAACTTCGATCGTTGTCGCGATTATACGTTGAGAATGGGCTGTTGTTGGAGCCATACCATGGATCATTTAGAGAGTCACCTGCATTACCTTCATAGCCATCAATTTCAAGTTTGTAGTAGTCAGCTTCAGAATGAATTTTGAAATGCGAATACTGAGCATATCTGAGAAAAGGATTTTTGTTTTTGGATAGCATCACAATAAGCTTGAAATAGTAGGCAGAACCTACCTCTTATTGCCGTCGAAATCCTCCAACTCAACACGTAATGAATAATCCTCGTTGTTTGTCAGCATGTAGATATTTTCGTTACCTAACCAAAATTCTTTAGCAGGATCTCCAAAGCCATTCTTGTAATCAGCCCAATCACGGTTGAAGTTTTCTCTTGGTTCGCCAAAATAATCTCGTCGTTGAATTACCTTAATACATAACAGTTATGATATAGTGGACATAAAGAACAAAAATGTAAGACAAAATGAATATGAATGAAAAACGCCATACGGAGTCATAGGATGATTTTTTCGTCTGAAGTTGTTTCAGTTTTATTTTATATTTACCGTCCAACCACCATCAGCTATTTCTTGTTCGCAGAATACTTTCAAGAACCAATAGGTTGTTCCACGAATTTGCAGATAAAATACTCCTGATTGTCGCATACCGCCGTTAAGAAGATCCACACAAGAAAATCCCTAGAATTTACACAAAAGTTATGTTTAAAAGTGGTAAAAATTAAAGCAATTGAATTATCTGGAATCTCTAGAAAGGGAGAAAACTTAATACAAGATAATGTACTAGAATCGATAATTCATATTTTTCAAAAAGAAACCAACATTCATTCTTAAACACCCTTTTACCTGTCGCTTTTACTTCAAATACCTAGCAGTATTTGTAAACGACCATCTTGTAAAAAGAAGAACATTTTCATGAAGGCCAAGGTGTATTTTTAAGATATCATTTAATTATGTTTTGAGTAGATTTTTGATTTATTGTAAGAAAATCTGGCTAAACCATTAAAAAAGTCACAATTAAATTGCAATAAGACAGCTCCAATGGAATTTAAGTACTGCAATGCAGTATCATAAATACCATAAAAAGGTTGATTTCCCCGTTGTGGGCAATAAATGCAAGAAACGATATTGCTATGATCGAGCCTAGTAAATCATTCTGGTAAATAAAGCCTATGAGTCATCTGAAGACAAGCCTAATACATCCCTCAAAAAAACATAAGCAAGCACTGGATCGCACTGCGTTGGCAGAGTAACGTGATTCTACTTTCAAATAGTTCTTCATCGACTGACACATAACCCGCGCAACAAAGTAAGGATGTCATTTCTCCCAGATGTAAGTACATACTGCCTATGTCGTCATCTTTATTGGACTCCAGAGAATCTGTCAGTAAATAGTTTATGGTAGACGAGAGGCTTACTGATGTTTGCAAAGCATGATGAAACTACCTGCAGACACAATTAGATAATAAAACGTTGGAAAATCAAAGAATACGTGTATAAATATTGAATTTTGGGAAGATGTGTGAAAACATGCAAATTCACTCCCTAACATCTATCAAAGTTGGCCCGTTATTGAAAATACTGCAGTTTAGTTCAACAGCTCATTTCATGAGCGCATATTTTAAAACTATGGTTACGATCCAGGAAAATGCACGGTCTATCGGCACAATCAGTTTCTGGCTGCGTGGAAGTCTATTTTACGCATGACACTGATTAATGTCGTGGGCGGTGACGTTGGAACTACAGAGTTAAATCTTCTCTTAATGGATCCTTTGTCCGCAGTTAAGTTAGCCTCTCTTATCTTACTTGATCGCTATATTCAACTACTCTGAGCCTTATTCATAAACTCATTATTAGAAGTGTATAAAGTTATGCACTTCTTAAAATCCCTCTAAACGCAAAAGCATTATACATAAAATTTATACAACGTTAAAAAGAGACTTCATAACCTTAACGCTTCTGATGGTTCACTGTGCCTGTTTAAGGGTATTTTCTGTTTGTCACAGACGGCACATCAGGGTTGCCAAAGTTAAAATTTTAAGTTAAAAAATGCTAGAAAAGTGTAGAAAACAAAGTAGTCGCCATAAGTTTAGCAACCATAAAAATTATCTTTTCGCAACTCTCCCGATTGTAATAGATTTCCCTCTTTTTGGTAATTTATTTGCCACAAACCCTGTCCAATTTTTATGAATGGGGAAATATTTTATGAATAAGAATATGTGCGACCCTGATTAAAGGTTTTACAATTTTTTACAACTATACAACCGTTGAAAAGTGTTTAATTTAATTCTAATAAATAAGGGGATTTATCAACAACTAAACGTAAAAGCAACTATAATTAAGCAAAACAATTCGCAATCGCATCACGCACCCTTGCAATATAAACGACTTTTTTTATCACCTGCGCACTGTGACAGTCGTTTGTTTACGATGCAAAATGTCAGTGAGTTTTTCAAATCTGACATAAAGAAAAAATAAAACAAGTTTTATCAATTCAACTCCAAGCCCGGCTTCGTAGCGTCCGTAACATTTAAAATTTGTAATATTTATCCAATGAAACATGTTTAAGTCAATATTGCTTCTGTTGTTTGTCACGTCTGTGCAGTGTGATATCCCCCTTGTCGACCCGGAAAAATGTCTTGTTTGGGGTCCTGGATTGAAACCAGATCAAATAGTTCTGCCGGCGCGTTACTTTTTTATACACGCAATAGATAAAAATGGAAATCGGTAAGACAAAGGTAATAAGATTCATGGAACTGGTTTCAAAAAAATGTGTCCTCTCCTTTTTCTAGTTTTGATCATTCGCCACCGCAACAATTTGTGGTGAATGTGAAGGGTAATTCGCTGCATGGAAAATGCCGCAGTAATGTAAATATAATCGATCGTGGAGATGGCTCTTCAATTGTCCGCTACACTATCGCCGATTGGTGTGATAACATGGAGATTGAGGTGAAGTATAATGGTTCACAGGTTGCCGAATCGCCATACTATACTAGGGGTACAGCCTATTCGGAGAAATGTAATTGTCCGCAAGACTTGAACCTTTGGTTGATAAACAATGACTGTCCGCGGAGCGATCCTCAGATTGAGTGGGATTTGCACTCGTTTAAGCGAGTTAACTTTAGTGCCATACGGGATAACCTCTTGAAGAGGTACAACATGCCCGAGAGTGTGTCTTTGTGCCATTATGTGGTGAAGAACCAGAATATTTATAGGCAGTGCTTTGGAAAGTATACCGGGTTTAAGATGTTCATGGATGCGACGCTATTGTCACTGGGGAGAGTGGCTGTACTACCCGACATGGAGTTCTACTTGAATTTGGGTGACTGGCCTTTATCTAAGAAAGGCGGTCAACAGAGGACATCGGGTCCGTATCCGATATTTTCTTGGTGTGGCAGTGATGATTCGTATGATATTGTGCTGCCTACTTATGACTTGATGGAGTCTACGCTGGAGAACATGGGTAGGGTTACTCTAGACATGTTGTCGGTGCAGCGGGGTAACTACCCGTGGGATACTAAAGAGGAAAAAGCATTTTGGCGTGGAAGAGACTCTCGCAGAGAACGATTAGACCTTATACGCTTGTCAAGACTCGCTCCGGATCTAATCAATGCGTCCATAACGAATTTCTTCTTTTTCCGTGACGAGGAGGAAACCTATGGGCCAAATGTGCCGCATATATCCTTCTTAGATTTTTTTAAGGTGGGATTTGTCAAGATATCCATGTAAGGAGTTTCTTTAGAGTTATTTTTCTCGTTTTGCAGTACAAATACCAGATCAACTTGGACGGGACAGTAGCGGCTTATCGCTTCCCCTACCTTCTCGCTGGCGATTCCCTAGTACTGAAGCAAATCTCCCCCTTCTATGAGCACTTCTACAGCAAACTGGAGGCTTTCAAGCATTATGTGCCATTTAAGCGAGACTTGAGCAATCTCATCGAACAGATCAAATGGGCGCAAAACAATGATGATCGGGCAAGGGAAATCGCCGCTGCGGCGCGTACCTTTGCCGAAGAGCATCTTATGCCACAGAACATCTTTTGTTATCACCTGTCTCTGTTTAAGGTGAGTTGTGCATAAACCCTTATAGCTTTTGTTAAAGTACTTCTACCCCCTTAGGAATGGAGTACCAGATTGATATCGCCCATCGTCCTTCACCCTGGCATGGAGAAACTTGAACAGACCAGCAAATGCATGTGTAAGTTTCATCGCAAGGACGAACTCTAAACGGAGGAATTTCTTATCAAAGCGGCTATTTGTATGGATATCCAGACATAGCCTTGCTCTTGTGGTATTATGTTGTTTGTGTGATATTTTTATTAATTTATCTGTCTAATGCAAATTAACAACAAAACGTGGAACTGTCCGTCTGTGTAGTTTTGGAACGTAATCTCATTTTTCTTTTTTTTAGTTTATGTATGTCGTAGAAGCGTATTGTACACCAGTAGACTGTAGAGTAGAAGATGCTAGATTGCACTTATTTTAGAATTATTAACGATTGTTCTCTTTTTTGGAGCGCGCACATTCCTTCAGTTTTTCATCTAGATATATTCTCATTACTCATCACAAAAATGAACAAGGAACGGAATTTCTATTCTCGATATGATTTAAACGTTGTGTACAAATAAAGTTATATGTATACCTACTCTTCACAGAAGTTGTGTTTTATTAAAGAAAGGCTTCCAGAGTCCGTAAATCCTCTCCACCAATCTACCTATGTCTAGCTTATAACAGATGCGCAATGGACTACCTTTAGCATGGAAACAAATGACCAACTTCTGGCAGCTTCTCTAACCCCGTGTATACTGAACAAGTGATGTTCAGTACATCGATTCCAAATACCAATATTATCATCACAAAAAATTCCTTGGGCCATCGAAAGCTTCAAGCCAATTAAATCCACTGGACCAGATACCTGCGGAACCACCATACAACCTTGATATGCTGCTACTAAGGCTAATAGACATCATGACCTTTCATCCCCAAAGCAGGAAAGAGCTTTTATATAAATCCGAAGGATCTCCGTCTAATCAGTCTTTTACCATTTTCGCAAAAAAAAAAAGAACTTGGAAAGGTTAATTAATCTACACCCCGGTACTAGTACAGAACCGACTAATCTCCAACTCTCAACATGCATACTGCAAGAGAAGACAGGGCTTAACTCACTAGTACGTATCATCCAAAACTCACTAAGAGCAAAAGAGTATACCATGGTAGCTTTTCTTGTCGACTCATCTGCATGTAGATCTGTAAGCTGTGGTAGCGTCCTGTCTCCTCCTTTCTGGAATCTTGTGGTCAACGAGCTACTAGTAAATCTAGAAAATGAGGGATGTCAGGTAATTGACAACGAGAAATACCTCAATACTCTTACAGAACTATTACAGAACGGTCTCTCTGTGCGGTGACCACACGGCATCTTAAAAAACCGAATTCCCCCTAAACTTAATGGCGTCAGTCTCAAGTTCGCAGGGTCAGCCATATAACTGAAGTGGTTTTCGATAAGAAACTTAACTTGAAAGCCAAAATCCAAGAACGCTTGAAAAAGGTCACCGTAGCCTTATACACTTGTAAAAAGGCAATCGGAAAGTAATGGGGTGGTACCACAAATGTCTCGCTGGTTTTACGTGTCCATCGTTATACCCAAACTTCTGGTGTCTTAATATCGAAGACTGCTTTAGAAACACCTACAAGGAAATGGGCAGAGGTCTAAGGACAACCCCCTGCTTAGCCCTAGATGCAATCCTATATCTAGTGCCCCCTTGATAAATACGGCAAACAGATCGCAGCTTGTGCAGCTACTGTTAGACTGGAGCCTCTCCACAATGGACATCCACACTTCGTCTGATCCTGGAAAAAACCCAAGATGTCCAAATCGATACACAACAACTATTAATCGATTTCAAAGCCGCATACGATAGCATATATAGAGACGAACTATACAGAGCCATGTCTAGTCTTGGTCTACCGCCCAAACTAGTCCGTTTGTGTAGGACTACGATTGATATATGCCCCTCCCTACATGTAAATTTTAGATCGCATCCAGTGATCAAGAAAGCAAACCGCAGATGGATACGGCACAGCGTGTCAAAGATCCAGGCAACTCTGGCATAATTTAATCAGAAGCGCTTCATCTGCTTGACAATGCTGAACGGATCAAACATCGGCACTACAATTGGTGTCCTTATAGAACACGGCCCTATAGGCCTACATGCAAAAAGATTATAGGCCCCGTTCTGTAGAAGCTGCTTGGACGAAGAAGAGAAAGAATAAATTTCTCACGTTCTCTGCTCTTCTCCAGCTCTATCCAACAAAAGAAAACCCCATGTAGGAAACCATTTCTACTTAGGTGTACTTAGTAGGGTAAGACCCCAACTTGCTTCTTAAGAACAGGCAATAACTAGATACACGCAAAGCGAAACAAAATCTAGGTGGCAAAACATTAACACATGCAAACACACCAAAGACCTTTCGCCAGAAATAAGCGGTAACAAATCAAACAAACTTATAGCTCTGAACAGAGCTTCCACTTCTGTAGCGGTGGGATACATAAGTATCACACTCAATATACTTTTAAACATTCTTTTCATGTACTCATCTTTCAAGAAAGGGTATCGCTATGGGTCCACGTAGGCCTATGGGAGTTTGAACACTCACATGATCGTCAACAGTCCATTAAACTTAACCTAACCTAGGTAAGCTGGGCCCTCTTTCCGTAAAGTGATTATCGTTTGACAACATGTTTTGGTAACATTTCGACGGTACATCTTGTATTATGTATGATGATCAATATTCGTTTTTGCTGTCGGCGATATAACTTTTTTTTCCTCACGTAAAACAATTATCGTCAAATCACAGACGATTATTCAGCGATTACTCATGAGGTCTCCACTACCGTCTAAGTGATAATCGTTTCCAAAGTTACGGAATGACCCCCCTGGCTAATACTAATGTCAGAAACCTCCTACGCTACGCAAATGATCGGGCCGGCAAGTCAATCTGTGACCAAATTTTCACACGGAAAAATCCGGCAAAAGTCCAATGAACTTGAAGTTGGTATACATCATCTTTTCAGCGACTTTAAGGTCACGTATGATCATAAATCGCCTCGAGCTATATAAATCGCTGACGGAATTGGGTAGGTATAGTCAAAACCTTTAGTGGGCCTAACATGCGATGGAACATTCAGTTTTGAAACATCTTATCTGGAATTTTCCAAAAATGTCCCAGTATAAGATCCTCCTTCGGTTTAGCAAAGAAAATGGGATCAAAACTCGTATGTAATCCGAAAGTCAAAATCTTTGCTCAACCGGAACATAATCCTACGAGTCCTACTTTACGGAGCTGAGTGTTGGACAACTACCAGAAAGGTGAAAAAAAAAATAAGGCATTTCGAAAAAACGCTGGCTTCAAGATACAGGACTATATTGGCTCAGCCAAATCACGCGAGCGAACAATAATGGTTCATTCAACAGAATCTTCGATTCCCAGCCTTTATGCTTGAGACAACAAGGAAGACCCAACTTCCAATTAAAGGATCAAGCAACCGCGTAAGGTACAGCAGGAAGCAACGTGCACAGGATCGAAGAGATGGACCCTCAATGGGTTGCGAACCCATTATATGAAGTTATCATTTAAGAAGCTGTTGAATAACCTAAGCGACCGCACCCTAACCAGTATATACAGGAGCAGAAGCAATTGGAACTCAGCCATCGATACTAAAAGCACAATTCTCAGAAATTTTGCTTCTCTATTTCATCTCATAAGAGGAAAAACGCATCCGATAATTTATTTTGGTTACCAATAGGAAACTTCATATGTTATCGAAGCTTTCTACATAGTTTTCCGTTCGTTAGTAACAAAAATATGTTATCGGAAGCGCTTTTCTTTTCTCAAATGAAATCCAAAAGCCAATTATTACCTTCTAAGAATTGGCGAATTTACGTTTTAGCACTTCTCAGATAACACACCAGTTTTCCTATCGAAACGTCAACAGATGCTTCCGATAACATAAACAATAAATCTATAATAAATTTTATTTACAGATGGGAAACGAAATATTTTATCCAAAGTCATATACAAACCATTCGAAGGAGAATAAGATCCCTGATAAAAAAAGAAATGGCCTGCCATTGGGCGCCAGTCAAACTCGAATTTAATTGGTCATGGAGACAAACATTTTTTAACTTTATATCACATATAACAATGGATTTCAGAAGCTTGCGACTTTAAAAAAAAATATGGGAGAAGATCCAACAACTTTAAGTCTGTGCAAATTAATAAATATCTCTAGTTTCTCAACTAAAAAACCGTATATCCATACACCCATCAATAAAAACAACTTACCTTGACATCCTTCAGTGTGATGATATCTGTTGCAAACGTGGAATTAACAACCGAAGGCTTATTCTTCACACTAGGGAATATTATACCACCCTTTCGTGAGAATGGTGGCTTCGCTGATGTTTGATTTTGTGTTGTGGGATTTGGTGTTGTTGTAGACGTAGTCACCGGGGTTGTACTCGTTGAGGTTGCAACCAGTGGTGTAGTTGGAATTGGTTCCGTAAAATCATCAATCACAGAATACCTAAAAAAGGAGACAAACCAAATATGAGTACAATTTCACAAAACAAACCGTCTATCTACAAACCTATTAGAATCATATTCCACAAGCCTATCAATGGTTGGATCCATAAGCAATTCAGCTTGTACTGGCCTTTGCGCCAGCAACGACACATCATCTTCCTGTTTCTTCAGCCGCTTCTCAACCATATCCAAGTTGTTAATAATCAAATTCGTCTTCGTCTTTAGATCATTATGGATATCACTAATAGCACGCTCTTGCCGTTGTGTTTGTGTCAATAGTTCATCTGATTTTGGCAACAAATGATCCACTGAACTCTTTGTACCCACAACCACATCCCATACCTCATCCATTTTCTCTGAAACCGATACCATCGGTCGGATCTGCTTGACCAGCGCATCAATTTTACTCGACTTAATCAATGGCAAGGCTGTAGTGGTGGCATTCAACGTATTAAACTGTTCATTGTGATCGACAACAGCTTCGTGTATATCATTGACCATGCGTAACATCCGGCCGACATTCTCCGACACGATATTGATATGAAACTGAAGTTTCTTATCAATGTTGTCAGTCGTGCCGCGTAACTGTCCCAGCTCTGTCGTAACATGGTTCATTACTTCGGCATTCATTGCTTTGGTGATCTCTATCACGTTCATACTGATCGGTTTCTTCTCGCTAGCCTCAGCATTGATGTCGTCCACTTGTAGGAAATTATTGTCGATTTGATTCTTGAGACCTTCAAGTTTGGAATCGATATCGCTGACCTTTTGATCAAGCATCACGAGTCGACTGTCGAGGTTGGTTGAAGTTCGAGGACTTCTCGCTCCAGTTCCATCGCTGTCTGTTGGTAGGGTTGTCAATTGGATATCGTAAGAGATTTTATTGTCGAGACTTCTCAGCTTTGAGATGACTGAGTCGGTTTTGACAATGTTATCGCCTACTCGATTGTCAAGGGCTTCAACGCGTCGCATTAGGTGTTCGACAGCTTTGTCTAGGTTATCGATACGTTTCAGTTTTCCCTCCAATGTGGAGATTATCACTTCGAAAATGTTGAGAAGTTGTTGTTCCCTGTTGGTGAGAGGTGAACCATGAGATGGAATGAATTGAAATATAAATGTGAAATGGATGAGTTGGTTATAGCTATGAGAGCGTTTAAGCAGTCGAGTATTTTAAATTTAGGAGACCAAAAATTATAAAAAGAAAAAATGGCGGTTAATTTAAGTCCTACGTTGGGCGCCACTCTTCTTTTTTTCTGTTAATTAAACTAATTTTTAGCAAATTTTAGTTTTAGGGCAGTATGCATTTTAAAAAACTTAAGTAGATTCCTCAGACGAATATTTTGCAAATGTCATACGGTACGTGGGTTGAATGTGGAGGCATGTAAATCAAAAAAAAAAAAAAACATATTTAACCAGCAAACTAAACACCATCCCCCTTAATAATAAATGATGAATAGCTATTCAGTGAATAACTTATTTGACATTTGCGCTAGTATTTCTTATAAGGAGAACTGTCAAGTTTGTTAGTTAATCAGCGTTTTTTAATAGGGGGTATGTACTTAGATTGCTAATGAATAAAGAGCGCGTCCTAAAAGTCTCCATTATGCATATTAAAAGTCCAATTTAAACCCAACATCTGTACAACATACATTCCTCTGCCAACATACACAGCAAAAGAAAATGCACAAAAATTATAAATTCCCAACAATTGATGAGACAATTTTCTATAAAATATATTGGCAATCACCATTCGTATTAACGCAATCGACATTTCAAAATATTGAAGTCATTAAAGGTTCGCTTAGTTCCAATTACTTTTCTGTACCGAACTGGGTTAGTGCACACCGAATAAATAAGTGGCTCGCATTAATTACCTCGGAAGGAAGGCAGCGCAAAAAGTGTCACATTAATTGCTGCAGCATTAACGTTCACGACAGAAATCTAATTTCGCATTGATTGCAATTTAAAACGAGTTGCCGTTGGATTAATACAATGCGTGTATATATAACGCAGATTGTGTGCTTTACACAGGACATATATTTATTTCAAAACACGCATTTTTGAAAGGCGACCAATTACCATGGGTGGGGAAAAAAAGAAGGAATTTTGAAATGTGGTGACTTGTCACCCGCAGTGACAAAGTATCACAAGTGATATGAATCAGATAAAAAAAAAATTAGGTAACTGGACGTTTAGTGAATTAGTTGACAACCATTGCGTTAGTATAAGCGGTCATTTATTTCGATAATTGCACAGATTAGGTATAATAATACTCACTGTATTGGTACATCGGTTAACCTAGAAGGAAAAGAAATTTTCGTTTAGAGTAGGAAGAATAATTACATTAGAATTAAGGATTAAGGATAAACAAAGGTTTAATAAGTTTGTGATACAAGTGGAATGAAATTAATTGGGATTTTTGAGTTAATGGGTTTCAATGATTTTGCTATTGATGGATGAAGACATTTTAGTTAACTGATGCTACAAAAAGAAATTAAAATGACATTTGGAATTACCAAGTTATATTCCAATAGAAGTCTGCATTGGATTATGGTTTGAAAATATACATGGGAATGGTAAAGTCTTGACTGGGATATGCATGTCATTACATTCGCAGATTTGCATTAACTTATATCATTAAATTATAATTCTAGATTGCTATTGAAAGCTGTTTCAGATTTTGAAGCTAAAAGTGTGATCCAAGTCATTTTTATTTATTTCACGGAAATTCATATGATGGTAGAGTAAGCTGATGCACAAATAACCCAAATTTGCCCCATTAATTTATTTTCTATTCTTTTCGAAAGTTCGGCATATGAACATTTAGTTATATACAGGGTGTCCGCCGGGAAGGTATAATAATTTGTTTGTTTATAATGTTTGATTAAATTTTTTTATTTAATGTCGGCAATTATGCATGGAATACAATATCAGGTCAATATAATGACCGCTTCTGTTACACAAATGCGATCCCTTATGAGCACATTTTTCATTACATTATCACACATTTCACGCGGTATTTCATTAATTTTCATCACGGGTATTTTGTTTGAGTAGCTCAAGTTTGTTTCTGGTTTGTTTGCATGTGCCTTGCTTTTAAGATATCCCCACAAAAAGACAATCAAATCAGGCGCCAATCAACGTCACCATTTCTTGAAATAACTTGATGTGGAAAGAGGTCTCGCAGTAATTCCATTGTAATCCTGGCTGTATGTGATGTGTCACCGTATTGTTGATTCTACATGTCAATTAAGCCCAATGCATGCAGTTGTGGCGTTAAAAAGTTTTCAATCATATCACGATATCGCTCCCCATTCACAGTTGTCGTTACACGGTTTTCATTTTCAAAGAACTAAGGTCCAATGATTCCTCATGACCGAATTTCACACCAGACTGTAACTTTTAATTTATGCAGGTTACTGATGAACAATTTGAGGGTTTTCCATTGCCCAGAACCTACTATTCTGTTTATTCACATATCCTTTCAACTGAAAATGTTCTTCGTCACTCATTATGATTTTTTCATGAAAATCGGGGTTGTCATGGGCTAGCTGTAACATGCTATTGGCATATGTACGGCAGCGAAAATGGTCTTGTGAAAGAAGCTCTTGTGTCAACTGAATCTTAAATGGAAACAAATGCAAATCGTTGTGCAAAATTGTGACCAAAGTTGCTCTTTGAAGACCAAGCTCCTGAGCACGGCGTCTAATTGATGCATGCTGCACTGCATGCATGATGCTGCACTGCATCACTGCATGACAATATCTGGTTTAGTTGTATCAAAGATTATAAAGCCATATAGATGACGCACTGCATACAAGAAAAGTTGTTTTATGGCGGGTCGTACCTACTGGCACAGCCCGCCATATAACTTCGATCTCTTTTCTCATGTGCACACCGCCCGCCCATACCTTGATATGGTGAGCGTCATCTGTATGGCTTTATAATCTTTAGTTGTATCATGCCATAGGGATATCAAAAACTATCAACACATATATTTACAAAGCTTCCAATTTAATATGATCTTATAAAAATATATTAACGAAACCATCAGACAAATGTCAAACGTACAGTCTGACAGAGTGCATATTAAAGGCAAAACGCTTTCGGTAACGCTGCAGGACTGTTTTGATAACTCTAATTAACAATTCATTAGTCGATAACTTCTATTCAAAATGTCTCATCCCTAAGGGAACACCGTTTTAAATTTCGTGAATATAATTTAATTTCAATGGCCGATTAATTAGCTCTAAAAATCGAAAGGACGTATAAGTTTAATGTAAAAGCAATTGTGAATTTTAAAGTGAAAGTGATAAAAGTTAAGTTTTTGAATGCTTTGATATAATTTTAACAAAGTGATTGTACCTATCATATGAAGTGTCCTTTAGGATTTATTCTAATTCCAACCCAACTACGTTTTGATGAGCAGGAGTTCATATTTCTTATGGTAAGTGTGGCATTACATAATTAATTTATATACAAATTACCACCTTCCAAATGGGTTTAAATATTGTGGGCGGTTGTTCGAATATTGTCCAAAAGCTTCCTCTAAAAAAAAAATGCACAATAGGTACCAATGCTGTACGGTATTGCCTAAGTATGAGCAATACCTAGTCTATGTCCCTTGAATCTTAACCAGCTTCTTACTAACCACCCATATCACGAATTTGAATTGCTATAGTCATGTTCATTAAAGACAACACGTACCTTCAAATAGCGAGCACATCTTCGTTTTCCGTTGTCTCTTAATTTGGGTGGAACAAAGTACACCTTACCTTCGGATGTTTGTTGCAGCGTAGCAGGAAGAAATATTGTGACAGTCAAGGCGCACGATTTGCATGTTCTTATTTGCATACCTTTTGGCCAAACTAACATGGAGATGGAAGACTGACGACAGTGGGTATCTATTATCTATTCCAACATCTGCTAAGAATGTAATTTTCACTATTTCCCACCACATCTCCCATTTGCAGTGTAATCGCCTCATTTCCGACGATTGTTACGCGACCGGTTCCCTCACGACTTTGCAGACCGGTGTACCTATTGAGATGACATTCTCCTCTTACTTGCCAACAAATAACCAACAAGCTTCTGAGATTTACCAAAATGTACTTCATATTTCTACATATTGCATGTGACTCCTTAAAACTACTTTTTACAAAAAAAAAAAAAAAACTCATTCGATCCTTATCCGTGATGGGATAACACTTTCCGATTAAAGTGAAAGCCAAGTCCAACTATACATCAAACGATGTCTTCATCTTCTTATTTTGTCGGCCAATGTCGTGCTGATCTGCATCGGAACTGTCTGACCCGTCTTCGGTTTTCAAATGCAAATCGCCAATGTTCAGAGCGTATTCATCGCGCGTTTTCTCCAATATTCGAACTGAAAGTATTCCCGCTTTAGAATAACTCAACATATATTTCTTAAGCAAAGTAAAAGCATTTACTCTGTGCATTCAAGAGGGCATTTTGTTTCTTCATGTCTTCCACGTCCCTTTTGTGCGATTGAATCTTTGTCATCATTGTCTGTATACATTCGGCTGTCTTTCGTAGGATTTGCGCTCGGCTTGCCTAAAAATCAGACAATTTACTGAACACTGTTTGGAAGCAGACAATTATAATTGTGTACCTTTTCGCCTTTCAATGACGGCACTGCTTCTCGTAGTGATGTAAAACTGTCTTTAATGTGATCACGACGTTTCCGCTCGAGGGCATTGTGATGTGCGCGCTTCTCCGCCTTCAATGGGGTTTTTGAAATATATGTATCGATATTTTCTCCAACTTTCTCACCTGCGAAGGGTTCTGTAGAGTTCCTCGTAATCTTCCATTGTCTGAGTCGTTGTCATCCTATGGAAACAGCTTTTATTGCGACTTCAAATTCATGGCAACATATCTACTTACGTCACTTTCAATGTCAATATCTCGATCGTCGTCACTCATTTTTATTTCGGGGCTGTTTCAATGAATTCCCAAAGCTTTGTCAGGTTCACAGGCAATAAGCGCCACGAAATATAAATATTTTTATTTACGTTTTCACACACAAAGAATAAAACAAAACGCACTAAATCTACTAACAACAAACTGCGCAAATTCGCGTAGAGTTGACGTTTGTCAAATGTCAAAAGGTAAGAGCACGAAAATTCTACCGGAATTTTGCTTTAGTATTGCCAGCTGCAAAGATTGGAACATAAAAAATGTTTTTGCTGAAATGAGACTAATCAATTACCTCCGTTTGAATAAACGCTGATTAGCTAATCAGTAACAGACTTTTAACATTTAGCTTGGTATTTCTTATACAGGGGTTGAAGTTTGTGCTGGTACGATACTCAATACTTTTTCACTGCTTTAAGAAATTTCCTGAAGGAAGGTTGGGAACATATTTATTTTAGCTGCATTTCACTTTTTGCATTTTTTATTAATCGATTCGTCTCAATAAAACTAATTTGTATTTGTCGAAAGACGTATTTAAAAACTGCCAGTGGAAAGGACGTAAAATATGCTGCTTCTGAATGAAAACAGCTGATCTGGTTTCTGGACGAATTAAAAATCAAATCTTGAAAAATGCAGGCCAACGAGGAACAGGAAGCAGACATCGCTCAGCTAATTTTTAACCAGACGTCGCGCAAGGACGCGCTCCGTTTACGGAGAATGGAAAGTTTCATGGCTCTCGGAAATCTACAAAGATTACGAGGGAAAAATGTGGACTAAGTGCAAGACTGCCAACGACAATCGGATGAAGTTCTACTGCAACATCTGTAAAAAAGGGCTGTTTCGATATGCTTCGCTGCGAAACCACATCAACATCCATATGCAGGTCCATACGTACATGTGTTCTGCGTGTAAAAAGAAGTACGCCAGCAGTAGTTCACTGTATAAGCACCGCCAAATAAACATTAAATAAAAGCGCTCTGCTAAAAACTGACAGAATCATATTAGATTCTTCTTTCACTTTTGTTCCACTTAACTCAACAAACTTGCCGAGTTAACTCGAAGTTAACTCTGAATTAAAATAGACTAAAAAAATAAATTTCTCAATTTACCTCGAGTACGATCCTCAAACTAGCATGATAACGCACTAAAAACCGAAGCTTAGTAGCATCTTATGGGAAGGAAAACTGTCAAATAAACTTAGTTAGAGAATAAACCGACCCAATAAAACGAACAAATAAGGACTGGCGGTTAATTTCAGAGAGCAGTGTGGATTTCTGGGAGTCATCAACAATGCGCAATCACTCTTCCTCCACACACTTTTCATACAAACAGCTCAGTAATCATAAGTGTGTAAAACGCTGACTAAGATGGTTGCAAAATGTCAAATTCAAAATTACCATAAAACTGGAAAGCTTTTGTACAGCTCGAGAAAGTCCGCCTAGAACTTTTTATGTCTCGCCAACGTCATTACTATTGCACATATGATAGGTTTTCCTCAATATTTCCAGTTTTGACTTTCTCAAATACTTATTTAAGCAAAAATGACACAGAGATAGACAAGAGTAATTCCGTTAATTGTGATATGTCGTTGACAGTATTACAAAAGTCCTGTTCACTGTCAAGTTCGGTCCAATTTTATACTCCTTTACTGATTGTTTACTTAAAGGTTTTGCAAAAGGAGAAAACCCGAACCCATTGGCTTTTAAAAGTGACCTCCTTGAATTTCGATCCTACGCTACCTAATCAAATCTATTTAGGACTATTCCCAGGTGGTCATCTATACCTTGGTGTAATCCATGAACCGTGACATGTGTTGATCTGGGAACACATTCACATTATCGACGCGACGACGCATGAAACATTCCATTCATTGAAGAAGGTGCTCGACATTTTTACATTTATTTACATTTTTACGTTTCACCACTTCAAGCTGAGAAGCTTAATACGAGTTTACTTTAAATAGCTGAAAAAACTATGAATAATAAATTTATGACAATTTAGTAAAAGCGATAAAAGTAAGATCGCAACTTTTACCTTGGAGCAGAAATTTTACAAATTCATTTTTGGAAATTCATAGTGAAAATGATATTGATACCCCAGTATTCACATTGTTACCCCCAGCATCAAACAACAGCCTTGCCGACTCTTCGATCTACGAAACTTCCCCTTCCCACTTACCACCCTCGTCTGAAACGACTACAAAATTTTTAGCTGTTATGCGTACTGTATGTAGTTCTATACTCTGCTACTAGGGAGCACGGGTAACATTTTTTTTCAGAAATCAATTAGGCTGTTACGAAAAGTGTTCACTTTATCTATGTCGTAATAATCATTGAGTTTGACCGGCGGAATATCATTTCACGAATACACTTTCAGAATACTTCATTAGCGATTTTTTTTCGTAGCGTTGGTAATAATCAAGAATCGACTCATTTTTCTTGCCAATAGAACAGCAAAATAGCTTCTGAATTATTTTGAAAGAGTATTAGTGAACTGTCAAACATCGGTATAAGATGTTTGTTTCAGTGCTTCGTTAGTGGATTCTATACTTTACTAATAAAGCTCCCGATCCGTGAAGAGTCTTGGAACCGGAAGTTCGGTCTTGCTTGCCTTCTCGAAAATGGGGGCTGCGATTCGAAAACCCTCTTAGCTGGAGCATTATTGTCCATTCGCTCGGTGTGGCCGAGCCAATGTAGTCGACGTGTTTTGGCTTTTTGATCTACATCCACATCTTGGTACAGCTCATAGAGTTCGCGGTTGTATCTTCACCTCCATTCGCCCTCCTCACGCACAGGACCGAAAATCCGCCGAAGTATTTTTCTTTCGAAGGAGTATCAGCTCTCTTTTCTTACTTATCGTCCGGCAATCGGCGCCATAAAGCAGAACTGTCAGGATAAGGGTTTTGTAGAGCACACATTTCGTCCTTCGAGTTAAGAGCTTTGAACCCAGTTGTTTCGTCAAACCGAAGTAGCAACGGTTTTCTAGAAGAATTACCTCGCCGGATCTTCACTAGGGTGTCATTCGTGGAGTCTATGTTTACTTCGATGTAGGTGAATTCCTTAACTACCTCGAATTGCTGCTATCAATAGTGACGTTTTATCTTAGGCGAAGGACAGATGCTTGTTGGTTTGTTGTACCAACGATTATAAAACTATACAGAGTGCGCATCTCATAATGGGTGATCCAAGTAGAGATACTTTTTTCAATAGCCTTTTTTGACAGATCACGTGTGAGTAGTGTCATGCTGTCATGTTATTTTTGTTAAGTATTGTTTGGCATTTCATAATGGAAAGACTTAGGCGTGAACAACGTTTACAAATTGTTCAACTTTATTATGAAAATTCACGTTCTGTGAGGAATGTGTTTCGTGCACTTCGCTCAACTTATGGTCAACATAATCGGCCTACTGAGCGTACTATTCGCAACACCATCACCGGCCGGTTGATTGGCCCCCAAGATCGTGTGATATCACACCGTTAGACTTTTTTCCTGTGGGGATATGTAAAGTCAAAAGCTTATGCCGACAAACCCGCTTCGATTCAGGCCTTGGAGGAAAACATCACGCGTGTCATTCGCCAGTTACCAGTCGAAATGCTCGAACGAGTGATCGAAAATTGGACTCAACGGATGGACCATCTGTGACGTAGCAACGGCCAACATTTGATAGACTTAATCATCAAAAAATAAATGCCAAAGAATGTTCTTTCAAATGATAATAAACATTCTCCATTAAATTGGAATTTTCTGTGTTTTTTTCTTTAAAAAAGTAGGGTACCTCGAAATGGATCACCCTTTACTTATATTCATACATCAGTGTTCACATTGTTACCCAGCATCAAACAACAACCTTGCCGACGCATACGATCTACCAAATTTCCCCTTCGCACTTACCGCCAGCGTCTGAAACGGCTACAACATTTTTAGCTGTGATGCATACTCTATGTAGTTCTATACTCTGTGGTTGTACTTAGTATTGTTCTCATTTACTTCTAGGACAACGATTTTTACCTGTTCTTCGAACGCCATGAAAGCTTCTATCACGGCAATCTGGGAGCGACCGATGAGTGGATTCTTTAAAGAAATCAAAACGCAAATATCTCTTCTGAGAACGTTTTCAGAAGTATTCTCTCAATTTCGAGCGCTTCTGTTGTATACTAATTGAATGACTGATTTCTCAACTATTAGGAATCCGGATCAATGTGAATGAAAACCAGAATTCAATGCACAAAATGTTTGTCAAAAAATGTCAAAACACAACAAACTTTAAAATTCACGTTCCAATTTTATCATATCTGATCGGACAATGTCAAAATAACGAAGCCATACCTACTACAGTATCCACATATCAAAATGTCGTCCTGTCAATATTTCTCGTACACAATCCAGAAAAACACTGTCACCTCAAGATTGAGTAAGCGTCGCTTTTAGCATCCATTAGCTGGTAGCCGTTCAATTACTCACAGCTCATCGAGCAATTTACATCTAATTGATTAATATGCACCATCGCTTTATGTCACTTGCCACTTTTAAATTTAGTTCAGTTTTCTTTTCTTTTTTTTTTATTCGAAAGGATTTGACAGTAGAGCAATAAAGTGACATAAACGTATATAAAACCATATACAGACGACAAACCATTTGCAATAAGGAAATCTTTATTCGGCGTCAGTGTTGTGTAATGCGATATTATTTTGATTTTATAAATTATGTGCTTACAAAAATACAGCACAACTAAGAGCAGGCAACATCAATCAATGTGCGTCTGCCCACTAGCGCAATTCAAATGACAGCGCGTGATAGTTATCGACTGAAATCTGAAGCAGATATTGGCGGCACTAAAAGATGAAAAAACGGTACCGCGCATATACATCAAACACCAAGAGTTGGTATGGGTTGTCTTTTGTAGTTGTCCGACAAAATTGAACATGAAAAATCTGATTCAAGTTATTTCATTTATGAAATGAACAAAACTTGTTCATTATTATATGCGTAGATAAGTGCTTTTTCTACGTTCTGCAACACAAGTTAATGTCGCTGAATCAGTTGAATTTGTGTGTGCATTCAGAGGAACATTATACCAAACTTGTATAATGAAAGGAACGACTTCTGTACTGTACTTCTGACAGATGATTTCAACGTTGTCACAACAGCCATGTTTCTATTAAAGCAGTTTTTCTCTGCTACCTTGGAACAACAGAGGAGGACTTTTTTGTCAAAAGAAAAGATTCCTAATTCCTTTGCAAATAATCACGTCAAGTGAGGAATTGTTTTCCACTTACGGATTTGTCTGACAATCCACATTCTTTCGATTTTTTTGTTAATTAAGTTTTTTACTCGAAGATAGCTAGGTATACGATATATTAATATTCTGATTTCAGCAACTTGAAATTGTTTGAAATATTGAATTCAAAACCATTCATTTGTTTTGGGAAAATAGAACGAAACAGCGGACAACTGAGGAGTTGCAGATTCTATCCATTTCGATAACTTTTTGACAGCAAAATCGAAAAATCATCAGCGTATGCGGATGACGTGGTGATACTGGTGTAAGAAAAATTCCTCTCCGTGATAAGTGAAATCATAGGGACTTCTCTAGATAAGGTTAGCACCTGGGCTGCAAGTTGTGGCCTCGGCGTAAACCCAAGCAAAACGGAATTGGTGTAATTCACCACCAAATCCAAAATACCAAAATACGGTCAAAAGTTTCACCCTCCCCCGTCTTAATGGCCAACTACTCACACTATCTTCCAGCGCAAGCTTGACGCAAAACTTAACTGGAAACACAACATCGAACATAGAGTAAGAAAGGCGTGTGTTGCCTTCTATGCCTGCAGCAAAACTTTTGGAAAAAAGTGTCGACTTCAACCAAAGATGACTTTATTGGATGTACGCGGCAGTAGGACGTCCAATTCTCACATACGGCTTAGTAGTATGGTGGGCCGCATTGAGTAAAGGCTAAAACCCAATAAAACGCAAAAGCTGCAAACAACAGCCAGTATAGGCACCACGGGCGCACTGAGATCGGCACCAACGGATGCCCTGACTGTGTTATATCATCTCTTGCCTCTCGACCTACACATTAAAGATACCGCTTTATGCAGCTCAGTAAGACTTAATGAGGCAGGATGCTGGCATGCAAGACCTGGACTCGTTACCAAACCGTATGATCACGTTTCCAACAGACTACACAACACCTATACTAAGCTTCAAGAAAGGCTTCCACGTAGGATTTCCTACCAGAACTCAGTGGAAGAGAAACGAAGTAGTAAGAGATTTCAACACGGTCGTCTTCACATCTGCACCGACGGATCTAAGATGAATTGTGGTGTTGGATACGGATTCTACTTGGAATCCGAGAGGCTTGCACGCCACTAGCGCGTCAAACTACGGAGAAGCAAAATATTTTATATTCTTATAGATAGCCAAGCGGCCATCAGCTCGGCTTCCATATCCTCCAAACTGGTACAGGAATGCCGGATAGAACCTGCCCACCTTGGCGAATGCTTAAGCATCACACTTCTCTGGGTTCCAGGCTCAGTGACATTTAAGAAAACGAGCGTGCAGACGAGCTGGCCAGGCAAGCCTCAGCTCTTCACGGCTTACTAGCGGCAAGGGTCCGTATCCCGCTAGACGCTACTAAGGGACAAAAACACTCATACTTCCTGAAGAAAGCCGACTCCAAATGGAGAAGGCTAACAAAATGAGTCATATCAAGGACGATATGACCCTCCTACGACAAAAAAAAAAGAAAGAAAAAACGATCTACTAAATAGAACCCGCCCAGACATCGCAAGAATTGCGGCGATACGGCCACTTCTACCTACCTAACTACCATATTGAATCACCGTTCATGGATAAATTTAATTCTGCACTGAAAAACTGTTTCATGATTAACTTACTTAAGTGGCGCTACAGTCCGGAATGAACCTGGGCCTCAACCAACATGCCTCTCCAATTAGCCTGTTCCTTAGCAAACTGCCTCCAGTTGCATACTCCAAGTTGGTTTAGGTCATCCTCTACTTGTGCGCGCCACTTAAGGCAAGGTCTTCCCCTACTGCGTCCGACGTCTGGCTGGGAATCAAAGACTCTGCGAGCCGGGGTATTTGTGTCCATTCGTACTACATGCCTTAGCCAACTTAAACGTCCAATGCGGAGTCGCTGTACAGCTCGTATAGTTCTTGGTTGAATCTTCGTCTCCATAGCACGTCGACGCAAACAGGACCGAAGATTTTTCGAAGAATTTTCACTTGAATCGAAAGAGGATTTATTCATTCATTTTTGATACTTGCACGCTACTGGGTCCATGCTTTAGCGCTTTAGAGCAGACCAGGGTCTTTTATAGGATCTCCTTAGTAGTTCAAGGGCTTTACTACTGATTTGCCTTCTTTGCCCGAAGAAACATGACAGTGCATCGCGTTGCCAAAATGCTATATTCGAATGTGTCGGTGAGGTCGCTTCTGACCCTGATGTAGCAGCGAGAATTCTCCATCGTCATTCTACCCAAACAGACGAGTTTGGGCGGCATACGATTTGGACTTCTTGAGTTTTTTTCCAGGATCTTCCGAAGTGTAAAAATTTGATCGTTTGTGGACTTTCCACTACTAGCATACGCCGACGATATTGTAATCATTGTTTGGACTCAACGTGATGTTATAGCCACAAATATAGAGAAAAAAGCAGCAAAAATGACTGAGGGCAAGTCGTAAGCATAACACGTATAACACGAATAACACGGACGGACACACAACATCGACGAATTTTACAGAACGTCATTTTGACCGTTTAAGATAGCTAGAACGTGTTGAATGAATGTACACCAATACTCAGGCAGGTTCATGGATTCTCGTCCAGACGTCGGACCCAGTAGAGGAATACCTCGCCTTAAATGTCGCCCATAAGTAGTAACCAACCTCAAACAACTCGAATTGGAGAGGTATGTTGGTTGAGGCCCAGGTTCATTACGAACTAAACCGCCACTCAAGTAAGTATGTATGAATAAAAAGTCTCAGGGATCGTTAAGTGAAACAATGATTTCTCACTTGCAACATTTTCTTGATACCGACTTGTACGTTACCCAATGAAAAGTGTATACACCTACCAATGTAAGACCACATCTATATTCCAATTCAATGACATAAACCACTCACTTACGTGTTCAATCACACTTCAATTAATCAGCTGATCAATTTCACGTATAATCACTATTCGCTCCTAACAAGTCATAATTTTCCCATAGACATGATGACCTTTTTTTTAAAGAACGCAGTTACGCATTAGTAGCTTAATTGATTCTCAGTCTCTAAACGTGTTCGACAAGTTCTCACAGAGCTGGAGTTGAAAACCATCGCCTCAAATTAAACCGAAAACACTTAAGATTATGACACACCCATACAGTCAAGCGGCAGCGGCAGCGGCGCGTACTCAACGTCGATAATCAATTTTCAGAACCATTTTCAAGGTGTGAAGTATTCAAATTAAACAAATTGATCCCATTCATCGATAAGTCCAAGTCTATCCCTCTGTGTAACTGTTGGTTCAAATTTACGAACCAATTTACGTTGGGAGCCATTTTCAATAAATCAACACCTCATATAGGGGAAAGGGGGGCGATCAGACTCTTCGGTCCAACAAAACTCAACAGATATATTGCAACTGCCTGCAACTTGGTGCAGAATTTGAAATTCTGTCCGAATCAAGGTCTCTCTGGGATTTTCCTCAAGACATGCCAGTACAAACAGAGGCTAATTGGAAACAACAAGACAGCGGCGGCGGCATGGGCAAGACCTTGTATCGGTCACATAATCAATTTGCAGAAAAATTTTCAAAGGCAACAACAAAATACTGCCACTGGGAAATATTCACAGATTTTTACGATCCAAGGATCCATATAATAGAAAACAATTTTGCAAGCAAATGGATGAAAATATATTACACGTCTCTAGTCATTGTTCTCTTTTTTTAACAATCGTATGCAGTTGCAAATGAAAAAAAAAAATAAATTTGCAATGCAAATACTGGACAAGATACTCGTACCTACAATCGTAAAAATCTTTGAAAACAGATGCTGTATTTTGTAGATACATTAATGGCGAACGGGTGCAACTTTCCAAAAATAAAATAAAAATTGCCGTGTTGTCTCGTGCGTTGTTACGAATCTTTTTTAATTGGGTTATAGCTGAATTGTAGGCACCGGTTTCGCAAAGACCTTGTGGCAATTCGACACCACCTCTACGAGACACAATAGTTAGAGGCCATTGCAAGACGTGCTTCAAGTTATTTAGAACAATAACGATTAATTAAATAAGAACCACCTGCGTGCGTTCCCAAACTCGAGCAGTTGCAGTTGTTTACGAGTGCGTTTATGAGACATTTTGATGGCTGTTGATGAATTACGCACTTGATTTGTGGGTGCACAAATTTTATGTGAACAAGTTTAATTTATAGGTTATGTGCACTGTATGTGGTTGGGAATTAGATGAGGTGCTCATGGAGTTGGGTTTACCGGGGAATTATTGCATAAATTGTGCAAAAATTTAATTGCAATCAACATTTTATTAAACAGATCGCTTGGGACCAAGTCTATTTTAAGTCTGTTCCCGTAATTTTGCAGTAACAATTATTTATTAAGTCGCGAATTTCATAGAATGGAAACAAATATTTTCATAAAGCTTCGATTTTGAGAAAGAACTCAGAAACGCGGTTGAATAAAACACAGAATAGGTAATTTTTACTGAGTTTTACAATTGTTTACTCAAAACCGTTCCCGTTCGCAAATTTTGTATGGAAATAAATTTCTGCAGTAAAATCAGAAGTAATCAGGAAAATATTATTTATTTCATTAGCATTGTAGATTGAAGGATTTTTTTTGCAGCCAAACTGAGAAGTTTACCATCTACTTACTCTTGATAGCTGCCAGATTGTTGAATTTAAATTAAAAGAAAATTTAACTAACAGAATATAAGTGAGATCTCATTTTTTTTACCATAAAGGGTATATTGGTTTTGATACATAGCTTGTAGCATAGCTGAGACGATTTAGCAATGTCTGTCCGTCCGTCCATATGTTACCATTTTTGGAAATAATGCAATTTGGTACACGTGCTCTTTGTTGTTCCCAGCAGAGCAAGTGTCAAAATTTTTGAAAGCCTTCAATAAGTGGTGGTTATCGATTCTGAATAATTGGGTTTTTACAGGATCTGCAGAAGTTCAGTTGTGGACTTTTTTTTTATAATTTACACGTACTCAAGGGGTTATGAATACCCTTTATATGTTACCATAGTACGAGCGTTAGAGAAGGGGAAGAAAGAGAGGATAGGAAAGATTTTGGATGAAGTAGAGACTTAAACTCCATGGGTAGTGTCCGAACTAACTTCGGGGAGTCACTTTTTCTTGTGTTCGTAAAATTTGAAGAAATTCAAGATGGTGTGCATACTTTTAGGTATTACACCGACCTTTTACTTCTTTTAAATAAAAGTGAAATGGGTTTTGGTTGGGATTGAACGCGCAACCATCCACTCAACAGACGAACACATTACCACTAAACCGCGGCCACCTACACCTGACCTAAAACGAAAACCACACAGGGCCGATCAGGTTGCCGGGAAACACTAGCCACAGATAGTATCTTGTAAATATGATTTTGCATTTGAGTTGGTGAATGTAACCATTTAAAGGTTGGTTTTTCGAATAGGGATAAAACTGACATTTTGTGGTCTAATCGGTCAACTCTAGAGTCATCTACGTTAAGTTTGGATTTTCTATTTCATCATGAACAGGTTGACAAATGAACAACGCTTGCAAATCGTGAAAATTTATTTCGAAAATTATGGTTCAGCTCGCGAAGTTTACCACAAGCTCCGTCCATTTTATGTTCGACATAATCGTCCATCAGAGCAATTAATTCGGTTAACCATGGATCCGCAGAGACGTCAAACAGTGCGTACTGAAGAAACAATTGCCGGTGGAGAGCAAAGTGTTGAATAGGAATGAATCGATTCGCCACCGTGCACAGCAATTGGAGCTTTGTCCATCCACTTTATGGAAGATTTTGCGCAAAAAATCTTGAAGCCGCGAGACTATGCAATGCTACGTGATTTTGGTGTTTGGGCCGAAAATAAGATTGATCTCTATGCAAAATCTCATCACAAAATGTTGTTCAGTGATAAGGCTCATTTCTGGTTGCATTACTACGTCAACAAGCAAAATTACCGCATTTGGAGCGACGAGAATCCACATGAGACTCTTGAGACGCCATTACATCCACAAAAACTGACTGTTTGGTGTCCTCAATGGGCTGGTGGAGTCATTGGGCCAGTTGTCTTCCGAAATCTGCCTGGCATTGTCTAAACGCTTTCATTTTGCTCGCATTGCTTATTGAATCATTATTTGTTGGGTCCTGCTTTTTTGATAGAGTAAGGAACGAACTTGCGACTTGCAGAGTCAGCAAGTATTGAGATCACTTTGTCTGAAACAAAGGTCTTCCCAAGAAAGAGAGTCGTAAAAGTCATGAATAACTACGTGAATACGTTTAAGTAAAAAGTCCCGTTGCCTTTTAACAAAGAGATGACCACACAAAAACACATGTCAAAACTAATGGCATCGAAGTTGATTCTCACTGTTGACAGTTGACTGCTTTTTACCAAGCAAAATGTCTGCAATTAAAATTTTTACTGCGTTTTGTTTGGAATGAAATGAAAGCTAGTTTATCTGGCATTAACGGGCCATACAAGGCCGCAAACCTAGCTTCTTCATAAATTTCTCTTTGCAAAGTTTGGTTTTTGCAAAAAACAGTTTGACCTCTAGTTGAGCGATTCCGATTTGCAAATTTAAGAACTTTCTCATGACAGCTTTATACTCTTGGATGTTTGTCAGACTTTCGCATAAGGTGGGGGATTGAAAACCACTCAGGCGTTGCTACTTTCGGGATTTTAATTTGGGAACCCGGGCTTAGTATCCCAAAGCACTGATTTATGTTGGGTTAGACTATCCTCTCCCTCTTAAGAAATGTTGCTTACTTGAAGGAAGTTAAGCAAAAACTAGAAAGAATCTGTAAAAATTATATTGTACTGGAACAGAGTAAAAATGTTTCTTTTTTTTGACACATAATCGTTTGAAGTGTGGGCACAGGACCGGTGGTTAGTGCGATAAAGAGCGCAGATGGTTTATGTTCGATTCCCAGCGGTAGCAACAACAATATTGTGTTACACTACCTCTCCTCTAGCGATGATCTGCCAAATCAGCCGAGTAGAGTCGATTGACATAAAGCTTGCATCTTCTTGGTATCCCTATTAAATCCGTAGAAACAGCGATTTGCAAGAGTTATTCTTCATTTGAATTGTGATATGTCGTCAGAGTTAAGAGAGGAGCCATGGAAGAAAAAGTCAATATATACTACAAAGTTCCAGCTATCGATTGCACCGTTCCATGCAATCAGTCGATGTTGTATATCCGTTTTGTTAGCATCCTTCTATAAATGGTAAATCCATTTCCTTCTGAATACTTGCAAACAATCATTGACATCTCGTAACAAAGGATCTCATCTAGCTTTATAACTATAACTCTATAGGGAGGCCATTATTTTCGATAGCCTTGTTGAGCTTAAGTTCGTATATTGCTATCCTAACACAATTTAGGTAGGATGGCTGGTAGCTTTAGCTGTTGATTAATTATTGTCTGCAGACGCCAAATCGCGTATAAATGACATCAAAGCCAAATTAAACCTCGAGAGATGAGAACTCGGCTCCACTAACTTGGCGACACTGTAATTAGGAAGTGCTTTATAACCCTGATTATCCGATTCCGACTACCACATGTGGCTGAAACATTGATTTAGCAATAATGGACATTCTGTAGCCAACATCTCCCGGGAGTTTAATCACTTGTTTTAGGGGGATGTGTATGGGCACCAAGATCGCCGGATTTGACAGTTTCAGACCTCTTTCTCAGAAGAAAAATCATCTAACTACCTGACAGGTAGAAGTGTCGGTTCGGCATGAGCCCAAGTAGCAATTATGTGCCTTTTTGTTACCACAACTCGTGTGACCTTTATTATGATTGTTGTTGTGGATGTGATACATGCGGTCTCTAGATCCAGTATGTGAGGTTTAGGAAACTGATAAGATCTTGTATCCTTTTACCCGAGATGTCGCTAAGATTGTCGAAGAACGGTTGGTATAACGCCCGCAATCTGGCTCTTGCTAGTGCCGAACATTTGCAGATGAAATGGGAGAGGATTTCTCTCTGATTTGTGTTCCCGCAACTGCGGCATTGAGGCTTGTAGGGGATCCCTAGTTTGGGCGCATAGTCTCCAATTGGCCAGTTCCCCGTGACTTTCGCCGTAATTCTTGCGGTATCTGAGCGGGTTCCACTTTGCATGTGGATGTCTAGAACGCGCTCCAGGGTTGTTGGTAGAAAAGAGGTTAGGAGGTCTCGTGGCCGCGTTTGCCTACCTTCAGTATAAATACCACTCGCGCGCGTCTTCACGAGTAAAGTCCGTGGTTTAGTAAAAAGCAGCTTCTGAAATTTGTCGGTAGCCATGGCACGTTTAGGTCTTGCGTTCGCTGTAGAATAACTGGCAGTATGCCGTCAGATCCCGGAGACTTAAACGGAGAGTAGATTTTAAAATTTTCCTCGGAAATTATTGAATTGATATTACTGTGTGGTACAGTTTGTACTTGCCGAGATCTCCTGGGTTCGTACTAGTATCACCGCATCCGCGAAAGGAGTTGTCAACTTATCCTCAGTTTTGCTAACTTTTATGGAATATGTAGTAAATAGAGCCCGAGCAACCAATCGATTGAAATATCTTCGCGATTTCCCACTTACAATTCATTCAGTTTCAGCCCCATTCACTAAAGTTCACATAAGCCAAAAAGTTTCTGTCATTGTAGAATATACATGAAAAAAACATTTAAAGTGTGGGTGGAAGGTGAAATCAGAGAACTGAATAATGGTTCTGCATGAAATCACTCTGCATGGATGCACATTAAAAAACTGACTTGGTTCAGAAAGCAAAGGAGCGCAGCCTTTTAGCCTATTCACACACCGAAACAATATGAGCCACAATATGGAGTGGACATACATGCTTCTTCCCTAGTCCTTATTGATTGAAATAATTTACCACATTGTCTTCAGCTGATGCAACTTTTCCCCCATACATTCCTGTCTGCGGAATGCACGCAATAACATACACAGTTCGAGGAAACAATCACCCCCAACTAGTTTTCTCCATTTTGAGTTATTTACTCTCGAAGAATTAAGTTGTACAACTATGGTAATCGTGCACTCATCTTCATTTCCACACATAGCCAACAATGCAACAAAACAACTTTCTTTGAAGAAGTCATTGCGTGGACACACATTTGCCCATCGAATGTTGTAGGTACATTCACCATAAGACTTCCTCACTTTTCCGCGGCACTCCATAATGCAACTTCCTCATTGCGTTGGAAGGCACAAATGAATATTTTAGCTCTTAGCTTTTGTCAAAGTGCCTAGGATGTGCGCTCATACTCAGTAAGGATTGACAAACTACTTCCTTGTGTGCTATCCAAATCTCCTATTCCCATGGACATCTTTTATTTTATTTCCTTGTAAAAATGACCAACCGTCATAACTCACCGGGTGGCAAAATAACGGTTAAAAATGATCGTTAACATGATCGCACAAAAAAAAAATGAAAGAGACCAACTCAATTACGGTATTCATGTTTAAATCACTGCTCAGTTAAATGCAGTAGTTCTCATCAGGAATTGGTCAGCAAATGGAAAATGTTGTACAAAAAAACAAACCGTATATAACATCCGCTAGATGTCGTCGGTCTTCAGCAAAAAAAAAGAAAAAAAGAAACCCAACCTGAATCAGCAGCAGCACACCATGTGCGTCCAATATATTATGCTCAATGCTGACCATTAACCAATAGATCTGGCAAACCACCAACGAGCATAACATCACGAAGAAGATTAGCCGGCATTTGACAGTAAGTGTCTATTCATGCGATGCTTGTAACGAATATTAATGACAGCAGGTTGATTGTTGAAATGTGCTGCACAACTGATCGATTGGAAGTGGAGACTCTTGAGACCGAGAGTTGTTTGGAGAAATTTTGAATTCGCACTAGTAGCCGATTAAAGCGATCATTAACCCATTGAAATGTAAACCCACATACAATTAATTTAATATTTCATCTCAGTGATTGTCGGGTGTTGACCTAGTTCTCAGGGTGATTATTTACTCAACGTGTCATTGTGCGGTTCAGTTTGACGTTTATTATAGTTGATCGGTTTGGTTTATTTTTTTTTTCATAAAAGAGCAGACTTAAGTGTGTCTTAAGTATCTTAGAAAACTTAAGTAGTTAATAGTATTGGAAGTCAATTTGGGGAGAGTGCGGAAAATCATTATGAAAAAGTAGCATGAGACAGAATCATCTTTGAAGTTTCGCAGCATTGTAAATGGGTCTACCCTATTCTAACAGAAATAAAATTCAGTTTTCGACATGAAAAAAACGAATAACGGTAGAAGTATTCTCATCAAACATTGACTTTGTTTCGTTTGACGTTTCAATCATTTTGACAGATGTGACATTTTGTTTGAATTCGGGTCAACAAATTGTTCCACGACATCGAGAAGAACGATTATTGAGAAGAACACAGCGAGCAGTAACTGGTGCTTTCAATAGGTAGATACATTTGCAAGCAAAACGGAACAGTCAATAAACGAAAAAAGAGGAAGTAAATGCTTTTATCAACATGAGTCGATTCCCATTTCAGAATTGGTCAGAACATATAACTTCAATGTCATTAAATGTATCTATCTAGGCACTGCTGTTCTTTTGAAATTAATAAAGTGCCCAAATCAGACTAATCGCTGATCCTTTTGCTTAAGGAAGCAATCGAGGAATCAGGTTCTATCAAAAAGACGCTTGACAAAACTTCCATCATTCCGATCTTGATACTTGGTACTGCAATATGGATCATCTGGTCGGATAAAATATCCCTTGAGAGAAAAGTCATACGTACGATTTATAGTCATGTTTGATGAAACAAACGCGATTACGTCTATGTGGACCAGCTGAACACGATTGAAGCCTTACTGGATAATCTAACACGCGTAATTCATGGTTTACAGGCCGAAATGCTCGAAGAAGTAACACAAAATCGGACCTTCCGAATGGACCATTTGAAACGGAGCCGCGGACAATATTTACATGAAGTTGTCTTTAAAACGTAAAGGTTGAAGGCCTATTTATCGATTACAATAAAATTGAATATATGATGCACTCAACACACTCAACACTCAAATATGTTTTATTCGATTTTTAAAAAAAACTACGCTTAAAAATCACCGGTTATTAGATTTTCTTAAAATGTGTCAGGGGTTGTTTAGTTAAGCATGCTCTAATGTTTAAATTGTCTCTAAGCAAAGTTTCTTGAATTCCTATCTAAAATCTAAAATTTACAAATCTTGTACAGAACATATGAGAAGGCTACAGTCCGCTGTATAATACCCTATCCCATCCCATCCTTAATATCTCCGGAATGTGGGCTTTATGTAGATGAAGTATAGAAAATGTCATGTCACAACATATTGTTCAGACAGCTTATCAAAATCTTTTGTGGTTCGACGAAAAAACAACGTTTTTCGAGGGGTTGTGCTGTGATGTATGGTATACAAACGGATTTTGTATAAAAACGCCTTCGAAAAGTGGGCGTGGGTTAAAATAATATATGGATGAAATATTGATAATATTATATCCAATGATTGTGCATCAAACGTTTTTTCGAATATTTTAAAATTTAACCTAAAATCGTTTAAAATTTAACCTAAAATCGTTTTTTTTTTTACTAAAAACGCCCCCAAAAAGTGAGTGTGGCAAAAAAATGTGTAAAGGCGAAATTAGGATTATCTAAATATCTTGTTGACAAAATTTTTCAAAATCCCTTACCTTTTGCCAAAAAGAACGTTTTCCCATAAAGTGGACGTATCAGTAGGAGGATTTCAAAATTTTTTACACTCGTTCTGCTTCGTTAGATAGAGAGTCTATATACCAAATTTCAAAATTCTTGCTCAAAATTTAAAGCCCAAAAATTGGTGACACACATAGACACGGACGGACGGTCAGACAGACATGGCTAGATCGACTCGGCTAGAGATTCTGAGTCGATCCATATACTTTGAGGTATATCTAGCGAAATTATTTCTCCATGTTACAAGCTTAATGTCAAAACTAATATATCCCAATGGGATATGGAATAAAAAGTGAAATCTTGTACAGGTTTATCTCTCTTATTTGCTCAGACACCTTTGTTGACATTTTTACAAATTGCGATCTCTTTGAAGCAAAAGCGTTTGCAACCCTCTGACAACTAACAAATAGTGTAGGCTGACAAAATCCGTGAATATCAGCTCCGTCATCTTGCATCTAAAAAGGGTATAATGGAAATTTTTAAGAAAGATGGTAGATTACATTATAAACCTCATTTCTACCCCATATATCTAATAGCAGCCATCACTTATATATCAGCAGAAATGTGACCACCCCTATTTGATCCTTCAAGATCGGATCGCACAAGGTTGATAAGCTTTTCCATTTTGGGCTTAGAAAAACGATACTCTTGCCGAAAATATTTGCTTTGAAGTTCCATTGGGTTAATTGTCGGTTTGTACAATTTTGTACTTGCAGTCTGTTTGTATTTATCACATTCACTACATTTAAATCATTTGCAAAAGAAATGTAGCTTGAGTCCATTTCTATTTATTTGCTTTCACTTTTCAACAGAGAAACGCAAACAAAAAATATTTAGATAGAAATTATCTGATCTGTCAAAATTTATTTTAAAATGGCCCTAAACAAGCTCAAAACGCGTTCGATCGTGTTTTAATTAAACGGCCTTTAAGCAACGTTGGTTAGATGTGAAACTTGAATATAGATCCTGATTTTGCATTTAAATGATACTTAGAGGTGATTTAGAGTTAAGCAACCTCTAAAATTTCTTAATGAATATGGCTGTTAATATTCGATTTCGAACACTTTTAACTCGAATCAAATGTCAAAACAGTGTTGACAATTTTTCTTGGAGATTCGAATAAGAAAAATGCAACAGCAATGGCAATAATTGAGACACACGCATAAGTGACCGAAATGACAACGGTGAATGTCTTGCGGACTTTTGTAATAAAAACGTGTACTCATAGGAGGCAACCATAATTAAGCACAAGGCCTGTCATAAACTCATTTATCTTGCAATTTTTTGGTCATCAACGTCGACTCAAATTTTAACATCTTGACAATGTTTAAGAAGTTGTCTCCTGATTGTCAAAAACATAAGAGGATCGATATGGGAATGAAACGTGATCATTGTCTGTTGGAAGCTATTGTCAAATTAAGTAGGACAGACTGCTAGAAAACTATAAACTTCAGACATAATTTTATTAGAGATAACCTTTCGCATGGGTAAAAGCTATCGGAAACCGGTTGTGAAAATAAAACATGACATTAGAAAGGTTGGGATACAAATGTGTGCCGTTAGACGCAGTAGAAAAATGCGAGCAAGAGTGCCAATAACAATAAGGTGGGAGAAATGTAACGTTCAGAGTTTATGTTCGGAGTAGTTTTAAGGCTTAACTGAAAAAGGTGAACAATAAACGAGTGAACCCAATCGCTAGTTGCGTACAAGTTGTCTTCAGTGTTCTTAATTTCTTATCCAGCTTTGACGAATTTGTTTGCTAGCTACAAAAGTAAGTAAAAGTAAACGATACCACGATAAGTTGATTGTATTCACACGGTAACGTACGAAACAAGTCTCCTAGTATATTTCAGCCTTCAACCCGAACAAGCAATTTCCTTTTTGAATCTTCCTGTCAGTGAAATTCGAAATTCAATGGAGACCCACAAGGGTGCGTACTGAAACCATTATTTTATTATAGTTCAGGTTTGATGACAACCACTAGATTTTCTCTCTGCATCTTTTTTTTTTTAATTTACATGCACTTAAGGGGTTATCAATACCCTTTATGTGTGTAACCACTGTATGAGGGTTAGAGAAGGGGAATTCGATATTCAATGGAGACCCACTTGGGTGCACCTTTAAAGCATTCATCTCTTATAATTCAGTCTTTGTACCGAATGCGTAGATTTTCTTTCTCCTTCCTGTCGGTGCAAGGTGATTCAATGGAGATGCAGAAGGCTGCACACGATCGCTCGATATTATTTTAATTTCTATGTTTTGTGCAGCCTTTTCCACTTGCAGGGGAAGGATATCGGTCTTAAACACTTAAGCCGTATGCATTCCACAATGGAAACAGATATTAAGAGAGAAGCTAAGGTGACCTTCTGACATATATCATTAAACTGACAGCTACGGCTGTATCTCTTAAATCTTGAAATTCTGTTAATGTGGTTACATTAGAGCTAATAAATTAAAGGTGGACCCTATTGTATGACAATTATGTCAAATGTCAAATCGACTTTGAATTTTGTGAATAAATTTTGTGAGAATGCGCAAAAGAACGGTATTTTCGGAACAATTTTCGCAACGTGGGTTTCTTGTCCGTTTTCAGCATCCGGGAGTCTCAATTATCCTTTAATGCCGTGTTGGAAGGAATTTGGAAGGGCCCCTACTTCTCGTTCGGCTGGCAATGACACTTCCGTGGCTAAAAGTATAAGTTCAGAATGGGGTCGGGTGATATGGTTTTTGTGGATACTCTGGCAGTGAACGCTACGAGTTACGCGCTGCCTCATGCATGTATAAAACAAAATATTTTGGCCATACAGGCCCTGAAACCAGCTTATCCATTCATTTGGGCCTGCAAAGTTTTATTTCGAATGCAAAGAATATGACTTCTTGTTTAATTCCGATTCCAAACGTTAAATTTGAGAAACTTCCATGACAGTCATGGTGTAGTGGATGTTTGTCAGCCTTTTACAAGTGGTGGGGCAGTGAAAAACCTAGGCGTTGCTACTTTCGAGACTGGACTCAGGGATCTATTGCTACAGGATCTATACGCGGCTAATTCGCATAACATGTCCATTAAATTACTAAGACACCGACTTTCAGGGCCTTTCTTCGTAAGACAATGGATATCTGGTTTCAGGAAAATGGAGTAACGCCCCATAATGCACGAGCCACAACTTTCATTCTGAAGTAGGCGTCGCCCAGTCATCTTATGTCACGTTTTGGCGATTCATCTTCAATAAACGTCTCATAAGAGGACTAATGCAACTGATCCTTCAACTAAGGAAGTGTTTGGGAATATAAAAGGCATAATTGTAGTAAAGGCCCTAGGCTCCGCAAGGGGGGCTAGAATACGTAACAATCAATAGAAAGTCGGTCCTTAATTCAGCGCTGCATGCAGATAATAATTTAAATATCTGACATGATCGAGCAAGTTCATATGCATAAGCCTTGCGAAAATAATTCATGACTTGACTCAAATTCTCAGATCAAGTCAGATTTGACATACTGCAAAACTTAAATACGTAACAGCAATCGATAATTAGGCTTAATGTTCACATTCTCCTGCCGAACCATGTGCATGTCCGTTTGAATCTGTCTAAATCGTGCCACCGAGGTGTCATCTTGCCCTTGAGCCTTTTACTTGTTAACACACAGCAGCACTTTAATCGCATGTTATACACACTCCAGCTTCCAATAGAAACACCACTACCATGAAAAATAGACAAAAGATTATATCTGACAAAAAAAAAAGCCTGACACGCGTGCACCATGACTGCCACGCCTTATTCGATTTTTTAAGAGTTGTCCCATTAAAAGCCATTTAGCAAGATACTTTTGACAGTTAATACTCCAAATAAGTAACAACCCGCAGTATGGCGCATAAGAAATGTCAGTTTTGAAGAATTTATCATGGATAGTTGCAAAAATTGTTTTTTTTTTATTATTCGTGTTTGGACAATGGCTACGGTATGCCGTATGCCCTGCGGATTCAGGTGTATAGGTATCCAACGTGTGGTTTATGTCACTATTTTGCACAAAATTTTGCTTTTATTTTGTGGTAAACATTGACACCGTTCATGCTCCATATTGCAATCACTTTGGGAATTAATTGCTTAGGGCTGGATTGTGAGCGCATTGTCTGCGCGTGGACTTTTATTAACTGACAACAATATGAAGTTGCTGTCGAAATGTCAAATGCAACGTAAACGGCTCTATTTCGTCTGAGCGCGAGTTTTAAATCAATTTTCTCGACATTTTGAAACTGATCTGCTGACAGGCGATTGTGGACCATAAATCAAACAATCAGCTAAGTGGTTTGAGGGTCAATGAGCTGTTAAGGTTTTGTTTACAGTTAACTTTATTCTTTTCTCTTGTTAGCGTATGAAAAGTTAGTTGTCAAGTGCCAAAAAAAAGTGAAAATGTGGAAAGGAAAGTGTAAAATTACATTTCATTAGAGATTAGACAATTAAATGTTCTCTAAAGATGTCAAACCGTTAATTGCTTCGTTTTATAACCTCAACTACGTTTTCTTATGTTGGATAGTTAACCAGCATTCACTTTAAGTGTCAAATTGTTGCTTCACTCAGTCATTGAACTGCAAAAGTTGTTTGCCATGATTGTCTTTAGTTTATCCAAAATGGAAAAAAACTCACTATACGTATGTATACCACTGGCCAGCATTAAATTTACGAATTGTATACCTAATTCTTGGCAAAAAAATTTAACCGACTAAATTGCACTTTTCTGTAGACTGCACCACACAATAACAGGAAAGGCAATTAAATATCGATCAATGCGTATGTCCATGCCACTAACTTGTCCATTTGTAGAACTTGTTCTGCGTTTTTATGGCAGCGTTTCTAAATTTGTTTTTGTAACATATGGCAGCTACCGAAGTGTCACTTTTTGAGAAAAATTGTCAATTCAAATATAATGCTTCTATCTGCTTAATTGGAGCAGTTTCAGTCTATTAAAAATGAAATCAATTTATATAATCCGTGGTGAGGGGTTGAGGGAATGGAATAAACGATCAATAAATTGGTGTTCTAGTTCTGACAGATCAGAGATCTTGTCAGTATATCGTCACTTTTAATACTGGCAGCTTAATATATATCAACACAGCAAGACAACATTTATGTGGAAATTGGTTTTAATCGTTTTGTATACGGCCTTGGGTATTTTGATGGAAATTCATCAGAGGAAAAATCTAATTGATGACAAGCAACTTCCACTTTGTTGGTAGCACTTTTGAGTTTTAGGTTTATAATTTATACGTAAGCGAATGTCTTGCACAATATTAAGCAGGTTTGACAGTAGGTGGGCAATAAAGTAAACCCCTGTATAAACTGTTTCATATTGTAGTAGATTTTACATGACAGAAATGCACTTTTCTCTGCCAAAAAATTAAAAATTGTGAGTTAAGAATTTGTATGTCAGGGTGACACATAATTTATGACTCCATTTCCCCAGCTTGTCTTTTGTTGATAGTAGGCGGGAAATAAAATAAAGACCTACGAACTGTTTCATATTGTAGTAGATTTAACATGACAGAAAGGCAAAGAGAGGCTGTCAAACAAAAAAGAGATATTTCACCTTAACAGTTGTATATCAGATTGATCAGTGTGGTTTTAGGCCAGGAAAGTCCAAAACCGATAAAATTTCGACACTTTGGCAGATCCTGGAAAAAACCCAAGAAGTTCAAAACGATACCCACCACCAATTCATCGATTTCAAAGCCGCTTAAGTCAGCATTCATGAGACGAACAAAACAGAGTCATGTCTAGTTTTGGCATACCGCCCAAACTCGTCCGTTTGTGTAGGATGACGATGGAGAATTCTGGCTGCCCCATCAGGATCGAAATCGACCTCACCAAAAAAGAATTTAGGCAAGGCGATACGCTGTCATGTGACTTCTTCACTTTGGTTCTTGAGAGGATTGTGCAAAACTCCCGAGCCAAAACAAGAGGCACAATATTCCAAACGTCGGTGTAACTACTAGCTTAAGCCGCTATTAAATCTGACAACAACATCTCATCAGAAATTAAACGAAGAATTACTTTTGGCAACCGTTGTTTCTTCGGGCTAAGGAGGGAATTCAGTAGTAAAGCCCTCACTCGATCTACTAAGGAGATCCAATATAAGACCCTGATCATCCCAGTCCTGCTCTACGGCGCTGAAGCATGGACCATCTCAATAGCGGATGAAGAAATCCTTGGTCAGTTCAAGAGGAAAAATCTTCGATCCCGTTTGCGTTGACGGGCTATGGAGACAAAGATTCAACCAAGAACTATACGAGCTATAGAGCGACAGGCCCTTGATCAAAAGAACTCCGCATTGGACGTTTAAGATTGCTAGGACATGTAGAACGAATGGACACCAATACTCCGTCTCGCAGAGTCTTCGATTCCCAGCCAGACGCCGGAGTGTAAGTGGCGCGCACAAGTAGAAACCGACCTCAACCAACTTGGAGTGCGCAACTGAAGGCAGTAGTCTACGGACCAGGCTAATTGGAGAGGCAAGTTGGTGCCCAGGTTTATTCCGGACTGTAGCCGCACTTAAGTAAGTAAGTAATTTAATCAGATCATAATGAATCGCTCCATTTTTCTAGCTTATAAATAAAATACGGATTGCTACACTAGTGCTTGACAATGCTAACAGAAATAACCACTTGGAAAGAGTAAACATCAAGTTAATAGCAACAGTTTGTCCGATGCCTCTATTCTACATTACGTGAGCACTTATAACTATTCACCAACAACCTGATTGACTTCTTAGACCAAAAAAGTCCACACCTAAAGGAATACTTATCCTGAAAAGACACCATCTGAAATATGATTTGCTGTTAGCACTTTGGGCTAGTAAGCTTTTGCATGTAGCGAAAGTGCATCTGTGTCGGCTACAACAGGTAACTAAGTCCCACGCCTGGCGAGTTCAACAGTCTTACAGTTCATAGGAATGTCTGTATGCCCAAGCACTCAGCATTGGTGAATGTTAAAATGCTTTGACATTTCGTGCAGAGATTAGCAGCAATCTAGGGTTAGCTAAGCTGTCTGAGAAAATGCTAATATCCTCGAGATATTACTTTCTTTTTCAGCCGGGATAAGGCTTCTTTGATCGTCATAAGTTTCGCATGGCAATTGCTGCAATGATCAGGAAGACGGAAGGATGGGCTGTGATTTATCTGAGAAGACATCAGCCCCCACTCTATCATTTGTTTTGGAGCCATCGTTATAAAAACGGATCGAGCCATTTTGCACAGGTTTGTTACTCTTCCACGACGATCTGTCTGCGATTGTGATCTGGAAACTCTAATCAAAGTTTAGCCTTATAAGGGTGTAATCGGTATTTTCAAGAATATTTGTGTGTTCAGACTGGCCAGTTTGACCATTGTTGGATGGCTTTAAGACGTATGGCTGAGCTAGCTGCGATTTGCTTGTCGAAAATATCTAGGGGCAGTTGTTGCAAAAGAATGTCCAGTGCTGCTGAGGGTGTTGTACGGAGTGCACAACAGATACACAGACATGCAGTTCTTTGCACTAGTTGTGTGCTGTTTATAGATATCTCTAGCGCTGTCCTCCATACTACTACTCCATAGAGAAGTATCGGTCTTATACCTAGATATAGAGCCAATGCGTGATACGAGGTTTCATTCCCTATTTCATGACGATGGCATGACTCTTAGTGTCATGTTCAGCTTCCTGTGCAAAATAAGTCTCAGGTATCTATTTTGCATTCTCCGAGAAGGCTAGTTCGATTCCTTTTAGTGACGGGAAGTCGTAACGTACGTAACGTAACTCCTTACTAGCACACATACCGAGTACGGAAAGCTTTTCGTTTTCTTCGACGTAGATGCCATTTATGGATAATCGCTGTAGATTTTGATTTTGCTGTAATAACAGAGGCCCAATTTGCCTCAATTTGCGTCTCAAAAGCGGATGAGGAAATCCTTGGTCGATTCGAGAGGAAACTTCTTCGAAAAATCTTCGGTCCCGTTCGCGTTGACGGGCTATAGAGACAAAGATTCAACCAAGAAATATACGAGCTGTACAGCGACATGCCTCTGGTCAAAAAACTCCGCATTGGAGGTTTAAGATGGCTAGATGCAGTTAGCTAAGGACCGGGCTAATTGCAGAGTCATGTTGGTTGAGGCCCAAGTTGATACCGGAGTGTAGCCCCACTTAAGTAAGTAACTAAGTATATAAGAGTGGTCATAATGAATGACTCCGTTTTTCTAGCTTATAAATTAAATAAGGATTGCGTTATCTAAACTATCGCTTGACAATGCTAACAGAAATAACCACTTGGTAAAGAGCAAACACCAATTTAAAAGCAAAAGTTTGGCCTATGCCTCTCCATGGAAGACTCTGTCTGCACAAGCTCTCAGCATCGATTTAAAGTTTATGTTCTGTATGAGCACTTAAAACTATTCACCAAAAACTTGATTGACTTTTTAGACCAAAATAGTCCACACCTGAAGGAATACTTATCCTGAAAAATCAGCAAAAAAGTCCAAATCGAAACCCATCAACAATTACATGCAATTTTGGAGACGAACTATGGGCTAGATTTACACCGTGGACAATAACCGGGAATAAGCCAATATTTTGTGAAAGTCCTATCGCTGTATACACATCCAACAAGGACTAAACTTTTAAGGTCAATTAACTTACTTAGGTGACCTAGAGTATAATAAATAAATTCCTTGCGTCATTACAAATCCAACTAAATTGGTGTACTAACTGGTATAACAGCGTGGATTATTCTACTTTGCAAGTCGTCATGGTTATTGTCCACGGTGAAAACGCAGCCATTGGAGCTGATCTTCGGGGTTCTGCATTTAGTCATGTACGGTGTAAACAGAAAATTTTTGACACTCAAATATTTAGTACCAGACCAAATATAGTCCACGATGTAAACGTGACCATAAAGCGGTACACCGCTTACACTCGTTCGTCTGTGCAGAATGATGGCCGGAAATCAAGGTCCGTAACGAGACCTAACAAAACATTCGATACCAAATAAGGTTTTAGACAAGGTGCCGTACAGTATTGTATTTTTTTTTTGTTCATTGTTTTTGATTGTACAACATACAAGAAGCATAAACCTTTGTGTCAGCGTATGCCTTTGATATTGGCCTCATTGGCCTATATCTACTAAATCTCACCTTCACATTTGCTTTTATTGAAATAAAAACTGCAAAAGTGGATTAGGCGGTAAATAACGGCTAAATCAAGCATAATCTGTCAACTAAAAGTAAGCACATCAACTAAGGAACTTTTCAGTTGGCAACAAAATCTTTGAAATTATTTGCCTCGGCTGGGGTATATATTTTGACAAAGATTGTGATCCAATCAACCAATTTTTAATTGACTGACCTGCAGAAGTTCAAACTAGACATCTGAACAACCTTGGAGTGTACAACTGAAGATGTTAACTACGGATCGGCCCAAAATTTTGGACAAATTAAGTAATACGAAAAGGACTAAACCTCCTATTTCACATTGGGAAACGTAACATTTTTTTTTTGATCATAGTCCAGAATACGCCTAGAATAATGCATTTGTGTTAAATATAACGAGTTCCAAATTGTTACCGTAACAATTCGAGTTGGTTGGTTATCGTGAAAGTTTTGAGGTCATCGAAGTTCGCTATTCGCATGGCAGAATTAATAGTATAATTACAGCAAACACTGCGCAAATCGTGACGCTTATCAAAATTATGTAGTCAAATCCAATTTAATCACATGCTTTTGAAGTTTTAATTGTCACTATTGAGTCACCCTTATACACAAAAATCGTATACGATAAACTAAATAAAAAGTGTAAATAAAAAAAAAAAAAATTCATAAGCCACTGTAAATTTAAACTCAATTAAATAATTGGCGCCTAATTGCCAATGTTCGCATATTTTCCATTCTCAGATCAATCCAAGCACATTGCTGTAAATGGAATTCATATATAAGCCAGGCGTAATAAAGTTAGTACTCTTGGATTTTTTCGAACACGCATTTTTCTTTTCTTTGATCTCGCTTGGTCATCGTCGTTGCCTTAGGTGCGGTAAAGTTATTCCCGCAATTATTGACTTAGTGGTACTCCGTGCCTAATATCGTCTTCGTTTCGAGTACAATTTCACCCTAATAATTGCCGGTCGGACAAAACAGTCGCCATCGTACAGTTACCTTAATATCTTAATGGAAATTGAACATTATGCGGTAATCCTGCTACTTTTCCACCGAACACTTCCATTGAGTCTTTCCTTTAACATCAAAATTTGAAGTATAAAAATATTCATCTTCTAAAGTCAAGACTAAAATATAAACTTCAAATCAATTTCATTCACGTATGTTATATTAAATGTAACACACCTTTTCTGTGTAACACCAGCTTACACATTTTAAAATCAAACAAACCTTTTTCACAGAGATGTCAAATTTTAAAGGAAAAAATACCGCCATTTTTTTCTGCTATGTAACTGATTTCTTAAGATTTAAGCTTTTCAGGTTGGCAGCACTGGTTACTAATGGTATCAAAACGTCATCTGTCAGAGTGAAACGTTTTCAGTATATTCTGCGATTTAATAATGGAAAGACATGCAAACGATCAACGATTGCAAATTTATGAAATTTATTATCAAAATTCGTGCGTGTGAAAAATTTGCACTGTTTGTTACGACCATATTATGGTCATCATAATCGACCTGGTGAATCAACAATTCATGCTGTTATCACCAAATTTCGCACAAAATTTACTTTGTTGAACATTCAACCATCGTACCGAAGAGAATATTGCAGTGGTAGCGTCCAATTTTAATGAAGATCGCGAAATGTCAATTCGTCGCCGTTCTCAGCATGTTGGGCATGTGTTACTCAATCACATGGAAAATTTTACGTGTCGATTTGAGTTTGAAAGTCTATAAAATTGTGCCAGAATTGAAGCCGAATGACCTACCACAAGGTCTAATTTTTGGTGATTGGACCTTAGAACAGCTCCATGAAAATCCGCTGTTTTATCGAAAAACTGTGTTCAGCGATGAGGCTCATTTCTGGCTCAACGGATATGTAAATAAGCAAAACGGTAGCATCTAGAGTGATGACCAGCCTCATGCCGTACAAGAATTACCGATGCATCCCGAAAAAAGCGACAGTTTGGTGTGGTTTCTGGGCTGGTGGCATCATCGTCCATTTTTCTTCAAAGACGACCGTCAGCGGCAAACGATATCGATATATATGATACTCGACTTTTGTTTTGCCCCAGTTGAGTTGCTTAGTTGAACTTGGTTGACATGTGTTTTCATCAAGACGGTGCCACATGCCATACAGCTCGTGAAACAATGGAAATGTTGAATTTGGTGAGCGCCCTCGAAATGGCCCTGTGAGTTGGCCTCCAAGATAATGCGATTTGACGCCGCTTGATGATTTCTTGTGGGGTTATGTAAAGTCGATAGTCTATGTGGGTAAGCCGAACACGATTGAAGCTTTACAGGATAACATAACACGCGTAATTCGTGGAATCCAGGCCGAAATGATCGAAAACAGCGATGCAAAATTGGACATTCCGAATTGACCGTTTAAAACGGAGCCGCGTCTTTGAAACGTAAATGGCGACGGCCTATTTATCGATTACAATAAAAATTTTGAATATTTGATGCAAATTTGAGTGTTTCATTCGATTTAACAAAAAACTAAGATAAACAAATTATCAGTTATCTCGAAAACCCAGCCGATTTGTAAGAATCAAATCGAACAAATGTTTCGTTTGTTTATCGTTTGCCATAAACATCGCCCTGAGCTCCATCCGTTGCTTCCGTAAATGTTGACTTTACTGGCGTCTATCAATGCAAACTTTTAAGGCCGTTTTTTCCCTAGTCCAGACGCACATAGTTGATCCAAATCAATGTTACCTTCCACAATGCAGCCTTGCCTTGCGTCGATCACTAACCTCAAAGTGAAAAGCTTAACGTAACGTTGCGTTTCTGTAACGCGCATAACGTCGGCAAAGCGAAGCTCCAAAGCGTGATTGTGTTTAAGCTATAAACCTAGAAGCAAAATTACCTTCTGAAATCGTTCAGAATGTACGTTTTGACAGAGGCCATATTTTTTTTACCACTGAAAAGCGCCACAAGTCAAACTCATTACGAACATCGAACAACTGTCATATCAAACTCTTTTAACAAAAACACACATTTCGATTATGTAAATTTGTTGATTTAATTAACAAATCTCTGCAACATTGTCAACTGATTTAATTTTCAAAAACCCGTTTTTTTTTTCATTAAATATTCCAGTGGAACCATCCAGTGCGTTTTACACCAAATGTTTGTCTGTGTGTTCATGTTGCGTATACATTTCTGTCAACTTGATATCGAATTCTATTACATCTCTGATCAAATTTGCAATCATAAACACTGCATGTTTATATTTCTGTCCAAATTGAATCTCCAGGAAGAAAAAAATAAAAAAAATAAATAAAGAGTCGTCAGCAGTGTGCCAAACTATGAATTGCACATGTTATGTCAATTAATAAAAACGTCAAAGCGATAAACTCGCAAAAATAATGAACTAAACATGGTTCCGAAATGTTGTGAATGTTTTTTTTCGTGTGTCGCTATTACGATTGACGTTCGCATGCAACTTTCGACACGCATACTGATAGTAGCACCAACAGCAGTCCCATTACACCAGAAGCCAACCAGACTAACAAATAAAACCATCACCTAGATTTCCAAACACATTTCCTGCTCCGCAGAGTGCATGCGTGCAATCCTTGCTGTTGCTCCTTACACGTTAACATTCTGTCAAGTCGTCCATTGCAGCTGCAGGGCAGGACACATCTTAATCAATTCTCTTTACGCTTCCATGCTCTCTTTCTTCCCGTGTCGTTCGGTTTCGTTCAAAGGTAAAAATGTCCGATACGTTGGCTATCCCGCCGATTACTTTCGGACACCCCTAGATTCAGGTGGCGCGTCGTTCGGTGGCCTGAGCTGGACTCATTAATTAAAAAAGCACCCTAATGCGATATGCAAATCGTCCAATAAATTAGATACGGCTCCCCGTTGGAGATACCAGTGCATCATGTCTTCCGGTATGGCTGTGATTTTACTCTATTAGCATGTACGACCAAAGTTCGGGGAAATTTATGGCCAAATGCTCTTTGCTTAGGGTACACTTTGGACGAAGATGAAGTGCGGTAATCTTCATTGCCGCAGTAACTCTGATAGGCCGGACATTATGTGTCGGCCTTTGGGTAAATTAACGAAATTAATTACAGAAACAAATCATCGCTGACAAGATGCAACTTCACAGAGAGCGACCGCGCGCGCAATGATCCAGTTTCCAGTTTCCACACCACACCGACGAGCGCTCGCATCACCAAGAAGCCAAGGTAACGTGCAGAATCACAAAACATAATCTCAACCGGAAAATGCGGCAGTCAGCTAAGGCTATTAACTCATCAGTTGGCTTTAATTAACGATCTGTGGAAATAAGCCCGCACGACCGATGGGTCGTGATATGGTCTGCTTCTGCTTCTTTCTTCAACTTGGCTTGCACTGGCACATGAATATCCAGTTCTTTGAAGCCACTGAAGGTGCGCGCTCTCCTCTTAGAGCATGTCTTTGGGTTGTTCTTATGCGACAGCAGTGTTACAGCGCCAACAGCTGTGAGCTGCTGACCAGTGACCAGTTGTTGTCGGCGTTTCTGGTAAACGCACCGTTTATACTCGTATACTCGTGTGTGTGTGTGTTTTTTTTCGTTTATCAAATTAACATAAAAGTGTGCAGTACATATCTAATCAGTTGTGCAGTGCTCTCTCTGGATACAACCATCACCGGTCGGTGTAGCCAGTGTCATGTTAGTCGAGTTCTAGATGTCAAGTTGACATTTTCTTGTTAAGAAATGAAAAATGTCAGACGTTAGTTTGTTGGCTGTGAATATGATGGTAAATGTGTTGTTCTTGTTATTTATCTTTAAGTGGGAATTTGAGAGTTGTTTGTTGTGTGGAAACAATGGAATTGGACATTTTTTTGAAATGCCATTTTGTGAGTGGGGTTTTTGCAAGCCAAAATGGTTTCATGCTTTTATTGCAAGTACAGTACGACATGAAGCCAATTTGAAGCAGGAAAATATGTCAGTAATTCTATGTAACAGTATTCAGTATAACTCAACTGTCAGATGATATATGTGAAGTTCTACTTACCATGCATTTTCAAAGCTGAAGGTGTATTCGTAACAAATTTTACTGTTTTAGAGAATGTCACTTATCAAGTGACATTTTTGTCGCCCGGAGATATATCATCATGCTATAGGCTCTCGAAGAGGTTGATACTATATTTCAGAGTTTGCAGATTAGCTGATCCATTGAGGGTTGAAATCAAAAGTCATGGTGAGATACCCTGGAACTTATCTTATTCGGGGGTGAACATGCCAAAGAAACGTGGCACGATAATATCACGAACGTCTACAATAACGAACTGGTGAACATTGGAGGTCTAGTGTCCACTATGTACACCGAAATCTTCAAAAGGGGGGCTATGCATTCTAAACTCCACGATGTCTGACTTTGCCAAAGATTGTGGGAAAAAACCTATGTAATGGACATATGTATGCATATGTCTCCGAACTGTGGGCCATCGGGTCGTCGACGGGTTTTATGGAATTACGAAGCAACTAACTGGGATTATCAGCGAGAGGGTTCTTTATTTTTTCAATACTTGTGCAGATGCAATAACCGAGATCTCTCTTCTGGTTCTGAAAATTTTCATCCCTCACTATATTTACAGATAAAGTTCCAACTTGTAATTTTTTTTCAGATCTATGTCGAAGCGAGCTTAGTTTAAGGTGGGCCAAAAGAAGTCATCCGATGTTGTTTGGCTATTCAGAATATCGGTAGTGGCTCGCGCAGTGTGTGCCGTTGTTCCGTCCTGTTGGAACCACATGTCCTCCAGTCCTGATCCGTACAATTGCGGGAGAAAAAACTCGGTTAACATGGCCCTATAGTGAGCACCGTTCACTGTTGTCGTTTGACCAGCGGCGTTCTCGAAAAAAAATGGCCCGATGACTCTTCCAGCGTGAACAGCGCCCCAAGCAGTAACTTTGAGCGGGTGTAATGGCCCCTCGTGCATTACTCGTGGATTTTCGGTGCCCCCTGAGCGATAGTTTTGCTATTTCACGTACCCGCTGAGGTGGAAATAAGCCTCATCGCTTATTACGATTTTGGTCGAAAAATCGTCCACTTCGTCCTAGAGATTAAGGATGGTTTGGGCATAGGTAACACGCGTTTGGCGGTTGACAGGCGCCAGCTGATGCACGGACTGGATTTCGTACGGGAACATGCGTAATTTTTGACCAAAATTCTCCTTAGGGACCACCGGCTGATGGCTAACTGCGAGACACGGCGTCTGGTCGATGTTTCCCGCGACAGCTCGACATCCTCGGCAAGATCGGCGATATTCTCGGCACAACGGCCGCTCGGGGGCCGACCACTCTTGGCAACGTCTCGTGTAGTCCCATATTCTTCAAGGTTGGTGGCCAAACGGCGCATTGTGTGCGCAGTTGGTGTCGGACGGCCAGAGAATCGGCGACGGAATTCGCGCTGCTCTAACACTATAGATGAATTGTTACGTAAAAAAAAATAAACACGATTATTCCGCGTTCTTGGGGAGTGTATCGCTCCATGGGTTGTATTCCACATCTATCTAGTGCACAAATGTCAAAACAGATTTGACATTGGGCGCCATTTGCAAAAATAAGGGCATCTAATAATAGTACAAGCATCATCTACGAGCAAAGATTTGCCACAGCATATAATATGCATCCACAGACTCATCATTTATTGTATTTGTTAGTCGGACATAAGAGAACATGATTCAATAAACAATGCGAACCAACTTACAAAGTTACAAGATAACATCAAAATTAGTATGGGATTGCCGACAACTACTCACATCGCTAGCCAGCACAAACAGAGTACTAAATCTCATCTGGGTGCCGATATACTATCATCTGGATGCAGGTATACTATCATCAACTTTCATGATACCAAGACCATTCTGTGGACTACCTATCACCACTTCTTGCACTCAAACGCTTCTCGCATCGCATCGCTTTTTCGCACTATTGTACGCGCAGCCTAATACTGAAGGTAACAGACAAACCAAAATGTTCGTGCCAAACACTTTCAACACAAAATCGAAACAACTCTTACTGCATATTGTCAAGTCAAATAAACCACCTCATGACTATGGAAATAACTCAAGACAACACTTGCAGACCATGCATCGAGAACGAAGAATCAACAGAACACATCCTGCATCACTGCAGCTGCCGAATCAGATTACGTCAACACCATACCTAGATGGTGTTGACGTAATCTGAAAACTACCTTGAGTCAGAGGACATATCTGACAGCACACTCAAAGATATGCTAGAATTCATCACAAAGTTTGGTATGAGTGAGCTCCAATTGGAGTAGATCACAATAGGACCAACTGTGGCCGCAGTGATATGGTAGCTAGCCTAACCTCATCTAATCATTTTTATGTAAGAAGAGTATTGTCACCATTTTGCTATACTGATTTAAACCAGACCTACTCTTTCAACGACAGTTTATTATTACATTTGAAAACCTCCTTTTAGCGTTCTACATTCACAGTAGTGAGTTATCAGATTGCAAAGCACAGAAAACATGGATGGGTTTTCGCGCCTATCACATGAAAAGGAAAAACAATTCGGGATAGTGATTTAAATAGGTCTATTTCATGGTATTCTCTACTTCCCTGGTGCGATCACAATGGATGCGTTCACCCGTTCACCATTATTTATTAATAAACTCTTTTTTTTTCTACCCACATATATACAATATAGATGTAGCTTCACCCAAGCAAGTGTATCCTTCTATTCCAATCCAAAACTGTTCGAAATTAAGTTCCCATAAAATAAATTTTGTCATCGAATCTCTCCCCCTCTTAGGCCGTCCTATTGTGGATAATCAATGACAGTGCATGGCTGGGCCGCCCAACTTAAAAATGCATATCTCAAACTTTCCACAACTTACCGACAATTATAAAATCTCATAAATTTCCATTAATTATCCTCGATCATGCCTCTGGAGCGCGCACTAATAGAGAACGAAAACGAACCCGAAAGAGATGGAGCGATCGTGTGCTGTCAATTGACTTCAATTGAGTGTATCTCAAGCTGGGTCCCACCGACAGATCCAACATCCAATCTCCATCAGTAAACAAACAATTTTTTTTGAAAAATTTTATGTTACCCTGAGAAAATAAGGATTACGTGTCAGCTGGCAGTGTGTGTGTTTTGATATAAATTCCTTTTTGTCATTTGATGTGATATCGTAAATCTCATTCTAATGCAATAATTATTCAAAGAGAAAATGAAGGAAACCGCTCGATCGTTTGCTCAGCTCACTCGTTCCGAGTGGTAGGCTGTCACAGTGATCACTCGCGAAATCTGTACCGCCGCTTGTTTTGGGCACAGCACATGGTTTATGTGTCGCGGGCTAGAGTTAGAGCATACTAGCGCCCCAACCGGTCTCTACATCATATCTGTCAGCATGGTTAAATGAAAGAAATTATTGTCATGGTGGCAGCAGGGTCCAGCAGCAGAAACCACAGCAGCACCAGCAGCACATAACAGCGCGTTTGTCGTCGTTGTATCTATGGATTGTAGTTGTAACTCCGCGTTGTACTGTTTGCTCCCACCTCCCAAAATGTGAGCTAAGTGGTCCATGTGGGCATCAGATTTATGTTACGATCGTGTTTGGATAAAACGATTGCCATGCTTTTGTGGAAATGTTTTAGCTTCCTTTTGAGCCTAGCGCTCGCATACTCCTTCGAGAGTATCGCTGTATCTGTATCTTGATCTGCGATCTGTGTATCTATGATCGGTATCTCATATCTGTGGCTGTGAACAACAGTGTGATTCGTATCAATTGCTGACCGTTGAATGGATGAATGGTTATGTAAGAGGGTATATCTTTGTGTTGTAGCCTACCTCCACGAAGTTGGTTGGTTTATCATAATCAATGAAAAATCTGATACAGTTGCGAGTGGTTCCTTAGACAAAAAAGGACCACATATCTGGGTTATGTGAAGGTAGCTTCGATGCACATTTGTAATTTATATCATTCACACACGTAACATGGTTTGCTTTTTACATTTTTATATGTTAATTCGATTGTTTCGTATTTTTTTTTGTTTTGATTCATAACTGCATAGATGCAGAATTTATTTGATTGGACAGAAATTCAATTGAAATGAAGTTGCATCACGTTTGTTTTTCTTTTTGTATTCGAGTTATTAATTTTTTTTTGTGTTTGTTTGAAGAATTCTTTTGGCATCGTGACAGAGTGTTCTGAAATGTGTTTTGTCATCTCGACGGTGGCGGTAGAAGATTGAGATGTAACTGATAGAACGATGAGCTAATCCCACGATTTATTAAAATTATAATCAAAGCATTAGGGAGGGTCGGCAGACTTTTTTTTTAGTTAAAATAATATTTCATCAGTCACCGTGCAGCTGGGTGGCTTTGTGCTCAATATTGACAGAATGGGGACGGAATCAGTATTGACAGTCAATGATGACTTCGATGAATATTCTGAGAGGAATTTGCTTATCGTGCTTTGATTTTTCGTGATGACACAATTTCAAGTAAAATCATTGTCATTCATTAAAAATAATTATTATGGTAAAGTACAAACCAAGGTTTGTGTTGTGCGTTGGCAGCATTGTCAGTGTTCTATAAATGTAATTTTACCTCTTTTTGATTGATCTACAGATATGTAATTGGCAGCATTTGTCTCTAGGGATATGATATCCGGAAGCGAAAATTCCTTCTGATAACTTTCAAAATAAAAGTTTTGAATGTTCTCAACTACTTCCGATAACATATTTTCAGACAAATGGAAAATGCCATGAATACTACAAAAAATAAATTATAGACCGAGTTCTGCAAGCTATCGACGAGTTCTCCAAGCTTTCAACAGAGTTTTGCAAGTTTTCGGAATATTGCGCGTGTCATCGGACGACTTGGTAAAAACCAAGTTATCGAAATCATCTGACGTTTGTCAAAGCGACAAAATACTCAATTTTTTAATATTTCTTTGCGAAAATACTGGTCTCATCGAACCGGGTTTGACTTGCTGAACGATAAGTGCGAGTCTTGATAAAAAAGAACAAAAACAGCAACACTATAAACAGCCTGGTGAGAATGGCCAGCCTGCTGTACCAAGTAAATCTAGATGAGCTGCTTCGACATATTCAGACAACAGATTTTCAGGGACTTTCAAGGGTTAGTCAGGCCCCTTGAACAGAGATTATGGCGGATGAACCGAAAGGCCTACGGCAGTGCTCAATCCCGTAAGGGATACTGATGGCCCCGTGTCCTAGGTGTATCTAATAAATTGGAACTGGCCCCCCAACCATGAAAAAAAAACATTTGTAACGAATCAACCAATAGACTCGGAAAGGACTGATTTTACTGTTGACGACCCTGTTAAATGAAAAAGGACAAAGAAGTTCGTATCTGCACCTGGAATGTAAGAGCATTTAACACGAGAGATGCAAACGAGCAACTATCGGAAGCCCTAAAATGCTACAAAGCAGACATTACTGCCATCCAGGAAATACGATGGGATGGGCCGGGAAACAAGAGGATGCAAAACTGTGACATCTACTACGGCCCGTGTTATAGCGGATGCGGATTTGTTATAAGTGCCACATTTAACCATGAAGTCTTATGTTTCCACGAAATTTTAGAACGCATTGTAACAATCCGCATCAAGGCCAAATTCGCCATATAAGCCTTATATGCGCTCACGCCCCAATGGAGGAAAAAGATGATAAAGCGAAGGATTACTTCTATGAACTCCTTGACAAATCCTATGAGAGACTACCGAAGTACGATGTTAAACTCGTGCTCGGAGATTTTAACGCAAAAATAGGAAGAGAAGACATCTTTAGCAGTATTGTCGGAAAACATAGCCTACACGACAACACGTTCGGTAACGGACTTATGCTAATTGACTTCGCAACGGAACGAAATGCCTTATAGCCAGCACACTGTTGTCTCACCTCGATATCCATTAGGTGACATGGCGGTATCCAGATCAACGAACGGTCAACCAAATTGATCACATTGCGATAAACATCCAGTATTTTGGATGTACGAACATTACGAGGAGCTAACATCGACTCGGACAACTACATTGTCGCAGCGAAGGTAAGAATGCGGATGTCCACCATGCCACAACAATCCAGAAACACTGTGAAGAAATAAAATGTGGAAGGACTACAATCGCAAGAGGCCGCCAAGACCTTCACGCAACTCTTATCCCTTAACTTCTCGATTAAGATTATACCACCAGCACGGAATGTCGAAGAACAATGGCAACGATGACAACAAGCAATTCGATCAGCCGCAACTGATGTGCTAGGTTTCTCGCGCCAATCAGCAAGAAACCCCTGGTTTGATGAGGAATGCCGACATATGCCCGCAGCCAAGAACGAGGCCTACGAGGCTAAGCTTCAGGTGAAGACAAGAGTTGCCATTCAGCTCTATAGGCAAAGAAGAAGGGAAGAACACCGGCTTTAAGAGGAAGAAAAGCGTGCGATTGTGGGTATAGAGAGGTGTAACTCCAGAAACGATGTTTGCCAGTTTTATCAAAGTGTAAAACGTCAAAACCAAGGATACAAGGCTCGAACAGAATCCTTTCGAGATGAACAAGGAAATATAGTTGAGACACAGTCGATGCTGAGGATATGGAAGAACCACTTCTGCAGACTGTTAAACGGCGATGACGACCAACATTCCGCTGTCAGGCAGAATGAACGATTCAATATTGTCGACGATAGCGAAAACTGCCAACCACCCGACCTGAGTGAAGTTAGGATAGCAATATTTAAACTCAAGTGTTATAAGGCTGCCGGAAATGACGGCCTCCCCGCTGAGCTTTTTAAAGCCGGCGGAGCTGACTTGGCAAGTAACATGCACCAACTCATGAGTCAAATCTGGTCGGAAGAAAGTATGCCTGAAGAATGGAACCTCAGCACCGTTGCCCGATCCACAAAAAAGGAGACCCTCTAAACTGCACCAACTATATATGCATACGTCTCCTTAACATTGCGTACAAGATCCTGCCGTAATATGTGAACGCCTGAAACCGTATACCAACAACCTGATCGGCACTTATTAGGAAAGTCCAAAACCGATCAAATTATCACACTTCGGCAGATCCTGGATAAAAACCCAAGAAGTCCAAATCGGTACCCACCACCTATTCATCGATTAGATAGCCGCATACGAAAGCATTTATAGAGACGAACTATACAGAGCCATGTCTAGTTTTGGTAAAAATTCGTCAAACTCGTCCGTTTGTGTAGGATGACGATGGAGAATTATCGCTGCTCTATCAGGGTCGGAAACCACCGCAACGACACATTCGATACCAAAAAAGGATTTAGGCAAGGCGATGCGCTATCATGTGACCTTTTAACTTGATTCTCGAGAGGATTATGCAAAACTCCCGAGCAAACACCAGAGGCACAATTTTCCAAATATCGGTACAACTACTAGCATACGCCGACGATATTGACAACATTGGTCGGACCCAACGTGATGTCATAGCCACGTTTGCTAGCGCAAAAATGGGTTAAGCAGTAAATGAGGGCAAGACTATGTATATGCTGTCAACACAAAAGGACACACAACATCGACGAATTGGACAGGATGTCACCAGAACGTCACCATTGACAGATATAACTTTGAGGTAGTATGCAACTTTATCTACCTCAGCTGCTATATTAACTCTGACACAAAACTCGTCAGAAATTAAGCGAAGAATTACTGCCGCCAATTGCTGTTTCTTCGGGCTAAGAAGGCAATTTAGTAGTAAAGCCCTTAATCGAACTACTAAGGAGACCCTATATAATACCCTGATCATCCCAGTCCTGCTCTACGTCGCTGAAGCATTGACCGTATCAAAAGCGGACGAAGAAATCCTTGGTCGATTCGAGAGGAAAATTCGTCGAATCTTCGGTCCCGTTTGCGTTGACGGGCTTCAGACGAAGATTCAACCAACAACTATACGAGCTGTACAGCTACATGCCCCTACCCAAAAAAACTTCTCATTGGACGTTTAAGATGGCGAGGACATGTAGAACGAGTGGACACAAATACCCCGGCTCGCAGAATCTTCAATTCCCAGTAAGACGTCGGACGCAGTAGAGGAAGACCTCGCCTTGAGTGGAGCGCACAGGTCTGGAGGCAGTTAGCTAAGGACCGGGCTAATTGGAGAGGCATGTTGGTTGAGGCGCAGGTTCATTCCGCACTGTATCACCGCCACTTAAGTAAGTTAATTGGATGTTGGTTGTCATTATATAGGAGTTGCCATTAAGTGACGTCTCATCACATGGTGCACTTGTCGCAAACGAAATTCAAAGATAGATTTTTGTCGCTTAGAGGGGAAGTGACTTGCAATTTAAAGCCGGAAAACCTATTTTTATGGAGGGTTTGAAGGGTATAGTAGATCTATGGGTAAGCTAGCAATCTAAAAACAAATTCAAGACTTCAGACACAATATTTGAACTGAAATTAAAGCAATTGATACAAAAATCTTATTTTTGACATTTGGATCCTAGAATGATGGTTGCATGAATGATGTTAACTTTCGTACTACCTCAACTAATTTCTCACAAAATATGTAATTTGCTTAAATCAAACTGCCCCAACCTGCCGGCTCACCCTGCTGCCATTTCCTTTGCGTTTGGCGATATAACAGTACCCGTTTTCTATACTTTGATCATCAATGAATCTGACATTTCAGTCCAGCTTATGTCCACCTTTATGTAAACATAAAATACCTGCGGATCGAATACCATCACCTAATTCACCGACACCTTTCAATGGAGATGAAAATGCCCCCAACTAAGCCCCTGTCCCTGCTCCAGCCGCTCGGCCGATTTAACTATCACAGCGTAATGCTTTATTTAATCCGAATAAATTAATGTAATCCAGTTTGCGGCCGACATACAACCAGGCCAACCTATAATCCCCAACTAAGAAGATCACTTGTATTCAAATGAAGTGCTTAATGCGCAAGCATTACTGCTTAACATTTGATACCACGGAGCAAATAGCCAGCAGCGGCTTGACTCTAAGATCGGCCACTAATTGTGAAAGAAATAGTCTTATGGGCGATGTTAGTTGAGTTGAACCGAACCAACTTCCTTAAGACTGCTGCGTGGTGGTTGCAGCTTCAGCTTCAGCGGTGTCCACCGGAGCACCGGTGCACCACACCCAATCTGACAAAACGAACCCAACGAATTTAAATCACAAAAAGTGTTGTTGAGTGTGCACACAGGTATACTCTGGTGCGGACCAGTCACGAGAATGAGCTCTTTAGTTCGATGTGAACGGATGGACATGCGATGCGGTGTGTCTGTCAATCCTGGAGACTAGCTTAAGTATCTTGCATCTTGGCAATTAAAAGTTGCGATTTTGCGCGCTTTCTATGTGAGAATTGGCAGTGCAGATCTCACTCGGTTAGAGAAGATTTATGGTCTCAATAAATGCGCTTGCGAGCGCACACAAATGTCTCGAGCACACACCACAAGCCGAGAGGACATTCACGCAGTAGTCGCGCATTAAATGTTGACTGCGCTCTCTGTTTGAGTTGCGCGCGCGGTCTATGATTGAGATTTTCCGACGCCCGTTTTTTCTTCGTTGCGTCGTCGTTTTGTGGTAGTAGCAACAGGAGGCACAATATCTATGTCCTCTTGCGGATACCAATCCTATAGAGTTAGCCATTGCTACTGCTGACTAACACAAAAAAAAAAACACCAACAACAACCAAACAGTGACAGATCGATGCATGCTAATGAAGGAAATTGGCGTGGCGAAATTAAATATGTTTATCCAGTTGACATATAGGAGGTATCATTAAATTTAATTTCACATATTTGCATATGTAATTAAAAGTATCTGATATCTCGGAGATTTGTGCGTTTGCGATCAATTTACTGTTGCTGCGCGTTGAACGAGCGCACGCGTGTGTGGATGCGCTGCGCAAGCGCACAGCACCCAAGGTGCCAACCTGCTAATTGTCTTAAGCAATTGTAATTATTTCATTAAGTCATGTGGCCGGTGTCGGATGGGAGGACTTTTGCAGAGCATGTGTCAGTTTGCTTAATTATAGTGTACGCGCTAAATTGCCAAAAGGCACAGTTGAACTGTTAAGCTGACGTAGAATCTAATTTGATGTTGTTAACGTTAATAGCCGCAGGAATAATTTGTTACATTCTAAAAAAAAAATATCGGACCACGCAAGTGAGTTGTCAAATTTGTCTATTTATGCGCTGACATCATTGTGCCCCTGAGCGTTGTTGCGTTTTACACCAAAATGTGACAGATGTCAGATTATTGTCAAATGATCATATTTCATATGAGTTGTACTTAGTCCACACGTTTTATGTATGTTTTGGAGAAATATTTTTCGGACTTTGTTGTGACCCTGAGTGTTGTTGCGAATTTTAGAAGGATATAACAATTCTCGTTAGACTTTCGCCAAATGATCGGATTAATTGCAATTGCAAGTACAATATGAGGTCTATGTTGGTGGGATATATACTCACTTCTTACATAAACACTTTTTAATCAGAATTTGACAGCTATTAACTTTATATGAGGTAAAGTACAGCCTGCAAGTAAAAATTACATGTGAAAACTAAGGCCATGCTTGCACTGGTCCCGCTATATTCAGTTGATTGACATTGACATCACAGTAATTCGGACATGAATGCATCGAACTACAGACACATAACAGCACTGGCGACTGAGGCCATCGGCTGGGACAGATCAAGACATTAATACAACAGAGAGAGACAGATAGACACATAGAAGGAAAGACATATAACATGAACCTAAGTGGCACAGAGGAGGAGACATAGATTTATATTGTCTCATAGATTTATTGTGGTCTCAGATAAGCTGGCAATTTTCGTAGAAAACAAATGCTGCCGAAGCTGGGGCTTGAACCCGCAGCGTAAATATTTTTAAGCTATTTTTACTTACATTTCGTGTAGAATTACAATATTTATGAGTTTTCAGTTCTTACCTGAAAGGAATGAGAGAATATGAGGTTATTATTTAGTCAATTTTAAGGTATGAATATGGGAATATAAAATTTGAAGACTTGAAGAGCGCATCATGCCAATGAACCAATACTAAGTTCAATAAAACTCGCATTCGGTTACTTTATAGAAAGACAGGATTTCCTTTATTTCAAATGGCACATCCCAACTACAATTTTTCTTCTATAATGCATAAACTTCCCATTTCAAGAAGAAATTTCTTCTGCAAGGTGGGCCAAAAGAGATCACCCTATGGGAAGATGTTCTTATTTTTGCAAATGGCCGACAATGTCAAATCTGTTTTGACATTTGTGGACTAGACAGATGTAGAATACAAGTGAAAAAACCATAGAGCGATACACTCCCCAGGAACGCGCAATAATCGTGTCTATTTTGTAGTAGTGCTGGCGCTGCGCGAATTCCGTCGCAGATTTCCCGGCCGTCCGTCATCGACTGCGCAAACACTGCACCGTTTGGCCACCAACCTTGAAGAATGTGGGACCACTCAAGACGTTTCCAAGAGTGACCGACCCGGGGCGCCCGTTGTGCCGAGAATATCGCCGCTGTTGCCGAGGATGTCGAGCTGTCGCCGGAAACATCGACCAGACGCCGTGCCTCGCAATTAGCCATCAGCCGGTCGTCCCTAAGGCGAATTTTGGGATATTTTTTTCGAGAACCCCGCTGGTCAAACGACAATAGTGGACGGTGCGCGCTATAGGGCCATGTTAATCGAGGTTTTTTCTGCAGCGATTGAACTAATTAGGACTGGAGGACGTGTGGTTCCAACAGGACGGAGCAACGCAAACACTGCGCGAGCCACAAGCGATATTCTAAAGGCGGCGTTCTCGGTCCCTCGTTTAGGCGGTTTGCAATTTCCCGCATTAACCGTTCAGATGTTTTTTTGTGGGGTTTTTTGAAGTCCCGTGTTTACGTGAACAAGCCCGAGACCAAAGAAGCCCTAAAGGACAACATTCGACACGAGTGCGAGAATCTGTCGCCCTGGAGAAAATGCCATAAAACGAGCCCGTATGGCAATCAGTTGTGATGACGCCCATTTCGCCGATATCATCTTCTCGACTTGACCAATAAAAATCTAAAGATTCCAATATACATAACTAAAAAACAGAATCGAAGTTTTTCATTCAGAAAGAAAAGAGAGCCAAGCAACATCGGATGACTTTTTTTTGGCCCATCCTGTATTGAGTTTTTTTGTACTTGTGCAGAACTGTTCAGCATGTAAAATAAATCTTTTAGGTAAATTCAAAGCCCTAATAATAGATTAATTGGTTAAGGGGATAGAGCTTCAGCCGAAGTTATATAGAAACATAATTATGTATAAGGCTTGCGACTGATGGCTTATAACAGGTGATTTCTGAAAAGTTTTAGATTTTCACGTTGGCAGCACTGGTTAGTAATGGCATCCAAACGTAACCTTTCAAAGTGAAAAGTTTTCAATATACTCTGCCATTTAATAATGGAAAAACTTACAAACAAGCAACGATTGCAAATTATTGAAATTTATTATCAAAATACGTGCTCTGTGAAAAATGTGCACCGTTTGTTACGACCATATTATGGTCTTCATTATCGACCTGGTGAATCAACAATTTGTGCTGTCATCACCAAATTTCGCACCAAATTTACTTTGTTGGACAATAAACCATCGACTCGCATACGTACAGTGCGTACTGTAGGGAATATTGCAGTCGTATAGTCCAATGTTAATTAAGATCCTGAAATGACATGTGTTACTCAATCACATGGAAAATTTTACGTGTCGATTTGGGTTTGAAAGCCTATAAAATTCAACATGTGCAAGAATTGAAGCCGAATGACCTACCACAACGTCTAATTTTTTGGTGAATGGGCCTTAGAACAGCTCCATGAGAATCCGCTGTTTTGTCGAAAAATTGGGTTCAGCGATGAGGCTCATTTTTGGCTCAACGGATATGTAAATAAATTTGGAGTGATGAACAGCCACATGCCATACAAGAACTACCGATGCTTCCCGAAAAAAACGACAGTTTGGGGTGGGTTACCGGCTGGTGGCATCATCGATACATTTTTCATCAAAGACGAGCTTGGAAGAAACGTTACCGTCAACGGCGAACGATATCGACTTTTTTTTGCCCCAGTTGGCTGAGTTGTACTTGGTTGACACGTGGTTTCATCAAGACGGTGCCACATGCCACACAGGTCGTGAAACAATGGAAATGGTGAAGGATGAATTTGGTGAGCAGCTTATCTCTTGAAATGGCCCTGTGAGTTGGCCGCCAAGATCCTTCGATTTAATGCTGTTTCTTATATCATTAGTGTGGTAATGCATTGTTACAATTTCTGACTTTTGGACTATGTAAGTTCGATAGAAAATCTGCATTAAGGAACGTGAATAATGCAGTTCTTGTTAGTACGACGTTTATGAATTCGTTCTTGTATTCTTATGCATTAAAACTTGATAAGTCTAGTATTATAATCCAGCGCTACCAGACAAATCTTTTGCCACATTTAAGTGAAGTAAAGTAGAATTTTGTATGTTAATCTTGTACAACATCCTACTGCCAATCAATACCAATAATTTTTGTATTTGCTTAACACTTCTTGAAAACTTTTTATTTTCATTTAGTGCAAATATTTTTGTTATTTTCTTTTTGTTATGTTTTTTCTTTGTCACTGATAGCAAACGCAAGTACCATCAATCAACATCAAAAAAATTACAAACCTGGCTACTACGGATTTTTTTTGTTTCAGTTTTCGAGAGTCGACTTACTTCACTTCACGTTTTATAAGTGCAAACAAAACAGACAAAGCCAAAAAAGTTGTACTAGATGATAATGGTATTGATGTTTTCTAGAAACATTGTGATGCTAGAGCGCTACAATTGTAAACGCAATTTAATTAATTTTATGGAACAAAAACGAAAAGATGTATGATTTCGATGATTTTGGATAGTTCAAATTTTCAAAATGACAGGTATTTCTGATTGTATGTAGTTTTAATGTTTTGTTCTATTTTTTCGTTAGTAAGATCTCCTCAGCTTTATAGCAAGTGGTCGATCATCAAAATCGGTCGAAGCATTAGCTAGGATGTCGATTCGCAAATCACGCTAGATGTCAGAAACATTAAAAAAAAACTCTAAAATTTAACTCGAAAAAACATGTTTTTAGAATCGCTTTTAAGTACATAATTTTGGATGCAGTATTAATTGGTGTAAAACTAATATAAAGAAAAATTGTGCTTTGGAGTTGTAAACCCATTTTAATTAATTTTATGGAACAAGAATGGAAAGATGTATGATTTTGATGATTTTGGATAGTTCAGATTTACAAAATGATGCGTATTTCTGATTGTATGTAGTTTTAATGTAATGTTGTATTTTTTTCGTTAACAAGACCTCTTCAGCTTTATTGTAAGTGGTCGACCATTAAAATCGGTCGAAGCATTAGCTGGGAATTCGATTCGCAAATCACGCTAGACGTCTGAAACATTTTAAAAATCCATGACCATTAATCCATCATTCAATTTCCAATTGAAAACTAATTTAGTATAAATCTGTTGTCAAATGTGTTACCTATAAAATACACAATCCCTGATGCCGATTGGAGACGTGGCAGCACTGGTGAACATACTGTTTACTATTTAAGAGAGGAATTTGATAGACAATCACAGCTACAAATCATAATCAAATAAAAGTTAATTGGAGACATCTATGGTCCACGACAGCTTTCACGCTAGTTCCTTAAATTCACCAAAAATGCGCTGGGTACGCTGTGTCTTTCGCATATAGTTCTATTTTTCGCCACTGTTGCGCAAACGAACTTTTTTAATCTGACATTCTCCAAGATATATTTGAGATTTCCGGAATCATCAGAAGAACCATCCACATCGATGTCAATATTAACAGGATTGATTTGTTAAAATTATTTGCATTTGATTTTAACAAAAAACAAAAACAAAATTTTACGAAAAACAAATTTTTTTTTTACTTCAGACCAAACTTCAAAGAATTATTGTAGACTTTCATTAAATGTATGCTCACTTTGACATTTCAAATCATTATCAGTGATGCCAAAACACGAAATAATTTAAGTGTTTGTGTAACACTGAATGATTCCGCAAACAAAAACGAAGCAGTAGTTTTCTGAACAAAATATCTCCCCACATACATACTCTTAAAGAGACCACACAACAAATAGTTTTGTGTTATCTTTGCTCTTAAAAAATACCTCCAAGCCATTAACTAAGAGCTTAAGCTAAAAAGTGAAACCCGATATCTACAGTTTTTGCGTATTCATCAACTGTACCTGATTGACAGGAAGGTCCATTAAATCTTAACCCATTAAAAAATTCATTTCCCTCCGAGGCGGCGGAAATGGATTATTCCATGTCGCGAACTGGACGGACAGACGACAGCATCATATTTTGCATTTATTTACATAACGCGCAAACCGCCTCTAACCTAGGAGATTTATTTTTCCTCGATGATCTACTGTCATAGGCGTTCATCGTGCACTAATGCCATTGAATGGCAAACATTTTAGGAAGTGCAACAAGACCTCAGGTGCTGACAGCGCAGCAACAATAACAACAACAACGAAATAGACTTCTTAAAAGCGAATGGCCGTTCCGTCAATATTGCATTACTTGTCATCCGAAATGGATATTCTCAACGCAATGCTGGCCACAATGAGGCAACGTTTTCAATGGGGGGATATCTATCCATGTTTTCGTGGTGTGAAAATGGTCTCCATCTCTGTATGTGTGTAGGTAATACAAATGGAAAGAGCAAATTTTTACAGATGCAACGACTCGGATAATGTTTAGAGTTTTAAATTTCATGTGAAATCGCAGTAGCGGTGGCGGCGTATACAACTTCTATGGTTGTTTCACCATATTCAGGCGGTGTATGCTTTCAAACTGACAGCTCGGTGCTCGATTTTTGTACTCGCATACCGTGCTGCCGCAATGCGTAGATAAATGGAAACGAAAACGGTTTACGGTTAAAAGTTTATTTGCGGTGCAATGCTGAAATCGAAATGCGATGAATTGATTGAGTGGCACGCCGAAAGCGCTAAATCTACGGTGTCAGCTGCATGTAGTGAATATGATTTGATGCAACTGATGAAAATTGTAATCTTAGATGCAAATTGCCTCAGGCCCGGCAACAGCGGTAATTAAAAACCGCAAACATATATGTTTCGCAATGAACTTGACTTGCGGTGTAGAGTGCTGTGTGGACTTATTCCCAAAGCAGTTGGCTAAACTGGTTGCGAATTGTGAGTCGTTGTATAGATCAAGATGGGGGAAAGTAATGTTACGCAGAATGTTTCTGAAACCATAGGTGTGATTCGGTACAGCGGCTGTTTTGCAATGTGTTTGGCGTTGTATATAATTTTGAAAGTCATCACCTTCAGATGAACTATGATTTGAGGTGGTCAAAATGGCGGAATGTACTTGATAATATAAGTTGAGTTGAGTTGAGATCGGATAAAAATGTTACACCAGTAGTTGCTGCTAAGAGGATGGGCACACGAGTATGCTTCAATTATTAGGAACACAATGTTTGTTCGTAGCAGATATGTTGTGTTAGCTTAGGGATTCCTTTCCTTGATACTCATGGAGTTGCCTTCTATCGATATCATTGCAAGAAATAAAAACGTAAAAACGTAATAATAAGTAAAAACTTAATATGCTTGAATGATTCAATATGGGACAACGGACACACCCGTCGTAATTGAGTGAGGGTTGTCGAGTGGCAATGGAAATGAAGGGTATACTCGTCTCTTATTTCATAACCAACAACTTCTATTTATACGAAAAATCGTCATTGTTGCGGCCGTTGTTGATGACAGACGATAAGTTAACTCTTACAAGCTGTCATTCGATGCTTAAGGGAGCGTTCGTAAAAGTCGTGTCAATAGGAAGAACAACTTCTATTTATACAAAAAATCGTCATTGTTGCGGCCGTTGTTGATGACAGACGATAAGTTAACTTTTAGAAGCTGTCATTCGATGCTTAAGGGAGCGTTCGTAAAAGTCGTGTCAATAGGAAGAACATTTTAAAAAGATTTTTAAAAAGCATTTGGTAGGTAACTTTCCCGTGAGAGTTGCTTTTCTTCCCGCATATTTTTCAGCACAACCGTTCCAAGTCACCTTGAATGTGAGTCGGATTTGATCAGAACCAATTATCAGGCTTAGTCGAAGAGTTAAGTTTCTTGAAGGCAACGCAATAATTTAAATTCTTCAAGAATTTAGCGGATCGTGGTGTAAACGTGTCCTTGACATTTGCGACATCGTTTTACAAGCTTCGATATTATTTTAACAGCATAATATACTTGAATTGCAATCTAATTACATCTTGTTGTACCACTGACTTTAGGGCTGGTTGCTTTCTATTGCTTTTGCCAATATGTATCCCTTTTACAGAAGACAATGTTGAGGCCAGAAAGTCGAAGTTTTATTGTTTCTTCGATGTATCCCACGCCTTTCTCGGAAATATTAAGGAGAATCGTTTTTGAAAGGCAGACAGAGACAGCATTTAATCAGAGGATACTAGCTGAATCCTCGGAAACCGTCAGATTCTTAAGGAAAATTTTATTCCTTGTATAGATCCAAGGATATCAGGCTGTCTATTTGAAATTGGATCGGAATCACATTGATCTTTCGATTATTTTATTCCTTTATTGACCTCTACCAAAGGCTAGCAGGTTCCTTTCGATTCCCAGCCAGATGTCGGACGCAGTAGAGGAAGACCTCGCCTTAAGTGGCGCAAGTAGAAACCGACTTTAACCAAATTGATGTGCACAACCGTAGGCAGTTATCTAAGGACTGGGGTAATTGGGAGTCATATTGGTTGAGGTCCAGGTTCTTCACGTACTGTAACGCTACGTAAGTAGGTTAGAAATACGTCTCATGGTACTAAGTTGAGAATAGGCTACAGTGTCGCGTTTAGGTGGTTCTCAATGAACCTGTATGGATCGATCGAAATCAGTTCGAACTTTGTGTTTTTCTGTCTGTGTGTATTCGTTTCTGGGTCCAAATGATACCCGGTTGAGAATGGTATACAGTTCCGCTTTTGGTACGCTTGTCATAGCACCTTTAGGAAGTCGAGCTCAAATTAGATAGAATTTTGTATTGTTCTGCGTGTATTCATATCTTTTATTCATAGTTACATGTACAGAGAACCAATGAAAGCTGGTTGGGAATGGTCCCAGTTCTGATGTAAGTGGGGTTTTCATTGCATTAGTTGTTTCCATACGAGACATTCCTTCGACCTTGTCCAGCAGAAATTCGAAACAAAAGGGGTCGAACTTTGTGATTTTCTGTGCAATTTTTCTGTGTTTCTGGGCCTAAATGATAGCTGGTTGAGAATGGTATACAGTTCCGCGTTTGGTACGCTTTTCACAGCATCTTTAGGAAGTCGAGCTCAAATTAGATCGAAATTAGGTCGAATTTTGTATTGTTCAGCGTGTATTCGTTTCTCTTATTCATAGTTACATGTACAGAGAACAAATGAAAGCTGGTTGAGAATGGTCCCAGTTCTGATGTAAGTGGGGTTTTCAATGCATTAGTTGTTTCCATACGAGACATTCCTTCGACCTTGTCGAGTTAAAAATTGGAAATAAAACATGTCGAACTTTGTGATTTTCTGTGTATGTGTATTCGTTTTTGAACCCAAAAAGTAGCTGGTTGAGGATGGTCTAAAATTCTTCTTTTAGTTCAGTTCTCATGGCAAAATAGAAAATCGAGCTGAAATCAGATCGAAATCAGTTAGAATTTTTAATTGTCCTGTATACATTTGATTCTGTTCTTTATACAGAAGCAGATGAATAATACTAGCTGGTTTAAAACGACCCCGGTTCATCTGTTGGCGGAATTTTCATTGCATTACCCATACCTAGACACCGCATTCTTCGAGTCAAGTTTAAATCGATAGTAACTGGGTCGAAGTTTGTGCTTTTCTGAATGTGTGTATTCGTGTCAGTAATCAAATTGTAGCTGGTTGATGATGGTCTCTCGATCTGCTGCTGGTAGGGTTTTAATAATGCTAGTCGTCTCCGCACGATGCATTCATTGGACCTTAAAATAGTCGAAAAAAAATTAAAAATAAATCAGGTCGAACTTTGTGGTTTTCTGCAAGTATGCATTCGTTTCTGTTGTTGTGCCACTCACAGATCTATGTGTCGCAAGTCCCGCTGTTAGGGCGGTTTAAATTGCAATGTAGTCGTCTCACACATGGTATACCTGTATACCTTTGGAAAGTCGAGTTAAACCCGGATTAAGAGCAGCTCGAACCTTGGGTCATTCTTTAATTTGTATCCACTTATTTATGTTGTTCTGGCATGTGTATATGTCTAATAGCAGTTACGCTATTGACGTGTTTCCCATTGCACTATTGGTCTCTAGGCATATGGTATTCCTTGTGAAATTAGTTATGACATTCATTGTGTTTTTCTCTTATCGACTTATATTGGGATCAAAATTAGGTCGAAGTTTGAATTTATCTGCTGTATATTTTCAATTTTGTTGATTTAACATGTGTATACATGTCTATGGGCTCTGTGGCAAAGGGCCCAATATTAGTGCGGTTTTCATTTCTTAGCGATTTTTAGTAGTCGAACTGTTATGATACTAAAAATTAGGTCGAGTTTTATGTCGTTCTGCTTGTGTCTTTATTTTTTTTTGTTGCATCAACTCTTTTTATAAATGAGACGCTATCATCCATACCTCTAACAAAGATTTATACACACAATTTCATTCTGATTTCGATTGAGTTCGATTCGACCTAGTTCGACCTCAGTCAATTTCGACCGAAATTCAAAAAAACTTGAATCTGCATCTTTGTTCTAATACATGTCTTGAAATTTTGGTAGATAATAGGCATTTTTTCATTTACCTATATGGTATGTGAGGTTTGTGTTTGAATACAACCGCTGTACATGAGCTTGGATATTCACCCGTTTCGTGGTATCCGTTCGGAAGAAAATTTTAGTCGGTTTTTTGCTCTTGTGGTAAACTAGAAACCCGTAGTTTCAACTTTGGTTAGGTGGGCGCTTTTCAGTCAAATTAAATTGCTCTTCATTACTCAATTTAATTCTAGCTATTTAATTCCTTGTGGCTGAGTGGTAAATCCGATGAACTGTTGAATCTGGTTATGGTTTGCTCCGTACAGACACCCAATTATTGGCTTTTACCAAGAAGTATAGAACTACAAAGAGTGCGCATCTCATACAAGAAAAAATTTTCTATGTGGGGTACTGATATTGATACCCCAGTGTTCAGATTGGTCCATCTTACGTTTGTAAGTATTTGGTCAGTCAAATTCAATCAGCGTAATGGCGTAGAGGACAGAGCGTCCGACTCTCATCATTTCGGTGCGAGTCTATCTCCTGTGATGGGCGATCCAATTTATTTTTTTTTTGTAACGAACTCTTTTTTGTTGTGGCTTACGAACTTTTTTATTGTTCATTGCGGCTGTATGCTTGCTCTTGTGTGTTTGCGCCGTTTTCCTTATTCGTTTATTAGTTTTTTGTGGTTCTTATGTTTTGTCGCTCTTATGTCGATTTCGTTGCCCAAATTTATCGTTACTGTTTTCAGGGTTCCGCCACTTTCTTGAACTAAGAATAGTAAAACACAAAAATTATTTTTGGAAGTATACAAACATTTCCGCCTTTCTGCCCTAAAACTGCAAAGGTATGTTCAAGCTTATCTTGGTTAAATCGCTTTGTCAAAAGGAAAAACTTCTCAGATTTATATGGTAAAATTTTATCAGCAAACAAAAGCACCGATAAAAGTGTTTGTTTGCTAATGAAGATGTAGGATTGACTGATCAGTTGCAAAGCAGATCGGTAAAAATTATCGGAATGCAGAGCTCCACTGTTCATACAATCAAAAATGTTATCTACCTCTTGTATGAAATCAGCAGTTGATAGAGCAACTTCCTTTGCATTCTCATTAAATCCAACAGTGTCGCAAATTGTTCTTATTGCAGCGCTGAATACTTGAGTAGCAAATTTGATACGCATTTTCGCAAAAGAATTTGAAGGAATGTGCTGTCTAGTCAATTTCGAGCACATTTTTGTTCTTGCATTTTCTTGCCTTTCCCGTAGATCTCTGACAACACTGAAACTAGCTCTTCCATCAGGAGTTTTTATATCACACCCCCGCCAGATGTTTGGAAGGGACTTTATTAATTGGGAAAATCATACATGCAAAATATTCTTTGACCCTTATACTCAAAAAAGTGGTTACTACGGTAGCACCAAGTTCATTGAAGCATTTTCTGTTAGAAGAGCCTTGATCGCATGAAAGGATTCTAACAGATATACCCAAACTGCTGATAAAAAAATGTTACCATTAACAATCTCTGTGAGTGTTTTCGAATGCAATCCCTTCTCTGAAACAAAATAATTCAAAATTTCGCTCGAATTTGAAAATATGTATCTGAGCATAAATATATACCGGCTTGCTTTGCAAAATTGCATTGCTTCGTGTATGTCCATTTGTCAATCAAATCGGTATGCTTGTTTTTTTGAAGCTCCCTTTTAAGCGCCATTTCATCCATTGATAGCACCATTTGAGTGTCTCCTTTTACTTTGAGCTCCATTAACATTTGATTCATTTAAAGATTCAGAAGCGCTATTTTCAACCCCGGCTGAAGGAATTTTATTGGGAACCAACAGTTTACTGAGCTTATATGTGGCAAATTCAAATTCAACTTATCCTAAGCAACACATAGCTATGTGGAATGGGGCTTTTAAAAAATATTTTGAGAAATATATTTGTCTTCCAGAATCTATCGCTGCTCCTAAAGTTTTTTTTGTCTTTCTAATTTTTCAAAAGTTTTTCCAAAAGGGTATTTTTCTTCTGCAACTGGCTGAATTTTTTTTTGTAAAAATTTACAGGGGTAATATTTGTTTCGCATATATTGCACACGAACTCATGGCAATGTGCACTTTTAGAAGGGAGGTTATCCAATGAAAAGTCATAATCCATATCCAAATGTTCAGAACCATCTTGAAAACTAATTTTTGGGATAGCTTCAAGTTTGAGTTTTTTAGTTCCAATATACGTACTGCAAAAATGATCCTGGCATACAAATAATTTTTTATTATAACTTTCCAACGGTACTTTAACACTTCTCCCTTCAAATTTGCCCAATTATTGTATCGGGTTTTTCAACAGGGACGCTACAAAAGTTAAGTGACAGGGACAGCAAACGACCCCATATTTCTTGCCGATCTTTTGACATTTCTCTTCAGTAAGGTTCGCCATTTCATGATGGAAAGATATACGATCCAACAACGAGTCGAAATTATTCAATTTTACAACCGAAATTCGGAGTCAGTGGCCTCAACGTTAAGAGCGCTACGTCAAATGGTCGTCATAATCGTCCTAGCAGATCAACAATTGAGCGTCTAGTGGAAAAATTTGAATCCACAGGCACAGTACAAAATGTTCCCGTGCCAGTGAGACAAAGAAGTGCCCGTAGTATCGAGAATTTTGCTGCCGCTGAGGCTTCAGTTGAAGGAAGCCCAAATGTGTCTCTCACACGTAGTTCTCAAGCGTTGGGCATCTCTGTGACGTCGCTGTGGAGAATTTTGCGAAAAGATCTTGCCCTACATCCTTACAAGATTAAAATGACTCAAGAACTGAAGCCGCTTGACCACCAGAAGTGCGGTATGTTCGTGAATTGGGCTGAGCAATAACTTGAAAATGATTCGGATTTTCATCGAAAAATCATCTTCACCGATGAGGCTCATTTCTGGCGGACTGGCTTCGTCAATAAAAAAAATATGCGGTATTGGTCAGGCAGCAATCCACATGTACTCCATGAGTCATCATTGCATCCCGAAAAAATTACGGTTTGGTGTGGTTTATGGGCCGGCGGCGTCATTGGGCCGTACTTCTTCCGTGATGGTCAAGACCGGCACGTTACTGTGAATGGGAATCGCTAGCAATCAATGATAACCGAATACTTTTGGCCCCAATTGGATCATATGGACTTGGAGGACATGTGGTTCCAACAGGACGGCGCCACATCCACACAGCGAATGCCACAATCAATTTATTGGTAACCTAGTTTGGAGAACGTGTTATCTCACGAAATGGTCCAGTCGCTTGGCCGCCTCGGACGCCGTTAGACTATTTCCTGTGGGGCTACTTCAAGTCTATGGTCTATGCCAACAAGCCAGTGATGATTGATGAACTTCGTACGACTATCGAACGTGAAATTGCAGCAGTATCGGAAGATTTATGCTGGAAAACCGTCGAAAATTGGGTTCAGCGTCTGGACTTCTGCAAGCGTGCCCGTGGTGGCCATGCAAAAGAAATCGAGTTCCACAAATAATGGCATCGAACGTTCTTTCACAGGAATAAACAATTTCATTGATATCCAAAACCTTTTTTGTTTTATTTAAAAAAACTTTTGTAGCGCTCTTATTGAAAGACCCTTTATCTTCATCAGGAAATTTCAACAATTGCAAGGATGCGTGACTCCATCTAGATTTTTTGCAAATATAGCAAAATTTATTGCCGGACGGCCGATTATCCGTTGCATTAGTGCTCATACCTCTCGCTTTGACAATCAAAATAAGAATGAACTGAAAATGTTTCTGCAGAAGCACATGCTTACATTTTTTCGCCAGAAATTTGTTTTTTTCTTTCTCCTTCTCATTTTTCGTTACAACCGCAAGATGTTACATTACAATCGCAACGTTCGTGTATCAAACACGAGCACAGTCGACAAAAAACGAGCAAAGGAAATTTCCTCTTCGCACTTACCACCTGCGTCTGAGACGGTTACAACATTTTTAGCTTTGATGCGCACTCTATGTAGTTCTATACACTTTACTCAACTTCCTCTGACTACATTCACATCAGCCATTTTGATTCGACTTATTGTTGTAGGTCCCGCCACAGTGCAAGAAGTAACAATGGACAAATCAATGTTTTTTTTTCAGTAAACAGATGTGTCAAATGTGGATACGGATTTGTACATGTTCGAAAAGTGTGGTTAAATATCAATGGGGATGCCGATTTTTGTACAGCGGTAGTCTCACAACTTTGTTTCGAAATGAAGTAACGGGTGATCCAAGAAGAGATACTTTTTTCAATAGCCTTTTTTGACAGATCACGTGTGAGTCGTGTCATGCTGTCATGTTATTTTTGTTTAGTATTGTTTGGCATTTCATAATGGAAAGACTTAGGCGTGAACAACGTTTACAAATTGTTCAACTTTATTATGAAAATTCACGTTCTGTGAGGAATGTGTTTCGTGCACTTCGCTCAACTTATGGTCAACATAATCGGCCTACTGAGCGTACTATTCGCAAAACCATCACCCATTTTGAGACCCAGCATTCATTATTGGATAATATTCGACCGAATAGACCACGTCCAGCACGCTGTGAAGAAAATATAGCGGCCGTAGCTGAGAGTGTACACGAAGACCGTAGAGAGTCGATTCGGCGCCGTTCGCAGCAACTCGGACTGACGTATGGAACGACTTGGCGCATTTTACGTCAAGATCTTAAATTGAAAGCGTACAAAATACAGCCTGTGCAACAACTGAAGCCGCTCGACCTTTCCAAGCGACATCGCTTCGCTCTATGGGCTCTTGAAAAGTTCCAAGAAGATCCGACGTTTTCGAGGCAATTTTTTTTTAGCGATTAGGCCCATTTCTGGCTCGATGGGTATGTAAACAAACAAAATTGCCGCATTTAGGACGAAGAGCAACCTGAAGAGATTGAAGAACTGCCACTTCATCCAGAAAAAAACAACGGTTTGGTGTGGTTTGTGGGCCGGTGGAATCATCGGTCCATATTTCTTTGAAAATTATGCCGGTGCGAACGTAACCGTCAATGGCGACCGTTATCGTGCCATGATAACCGATATTTGATGCCTGAAATTGAAGCTCGTGATCTCGGCGACATTTGGTTTCAGCAAGACGGCGCCACTTCCCACACATCGCATCAATCAATGGACTTATTGAGAGAACATTTCGGTGAGCACATAATTTCACGTTTTGGGCCGGTCGATTGGCCACCAAGATCGTGTGATATTACACCGTTAGACTTTTTGCTGTGGGGATATGTAAAGTCAAAAGCTTATGCCGACAAACCCGCTTCGATTCAGGTCTTGGAGGAAAACATCACGCGTGTCATTCGCCAGTTACCAGTCGAAATGCTTGAACGAGTGATCGAAAATTGGACTCAACGGATGGACCATCTGCGACGAAGCAACGGCCAACATTTGATAGAGATAATCTTCAAAAAATAAATGCCAAAGAATGTTCTTTCAAATGATAAAAAACATTCTCCATTAAATTTGAATTTTCTGTGTTTTTTTATTTAAAAAAGTAGGGAACCTCGAAATGGATCACCCTTTATGACGAGGTATTAATGAAATTAGATTCGAATTTAGTACGGAGACAATTGTCAATTTCTACATGTTCTGCTATTGTCATAACCCTTGTAGATGTCTGCTTCGATACAGCGGGTTTCTTTCAAAATCAAATATCAAATAAATTCTACTTTATCGACACTCGCATATTTATCGTGAATCTCATTAAACCTAATTTAGTAACTTACATGTGACAGTTTGGATTTCGTGCATCAGCAATGCTGCCAAATCAGCGATACTGTACGTATAAAAAAAAATGGATTCAATGATATCGATTCTTGCCGATTAGATCTACATGTCATGCAATTACGTGATCTGTGGTAAAATATTCACTCATATTTGGACTCTTGGCTTACCACTGAAATGATAACCAATTAATCAAATTTGTTCCATAAAACAATTCTGTTATTATACACAACCTGTTCGGTACTACTCTGCGCTTGGTGACAGTATTAAAACAGTCGACATTCCGTGTTGTATCTTACAAACTATAAAAAAGCAACCTCAACACTTGTGCACCCTCCAGCATTGTTACAGCAACAAATTGGCTTAGACTGTTCTAATAGTGATCACCTCAACCGCAATCTGGTCACGCTCTTTTATCTTTCAATACTAGACATGCAGTCTCTCTAAACTAGACCATGAGACACGCTGTTGTTTTCGGCAGTTGTTGTCTTAGGCAAACAATGTTTGCAGCTGTCGCGTCTAGAGTCACCTTGGAGACGTGGTATATTGTGAATGCACCACACAATACATGACCACAAGCAATGAATGACTGCAGAGCGCCTATGCATTAAAATTAGTTCACTTCGTACTTGTGCAATTATACCAATCGATTGGACAACCAGTTGGTCTGCTCCAGTGAGAACTTGAAAGTGATTCGTTTGTTAAATTGGTGGAACAATTATTTGCCTCAGGATTTTTGCCTTAAAAATGCTAAATTTACGTAAAAGGTCAAGAGGGTTATGCAAGTTACCACGAATACTTTGGAATTTATCCTTTGGTGATCGTTGCTGTTGGCACGCAAAGAATCGGGCTTGTTCTGATTCGACATTAACAAAAGTTTGCTGTCACTAAGGCGGCTCATTGATATTCCATTGGCCATAAGTGGAAGTCGATGGATTCAGCTGGTCATCCTTGATGTCGTGTTGGAAGTTGAGAAGGCTGACATAGGCCATTTGTGGAAGTTTTGTGAATGTAGTCATCGTATAAGTTGTTAGAAACTAGAGTGATTTTAAGAGCTCTAGAATCGTGCTGACGTTTACAAATGAGTTTGCATGTGTTCTTTGGCAATTGCTAAAGATTAGTAGACACAAATAGGTACGTCCAAGTTTATCCTGAATCTATAATTTGCAAATTATTTAGGAAGGAATTCATTTTCTTTGGCAAACTAATAAAAGTACACTCAAAGTGTACACCAAATAAACAATCTGCATGCAGAACTGCGTGCATCATAATGACACGACGTACAAATTGACTGACAGTGTGACGCATATCTACGTCACAAATTGACGTTAATCGACGAGTACAATAACGATATGAAGTATGTAATGCTGCATGAGCAGAGGTGTAAAATCAACTGACAACTGAATTACTTTGATGGTTGTCAGTTGAACTGGATTTTATGAAACGAAAAAGTGTAACGAAGAAGAAGTACCACCTTCATAATGTAATCATATCGTTCTCTTACAAATTAACCAGAACAAAGTTTCACTTCTACCGCGTGTGAACTGGATGATCATCCTTAATTTTTAGTTACGTAACACAATGGGTTATCATCTTCAGCAGTCCATAAATTAAGTAAAAATATGTGTTCAGCACTTTACGTACATATATCATAGAGCGGAATAAGTGTGTTGTTTTATGTTAGGTCTATTCGATTGATGATGTCACATGTGTCAAAATTGGAAACTATTTCTTGGTAAACTTTTTTCATATGAAGCGATTCTGCGACTCATACCGACCAAGCGACCAAGATGATGCTGGCAGAGCTTTATTGATTTTGAAGGTATTTACAATTCTAAATCAGTTTTTAAGTATGTGATTGCTGCTATCGATATCAGCATAGTAAGGAATTTTTTTTCTGTCAGGCGACTAAGAACGGTGCTGCCAAATTACTGAAAAAAATCATAGTTGATTGTAAAATAGTGATGTCATTCGAACACTCTTCCAAGACGAGTATTGAAAGAATTATCATTGCTAAATATTTTACAAAATGTTAAGATCATTCATGAGCCGTGGTATATAAGGAATGAAGATCTACACAGAGATCTGGGTGTTCCCGCGATTAAATATGAAACGAAAAATTTTGCAGGCAAACATAAAAGAACGTTTATTGGGACACGTCATAACGGTCCTCCACATTTTTGACGAAAAAAATTTATTGCGGCGTCTTCAAAGAACTAAGTCCTTAGATTTGGCCCGATAACAACAAACCGCGCTATAAAAAAGCAGGAACTCTCACAGGAAAGTTACCTGCCACACATTCATTACTCGTGATAAAAAAATGCCAGATAAGCGGCATACTTAGTTGCAATACAAATACAAAAAGAGTGGTCGTTTTATTTAGTGTTAAGGTCCCACACCCATCATGTCTTTTGAGATTTCCACCAGCCCACGGAAAAAACAAATTTTAAGTGAAGGGCGCCTTACGGATATGCTTGTTGTAAAAGGAAACTAAAAGAAATGCATATCCAGCTGATATATAGGATATTGCGATTCGAGATCACCTAACTACCTGAGTAGTTAAACGACTTTTAATCGAACTCAGACCTTTTGCGTGGTAGTTCATCGTATAGAAAACTGAGTAGTCACAGCTTCTATAATTCTTAACCCAGAAGCTCTAAACAGGTAATCCTTATTCTACTTCGGCAAAAGCTCTACCAAATAATCTAAACAAATGTCACTTGAACACAGATCCCCGGAAACTTTTTAGAAGCCTTACAGAGGATATACCAACACATCTTCTAGAAAGCATGTAGACTCACCTACAAGAGTTATTAAACAGGCTCAACAAGGGTGATCATTCAAGATGTTTGATTTGACAACTTTAAAGAACGATTTTGATATTCACATTCAATATAATCTCTTTGAAATGTTGGCCGCAACTGCGCCGTAGCTCGTCCATGAAGACGTTCCAAATTTTGATGGCGCATATGAGCATATTGGTCGGTATCTCGCGAATAACATGGGTAATGTTGGCTTCCAATGATTCAATCGTAGCTTGCTTATCCACAAACACCTTATACTTTACCTAGGCCCAAAGGAAAAAAAAGTCTAACGGTGTTACATCGCATGATCTTGGTGGCCAATTGTTCACCGAAGCGGTCTCTCAATATGTCCTCTGATTCATGGGCTGTTTGCCAAGTAGCGCCGACTTGTTGGAACCATATGTTGTCAAGTTCATGGGCTGTCAATTGAGCCAGAAATAGGCTACATCGCTGAACAAAGTGTTGGTTGAAAACAGTGGATCTTCAGCAAGCTTCTCGAGAGCCCATTCACTGAAACAATGACTCAACGGAAGGTCGGTTGGCTTCAATTCTTGCGTAAACCCGATATCATTGGGCTAAATCGTTCTATAACACTAGCCAAGCTGTTGAGAACGGCGCCGAATCGATTCATCGTAATTCTCGACTGCCCTGTCAGATGCAGCCGCTACAAAAAAAGGTGAATTTTCGTAAAAGAATTGAACGATTAACGATGTTAGGGTTTAAGGCTATCCATGATGAAATATAAGTAAATATTGAATAAAACACACATGACAACTTGATACGACTGACGCACCGTCTGTCAAAAAACCCCTTTGGAAAAAATACCTCCCTATGAAGGAGCACCACATGTACTATATTTACTGGTGGGACCTTTGTAAAAATATAAGGCCAGGTTTTAAATTGCTGAGTTAACTCTGAGCTTACCCAGACGGACCTTTTGAGACGGCCCATGCTTCAGCGCCCTAGAGCAGGACTGGGATGATCTGGGTCTTATACAGGATCTCGTTAGTAGTCCCAGTGAGGGCTTTACAACTGAATGACCTTCTTAGAAGAGGGTAGCGGACGACCACTTCCGTAACTGTGCGAACACATACGTAAGACCATAATAGCTTTTCCCTTCGATTCGTTCAGTTTTCATTCAATTTTGCTCACTTGCGAAAAAGCGAATTATTTCGCTCTTTCTCTTTCTTTTGTTCCTTCATACAAAAATTTGACATTTTACTTCAACAGCTGTGTACATTTAAATTTGTAGGTTCATAAGCAACGACATTTTTTTTGGCATAACGACTTCCACTCTGACAATCGCTTCAATCCACAAAAGTCTATTATGGGCAACTTGAGTAAGTGACAGTACTGAAGGAAACTTACGCTGTGTGTCAATTGCGTTAAAATTGGATCTAAACTTTATCCACTGGCTAATTTTTGACCATTATGCAGGTGCTTTCCATCTCTGTCACCCCTCAGTAGGTATATGAAATGTCAAAAATTAACCACTGGATACATTTTAGCGAGCTGTTGAGCAGGTTAAAATTTTGAAGTCTCTAGTCACCAAAAAATTTATCAACTGGCTAAAATTTTAACACAATTGACACACGGTCTTAACGTAGAACTTTGACATTAGCTTCCGATTGCTTTCGACTATTATAGTTCAGCCTTTGGCTTTCTTCGTTTAATTTCTGACGAGATGTTGTTGTCACGTTCTGTCCAATTTTTCGATGCTGTGTGTCCTTTCGTGTTGATAGCATATACTTAGTCTTGCACTCATTTACTGCTAAACCCATTTTTGCCGCTTCCTTCTCTATACTAGCAAGCGTGGCTATTGCATTACGTTAAGTCCTACCAATGATGTCAATATAGTCGGCGTATGCTAGTAGTTGCACTGATTTTTGGAAAATTATGCCTCTGGTGTTGGCTCGAGAGTTTTGCACAATCCTCTCAAGAATCAAATCGAAGAAGTCAGGTGACAGCGCATCGCCTTGACTAAATACTTTTTTTTTGGTATCGAATGTGTCGGTGAGGTCGTTTCGGACCCTGATGGAGCAGCGAGAATTCTTCATCGTCATCTTACAAAAACGGACGAGTTCGGGCGGTAGACCAAAACTAGACATGGCTCAGTATAGTTCGTCTCTATAAATGCCGTCGTATGCGGCTTTGAAAAAGATGAATAGATTGGTGGGTATCGATTTTAACTTTTTGGGTTTTTCCAGGATTGGCCGAAATCTGAAAAATCTATTGTGGACTTTCCCGGCCTAAAACCACACTGATAAGGCCCGACGAGGTTGTTGGTAAACGGTTTCAGGCGTTCAAATATTACGGGAAATAGGTTCTTGTAGGCGATGTTGAGGAGACTTTTGCCTCTGTAGCTAGCGCAGTTTATAGGGTCTCCTTTTTTGTGGATCGGGCAACGATGCTGAGGTTCCATTCTTCAGGCATATTTTCATCCGACCAGATTTGGCGGATGTTTCTTACCAAGTCGTACCCGTCGGATTTATGAAGCTCGGCGGGGAGTCCGTTATTTCCGGCAGTCTTATAAAGCTTGAGTTTAGATATTGCTATCCTCACTTAACTCAGGTCGGGTAGATGGCAGTTTTCGTTGTCGTTGCCAATATTGAATGGTTCGTTCTGGCTGACATCGGAATATTGTTGTCATCGTCGTTTAACAGTCTGCAGAAGTGGTTCTTCCATATCCTCAGCATCGACTGTATCTCAACTAAGATATTTCCTTGTTCATCTCGACAGGATTCTGTTCGAGCCTTGTATCCTTGGCTTTGACGTTTTACACTTTGGTAAAACTTACGAACATCTTCCCTGGAGTGGCTATATCGTCGATCGTTCGCTTTTCTTGCTCTTTTTTCTTCGTTCCCGAAAAGCCGGTGTTCTTCCTATGTTCTCTGCCCATAGATCTCAATGGCAACTCTTGTCTTCACCTGCAGCTTAGCCTTGTAGGCGTCGTTCTTGCTGCGAGCATATGTCGGCTTCCCTCACCAAACCAGGGGTTTCTTGCTGTTGGGCGCAACATCAGTTGCGGCTGATCTAATGGCTTGTTGGCATCGTTGCCATTATTCTTCGACATTCGATGCTGTTGGTGTGGTGTTAATCGAGAAGTTAAGGGATAAGCGTTGCGCGAAGGTCATGCAGGTCTCTTGCGATTGCAGTTTTTCGACATTAAATTCACAGTATTTCTGGATTCTTGTGGCGTGGTGGATATCCCCATTCTTACCTTGGCTGCAACAAGGTAGTGGTCCGAGTCGATGTTAGCTCCTTGGACTGTTCGGACATCCAAAATACTGGATGCGTGTCTCTTGTCCATCGCAGTCTTCTTAAATTTTAGAGTTTGTGAAATGATTTATAACATCATAAATGAAAAACAGCATGTTTACTTGTTTCATAAAGTCACCTATTCACAATCCCTTCGTTCACAAGGTACCCGGCCAAATGCTTACACATGCACGATATCACGTAGGCAAGTTTTCATTCATGCCATTTGCCTTTATAATGAACTTCCTCTTAGCATAAGAACCAAGGTCGAGCACAGAACTTTGTTGTCTCTAGTCTTTCACCACCTTTGTAGGGTTCAATTATTTTTCTGCTTCTGTGTGGGTAATCTTTTTTTCAGTGTTTTGTCTAAAAAAATTGAGGTTATGCTTTAGCTATTTTTGTTTTGATTAACATAATTTGACCTAAAGTCAAACACTCCCACAAAAAACAAAAAGTGCATTACCACTAAATGTATCTATCTAGTCCCATTTTTGAACGTTGCCTTCACCAAGTTCCACAACAAAGCGGTAGGTCAGTGTTTGAATATTTATTTGTCAAGTGCCAATTTGAGATATCCATTGAAATAAAAAGCCTCTTCAAAATATGAGATTAAGCAGATAAAAACATGCCAACTACTTTTTCAAAGTACACTTCAAAAAAAATGTTAAATTGGCTTGAGCACCCAAGTCAATCGACTTTTGTTTGGCTTCGACTTGTGGTATTTCTTTCTATTATTCTGATTTTTATTTAAACAAAAAAAATTAAGAAATATGATAACACAAAATGTATGTCAACAGCCATGGACCTTGATCTTCAGAAAGGGGTACAAGCCGAGTACTAACAATTTCCAAATAATAAAAAAAAAAAAAACAAAAACCCATTTGCCTTAGAGTGGCTCACTTGTCACAAGAGTGCATCTTTTGAGCCGCAGCAGTCTGATAAATCTTCCCATTGAATACGCAAATGATGTATTCTTCTTCACACAGATACACACAGACACACACCACAGCCCTCCTTGAGTTCGTCGTAATATTGATCTTTGCCGAGGAAAACATAACACGAAAATGAAACTTGACTGGGGTTTTATCAGATCTCGCGTAACAATTGTGCTGCACATGGAATCCGAAAGGTTGGCCTTGCCGCCAACGATGATGCTGATTGCAACGTTATGGATCTTGAACTGAGAAGTAAATACGAGTGCCTCGCGCGATGCCGGATAATGTACTAGATGTGCTTGATATCGATGTGATTAAGTTGTTTTATGGTAATTTTTCAGCAGCCTTAAGAAAATAAGAACTAACCATAAAGAAGGTCACCACCCTCGTATCTACTAGGCGTACATCTTAATTTATAGATACACAGCTCACCGGGCAACATCTATCGGAAGTTAGATACAAATCGAACATCACAAATGCATCGAAGCCGATGCGGGGCAGCTGACTTACGAGTGAATCGATGGATTTTGAAACATCTACTGATTTACGAGGTAACCGCGAGTATAGCTGGAGTTTGAATTGCCAAATTATGAATACAAAATTTACACAAAATAAATATACAGCTGGCCATCGAATGGCGTAATCGGGCCACAAATCATATCACCAACTTGCATCGAGATATGCTTACTCCTCTGAAATGCTGAAAATTCTTGATTTCAAAATGGCATCTTGATAGTGTAACGCAGTGCCTTATTGGTCAATTGAATTGATGTTTTATTTGATTAATATAATTGCTTGACTGTGATTAGAATTTTTAATAGATCCGGATTGGAAATGGTACTACCAGAGGCATGGTGGTGGTCGATTAAGACTACGACTACGGGCGGTCATTTTTGCCCAACCCCAATGCAAATGCGCACAAATATTCTTAGGCTGTGCGATATTTTACGAGAGTCTTACGCAGGCTGGGCAATTAAATAATTTCATAGGAATTTATCTCACAAATTGTGTAAATGTTTTACGTAATTAATTGAACTTTTCGAGTGGAGTTTATTTATATATTAGCGAAGCTGTCGGCTTTGCTCGTATTCGCAAGTTATTTGACATTCTAAATTTTGAATTTTATCGTTGTATTGAGGCGAAGTGACGTGGCCGACTGATTTGGGCAGAGATATTTTTGAATGAAAACGGCTTTTGCTTGGGAGTTGAATTTTGTTTATTTTCTCATGAGGATTGCAACGGTTTTGATAAATGGTGTGCACTGCAAGACTTCCTGACTAAGAAGTTAAGATCTTGTGAATTCGATTATAGACGTTTGAACACTAAAAGTCAATACAAAATTGTCGAACTAAACAGGCATTTGCAGGATTTCCAAAGAATATCCTCACCTGCTAATCGTGTTTCCCTCAAATGTTAATAGGTAATCCAATCTGTTTTGAAAATTTGAAAACAGATTCGCCATTTTATTTTGGCCGAAGACTTAAATGTCAAACAAGAAAATTGGTGAAATCAATTACAAAATCATCGGGTTAACCATCTTTACAATTGGATGGTCCACTACAACGTTGAATATATGATCAACATTATCGCCACAGATAGGCAATCGTTTCCGAGAAGCGGTGCTTTTCTTGATCTTTTACTGCGAGACACAAGACTGAGAGTTACTAACAGAGTAGGTCAACACCCACGAAGCTGTATACGGACGATTGAGTACGACAGTGATCACTGCGGAATCGCCGCTGTAATACAGCTTCCGAACGAGCTTGTGGCGTTGGAGGAGTTTGTGCCTGTGCAATTTTACAACTACGGTAAGAAGCGCTGGCCAAGCCTCACCAACGCCTTGTCAAGAGAACTACGTTCGAGGGCCATTTTCACCGCCAAACAACAGAAACCTCACGAACAACGATATCGACGAATACTTATAACAAACGAACGAAACGATTGAACGAACAATGAACAGGACGCTACCGAACATGACATTAGGTCTACGTCTAGAAACGCGAGCATTGACGCACTACACAGACAAAAAAGGGGACTTCTGACAAGACTTAAACTTTTGTACAGACGATTGACAAACCCACGCGACCCGGAGATTAGTAAACTGAAAGCGTCGATCAAAAACATCAACCAATCGATCAAAGAGAACTATCGGTTGTCCATTAATTTGTTTTGGAATAACAGAATTCGGGCCCTTAATTCCAGCGACCCGAGTATGTTTCAACAAATTAATAAGATCTTTAGGAGGAAATGTCATTACGAACTTTCGTGTATTAAGCTCCAACAAACAACTGGCAATACAAACATACTTTTGACAGCAGGAATTGATCCGGGGGAAGCCGTCTTCAACGAAGATTTCTATGTAATTTTAGATCCTCACGAGAAATTGGAGGCAGTGGATAGCTGTCTTTCAGAAAGTGTATCCTGAAAAACAATGCCCCCTGCTCCATCATTTCTAACTCCGATTTCATCCGGTTTGATGACGAAAACTTGGCAAACGCCATAGTCGCCGAACGAAGTGGGTCTAGTCCTCTGGTAATCTCGAAGGTGGAACTCCAGAACATCTTCGATTCAATAAAGAAAAAGAAGTCAGCGGGTATCGAAGGTATATCCAATATTCTACTGCGACTCTTAGCCCATGAAGCTGTGGACATTTACGCCACTCTGTTCAACAACGCGCTGAATAATGCATATTATCCAGAGCGGTGGAAGACGCTCCCAAAAAAGGGAAAGGACAACACCAATCTGGCAAAGTTCCGGTCTATAAGTCTCCTTCCGAGTATTAGCCAGGTTTTCGAAAAGATTCTCAATCGAGCTTCGTTCAAGTGGTCTGAGGATAATAATGCTATTCCAGAGAACCAGTTTGGTTTCAAGGCGGGGCATGACGTATTCATGCCGCCTCCTAACTCGTCTCTGATATACAATGGAACAAAGCCAAAACACAGTGCACGGGTGGATGTCTGGTTGACTTAGATAGAGGGCCTCTATCTAAAGCTGACCAGACTTGGCATAAGTAAACCACTACTATATATGCTTCATGACATGTTGACTGGTATAACGTTTGTTGTCAAAAGTGGCAATGTAACTTCTACCACCGAATTTTTAATTAAAAAAGGCCTGCAACAGGCAGCGGTAAACTCGCCGATTCTTTTCAGCATTTACACCAGTGATATAATAGGTAGTCTTACTCAGGCAATTGCGTATGCGGACGATCTTATCGCATACAGAACAGCCCCTAGAGTCGAAGTCATTCGAACTCTTTTGCAGCGGGACTTCGACAAGATTGTGATGACTGAAGTTGAAAATCAGTTTTGACATCAACTCTTTTATCTAGCATAAGTGTAAATATGTCTGTTTATTCCCTTTCGTTGAATACAAAAAAAATTTTTTTTGGCACAACAGGGGTGTTAGTACCCAGGGCCGATTCCCGCAAATAAATAAAATATTCAGGCGAAAAGATCATAACGACATTCCACGTGTCCGAATTTCCAAAACGACAGAAAACAGATAGACACTCACGGCTGTTGGTATAAGTCCGGAAAACGTTGACTCGAACGACGGATTTTTCACGATCGAAGATCCTCAGGAGAAGGCGAATTCGATAGGCGCTATTTTCGAGACCGTGTATACGGTGAACAATCCTGTTCGCCCAAATCGCGATATTGAGGAAAGAGCCTTTCTGGATCACTTTTATCTGCGCACTGAACTTCAAGCTTGGCGATCTGAGAGTCACGGTTTTTTCGTATTCAATGACGAAAACCCTTCCAATGGCATAGTCGCCAATAGCCTGATGCTGTTCGTGCAAAAAGATGAACTCCTGGACATCATTGTATCATTGAAAAATAAAAAGTCGACGGGAGAGGACGGTGCTCCAAACGTCGTATTGAGACACCTGCCAATGGAAGCAGTCGATATCTTCACCACCCTGTTTAACAATGCACTGAATAATGCACATTATCCGGCGCACTGGAAAATGGCGGTGGTACATCCTATCATTTATGGGGATAGAATGTACAAACCCTGCAAATCTTCGGTGAATAAGCCTCCTGCCGAATGTAACAAAGGTATGTAAGCAAGATAGACAATAGAGCTCGAGGAAAACAAGATTATTCCGGAAAATCAGTTTGGTGTTCGACCAAGGCACGACCCCATGGCCTGTATGGTTGACGTTGAGAAGGCCTTCGACACCGTATGGTTAGAGGGGCTTTTCTACAAGCTGACCAGATTTATGAAATGCTTATGGGGAAGAAGTTCGTTGTCAAATGTGGCAACGTAACTTCCAGTCAAGTCTTTGAAATTAAAAACGGTTTACAACAAGGAGCGGTGAACTCCTCGTTATTGTTTAACATTTATACAAGTGATCTTGTAGCTTCTCTCAGACACGCTATAGCGTACGCAGATGATCTTGTGGCGTACAGATCAGGTCCGAAATGGTTGGTTCAATGAACAGCCGCGCAGATGATCTGGGTTCGATTCCCAGCCGTAGCAACATTTTTCACTGGCCCTCTTTTCGTGATGATCTGACAAATCATCCGAGTAGTATCAACTGTCAAGAAAAGCTTATCTCAAATGCGACGTTCCGAGTCGCCATAAAACAGGAGCTCCTGCCATCGTGCTAGAAGTACATACGCACACATGTGAGAATGCTCGGCCCTGGGTACAAACGAACCTATTGCGCCAAAAATTTGTATTTTTGTATTTGGCCAATGCACTCTGGATCTTATGCCATTAGGTTCTTACTAATCTTAATCTGTATTTGAGAAGGATACTGCCGATGATAACGACTAATTGGATTCAAGTTTCTACCCTTAACATGAATGCGACCTATATTGCCATGGATATTGGAAAACAACATCTGAATTAAGGAAAATCGTTGCCAAATCCAAATTCATATCTGTTTCCTCTTATGTCCAATTAAGTATGGAAATGCTATGCGAACCAATTTTAAATATCCAATTTGTCACATTGTAACAGAAAAGACTTAGGTAGAGATCAAATTTGAAATTATTCACTCCTGTACCCCTGTATACTAACAAATGTCATTGCGTTTCTTTGAATATAAATTAAATAAATAACAACTCTCATGAACAGACACACTAAACTAATGTTCATGAATAGAACTCAAGTTCAAGCAGATGTTCAATCATTTCCATGAAGGACCGAAAACTCACGATATTCGCAATAATAAAAACCAACATCTTAACCATCGAATAAATTCAAATTTAATTTGACACTTTTATTGCCACCCATAATACAATAATCTACGTATTTGACGTATCTGTCAACTAAATGCGTTCATACAGACTCCCAAATGACATCAGTACACAAAACGTGAATATCAAACATGAATATCAAAGCAAATCTCTGAATTTCATTGATTTCCATTGATTGTTAATTGGCTGTCATTGCTCATTGAATACCACTTGACAGTTAATTCCCAAGTGAATAAGTCTTCTCGCATTATGCATGCACAATTGAATGGGCGGACTGCATTAGAGCTTATGACACGCTGAGCTCACTCAGAACTGTCCATATTCGGATTAATCAAAAATCTTAATAAGGCTTACAATTTGTTTTGCTTTCATTTAATTTTTTTCGTGAACTTGATTGATTCTCAATTAGCTAATGGCGGGGTATTAACAGAACAAAAAAATCCACGCCAATCTTTTCAATGTCAAACAACAATCGAGAGGACAGAAAAGTGAGACTACAACATGGAGCGAGATTTTGCTTCAGAGGAATCGCGCGTGTGAACGACGCGACGTCAACAACAGACATTGGTTACTCAATTAGTGCGATGACATATGTCAGGCCAAGATTGATCAGCTTTAGCAGTGGGGGTTACCCACTGCGCTTATCTTGTGAGTTATGCCTACGCTGTCATCGATTAACGATCCTAAAAGACATTCTGGTTGATTCATTATGAAATCAGGAACGATGAATGGGAAAGGATATTCTACTTGACAGATGGAATTTGACATGTGGTGAGTATTCAGGGTTTTAGTGGTTCTCGTTAAAATGGTCCAGGTTTGAGTTTTGAAACAAAATAATCAATTAAGTGTTTTTGTTTTGCAGATAAGTTTGAATTGCTGGATATGAAAATAGAAATGGCATTTTTAAAAAATTATTAGTTTTGTTTAATGACATGACAGGGCGGTACAAAGATATTTACAACAAATTAGAAAAATGTTGAAACCTACTTTAAAGCCTACTTGCTTAACAATTAAGCCTTTCTAGCTAATAAAAGCACCGATAATAATTAGTTCGGTTAGTCAATACGATAAGAAACAACAAGCTCAACAAATATTGAAAGTGTGTCAGAACATAAAGTTTCAACAAGTGCTGGCACCATTAAAAAAGTGCAGTAAAATGATCGTGTCAGTTATTAATTTCTTGAGGGACCAATTCGAGAAAGTTTGCCTTCAAATAGTCAAGTGTCATCTTATAAGCAAACTTGATCCTTAACTGGAAGGCTTCGAAATACTCGCAACAACGTTGTTTGAACCATCCCCAATTTAATGATTTGGGTCGTCAACAGAATAATGTGCTCACGATCCCAATACTTGCATTGCTTTTTGGCATCGGAACATTAAACAGCAAAAATTCAGCCTCCAATGTTTGCACCAAATAACGAATTTCGAGTAGATGGGGAGATTATAATGATTCGCACTATCGCACTCAAAGTTGCGACCACCAACTCAAATTTTTAATAAACATGACATGTTCGCGTACTGAACCATGACTATATACCGGTTTGCCACTGAAATTCGTCACGCCATTTTCTCATGATCACATGTCCCGTGAAGAACAGTCATCACATTGTATTCTCATTGCAGATATACTTTGGTGATACTCACTGTACGTGTTTTTTTGAAGCGTTTGTAATGTTGCGAGGGTGATCCTGTCTAGCCGTCCGCCTAAATACCCAGATTGATCATCTGTTACTGCATCGGACAGAGAAAGATATCGTCTGCTATATTAATATTTTGGATATTGAATGCGTCTTGCATTGGTGTCTTTAGTAGCGCCAAGGGGTTGACATCCATTGACCCATTGATGCATTCAGATCACTTCTGTCTCTTGCTGCTAGTCGCGAGTATCCCAAAGTTCGTTGGGTTTCGACTGATGCCTGTAAATTTACGTGGACCCCCTTATAAACAATATGTATTGGGTTGATTTGTAGTGAATCGTGGATGTCAACACTACCAGGGGCTGCTTCGAGAGAGCTTGACAATCCTCTTCTCGAGTGGAACCCTCACCTTTTAGACCTTTTCTGTATTGTATTATCAGGATCTGAAAGTAATGGATCAGTGGCTGATAAGACCATGGCTTCCCTGCACTATCTCTATTGAAACGTCATGACTCATGAGTCTCCATAGTCTCCCCAGTATTCCACCAACCGGAGTTGGACTACCTTCTTCTCTAGTGAAACTACTTGGTAGAACTGTCTTATCATCATGGATCTGGGAGTGTTGAGCCCATTGCTATGCCACACTTCCACCAATTTCTAGATTTGCGACCATAAACAAAATGACGGACGTAAAAAACATATTAAAGTGCATTCACATTAAAAAGTAAAATATGGTTCGTGCAATATTTGACGTAGTTGTCATGCGTCAACAAAAAAAAAGTGTCCGAACTAAATTTGTTTTAATCTAACTCTTGAAAAGCCTTGCAAGCCTTAAAAGCAGGTACAAAGACATGTGTCTTTTAAGAATTCTGTAAGTTTTCTAATGGATCAAGTGTTCAGAAGTTTTGTTTTGCGCTGAACACAAATTATAATTTCAGTTGTCAATTCTGAGTGATAAACTTGTATAAAAGCAAAACACGTGATCTGCTGTCGTTGTATTTGTTACATTTTGAATGACAAATTATATATATGTGCATACCACGAACCTAAACGCTAAAACCTCACAAAGATGTAAAAACACTATAGAAATTCAAATTAATTTCTGATATAAACGTATTATATGACATTTATTTTCTTTCTTTTAATGGCGTTACAAAGTCTTTCAAAAAATGACCATCCCGCCGATATGGTCTATAAACTAGCATCTCCAATTTCGCACTCCAGTCAGATGTCCCTCTTTTTATTCATTCCATCGTAGATGCGTTTTATGACACCTCGTAAACATTATTAGTGATGATGTGTACCCGCCTTAAGTGGCCAACACATTGGCAACTCTGAATACTTTGAAGTTTGTAGCTAAAACGTCACTTGTTAAAAAAAAATCCCACTCTAAAATTGTTGCCTTCATTTCCACATTTAACTATCTACTCTCAGAGAACATGTGACAATTTGCGAGACATCTCAACAAATATAAACAAGTAGCCATATTCACGGTCAATCTGACAGTCATTAGTGCAATTGAAATAAAACATTTTACATTCCTCATATGCATTTGAGTGATCCGAACTTGACCAACTAGGCGTAAAAAATGTGCGTACTCGCATGCGCAATTTCTCAAGTACTTTGTCTTGTGGTTTTACTTGACATTGCACTTTGAATAAAGTTTTTGTTTTCTGTCAAATGGAAATCGTAGTTGTTGACAGCTAATTCAATTTCGTATGCATTTCTTTGTTGTTATCTTCTCTTGCGAGTTGGATTAATTGAAAAAGCTTGTAGGCGCAGGTACATGTTTTTTTTTTCTAATTCGTATAACAGAATAAAACTGTCTGTCTATTAAAAGACCATGCGTATTTCATTTTAAGCCGCTGCAACACAAATTGCTCACTGATTTGACATTATAAAATAAACCGCTTTACGTTATTAAGAATTTATTCTCAATACATTCTCATTTAACAACTTTGTGATGCAATTCCATATGTCTTCGACCTGATTTTTGACAGTGATAAATTAACCGCTATCTGTTACTTATTCAAACTGTCAATTGCTACATACAATTACTAGAGATTAAGTGACAACTCGTAAATTTACACAAAAATCATCATAAAATATTTTTTTTTATCAGAATGTTGTTTTTACAGAATTTCCAGTTTTGACATTTTTTGTAAGGAATCACCAAAACTAAATGCAGTACAGTTATCATCTAATCGGTTATTTATAACATCTGGTTTTGATATATCGAGTAAGTTAAAAACTCGTTAAAGAAGATTACTTTCAAACAAGCGTGAAAAACAAGAATGTGTAAAGATTATGTGATCTTTATGTCATCGTTATAGCCTTAATCTTTTCACATTTATTTAAGAAAAACATATTCCACTTTGAATTTAAAAAAATTTGAATGCATAAAAAAGCTATCGGCCCTTAATGTAGATGGTTGTTTTAAAAGATGAAAACTTTTGTGCATATGTAATGTCAAACGCATAACATAACCCCAAAATTAATGAATATTTAGAATGTAATAATGAAAAAACAGCGCCACTTAAAACATATTTCCTATTGTATAATACTACTGCAACGGATGGAAATACATTAAAAGAATTTACATATTGTGTGCGCGTCTTATTATGTCACTTGTCAGTGACATGTGCAGCCATAATTGGTCGATATGACATCAATCGACTTCTGACAGTTTTACTTTCACTTATACATTTGCACGTAGCAATTAAAAGTATTCATTGCCCTCATTCAGAGTTACGTTCCGTCGTCGTAGTCTTAACGTTTAACGATGAGGAATTACCATACAAATATGATGTATGCAAGAACATAGATCACAATAATTATACTCTGCCTGAACGCAGAGTTCAGTGAAAAGCTAGCACACGTCTGACAGACTGCATGTGAAGTATACAAAGGCTATGCGCAAGTGCCTGTTATGCGAGGCATTGAGTAGAATAATTGTCTGAATAGCGTGCATAAATAACTCGTCACCGGTAATCGTCGTAGAACGGTATATATGCAAATAATGGCGGATGGGCGCTACTATGCATATAATAGCCGGAAGATGGTATCGGTAAACAGAAGCTTCGGTTATCCCACACACTGGGGTTAATGCATGGGTGAATTTGCACACTTTTGTTAAAACATAGATGGTGGCGTGGTGATTTACAACTTTTTGGTTGGGTTAAAGTTCAACCTTGTTTACAATTTGACAGCTCGAAAAATTTATCGGTGTTAGACGGAGATTTATTCAAGGGTTTGGGCAGCATAAAACATGTAAATTTGACATCGCTTTGAGTGCTTTGTTTTACGATTAACCTTTGAAAACAAAATTCGAAATGCAAATGTACGGTTTAAGTTTTAGTAGTGGAAACGTCACTTTGTAGACTTTGTTAACTTGCTGCTTTTCTGTCGGGGATTCAGTTGATTCACTTTAAGTCAGTTGTGATTTATTGCTAGGATTGAGGAACAATGAATCGGCACTAATAATATCAATCTAACGTAGAGGTGTACTTGCGTTTATTGTTTTGTTGCTCTTTACATTGACAAATCATAAGAGCGACCTAATGGATGCCTTCATCTTGTTGTTCATTTACTCGATTGACACATAATGACAGTAATAATGACTATGATGTCAATTTCATAGTGATACATTTCAAGAGATGTAACTACTTGTCATTACTTTATGACATGTATGTGTGTATAATGATAATGTCAGGAAATCTCTTGACAAATGACAGAATAAGAAAATTAAAAAATGACTCACATTTACTTAATATCTTTCGATTTTGCAGCAGCACGTAAGTCTGTGATCAACAGAAGTAGGATTCCTTGAAGTAGAATCCACAAAGCAAGCTAATGATCTACAGATGGACGTGCCGCCAACAGACATCTTAGATGCACATACATTACGAGCGGCAGACGTCTTCTATGACCTTAAAAATAATAAAAATATATAAAAAGTTCTTTCTGAAAACATGTGTTATGTACAGAACTCAATCTTGAGGACAAAATCTTCCAATATTCCACGATAAATAACAAGGTTCCTCAATGATGCGGTCGCGGCCCGATACTATTCCTTTTATTAATTCACAATTTACCGGAAGAAGAATGAGAGCGGGAAAAGACGAGTACTCGCACTAATGGACATTGGACACATTCCATTTCAGGGGCAGTAGAAGAACTGTCAAGATGGAGTCAACGGTAGCGTCAATAGTCCTAGTAAGGATGGACGAATGATAGACTAAATGAGCTTCTTAGACATGTTCGGACAACAGGTCATGAAGGAATCTCAAGGGTAAGTCAAGTCCCTTGAACGGAGATGGTGGCGGATACTGATGGCATCGTGTCCTAGGGGTAACTTATAAATTGGAACTTGCCCTCCAGGTTGGGGGTTGTGCTTTGGGTTGACAACCCACCCATGGGAACAACTATTGTCATGAAGCAGCCAACAGCCTCGGAAAGGACTGATTTTATTATTGATGACCATACTTAATGAAAAAAGGACGCCGGCGTTCATATCTGCGCCTGGAATGAGGAAACATAAAACAGGAGAGATGTGAACAACTAGCGGAAGGCTTTCACTGCTTTAAAGATGCCATTACTGACATCCAGGAAATACGATGAGTAAGGCCGGGTGAAAAGGGGATGAAAAGTTGTGACATCTACTACGGACCATATTATAGGGAATAGAAACGGATACGATTCGGATGTGGGTTTGTTATAAGTGCCGGACTAAGGCAAGAAGTCTAACGAGAGATTAGCGAACGCTAACTTAAGCTTTATATGCGCTCACGCCCCGACGTAGGAAAGATAGAGCTAAAGATTGTTGCTACGAGGTCCTTTACAAAATTTATGAGTGACTATGGAAGTACAATTTTAAAATCGTATTGGGAGAAAGAGAAGCAATCATTAGCAGAATTGTGGGAAAACGCAGCCTACACGACCAAAAGCCCAGCAACGCAGTTAGGCTAATTGACGTCGTTACGGAATAACACTATGGCCGACACACGGTTTCCTCACCTCGATATCCCTAAGGTGACATGGCGGTCTTCAGATCCAACGTAAACGTAAACGAACGTAAAACCAAATTGTTCACATAGCGATAGCCAAGAGCCACGCGTCCAGTTTTTTGGATGTCTGAATATTCCCAGGGGCAAATATCTACTCGGACCACTACCTTGTTGCAGGCAAGGTAAAAATGCAGATATCCAGCCCAAAATGAAGCCTGTAGGTGAAGACGACAGCTGCCATTGTAGAGCTCAATGCCAGTAGTCGTCTTCACCTACGGGAAAAGGTGGAGGGAAGAACACCAGTTTTTCGAAAGAACAAAAAAAAGCACGAAAAGTGCGCGACCGTGGATATAGAGAGGTTCCACTCCTGAAAAGGTGTTCTCAAGTTTCACCAAAGTGAAAGCGAACAGAATCCTGTCGAGATGAAACAAGGAAAGATCGTAGTTGGCACAAAGTCGATGCTTGACATACGAAAGAACCACTTCTGCAGACTGCGAGTACGTACACTCTTCCGCTAGCAGGCAGAATGAAGCATTCAGTATTGGTGACGACAGTTAAGACTATACTAACCAGTGAGCATGGCATTATCTAAACTCAAGCTTAACTAAGCTGCCAGAAATGACGGCCTTCCCGCCGGGTTTTTTAAAAGTGGCGGAGATGACTTGGTTAGTAACATTCACTCAGCTTACAATCAAAATTTGGTCAGATGAAAGTATGCCTGAATACTCGAACTTCTCCATAGAAAAGGAGACCGCTGAACTGCACCAATACGTCTTTTCAACATCACCTACAAGTTCCTTTCTAGCGCAACATGCAAATGCACCGTTTATCCGCAAACTGAAGGGCCCTTGTCAGGGTGACTTTAGGCCAGGCAGATACTTCAAAAAAAACCCAAAAAGTCCAAATCGATACGATTATCGATTTCAAGCCACATAGGACAGCATTTATAGAGTCGAACTATGCTGAGCCATGTCTAGTTTTGCTCAGTCTGTGCAGGTTGACGATGAAGAATTCTCGGAAACAACTTCACCGACACATTTGATGCCAACAAATTATTTAGGCAAGGGAAGTTTCTCAAATCTGGTAGCTGCAATTCGCTTGGGACAAGTTCGCGCCTATAAATCTATGCAGACGATAGGTTTCAGTCCTACTTAAGGACGTTGGTTCCATTTGCGCATTTGTATTGCTAAGTTGTCTGCAACAAAGATAAAAAGACCCATGCCTGGTAAGTTTATAAGCCGTTCTGTTCAAAGTCTAATTTGCTTGACGACATCATTGAGAGCTGAGCGTCAGTCTCCTCTAGCCAAAGGTTGTCATTCAAAGGCACCCTAATTGTAGTAAATCTCTCAGAACTGGGTCTAGTTACGCAGACCGGTAATGTGGTCTGAGGTATGTGCGTTCAGGTGACGAACAATCTAAAGAGCGATGGCTTCATCAATGCAATGCTCTTCGTTTCAGATTCTGGATGTTAGTGTGAAATAATAATGACAGTCTAAGAAGCTTTTCGGGGAAAGTCCAATTGCTTGATAAGATCATTCATAGCTAAGTATGTGTCAGTCTTCTCTATCCTTAGTTCACCATTCATGGTAAGCTTAAAAGGCGTTTCGTTTAAACTCTGATTGGGATTGACAAGATCCTTCAGAGCTAAGCGTACGTCTTCTCTAGTCCAGATTTTGAGGCGCTCAAAGCACGGGACTGATTGCAGCTTGGCTTTGAATGGTACTACTAAATATGATGAATATCGACAACAATGTTGGTGTTATCAAATGTTATCATAAGGGTTGTAACCGCCCGTTTCCGATTACTTGCGCCTACCAAAGTAAACCACTTTATCGGAAATCCCCAAACCTAGTCAAGTCACCTTCGATTGCCTCTGTATAAAATCCTTTTCATACACACTGCTATCCGATTACACCCATAAAAACATCTAGCTACGCCACCGGGGATTATCTGTCGGCATAATCCATTCATGACAGACTCATTAACTAAAGCCTTGGTTCTCAGCCACACCAACGATGAAAAACGATTCATAATTTTCCCACACTCGAAAGGACGAAACTAGTTTCGGTTGTTATCCACGGGAGCCTAATCCTCCAAAGTGAATGTCCAACCATTGAGCAGAGAAAACAACCCCAAGTCGTCAATTATATCTTCCAAGAGGGGAGAAAAAAAAAAAAAGAGAAACAGCCATTCAGCAATTCTTGGGCGCGCTGTCAAATTGTTTTGCACGTTTTCGCCAAGGGATCTGACTCGTAGCTGATGGTGTTTTTGTAAGCTTTGCAGCCTCATAGGCATTTTGCTAATTTTGCCAACCTTTCAAACAACTTTTCTCTATCAAGTTTACCAACAGGCACAGCCGACACCAGCGACCACGACCAAATAAAAACCTAACCTAATCTCCACTTTGTTAATTACCCGCACCGTGTAGGTTGCGGCTGCGAGCTTATACGCGTACGCGTGCGCGCTGAGCTCTAATTAAAGTTCAAACTCGCACCACCACCGCCACCACACGAATAATTCGCTGGGGCTGGGGCTGTTTCTTTTCAATATCCAAGTGTAGCTCGGAGGAGTTGACAGTCACTGCAAGACCGCAACAAAATTTGCGATTGCTTTTCGGCTGTTTTAGGATTAATGGCCTGGCCGCTGGCCAACTGGGATTGTCAATCACTATTTAACGCGTAACGTCACATTTGAAGCCGATGCCGATAGTTGTTAGCGGTTAAGCCCCTGGAAGCGAATTTTAATTTTGTGGGTCAAGTCGGGCGTATACCACTTAATGGTTCGCATGTGGATGGGTGCCGGGCCATAATTGATCTAGATGGTGTAGGTTTTTTTTCTTCTTGCTGTTCGATTGATGGCAAACAGGTATTGGAAGCACTTAAGAGCAATCAAAAAGGTACACCAACGGAAGCATGTGCGCTGGAAATCCACTTACAGGTGCCGAGAAGAATTATTACTATTACCCGCGGCAGTGCAATTTAGCCATTCACTTCTACTTTCAAAAAAAAAAAAAAAAACGATCAAAATCGAATCGAAACCATGACAAGACGAAGATGCACTTGGCAGCACTTGGCGGGAGGGAAAGTAAGCCAAAGTCTAGCTATGGAACACGACCTTCAAGTTTCCTTCCAAAGAACTCTCGGAATGGGTATGAAATGAACAAATGAAGATGCTCCAAGCTGGAGATGCAGGTAGGCTCACATCACCCAGTATAGCACGAGTGATGATGTGCGCAAAATAAATTATGCGCTTGCGCAGCCTTTCACCAGCGCACCGAACAACAATTAGAGGCAGTTAGCAATGACGGCGGGATACTCGACTTGAGATTTATTATTGCGCAAAACAAATATTCACGATGAGGCTTGACAAAATGCTGGTATTTGCAGACAAATTGACAAAGTTGCAATGGGAGTATATGGCTTTGACGTTTAGCCATGACAGTTTGCAAAGATAAAAGCGAAAGGGATGAAGTTTAATTATACCGGCAGTTTTTGGGAATTTACCAGCAGGGGTTTTGTTACAGTTTGAATGAGAAATGGTTTTGTGTCGAAATGTTGATAATCACTTAGGTTATGTAAATATCTGGCGAAGATTTGTTGTCATTCCCGTGAAAGTGTGAATGACGGAAACCCGCATATTCACAGCACATGCCGATGGTTAATTATAGCGAATTACATCGGAAATAGGTAAGAAAGATCTGTTGGATCTTGGCAAGAAAGTCTTCTTAAGGAACTTTACCCAAACTACACAGAAATTGGCTGATCAATGGATTAAACTGTTGTCCTGTTGCTGCAGAAAGTATCGTGTAAACGATGTCAAGGAGGCTCAGACTTCATTAACATATGTTAACATCTTTTTGCAGTTCAAAGGATTAGTCAAATTATGATAAGGCAGGTTTATATTAAATTTGACCAAAATTTACTGAAAACCTTATTTCACCGTAGGCTTTAGACGGGGCCATTGATCTTAGGCACATAAATAATTTGTCAGAAGATCGCTGGCCTTAGCTTTAGACGGGGCCATTGATCTTAAGCACATGAATCATTTGTCAGAAGATCGCTGGCCCTTGAGTGAAAAGTATAAATTTGTTGTGAATCAAACCCAAATCATCTTTTACACTGACCACCCCAACTAGCAGTTATTCCTCTATAAGACAATAAAATTTAATTTCCGGAAGAAATCATTTCTGTAGGCCTTATGTAGTACTTGTGCGCGTAGGTTGAGCATTTTTGCAGTCAATTGTTTGGGTACAAACCTATTTAAGACATTATGTAGGAATATTCACAAGTATAACCAAAGTTATGATGATATTACCTTGGTAAGGTTGTTTTTAAGCTTCTGAAGATGTGTGTACATGTACCATACGTTAAGATGTTTCGGTAGAACTTCGCACGAGGTTAATCAGATGCATAGCATGTATAGAGCTTACGAATGAATGCTTTAAAGATGAGGAAAAAGGTGAAGTTATCGGGAAAAGGTAAAAAGTAAGATCGGGAACCTACCGGAGAATAGGAACACAATCCAAGTACTTCTTCGTACCAAAGAGTATAGAACTACATAGAGTACATTGACATTTGACATTGCTGTGGATGCAAGGTTTTAATATGTCAAACACCCGGTAAATACACTATTCTGTCCAAAATGCCCATCGACGCTGAAGATGGTTTTTTTTTTACCAATATTGGTATCGATTCTCCACTCCTTCAAACGCTTCTGTCCAAAATGCCCTTCGACGCTGAAGATGGTTTTTTTTTACCAAAATTGGTATCGATTCTCCACTCCTTCAAACGCCTGACGTATGAAATGGTCTGTAGGCTTAGTTCTTGATAACGATAGGAAATTAAGAAATGTTGGTTCTCTCTAGTACTCTATTTACTTGGAACCTAAATTCCATTGGATCGCATGTTTTTACTGTATCGCACGTTTCATTGATCAGCCACTGAATCATTTTCCTATTTTGTTCTGGTATTGATCGTAATTTGATAATTTGTACCTGGCCTAGGAATTTTTCCCGCGAACAGAACTTAATTTGTCATGAAATGTCATGAAATTCAAGGCGTTGTTTAACCATGCTAAACTCCATCAAGAAACAGGCAATATGAAAGAATACAATGAAAGCAGAAGGAGGGTGACAATTTATTACTCCAGTCGCCTGTAAAAGATCTAACACATGACCGTAACTATGATAGAAGTCTGACTGCGTCACTATTTCCTGAAAAATTGTCGCTTAGTACATTTTTCCGTGATGTTATCGATATTTTATGATTCTACATAAATAGTGTTTTTCTTTATATATGCATTGGGGTACGGAATACAAATGGCTTTTGTAGAAACACACCCAAAAAGTGGGCCTGGCTTGAAATGACCTATGGACGAAATTTTTATATTAATATTACCAATGATTTCGCATCAAAAGTTTATCCGAAAATTAAAAAAAAATTGTCTGAAATTATTTTTATTAGAAACGCTCCCATCTTCGTCCATCTTTAATTTTCTCAGAGCGCGTACGGTTTTGTGAATTTTACTCTTGCACGTGAGTACCCTGGTTTGATGAGGAATGTCGACAGATGCTGGCAGACAAGAACGAGGCCTACAATTCTAAGCTGCAGGTGAAGAAAAGAGCTGCCATTGAGCTATATAGACAGTAAGGAGGGGAGGGCACCGGCTTTTCAGAAAAAAGAGCTAGAAAAGAGCGCGATCGACGATATAGATAGGTGCCACTTAAGGAAAGATATTCGCAAGTTTTACCAAAGTGTAAGACGTCAAAGCCAAGAATACAAGTCTCGAGCAGAATCCTGTCGAGATGCACAAGGAAATATCGTAGTTGAGACGCAGTCGATGCTGAGGATATGGAAGAACCACTTCTACAGACTGTTAAACGGCCATGACAACAACATTCCGCTGTCAGAAAGAAGCAACCATTCAATATTGGCAACGACAGCGAAAACTGCCAACTACCCGACCTGAGTGAAGTGAGGACAGCAATACCTAAGCTCAAGCTTAATAAGGCTGCCGGAACGGACGGCCATCTCGCCGAGCTTTATAAGGCCGGCGGAGATGACTTGGTAAGTAACATCCGCCAACTCATAAGCCAAATCTGGTCGGATAAAAGTATGCCTGAAGATTGGAACCTCAGCATCGTTTCACCGATTTACAAAAAAGGAGACCCTCTAAACTGGGCCAACTACAAAGGCATAAGTCTTCTCAACATCGCCTACAAGATCCTATCTAATAAGTGAACGCCTGAAACTGTTTTCCAATAACCTGATCAGCCCTTATCAGTGCGGGTTTAGGCCAGGAAAGTCCACAACCGATCAAATCTTCACACTTCGGCAGATCCTCGAAAAAACCCAAGAAGTCCAAATCGATACCCACCACCTATTCATCGATTTCAAAGCCGCATACGACAGCATTTATAGAGACGAATTATACAGAGCCATGTTTAGTTTTGGTATACCGCTTAAATTCGTCCGTTTGCGTAGGATGACGATGGAGAATTCCCGTTGCTTTATCAGGGTCGGAAACGACCTCACCGACACATTCGATATTGGAAAAGGATTTGGGCAAGGCGATGCGCTATCATGTGACTTCGTCAATTTGATTCTTGAGAGGATTGTGCAAAACTCCCAATCCAACACCAGAGGCACAATTTCCCAAAAATAGGTGCAACTACTAGCATACGCCAACCTTATTGACATCATTGGAAGAACTCAACGTGATGTCGTAGCCACGTTTGCTAGTATAGAGAAGAAAGCGGCAAAAATGGGTTAATCAGACTAAGTTTATGTTGTTAACACGGAAGGACAAATAACATTGACGAATTGGATAGAACGTCACCATTGACAGATATAACTTTGAGGTAGTACGGGACTGTGTCTATCTCGGCTCCGGTATTAACTCTGACAACAACATCTCGTCAGAATTTAAACGAAGAATTACTCCTGCCAACCGCTGTTTCTTCGAGCTAAGAAGGCAATTCAGTACTAAAGCTCTCACTCGAAATACTAAGGAGATCAGATATAAGGCCCTGATTATCCCAGTCCTGCTCTACGGCGCTGAAGCATGGACCGTCTCAAAAGCGGATGAAGAAATCCTTGGTCGATTTTTCGAAAAATCTTGGTCCCGTTTGCGTTGACGGGCTATGGAGATGAAGATTCAACCAAGAACTATACGAGCTGTACAGCGAAATGTCCCTAGTCAAAAAAATCCGCATTGGATATTTAAAATGGCTCGGCCATGTAGAACGAATGGACATCAACACTCCGGCTCGCAGAGTCTTCGATTCCCAGCCAGACTTCGGACGCAGTATAGGAAGACCTCGCCTTAAGTGGCGCGCACAAGTAGAAACCGACCTAAACAAACTTGAAGTGCGCAACTAGAGCCAGTTAGCTAAGGACCGGGCCAATTGGCCATGAGACTAAATACCCTATCAAGGAGGAATTTATTGACCTCCTGCGCGGAAATAGTACTAGGAGCAGCATGTAACACTGTTGTCAGCAGCTTTATATTCCCACGACTTTGAATCCATAAAGCTATCAAAAGATCTCCAGATGGTCGAACCGCCAACCAAATGGGCCATGTGCTCATAGGTAAGAGGCACTCATCCAACATCCTCTATGTACGCATTCGTTGCAGTAAAATTCAGAGCTCGACTGTCCAACTGCGAAATGTGAAAAAAGCGACTTTACGTTGAAAGCATTAGTGAGTCCGAATTCGCCAGAGTCTACGATGGACAGTGTTCTTATAGATACGAGGAACTCATCCAACATCCTCTATGTACGCATTCTTTGCAGTAAAATTCAGAGCTCGACTGTCCAACTGCGAAATGTGAAAAAAGCGACTTTACGTTGAAAGCATTAGTGAGTCCGAATTCGCCAGAGTCTACGAACAAAAACTAAGTGAGAGACTACCTGCTGTGCTGAACGCAGTTCACTTTGTGCGAATATTTGAACCTTTCGATAATCGATAAGTGGATTAATGTCGAAATCTAGATCAAATTGAAAGCATTCTCGTTTCAAATCATTTAGTCATTTTCGATAACAATCGCTCTTAAATTTGACGTCTGATTTGTTTTTGTTATGACATAAGCATACGTAACAAAATGGACCTGATTAAAGAATCGACTATACAAAGTTATCGAAATCGATTAATCTCCCCCAAACAAAATCTAAGCCTCATGCACATCCAATCTTGATCAGATCTAGATATTAAAGACTAGACAACACAGATAGAGAGCACACAGGCAAATTTATTTTGCGCAAAGCCTAAGATTAACAACTCGACGTTTATTGTATCTTTGATCGCGCAGCTATATCACTGTTTATCGGCCCATTGACTATTTAAACTTCGATTTGGTATTATTTTTCGATTTTTTTTTTGATTTTTATAAGAATCACAGACTATGGCATGTTGTCTTGTACCTGCGCCTGTACGGTTGTCGCGGTGTCCGTCGAACATTTGAATTCTATCTCAATTAAGCTGCGCGCGCAATCATTGAAAATTGGAACAGAAATATTTTCGTGTAGTTATTTGAAACTACACGACGCTCAACAACAACTGGAGCAGTCAATATTTTGTCGTGGTCCATATAGACGGTTGTATACAGTTGTGTTGCGCCTTCTGGATGCATGCACGCGATGCTCGCCAAAGCTCTGGGGGGACAAAAATAAACATAAAAACGATATCCGAACGAGGTATCGAGAGACGCGGCTGCAGCGGATTCAGGGCTAAAGTCGGCGAATGTTTTATTACATCAAATGCGTGATTTAGGAGAGTTTTTGTGGCCCGTAATAGAGTCTATATGGTCTGAGTACAGAGGGAAGTGATGAGGTTGATAAAATGTGCGTAGGAATATTATGTTCGCGACCACGCAACATTTTGTGTCTGTTCGAGGCTCTAAGCGATATCAAATGCGTCTCGACGGATATTCTATAGTCTAGCGATAGTTGTTGGAGCCCCGATGGCAAATGCGAATGGCGTTTCAATAAACAATTCAATTGAGTATCGCCACATGGTGACTTTTATAGACGGAACAGATTTGTTGGCATTTACGAGTATTTGTTTCGGATACACGAGAAAGTTCATCGTGAAGTAATGTTTTTTGGATCTGGAATTCGTTCAATCGGAGGGATTAAGGTAATTCAGCAGTGTGTGGGTTGAAAGGGTTATTATGCGTGAGGTTACACTTAATCAGGCCTATCGCGAATAAATTTTCCGCGGATTGTTCCGTTGTCAGCAATGTAAATCAGATTGCTGAATGGGAACAATTTCCTGGAAAAATGTATTCGCAATAGGCCTGAATACATCTTGTAAAATAATTTCCTTGCTGAATGAGTTTTTTTCGGGATTCAGCTTATTCAGCACTTTTGCTGGCAAATAATATTTCATTAGTCTTTGAATGTTCAATTTAACTTTTGGGTTGATTTTCATAAGAATACAAATTCTTGTAGATTGTGGAAAATATATCGGGAAGTATTTGGCCCTAGCGAGGTACCCGTCGGAGCGGAAAATTCTCAGATCTTATACGCTTCGGAGGATTTTAGCTTCGAGGTATTTTTCCAAACAGCTGTTCGAAATTTTTTCCAACATTTTGCAACGCATCCCGGCGAATTGCGAAGTGCGTTCAGCTGCATTTTTCATGCAATTTTTTACAGCTAAGTGAAATTATTTTTCCGATTTCCTCCGACACAAATTCTTAGCGGAATATATTTACGAATTGTAGTGAAGTCATTTTTCTCCGATGACACATACCTCGAATGGAATTTGTACCTCCGACGAAGAATGCGTTGCGAAAAAGGATTGCTCCTACGAGCTCCTTGACAAAACCTATGCGCAACTACCGAAGTACGACGCTAAGCTCGTGCTGGGAGATTTCAACGCAGATATAGGAAGAGAAGACATCTTTAGCAGTATTATCGGAGAACATAGCCTACACGACAACACGTCTAGTAACGGACTTAGGACAACTAACTTCGCCAGGGATGAAAATGCCACTACCTATATAAGGGAGGAGAAACATTTCAAGGAGCTAACATCGACTCGGACACCTCCCTTGTATATATAAATTTTCGGCGCAACAAGGTCGTCAGTACCCAGGGCTGAGCTTTATCGCATCTATTCATATGCGCCTGTGCACTTCTCGCACGATGGTGGGACCTTCTGTTTTATCCCGACTCCGAACGGCGAATTTGAGATAAGCTTTACTGGGTAACTGATACTACTCGGATGATTCGCCAGATCATCACGAGAGGAGGGCCAGTGAAAAATCATTTAAGTGTATCGCTGGGTATCGAACACAGACCTCGCACAACTGAGCCCGTCATATACCTTGGTGCATGCAAGGTAGAAATGCAGATATCCACCTCGCCACAACAATCCAAAAATACTGTCAAAAAATTTAATGTCGTAGGACTACAATCGCAAGAGACCGTCAAGTACTTCGCCTTCGCGAGACGGGTATCCCTTAACCTCTCGATTAAAACCATTCCACCAGCATCGAATGTCGAAGAACAATGGCAACGATGCCAACAAGCCATTAGATCAGCCGCACCTGATGTGATAGGTTTCTCGCGGCCACCAACAAGAAACCATGGTTTGATGAAGAATGCGGACATATGCTCGCAGCCAAGAACGAGGCCTACAAGGCTAAGCTGCAGGTGAAGACGAGAGCTACCATTGAGCTTTATAGGCAAGAAGAAGGGAAGAACACCGGCTTTTCAAAAAGAAAAAAAAAGAGCAAGAAAAGCGCGCAATCGAGGATCTAGAGAAGTGCCACTCCAGGAACGATGTTCGCAAATTTTGCCAAAGTGTAAAACGTCAAAGCCAAGGATACAAGGCTCGAACAGAATCATGTCGAGATGAGCAAGGAAATTTCGTAATTGAGACACACTGAGTGAGAACCACTTCTGCAGACAATTAAACGGCAATGACTTACAACATTCCGCTCAAAAGCGGAACGAACCAATTGATATTGGCAACGACTACCAACCACCCGACCTAAACTCAAGCTTATTAAAGCTGTCGGAAATGACTGCCTTCCCGCTGAGCTTTATAAAGCCAGCGGAGATGATTTAAAAAGTAACATCCACCAACTCAAAAGCCAAATCTGGTCGGATGGAATCTCAGCATTGTCTGCCCGATCCACAAAAAGGAGATCCTTCGAATGTCGCCAACTACAGAGGCATAAGTCTCCTCAACATCGCCTACAAGATCATATCTGCCGTTATATGTGAACGCCTGAAAGCATTTACCAACAACCTGATCGGCCCTTGTCAGTGTGGCTATAGTCCAGGAACCGATCAAATCTTCACACTGCGGCTGATCCTGGAAAAAACCCAAGAAGTCCAAATCGATACCCACCACCTATTCATCGATTTCAAAGCCGCATACGACAGAATTTACAGAGACGAATTATACAGAGCCAAACTCGTCCGTTTGTGTAGCATTACAATGGAGAACTCTCGCTGCTCCATCAGGGTCGGAAACGACCTCACCGACACATTCGATACCAAAAAAAGATTTAGGCAAGGCGATGCACTGTCATGTGATTTCTTCAATTTGATTCTTGAGAAGATTGTTCAAAACTCACGAGCTAACACCTAGTTATTCCTAGTCCTACTCTACGGGGCTGAAGCATGGACCGTATCAAAAATGTCTTAAGAAATCCTTGGTCGATTCGAGAGGAATCCAAGTTTGGAGGACGTGTTATCTCACGAAATGGTCCAGTCGCTGGCCGCCTCGGTCATGCGATTTGACGCCGTTAGACTATTTCCTGTGGGGCAACGTCAAGTCTATGGTCTATGCTAACAAGCCAGCGACGATTGATGAACTTCGTACGAATATCGAACGTGAAATTGCAACAGTATCGGCCGATTTATGCTTGAAAACCCTCGAAAATTGGGTTCAGCGTCTGGACTTCTCCAAGCGTGCCCGTGGTGGCCATGCAAAAGAAATCGAGTTCCACAAATAATTTCATCGAACGTACTTTCACAGGAATAAAGAATTTCATTGATATCCAAACCCGTTTTTGTTTTATTTAAAAAAAACTTTTGTAGCGCTCTTATTTAAAAACCCTTTACAAAAATTTGACATTTCACTTCAAGAGCTGTGTACATTTAAATTTGTAAGTTGATAAGCAATGAAATTTCGTTTGGCAAAACGAATTCTACTCTGACAATCGCTTCCATTCACAAAAGTCTATTACTGGCAATATGAGTAATTGACAGTGCAGTAAAGAAAACGTAACGTAGAATTTTGACATTAGCTTCCGATTGCTTCCGACTTTTATAGTTCAGCCTTAAGTCATAAAACGTTCGTCGTAAAATTACGATTCTTCGCATGTTGAAAATTCCTAATACCTATTATGTCAATTATCAAACTGTTAGCGTCATCATACGTCTTCACTCACTTTTTTTTCAACTTACATTAACTCAAGTATTCGTCAGAAAGTGTAACATAACATCAAATGTGTCACTTACCTAAAAAAAAAGAAAAGTAAAAGTTAATAAAAATTTCTAACACATCTTAAGGTTTAAAAACAAGTTTAAGTATCTATTACTCAAAAAGTAGAACAAAATAAAAAAAAAGTCTTAACCGCACGTGCTCACCACTCGTGGCTAACTTTTAGTATTCGCTGATCTTTGTCATAATTTCACTTCCACTTAAAACCCGCGTGCCAAAACTAAATGTCAACATTTACGCAATCAAAATCACACAAAACCCACATGCATATGCTGACTACACCACTCGACCGAATACAGTTGCATTATAAAACTCTCGGCAATTAGAGACACCAATAAAAAAAAATTAAATAAAAAATTAAAATTCCGAACATGAACGGTCTACGAACAGTCTACCGATTGACAGTAGAAGCCAGGCGCCCTTGGCGCACCTTTTGTAAAACGTTTTAAATTTTTTTTTTCGATTCTTTTGAGGCAATGACCACTTGACTTGCAACGGTGTCCGCCAACATCGAATCGGCCGGCGCGGCAGCGGACGGACCAAGCGCACTCTTCAGGTTATCACTATTGGCCAATAAAATGTCTGAAGATGACGCCGAAGTGTTGGTACCACTGGGACTGGAGAGCACTTGATTAGTAAGAGGTGTAGTTTTGAAGCTTCTCTTCCATTTTATTGCTGATGGTACTGTAAATGGTCAGCATAGGCTAATACCAAATTAATCGACACCATTTTAGACGTGAAGTGAGCTGCAGTGCAACGCGCATGACCGAGGAAGATGAAGCACATAATAAGTGGTAGTGGCCTGTTGCACTTAGATACCTCATCGATTTATGCCGAGTCATGACAGTCTCCAAAAATAGAGAGAGGATTGATTGCTCCTTGGCTGTGCATTGAGGTAATTAATATATCGTTTCCGAATAGGGTAGGATGATGATTTTCATTCATACAAGGTTTGGTCAGTGTGATAATGCTGTGGTTTGGCCATAGATCAATAGCTTGAGCTTAAAAAGGCTTCATGTGTACATTCTAAATTATTATTACGTGACCGGTGGCCATCATTCATAATTGATGGGTATCCAGCTCAAGGAAGTCGGACAAGATCTATCGACATAAACAACTCCCAGGGTGACAGAGGTGGTTTTGGATTATGAAGTGCCAATGACTTATGATTAAAATCTGCAGTCAGTGATAGATGATTTTGTTTACTAAGTATGGGTTGTTTTCATAAACGTCGAAAATCTGCGCTGGTCCAATCGTTTTTCTTCTTTGTTGCATTGATGAACACACTAATTCTGCATAACGGGTGCAGGTCTACTTAAGTATCCTAAAGGCTGAACTATAATAAAAGGTGGTTGCGGACGACCACTTCCGCGACTGTGCGACAACATGCAATTTATATTGTAATAGCTTTTCGCTTCGATTCGTTCAGTTTTCGTTCAATTGTGTTCACTTGCGAAAAAGCGAATTCATTCGCTCTTTCTCTTTCTTTTGTTCTTTTATACAAAAATTTGACATTTCACTTCAACAGCTGCGTACATTGAAATTTGAAGTTTGAACTTCCACTTTGACAATCGCTTCCATTCACAAAAGTCTATTACGGACAACTTAAGTTATTTTCAGTACTGAAGTAAACTTAACGTAGAATTTTGATATTAGCTTCCGATTGCTTCCGACAATTATAAGTCCCGCTTAAGTAGTCAATGAATGTTCATAAACGTCAGACAAAAAATAGAAATGATAGCGAAAGAATTTGTGCTCAATCTTAATTGTGAATTAATAACAAAGGAGAAGAATGGATCAATATTTTCCCATAATTGAAATATTTTTCAACCAGAATTCTTTTATGAAAAAATAGCTTAGTTTTCGTCACATTCTTCTTTTTCCCTTAAAAAAAAATTATAAATGTTATTGCAAACACACAATTTCTTAAAAAAATTGCCAATAAAACTTTTAGTTTCGCACTTAAAATTTGTTTTCTTTATCTCCTGCGCTTTCTGCAGTCAATAAAATATGGATGCACATTGCACAATCTTCAGATGTTGATGAGACTCATGACGCTTATGAATATATCTTCTGCACTTCATCTGGCTCTGTTCGATCAAAAATCTGACATTATGAATACGTCTAACGCAGATGTTAGTTGGACAGACGTTTATGAAAACGCTTTAATTGGTAGACAAATTATTGAGCAGATCCTACCATTTGTAAAAAAAATGCCAAGTGATCGATGGGAAGCGATTCTAAAGGTGGTACTAAAACTATCAGCACCAAACGTAGCATATCCATATCAAACGATCCCTGATGGCTTACAATTTTTTTTAAGTAAAACTTCTTTTGGGACGGTGTGAATTGCATTTCGTGAAACGAAAAAGTGTTACGATTCCGGATGGATTACTAACTTTTTTTTTTGAAGTGAAACATCTTTTGTGATGGTGTGAATTGCATTTTATGAAACGAAAAGTGTAACAATTCCTGATTCTTACTAATTGTTTTTTTTTGCATTTTATGAAACGAAATTGTGTAACGATTCCTACTGCCTTACTTACTTTTTTTTTTAAGGGAAACTTCTTTTGGGACGGTTTGAATTGCATTTTATGAAACGCAAAAGTGTAACAATTCCTGATGTCTTACTTACTATTTTTTTTTAAGTAAAACGTCTTTTAGGACGTTGCAGATTGCTTTTTTTGAAACGAAAAAGTGTAACGATTCCCGATGGCTTACTAACGTTTTTTTTTGAAGTGAAATATCTTTTGGGACGGTGCGGATTGCATTTTATGAAAAGAAAAAGAGGGACCGATTCGTGATGGTTACTCATTTTTTTTTTTAACTGAAACCTCTTTTGGGACAGTGTGAATTGCATTTTATAAAACGAAAAGGTGCAATGATTTCTGATAGCTTACTAACTTATTTAACGATACATAATGGTTTACTACCTTTTTTCATGAAGCGAAACGGCATTTTACGAAACGAAAAGGAGATAAAGAACATCGGTTTCCGCCTGATCACCGAAATCAAGCAGCGACGGGAGCGGTTAGTGTTTAAATGGGTGACCGCTTAGGAACACCGCGTGATGTGAGTTTATTTGTAGGAGAATGGGACTCCGCACACGAGATGAGTTCAACTGACATAAAACTGGTTTTGTCAGCTAAGGAACTGAGGTTTGCGGCAAGAAATAGGTAATCGGAATCTTCTGAGGGTGAGAGGCAGATAACAAAAAAAAAAAATACAAATTTTTGAGGCAACAGGGCCCTTAGTACCCAGGGCTGCGCTTTCTTACAACCAATTATGTGTTCGTATGTTCTCCTAGTACGGTGGCGGGACAACCTGTTTTATGCCGACTCCGAACGGCGAATTTGAGATAAGATTTCCTTAACAATGGATACTGCTCGGATGATTTGTCAGATCATACCGAAAGGAGGGCCAGTGAAAAATTATTTAGGTGATATGGTGATACGGCTGATATTCGAATCCATACCTTCTGCGCGGCAGTTCATCGCACTAACCATCGCACCACTGAGCCCGTCGACGCTGATTAAGGGGACAAAATAACCAGAATACAGCGTGTGAAAACTATTCTCGGGTAAGGCAAACCTATAACACTCCAGGAGCAACTCCAGCAGAATGGTATCACTGCGGCTTAATGTTAGCATTTTAACTGTAGTATACATGGAAATCTGTCGATCGCAGCTCCCATCTTTCTAAGAGGAACATTGAAGAACTAAATTTTGTATTGCTATTTCTCAACTTATGTTACATAAAGCGTGTGTCACCACCCAAGGTTTTGCCAATAAAATGGTACCAAAACCATTTTATTTCTGTACTACCAGTGTGTCAAAGATATTACTATCCAAGGGGAAACTATTTTGAGCTTTTGATGACTTCGAGAAAGCTTTTCACGTTCTTGTCAAATCACTCAGGTTTTGAAAAAAATTAGCTCCAATTTAGAGCTTCTTCTTGTTTGATAGGGCCGGGCCGGGTTACAAAGGAACATCTTCCTCTGTTTCCGTTCCGTTTATGCAGATTCTACAGAAGTCGTTTGAGTATACCCCATAACGAACCTGACAGTTATGCCCGTTTACTCAATACTGAATAGACTCTGAGTTAAAGCAACGCTGTTGAGTTACGCCTGAGCTAACTTATTTTTCTCGAGCTAACTCGAGGTTGATCCTGAAACTTTGAAGATATTGCATTGAAAAACTGTGCATTGAAACTGCATAATGCAGTTCGTAAACCGTTACAGAGGTGTTGGTTGAAAACATCCACATACATCAACCCTGAGCTTTGCTGAAATCTATGGTGCAAGATTGTTTTGATTAGGCAAGTGGACTGGCAGGAAACAATTATAGTTTTCTTTGAAAGGAGTTAAATAGTGAGCCCATACGAGGCCTCACAACTAGCTTCTTAATTCAATCATGTTGGCGAATTTATATTTTTGTCACATAGAATATAACTTCCAGCCTAACGTCAACTTGCGAACGGCATATTTAAGAAGTTTCTCATGATAATTTTATTTATGTTTATCAGCATTTTGCAAGAGGTGGGACAGTCAAGAAAATACTAAGGTGTTGATACTTTCGGAATTTGAACAAGTTACACCGAATGTAGTAGTCCAACGTACTAAAGACTAGGATACTGCACCGCCACAGAAGGGCAGAGCTTCCAATATTATGGCTCTGTTCAAGCTCCTTAACAACCCCAGCCATCTAGCATTACATTTCTCTGAGAACTCATGACAATAACCGATTGAATTTTTAAACTTCTACTCTCTCTATTTTTGAATGTTTCGTATATTTGTAGACTGCTGCAGAGATATATTGACTCAACAAGTTTAAAACTCCGATTGGGCTTAAGTTTTTTAAAATCTGCAATTGAATGTTTTATCTCTTGACATTTGCCAAAATTAAGACTACGCAACTTGGGCCATTGTTGCTGCAGCGCTGCCATGTGACAATAAATGGTTTTGATTGCAAGGCAGACAATAAATGTCACCAAGAAAAAATAAAACAGAGTCGGTGACAGAACGCAGCCTTGTTGTACTCCAACTTTTGCTAAAACGGATTTTAAATGGTAGATTGATCTAATACCAGTTTGTTAAAGTAAAGTCAACCTTTTGAAAATTGAGTGACCCACTCTTAACAGACCTTAGTTAAAGGATTTTTTTTAATGCTCTGAGGATAAATGGTAAACGCTTTGATAGATCATAGGGTCATCTGTGGAACTTTGCTGAAAAAATTCAAAATTACGTTCACTTAGAGAATGATAAATCTTGGGTTGATTATTGACTGTTACTGTTATGGATTGACAGAGAGGTTTTATAGCCATTAGTTGAATGCCCTTAAAAAAAATCAACCACCCCTAAATATGCATTGGATGAGTCTTCATTAAGGTATGATGAGTCTACATTGAGGTATGACAGTGGAGTGGAAAAGAATCGATTCAAAATTATGACGAGTTTCAGCTTAGTTGGAGGCTTGGTAACTTTTGAAATGTTTTAGGAGTTTAGCCCTTAAATGGAATCGGGAAGATATCGGTCATACAAAATACTGAATCTAAGGTGTTGAAGACTAGCTTTCGAAAAAGGTAGAATTTTCTATCTTTGTATATTTTTTTGTGTAATGCTAAAAGACAATAAAATTGTCATAAGCCACAACTCCCATTTGTTTACGATTATGCTTTGCAGAATAGTTAAATTTTGACCAACAGTAATGTAAGTCCACAGACGAAGTCACATTTCAATTTCAACATGCTTCTCGGCGTATTGAGCTGTCAATTTATAACCCCGCTTCCAATTTGTCACCTGAATTTTGCATTTCGTTTGACCTTTTCGCATAAATGAAATGCCAATGTTCGATTGGTAAAAAAAAGCAACACTTCCATATTTTTAAATCTCCACTTGATTAATTCATAACGTAACTATGAATGAATCTTCTCAGCTATTACTCTCAGAAAATAACACGCCGTCAATGTCCAATAAATTATTTTAAAAGCAAACGAATTCTTACGTAATCGGTTCCTGTCAAAGTGGCTAACCTCAGTCAGGCAGTGTTCAAACATCAAATACCATGTATCGATGAATTTTTTTTTTTCGTCAAAGGAAGATCAACTCAAGCTGAGTTGTGTCATATTCAACCAGCGCTTAAACACAAACACACACCGTCGCAAGTTGCCCACAATCATTGCCAATATATTTCGCAAAAAAAAAACGAAAAAGATGAAACAGCACGATCATCGTTACTTTTGCCGGTATATTTGCCGTCATGGCAAGAGTCAATCGTAAACAGTTTCTGTTTTTTTTTTTCAATCCCATCATGTGCTTGAGTGCCGAAGAAGCTTCTTCTGTTTGGGTATGTTTTTGGACGACAAGACAGCACGAGGTGCACACAAGATGACTGCGCGCGCGTCGATGACTTTCCATGCAGAGATACCACACCACGGCTGGGTCGTCTTCTTGTGTGCTCACAGTATGCCGTTCGAGTTAAGTTCATGAACACTTCCCAGTATGATCGGCTCAACTATACACTCGGCTTGGCCTGGCGCGGTTGGGCTTTAATGATGAATCGAGTTTATTGCGAAAATAAGAGCTTCAACATGTGCCGTATACAATGGACCGTAATGTTTGTTTTTATGCGCGACTGCGCCATTGTGTGTGAAGATAAATCATCCAAGATGCGCAATGGCACGTTATTTATTTTTTATTTGTATCTACGAGTATTTGGAATCTCTTGCATTCTATTTGGATTTGTGAAGAGGTGAGGGTTTTCCTTGAAGAGCTCAAACGAACTAAAACTGGTCTTCGATGGCGGGTGAGTGGGGGGAATTAAAATAGACCAGCGGTATAATAAGTAAAATTTTTGTCACCATGGTACTCTAGGCAAAGCGAGGCTTGACTGGAATTGAGTTTTTCTTCGTTTTTACGGATAAACATGAAATGTGTTGAAGCGTTGAGTTGTCAATGAATTTGCAATTTTATTAGACCATCGATGTGGATTGCTTGGCTTGAGCGTTTTTTTGTTTATTCCTGTTTTTGGTTTTGTTGGTAGGAGTGTCCTTCTTAGCGGATTTACTATAATCATAGGTCTTCCGTGCTAACGTTGTTGCGGCGCAGGGAAACAAAAATAGAAAACGGATCTGTTAGTGAAAATTGACGGAATGTTAAGTGGTGGCAATTATTTTTTTGTTACCTAAAGGGAGTTATATCATTTTTTGTAATATACTTTGCACCATTTATCGTCAATTATTGTCAAAAGAAATGTCAAAGAAATTCGAAGAAAATATGGACAATTAGCAAACTGAAAGTAGTTTAACAAACGAAAGAGTTGTTGTACGAACTGTTGGAGTTTGATTGTTAATTTCTGTGATGAGTGTTACTAATATAATTGCGGCATTCGTTTGATCCTTTTTGTATAAGCAGTTAAGAGATTATTAAAAGTTCGACAATTGAAAAACTTTTATGTTAGGAATGAAAAGGTGTGCGAATAGTGACTAATGGTGGCAGGAGAGGAAAGTACCTATTAGTTGAACAGTGTCAGGAATTCTTCAGAAAAGATGGCATGATGTAATGAGAAAGATTGTGCATCAGTTTCGCCTCAGATTGTTGAGTACGATATTCAATTCAATGCATTTTAAAACGGCAAATTTATCCCTGTTGATAGAACTGTCGGGAAAGCCAGTAAAGAATAAATTATGCTATGATTCTCGATATAATAACGCAATTAGCATGAAAGAAGTAATCAAAATTACCATTGTAGCCCCTATCCATGCTATCCATGCTAATGCTTCCAGATTGTATTAAGTTGCCGAACAAATTTGTCTGGTTTTTGGAAAACTCATTTGCTCATGTCTATCTGATTTTTGGAGAAGTAATCAAAATTACCATTGTAGCCCCTATCCATGCTATCCATGCTAATGCTTCCAGATTGTATTAAGTTGCCGAACAAATTTGTCTGGTTTTTGGAAAACTCATTTGCTCATGTCTATCTGATTTTTTTTAAAGATTTTTCACCTACAACTTTACTCTCATTTCAAGCTCGAAGCAATAACGTTGAAACACTTTTTTTTTATTTTATGATTGCTTTTGATTTCTGAAGACGTATCGCCATTGACGAGCAGAAGTTTTTGTTTAAAAAAGTGATTCTGGCGGTCGATAATATTCCGATTTAGGTGGCTCATAAGAAATCCAATGATTTTCAACGGATTACAGGTTATCGAAAATCCCATAATTGCCTTAAAATTTTTATATACATAGTTGAGGATCTGTGTAGGTGACTTTGGACTTGTAGCCACCACAAAAGGCGCTCTCCTCCGCCTTGCACGACGACGTCTCGGTCGTATATGAGCCATTTGTCCACAGTTCTGTACTAAATCAGCCCTCGACCATCCAAATATAGAAAACTTTCGCTAGGAATTAACTTAGAAAGGACGTTGGTGCACCGGTACGCACGATAAATGTGTGGTATCAATCAATAAGTAAAATTTGGGTATGTTGGATTGTGTTTGAAAAGATCAAATTATGACACTCATCGGTGAGTCCAGGTAAGCAATATCCATTGTTGTAAGAAATCAAGCGAAAGTTGCTAGCTAGATATAGGTATATGGATGCGACATTTGGTAACATTTAGGTGGCTGAAATAGTAACTTCCCTCCGAATGTTGGAATAACAGTTGATTGGTGGTACTGCTTTTCTTTAGGTGTCATAAATGTGGATTAGCGAAGGTGTGTGTCTGACGTCTGGAATCTGTTATTGATGCTTGAATCGAAACATTTTGATTTGATTGTGTTTTCGATGAGTATGTGATCAGACTTGCCAGATTTTTATAAGCCAATATCGCAAATTTAATACAAAAATTTTGATTTTTTTTCGCCTTTAAACCGCTGTGCTTCGCGTAACCGAAACCACGCTTTCAACAGTGCTGTGTTACATTTATGGGTTGAGCGGATATGACAGATTTTCTTCATCTTCGTATTTTACCACAACACTGTTTTGATAGACTAGGAATAGCATTCCCAAATAGATCTCGTCATTTGATTCATCCTCGCTGTTCATTCGTAATCTCTGAGCGCTAATTCTTTGTCATTATTTTTTGTTCATTTATGAAATTATTTATCGCATTAAGTTTAGGAAATACAGATGTCCAAATCGACACCCGCTACCTGTTCACCGACTTAACCATCACATACGAAAGGATTTATTAATTACAACCTTACAGAGTGCATATCAATGTTTGGTTGACTGCAAAAACTTTCAATCTATGCGGCAACTACCAAACATTCGATGACAACAAATGTAGCGATTTGCATTGATGACTTGCAATGATAGCTAGAGTGCAATTAAATCAATCTTTCCTGTTGAAATGAAGTCAAAACTTGAGCAAGACTCTCGCAAAGAGCTGAAAGCATTCGGCTTTCAAAAACGATGTTAAGCTCTTATGTCAAAATCGATGCTGAGAATGTAGAAGAGTCACTTCTAAAATCCATCTTTTCAATCTTTTCAGGACATTCGTTTTTCCGCAATGCAATAACATTCGAATTGCTGGAAAGGGACTTTGTCGACATATGCGAGATAACGACAAGGTCCCCAAAAAGCATCAGATAGCTTCCTACGGATGTGAGTACGTAAATATTGTTGTTATTGTTATTAAAATATTAATTAACAATTTCAAATTGTAACTAATACATTAGAAAGTGCAAACTAGCAGCAATAGTTTTTGTTAGGTTAGGTTCACATCTACACGGATGGGTTTATGCCCGGAAGCCATCTCGTTCGATTAGAAATCAACCCACGAATGCCGACTGTCTCTTGATGAGATGACGGAGCATTTAACGTTCACCTCTTTTGGGTACCGGGCCTCAGGGACATACCAGGAAATTGTAAGGCAGATGAACTTGCCAGACAGGGAACTTCCGTTGACATTCTGCCTCCAGTGGAAATGTTAAGTATTTCCGTTGTTATATGTAAAATTGAGGTCAAACAGGATGCGATCAAGAAAGCAAACCGCAGATGGATAAACGGCTCAATGTGTTGAATATCCAAGCAAAAACTTAACAGGCTGCACAGAACAAACATCAGCACCATAATCGGTCCTCACATAACACTGTCCTATAAGCCTACACCGCAAAAAGACTAGGTCTTTTCAGCAATGCTCTTCCAGCAGCTCGTCCAGCTCTCGCAAAAAAAAAGAAGCGCTATCTCGAAGATAAAAAAAATAAATTTATGGCGCAAAAGGCTCGTTAGTACCCAGGACCTAGCTTTTTTCTCACAACCATTCATGTGTGCGTGGGTAAGTAGAGGAAGGAAAAAGTGGCAGTTCGACTCGCCACGACTCGTGTGACCTTTATTATGATTGTTGATGTAAATGTGATACAGGCTGTCTCTAGATCCAGCCTGTGAGGCTTAGAAAGCGGATAAGATCTTGTGTCCTTTTATCCGAAATATCGCTAAAATTGTCGAAAAAAGGTTGGTCTAACGCACGCAATCTGGCTCTTGCTAGTGCCGGACATTTTTAGATGAAATGGGATAGGGTTTCTCTCTTATTTGTGTTCCCGCAACTGCGGCATTGAGGGTTATATAAAATCCCTTGTTTGGCCGCATGATCTCCAATTGGCCATTGCACCGTGACTATCACCGTAAGCCTTGCGATATCTGGACGGATTTTAGTTAGTAGATCGTTTGTTCTGTTTTTGTCGTAGGAGGGCCACATCGTCCTCGCGATTTGTTAACCTTCTCCATTTGGAGTCGGCCTTTTCAGGAAGTATGAGTTTATGTGCCCCTTAACCGCATTTAGCGGGGTACGGTCCCTTGCCGCCAGTGAGCCGTGAAGAGCTGAGCCTTGCCTGGCCCGCTCGTCTGCACACTCGTTGCTTCAATGTCATTGTGCCCTGTAACCCAGAGAAGTGTGACCCTGAAGCGTTCATTAAAGTGGGTTTGTGCGTGAGTACTTCTTTGAACTATGGCGGGAACTCCTGTTTTATGCCGATTTCGAACGGTTCTTGAGATAAGCTTTTCATTACAATTAATACTACTCGAATGATTTGTCAGAGAGGATGGCCAGTGAAAAATCATTTAAGTGTTTATACGGCTGGGAATCGAACCCAGACCTTCTGCGCGGCAGTTTTTCACACTAACCATCGCGCCTTTGAGCCGAAGAAGTAGTCTCCGTCATCTGGGAGACTACTTCTTCGATAATCTTGGTGAGCTTGCTAGTATCAATGTCAGAAACCTTCTACGCTACATAGTTAGCTCGGAACGTCTTAATTAGGCGAACGAATATAGGGAAGTCGACGGATACACGTTGTACCACAGAGGACCCTTTTGGTCTAAGTGTGCAGGCGGATCGCGTGCAGCCACTACAACCTAATCTAGCCTTGGTTAGGTTGGTTAGGATGAGGCTGACGATGTTTACCTGCCTCATACATCCACCAACCTAACCTAACATAAATTATTCATGGACGGCAACTTGAAATATAAATAGGTATATAAATTACAATTTTGGGGAATTTGACAACTAGGCCCCTGGAGGACGTCCGTCAAAATTTATTTTTTTTAAAATTCTGAAAGTCACGGTTTTCAAAGTTTTAAGGATAAAAATTTTCTAACCCTAGGCCCGTCAAAAAATTTAACAGTTTTGAAAATAACCAAAATGTTTATTAACATTTCAGATTTTGATAAAATTTTAAAAATTATTTATATTCGTAAATGTAAAATTTTTGGATGACCCCGAATCGTGACCATTTTCAAATTTTAAAAAGTTCCAAACTTGACTTTTAAGGTTTTTAAAAATTTGAAAAATATTTCAAGTTCAATCAAAAAACTGAAATTTTTGATCAAAATTTTGCATATTTTAAAAATTGTAAGACTTTTTCACGAACCTGGATATACAGCATAATACAGAGCGCCGAAGTCGCACATGGAAAAAACTCAGTTAAAACTGAACCACTCAATCGATTTGGGTGAACAGGGATGACAACTTAACTCGTAAGAAGTTATTGTAATTCATTTCCACAGACTGCCACGTGGCCACGCCCGGTAAGGAATTTCGAAAAAAGTGTCCTGACAAAAATATTTAGTCAATTTTAATATCTAAATTTCGTACTGATAAAGTTTGTTGCCACGCCCGCTTTTTGGGAGCGATTTCTGTAAAAAAGCGTTCTTCGGTAAAATTTTAAAACATTCGAAAACTTTTGATACAAAATTATTGGGTATGATAATATAAACATTTTGTCTGTAGGTCTTCTTTATTTGGTAACGAAGACAGACCTCAATAAGTCGGCTAAAGGACTTTAAAAATCGTTGCTGACGCCGCGTCGTGTGGTTCATTGAGTGTGATGCTGAGTTTGGGCCCTTCCTCATTTTTAAAGAAATAATCAGCGCGCATTTATTTCGCAGCACAGAGCTATTTTTTTATGTGTTAAATTAGATCTTGAGAACCTCGTTAGAATTGCTGCCGCTCCAAAAATTTCACTTAAAAAAAATATTAATCACTGAACACAATTTTGCGGTAAAATATAGGTCACGGACGGCGTGAAGGGATGCGAATTCAACTGATTCTGTCATCAAATAAAATGCGTACGTATGAATAAGATGGAAGGTGGTTTATTTCTAAAAGAAATTCGTTTCAAAAACGATTATTACTACAAAATGAACTTACTGCAGTCTTTCTCCCTTTCTTCTTGGCCGGTGACAAAATGGCGAATGTTCCAATTTATTTTAAGGAAACGCGTATGAGGCAAATAGCCACGAAAGAGAATTGCTAAGCGTCAGAAGTGGCAAACGAAGGAAGTAAGACTGCGTTCACAAATATGCCGAGTTCATAAATATGCTGCTATCAAAATTATGTCAGATTACACCAGTCGTTCTGCAGCATGAACCTTTAGCCCACTCCTCTATGTTTTACAGAGCGAACAAACGAAGTTGCCCATTCCTTCGCTGCTTCAACTCTTGCATTAACTCGATCCCTGACGCAAGACTCCTTGGGTGAAAACCAAAAACTTTTCTTAATAATCTGCTTGGGGTAGACAGGCATATGTTAAATTGTTGTCTGTGACGGTGTATCAATACAACGGGTGAGTTTTTATGCGAAGTTTTTTTTAAAATCGAACAAAACACTCAAATTTGCAGCAAATATTCAAATTTTGATTGTAATCGATAAATATTCCGTCGCCATTTACGTTTTAAAGAAAACTTCATGTAAATGTTGTCCGCGGCTCCGATTCAAATGGTCCATTCGGAAGGTCCAACTTTGCGTCAATATTTCGGCCTGTATTCCACGAATCACGCGTGTTATGTTATCCTGTAAGGCTTAAATCGTGTTCGGCTTGTCCACATAAACTCACGACTTTACATAACCCGCAAAAAACAATCAAGAGGCATCAAATCGTATGATCACGGCGGCCAACTCACAGGGCCATTTCGAGAGATAAGGCGCTCATCAAATTCATTCTTCAACATTTCCATTGTTTCCCCAGCTGTGTGGCATTTGGCACCGTCTTGATGAAACCACATGTCAACCAAGTTCAACTCAGCCAACTGGGGCAAAAAAAAAGTCACTTATCATGGCTCGATATCGATGCCATCAGCCCATGAACCACACCGAACTGTGTCCTTTTTTTCGGGATGCATCGGTAATTCTGGTATGGCATGTGGCTGTCCATGCTCCAGATGTGACACTTTTGCTTATTTACGTATCTGTTAAAGCAGAAATGAGCCTCATCGCTAAACCCAATTTTTTGATATAACAGCAGATTTTCATGGAGCTGTTCTAAGGCCCATTCACCAAAAATTAGACGTTGTGGTAGGTTATTCGGCTTCAATTCTTGCACAAGTTGAATTTTACAGGCTTTCAAACCCAAATCGATACGTACAATTTTCCATGTGGTTGAGTAACACATGCCCGGTTGCTGAGAATTGCGACTGCAGTATTCTCTTCAGCACGCACTGTACGCATGCGAGCCGTGGTTTAATGTCCAACAAAGAAAATTTGGTGCGAAATTCGGTGATAACAGCCAGTATTGTAGATTCACCAAGTCGATTCTGACGACCATAATATGATCGTAACAAACGCTGCACATTTTTCACAGAGCACGAATTTTGATAATAAATTTCAATAAAATGGAATCGTTGCTTGTTTTTTAGTCTTTCCATTATTAAATGGCAGAGAATACTGAAAACTTTTCACTTTGACAGATGACGTTTGGACGCCATTACTAACCAGTGCTGCCAACCTGACAAAAACCTAACTCTTGAAAAATCACCCAATATTTCAGTCTTCAGGCACATTTTAGGATAGCAGCAGCGAATTTAGATTCTGTGCTGATGGTTATGATATGAGACGACGGTCTAGGTCGTGTAGAGTGTATTTGGTGTGAAGTTTACGCAGAAGTCTATGAATGAAGATTTTCACAATTGATGACAGAATAATGAAAAAAAAAGTCAAAGTTTGACAGTTAGGTGTCTGCGATGATAGTACCCTATCGGAAGTTGTGAAACCCTTTTTCTTAGCAATACTTAGCAACTCCTAGTTATTACATTACTCCATCCAGACCAACCTAATGAAATACGGTCCATTTATCATTTTCACGTCCTGTTTCTTTGGCTTCTATCGCCGGCAATATCTCGTAATTCCAGACTCTTCTTATAAACAAATTTAACACCTCGGGGCTATATGCTTGTACCTTACAAACAGTTGGGAGTGTTCACCATAAGCTCTGACAATAAATCGGATAACTCTTTTCCGACTCACACTCCTAAACGATGACATTGACGTTAAGGAAAGTTACCCTTGGGCAATGAATAAAATTCCAATCACTTGTTAACAGAGAGCTCCATGGAAATACCCCGTCTCATCTTTGACATCAACAATAGAATCCAAGACACAAAACCTTGCAGAGGCGAAAGTTGAACTTCGTCAAATAAAAATCCATAAGATACAAATTTTCTCCAATTAATTGATTTCACATCTGAATGCTTACCTACCTCGCGGTTGATTTGTTGATTCAAATCTCTAAGCTGACGACGTCTTGGAGGCATGCGTAAACAGATAACAAATTTTGTTTTTCTCTAGACAGAATGGCGGGAGGCGGCGGCGCTGGCAGCTGTGAACGACAAGATTTTGAGCTCATTTAAGGTCAAGGTAGATGGCTCACGTTGTCGGTGCTCGGTGACGCGATGACGATGGCCGGTCGCATTAGGAGCGATTGAAATTTATTAGCCGCGAGTGCACTTCAATTTCAAAAGTGATATATGTTGTTGCCACTGGGCATTTGGTGTTGTGTAGCAGTGTTTAATCAGAGTTCTCAGATACGTAGTTACGTTGATACACATATATGAGGTATTTTGTGTAGCATTACTGTGTTTGGCTGGTGGGCTTTGGAGTTCGGATTATGGGTGGCGATTGTGTGTTTTATAACTTGGGGATGTCAATCATGCTTGAAGTCTTTTAAATGGAAAATTATTTAGTTTTTGTGTAGAAGGTGTGCCAATGTGATTAGGAAAGTTACCAATGATGAAGGTGTCAATACCAAATCCCGTCTTAAGAATTAGTGCGGAGAAGTTTCTGTTTTGGTATAAGGGGTTCAATTGAGCGTAGTTAGCTCTAGATACACTATTGGGTCTACAATAAATTGAGCTATTTGACAGCCAAATAAAAACAAATCCAGTTAGAACCAAATTCCAAACAACAGTCAACACCTTCGGTCTTGTTGTGAAAGTAACAATAAAACTTTTAAGAACCTGCAATGCCAATAAAATTTTAGCAACTCTGTAAATAGCTTAAAACAAGTTCAGTCAGTATTATACCATCAAGCAGTAATAATTTTTTTTTTAAGACCAAACATATTTCCAAAACACTGCCTTACCTTCCAACATGCGGGGCTTATGACAGCTTTTACAACCTGAAACTGAATAATTCATGCCTTACAGGAAGTTGACCACGAATCCATTCTAAAGTCAAACATTGCAAGCTGCCAATGGCAACCTAATCAAAGTTCTAAAAATAATCATAGTTTCTGGCTATGTACAGTACACCTTTGTAAGGTGCAGTACCTAAGTGTGTAAAAAAACGTTACAGGTGTAACAGCTGTGTAAAAAACTCCAACAACAACAACACAATCCAACATTTAATGATTAAGTATGCATTTTGCAAAGCAAATTAATAATGCTATACCGGAGATACAAATCGCACTAGATTCGACGCCCATTATGATATCTCTTACCACAACCACGACACCAAGTGTGTTGCAATTGCAACAATCTGCAGTAACAACACCAAAAGGCCTTGAATAAAACTCTCTGGAGTGATTGTGCGATTGTGTGAGAATAAAAATGAAAATGAGTTGAAGAGATATTCTTGAGATTTGCCGCACTGTGCCGCAACTGCAACAGCACAGCAAAAAAGTGGGAAAAATAGAACAAGACGACCTTGCCTCTGGGGCATTTTCAATGTTGAATTATTCTAATTGTTGCCAATTGTTTAATTGTAAATCGTCATGTGTTGGGTATTGTTTTAGAATTGTTTTTACTGCTTCATAATTGGATGAAGCTGGAGTCGTGGTGGTGGTCTTATGCATGGATGGTTTAACTGACATTACCTTGAGGGAATTTATATGGTTGACAAGGTTAGAAGTTCTCAAAAGGTGTGAACGCGTTTTGCATTGGAAGTTAAGGACGTTCGAAGTTCGTTACTGAAGATATATGAATGTGTTCCGGTAGAATATAAAGAGCTCTTTGTAAACATTGAATTGTTACTGTACAGGAAGATTAATTCGATAGCCGAATTCGGAATTCCGGCAAAACTCATTCAGCTGTGTAGCGTGACGCTGAAAAACACGCGCTGTAACGTGCAGTTTTGAAGCAGCTTCTCCGAACTATTCACAACATGCACCGGATGTTGGCACGGAGACGCGCTATCATGGGACTTCTTCAATCTCGTACTGGAGCAGATAGCACGAAGGTCAGGTTTCAACACTGAAGACACTATTTTCAGCAGATGCGTCTAGCTGCTGGGCTATGCGGACGATATTGACATCATCGGTCGCTCCCAGCGTGCCGTGATAGAAGCGTTCACGGCGATTGAAGAACAGGCGAAATCCGTTGGCCTTGAAGTAAATAAGGACAAGACTAAGTACATGATATTAACAAACAAACAAGCATCGGTTCACTGCCTAGGTCAACACGTCACTATTGATAGCAGCAATTTCGAGGTAGTTAAGGAATTCACCTACCTCGGATTAAACATGGACTCCACGAAAGACACCCTTGGGGAGATCCATCGAAAAATTACCCTAGGAAACCGTTGCTACTTCGGTTTGGTGCAACAACTGGGTTCAAAACTCCTAACTCGAAGGACGAAATGTATGCTCTACAAAACCCTTATACTGCCAGTTCTTCTTTATAGCGCCGAGTGCTGGACGATAAGCAATAAGGGAGAGCTGCTGATACTGGGCTCCATCTAGAGAAAAAAATACCTTAGTGGATGGAGGAGAACTCTATGTACCAAGATGTGGATGTAGTCAAAAAATCCAAAACACGTCGCCAGCAGCGAATGGAGGAGAAGATATAACCGCGAACTCGATGAGCTGTACCAAGTTGTGGATGTAGTCCAAAAAGCCAAAACGCGTCGACTTCATTGGCTCGGCCACATCGAGCGAATGGACAACAATGCTCCAGCTAAGAGGATCTTCGAATCCCAGCCCTTAGGTTCAAGAAGGCAAGGAAGACCGAACCTCCATTTCAAAGACCAGGCTATTGTTGATGTCAGAGCGCTTGGTCTAGGCAACTGGAAGCAGTGAGCCCGGGATCGTAGAGGATTGAAGGCTGCAGTGTCTGAGGATGAGACTCTTCACGGGTCGGTAGCTCGATATGTAGAAATATCAGTTCGTAGCTCACTCTTTTGTTGCTATAACTCAAAAAAATACTTGATGAGAGACTTCAATGAGTCTAAGGAAATTTGTGAATTAATAAGATTAATATAAAACGGGGCTTAAAAATAGGCAACTCTGGGTGCTGCTTCAGCTTTGACAATCAACTTTTCAAATTTTAAATTCATGAAACAGGTGATAGACTCCTTTCGTTCTTCAGTATTAAACTGAAGGATTGGACATTAAAAATAGTCTAGAGGTGCTATTATAATGTAACGTCTACAAAGTGTATTTAAGACCGTTACATTGTAACCGAAATAGTTTTCGAAAACTGAAATTTGTGTTTTTTAGTTTTTCTATGAACATTTCGTTCCCCACTGTTTCCATCTATCTCAATAAAGCAAATGACACTTGAACCACTTTAAGGAGGAATCCAAAGAGCTACTAATGGACATATATTTTCCAGGTAGCTCCAAGGAAGCTTTCCAAGACGATATCAATAGAGTCAATCTATTGTCAAGTAACTCACACAGTCTTATCATAAAAGATAAAAAAAAGGAAAAAAGAATTCTCTGACGGCCTTGTATCAGCCGAGCTGCAACGCACTCTGAATATGATCCTACCATGGATGGAAGCCATCCTCAACTGTTTCATCGAGCTGGTTTACATCCCCAAGGCATGGAGGAAAATAAGGTTTGCATCGAGCAGGTTTATATTTCCAATGTAAGGAGGAGAGTGAAAGTAGTATTTATTCCCAAATCTGGTAAAATTTTTCACGTCAACCCGAAAGACCTGAGACAGATCAACTTATCGTCATTCTTTCTGAATACCTGATTGATTGGTATTTTGCTATTAAACAGCTGACAACAACTGGATTGTGCTTCAGCCAGAAGACATGTCAGTAGAGGATCCCAACAAGGTGGAGTCCTATCCTCCTTTCTCTGGAACTTAATGGTTAACCAGCATTTACTCTTCCTTGATGCAGAGGGATGCTATGTGATTGCCTACGCAGATGAAGTTGCTATCGCAGTCTTAGAAAAGCACTTGAATATATTTAATGAACTTCACCAAAACGCAATATACAAATAAAAATATAAATTTTGGCCACAAGAGGCTCGTTAATCCCCAGGCCGAGCTTTCTCACAACTTCTGTACTTCTAGCACGTAGAACTAGTACTTCTATAGCCCCCCACAAGGGTTTTTTTTTTTATTTCTCTGCGGGTGTAAATGCTTTTTGCTTTATGCGGTCAATTCCTTTTCGTGTATCCACACTCGCACAAATCCCAAATCCAACAGTTAGCCCAAGCAGGGGGGTTGCACTCACATTCACACTTTGCATTAACCAAACTTGAATAGAATTCCAATTTTAAATGGCAATAACGACCGCGGGAGTTAGTGCTTTTTCGTTGCGGGGCTTGTTTCCATTTCTTTGGAAATGAGTCCAATAGGGGCTATTTCCGTTGAGATAAGCTTTTCTTGACAATTGATTCTCCTCGGACGATTTGTCAGATCATCACGAGAGGAGGGCCAGTGAAAAATCATTTTGATGTTGCTATGGCTGGAAATCGAAGCCAGACCTTCTGCGCGGCAGTTCATCGCACCATTGACCCCGTCCAAAACAGACTGCGTAAATTTTCCAGTCAGTTGTTGCCTTAGGGTTAACCCTCACAAGACCGAATTGGTCCTGTTTACCAGGAAATGTAAAATTCTTCTTTTTGACCACCCGTCACTAAACGGAATCGAACTAGGCTTCTCAGACAGTGCTTAATACCTGGGGCTGGGACTTTTTGGACAGAAAGCTTATATGTAAGCCGAACATAACAGAAAGAGTCAAGTAAGCGACAGCCGCACTCCATTCTTGCAAAAAGGCCAGAGGCATGGAGCGCGGTATGTAACCTTATATCACGCTCTATATCTCTGTGATAAGGCCGATACTTCTCTATGGATATTTTTAATTTTTTCAGGCCAAGTATTTGTTGTACCTTGGCTGGGCATCGAATTTGTGAAACGTATATGCGGTCCATATTGTCTTGGAACTGGCACCTTCATGCTTTTTCACATGAAGTTCCACTTCTTTGATAGCTTTCTCATCGAGAATTATCTGCAACCGTATGGCGTTGCGCTTTTGTGATCAAAAAGGGTTTTAATTCTCCAACACAACATAGGTTCAATGATTTCATTTAGTGTCCACATGTCGAGCAGTATGATCATTGATCACATATCCAGCAATTATAATGGCAATGTTATGGCCAGCCATTGTTGCACTGCATTTATGTCAAACTAAAAATTCTGCATTTGTGTCGTGCTTGCTGCACAGCGTGTCGCATTGCATGCAGAACCACTGCACGTGTGTTTCAGGCATTAAGCGGATGAAACACTAGATTTTCTAATTTAACTGACAAATGTCTATGTCGAGGAAAGTTTTTCATGATGAAATGTCAAACAGTACTAAACCATCACACCATGACAGTTTGACACGACTCACGTCATATCTCTAAATGAATCAAATATTTGTATTGTAGTAACTTTATTGGAATATTATGTAAGTAAAATCAAATGTTGTGATGACCTGGCATCACCGAAAAAGCATTCGTACCGAAGTTGAACACAAAATGACTTCCGAGAAATAAGGGGGATGACAGTTCTTCATTTCTTGTCGCTCGTCTCTTGCGTTTTTTGTTTGGTGCGTAGAAATGAAGAGTAAGAAAATTATAATTGAGAAAAATAAATCGCGTATTTTTTCCAACACCGAATTCTTTTATTTACTTTGACCTATTTTTTCCCCGTAACATTGTAAATCTCTTTTCAATTGAATAAGCTCATAATAAAGTTGAAAGAAGTGTCAAAGTAATAGACGTTCAACTACTATAAATCAACGGACACAAAGCAATGATAATTTTTGTTAGATATTTCTAAGAAATTCCAAAAATGTCTTCCATTCATCGGCATATTAACTGTCATCACGGAAATAGTACAAGAAAGTTAGTTTGTGTAGGCAGTGACACACAAGGTATACTTAATAAGCGTCTATTGACAAGACAACAAGGAAATACCTAATCACTGTTGTAGCTTCACAGGTATATACATTGTTGAGCAGTTTTATACATCCGTCAAAACAGCCTGTGTAAAATCAAATTGAAACGATGTCAAAAGTCAAATGAAGTGTTGTTTTTGACAGTTTAACAAAGAATAACAATATTACATGAAACCTTTCTTTTGGGGGAAATTAATGAAAACTCAAAGTTAATGTTGACAGTTGACAGCATGAGTAATAGTCATTAATTCACGAGTTATTGTATTTGAAATAAATGCAACATGCGAAGACGTATACTGTTATGTGACAGCACTGGAAAATCACCTCTGGAAGGGTCGAAAATAATGAACTTAACATTTTCTAGTTGTTCGGTTTGAAAGGATGCCTAGCCATTTCCTCATTAGTGTTAAATTAATGGATGATGCACCATTTATATTTTTGCTATCCTACGAAGTTTTCCTGCAATTTTTTTTAAATTCGGTAGATAGATATCGTCACTTTATTTATAAATCCGCTGATTCAGAAGGAATATTCCTATTTTCCTGAAGAGGTGTTATTTTACACCAGCAAAACTATTGAGTAAGCTTTTCCATCTATCCTACTAATCAGGACTTTTTCCGAGACGATGAAAAACTGCATTTGTCCAGCCTGTATCAAAAAAGGCGAACCTTCTTCTTCCACCAGCTACCGATTAATATATCGCACTTACGTCTCTTCTCTCCAGGGTTATGGAAGCTCTGATAAATTGTCAGCCCATGAAATATCTTAAAATCCGAAAACTTATCAATGACTGGTAGTATGGTTTCGCAGAAATCCACTGACAATTTGATGACATATCCCACCGAAATGTGAAATCAATCAATCCACCATGGTAGAGAAAGCAATATTGGGGCACTTGATATATGAGGCATTTTGTTTGGCATCAAGTCTTTTCTCGAAAACGCGTGCATTAAGAATCGATGAAAAACTTCTTCTATGGGTTCGAAATAATCTTTCGAAACCTTCAATTCAAGTTGTTTTGGACGGTATCAAGTCTGCAACTTATCAAAAAATGCTGGTGCCCCTCAGGGCTCAGTTGGTCCACGACTCTCTTTCTCATTTTTTTTTTGAATGATCCCCTCTCTGCAACTTTTTTTTCGGTAACCAATTAATAATTGTAATAGTTCTGCAAAGTTATCGAAAGTACAGGATGTCCGCTGGGAAGGTATACTACTTTGTTTTGCCGCCATTTTGGTAAACATTAGTCCTGACAGTTCATATTTGGCAGTCGTGACGTAGACACGTGGCAAATTTATTATGGAAAAATATTCGATAAACCAACGTGTTTTAATCGTTAAAACCTTTTATCAAAATCAATCATCGATTACTGTGACGATGAACTTTCTCACTTTCTGAAATTTTTGGCAGAAACAACGTACCAACAAAACGCACTATTTATCGTGTAGTAAATGATTTCGAAGAAAGAGGATCTGTAGGTGATAGGCCCAAGCATGGACCACAGCGTACTGCAAGATCGGCTGAAAACATTACTGCTGCTCAAGGAAGTGTTCAAAACAATCCATCAACCTCAATTCGACGCCGTGCTCAGGAGCTTGTTCTTCAAAGAACAACTTTGGCCACAATTTTGCACAAGGATTTGTATTTATTTCCATTTAAGATTCAGTTGACACAAGAGCTCCTTCCACAAGATCATTTACGCCGCCGTACATATGACAATATGATGTTACAGCTAGCCCATGACAACCCCGATTTTCAGGAAAAAATCATAATGAGTGACGAAGCACATTTTCAGTTGAAAGGATGTGTGAATAAACAGAATAGTCGGTTCTGGGCAATGGAAAACCCTCAAATTATTCATCGGTCACCTTTGCATCCATTAAAGGTTACAATCTGGTGTGAAATTTGGTCATGAGGAATCATTGGACCTTAGTTCTTTGAAAATGAAAACGGTGTAACGGCAACTGTGAATGGGGAGCGATATCGTAATATGATTGAAAACTTTTTAACGCCACAACTGCATGACAGTGCCACATCGCATACAGCCAGGATTACAATGGAATTACTGGGAGACCTCTATCCACAACAAGTTATTTCAAGAAATGGTTGATTGGTCACCACGGTCGCCTGATTTCACTGCTCCGGACTTCTTTATGTGGGGATATCTGAAAAGCAAGTTTTATGCAAACAAACCAGAAACTCTTGAGCAACCCAAACAATATATTCGTGATGAAATAAATGAAATACCTCGTGAATTGTGTGAGAATGCAATGAAAAATGTGCTCAAAAAAGCTCGCATTTGTGCTGTCAGATTGACATTAGATCGTACTTTGACTAAGTTTTGACAAGTAATGGCGACTTTCTGTCTGATGTTTTAAGTTGCTATAATTGTTAGGAAGTACCAAATAAGGTCTCTCTTAGTAAGGCCCAAGGTATGGGTGTTATTGGAACACAGACTAACAGAGGCGGACATTTGCCTGATATTGTATTCCATACATTATTGCCGACATTAAATGAAACATTTACTAATATAAGATCCATTTTCTTTTATTTAATCAAAAATTATAAACTAACAAAGTTGTATACCTTCCCGGCGGACACCATGTAGTTCTGCAAAGTTATCGAAAGTATGAGAACTGTCAAAACAGACATTCAAATTCACATTGAAATCTTCACTTCAAAGCTCTTCTAATAAATAAATGTTTGCAAATTAAATAAACTGGATAACAATCATCCTATCACTTTCATAAATCATCGATAACATTTATCGATAAACACAAAAACCTTATTAAACAATTTTTATCGCCAAAGTATTTATCCTCAAATATTTTTTAATTAAAAGGAAAAAAGAAAACGACGACCATCCAATAAAAACCAATTGCCATTACCACACATCATAACCAGACTCAACTGCAAGTGCTGCCAAACTTCAAGTTTATTTATTTACCAATTAAAATAATTAACATATTAAATAGGGCGCGCTCCTTTAGTAAACAGAAAAAGATGATTTCCACCTAGGGGCAACACATCGTTGTGGAATCCAATTAACTTGTAAGGGTTTCATAAATTTATTCATAATTTTAAACTGTTGAAACACTTAAAATCGAGAGAGACTCCCTGACCGATATATATATATTTTTTGGCGGCGCTCAGCAATCTAATTTAATTTTGATAGCATCTCATATACAAGGCTAAGCTTGATATTAACTTGATGTTAATTAATCATTTTTTTTTTTTTTTGTAATCAAAATATAATGCGATGTCTGTTGCATCATGAGTTCGGTTAAATGACTGTTGATACAAATACATATTAATGGCTTGTGATTTTGTGTTACCATTTCATTCGCATTATTTTATTCTACAAAAACATGGAGATTTTATGTCATATTTACAATTTTACAAACATGACTTTGGAAAGAGTGTTACATAAAATTTTTTTATGTTTTTTATGCGATAGCATGATAAAACAAAAAAAAAACGTTAACTAGATTTTTCAAATATTTTTTTAACAAGACGATAGACGAAGCACGGTCATGTGACTTTAATCTCATTACTGAGAGGTTTATGTAAAACTCCCGAGCCAACATCAGAGGCACAATCTTCCATCAATCGGTGCAACGACTAGCACACGCCGATGACATTTGCATCATTGGTCGGACTCAACTTGATGTCACAGCCACGTTTGCTTTTATAGAGAGCGGCAATATGGGCTTAGTGTCAAATGAGGTTGATACCAAAACTAAACGTCACCGTTGACAGATATAACTTTGAGGTACTACGGGACTTTGTTCACCTCGGCTCGCTTTTAACGAATAATAACTCTTGCCAACCATTTCTTCGGCATAACAAGGCAATTTAGTAGTAAATTGATCACTCGAAGTACTAAGGAGGTCCTATACAAGCCTTTGATCGTCACAGTCCTGCTCTACGGCTCATAAGCATAGACCGTATCAGAAGTTGTTGAAGAAAACGTTGTTCTTGTTGAGAGAAAAATTCTTCGGTCCCGTTTGCGTTGACGGGCTATGGAGACGAAGATTCAACTAAGAACTATACCAGCTGTATAGCGACATACCCCTTGTCAAAAAAAGCTCCGCATTAGAATTTTAAGAGTCATATTTACAATTTTACAATATTGACTTTGGACATTAGTTTTATATGTTTTTTTATTTGTAAAATATTTTCCAACATTTTGTAATTCAGAATTTTAATAAAATTTGGATTTGTAACTTTTGCTACAATTTGAAATCGAACAAACAATTTAAAATTGACACAAAAAATGTAAACATATGGACACTGACACAGCGTCATAACTGGTGCAAAGACATCACTTCACAGGCAATAACTTCACTATGTTTTTGTGAAGTAATTGCCCACCATAGGTGAGCAATATCTTCACTTTTTTGTCGGAAATAATTTAACATTTTATGATAATTCGATGGTTGGGTGTTGTAGAACGAGGGTAGACTCTGATTGGCTTTAACTTGGCAATGCCCAGAGTTGTAACTCTGACTACACATCAAGTGTTTACTTTTTACCTCCAAGTGGTAACCGTCGGGTATTGGTCTCATCCAACCGGATTTGACTTGCTAAACGATAAGCGCGAGTGTTGATAACACGACGAAAAACAGCAACACTATTAACAGCCAGGTCAGAATGGTTTGATGGACTGTTGACGCTTAGGTGATCCGTCAAACCCGCATAGGTATACGTGGGCCCACAGCGATACCCTTTTTTTGTTATGCTTAGGAGATTTGTGCTGCTCTATTAGCTTCAAAGAGTGGATTGCTCTATCCCGACTTGCAGCAGAAGCTGACGATCTGTTGTGCTATCGGGGTTATGGCTAGCCCCTTCAAGTCCTCGTAATAGAAGTTGCCGTGGAGTTTGTTGTCCTCCTCGACGTCTGGGTCTCCGCATTTCCTGTATAGTTGGTGCGAGTCAGTTAGGTCAATTCTATGGGATTGTTTACCCAGCAGTGACTTCTGACTTGTTACAGCTCCCATCGCTATAGAATTGGAAGCTCTGCTTAGATCTATAAGCTTGTTAGATTTGCTTCCGCTTAATTCCGGCCAAATGTCTTTGCTGTGTTTGCAAGTGTTAATATTTTGCCACCTAGGTTTTGTTTCACTTTGCGTGAATCTTTTAATTTCCTGTTCCTTGAAAGCTAGTGGGGATCTAGCCCTATTGAAATAGTTTAGTGTGATAGAAAGTCTGCATTAACGAACCTAGATAATGCAGTTCTGTATTAACATGACGTTTATGAATACGCCCATACCTATCATCTGTGAAAATACATTCATTATTATCAATCAACGTCTCTATACAACCCCAAGAGACAAGGAAGCCAAATAACTCATATATCACACAAATGGAACATCGGCAGCATTCTGATTGCCTAGTGACTAAGTGATCCGAAACTGATCCAAAGTCATCCTGCACACTGTAAATTATTAAAAAAATTCACATCGCATCAATTCGTCCAAAACTTCTTTATAAGCTCTTGTCGACTGACTGCTCAACAAATTGACCTCCACGTCATCCTGGCATAAATGTCAAGCAATATCATGAATTTACCATAATTAGTTTCGATAAATCATAGCACAGTGCACACTTATTGGCATACTTGATGCAACCTAAATGTCATCTATAAAAATATGCGTAAACAATTATCCATCACGATTCATTACAATCGAGTTCCGCATTTCTATCAAACGCCGATAACCAATTAAAAACTGTAAAACATTGAACAAATCGTGAACAAATTGACAGTCGACTAGTGTGACGTGGGCATACGTTCGCATGACAATTTCATCCTCTTAAAGAGGATTTAGTGTCCAGGTATCAGCGTTCGCAGTTGCAATGTCATCTAATATTTTATTAATCTTATGGGGACTTAAAGTTATCGTACCTATGGCATGGTAATCGCTATATTTATACTTGACTTAGGTATTAATGAAAACAGTAAAACTCTCGGTAAATCTGCTGTCAGATTGACATTAGATCGTACTTTGACTAAGTTTTGACAAGTAATGGCGACTTTCTGTCTGATGTTTTAAGTTGCTATAATTGTTAGGAAGTACAAAATAAGGTCGCTCTTAGGAAGGCCCAAAATATGGGTGTTATTGGAACACAGTTTAGAATTAAACTGACATTACAGGAACTGTTCGGGTGTGGAACAAAGGAAAATTCGATAAAAGGTGTAATGTTCTTTGTCTTTAGTTCTTTCTGTTTTATTTAGTGCAGTAAACTACCGAGATCCGTAATAACAAAAAGACCCACTCTTCACAACGTAATAAAAAAAAGATAAGTGATTTATTTAATCTATTACTCTGACAACAATGATATTTATATGCAGTGGTACCCCAATGTAAACAATAGGCTTGTTGACTTTAGTAATCTGTACAGTGGTCAACAAGTGAAATTGCTTTGCTGACCTCAAGGGTGGATATTTTTGTTTACCATGAACCGGTCATTGGAACCTTTCGCATTGAGGGTAGGAATAGATCTGCGGTTAGAATTGATAATTTTATAACAAATTGGAACAATCGAAGAAGTGACATTAACTCTTCAAAAAATTAAAAATATAATTTTCTGCGGTTAATAAAATATCAACGCTGTTTGGAAACATTAAAAGCTTCATATAGCACAATCATGTTACTGATTCCTAAATGTCTGCAAAGTGCGACAATAAAAAAAAAATACAATGACAATGTTTCCATTACTCCATTCCAGGAGTGATTTTCGCAAGTTCTGCCAAAGTGTACAACGTCAATGCCAGGGTACAAGGTAAGACCTGAATCCTGTCGAGGTGAAAAAGAAAATTTCGTAGTTGAGGCACAGTCGACGCTAAGATTATGAAAGAATCACCCGATGTCAGCCAGAACGAACCATTCAACATTAGCGACGACACCAGAAACTACCAAAATCCCGACCTAAGTGAAGTGAGGATAACAATATTTGCACTTACGCTTAACAAGCTGGGAAATGACGGTCTTTCTGTCGAGCTTTATAAGGCCGGTGAAAATGATTTGCTAAGTAACATTTAGCAACTCCTCAGCAAAATCTGGTCGGATGAAAGTATGTCCAAGAATGGAACCTCAGCATCATCTGCCCAATTCACAAAAAAGGAGACCCTCTGAACTACTTCAACTACAGATGTATTAGCTCCTCAACATAGCCTAGAAGATCCAATGTGCCGTAATATGTGAACGAATTTAACCGTTTACCTGCCCTTATCAGTGTGCACTTAGATCAGAAAAGTCCACAGCTGTTCAAATATTCACACTTCTTCAGATCCTGAAATAATCTAGAAGTCCATATCGATACTCAGCACCTATTGATCGATTTGAAAGCCGCATACAACAGTTTTAATAGAAGCGAACTATACAGAGCAATGTCTAGTTTTGGTATATGGCCTACCCTCGTCCGTCTGTGAAGGATGACGGTAGAGAATTGCAGCTGCCCCATCAGGGTCGAACACGACCTCGCCGTAACATTCGTAATGAAAAAAGGTTAAGGCAAGACGATAGACGAAGCATGGTCATGTGACTTTAATCTCATTCTTGAGAGGTTTATGTAAAACTCCCGAGCTAATATCAGAGGCACAATCTTTCATATTTCGGGGCAACGACGATATTGACATCATTGGTCCGACCCAACATGATGTCATAGCCACGTTTGCTTGTATAGAGAGCAGAATGGGTTTAGCGGCAAATGAGGGTTAATCCAGACTGAACGTCACCATTGACAGATATAACTTTTAGGTAGTACGGGACTTTGTTTACCCCGGCTCGCTATTAACTAAGAATAACTGCTGCCAACCATTTCTTCGGACTACGAAGGCAATTTAGTAGTAAGGTGCTCACTCGAAGTACTAAGGAGGTCCTATACAAGCCATTGATCATCGCACTCCTGCTCTACGGCGCTGAAGCCTGGACCGTTTCAAAATTTGATGAAGAAACCGTTGTTTGTTTTGAGAGAAAAATTCTTCGGTCCCGATTGTGCTAACGGGCTATGTAGACGAAGGTTAAACCAAGAACTATACGAGCTGTACAGCGACATACCCCTAGACAAAATTTTGCATTAGAAGTTAAAGAGTCTTTGATTCCCAGCCCGACATCGGACGCATTAGAGGAAAACCTCGTCCAAGGTGGCAAGCACAAGAGTAATCCGACCTCAACAAACTTAAAGTGCACAACTGGAGGCTTTTAGCTAATGGCCGGGCTAATTGGAGACGCATGGTGGTTGAGGCGCAGGTTCATCCCGCATTGGAAGTTTAAGAGTCTTTGATTCACAACCAGACGGACGCAGTAGAGGAAGACCTTGTCCTGAGTGACACGCAGAAGTAGAAACCGACCAGAACCAACTTGAAGTGGGCAACTGGAGCCAATTAGCTAAGGGTCGGGCTAATTGGAGACCATGTTGGTTGAGGCACAGGTTTATTCCGCATTGGTAGAGTCTTCGATTCCCAGCTAGACATCGGATGCAGTAGAGAAAGATATCGTCCTAAGTGACACGCACAAGTGGAAACCGACCTCAACCAACTTGAAGTGCGCAACTGGAAGCATTTAGCTAAGGACCGGGCTAATTGGAGACGCATGTTGGTTGAGGTCCAGGTTTATTCCTGATTTTAGGACCACTAAATGTAATGAAAAGAGTTTAGCAAAGAATTTCATCGTCGTGTTGCCCAGTGTAGGGACGAATATCAATATTCCAGTGTCAATATGAAGATATTACGGAGAATAGCACATAAGGCTATAAGACCGGTATGCACGGCTCCTGTTATAAGTCGACATGTAAGTTTTTGCAGCCTACCTAATTTATAATAATTTTCGAATCACAGCTACAAATATCATGGACATCTCAAAGCGTCGTAATAGGTTGGCCACTCCTTACACAAATTCATTAAAAGTAAATGTGTTCCTGGTAGGCTTGACGAATGCACCATATCCCAGTATCGCCCAGTTTTTCTAAGATAGTCCGTTGAGCTAAATTTTTTTAAACCTGCTCTGAATGGATTAGTTACATCCCCCTGACTAAAAAGTCATTAATTTTCGGCTTATGCACAACCAAAAGGAATAAGATGTTGAAGTAGGTCTGGAAATGCAAATTGCTGATGTAACAGGCTCGTTAGGACTCCCCGAAAATGGGCGTTTAACAAAATTTTGTTCATTTTTAATGAATTGCCAGAAATCCTCTCAACCTAATTGCACGAAATGCAGGCATAGATACAATCTTTCAATCCAACAAATTGAGTGATACATATAAATCAAATCTTGCCTTGCAGCATTGTACACAATTTAATCCGATTGCAACAAATTAAATTGCAAGCAACCATATAAAGATACAAACAATCTAATTGTAGGCTGGCTCGTTGCAAGACTTCTCCTCAAGTGTAATTAAAAGCAAAAAATACATCTCTGGTATTCGTAAGCGAATATAACAAAAAAAAAACTCCACACCAGATACCTCACATCATTGTTGAAAAGAAAGTGCAAATGTGTAGCTTATTAGTTGCACGAAAATCGTCGTTTTCCATAGTCTGGTGCCTGCACACGTTTGGGTGCACTGCACCGACTGCACTGCTCCGATATCAAGACAATCAAAATGGGCTCGAACTTTAAAGCGGAGCTGGGCTCACATTACCCATATTCTCTTTCGGACAATTTGTTTCCACGGACACTTTCATAGGCATTCACCGGCGCGCTGCAAGCGCTAGGTGCCAAGGAACAGGATTTGAGCGCACTCTTGTACCGTGTATCTTCTGTTGTATCTCGTACTCCTTCATGGTTCATTTGGGACTTTTATGGTAGTAAATTTCCTCCCTCCCTGTGTACTCCCCCAGCCAAATCGTGCCACCTCCCGAGGGGGAAGGGAGTTCTGAAAGAGTTCACCGAGATACGAAGCCGAGGGAAAAAATTTTAATCACAAACACCATGTGTATCTTATTTCCCAACTCTCTTCACGAGCTGAGATAGAGACACATGTGGAACAGCGCATTACTTGAATTAATGTCTCGGACACACAAATGAATGGACAGCAAACAGAAGTGGTAGATGATGGAGTTGCTTGTAATTGATCTCGTAAATACTTATCCGCTTGAAATTGGTTAAAGTTTTAAATACTTATGACAGTTCCAAGTCGGCGCGGACTTTAGCTGAGTCGAAAATCGCCACAGCCAACCAACGAATCGGCAAAAGAATTGCGCAATATTAGTCCAAATGCAGTCAGCGGCAACATAAATGGGGTTCATGTTTTTTTTTTTTTTTTGTTAACCAGAGTTTACAGAGCAATCTGGCCAACATAGAGTATACCCCGGGCTTGAGTAATTTTCTTTGCGAATAATAATTGACACATGTATGTGACGTGTCGTCGTTGTCAGCCCGGTCGTTCTGAATCGTTGAATCAAAGTGCGGGACTTTAGAGTTAGTTTCTGTGAGATTTAGTTATTGAGCCTGAAAAATATTTCGAAAGGACTGGACAAGCTTTAAGCGATTGCCACTTGTTAAGGGAATAAAAGCCGACAGGTGGTAGCCGGAAAAGTTTTGTAAGCGATAGGAGAATAAGTCGCAATTTTTTTTTCACAAATCTGTCTATCTGTGGAAATTATCTGACCAGAGGAAATACAAAACGCATTCCTGAAAGTGACAGGAACTAGAAAAAATGGCGGGCAGTTTCTGTTAGGTTGGTAATGATCAAATGACAGATCGGTGTTTAATTTTTGTTCATAATTGCTAGAATGTAATTTGTTTGAATTGGCTGAGGGAAATTAATCAATTGACCGAGTTTACAGATCATTTTGATTGTACCTTTGAGAATTTGGTTGAAGGTTTTTACCGCCATCTATGAGATATACTTTCAAATTGATCAAATAAAACACTGCATGAGTCAATCCAAGGCGATTGTTAACTTCGAATGTAAAAAGCCATCTGTTATCCAATAAAGAATTGCTATTGGTGGCATCATAGAAACCTGGATCTAACAACCATACATACTTGGCAGAGGTTATACGCCCTTGGCACATGTCTCAGTTAAATATAGAAGACCAAGACAAGTGACTTCCATAAACGAAATAAAATAAAAAATTATTGACGCAACAGGCACATTAGTATCCAGAGAATCCCTTTTTGTCACAAAATTTCATATTGCACGATGGCTGGACCTCCAATTTTTTTTTTTTCCAATATCGTTTTTGAAGCCTTCCCAGTTAGTTTTCCCGTTTGTTAGTCTGGGTGGCTTTTCATTTCTAATGATTGACTCGCTCGTTGTTAGAAAGAATGACCGGAGAATGATAAGAGCAAATATCAAAGCATTCCTCAACTTTGATTCGATTGGACGACATACCTTTTACGATGAGAAAATCGATCAAATCCGGTATTTTTGTAACATCAGTTGGCCAGTAAGTTGGTTTTCCCGTAGAATAAAATTCGGGATTGTACTTTCTACCTACATCGTAAGGCATACTTTCTGTGATATGCATCTAGATCCCCAGAATGTATGTTTTGCATTCAAGTCCTCTCCGATGACACAACGCTGTCGAAAGGAATCAAGCAAGTTTTCAAAGTCAAATTTTCTCAACCTTGCATCGTGGTGGGCAGTAAATGGAAGATATCTTCAGAAAGGATTGTCTGCTTTTGACTTGTATAGACCAAACTTGCATTGTTTCGACTTCTAATTTAAAATCAATCGAATGTTCGATACACCCTTTTATATATAGTCATTCTCCACCTCTAGCCTTGTTTAATGGATGCAGAGCTTGATAGCCTAGGTAACCTTTAATCTTTAAGTTCGAATTACTCTTTGCGTGAGTTTCGGATATTAAACAGACGGCGATATCTTTTTCCTGCATAAATAATTCAAGTTCTCCTAGTTTCTGCCAAAGGCCATTGGCATTCCACGTAAGAACTTTAAGAAATCTTTTCATTTTGAAGGTAGATTACGTCTGTAGCGAACAGTATTTTCAAGCTTTACTAGCCTGTCGAAAATAACTTTAATGCGTTTCTCTTTGTTCCTCAAGTTTTGAAAGAAAAATCGAAAAAACGTTGAAAACGGGGCATAAGCTTATACATTTGGTTTTGGATGTACAGGATCCGATCGTATTTCTGTTGGCCGAGGTAATTGTTTAATTTTTTGTTTTTCGATTGTTGTCTGCTTTGGCTTTGAGATAAGTTTAGGTGAAATTTTAGGCTTTTGCTTTGTTACATTTTATTTCTGTGAAGTATATTTCATTCGTCTTTTTTCAAACTCATTAGCTACTTCGCAGCCGCGATAATTTGCGGGATGATCGCCTTTACAATTTATGCAAATAGCAGGAGTTTTCTTATCTGACCTGCAATCTACTGTCAGATGATTTCCAGCACATTTTACACACCGCGGCTCTTGCTGACAATAGGTTTGCGAATGATTATATCCTTGGTAGCGCTTGCACTGAGGAACTAGTTTGGAATCCTTACGTATAATAAAGTTTTTGTTTCATACAGTTTTTTCAGACTTTCTGTTTTATCGAAAGTGAGTATAAATAAAGGTAGAGCGCGTTTTATTAAATTTTCTTAACCCTCGTTTTGCTGTTTGTTTCGCTTGACAGTGTAACCGGCATCTATAACCTTATATTGTCTGTTCTTCAGATCGTTAACAATGTCATCCTTTAAGCACGACGAATGTAACCCTCTAGCTACAACGCGTAAAGGTCTTTCGGATTTATTTTCAAGTGAATACCATTCAATTTTATCAGTATTTAGCTTCCGAGATAATAGACGGTAGCTTTCCGGGACTTTTACTCAGATTTTCCATGTATTTTTTTGAAGTGAAGTTACTTGGTAGCCTGATAATGGTAACGATTTTATCAAGGTATGCAACTTGTTATAGTCGTCTATACCGATCACAATAAGTGGTGGGCCGGTGAGGGCCGTTGTTTCAGTTAATTCGCTTTATTTGTATTCTCTTTGGTGGTTTCTTAATTCAGGTGAGGATATTGCTTTCCTTTTTTCGCCGGTCTTTTCATTAGAATCCAGTCGGTTTCGTGACTGAGTTCTTCTTCGTCGGTATGGAATTCTGAAACAACTGGATAGCTTGCACTCGGTTTTGGTTCATTACTTAATTTTAATGAACTCTTTAGGGTCATATATTCATCCTTAAGGTGGAAAATTTTTTTCCGAAGCTCTTCGCAGAGCAGTTCGGTTTGTTAAGCATAGTTCGAGGAACGTCGTTTTCGTCCTCAAGGCGTTTAATTTTCACTGAGTCTCGTTTTTCGTGAGCCGACACTTCTGGCGTTGTTGACCTCCTGGATACGCATATAATTTTTTGAAGTCCAGATATAAGTGACCTCGTTACCCTTAAACTTTTTTTCCAAAAGGGTAGCAAAATTGCAATAATTGGCTCTCCTCAGAATCCGTAGAGCCGACTTCCGAAGAGGGTGGATTTTCCAGTGAAACTAGATTGCCATCTGGGGCAAAAAAAAATGCAGTGAATAAAACGAAAAGATGTAATATTTCGTTATATTCATTGCGTTTTATTTGTTTTTTGTACACACTTTAAACTTTGTACACACTTGTATACGGGAGTGGATTTTAGTCGCCTTCTACGACAGGCATGCCTTACCTCTGCTATATTCTAACCCCTAATCCGAAGGGGCATATGCTCAATCATAATAATTGAGTTGAGATCAGGATTTTTTTTTTAAATGATACCGTAATCAAATGTGCAAATTTCATTTGAAAGCCAAACAAAATACAATTAAAAACTTGTGCAGATTGTACATGATTTTGATTTTTTGAAACGTAAAGATAAGGAATTGCGAAAGTAAAACCTATTTTAAGAAGAAAAATTCCAGAAAAAACATAAGGCATGGAAGCTTTTGCTGTGGGTCATGTCTGATATTGCCTTGATAGACCTTGATAGGCTTTGAGTACTCAGCTCTGTAATACATTAATGTCTTCCCCATTTGTTCTGACTGAATTGACCGTGATTCTCTTTCATATTTTTTTATGTAGATTGTACACAAATGACCATTGTGTAAAATTGTTTCCGGTAATGGCGCCCTTTTAAGTGCGTTTCTAGTTGAATTGCGTTCCAAGCATTCCTCAAATTTCACAAAAAATTAAGTAAACTTCTCCTAATTTTCTGCATTTTGGGCTGATGCACATATTTTCCCGCTTCAGTGTACTTTAACAAGAAAAAAGAATAATCAATCATTTTCAATGAAAAAATTTTGTATATACAATACGGTTTGGCAGCACTTTTATTTAAAATATTTACGGAGTATGCATGTTTGTGTTTTTGTGTGTTATGTCGATAAATAGGGATTTTCTAGCTGATTTCTTGGCACAATAAGGCCGGATTAATTAAATGAAGTGGGTACTGGTTATAGCTGTCAAAATATTGAATGTAATAGTTAACTCTGGATTTATAGAAATAAAGCCAGAGTTAACTTCAAGTTAACGCATCAAGTTTGGTGAGTTGGCCTTGGGATTAAATGATCAGATGTTTTTGACAGATGACAAAATACCAAGCAAATTATTATTTTTATTCCCATTTGTATGGAAATTTGATTAAATTTTTACAAACTTAACACGTGTACAATATATAGCTTCAGATTCAGATCTCTGTGACTCGAAACTTTTCGAAATTTCTGCCCTAGCGAGGTATCCGTCGGAGCAGACAAATTTCAGCAACGCATACTTCGTCGGAGGTTCAAATTCCATTCGAGGTATATGTCATCGGAAAAAAGCTTACTTCGCTACAATTGGTAAATAAATTCCACGAAGAATTTGTGTCGGAGGAAATCGGAAAAACAATTGCACTTAGCTGTCAAATATTGTACGAAAAATGCACCTGAACGCACTTTAACGCAATTCACCGTGATGCGTTACAAAATGTCGGAGAATTCGGAGAAAAACTTACTTCGCTACAATTCGTAAATAAATTCCACAAAGAATTTGTGTCGGAGGAATTCGGAAAAACAATTGCACTTAGCTGTGAAATATTGTACGAAAAATGCACCTGAACGCACTTTAACGCAATTCACCGTGATGCGTTACAAAATGTCGGAGAAATCGGAGAAAAACTTACTTCGCTACAATTCGTAAATAAATTCCACGAAGAATTTGTGTAGGAGTAAATCGGAAAAACAATTGCACTTAGCTGTCAAAAATTGTACGAAAAATGCACCTTAACGCACTTTAACGCAATTTACCATGATGCGTTACAAAATGTCAGAGAAATATTCCGACAGCAAAATCGATAAATCATGCTTGCTACCAAATAAAATCACCAAACAGAAAGTCAAATTTAATCCTACACTAAATATCTCATGAGTTATTCATGAGTTAACTCTAGATTAAATTTATTCCATGGTTAGTTAACTCTCGGTTAACTCCGAGTTAATTCAGCACTAAGAGTTAACTCAGCAATGAAACCGGGCCTTAGATTTGAGACTTTCGTCTCTTTGATTGTTGTGCTACAACTATTCGGAAGATCTTATGTTATCGAGACATTGACATTTCCTTCGCTAAATAACTGCTTCATGAGTTAACTCTAGATTAAATTAATTGCATGGTTAGTTAAATCTCTGTTAACTCAGAGTTAACTCAGCACTGAGAGTAAACTCAGCAATGCAACCGGTCCTTAGATTTGACACTCTCGTATCTTTGTTTGTGGTGCAAAAACATTCGGAAGATCTTATGTTATCGAGACATTGACATTTCTAAATTTAATTCGCAATGGCGTTTTGATTGGTAAAAAAAACTATGTTATCGAAAGCATATGCGATCGTAGATTCTGACTTAACGGCGGCCCAGAATGCGTATCTATAGCTGTTATCTTGTATCGCTTTCAAAAGAGAGATATTCTTGCATGAAGTTGCCCTACATTTAATTTCAAGCTACAGATTGACGAAGATATACATTGTGTAAACGCTTACGACTTGCCTTGTTTTTTTAACTTATGAATCAGATTCAAGCTTCTGCTATAGATACGCATTCTGGGAGGCCCTTTACTTTTGCAATCGCAATCTTGTTTTATCGAGGTTTTAACACTTCTAAACTGCCTTTCTTATGATGTTATCGATTGGTGGACATTGCAGAATCGTCTGCAAAGTTTTAAAACGTACATTCTGATAATTCAGAGAAAAATGTCGCTTATGTTTCCAATTTCAGAAGAGATAAACGTTACCGATAACATATTTCTTTACCAATATGAAACGCCATTGGACAATCCAGTGAAGAATCTGAAGCCATCTGTATTTTTTCGTGGAAATGCTGTCACAATATGCGTGTCTTTTGTTTTCATTTGTGGAGTTTTCCGTATATAACCCAGTAAACATTCTTGGGTCCAATAGTTTTTTATTTGAGGATGTTTAACGGAATTATGTCGAACTTGGGGAAAACCAGTTCAAACCAAATTCGAAGTGGGTGCGTTTAAAGACAGTCAACCCTTTTGTCGCCATGTTTTCACTTATTCGAAAGTATAGCCACTTCTTTCAAGAAAATAACTTCGAATGGGCGCGTCTCAAGATACCGATTTGTAGAATATCCCCTGTAGTAAGTTAATGCCGACCTTATGTCTAATTTAAAAAGTTCAAAGTTCCCTCAAACACCAAGTTGTTTACTTTCCCTTTTACAATCCAGTTAATTACTCAATAATCACGGTCCCATACCGCATATGCTCATAAAGTATAAACAAAAAAAAACGAATTCCATTCACAATCTTGGCATGACGATTTTAATAAAAGAAAAATTAATTTAAAATTATACACACTTTCAGTGTCTACAATGCAGGTAATTCGATTTAATTAATTTCTCACACATTTGCTTTTCAAATTCGAGTTTTGTGATCTCCGCCCCTTTGGATACAACCCGAGTACAAATAAATGTCATTAGATACGGCATGGTGTACCTTTTAGCCGCCCATTGAGGGCGACGATACTCGTCTCGTTTACACAAAGCGGTTCCCAAGCGTTTGCGCAGCTGATTTCTTTCATATTTCTTGGAATTTATTCTTCCAATGAAGACATTCATTTGGCGTGGCATAAGTCACATTTCTTCACAAGTAAATGGGGGATCCATCTGATTGAAGATTCATGAGGATTTCTTCATACGAAAATCCGTGAAAGGGATTGGTACTCCAAAATGTTTTTCATTACAGAGTTTGGCTATGACTTCACTCTTCTTATTCATAGCCTGACCATAGCCTGCAAATGCGTGCTGGAAGATTTTAAATCAACTCGTGTTTGAAGATGATCAAGACTTGATGCAATATCAGATTACGTTGCATTCAAATAAATGGCGCAAACAAACACTCCAGATGATACTCCCACGATGGGCGATGAGGATTGCATTCCATCGCTGACGCTGATGACAGTGACAAGACCAATAAAAGTCGGATTTGACGTCTGCTTGACACGCAGTTGAATGTTTTGAAATGCCCATTCGATGAGAGACGCCCATCATTAACGTTGATGATGGTTTTCTTCTTAGGAGGATGTTTACATTTTTTTTACTAAATGGATGTGGCAAGAAATTATAAGGAATGAGCGATTATTGCTGGGGGAACTACAACGCATTAGTTTACCACTTAACTTCGACTTCTATGTTTCTCAATATAACGGGTGGTTAAATTTTAAGGGCCGACGTCAAGTTGGTTTTTGCATTTCATTTGACATTTTTCAATTTTTGACTAACTCAGTTTGAACCATCGAAAGATACACAATCGATGCGTTTAAGTCATTCAGGCTTATTATGAAAATGGGCGTTCAAATCAAAATGCATATCGTGCACTTCGTGATTTTTTCGGTCAATTTGATCGTAGAAATGTGCGTACAATCGGACAAATCGTGCAAAATTTTTATCGAACCACGTCAGTAGGAGATGTGAAGATGCCAGTACATGCTCGTACAGCTCGTACTGCAGAAAATATTGCTACTGTTCGCGATAGTGCGGCTGAAGAGTCGTCCACCTCAACTCGTCGTCGTGCCCAGCAATTGCACCTCACACGCTTACAAGGTACAATTGGCTCAAGAACTAAATCCTCTTGACCATTTCGAGCGTCGTCAATGGTCAGAATGGTGGCAAGAAATGGCAACAGTGGATGATCAATTTTCGAAGAAAATCATCTTCAATGATAAGGCACATTTTCAGCTCAATGGATTCGTCAATAAGCAGAATTGCAGCATTTGGGCGAATGATAAACCAAAAGTGATTGTCGAAAATCCAATGCACCCACAAAGAGTGACTTTTTGGTACGGTTTATGGGCTGGCGGCATCATCGGGCCGTATTTTTTCCAAAATGAGACCGGTCAGGCAGTTACTGTGAACTGCGTTCGCTATCGTGAGGTGATTACGAACTTTCTATGGCCCGAATTGGAAGATATGGATGTGGACGATATGTAGTTTCAACAGGACGGTGCCATTTGCCACACAGCTAACGAAACAATGGCTCTTTTGCGCGACAAATTCAGTGGCCATGTTAGCTCACTTGGTGGCGATGTCAATTGGCCGCCAAGATCATTTGATTCGACGCCTTTGGACTTCTTTTTTTGGGCTTATTTGAAAGAAAATGTGTACGTCGGTAAGCCAGCAACAATTCAAGAGCTAAAGGATGAGATAATTCGGCACATAGAACCTCAATTATGCCTCAGCGTCATCGAAAATTTGGACCATCGGATGGAGGTGTGCCGCCGAGGTCGCAACTGACATTTGGCCGATATTTTGTTCCACACATAATAAAACCGTACCAATATTATCATGACAAAAAGAAAAGAAAATAATTTCCTAAATATTTTGTGTTTTAATCAAAATCAACATCGGCCCTTAAAATGTAACCACCCTTAATATATGACGTTGACAGCTGTCGACAATGTTAATACCTACGTTGGCACAGCGGTTGTATTTTAGTAAATCTCTGGAAATGTAGCATTGCACTAAGGGGGACTTCCGAAAAACTAGTTGGAAGTTGGTACTAGCACTGAGGCCCTTTAAGGGCAGCCAATGCCAGATATTTCTTTGTTTTTTTTTTTTTTTCAAAAAGCTACATTACCGGCAGGTGATGACAGTAGTTGCTGAGTAATGAAACAGCTAAATGGAGCTCATGTGAATAGAAGAAGACATACCGTCCGTATTCACTGGCATATGAACTGCGTAGATATTTCGAAAAAATTGCGATATTTCTCTAAATGACATTGGAGTGGAATAAATAGTGTGAACTGAAAATTAAACTGCTTATGCGATTTTCAACACCATTACCAGGTATGAAATCATTTACATAACTCTAATCGGTTAAAGAGTATAAATCTAAGGGCAGATGGGGGTTTTTGCTTGAGTTGTAAAAGGGCTGTTGATGAAGTTCAGCGTACGATCACATAAAACTTATCCAACTGAGGAAAACCATATAAAGTTCAAAGGAACAAAAAGTTACTATAATGACGCAATTAGCATGAGAAATTGTTCCAAGGGTAGTTGTGTCAAGTCTCAAGCTGATTACTGCTGTATTGCCTAAGCTAAAGCTGTGGGTAGAGCATGGTTTTTTTTTATTCAAGGAGCATATTGGTAACTTTAGTCATCTATAATTTCTCTCATTTTTGGCCAATCTAATCTTCTTGCTGGTCATTAAGCACTAATCAGCCATTTCCACATTATACGTACAGATCTCAAGTTGTAAGTGCGTTGGACTCATTTGCCACTTGAGCTCTGTACGTAATTAGAGCGGTTTTCCTATTTTATATCTCGAAAGTAATGATACGTACGTTTTTTTATACTGCCCTTCCTCTTGCGAAATTCTGAAAAACATCCATCTGTATAAAACTGCCATGAAAACCTTCTTAAATTTTCCTTTAGTGGGGAAGAATTTAACTGAAGGCACCATTATAACTTGGCACACAGAAAGCAATAGGGAAACAAGGTCTATAATTATTTTTCCACATTACGAGATTGCGCTTAGTCTCTTTCTATACTTGAGAACATTGGACCAATTCACTTTTGTACTTGTATGACCCTACAGTATTATTTTATCTTGACATATACAAATCCGATAGCCTATTATAGTAATAGGTCTTCATCCATACTGGCATAACCACTGCGCAAACTCTCCATCCATGTAATTTGTCAGGATTCCACTCGAGTAGTTGGAAAGCAGCATTTATTTAGCACGTTTCTAAAAATTTCATCTTCTCTTGCCTCCGACAGCCGATCAATTGCACAAGCTTCTTCTTTCTAAGGTCAGCCTATGAATAACCTCAATCAGGAAACCTTTAATGACCGCCATTACAGTTCTTACAACAACAGGTGCAAGGGTGATTTGGTGGCATATCTTACGAAAAAGTCGAATCAATCCTTTCATTATGGTAGCGAAATATCATTGCTCCTACTAAATGGGATACAAAAGTATGCGAAAAATCTAATAGGAGACTCAACCGTAGCGAACTCCATAGTCTCGCTTGAACATCGAAGGAATTTTTTTCATTTTACATTTTCTTAAAGAACCTGAATACGAAGTCCATTTTTTCCTCCCCAGTGAAACAAAGCACTTTGGTATTTTTTTTCCACATGCAAAATTCCCCTAATGATCACGCAGTGCTCGAACGCAATGAGGTTATTCGTAAAAGTGATTACCGACTGTCAAAAACAATGATTGAAGGAAACAAATATGAATTCGATATTTTTTAAGCCCCAGCTTTCATAAAAGTTAGCGACCTACCAATTTGTTATTGAGGTACTGCAAAAATCATAATCCTTTTGAATAATGTGTCAATTTTGCAAATTAGCGCCTGATGCCGTTTAAACTTTGACATTTATGTTTATTTGTTTCAGTTGGTGCTGCAAATTATTGAAAGATCTGCATACGTTCGCGAAGGACGTTTTATATTATCGAGTCGTTGTAGTTTCTAGGTTAAATTCCACATGGCGTTTTAGATTCGTAAACAAATATTTTATCGGCATCATCTTCGAGCTGTCAGAATGAACATTATGACTTATGGCATTTTCCATTGGTAAATCTGGATTTTGATCTGAAATGTTATCTGTTTATTCTGTTACCAATGGAACACGATTTCGGATTGATTTTTTTCTTTGGTTGTATTGTTGTAATTTTGTGTCTGTGAAGTTAGCTTCGATGTAGCTGTCAAGTTTCTATTAACTCAGGTTGTTTGTTTTTGGTTTAATTTAGATTTCACATCGTACGGCTACAATTTTAATGGTTAATAATATTTTTTCACAACCGAAAAAATCTTAAGCCAAAACAAAAATCACTCTAGTCAAACTTACAGCTACCATTTGTATTAGTGTTAGTGCAAGGAGGGGTTAATCTGCCAAAAAATCCAGATCTGCAAAATTGATCTGAGAAAAATCTTTTTTTTTGCCCAATGGAACACAACAACTGTAAGCAGATTTCTGCTTACATATTGCAATCGATATCGTATGTTATCAAGACTTCAACATTTCTTAATTTGCACCCTTTAAGCGTTCTCGATTGGTAAAAAAGATATGTTATCGGAAGCATCTTCGACTTCGAGCTGTCAGAATGAACATTATGACGTTTGCAATCGACATCTTATGTTACCCAAACTTGCAAAATTTCAGAATTTACTTCCTCATGACGTTTCCGGTTTGTACAAAATATGGTGTCTGAATCACCTGCTAACTGTCAACATTTTTCTGACTTACGTTTGAAATCGATGTTGTTTGTTATCGAGACTATGACATTTCTTAAGATATGTTATCAGAAGCATCTGGGAACCTGTCAAAATTTGCAATTCTGACAATTCTCAGAGGGGAATTTTGATTGTGGAATACATTTCAAAAGATCCCGGTATCGTGGTTTTTTATCCATGGAAAACGTCATTGGGAATTCCAGTGAGGAATATAATGAAGCGGTATAATATTTGTGTCATTTGTTTTCATTTGTAGAGCTTGCAGTATTTGAGAATGTTTGACTGAATTCCGTCGCACATACGAAAATCAGCTTAACAAATTCATAAGGCTATGAAAACTTTAAAATGTGTTCGACTAACCCCAATCATTCGTCTCGATTCATTAGTTTGACATAGTTAAACTAATGACTAAAATCGATAACCAACTTGTAATTCGATTACGAGATACATTTTCCATTAAAAAGGAAACGATATTCGCAAAAAACACCCAGTCATCGGTTAAGACATAATTATTCACTATGATCACCAAATGACACTAACAAACAATTTACGGCAATAAACTTAAGTTAAAAGTCACTCAAAATGAACGACAAGTTAATAAAATCTAAGTATATATATCCATCATAAATTATTGTAAAGTTCATCAACTATTCGCAAAAGAAAATAAATTTTTATCTAGCTTTCAATACATAAGTACGCAAATCTACCGCTATACGGCTGCGCAACATACCGAGTATATTTTTAGCATAACCAACAGTAGTAGTAAAATAGCAGTGTTAGGTCATTAACCCGGCCATTATAATAATTAAGAGAACCCATCAAATTTCCCAACACCATGAGTAAGCCATCTATTCATAAGAGCTTAACAAACTCTATTGGAAGAAAAACATGTACATCTTGAGAAAATGGTGAAATGTCGCCGTGACAACTTGTTTGCCGCGCAAACTACCTCATAATAATTTTCCAAGATCTCCATCTTGATTGAACTGTCAGTTTAAAAGATAACCTCCAACATGTGGGTGGATCACGCTGAATTGTGAGATATGATCGCCGATCAGCTGACAAACTCACTCCACAATGAGGATGTGTTCGCAAAGCAGGATCATTTTATCATCAGAGAAATTCAAACTTCATCTCAAAGCAAGATCTCTTGAACTTGTGAACCCACAATGAAACTCGAACTAACATCTCCGTCGCTGAAAGAAAATCTCTCGAAGAAAATGTGGAAATGTCTTTGTTGACAATTTTCTTTTTTTTTCGCTTTTTTGTTGTGTGTGTATGTGTACTTTGGCTAACACCTGCACTCTGACGTTTTGCTGGCTGGAGAATTGGAGAATTTTCACTTTCGGACAAGAGAATTAATCACAACACTTTCTGGCACCATGTTAGCTGCATTTGGATAAATTTCTCTACAAGGTTTTTGTTTTTGCGAATTGCACATGAGCGGTTGTTGTGGGAGAAGGATTTGGATAACGAAACACAAAACAAAAGTGAAAAGGAACATGTCGTAGAACATGCCAGTCAATTGTCACTTAGTTTGGGCTATGAAAACACAACTGCTTATTGGGATGCACTTTCCCTTCACCTGTGTTTAATTATTTTTGTTAAAAATGTTAATGTTTTTATCACAGTTAATTATATGACGTGCTAATTTGACAGATTAGCAGTTATCTGTCAAGTAAATGATGATTTTTCTTGTTTTTCGATGTCACATTTACGTGTTAAACGATGACAGGTTAATTTTACCGCAGCAATAGGTGAACGAAAAAGTTCAACAGTCCCTGTCATTCTTCTTAGATGAAGGGGTTAATTGAAGTCTGTCAAATTGACGGCTTTCATAAAACTGGATTTCCGAATTACAAAATTGGTGGAGCTGCTTGAGAGGGTTATGATTTAAGTGTACCTCTGAAGAAGGGCTACGTTTTGAATTTGGTTGTTATATTTTGAAGTATAACCTCTCAATTGCACCTTGAGCTGTCACTTTGAAAGGCTAATTGATTTGATGGGTTGAACTACATTACCGAAGGCATTCGAGATGAATATGTTTTTTTTGTGACGCATGATAAGTACGTTTGTAGGAACTTGAATTTTGTGGGGTAATAAGCTGTGTTCGTTGTTCAGTTTGTTGTTGAAATATGTGCAATGGGTAAGTCAATTGGACGTTTAGTCAAAGTGTCATCATTTTGTTTAGTGGATAGAGGCCTTTAAGTGAAATGAATGCTGTGCATAATTTTGTTAATGGAAGGTGGTATTTTGGGAAATTAACTTATGTGTTATGTGTTCTGAAATCAAATAACTAAAGTAATGAAACTCTGTTGTGTGATATGTAAGAAATCATGGTAGACATCTTTTTTATGGTTAAATGGAATGGAACATGACGAATAGAATTTTTATTAGTATAAGACAGTTCGCTAATGCGAAAAAAAGCCGAATGTCAAACGTTTTCATTTTTTTATGTAAATTATATGTAGTTATGACGACAAAACTTAGACTGCTATTGATAACCAGACGTAAAAATAATAAAAATATTTAAAACTTAAATTTGTTTGTCATTTGTTGCAACTAAAAACATCGACATAAAACAAAAGTAACAGTTTTCTTTCAGATAAAGCAACCAAAACAGGAAAATACAAACAATATTGAAGTAATTTTGACATATCTCTTATGAAAAATTAAAGTCTTTAGCGATATTTTGACGGATTGATTCTACTGAAACATAACTTCGACAAACTTTTTTTTAACTTTTATTTGAAAAATGAAAAGGATATGTTATTGTCATACGCATTTAAATCACTGTTTTAAAAATTGTTTTAAATAAGTGATGCCAAATCCCTTTTTTATTTTTTATGTTGAAGAAGGAATATCACACAATTTATAATTGCCTAACGTACTTTTTATAAAGCCTAAGGCACTCCTCAGGGTTCAAAATTTAAACCCAGACGGATGACACATATAACGAAAAAAAATGGCTAGGGGACTGCTAGCAAGGAAATTCATAAAACCTATACTGCAAGCTACTAAGTTTTATTAAACAATGGTGTTGTATGAAGCCTTTCTCGTGTGAAATTAGGACTATCATGTACTCAGATTTCAAAAATTCTGAAATAGATGAGGATAAACGTATCAATAAAATGTTTCTTAATAATTCTTAATGTGTCGTAGCCAAAGCAGGCTATATTTGAAAAACCCAAATTTTTACAAACTACGCGGCCATCAGAAAACCGCTCGGATCCTGCACATCCAAAACGAAATGTACAAACGTATGCCCAAGCTGAGGTATCCGATAAAGATAAAAAAAAATATCTCAACTGACCCAGTTACAAACGTAGTTTCGATTATTTTTTCAAAACTTAAGGAAAAAAGTAAAACAAAAAAAACTTATTTTTGACAGGCTAGTTTAGCTCGAAAATAGCAGTCGCAATAAACGTACCCCACCTTCGACATGAATAGATTTCTTAACAAGGATGGGACCTCTAGTTTAACGCCAATTCCGAACGTCAAATTTAAGAAGCTTCATGACAGTTTTATACTCTTGAAAGTTTGTCAGACTTTTTGGGCTATGAAAACTATTTGGTGTCGTTACTTTCGGGAGTTGAATGGACAAACGTATAGTTGTCGAACGATCTACAATCTACAAAGTTGCAAAATAAGCAGCTTCCAGATTGACTTTTGTTAGGGAGTTGACGACAGAAATGTCATTTTACATGAGTATTGGGATGAATGATGAGGTCGAATTGGGAAGGTTTTCTTACAAATTGTTTAAGAATTTTTCAAAACTTGGGATGAAGTAGGTCTTTTTACCTGAACTTTTGGTCGTGGGATGATTTGATATGCTTGAGATCGGCCTTACTGTTATCTCTAGATAGTTTGAACTTTATTCGCCAGTGGGACTAATTTTATATGACTAAAAAAGTAACTCTTTCAGCAGCTCAGTTGCAGCTCGAGTTATAGTACCCGTTTGACTTCGGTTTGGTACTTTTTATCCGTTTGGGAATAAAGAATTGTATACCCGGTAGAATGGTGTGCAAAGAAATCTATTTTAAGTTCACTCTTACTGATCCTATTTATTCCATTCAAATGTTCTGTAGGGACAGAGAAAGCAAGCAGAATTTAGCAATTCTGAATGCCATTTGTCGACGTCGACTAATGTGTGTTCCTCTATCGGTAATGAAGTTCCTTGAAAGTAACTTTTAAGGCGATTCTACATCCTAACCTTACATTATCAGCTCTTGAAATTTACTAGAACACGAGGTCTATGCCAAACATAAATAGTGGCATTGCGGTTGGACTGTGAAAAAAAAACTTAGGCGTTGTTGCTTTCGGGATTTGAATCGGGAATCCCACGCTAAGTAGTTGAACTGACGAACCACTCGGCCATTGCATCCACTTTTGTGATATCGATTTGTTCATTTCAATTTTTAACCCATTTTTGCAGAACAAAATTTACTGTGATATAAAGCTGTCTTATCAGGATGGAATTATTTTCACTCCTTTTTGTTGTTAGTGTGTTTCCTAAAGTAGTTGTAATCAGTATGATCTTGTAACCGTTAACGCATTTGCCACAAATACCTACAAGGTGGGCCAAAAGAGATCACTCTATTGGAAGATGCTCTTATTTTTGCAAATGGCCGCCAATGTCAAATCTGTTTTGACATATGTGGACTAGACAGATGTAGAATACAAGTGAACAAGCCATGGAGCGATACACTCCCCAAGAACGCGGAATAGTCGTGTCTATTTTTTTGCGTAACAATTTGTCTGTAGTGTTGGCGCAGCGAAAATTCCGTCGCCGATTCCCCGGCCGTCCGACACCGACTGCGCAAACACTGCGCCGTCTGGCCACCAACTTTGACGAGTATGGGACTACACGAGACGTTGCCAAGAGTGGCCGGCCCCGGTGCGCCCGTTGTGCCGATAATATCACCGCTGTTGCCGAGGATGTCGAGCTGTCGCCGGAAACATCGACCAGACGCCGTGCCTTGCAATTAGCCATCCGCCGGTTTTCCCTAAGGCGAATTTTGGTCAAAGACTTGCGCATGTTCCCGTACAAAGTCCAGTCCGTGCATCAGCTGCTACCTGTCGACCGCCAAACGCGTAAAACCTACGCCCAAGCCAACCTCAATCTCGAGGACGAAGTGGACGATTTTTCGACCAAAATCATAATGAGCGATGAGGCTCATTTTCACCACAGCGGGTGCTTGAACAAGCAAAACTATCGCTTCTGGGGCACCGAAAATCCACGTGTAATGCACGAGGAGCCATTACACCAAGTTACTCAAAGTTACTGCATGGTGCGCTATTCACGCTGGAGGAGTCATCGGAACATTTTTTTTTTGAGAACGCCGCTGGTCAAACGACAACAGTAGACGGTGCGCGCTATGGGGCCATGTTGACCGAGTTTTTTCTGCCGCAATCGGACGAATTAGGACTGGATGACCTGTGGTTCCAACAGGACGGAGCAACGGCACACACTGTGCGAGCCACAACCGATAAAATTGAGAGCCAAACAACATCAAATGACTTCTTTTGGCCCACCTTGTACTTTTGCAAAGTCCTTGCAACATAGTCACTGCGTTCTGACAGTTGACTGTTCTGTGTGTAGTACAACCGTGGGTAATTTCTGGAGATGATTCATTGGATTGTTTTAGGCGTTGCTTTCAAACACAGGGAGATATAAAATAGCGAGAAGGAATCGTTGAGATCACTTTTGAGCAATGAAAGCACTTTTGTCCAATTCCCCAACATAAGCATCAAATTTCGAAAAAAAAATGTCTAAGGAGATGACTATGTTATAAAAGTATGATTGACTCATCCATCGAACCCTTCCTCTTTAAATAAATTCCATACTGCTCTCTTTCATACGAATTTTTAGCATAAATTTCTCAAACTCAAATAACGCAATTAAAAGCTTAGTTCCACCTGCAGACGTAGCTTCTTGCTAATCGGTATATTGTTTTAAATTTTTAATTTTGTTCAGAATTTTAGATTTTGATGCTGCCTTAACCTAAGCCCACTATTGCAAACTTATTACCCATGATACAACTACTACAGATATGGACTGGGGTTTTGCCGTAAGCATCACTGACGTAGGATGCGTAGAACGAGACAAAAGTAAAAACGCAAAGACGATATCTGTTTGGTTGTATCATACCTATTACCTATGCTGCGCTCTCGAATATACCCTGAGCTCTGTCCCCTTGTTTGAAAGTTATTACTCAGTAAAAATTTGACAGCACTCAACAATATAAAAAACTAATCCAAATCATTTCCAAAAAAAAAAAAATAATAAAAATTTGGCACCACTTGTTACCATAAAGGCAATGTCACACCTGACACCTCATAGAAAAAAAAAACGAAAATACACCACAATTCAAATTCACCACCAATCACCTTGCAGCAAAACGACGCTTGCCAGATGTCAGCGAGCATTTAATTTGAGAGGAAATTCTCGTTCACAAATGTGAATCAGTAACACCAGTATCCCGTCGAGACAAACCTAGCATTTACCTCCTTAAATATTTATACTCGAATGATATATACCGATGGACATGAAAATGGACATCGTGCACCCCGTTTGGACACGGCCAACAGCCGACTCCACACCAAATCTCCGTGAAATTCGATCGTTTGGCAAAAACAGATTTTTATGTCACTTAAATTGGCCATTACAAACATTTTTATTTTATATAATCAAAATTAATTAACATAAATGTTGTTAGAGTTCGCGTACTCTCGTTGATAGATGATGTTCGCGCATCCATCCAATGCAGAGGAAGCCGACAAGCTATGCTACACCAAATCGTTAATAGGAACAACAAAAAACAAAAATGGAGTCAGCTGCCACAGGAATACACAACCTGCCACAGGAATACACAATTTGATTGCAAAATTTCACATTTAAAAAAAAAATTTTTTTTTAACAAGTTTAACAAAAAAAAAAATTCAAAATAAAATTTAAAACACAAGAAAATTTTAAGCAAATCGTGAAATTGAGTGGAAAAAATTATGATGTCCAAGTGAAAGTGAGGAAATGCAATCAAATTGGTTTTGGACAAGCGCTACGCATACGTATGCATACGTGAATAGATGCGGCCAAATGAAAAGGAAGAAGTTATGTTGCAACTTAATTATGCAAATGATGCAATAATGAGCCATTTGCATTTGCACTGTTTATACATAAAATGCTGCTAAAGGTGTGCAGTTTTTCGATCTGCAGATTATCCGGAGCGATGCTTTAAATTGATTAGACGGGTGTGCAGATGATGGTTTTCATATGTAAAGGTTAGGAAAGTGTGGCAAGTTGTTGTGATTAGACCGTCGAGAAACCAGTTTTATTCTTGAAGATTATGAGTCCGGTTTTGCAGTAAATCCAAATCGTTTAATCAGGATTTAAATCACCAACTTCTTTGGGTTAACTCTGAATTAACTAATTTTTCTTAAGTTAGGTCGTGGTTAATCCTGAAACTAGAATAACACTGAAAAACAGCTTCTCTCAGCTCAATTTTAAACAATTTTTTTCAGAGCGGAGGGATTGTCCTTACTCTAGTGTTTAAAAGCACGCATTGTAACAATCCGCATCAAGGTCATATTCGTCAACATAAGCCTTATAGTTACGTGCTGACACTCCAACGGTGGAAAAATATGATATAGGGAAAGACTGTTTTCACGAGATATTCAAGCTTCAAGCTTTCTTTGAGTGACGACCGAAGTACGGCGTTAAAATTTAATGCAAGGTTAGGAACAGAGGACATCTTTAACAATATTGTCGGAAAGCATAGCCTAGCACGTTTGGTAAACCAACTAAGCTGGCAATGAAATGCCACTATAACCATGCCGATAGACCCTCGGAACGTTCGGACCTCCAAAGTACTGGATGCGTGCCTCTTGTCTATCGCACTTTGATCAATTTGGTTGACCGCTCGTTGATATTTAGGCCGCCATGTCCCCTTATGGATAACGAGGTGAATAAACCGTGTGCTGGCTATAGTGGCATTTCATTCCGTAGCGAAGTCAATCAGCCAATTAGCCACTTCTTGCAGCCAATGTAATAATGCGGACATCCATACGACATCACAGCAAATGAGAAATTTTTTGAACAAATCAAGTTTCAAAATGTTGCAACCGCAAGAAACCGGCAAGGCCTTTCCGGAATGTGTATCCCTGTCGATTAACATCATACCACCAGCATCTAATGTCGAAAAACTATTTCAAGGATGTCGACAAGCCATTGGAGCAGCCGCCACTGATGGGCTGGGTTTCTCGCGCCCCACCAGCAAAAAACTCTTGGTTTGGTGAAGAAAGCCGACAGATGCTCGCAGTCAAAAACTAGGCCAACGACGCTAAGCTGCAGGTGAAGACGAGAGCTGCCATTGAGCTCTACAGGCAGAGAAGCACGATAGAACACCAGCTTTTCAGAAAAAATACCAAGAAAAGCGCGTCATCGAGGATAAGAGAGGTGGCACTTCAGGAATGATGTCTTCAAGATTTTCCAAGGTATAAAAAGTTAAAGCCAAGGATACAAGGCTCGAACAGAATCCTATCGAGATGAACAAGGAAATATTATAGTTGAGGCACAGTCGATGGTGAGAATATAGAAGAAACACTCCTGCAAACTGTTAAACGGCGATGACGAACAATCTCCCGCTATCAGGCAGGTCGAACCATTCAATATTATCGACGACAGCAATACCGAAATTTAAGCCCAACAACGCTGCTGCAAATAATGGCCTTCCTGCCGAGCTATATAAAGCCGGTGGAAATGATTTAGTTTCACCAACTCATAAGCAAAATTTAGTCTGATGAAAGTATGCCTGAGGAATGGAAACCCCGAATCGGTTGCCCGATTTACAACTCCCACGAACTACGGGGGCATATGTCTCCTCAACATCACCTTCAAGATTCTATTAGCCGCATTATGTCCACGCCTGAAACCGTTTACCAACAACCTGGTCGGTCCTTATCATTGGGGTTTTAGGCCATGAATTCCAGAACTGATCAAATGTTCACACTTTGACAGAAAATAAACAAATTTTTGGTCCAACAGGCTCGTAAGTACCCAGAGCCTAGAAATTTTCACAACCAACGATGGCGGGACCTCCTGTTTTATGCAAAATCCGAACAAGATAAGCTTTTGTTGACAATTAATACTACTCGGATCAGTTGTCAGACGATTATGAGAGGAGAGCCATTAAAAATCATTTAGGTAATGGAATCGAACCCATTCTTCTTCACAGTGCATGCACTAAACATCGTGCCACTGAACCCGTCACAATTCGACAGATTCTGGAAAAAAAACAACAAAAGCTACTAACCATCTGTTAATCGCTTTTAAAGACGCATACGGCAGCATTTATAGACACGAACTATACAGACCCCCATGTCTAGTTATGGCATACCGACCAAACTCGTCCGTCTCTGTAGAATGGCGATGGAGATGTATCTGTAGATTGGACAAGGCGATTCAAAAAAAATGTGCTAGGTGGTGCACTGTTGTTTAATCTCTTACTTGAGACGATTGTGGAAAATCCCGACCCAACACCATAGGCGCAATCTTGCATAAATCGGTGCAACTACTAGCATACGCCGACGATATTGACATCATTGGTCAGACTCAACGCGATGTTATACCGCGTTTGCTCGTATAGATAATTACACGGCTAAAATGAATTTAGCAGTAAATGTAAACATGAAATATACAACATCGACGAATTTGACAGAATGTCACCATTGACAGATATAACTTTGGGGTGGTATGGGACTTTGTCTACCTGGTTTCCGCAATTGACTCAGACAGCAACATCTCGTCAGAAATTAAACGAAGAACTACTCTTGTCAATCGCTGTCAATTGTCAGTGTTTCTTCGGGATAGTTAGGCAATTTACTAGTAAAGCCTTCACTAAGGAGATCCTACACAAGAACCTGATATTCCCAGTTCTGCTCTACGGGGCTGAAGCATGAACCGTATCAAAAGCCTTGGTCTGCGAAAAATCTTCGGTCCTATTAGTGTTGACGGAGACGAAAATTCTATCAAGAACTTTACAATCTGTACAGCGACATGCTCTTGCTTAAGAAAAAAAAACTCCATTTTGGATGTTTAAGATGGCTAGGACATGTAGAGCGAACGGACAACAATACCCCGGTTTGCAGAGTCTTTGATTCCCAACCAGTCAACGGAAGCAGTAGAGGGAGACGTTGCCTTAAGTGGCGCACATAAATAGAAACCGGACCTCGACCAACATGAAGTGCGCAACTGGCAGTAGTTAGCTAAGGATCGGGCTGATTGGAGAGGCATGTAGTTTAAGGCCCAGGATCATTTCAGACTGTAGCGCTAATTCAGTAAGTAAGTGAATTGGGACCCCCTGTTTTATGACGAATCCGAACGCAGGAGGGCCTGTGAACAATATTAGGGTGTTGCTTCGTCTGGATATCGAAAATAGACCTTCTGAGCATCCCAATAACTGTAGCGCCACTGAGCGCTTAAGACATTGCTATGCCTGTGAATATATGAGGTCTTGACAACTATGTTGTTATATAACAGCCTAATTGTAGGCCCTAGCAAGATATCCGTCTTGGCGGAAAATTCTCCGATTTTGTACGATTCGGAGGATTTCAGCTTCGAGGTATTCTTTCGAAAATCTGTTCGGAATATTTTTTTCACATTTTGTAACGCACACCGGCGAATTGCGTTGAAATGCGTTTAGTTGCATTTTTCGTGCAATTTTTGACAACTAAGTGCAATTCTTTTTCCGATTTCCTCCGAAACAAATTCTTCACGTGATTTATTTACAAATTTTAGTGAAGTGAATTTTCTCCGATGACACATACCTCGAATGGAAGTTAAGCCACCGACGAAATATGCGTTGCGGAAAATTGTCCGCTCTGACGGATAACTCGCTAGGGCAGATTATCTTTACTTTTAATATTGTCAGACCAAAATCTACAGTTCTCACGTAACATATTTTAGACTCCGTTTTTATTGATTGACCTTACAATCGACAATCATCATCTCTGCAATTTTTCGATCTGCCAAATTTCGTTCAATCTAGCGACCGTTCAGGTTCAAGTTGGTTAACTGAATCTTTAAAAGGCAATGAGTGCCTTCATTTTCACTGTGTTTTATGAGTTTTAAAGTCATCAAACTCACATAGACCTCTGTGGGCCCATAGTATTATTTTGGAAAACCTATTTTCACTATAATTTGACTGAAAGTGACAAAAAGTTGACTTCTAACGTCAATTCATAGGTCAGTCTGTTCTTCTCAGTTCCAAGTTGTTTCACTAGACTTTGAAACTAGTTCCAGAATCGAATAAGTCATCAAACTCACATAGACCTCTGTGGGCCCATAGTATTATTTTGGAAAACCTATTTTCACTATAATTTGACTGAAAGTGACAAAAAGTTGACTTCTAACGTCAATTCATAGGTCAGTCTGTTCTTCTCAGTTCCAAGTTGTTTCACTAGACTTTGAAACTAGTTCCAGAATCGAATAAGTCATCAAACTCACATAGACTTCTGTGGGCCTATAGTATTACTTTGCAAAACCTATTTTCATTATAATTTGACTGAAAGTGACAACAAGTTGACTTCTAACGTCAATTCATAGGTCAGTCTGTTCTTCTCAGTTCCAAGTTGTTTCTCTAGACATTGAAACTAGTTCCAGAATCGAATAAGTCATCAAACTCACATAGACCTCTGTGGGCCCATAGTATTACTTTGCAAAACCTATTTTCATTATAATTTGACTGAAAGTGACAACAAGTTGACTTCTTACGTCAATTCATAGGTCAGTCTGTTCTTCTCAGTTCAAAGTTGTTTCTCTAGACTTTGAAACTAGTTCCAGAATAAAATAAAAATTATTTAATTTGTTTTTCAGTCCCACAGTAAAACATTTGTTTCCTTTCACTTTTCACATCTATTCCCCACTGTTTCAGGTTACTACTCCCCAAAAAAAAAAGTTCTACTTCTGTGACAGTCCAAGACTCCGTTTAATTACTGAAAACCACCTTAACTGGGTTAGATTTCCAGATAATTCTGATAAACCCGTCAGAATATCTCTCTCTGTCTCTCAAGCCCTCCTAACCCACTCACAATGGATTCTTCAAAGCCAAACGAACAAAAAAAATGAAAAAGTAAAATCTGGAAAAATGTAAAAGTTAAAAAGTTTATCGGCGTGTATCTGACTTACATGCAATAAACCGCTCTGTGCAATTTAATTTCTTTTCGTTCACTGAATAGCTTACCTAATTACCCTCGCACTACTGATTTCTTTCCACGAATACTACATGTAGATACAAAAAAAAAACTGCAATTCACTTATTTGTCTTGATGTTAAGTAATTTCCCTAAAATTAATTTATAAAGGAGCCATTAACAGTGTACTAGCGTTAGCTTTCATGACAGTTACCTAGATTAAGTGCACACACAGACATTCGATTGAAATAATCATACCACACGCCAATTGAATTACCGTCGTCATAACATTCCTTTTGATTTTGTATCTCAAATGTTGATTTTTTCTTTTGACTTCTTTTTTTGGTATCTTATCGGTGTGCCTTAAATGCTCATGTATCTGTATCAAAGTGAGCTCTTGTAAGTATAAAGAAAATTCGTAATTAATTTGAAATTGGATCAGCGTTTTATTTTTTTTTTTATTTTGTTGTGTTTTCCTCTCTTTTATTAAGCGGTTTCATTATTGAAATCCATTACAGGTTGTGTGCACCGTGTATGGACGTTGTGCGATGGTGAGGCCATAGACCACCACAATCTGATATCGAATGCTCATAAATAAAATGATATCTGGAAATATCGAATGTGCACTGGGCTTTCCCCTTCACTACATTCACTTGTGAGATAGTTTTGTCTCAGTCAGAGTTGTGCGGGGTAAGTTTGCATAATGTGCCGACTGCATGCCGGTAGGAATAGACTATTTTCATCTCATTGAGAGCTGGCATTTAGAAGATGTCACTACTCACATTCCTTTGCTTTGATTCTCAAACGGAGCTGTACAAATGGAAGACTTTCGTGAGCTGTCATTGGGATTTTAAGACATTTCTGGAAATGGAATGGTTGCCCAAGTAGAAAGGAATACTTGTTCGACTGGCTGAAGTGAAATTTCTTAATATTTTCTTAAAACATATTTCATCTGACATTTCATGTTGACAGCGGGTCAGTCAGTTGACAGGTGATTTAGGGATTACACGAAAACTATTCTCAATATATTTTTGGGAATTTTTGGTAATTTTTTCACAATGGAAAATGATTTATTACCCTACAAAGTGGTAGGCCCTTTATCTGAACTTTTGATACCGCTGAATCATGAGAAATTTGTCTTCTCCATATGTTTACAATCCTACGATGACTGTTGAAAAGGTAAAAGTAGGCCTTTTTGAACCACGAATCTGAATTAGAGAAGAATGTTAACGCACCTTGTTGGCCTACAAGATATCGACATTCTTTTTAGATTAACATACATCTGAGAAGTTTCCTTATGTAGGCATTTCCACAGCTTTTAATTTAATCCATATGGGCTTTGGTTTTTATTTTTTTATTACAGGCCAAGCTGACCTTTAATGTCCTTGAATTTGTTTTGATTAACTTTTTCCTCAGCATTAAATTGCTTTTAATCGATTAGCCTTCCATTCGATAAATTAATTATTTTGCTTTCATACTACACCAGATTTTTCCGGTTTAAGCCAAGTAATTTCATCGGGCTTAATATAAGCGATCTACTTCTTTGCCAGCATTCTGTCGACTATACTACCACCCTGTTCGACTTTAAGCCATCCAAACGCGATACAGACTACAACTATCACTAAAAAAAACAAACCTTCCTATTTAACTTCGGAAAACAATTAGTTCCAGGACACCAATTCTGAGAAATTGCCCGAAAACACTAGAGAGGCCTTTTACATTTTATTCATCCCTGCTTACACAATTGTTTTGAAAACCACAGAAAGGATTAAGGGCATGACTAACCTTACTATTCCATAAGGACATTATACATCACAGTACTTCGCACATGAATGCAACGAACTACAGACACGTAACAGCACTGGCGACTGAGGCCATCGGCTGGTACTATTCCATAAGATTTCTAATAAGCCATGAAAATTAAAAACGGGCTTATCCTTTTTGTATAATCCAATGCACTGAAAGGATTTTGAAAGCTTTTATGCAGGGTGCGTTATATTTTATGTCGGTATTCAAACTTTGAATAACCTTGACAAGTATCAACCCATTGACATGTTTTTGAAATCTCAATTTAATAAAAGGTGCAGATGGTTGTTTTTGACATTTCCGGCTCCTATCATTATGTGCGTTAGCATTCCTTCGCAGAACCTGTCGATTAACTTCACACTACCAGCATCTAATGAGGAAGAATAATGGCAACGATGTCAACAGGCCATTAGACTAGCCAGAACTGATGTGCTAGGTTTCTCGTTCCCACCAGCAAGAAAACTTTGCTCTTAACGCACTCAAAGGGGTTTTGAAAGCTTTTATTCAGGGTGCACCATATTTTGTGTCGGTATTTAGACTTTGTATAACTTTGACATTTATCAATCCATTGACTTGGGTAAACATGTTTTTGTAAATTTAATTTGATAAAAGGTGCAGATGGTTGTTTTTTTGTATGGTGCATTCTTTCGCAGAACCTATCGATTAATATCAAACTACCAGCATCTAATGAGGAAGAATAATGGCAACGATGTCAACAGGACGCCATTAGATTAGCCGGAACTGATGTGCTAGGTTTCTCGCTCCCACGAACTGACATTTCACGATCTTCATTAATATTGGACGCTACGACTGCAATATTCCCTTCGGTACGCAATGTACACATTCCAGTCGATATGGTTTAATGTCCAACAAAGTAAATTTGGTGCGAAATTTGGGTGCTAACAGAACAAATTGTTGTTTGACCTGGTCGATTATGACGACCACAATATTTCACATTTTTGACAGAGCACGAATTTTGATAATAAATTTCAATAATTTGCGATCGTGGCTCGTTTGTAAGTCTTTCCATGAGTAAATGGCAGAGTATACTGAATACTTTTCACTTTGACAGATGATGTTTGGAAGCCATTACCAACCAGTGCTGCCAACCTGAAAAATTTTACTCTTAAAAAATCACCGTTGATATCATTTACGCCAAAAAAATGGTTCTATTGCAAAGAGATTGGGGTTTATTCTATCCATTCCTATGCACGAAGAGCGAATGAGGGATCACCTTAGAAGTGCTGCCAAGTTACAATATCTATGCGTATTCCTATAGTTTCTTACGATATCATTGTTTAAGATCCGTTAACCCATCATCAAAGTCAGTTCCGTACAGGAAGAAGAATAAAAAATGTCCATTTAAATTGTAATAATGACAGAAAATAAAACTGATGCTCAATCCGGGTTAAACCGTTAAATTCACAAAGGTTGGCAGTTCTTGTCAACAGTTTCTTGTGACAGGCTCAGTGGCGCGATGGTTAGTGCGATGAACTGCCGCTAAGAAGGCCTTGGCTCGAGCTTAAATGCTTTTTCACTGGCCCTCCTCTCGTGATGATCAGACAAATCATTCGAGTAGTATCAAGTGTCAAGAATAGGATATTCATATCAACGTCATAAAACATGAGGTCCTGCCATAGTACAAGAAGTACACACATGAATGGTTGTGAGAAAGCTAGGCCCTGGGTACTAAGGAGCCTGTTGCGCCAAAAAAAATTTGTTTTATTTTTATTTGACAGTTCTTTTGGGTTTTTTATAAATTGCTATTTTTAATATTACTATTGCAAGTTCGTTTCCATTTATGTCAGTTATTGGCAAAATATAGTTCGTAAATTCATGCCGTATTCATATTTACACTCCCAATTGACGATGAAAATCTTTATTTGCGCGGCATGGTAATAGTTTTTGTAGTGAACCGCGTTCATAAAGATCGTACAGCAACTTAGGACAGATACATTATAAACAAGATATTATTACACGCCTTTTCCTTTTTCTTCTGGCGTTGATATGCAATTCATATATCATTTACAAATATGTTCATCATAATCAAATCCAGAAACACACAAAAGAAAACGGGATTTATTTTTTCCTGTGGCTGACGTATCAATTTATTTAATCGATTAATTGATATTTTTGAAAATGTAACTCTAATTACTATGCATGTGTTCTTTTCCTTCAATTTTTTCAACTAACCAAACATTCAAAGCCATGCCAATGAATTTTCAGTGTCAGTAAAAGACAAAAGTGACATTTTGTTTGTCAATTCAGTCAGGTAAACGTCAAACTGTGACAACCCCCAATTTGTTTAATCGAATAAATAATTCAAATCTACGCTATTTCCACTTGTCTTGTTTTTGAATTTATTTTTTGTCAATTACCAATTCACAAATGGAAACTCAGCTTTAGTTGTGATATGTCAACCAGCAAAGTGCTGCCAAATCGCGGTGTTTTTTCTTACTTCTTATTAAGCTTATATCGAATATTAAAAACGAGTGCCTACTGATATTCCCATCCAAGATTTAAAGTGATCGAACTGTATAGTACATGAATAATAAACCCAGTAGAATCCTTTGTTAAACTTAATCATTAATTTTAACCGTTTATATAGCGCAAACAGGATATTGGGCTAACGAATGCCCAATTACTTTTTTTCATACGCTGTCATTTATAAAAATAAAATAAAAATTGAATATATTATATAACAGGGCAAACATAAACAAACGTACGTACGAATTTTGTTTTTGAAAAACCGGATCTAATTTCGATGTTATATAGCATTTGAAAATATATATGGCATACTATTTATTTTGTTTAACTTATGTCATTTGTGGTATTAGCTAATTATCCATTTTTTTTATTGATTATGTCACAGATTTTATTTTAAACTTGTATTCCAGTAAACGATAAACGGTTTTATTTGTTGTTGCATCTTGATTGACTTTGGACCAGGATGGCTAGATTTACGATTTTTTGATTTAACAAATGTTAACAAATCATTATCACAACTACTGTGATGATGATTTCTTCTCACTCTAAGTGCTTTTGTCTGTGGTCTTGGTAGAGCAATGACCTGCATTTCAGCGGAAGAGATATACCAGAGCAACATCCATATCACCATATCGACAGTGGCAGTGACATGTGGTGTACACACCAACAACATCAGAAACAGCAGCAGAAAATTATATTTGTGTTATAGTTGACACTCGCTAAGGGACTTGTGTAACATTTTAAGAGTCAAGATTGGCCGGATTGACCTCATCAACTAGCCTTTTTACTTTCATTCGGGGCTTTGTATATACTTCACTTGGAAAAATATACACCTCACCGACTCCACTGTGTACCCAAACTTCCAATGCATTAAGCCTTTTCCGTTACCCGACCTTATTCATACAAATAATGCACAGAACCACATACACGTTCTATTACAATATTCATAATGGAAATCGGAAATGTAGATGAATTAACATTTCTGGAGATGATTCGGTGCAATATTTTGAGTAATACTAAGCTTCTGGACAACGTAGAAGGACGGTTTATAGCTCCAATTAAGCACTGAGGAATCGGAAATTCCAAAAATTAGGACTGGGGAATCTTCACTTTTTTTCAACACTGAAGGCACTATTTTCAACAGGTCCGTCCAGTGGCTGGGCTATGCGAACGTTATTGACATCATCGGTCGCTCTCAGCGTGCCATGATAGCAGCGCTCACGGCGATTGAAGAACAGGCGAAATCCGTTGGCCTTGAAGTAAAGTAAAGTAAAAGAAGTTGGCCTAAGTACATGCTATCAACAAACAAGCATCTGTCCACCGACTAGGCGACTAGGACAAAACGTCACTATTGACAGCAGAAATTTCGAGGTAGTTAAGGAGTTCACCTACCTCGGAGTAAACATAGACTCCTCGAATGACACCCTAGTGGAGATCCAGCGAAGAATCACCCTAGGAAACCGTTGGCGTTGCTACTTAGGTTTGGCGAAACATCTGGGTTCAAAACTTCTAACTTGAAGGACGATGTGTGTGTGCTCTACAAAAGCCTTATCCTGCCAGTTCTGCTTTATGGCCCCGAGTGCTGGACGATATACAAGATTGAGAGCTGATTCTGAGCCGCTTCGATAGAAAAATACTTCTGCGGATTTTTGGTCGCGTGTACGAAGAGAGCGAATGGAGAAGAAGATACAACCGCAAACTCTATGAGCTGTACCAAGATATGGATGTAGTCCAAAAAGCTAAAACACGTCGACTACATTGTCTCGGCCACATCAAGCGAATGGACAATAATGCTCCAGCTAAGAGGATCTTCGAATCCCAGCCCCCAGGATCGATAAGGCAAGGAAGACCGAACCTCCGGTTCGAAGAGTCAACCTTCGCGGATGCCAGAGCGATTGGTCTAGACAACTGGAAGCAGTGAGCCCGGGATCGTAGAGGATGGAAAGCTGCAGCGTCTCAGGAAGATACCCTTCACGGGTCGGGAGCCCGATAAGGAAAGGAAGGAAGGAATCATCACTTTTAAATACCAAAAAAAAAATTAGGATATCGTTTAGCCGAGGTCCAATGTGTCAACAAAGCCTGCAAACTCTGTCTATTTTATATTTAAGTGGCGCTACACTCCGAAATGAACTTGGGCCTCAACCAACATGCCTCTCCAATTAACCCGGTCCTTAGCTAACTGCCTCCAGTTGCGCACTCCAAGTTGGTTGAGGTAGGTTTCTACTCGTGCGCGCCACTTAAGGCGAGGTCTTCCTCTACTACGTCCGACGTCTGGTTGGGAATCGAAGACTCTGCGATCCGGAGTATTGGTGTCCATTCGTTCTACACGGCCTAGCCATCTTAAATATCCAACGCGGATTTTTTTGACCACGGGCATTTCGCTGTACAGCTCGTATAGTACTTGGTTAAATCTTCATCTCAATAGCCCGTCGACGCAAACGGGACCGAAGATTTTTCGAACAATCGAGCAAGGATTTCTTCATCCGCTTTTGAGACTGTCCATGCTTCGGCGCCGTTGTGCAGGACTGGGATAATCAGGGTCTTAAATATGATCTCCTTAGTAGCTCGAGTGTGGGCTTTACTACTGAATTGCCTTCTTAGCCCGAAGAAACAGCGGTTGGCAAGAGTAATTCTTCGTTTAAATTCTGACGAGATGTTGTTGTCAGAGTTAAAGCGGAGCCGAATTAGACAAAGTCCCGTGCTACCTCAAAGTAATATCTGTCAATGGTGAAGTTCTGTCCATTTCTTCGATGTTGTGTGTCTTTTCGTGTTGACAGCATAGACATCGTCTTGCCCTCATTTACTGCCAGACCCATTTTTGCCACTTCCTTCTCTATACTAGCAAACGTGGCTATGACATCACGTTGGGTCCGACCAATGACGTCAATACCGTCGGCGTATGCTAGTAGTTGTACCGATTTTCGGAAAATTGTGCCTCTGGTGTTGGCTTGTGAGTTTTGCACAATCCTCTCAAGAATCAAATTAAAAGGTCACATGATAGCGCATCGCCTTGCCTAAATCCTTTTTTTGGTATGTGTCGGTGCGGTGGTTTCCGACCCTGATAGAGCAGCGATAATTCTCCATCGTCATCCTACACAAACAGACGAGTTTGACGAATTTTTACCAAAACTAGACATGGCTCTGTAAAGTTCGTCTCTGTAAACGCTTTCTTCCGGGATCTGCCAAAGTGTGAAAATTTGATCGGTTGTGGACTTTCCTGGCCTAAAACCACACTGATAAAGGTCGATCAGGTTGTTGGTAAATGGCTTCAGGCGTTCACATATTACGGCAGGTAGGATCTTGTAGGCGATGTTGAGGAGTAATGGTCGGGTGGTTGGCAGATTTCGCTGACGTTGCTAATATTGAATGGTTCGTTCTGTAGTTTCTGTAATGCACTGACCCCAAAAATCGACTTTAAATTATCTCGACATTTAGAATTATTCGACTCAAAGTAACCTCAATTCATATGGACATATTGTGAAAAATCGATGATGGAATTTTACTTAGCAACTCATCTCAACTTCGTAATGTAGTCGAGCAAGGTCGAAATTAAACTCCTAGGCAAAAGTTATTTATAACCCAGGGCCGAAAAATCATCTCGATTTCGAGTTATATTCAGACCGAGCAAGTCTGACTTATAGGGATTTATTTTTTAAGAAAATTTCTAAATTGGAGTAAGAAACAGAATGTTTCTACAAAACACTGACCACCCAAATTTAACTTGATAACATTTAAGTATTCAGAAGGGGTAATAAAATCATATCGACTTTGAGAGGTATTCGACGTAGAGTAAGTTTTGCTTAAAGGAGTTTGAGTTTCTATAAAACCCAGACACTTAAAATCTTAATTGGTGAAATTGAAATATTGAAAAGGGCCTGTAAAACTATCTGGACATTAAGAAATATTTGACTCAGACCAAGCCTGCCTTGAAATGAAATTGCTAGCCAAAACTTATTTATTGACAATAAATTTAAAAAATTAAACTTCTCATGCGTTCGAGCAGTATTCAGACTATTCAGAGCAAGTTTGGCTTGTAAGAATTTATGACCACACAAATTTACAAATTGTAAAAATACAAATTTTTGGCGCAACAGGCTCGTTATAACCCAGGGCCGAGCTCACAACCATTCATGTGGCCATTCATGTATTGATAATATCAAAATATTCAGAAGGGCGTATAAAATGATATCGACTTCGAAAAGTATTCGAATTATAGAAAATTTGACTTATAGGAACTCGAATTTCTAAAAGCCCTAAATGGAAGAAATAGAAATTTTGAGAACGGCATGTAAAATTATCTCGACTTTAAGAAGAACTCAACTCAGAGCAAGTTTTGCCCAAAGGTATTTGTTTTTGTTGTTGAAAACGACTGCAAATAAAATCGATGAGAGAATTCGACTCTTGAGAATTTAAACATTCCTTTTGTTTTTTTTTTATAATTCACTTAAAGTCAATTCCCACCAACGAATGAATTAAGAAAAGCAAACACAAATGTTTATATCCCCAGCAAACAATTTCTTAAATTTCCCACACCTGTTCAAATCTTCGAGTACAATTCACTTCATCTACTTCAAACAAAATAAATCCAAATCCAAGATTACCTCAAGTTCAATGTAATTATCTTTCATCCATTACATCACATTATCATCCACTTACCGGTGATCATTAAATATTTGATCCTTGAAAAAAAAAAACTGACTGACAAAACATGTAATCACTTCGATCGCAAATTAATTTCTAACGATAAAATCACTGACATTCGTTGATCTCACATAATTCGACAACAAAACACAACCATCGCAGATACATCAGAAGACCATGTTTTCGACCATGCCACACTTTCCACATTCCCTTTTGCGAAAATCAGAGAAGAAAATAAAACTCAAAACACAACAAAAAAAATAAAACTAACACAAAACACGGATCGTGCAAGATTTCCCAGATAAAAAGATAAACAGTTGCAAATCAAAAAAAAAAAAAGTATCTTCAAGTTTTCGAGTGCAATTAAGAGCTATTACGTCGCTCCTCGATCTGAATCTGACCTCTGCTGGTGATCTGATACAACACACACACGTCGCCGTAGACTCTCCTCATTATATGGCTCGTTCGTGTTAGCCCGGTGAACGTCCAGTCCAAGTGGAGGTTCCACCTTTTCAATGAAAGTGAACTTCACGCGTGCGCATGCAAAAGATACTTTTTCGCGCTTTTTTTTCTGGTTCATTTTTTTTGCGAAAGGTTTACCTAACAAGATGAAAAGTGACCACTTTGAGTAGGTACCGTATAAGTCGAAATCCAAAAAAAAAAATTAAACACGAAAATCTGTTCACAGAGCTTCCCCTGGCTGACTCCTTCGAGTTGTCAATTTATAAAGTTTCCGGGCTGTTCGTTCGTTGCCACTCCACAGCCGAGTGAGGACATATTTTTGGGCCTGGCCCACAGGTCAAATGCGATCCGTCTGTGTCTCGGGCTATTTGCGTAACTCACAACGAAACACATGGTCCTGGCCCGGCAAACTCACACATGCAAACACCTTGTCCAGCTATCAGATCGAGATCAAGTCGAGATTGAACTTGCATCAGGGGGGCGAGAGAAGTCCCCTGGCAGTGACTTGGTAGGCTTGTATTTTATCGGTTCTCAAAGCGGCGGCGTTATATTGTCGTTGCGGTTATTATCGAATTTTTCACTTGCAGTCATGCAATAAAAAAATAAGAAGACAAGGAACAACCAACCAGCAGAAGACGACAATAACTGACCAACACCAAACCATAAAAAGGAAGCAAAGTGTCTACGTGAAAATTTCCTGTATTACCTGTCGAGTGCATTGGAGTGACGCGTCGCTTCTTGGTTGCGTCTCTCGACTGTGCCCCATTTGGCGGTGTCTTTTGAGGGAAAAAATTCGCTCTGCGATTTGATGGCTTATTGGTGGTGCATCGGTCCGTGTAAAGCGGCAACGACGGCGCGTCGGCGCAAACTTTTTTTTTTTTGGATTGTGAAGCCGAGCACTTCATTTGTCGTGGTGGCGGCTGTATATCTCCTTTCCGACACATAACGCAGAGTAAACGCGTTGCGTTTGCGCAGCTCGACAGGCTTGGGTGACGTTTGAGTGTTTTTTTTTTGTTTCATGTTGCATTGAGCAAGTAGTCGGTGCTGATTATGTTTTTTTTTTTCTCTCAAGAAGATGCTACATCAAGAGGAACCTGTTTTTTTTCGAAGCGTCGTCGTTTGTTGTTCTCCTCATTCGAAGGTCAATCGTGGTATGGCTGTGCGCCTATGCGCTGAATGAAGAGAGGATACTCCGATCAGGGATGTACCTGCGATAACTTATGCGTGTAACTTGTTTTCATTTTACTTTCGGAATAATTGATGTCGGATTGTAGGGTGACCTTAATTGCGGGTCATGAAAGTGAAAAATAAGGTTGAAGTCAATAAATCCCTGACCTTTACAATGAGAAGTAGGTGAGTAGTGGTGGCTTGTTCTACCTTCGGATGTGACATTGTAAGGGAAACTTTTTTTTTCATATCTGATGGAAGGCGTATATTAAGCATCAAATGGCGCCTTGAACTATTTTCTTAGGTAGTATGGCAGCATTTGAAGTGAAGAATGCAAGAATGTGGTGAAAATGGCGGCCGTGGTGACTTTTATTGGGATATTTATGAAAATAAAACGAACTTTTAAAAGATTTATTTCTACCAGTGTACAATATTAAACAATTCAAGAGCAGATTAGATTTATAAACCACTGGAAGCATCCGTTCAAGGCGGTCTTTGACCTTTAAAGTTATATTATAGCTCACCTTAAAGTTTGTAAAAATAAAATCTGTCATTCCTTAGCTCGCAAGCAACACGTGCAACGTAATCAACATATGCGACGTACTCAAAATACTTCTTTCCATCAAGTCCGTTGATAGGTCTCTCTCACAAATTTGTTCACACGCGTCATTTCTAAAGGCTGTTCGTTGTGTAAATATTCAAATGTCAATGCATACCTTGACGTAACCCACGTCACGGGTTGAATATGCCTTGGGGCTAGTGAACTTTTTCACTAGAAATCATACCATCCTGGATGTAGTTTATGTTGTGAGCCATGATACCAACAGAGAGGTATTAAGCGTTTCTGCTTGAAGATAGACTCATGCAATCTTTATTATACTCAAAGGCCCAGTGGTAAGTGTGCTGTGCTACCAAGGGCAAGATCCCTTCAACATGTGCCAAAGTGACAACATCTAACTTTCTTCAATGCTCCACCTCTTGCGGAAGTCTATCAAATATTCAAGAATAACCTGTCATCAGAAGCTTCTCAAATTTGACGTCTGTGTTCGGCGTTAAACACATTTGAAAGGAGAAGCTTGGTAGTTTGGATGGAGGGTAGACTGTGATTGGCTTTAACTTGGCAATGCCCAGTGGTTGACTACACATCAAGTCTTTATTTTTAACCTCCAAGTGGTAACCATCGGGTACTAGTATAATCCAACCGGATTTGACTTGGTAAACGATAAGCACGAGTGTTGATAACACGATGAAAAACACTATGTACCAGGCGAACCTAGACAAGCTGCTTCGACATATTCGGACAACAGGTTGTCTAGGAATTTCATGGGCTAGTCAGGTCCCTTGAATAGAGATGTTGGCGGATGAACTGAACGGCCAACGGCAGCGCTCAACCCCATAGTGGATACTGGTGGCCCCGTGTCCTAGGGGTATCTAATAAATTGAAACTGGCCCTCCAGGTTGGGGGTAGTGCTTTGGGTTAACTACCCAACCACGAAAAAAAAAATATTTGTTACGAAGCAACCAATAGCTTCGGAAAAGACTGATTTTACTGTTGATAACCCTGCTAAACGAAAAAAGGACAACGACGTTCGTATCTGCTACTGGAATGTGAGAACATTAAACAGGAGAGATGCAAGCGAACAGCTAGTGGAAACTCTAAACTGCTACAAAGCAGACATTACTGCCATCCAGGAAATACGATAGGATGGGTCGGGCGAAAAGAGGATAAAAAACTGTGACATCTACTACAGACCGTTTTTTAGTGAGCATAAAGAGGGACTATTCGGATGCGGATTTGTTATAAGAGCCAGACTTAGGCAAGAAGTCTTATGTTTCAAAGACATTAGCTTACGCATTGTAACAGTCCACATCAAGGCCAAATTCGCCAACATAAGCCTTATATACGCTCACCCCCCAAAGGAAGTAAAAGATGATATAGCTATGGATTGCTTCTACGAGCTCCTTGACCAAACCTATGAGCGACTACCGACGTACGATGTTAAAATTGTGCTGGGAGAGAAGATATCTTTAGCAGTACTGTAGAAAAACATAGAATACACGACAACACGTCTGGTAACGGGTTTAGGCTACAATTTCTTTGCTAATGACGCCAAATAAAAACATTGTAACGCGTATGATCAGTGTAATCTACAACCTATACAGGATTGTCTTCTTGTTTCAAGACTATATGGAATAATTGTCCTGTAGGCTTTTGTCTGTTTCGCCCAAAACCGATGCTGAATGGCCCATTATTTCGGGCGTTTGCATGTTTAATAGGTACAAATTTAGGCATCAAACCAAGCTATTTACTTACTTGCTTAAGTTGCGCTACAGTCAGGAATGAACCTGGGCCTCAACAACATGCCTCTCCCGGGAAGTTAGCCCGGTCCTAAGATAACTACCTCCATTTACGCACTCCAAGATTTTTGAGTTCGGTTCTACTTGTGCGCGCCACTTACGGCGAGGTCTTCCTCCTCGGTCTTCCTATTCTCGGCCGATCTAGAGTTCTTTTGATGTACAAGTGTTTGCTGATTGCTTACCGAACCGGTCGCCTTAAAATTTTGCCATCAAACGTTCAATAGTCGTTCGAAATTATAATGGCCACAAAGTTTGAAACAACAAAAACTTCTCAATCGTGGCATGTTGATTTCAGATCAATGGCCTAATAATAAACCGCACATTTAATAGAAACTGCAAAAACAACATGGCTGCCACTATCAACATTGTCCACTGGAAAAACTTTAAGAAACAATTCCAGCTTCACATTTATCTTCTATTTTAACCCAAAAGGGGACCAATATTAGACCGTACTAATATAATTATCCACTTAAAAAAAAACCAGTACACTGTTCTTTTTTCAGCAAAAGCTTTCTTTCCATTTTTTTTTTTTTTTTGTTTTTGACTCCAAAACTCCGATTATTCCTTCAATTTTCAAAAAATATGTGGAACTTAAAAACAAATTTAAACGTATCGTTCTGAAAAGATGTTTTTTTATATCTGAAACTGAAGTTCGGGCCAATTTTTTTTAGTCCTGCAGGCTTGGCTTAAAATAATTTGGAGAAAACAAAATTGCCTTCTTTATGTGGATTTAAATTGGTAATGATTTATAGATATCACATTCGAAAATTTATCGTTTTTGCTTTGACAGATCGGTTTGCTTACTTTGACAGCAGCTGTCACAAACTTCTGATCTATTAGACGGGTATCAACTTATGAATAATAATTTTCCTTCTCATGACTTAATAAATTTCTTAATCTTAAATCGTGAAAATCATTTTAGAATGTTTGCTTTCTTTTTCGCTCATTCTCGATTTAATTTTGACATTTCTGACTTTCCCAAACGTAGTACAGTAACGTCTAGCGTTCCGAAACGTAACATGTTTGTAGAGATGCAGTGCAGACTTTGCAGATCAGCCAAACAGATGTGTATTTTCATACATTTAAGTACAAATGAGGCACTGAGAGCAGTAGTGGCGTAAACCCAAACTGCAACAATTGAGATATTCTTGGTAAAAAATTTTACAAAAAAATAAATCCGCATTATTTGATTTATTTTTTAAATAAAAACATAAAAACGAAACACAAACAGCGACACTTATTGATCGAATAAAATATTTTTACTCGCCATGATGGTGATGGTAACTCAAAATTGAGAAAATCAGGGTTACGCCACTCCTGCTCTTAATGCCTCAAATGTAGTTTTGTATGTTTTTGACCTTTAGGCTGCGCTTACAGTAGTGCGAGAAAGCGATGTGATGCGAGAAGCGTTTGAGTGCGAGCAAACTGTTCGCATGTATTCTTAAGCCGGCTACACACATGTAATTTTCAATTTAAACTGATGACGGCCTGAATGCCTGATGCTACACAAGCTCCGGTTTTTCTAATGACAGGCGGACTGTACAGGCATAACGATTGAATTTTGCATTTTTCTCCGACTGTCAAAAAGAAGGCCAAAAACTGACAAGTTTATCATACACACGTTCAGTTTTAACTGCGAAGGCGGCCTGAACAGGCAAACCGGACAGTTAAAACTGCGTGTGTGTAGCCGGCTTTATGCGCAGAGTGTAGCGATTTTTATGCGACAAATGTGCAAACTTCTCGTATACTTCTCGTACACAAACCCTCCTGACTACATTTTCAAGCGTTTTCTGCAAGAAGTGTTTGTTTTGACAAAGTCTGGTGCTTTTGTTGTGTGGTGCAATTTTTGAATAATTTTGTCGCATCTAATTATCGCATCTCGAATCGCTTGTAGCATCGCTTCTCGTATAGCATCTCGTATCGCATCGCTTTCTCGCTCTAACCTACTTGCAGCCTTAGATATAGAGTCTCCATCTGGTTAAACAATTTTAAAGTATTTGTGAATTATAAATCCTTTATGTCGGTATGAATAACTTTGACATTTATCAATCGATTGAGTGATTAAGTAGACTGGTTTTTGAAACGTCAATTCACTACATTTTCAACCATGAATCACTTCGGATGGAAATGACGCGCCAAAACAACGACGCTATTGCTGTTGACATTACGTTCTAATGAACTGGTTGGAGCGGTATCATATTGGCGCTTATGGCCATTCTTGCGTCGGTTATTTTGTTTTGTGCTTAAAGTGCAATTGACACAACGACTATTGGTGACAGACAGTTGCAGTCACTTGGATTGGACTATGACCAAACGGCAAACAGTCGCTCGAGTCCCCTTTCGCGTTCTCTGGTACCGTTAACAAGCAAAATTGTCGCATTTGGAGAACGGATAATCCACACGAGAAACATGAAATACCATTCCATGAACAAAACGTGACTGTTCGGGCCCCAAGACCATCATAAGCCATTTTTCTTCAGTCAAGTCGATGGGAATCGATACCGGTGGAAGTTGGCCCCAACACACAAATGTTTCAAAAATGCCTGGACAGTTAATGGTTATGAAACAATAAACTTTGCGCAACGATAATATCTAGCCGTGTGCTGTCGAAAAATAGCGACTTTGACTGCCCACCCAGATCTCCAAGTTGAATTGATTAGCATTCATGAGATGGATGTTTGAAGGTGCGGAATGCAGCTGCCTATTTCACGTGAGCATTTCCTGTTATAATAGCGGTAAGTTAAACAGTTTAAGCAGGAGATATTCCTACGATGTTCAAGAGAGACTGTAAAGTTCGCTGCGTTTGAATCTCCTATTAGTTTTATCACCATTAGTCCACATAGCACCTATAGCACGCATTTGTATCATATCCAGTAGATGCAATGATGTTTGTGCTGCACCTGATCACATGTGGGCGTTAAACTTAAGTTTGGGGCGTATATTCGTTTTATATTTCGAGGCCAGATCAGAAGGCTTCTCAACAACTCTTATCAACAGAATATTGAAACACTGCTAAATACATATACGATAAACTAGAAAAAGTGCGTACGATATCGATAAAACATGCGTAGTCAGCCTGACCTATATATAGTACAAACGCCTAACATATGGCCATTCAGATGGTTGTTTTGAATCGTAACGTGTACCCGGACTCTAAATGGCTGATACAGGGTTGCTAATGAAAGCCCCTACCAAGACAAAATTTAAAAAAAATTTTCCTATTCCATGGATCTGGTTAATTTTTTTTTTTTATTTTGCAGATTTAACAAAAATTTATAACTGGGATACTGAAACAAGAATTTAGATGCTCCGCCGCTATCAGGCCCTGGAGTCCGTAGTTTCGGTTCAAAGAGAGTATAGGCGCACGTTTGGCGGCTATTCCCCGAGCAGATGGATCATAATGAGACTTGTTAAAAATTTTGCCGAGCATGGGACAGTCGAAGGAAGACCTTACCATCGAAACCCTTTAGTTCGGACGGAGGAAACAATCGCTACTATAGCTGCTGCCATACAAAACAATCCAAGATTTTCGACATGAAGCTTATCTGCTCAAATGGATATATGCAGACAGTCCTTGCAGTCAATTATGCACCATGGTTTGGACTTATTTCCATATAAATTTCAAATGGCCAACAAACTGAACACAGCAAACTAGGCGATTCGCTTGGAATTTTACCAGAAGATACTTAAAATGGTGGAAGAGGACGGAAATATGTTGAACTGTCTTGTTATGTCTGACGAGGCCCATTTCGATTAAAACAGCAAACAAAATTATCTAATCTGGAGTACTTCCAACCCACAGATACTCCATGAGACGGAATTGCATCCACTTCTTGTCACAGTATGGTGTGCAGTTGCATCACGCTGCATTGTCGGGCCCTACTTTTTCGAAGAAATTGTTCACACAGTTACGGTTACTGTAAACCGTCATTCGTGCATGTTAAGAGAGCTTTTCTATCCAGAATTACGCCGAATGAGAATTTCTTTCAAGTCTGTGTTGTAGCAGCAAGATGGTGCAACTACTCGCATAGCCCGGCCTGTAATGACAGAATTGCGATAATAAGCTAATATCCAGAAACTCCACTTTCCGTTGGCCTCCCAGGTAGCCTGGCCTAACTGCATCTGACTTTTTCTTGTGGGGTCATTGCAAACAAGAAGTCTACAAAGCAAAACCAACAAATTTGAATGAACTAATGCGGCTATTCCTGTCTCAACTTTCTAAGTAGTAATGAACAACATTTTGGTAAGATGCCGGACATGCATCAACGAACAGGTGGGACATTTAAATTCCATTATTATACCCTATCCCATAGGTGTACATTAGTTTTGATACATAGTTTGTAACATAGAGAAATCATTTCGCTAGATATACTTACTTACTTACTTAAGTGGCGCTACAGTCCGGAATGAACCTACGCCTCAACCAACATGCCTCTCCAATTAGCCCGGTCCTTAGCTAACTGCCTCCAGTTGCGCACTCAGAGCTGGTTGAGGTCGGTTTCTACTTGTACGCGCCACTTAAGGCGAGGTCTTCCTCTACTGCGTCCGACGTCTGGCTGGGAATCGAAGACTCTGCGAGCCGGAGTATTGGTGTCCATTCGTTCGACATGCCCTAGCTATCTAGGGACATGTCGCAGTACAGTTCGTATAGTTCTTGGTTGAATCTTTGTCTCCACATCCCGTCAACGCAAACGGGACCAAAGATTTTTAGAAGAAATTCCTTTCAAATCGAGCAAGGACTTCTTCATCCGCTTTTGAGAAGGTCCATGCTTCAGCGCCGTAGAGCAGGACTGATATAATCAGGGTTTTATATAGGACCTTCTTAGTAGTTCGCTAATCGCTATATATATCTCAAAGTATATGGATCGACTCAGAGTCGCTAGCTGAGTCGATTAAACCATATCTGTCTGTCCATCTGTATGTAAGCAGTTTTTGGGCCTTAAGTTTTGAGCTAGGATAATAAAGTTTGGTACATGTGATCCTTGTACGTGCCGTTCGAACAAGTGTAAACATTTTCAAAATCCACCCACTGTCATGCCCGCTTTTTAGAAATTCGTTATTTTTGGCCAAACACTAATCTCAATATCTACATTTGGTCCATATAAGGGTTTTTGACACGCCCACGTTTTGAGGGCGTTTTCAGTAAAAAATGTTTTTCGGTAAAATTTTAAAATATTCGAAAAAACTTTGATGCAAAATCATTTGATAAAACAAATATTTTATCTATACATCATTCAAACCCACGCCCACTTTTGGAAACCATTTGTACACCCTACGCCTATATGAAGTAATATTTCTTTGCCATAAAGCCCACATTTTCGGGATATTAATTTTAAGGATGGCTTGGGATAGAGTATAGGGTAGACAGTTAAGCTTTAATCAATAAAATTAAATGAGCCTTAACATGCGTAATAGAAAAATGAATTCCATACACTGAAAAACAAAATTTATTTGAGTTTCTTAATGTAGCAATATTCATCAGCCCCCCTGTACTTACGTCATTAATTGTAACAAATTAAAATTTGCAGAAATTTATTTATTTTATCAAGTATATCTCATTTATAAGAAATCTCCATTCAAATAAAGCCATGGTTCCCAAAACAAAACAAAAAACAAAGCCATTGCGTCAATTGTGTTTGATAATAACTATGAATTATGAAAACTCACGATAATCACAAAATCACCCGCTCGTGTAAGACAATAAAGTAATTTCCGAAAATCATTAACTGATTGATATATAATGATCTAGGAAAACCATACTTAAGCCAAGGTCATTCCATAACGCAGATGTACAAAGATATCATAACGAAACCTTACTAATGTTCATGGCCTTTTGATGTATCCCTGTCAAATGAATAGATACCCCAAAATAATGTGCTTTCTTGCAGAAAAAAATGTCCGCGGTGTTAATTATACCGGATTCACGGGTAATTTACTACGCCACTTGAATATGCCTAAAAAGATCATAAAACCGAAGAACATCTAAATTCAATAAAAGCCTCCAATCATAACGACCTTGCGCAGCAAAACATCAACTAATTGCCTACAAGGCAAGATATATAACGCACTGTAACCTGGCGGCGATATTGTGTAACCTTATCTTAACGAGCCTGAAAAAAGTTCATGCGCAGGCGCAACATCATAAACCAGTTGATAGGTAGCATCACCTGCATTATCTATTTGACATAATCTTCCACCAAAATGTGACCGAATATTTTCTTATCAAATGACCGTTGCACTCGTAATATATTTATTTAAATAATAAGCGTCTCCAGAATTTTTAAATTTTCAAAATTAGTTCGATGTTTTAATTATGTTAATTCAAAATCGAAAGTGGTGATTACCATGTTACGACTACGCCCCGAAAAAAAAGAGACGCGAAACAAAAAACCGCCTCAACATTGATGCTGAGATTAGTGTTTTCTTAATAAGTTTTGCTGTCGCGAGAGTCTTTTTCTTGGTATCAGCTATTAATAAATAAGAAACGAGAAAGTTAAACAAACAATATTGCATCGCGAATGGATTAAACTTTGTTGTGAGAAATTTAAAATTCGCTGAAATCAAATCAAAGTATTGTCTATGTTGTGGTTATGTTTTTGTATTTTTTATTTCGTGCGTGACTTTCTGTTTATTGCGGTCAATGGCCGTTGTCATACATGACAAATTGACAAGCGCTAATTGGTAGTTATTTGGAAAAAAAAAATGAAATAAACACCAATTTTGATTTATTTGCTTAGTGACCATAAAATTGCGAAGGGGGTTTAACCTAAATCCTTGTGGGCGAATTACGTATGTTCTTCACTTTCAATTTGACATTTGCTAGGGGCGGTGGAGCGACATTAGCGACAAGTGGCGCTTTAAGCCGCTAGCCACAAAATGGTTTTCGTTTATAGCTGTTGTTTTTTTTTATTACTAAAGTTAAGTAAGTTATCAAGTTATGTTTGTTTTAAAATCACTCTTAAGGAATTTCGTAGAGATTGGTGTTTTATGTTTTTCATTGATATATTTAGCAATAAGTGACAGGTGCGTAGGCATAATGTGGTAACTAACAGACATGTCAAGTATCGAACTATTTCCGATGTAATAAGGAAAGTGTTTGTTTATAACGGGTGTTTTTTTTAGAGGTTGGTTTTTCGAATAGAGATAAAACTGATATTTTGTGGTGAAACCGGGCAACTCTAATGTCATTTATGTTCAGTTTGGTTTGCCATTTCATCATAAACAGGCTGACAAATGAACAATGCTTGCAAATCGTGCAAATTTATTTCGAAAATAATGGTTCAGTTCGCGAAGTTTACCGCAAACTCCGTCCATTTTATGTTCGACATAATCGTCCATCAGAGCAATTAATTCTGGTAACCCTGGATCGTTTTCGAACTACGTATACTCTATGTGATAATACGCATCCGCACAGACGTCGAGCAGTGCGCACCGAAGAAACAATTGCCGCTGTAGAGAAAAATGTTGAATGAACCCGAATGAATCGATTCGCCACCGTGCACAGCAATTGGAGCTTTGCCCGTCAATTTGATGGAAGATTTTGCGCAAAGATCTTGGCTTACGACCTCACAATATCCAGCTTGTGCAAGAATTAAAGCCGAATATTTTCCATGCAATGAGTCGTGATTTTGGTAATTGGGCCGAAAATGATCGATCTCGACGCTGATTCTCATCGCTAAATTTTGTTCAGCGATGAGGCTCATTTTTGATTGAACTGCTACGTCAAAAAGCAAAATTGCCACATTTGGAGTAAAGAGAATCCACATGAGACCCTTGACCCTTACATCCACAAATACTGACTGTTTGGTGTGCTCTATACGCTGGTGGAGTCATTGGGCCATACTTCTTCCGAAATTATGCTGGAGAGGCAGTTACCATTAATGGAGACCGGCATAGAGCTATGGTAACCGACTATTTTGTTCCAGAATTTGGTGGCATGAATGTGGATGAGATTTGGTTCCAACAAGACGGCGCTACATGCCACACAGCGCACGTTACAATCGATTTATTGAAGGAAACATTCGATGAGCGCATAATTTCGCGGAATGTGCCTGTCAATTTGCCACCACGATCGTGTGATTTGACAAGATTGGATTATTTTCTTTGGGTATATGTGAAGTCCTTCGTTTACGCCAACAAACGAGGAACGTTAGTGGATCAGTGGTGCGATGGCTAGTGCGATGAACTGCCGCGCATAAGGTCTGGGTTCGATTCCCAGCCGTAGCAACACCTAAATGATTTTTCACTGGCCCTCCTCTCGTGATGATCTGACAAATGATCCCAGTAGTATCAATTGTCACGAAAAGCTTATCTCAACTTAGCCGTTCGGATTCGGCATAAAACAGGAGGTCCCGCGATCGTGCTAAGAATTACGCACATATGAATGGTTGTGAAAAAAAGCTAGGCCCTGTGTACTAACGAGCCTGTTGCGCCATAAATTTTTTTTTTTACTTATACATTAATGGCATTAAATTATCCTTCCAGTAAAGTCAAATTTTGCTTATGTCTTATTTCAATTCGAAGTTCTATACATAAAAAAAACACCCGATATATGATGCATTATTGTAATAAATTGTAAAGGGTCTTTCAATCCGTCAAGTCTTTCGAAGTTTTACAGTTGATAGCGGCCAAATTGTTGAAGCTGCATCTGTCAAATTGGCTGTCATTCATTCAGTCTGTTTATCTTTCAATTCACCAATTGACAAAACCTTTCAACAAAACGTGCAAACGATAGCATTGTTTTATCAAAATGGGTGTTCTGTTCGGACAGCGCTCAGCGTGCTTTGGCCATTTTATCGTCGTCATTATCGTCCTACCGAGAGGGGAACTATAAGCAGTGTGGTGGATAAGTTTGACGTTTACTGGTTCAGTAAACGATAAACCAATAATAGTACACAATTCAAATAAACCAGAAGCTGAAGGTACTTGGCCGTAGACAATGACGTATGTTCGCTGAATGGGCTTTGGAGCTATTGGAAAATGATCCTAATATTCATCGAAACGTCATCTTCAGCGATTAGGCCCATTTCTGGATGAATGTATACGTCAACCAACAAAAATACCGAATTCGAGACTATACCAATCCGCATGAGATCGAAGAACGTCCAATACATCTCGAAAAAGTCTCTGTTTGGCCTGAATTGGATGATATGGACATGATATAATAATTTCCTAAAATTTTTATTGCTAACACAAATTATATTAAAAAACATGGAAATCATACGATTGACGCTTAATGACAGATGCTGCAACACAAAATCCTCACATTGCTTTCTATTTCTAATGAGCCACAAAAAAAAAAAAAAAAACGAATACATTACGAGGAGGAGTCCCAATTCCACGAACTAGGTCAATTTGACGTACATGGTCAAGTTCATTATTTCGATTAAGACAAAACCTATCTCATTCAAACCAATTAAAAAGTGACATAACAAATACGCCACTCACTGACGTATGCATAGTTGATTGGCCAATGTTTAAAGTTTGTAGTGCCCCTTGATGCCAATATATGAGCATTAATTCTCTTTTTAATTTTGACATAAAAAAATTACTCGGATTGATGCTGAAGAGGTGAATGTCAGCGTTTTGTATCTTTTCTAGATCAATAATATTTTTATGTCAACTGTTTTATTAGTTGTTCGATTTTTAATTATGATGGAATTAGAAGTGCGAATTATTTAAGGGCTTTTTAAGAGTAGTACCACATATGAACAAGTCTCTTTCACATGTTTACAATGAAAATGTCAAATGACATCACATGTATCATGTGATGTCACTTGCAATTCAGAGTACTAGTCTGTGTAGCCATTCCGTGGGTGGCCGCGGTGTAGTGGTTATGTGTTCGCCTGTTGAGTGGAAGGTTGCGCGTTCAATCCCAGCCAAAATCCATTTAACTTCTATTCAAAAGATATAAAAATAAGGTCGGTTGTTATACCTTAAACTTTGCACCATCTAAAATTTCTTCAAATTTAACGAACACAAGAAACAGTGACTCACCGATGTTAGTTCGGACACCACCCACTGAGTAAGTCTCCACTATATCCAAAATCTTTCCTATCACTCGACTCTTGCTTTGCCTTCTCTAACGCTGGTGCTGTGGTTAAACATATATAGGGTATTCAACCCCTTCAATGCGTGCACATTATATAAGAAAAAAAAATAAATAAAGCTTGCAATAAGTAGGTACTGAATAAACATACATTCCGTTATGTCTCATGGTAGACTCGAGCCCTTTATTTAGACATACATAGTTTTAAATCTAAAATTAGTCTATAATTAGCATAACCCCAGGCTTATTCTAGCAGCGTCATAGCAAGAGCTTGTAAAACATTTAAGAATATGAGCTTTGACTTGGCATCACTAGAAGAAATATGTTAAGACAGCGTATTTACCTGCAGAAAATGTTGGAGCTAGGTATTTAATATTTTGTAGCACACAAATGAAGTCAATAAACAATTTTCAAACAAATAAAAATAAGATAATTTGACATGTGTCACTTTTGATAAAGTCGTTGCCATTATCGGGCTACAAAGTAACTTCGCTCAGAAAAAAATACGCGGAATGTCTGCGTTAATACTCGGAAAATTACCGTTTATTATCTTATAAATTAGAATGGTATTCATTTGAAAGTAAGTAAGTAAGTAAGTTTTCATTTGAAAATAAATCCGAAAAGCCTTTACGCGTTGTAGCTAGAGGGTTACATGCGTCGGTCGTGCTTAAAAAATGATCCTGTTAGCGATCTCAAACAGGCAATATAAAGTATGTATGTTCACCAAAGCGGGACAAATAGAAAAAAGATGGCGATGAAAATGTGATAAAACGAGTCCTTCCTTTATTTATACTCACTTTCGATAAAGCTGAAAGTTTGAACAAAATTTTTGAAATAAAAACAAAACTGTGCGAACTCATGCAATTTGTATTGTACGACCCTAATAGCTTTTCGCTTCGATTCGTTAAGTTTTCGTTCACTTTCTCCTTCTTTATTCTTTCATACAAACATTTGACATTTCTCGACAACAGCTGTGTACATTTAAGTTTGTAAGTTCGTAAGCAACAAATTTTTTTTGGCAGAACAGCTGCCACTTTGACAACCGCTTACATTCACAAAAGTCTATTATGTACCTTGATTAACTGACAGTAGGAACTGAAGAAAACTTAACGTATAGTTTTGAAATTAGCCTCCGATTGCTTTCGACTATTATAGTTCAGCCTTAAATATTGTTGTAAAAAGGTAGCCTATGCGTAGGGCTTCCAAATAAGTTCCTAAGTGCAAGCGCTGCCAAGGATATAATCATACGCAAACCTATTGTGAAAAAGAGTAAATTGTTCCGGAAATCATCTGACGTTAGATTGTTGGTCAGATAAGAAAGCGTCTGCTACCTGCATCAATTGTAAAGGCAATCATCCGGCAAAATATCGAGGCTGCGAAGTAACTCAGGAGTTGCAAAAAAGACGGACGAGATTTATGAGTATTAATTCACAGAAAACCAAAAGCCTTAAACTCCGATTGAAAATAAAAAAAAACAAGCAGGCTATAATTGGAAACCCAAATTTTCACAAACTACGCGGCCATCAGAAATAGTTTCAGATTCTGTACATCCAAAACAAATGTACAAATGTATGTCAAATCTGCAGTATCCGATAAATTATCTCGCCTGACCCAGTTTCAAACGTTTTTTCGTTTATCCTTTCAGTACTCGAGGAACAAAGCAAAACGAATAAACTAAATTTTGACAATCTAGCTAAGCTCGAAAATAGTACTCGCAACACCTTCAAATAGAATAGCTTGCTTAAGATTCGTACGTGGAATGCCGATGGCCTTTGGCAAACACATCTCAATCGGTTTGGAAAGTCATTAAAGTCATAAAACGGCCAAAAAACGCTGTGCCACCAATAAGAGTAACTTAAGACGTTTGGGCAAAAAAGCGATAAGGAAAAAGCAGACGTTTTTTGATGCACATCTTGAGGAAACATTTAAACCATTTGATGGTCCAGAAAACATTAATTTATTCGAGACTACATAGAGATAGTAATCTAGTTAGATATGCAGCAATTAGATTAGAATACATACCAAGACAGTGAAAAGTCGCAGAAGTGAATATGGTTCTCAAACCAGGCAAAATCACCGAATAAAATAAAATCTTACAGACCTATTTCACTTCTTCGGATAATTTCAAAAGTTTTTGAAAGGATATTACTCGGTCGATTGATCAGAAACGCCTTTTACCTGACCATCAATTTGGGTTTAGAAGTAATCATTCGACTGTGAACCAAGTTCATCGAATTACTGAAGTAATTGAGAAAGCATTGGACGAAAATAAAATTCGCTCAGCCACGTGTCGCAAGCTTTTGACAAGGTTTGGCATAGAGGCCTCAATACAAACTAAGACAAGTTCTGCCTGAGAAATTATATAAAATCCTCGTGTCGTATCTTGAGCACAGACTCTTCCGTGTAATACTTGGAAACGAATATTCAGAGTTCAAAGAAATATTGGCAGGAGTACCCCAAGGAAGCGACCTTGGACCACTCTTATACCTCCTATTTACACGTGATATCCCACAAACAAACGATACAATATTTGGCACGTTTGCTGACCATACAGCTATACTAGCACTAGCTCAGTGGCGCGATGGTTAGTGTGATGAACTGCCGTGCAGAAGGTCTGGGTTCGATTCCCAGCCGTAGCAACACCTAAATGATTTTTCACTGGCCCTCCTCTCGTGATGATCGGACAAATCATCCAAGTAGTATCAATTGTCACGAAAAGCTTATCTCGACTTAGCCGTTCGGATTCGGCATAAAACAGGAGGTCCCGCCATCGTGCAAAGAAGTACACACGCACACATGAATGGTTGTGAGAAATAAGCAAGGCCCTGGGTACTAACGAGCCTGTTGAGCCATAAATTTTTTTTTTTAGCTATACTAGCAGTTGCTACAACAATAGAGGAACCAAACATGAAATTACAAAACGCTCTTAACGAGGTTACTGCATGGACAAAATCCTGGCGGATTGCACTTAACGAGAGCAAATCGATTCATGTAGACTTCTCGTATAAGCGGACAAACAATTTGAAATTTGGTACATATGACCCTTGTACGCGCTGTTCGATCATGTGTACACATTTTTGAAAATCCGCCCACTGCCAAGTCCACTTTTCCCAAAAAATGTTATTTTTGGCCAAACGGTAGGGAATTCTGAAAAAGTGGCTACCATGGGATTGACTACATATGTTGGTAGTCAATCCCAATATCGATGTTGCCACGCCCACTTTTTGAGGGCGTTTTCATCAAAAAAACGTTTTTTGGTAAAATTTTATAATCGACCATAGCGAGATTTACTCCGATTTTGTACGATTTGGAGGATTTTGGCTTCGAGGAATTCTTCCGAAAAGCTGTTCGGAATATTTCTCCGACATTTTGTAACGCACTCCGCCGAATTGCGTTGCAAGTGCGTTCAGGTGCATTTTTCGTGCAGTTTTGGACAGCTAAGTGGAATTCTTTTTCCGATTTCCTCCGACACAAATTCTTCGCGGAATTTATTTGCGAATTGTAGTGAAGTTATTTTTCTCCGATGATAAATACCTCGAATGGAATTTAAACCTCCGACGAAGTATGCGTAGCGGAAAATTTTCCGGTCCGACGGATACCTCGCTTGGCAGGATATTCGAAAAAAAAAACTTTTTATGCAGAATTATTGGGTTTAATAAAACAAATATTTCGTCCATACATCAATTAAATTTATGCCCACTTTTTGGAGAGGTTTTCATACAAAAAGCATTCTATACCCAACGTCATACCATATGCAGGAGAAAAACTTTTTTTTTTAGTATTTTGAAGAAAATGTTGTGACAATGTCAATTTTAATATTTCTTTGCCATATAGCCTACATTTTAGAGATATTAATTTTAAGGATGGGATGGGATAGGGTATAAAACGATCCACACACAGTGGGATGTAGCCTTCTCACATGTTTTTATCTTACTTCGTCAACGCATTGCATCAGAGGGCCGCTATGGAGCGATTCTCTAGTATTTGATGTTTTCGCCACTTAAATGATGCTTCAAGCGAACCTTAAGCCAAAACTAAAATCTGTTTCCAGGCGTCGGATAGGGGCCCCTGTGTGTATGTAATCCTTATGGCCTGCATACTCGTAGGGCTGGTGGGACAAAATTACTAAACGTATAACGGTGTCATACGACCCGTGCCGATAATCAACCAGGCTTATGGCGCTACCAATTGATCATTCGTTAACGAAGTATAGAATGTAACCTCCGGCTTACCCCTGCCTTGACTGTATAATGCAGCTCTCCTTCTAGTTGTATCGAAAGTTTCAGGGTTGAACCTAGAAGCATTACCATAGCCAACGCAAACATTACTTTGGGAAAACATGGTCTGAGCGAAGCAGACAACTTCAAAGGATTCAGCATCCTCATCTTTGGCTGTAAAAACTTGTCAAGATAATGGCTTTACGGGCCAATTCTAACCCAAGTCTGGATAACCCCTGCCTTTATTGTATAGTGCGGATCTCATTGCAGTTGTATCGAAAGGGGTTTCAGGGTTGCACCTCAAAGCATTTCCATGGCCAACACAAACATTACTTTGGGAAAACATGGTTTGAGCGAAGCAGACAACTTCGAAAGATGCTAAATGCTCATCTGTGGTTGTGGAAACTTTTCAATGACAATGGCTCTACGGGCGAATCCTAACACAAGTCATGGACGAATGTTGCGAGGGGATCCTCCTTCACCCGTTACAAACCCTTAAAGAGCCTCCGGCTGTTCTACTGATAATGGTTACCCACTTTTTGCAGGGTGTGGGCTCCAGCATATTGGTATACTTTTCAGGCGATGTCACCTCCAGAAAATAGTAATGAACCAACTTAATGTACGGCTTCGAGTTCGTACCTAGTAGACCTAGTGCCTGCGAACCCATGTGGATCTGTTATGCCACCAAAAGATTTGTGTAACTTATCGAAATGCCGGAAGTAGTAAGACACAAATGCAGAGATGATTAATTCTTCTGCCTATATTTTAGTACTAGAAGAACAAAAATTAAGAGAGACAAGATAGACAAGATCAGTTTCAATCTAAAACATAAAGGAATATTAGTGCAAGATAAATATTTTCGTGGTACACTAGGAACAAAGAAAACCCTAAGTGTGTAAGTAAAAACAAACGAATTCAAATAACTTCAAGGTTTTTCGTAAAAAAAGAATGTAGTTCTCCGCTGTAAGTGATGCACAAAACAAGAACTAGGTAGGTATCATCATAAATGGTAATACAGTCCATTCTGAACATTGAATGCATCACCGCTCCTAGATCCACTGCACCACATTCACATCTCAATTCCTTCCCACAGTCTCTACAGCAACAATTAATACGTGAATCAACAGCCGATTGTGTGTAGGTAGACCGTCTTGTGAACAAAGTCGAATCTTGTCCACTCTAATGAGCCATACCTCCATCCCAAGTCGGTAAAAATTACACTGGTGTCACATTCTCAACGAAAACAAGTTTCAAAAGTGAAATTTCAAACACTTTTCTTCAAGAATAAATCCCTTGATTGTATCTAATTCAATAGGCAGAACGAACGAAATTAACACATGATTGATGGAATTCCCCGAACCAGACAGAACATCACACACAAAGCCAATTTATTGACACTGCCGCGCAGCCGCTCTCACTTCTCATCATTGGAGGTGGCTGTTCACATCGACACCGGTCTGTCTGTCTAAACACTGATGACCCCCAAATTAAAGTTTAAATCCAAGACGAATACCGCGCGCGCGCAAAAAAAAAAGAAAAAAGAAGATGACAACAACAAAAAGCAAAACAAAACCCACCTTACAACCACCTGCGGCGGCATCGAGGAGACGTACCGCACTCATACGCTTAAACGGAATGAAAGTTGTTAATTGTATCTGAAGGCAGTGGTCGCGTTTGCGATACAACGAGACAGCAATGAGCATCCATAAATCACGATCATTTGTAAGCGCCGTTGTAGTGTGCGCTAATTAATTAATCTGCTGAGCGTGTTTACAGCGCTTTGTAATTTACGACGCTGAAGAGTGCTGAATCTAGGCGCTGAATATCGCTTTTCAGCAAGAAACCGCGCTGAATTGCAATAAATTTGCCAAATTAAGGAAAAAAAAAAAAAAAACACTCTGTATGCGTGTGTGGTCGCCCGCGTTTTACCGCACTCACCGGAATGGTTAATTAAAACCGAATCTCATCGATTCGTGTCAAATTTCCGCGCAATGGAAATGATCCAATATGGCTTCGCTCTGCATGGCGCATACTCGTGTGCCGCATTCCACGCTCATTTATTTATCATTTATCAAGCTTATCAATATGCTTTTATAACTCTATCTCCGCGGCCGCGTATCTGGTGGGTTCTGTGTGCCTCTGTGTACTCCTTATGTTGTAGGTATGTGTGCTTGTATCCTTTCGTTGGTTAGTTTTGGTGTAGCATAACAGTCCCACATTTGAAATCGATTAATCTCCATTTCTGTGCGTCGCGCGCATACGCGGCTCTGTAGACTGCTCTGCTTACTACTGTGCGCGCGCGCGCCGCTGCGCGCTGTACTCGTCTGGTAGTTGGTCTTGCTCTGCTCCCAGTTGGCACGGTGAGAGATTGCATAACAAAACGAATCAAATCCCAGAAAGTCAGAGCAATGATTGGTGTTGGGCGGGCGGCGTACAGTGCAGTGCGCAGACGCAGCATCGTGCGACATAAATGTAGTTCAGTAGTTCGATAAGGTTGTGGGCATCGGCGCAACCTCAAAAGAAGTTGCTGAGATACGCGCACGTAGAAAAAAAAAGGCGCACTTTTTTTTTTTTGTACCAAGCCCGGGAAATGGTTACACTTACCGCCATGTTTCCATTTTCCCATTGGGTTGGTTTTTCCTTTTGCGAATTTGTGTGACTTTTTTTTTGTTGCTGGTGCTTGTGGCACCGTGCGTCGTCGTCGGTCGTCAATTTCAACAGAGTTTAGATAATTGCTGTCTTCTTGTTGTTTAAAGTAGAAAAAGGAGTTTATTAGTTTTTTTTCCTGGGAAAGTAATTGTATAATAACTGCGCTTAGTTAGCCAATTTGGTCAGCAGTGAGGCCGAATTGAGAAGAGCTCTGATTTGTACGGTCCCAGATGGTTCCAGACTTGAGAGATGTTAAGACGATTGCAGTCTAAGTATGATGTGTGTTTAAAATTTTTATACGGCACATAGAGACCGATAATGGCCTTATGACAAATATCAGCCTTTAAGTGGGTTTCTTAAGGAATATTTTGAACAAAATTTTCTTCAAAACTAAAAACATTTGGTGACATTTGAGAGGCACTGACATGTACACATGAATTGCTGTAAGAGAAAACTAAGTACCGGATCATATCGAGCCAGTTGCGGAAACAATTTACTGTCAGATTGTAATATAGTTGGGAGTGCAGAATCATCTAGCTTTTAATGCTAACAGTATTTTTCAAAGGTAAGCAATCATTGGAAAAAGCTGTCATTCGCTATAAAAAGGTTATCGAAATATATCCGATTCTGTATTGGCAGATAAGTTGTCGGTTGTGATTTTTCATGATAATAGTAAATCTATCATGACGCAATATTATACTATGGATTAAAACTGCAAGTATATCAGCTATTCGTTGCCATTGTTGCAACTCAGTGTTGGTATTCTGAATGCTTCCATTTACTTTTTTTTTTTAAATTAATTGTAACATCGTCACTCTTATGGCGTTTTCCATTGGTCTATAATCTTTTTTTTTTCTAATCTGTCAAAAGACCGATTTTGACAATTAGTGTGTTCCATTGGGCAAAAAAATTGATTTTTTTTTTTTTGATCTCAGATCAATTTTGTGGATCTGTATTTTTCGGCAGATTTACCACGTTTTGCACTAACACTACAACAAATGATAGCTGTCAGTTTGACTAGGGTGATTTTCGTTTGTGAAAACTTTTATTAATCATTAAAACTGTAGCGCAGTACTATGTGAAATATAAATTAAATCAAAAACAAACAATCTGTGTTACTGGAAACTTGACAGCTACACTGACATAAACACAGACAATAAATTGCAACAATTCAACCACAGAAAAAAATCAATCCGAAATCGTGTTCCATTGGTAACAAAAAATATCAAATTATAGATCAAAATCCAGATTTACTAATGAAAACGCCACTACTTAAGTTTCTTAAAATCACTGTGAATCCAACGTTCAATTTGGCTATGCGATCGTGCAACGATCTAAATAATTTTGATCACAAATAACAATTTGAAAGAGACTTCACTGAACTACATTACCGACGCATAAAGTAAAAGGTATTAGAGGTATTCATGCAACGCGTCGGAAAGTCGTCGTAAACTTTGTAAATGTGATAAAAATACGACGTCATAAATGAACTGTCAAAATTTGTATGGGAAATCTTTTGAAATTCTGTTTTGACATTTATTCAGCCACTTTCACACGTCAAACGTATTCGCTAAAGTGAAAAAAATTATGTATAACGGAAAGATAAATAAATAACTAGACTGAGATCCAATTCAGTGGGTTACCGCATTATTTAGTGGTACAGTTTAATGGTCGTTCATGAAAAGCCGTCGCAAAATGACAATCTTTCGCACGTAGTAAAATTACGACGTTGCATGAATACCCGTATTGTTTCATCGTGAATTTTTTTTTTTAAGTTAACAAGACAATAAACGATGGAATACTATACTGCTTAATATTACGTTTTAATTGGGTTTTAGAGAAACAGTAGTTCTTGTGGTACAAACTAGAAAAATACAGCGGTGCTTATCCACCCACCTTGAAAATAATGGATCTGCTGCAAATAGCGGCCGGCTCAAAAGCATTTATTCTCAAAGATAACTAATCTTCAAGCAAAAATTGACATTTGTTCTCAAAGATAACTAATTTTCAAGCAAAAATTGACTACGGTCTACGTACTTAGCTTAAATGTCAATGAATTCGCTGTCAGACTTGAATATTTTCAAATCCATACCCCCTTTTGTAGTAGAATAATGAAATTGTAATAAAATGTAAAATAAAATAATAAGTTTAAATAAAAAAATCAAAGTAATTTAAATACAACAAGAAAAATATTTCGCACAAAAATGTTAAAAAAAAACATTAAATTTTTTTTTCAAACCTGGACAAGATAAAATGGTTAAACAATCTGTCTGATGCCTGCGTTGTACTGTTGTTTATTGATTGTATGTTCGACATTTGGCCTAGAATATTTTTAACAAAAATCTTCATATAATCATGAGCACGCATATATTTTGAGCGAAAATATTCATATAATGATGAGCAGGCACTAAACAGTTCCTTGTTGATGTGACGTTTATGAATAGACACGTTTTCGAATGTTGGTAATCTAGTTTAATGGTTAGTGCGTTATGCCTGATGTAATTATTAAGTCTGCGGAAGCCAACCACTTCTAGTGAAAGCACTAAGAACTCACAAACAAATTAATTCGATTATATGAAGATACTGAAAAAGATTTTTTTTTATTTTTATGAACATAGCCACACATTCTACCACAAGCGTGTCGCTGACCCCTCATTTTTATTTTGGTAATTTAAAGGGTTTGAGCTTTTGTTCGATTTGATTTTCTAAACATCAGAATTCGGGATCTTTTTGAATGACAGATTTATGTAAACTACCCGTCGGGTCAGTATTTATTGTCAGATGTAAAAAAGATTCGATTTTGTTAATAGAGCTATACATGCAAAGTCGGAAAGTCGTGTTAATTTATGTAACGTAATCGTTGTAAGCGTGGTAAACTTACGATTTGTCAAATGAACTGTCAAAATCTATATGGGAAATCTTTTACAACAATATCGGACATTTTGCACACGAATTGGGTGTGCAAAGTTGTAAACTTTTGAAACGCTATTTTGACTATGAATCTCGCTTTTTTTCACGTTGTAAACTAATGACGTTGCATGAATACTCCTATTCTCTTCAGCCGTGTGGATAATTTTTGACATTAGTGTGGTGTTGCCGTCTGCCCATTAACCGTGCACCAAACAGTGAATTTTTGGGGTTGCATAGGTAGCTGTTGGATTGTATCTTGCAGTTCATCCGCCCAAATAAGGCAATTTAGCTTGTTAACGTAGTTGTTCAATAAAAAAATAATCTTCGTCTTTAAAAACGAATTTGATGGAAGAACTAATTTCAAGATGTAATGCCCACGAACCAAAACTAAAACGTAAACCAAAGTCAGGTTTTAATTCCTCAAGATCACGCTTCAAAATTCGTCTCAAAGTTCTATATGAGTTGCCCAATCCTGAGAACTGTGGCGAATTGATTGATCTATGTCTTTCGAAGGCTTTCTGCTGCAAATACAAATACAAATACAAATTTTTGGCGCAACAGGCTCGTTAGTATCCAGGGCGCCAAGTTTTCTCACAACCATTCATGTGCGGGTGTGTACTTCTCACACGATGGCGGGACCTCCTGTTTTACGCCGACTCCGAATGGCAATCGGTATCTTTCGGTTTGCTACTACTCGGATCTCAGATCTTCATAAGAGAAGGGCCAATGAAAAATAATTGAGGTGTTGCAGCGGCTGGAAATCGAACCAAGACCTTCTGCGCGGCAGTTCATCGCACTAAAATCGCGCCACTGAGCCTGTCATACTACTATCTGCTACTCTCTGCTACTGCAGTAATATTGTCTACATACCCTAGTTGTTGGACGAATAGTGTAATATTTGTTCGGAATATGGTGAACTCTATAACAATTTTTAACTCAACACTGTTTTTGGAAATATGTTTCCACAATTTGTAAGTCTCCTCATTATGAAGTGGATGTGCATACTAACCACAAACGTCAAAAAGGCAAGCCAGTTGGCAAAAGAATAACTGTAAAATCAACGCTATTGAAAAAAGTATTGGGTCACCAGTTAGTAAAGGGTGGAACTGTTAATGTTGAGATTTTGAAAGTGTCAAAAGTATGTAGTAAATTAACTATCATTAGACATTAAACAATAACTAGCTTTATATTTCAAATCCTTGCTCAATATTTTTTCACCAAAAAATATATCGTTTGACAAGAAAACCGCGTAACTTCAAAATTTGAAATTTTACAGGAAAGAAAGTTTTTTACCAAGTCACGTTTTTTTTGTTAACGGTGTTTTTTTATATTCTAAATTAATAATAAAATCGCAGGTTTTTGGACAGCAACTTTTTTTTAGTACGACTACGTAGGTTTTTTTTTTGAGTTACGAGTTTTTTGTCAATCTAACCTTGGAGTGATATGTTTTTTTGCCAGGTTTTTGCCACTTACAGTCGAAATTGAAATAATTGGGAATTCCATGATTTTTCAGACCACTTTTATATCTTTGGATAGTGTAGCTACGAGTCTTGATTATTTTACGCAGGATTTACTAAGTTTGCTCCTCAGTAATTTGTCGAAGTTACGAAGTCTGGTCAGGAACATTACCTACATTGGGGTTGCGAGATATAAAAAAAATATTTTTATGAGATTTAAAGTTATGGCGTTTTCCATTGGTAAAAAAATGAATTTTTTTTATATAGATCTGTCAAAAATACCGATTTTGACAGTTGGTGCGATCTATTGGGAAAATTTTTTTTTTTTTTTTGATTTCAGATCAATTTTGCAGATCTGGATTTTTCGGCAGATTTACCCCTCCTTGCACTTACACTGATACAAATGACAGCTGTCAGTTTAAGTAGAGTGATTTGCGTTTTGATTTAATATTATTTCGGTTATGAAAAACTATTTATAACTATTAAAACTATAGCAGTTTGATATGAAATATAAATTAAATCAAAAACGAACAACCTGTGGTAGTGGAAACTTGACAGCTTCACCGACAATAACTTCACAGACATGAAATTATAACAACACAATGACAAAAAAAAATCAATCTGGAATCGTGTTCCATTTGTAAGAAAAAACGTTCAAATTTCAGATTAAAATCCAGATTTACCAATGGAGAACGCCATTATTAAGGAGCTACAAGGCTTTGCATAACAGTAAGCCCAGCGAGTTTCTATAAGATATAAGAAAAAAGTTGTTTTTTTTTCCAAAAATGGATGTACGAGGTTTTCTTATAAAGCCGATTATATGTCACTTCAAAATCACAATAAAATGCCAATGACTACTCACAATTGCAATTTGACTGCATGCGTTTAAAAGTTCACTGCCCCAAAAAAAAAAATCTCACACCAATCCAATATATTCCGCCAAACCATTCCGCCGAAATGACACACTGATATCACCACTTCTGACACAAATGTCATCATCCTTCCCATCACGTCCTTATAAAAAGTTCATTCACTGGCCTTTATCAGCCCGCCAACTTTTTAACTCGCCTCGCTTAACTCTAAAGAGATGCAGTTAAGTTTATTGCACGCATTTTTATCGTCCACTTAAGTTATCTTCAATATTTATTATTAAACATTTTTATTCATAAAACGATTACAAAAAAATGTCCATAAACCGACGAGACTGCACGTTTTCGACGCAATCAAAAACGTCACATTCAACGGCGTACATTAAAATAAATAAAATAATTAATTTGTTAACCTTGGCGGCGGAATTAAGAAAATAAATGTAAATACCCTCCATATCAGCTTGTGTCAATATTTGATTTTCGTTTGCATAAATGGCGGCCTAGTCGCCGTGCGAATTGTGTCCCGCGGTGAAAGCAGGCGAATTCGACCAAGAGGCAAATTGATTTCTGTTTACAAATCGCAAACGAATCAATTGAATCGAAAAAAGTGAAAAAAAAACAAGCGTAACAAGCAATCAATTTATCTTAACTATTAAATAATAATTAATACCGTGTAGTTATGGGTGGCGGTTATGCAAGTGTCAGTTCTTGTTGAACACACTATTTTTGTTTTTGGAGTGCTTTTGAAAAAAAATGGAAAGAAACATAATTATGTTCGCCATCTCCTTCTTTGTTGATGGCGGTTCGGTGAAGGAGATGGTGGTATTATATAAATTCAGCGATGGATGGAAAATGTATATCACAAAGGAAATTACAATTTTTTTGTTTTTTTTATGCTGCTGGTGGCCCGCAGTTATGCGTAAATGGTCAGAGATTGTCATCTTTTTGCTTCATTCCAGTGAGATTCACGGTCTCGTTTTGCGCTGAAAGTACGCGAAATGAAGCACATATTGCTGGTGCTGGTGGTCAGTGGCTGGTTTGATTTTTCGGTATCTTTCGGTATCTTTCGGTTTGCTGGCTTCGTTTTGGCATGGTGAAGGGCTATGTTGGTGGGCCGCAGTCAAGACAAGTGGAAATGTGATATATACTTTCTTTGGATGATTAATTCGAGTGATTAGTCTGGAATTCGTTAATTTGCTTCAAAGGCAGTCAAGTGACCCAATACAATTGGAAATTGATTTGAGTATTGATTTGATTTGATTAATTTTTTTGAAAAAGCTGTGCGGTTTTGGGTAATCTTGTTTCTTGATGGGATCTCGTGAACGCGGAAGTTAATTTTTTTTTTGGATGGGATGAAATGCAGCTTAGAGATGAGATTGGTTTTTGATAATCAGCTATATCGAAGAAGAATTTCCGAAACGAAAGTCAGTTCCGATTGGAACTCAGTTTACCATCAAAGTATCCGTTGCGGAACAAAATAAATGAAGCATACATTCGCGTACGTTTGACAATCTGTCAGTTGTGTAATTTTCTAAATGTGAAAAAAAAATATTTGAACAAATTTTTCTTGTTGCGTTCTTGTCTTTTTTTCCACAACACAATTTTGTATCTTAAATTAGAGCTGCAAAAGTAACGACAAAATGAATACCCGTATGGATTTCGGTTTTTTAGCTGACTTTGTAACGTGTTACAAAGAATTCGTTACTATCGTTACTTTCGTATGTTCGCTACAAATCATATCATTTACGTTTTAAAGTATGAATGTATGAATGTACAAGGTGGGCCAAAAGAAGTCATCCGATGTTGTTTGGCTCTCATTAATATCGGTTGTGGTTCGCGCAGTGTGTGCCGTTGCTCCGTCCTGTTGAAACCACATGTCCTCCCGTCATAGTTCGTCCAATTGCGGCAGAACAAACTCGGTTAACATGGCCCCATAGCGCGCACCGTCCATTGTTGTCGTTTGACCAGCGGCGTTCTCGAAAACAAATGGACCGATGACTCCTCCATCGTGAACAGCGCACCATGCAGTAACTTTGAGCGAGTGTAATGGCTCCTCGTGCATTACTCGTGGATTTTCCACAGAAGCGATAATTTAGCTTGTTCACGAACCAGCTGAAGTGGGAATGAGCCTCATCGCTCATTATGATTTTGGTCGAGAAATCGTCTTTGGCCAAAATTCGCTTTAGGGACGACCGGCTGATGAATAATTGCGAGACACGACGACTGGTCGATGTTTCCGGCGACAGCTTGACATCCTCGGCAACAGCGGCGATATTTTCGGCACAACGGGTACTCCGGGGCCGGCAACTCTTGGCAACGTCTCGTGTAGTCCCATACTCTTCAAGGTTGTTGGCCAAACGGCGCAATGTTTGCGCAGTCGGTGTCGGAGGCCGGGGAATCGGCGACGCAATTCGCGCTGTGCCAACACTACAGACGAATTGTTACGCAAAAAAATGGACACGATTATTCCGCGTTCATGCCTTGTTCACGTGTATTCTACATGTGTTTAGTCCACAAATGTCCAAACAGATTTGACATTGGCGGCCATTTGCAAAAATAAGAGCATCTTCCAATAGAGTGATCTCCTTTGGCCCACCTTGTTCTGGAATCCTTGCACAGTACCTTCTTCTTAAATAATTTTCCCAGAATCCACCATCAGTTTATTGGAAAATTAATTTCAATCAGCACCCAATAACGAAGTAAACTGGTGTCGAACATACCTGTGAATAGCTCAGCCAGAGAAGATTTCGTTCGTAGAAGTTAAGTATGTGCCATTTTTTTAAATTGCTTGTTGTAACGAATAACTGATTGGCTTCCATAAACTACACCTTAAGAGTGTATCGCTGATCCTTTTTTTGGTGACAGACTCCTGATTTTGGAGAAGGCTAAGAGTGATTCATTGGCATTCGTCTCGACATGTTTCGTCCAAAGAAGCTTGCTGTGAAGAATGACTGCAAGATGTTTGCCGGAATACTTTCAATAGGATGCTTCTCAGTAAAGTCCGATCTGCATGACAGAATGCACCCTGATAATCAGCCCTAGCGAGGTATCCTTCGGAGCGGAAAATTCTCCGATTTTATACAATTCGAAGGACTCGAAAAGCCGCTTTCCACACACTTTACTACCATTAGTTTATCAAATGACGTCTAATGTCATTGTGCTTTGATATAATAGAATTAAGTTGAAAATACGCTAGCAAGTGATCTACACTGACTAGTTTATTTCGCCAGATTTTCTAGCGTTAACCACAACAAACCACAAACCTTCCAAGTCTTATAACCCACAATTAAAGAAGAAATAGTCAACTTTGAATCTCATGTTTTGCAGCAACAACCCAAATGCCGTAGAACGAGCAAAAAATAAACATCAACTCTTTACCTTCAATTTTTTCAAGCTTAACGTCATAAATTTTACACCTTCAAGTAAACTTTCCGTAAAAACAGTGGTAAATTTTTTTTATTTCTTACAAAATGGCGGACAATACACATCATCACATGGCATTACTTTTAAACCAGCTAATGCCCTTAGCAAAAGCCCTTCAGCAAAAGACAATATAGGTTTATATGTTGTTTTTTTTTAATTAATTTCCTTATTTTAATTTAACTTTAAACTAACTTATATGCTAGATAAAAATTTATGAAAAATTTGCCTACTTATCAACTACTTAACTAACTTACTGGCCCTATGCAGGCGCTCTAAATTAAACAATAACGACTTAAATTCAATACCTTTCGGCATTTAATCAAATGTGTTAATTTAAATATGTAAATCTCTGTTTAAAACCATAGGTTTATATGTCTTGACATACTCCTACAATATTAATGAATCATTTCATCAAAACTCCTAAAAAGTAACGCAAAACTGAAAGGTGACAGTTAAGAAGTTTCTCTTGACAAAGAAAACAAAGAATTTTTAGAAATTTTCGTAATATATGAATTCGATTTCAACTATGACACCAATTAAGCGCATAGCCCTTTTCTTTAATTTTTCGCTGTGCCTATAGTTGAGCTTCAATGCCTTCCCACGCCATCTCAAAGAGTGGCTCATGCATAATACATGAAGACATTCATGCAAGATGCAACTCAAAATGAACGGGGGTACTGCAATTAAAACTGAACTCTCAGCTGTATGAACTTTAACTCGCATGTAATAAATCTGACGTACAATTAGACTCAACATACGTCAAAGTCTTGAAGCGTGTTCGTAAATCAATGGGGGGAAACTGATTTGTCGATTATTCAAAAATAAAACTGTGAACTAATATTATCTACTTGTCTAATTGTGGATTCTTTGTTGGGTACTATTAAGTCATCTGTTTCCTGTCAAATATTTTTTTTGTTTTATTCGGCGGGCTATGTGTCAGACTTGGAGGGATTTCTTACAAAGGGATCTCCATTCTCCATACTCATTGATATATCGAACAATTAACTCAGGTGACATTTTATGGGAAATGGCTGTGGAAAGGAAACCGTCAGTTATGATCTATGATATATGGACATGGAATTTTGACAGTTTGAGGTTTTATGAACGGAGTCAGTTAACAACTGGGAAAGCTTTTCTGCACTCATTGTCATTTTTTAACTGAACCACTAAGCAAAATATCTGTAAAATGCGCACTTGTTTAACTTTTCCAAATGAAATATGAATTTCCGCTCTTAAATAAGCATTCCGATATCAGTTATTTTCTGTACACTAAATTCTATTCAAATTCAACAATTTGTCAGCTTTTCAATTTCGGCGCCAAAAAAAAGCGATCATTCAGTAGTCAACAGCTCACGTTTCAATCGGATGTGTCCGTTCTTTTGCTTGAGAAAATGTTCTTACAGCTTTGCAGCTGGTTACCCTATAGTCAATGGGGTTGTTCAGAGACTATGCAAAAATTATTCGGCCATAGCAAGGTATACGTCGGAGCGGAAAATTCTCCGATTTTGTTCAATATTTTTCCGACATTTTGTAACATACCCCGGTGAATTGCGTTGAAGTGCATTTTTCGTGCAATTTTTCGTGCAATTTTTGACAGCCAAGTGGATTTTTTTTTCGATTTACTCCGACACAAATTCTTAGTGGAATTTATTAACGAATTGTAGTGAAGTTCAATATTTCTCCGACATTTTTTAACATACCCCGGTGAATTGCGTTGAAGTGCGTTTAGGTGTATTTTTCGTGCAATTTTTGACAGCCAAGTGGATTTTTATTTCGATTTGCTCCGACACAAATTCTAGTGGAATTTATTAACGAATTGTAGTGAAGTGATTTTTCTACGATGGCATATACCTCGAATGCAATTTGAACCTTACAATGGACAATTTTCCGCTCCGGCGGATACCTCGCTTGGGCAGAATATCTTACACATCACAGTGACAATAGTTGATTGTTTTAAATATTTTCAACTATTTAAAGGCAATACTGCCAAAGAGTTCGTCGGAATTTCCTTAAAATCATCGAACGAACTTTCCAACGTCGTGAAAATAACATAAACACTATAAATTCAAGGTTATAGGGAACCATCATCAAAAGTTTATATGTTCTCCAACCAAACTTTTCTTCTGTACTGGATAGGCTGATAGTACACCTTTTTAGAGGCAAGTAATTGTTTGATGAACAATCTGTCTTACAAGATGTTCAAATCTCCAACCTTTAGCTCAGCAAACCTCAGCGAACCTTTGGCTTAGCGAAGACTTCTAGGAGATATTTGGCTTTGTTACAAGTACTTTAACCTAAGATATCATCCCTCGACTTGTTGCATTTGGTCGATATACAAGAAACATAGATGCAGTTACACTTAACGTAATTATTTAGCAGCCATTTTCAGTCGATTCTGAGGATATGGAAGAACCACTTCTGCAGACTGTTAAACGGCGATGACGAACAACATTCCGATGTCAGATAGAACGGACAATTCAATATTGGCAACGACAGCGAAAACTGTTAACCACCCGACCTGAGTGAACTTAGGGTAGCAATATCAAAACCCACCAACTCATAAGCCAAATCTGGTGAGAAAAAAGAATGAAGAATGGAACCACAGCATCGTTTGCCCGATCCATAAAAAAGGAGACTCTCTGTACTGCGCCAATTACAGAGGCGTAAGTCTCCTCAAGATCCTATCTGCCGTAATAAGTGAACGCCTAAAACCGTTTACCAACAACCTGATCGGCACTTGTCAGTGTGGTTTTAGGTCAGGAAAGTCCACAACCGATCAATTTCGCACTTTGGCAGATCCTGCAAAAAACCCAAGAAGTCCAAATCAATACCCACCACCTATTCACCGATTTCAAAGCCGCATACGACAGCATTTATAGAGACGAACTATACAGAGCCATGTCTAGTTTTGGTATACCGCCCAAACTCGTCCGTTTGTGTAGGTTGGCGATGGAGAATTCTCGCTGCTCCATCGGGGTCGGAAACGACCTCACCGGCACATTCGTTACCCAAAAAGGATTTAATTAGGGCGTTGCGCTGTCATGTGACTTCTTCAATTTGATTCTTGAAAGGATTGTGCAAACTCTCGAAAACTCCAAAAATCGGTTCAACTACTAGCATACGCCGACTATATTGACATCATTGGTAAGACCCAACCTGATGTCATAGCCTCGTTTGCTAGTATAGAGAAGGAAGCGGCAAAAATGGGTTTACCAGTAATTGAAGGCAAGACAAAGTATATGCTGTCAACACGGAAGGAAATACAACATCGAAGAATTGGACGGAACGTCACTATTGACAGATATAACTTCGAGGTAGTACGGAACTTTGTCTATCTCGGCTCCGCTGTTAACTCTGACAACAACACCTCATCAGACATTAAACGAAGAATTACACTTGCCAACCGCTGTCTCTTCGGGCAAAGAAGGCAATTCAGTAGTAAAGCCCTCACTCGAACTACTAAGGCTATATAAGACCCTGATCATCTCAGTCCCGCTCTACGGTGCTGAAGCATGAACCGTCTCAAAAGCGGAGGAAGAAATCGTTAGTCGATTTGAGAGGAAAATTCTTCGAAAAATCTTCGGTCCCGTTTGCGTTGACGGGATATGGAGGGACGATTCAACCAAGAACTATACGTGCTGTACAGCGACATTCCCCATGGTCAAAAAACTACGCATTGGACGTTTAAGATGGCTAGGACGTGTAGAACGAATGGACACCAATACTCCTGCTCGCAGAGTCTTCGACTACCAGCCGGACGGCGGATGCAGTAGGAAAGACTTCGCCTTAAATGGCGCGCACAACTGAAACCCGACATCAACCAAATTGGAGTGCGCAACGGGAGGCAGTTACCTAAGGTTAGCCAGGTTCATTCTGGACTGTAGCGCCACTCAAGTAAGTAAGTGTCAGAACCAAACAATGCCCGTTCATAGGTTACTTAAAAACTTCCAATACACTTTTCCGTGAAATCCAAAATATCAATTTCGTTAAAACCAAGCAACCCATTTGGTCTTACTAATAAAACCAAAAACCAATTAACATATTTTAGCGGCAAGCCTTTTATTCTGTTAGTTCCTCATTCTCATTTTACACTGATGCAAGTCTTAATACAAAAACAACATCATTTCCCTATCTAAATCTTAAGCCAACAATAACTTTCAGCACTTACAACCTGCACAATGGGCAATAAATCAAAACCCCTAAGCCCAAAACGGTCTTGGAATGATCTCAATTCATCTGAATGAAGATTCCCCACAAAACCCCCCCCCAACACAAGAAAACGGTTTCGTTTCAATTTTCCACTCGATAAATTATGCAAATTCGAAAAAAAAAAACGCCAGAGCGTTTCAACCTTGAGCCCATGACACGTGGTTTTACATAAATTTTATCTGCAACTTAGAAAAAAAAAAAACTTACAACTTAACGATGGTCTCGTGCTGAAAGTGCTTACACATTTCCCACAATAAATCGGCGCAAGACAATTAACTAACGAAAACAATTAGCCCAATTCACACGCAAAATGCTCTGTGAATATGTCCAAGTATCTGCGTATCTGTAGGGTTGTTTCTGCGTTGTGTAATCAGGAGCCGCATGTATAACAGATGAAACTTATCTCCATCATATATTTACATAAAATGACGTGAAAGTACCCCTAATAGATACGAAAGTTCCAATCTTGTAAGAAACTTTTTTTTCTCAGATTTTTTTTTAAATTTAAATTTTATGTAAAGTTTTAGTTTAAACAAAAAAACTCACCTTGTTCGCAAATTTCCATTTCTCGTTTGATTTGCAGCTTTCGTTCCAAATTTATATCCAGTCCCATTATTTAGTTGGCTTGCGCTAGTGCGCGGTAGACGAGGCGATGGATTGCCAGTGCCCGGTCTTACCGCCCCCGCACCGCAATCCACACCGAAATTTGTAAATCCATATAGAACTATGAAAACCAACAGGTAGACTGTAAGTGTTGAAGTTGTTGTTCGTAACCTGTTCTTGGACTGAGCCTGACCGTAGGTTGAATTCTGATTTGAGAATTTGCGATAAGTGGTCGCTACCACGACGGACGACGACGCTAGAGTTGCTGATGACGATCGTATTGGTGTTGTTGTAATTGGTCGATGCAATTCAGTTGAATGGGCGATTGAACACTTGCACTGTCGCAAACTTTGACTTTGTTTGGCGTTCTTGTTTTTGTTTTTGCTGGCCTTTAAGGCCGACATCATGGTAATTTTTTCAATACAAAAATACCACTCGATGTTTTTTTTTTGCACTCGATTTAGTAAAAGAAAAAATTTTAGTAAATCTTGGTGGAAATTTGGTTTGTGGGTGGGTTTTGTTTGAATTATTCTACACCACTGAATTGCACTTTTTCTGTGTTAAATTGGGTAGGTGAGAGAAACGATTTTTTTTTATTTTAAGTGACGATGGGGATTCTAGAAATGAAAAAAAAATCTGTAAATACATGAAGGAATGTTTTGTACTAAAAATAGATTTGAGTTGATGTTGTTTGCGGATTAACTAGTTTCATAAATTGTTTCAATTGTTTTGAGATTTTTTTTTAAATTATGTGTTAACGGCAATAATGTGCAGAGATAATTTGTATTATGATTATTATTATTATTAATTGGTTTTTTATTTATATTCTATATATAGAAAAATATTTCAAGAAAGAAATTACATTTTGTTTTGTATTTTTTTAACGGGTATTTAGGTTTTTAGTTTCTTTGTCTCTTTATGTTTTGTTTACACTATCAGAGCTGGATCTGAGCGATTTTAATCCATGGACTACTTTTACTGATATGGAATCCTACTACATTTTTGTTTTTGCTGAAAATCCTACTCATGTGACTTATAGAAGGGTTATAAAAAGTTCCTGGGGCAATAACACCAATAGCACCTTAAACATCAGCTCATCATTAGAAATGAGAAACCGCTTTATTAACAAGCGGGAAAACCAAGTGAATAGGCTTTGAAAACGAACGACGTGAATACCGTTCAAAAAGCAACATCGACTAATACTTCTCATACTTCCTTAAACATTAAAAACCATGCAGCAGAAAATCTCTTTGGAGACCCTAACAGATGGAAAAGAAATGAACTTTTCGCTGTGGAAAGCATTAAAAGTTATAAAATGGCCCAAAAACGCTGTGCCAGCTATAAGGGTAACTCAAGACGTTTCAGCAAAAAGCGATGTGGAAAAATCAGATGCTTTTGACGACCATCTAGTGGAAACCTTTAAGCCCTTTGATACAAAATACAATTTTTTGGTAAAGTGTGGCATTCTGATGATTCTATTCTAGCAGTTAGCACAATAAGCAAGGAAACCAATATAAAATTACAAGATGCTCTTAGCGAGGTCAATGGATAGACAAATTCTATCTATTGATATTGTTACGAAGCCACCAATAGTCTCGGAAAGGACTGCTTTTATTGTTGAAGACCCTGCTTAACAAAAAACGGACAACGACGTTCGTTTCTGCACCTATAATGTGAGAACATTAAACAGGAGAGGTGCAGGCGAACAGCCCTAAACTGCTATAAAGCAGACATTACTGCCATACAGGAAATACGATGGGATGGGCCGGGCAAAAAGAGGACGAAACACTGTGGCATCTACTAAGGACCGTGTTATGTTGAGCAAGAACAGCAACTATTCGGATGCGGATGCCAAACTTAGACAAGAAGTCTTCATTTTGCAATAAATTAGCAAACGCATTGTTCCAATCTGAATCATGGCCGAATTCGCAAACATACGACGGCGCTCACGTCTTGACAAAGGAAAAACATAATATATTGGGTTTTTCAACAGGGACGCTGCAAAAGTTGAGCGACAGGGACAGCAAACGACGCCATATTTCTTGCCGCTCTTTTGACATTTCTCTTCAGTAAGGTTTGCCATTTCATGATGGAAAGATTTACGATCCAACAACGAGTCGAAATTATTAAAATTTACAACCGAAGTTCGGAGTCAGTGGCCTCAACGTTAAGAGCGCTACGTGCAATTTATGGTCGTCATAATCATCTTAGCAGATCAACAATTGAGCGTCTAGTGGAACACTAGATTTTATTTGTGGAACACTAGACGCTCAATTGTTGATCTGCTAAGACGATTATGACGACCATAAATTGGACGTAGCGCTCTTAACGTTTGAATCCACAGGCACAGTACAAAATGTTCCCGTGCCAGTGTCTTGAATATTGCTGCCGCTGAGGCTTCAGTTGAAGAAAGCCCAAATGTGTCTCTTACACGTCGTTCTCAAGCGTTGGGCATCTCTGTGACGTCGTTGTGGCGAATTTTGCGAAAAGATCTTGGCCTACATCCTTACAAGATTAAATTGACGCAAGAACTGAAGCCGCTTGACCACCAGAAGCGTCGTATGTTCGTGAATTGAGCTGAGCAACAACTTGAAAATGATTCTGATTTTCATCGAAAAATCATCTTCAGCGATAAGGCTCATTTCTGTCTGAATGGCTTCGTCAATAAACAAAATATGCGGTATTGGTCAGGCAGCAATCTTTACGTACTCCATTGTATCCCGAAAAAAATACGGTTTGGTGTAGTTTATGGGCCGGCGGCGTCATTGGGCCGTACTTCTTCCATGATGATCAAGACCGGCACGTTACTTTGAATGGGAATCGCTACCGTTCAATGATAATCGAATAATTTAATGATATGGACTTGGAGGACATGTGGTTCCAACAGGACGGCGCCACAAGCCACACAGCGAATGCCACAATCAATTTATTGGAAACCAAGTTTGGAGAATGTGTTATCTCACGAAATGGTGCAGTCGCTTGGCCGCCTCGGTCGTGCGATTTGACGCCGTTTGACTATTTCCTGTGGGGCTACGTCAAGCCTATGGTCTATGTCAACAAGCCAGCGACGATTGATGAACGTCGTACGAATATCGAACGTGAAATTGCAGCAGTATCGGCCGATTTATGCTTGCAAACTATCGAAAATTGGGTTCTGCGTCCGGACTTCTGCAGCAAGCGTGCCCGTGGTGGCCATGCAAAAGAAATCGAGTTCCGTACATAATGTCATCGAACGTACTTTCACAGGAATAAAGAATTTCATTGATATCCCAAACCGTTTTTGTTTTATTTAAAAAAAAACTTTTGTAGCGCTCTTTTTGAAAAACCCTTTAGCTAACGATTACTTCTACGAGCTCCTTGAAAAAATCTGCGAGCGACTACCGAAGTTCGATGTTAAAATCGTGCTGGGAGATTTTCACGCAAAGGTAGGAAGAGAAGACACCCTTAGCAGTGTTATCAGAAAACATAGCCTACACGAAAACACGTCTGGTAACGGGCTTAGACTAATTGACTTTGCTACGGAATGAAATGCCACTAAAGCCACCACATGGTTTCTTCACCTCGATATCCATAAGGGGATATGGCGGTCTCCAGATCAATGAAAGGTGAATCAAATCGATCACATTGCGATAGACAAGAGACACGCATCCAGTATTTTGGATTTCCGAACATTTCGAGGAACTAACATCGATTCGGACCACTACCTTGTTGCAGCCAAGGTAAGAATGCGAATATCCACCACGCCACAACAATGTCGAAAGACTGCAGTCACAAGAGACCGCAAAAAAATATGCGCAACGCGTATCCGTTAACCTCTCGATTTACACCATAACACCAGCTTCCAATGTCAAAAAACAATGGCAACGATGCCAACAAGCCATTAGATCAGCCGCAACTGATGTGCTAGGTTTCTCGCGCCCACCAACAAAAAACCCCTGGTTTGATAAGGAATGCGGACATATGCTCGCAGTGAACAAGGAGGCCTACATGGCTAAGCTGCAGGTGATGATGAGAGCTGTCATTGAGCTCTATAGGCAGAGACGAAGGGAAGAACACCGGCTTTTCAGAAGGAAAAAAAAAGAGTAAGAAAAGCGCGCGATCCAGGAACGATATTCGCAAGTTTCACCAAAGTGTAAAAGCCAAGGATACAAGGTACTTCGGAAGATCCTGGAAAAAACCAAAGAAGTCCAAATAGATACCCACCATCTATTGATCGATTTTAAAGCTGCATACGACGGCATTTATAGAGATGAACTATAGAGAGCCGTGTCTAGTTTTGGTATACCGCCCATAATCGTCCGTTTAGGTAGGATGACGATGGAGAATTCCGGTTGCTCCATCAGATTCGGAAACCATCTCACCGACACATTCGATACCAAAAAAGGATTTAGGCAAGGCGATGCGCTGTCACATGACTTTTTCAATTTGATTCTTGAGGTGATTGTGAAAAACTCCCGAGCCAACACCAGAGGCACACTTTTCCAAAAATCGGTGCAACTACTAGCAAACGCCGACGGTATTGAGATCAGTGGCTGGACTCAACGTGGTTTCATAGCCACGTTTGCTAGTATAGAGAAGAAAGTGGCAAAAATGAGTTTGGCAGCAAATGAGGGCAAGACGATGTATATGCTGTAACACGAAAGGACACACAACTTCGACGAATTAGACAGAACGTCACCATTGACAGATATAACTTTGAGTTAGTGCGGGACTTTGTCTGGCTCCGCAATTAACCCTTACAACAACATCTCGTCAGAAATTAAACGAAGAATTACTCTTGTCAACCGCTGTTTCTTCGGGCTAAGAATTGCCTTCTTAGTTGCAAAACCCTTACTCGATTTACTAAGGGGATCATCTACAAAACTCTGATCATCCCAGTAATACTCTACTGCGCTGAAGCTTGGACCGTATCCATCCAGACGTCGTATCAAAAATGGCTGAAGAAATCCTTGGTCGATTCGAGGGGAAAATTCTTCGAAAAATCTTCGGTCCCTGTTGGGTTGACGGGCTATGGAGTCGAAGATTCAACCAATATATACGAGATGTACAGCGACATGCCCCTGGTCGAAAAACTCCGCATTGGACTTTTGAGAAGATTAGCATATGTAGAACGAATGGACACCAATACTCCGGCTCGCAGAGTCTTCGATTCCCAGCCAGACGTCGGACGCAGTAGAGGAAGACCTCGCCTTAAGTGGCGCGCACAAGTAGAAACCGACCTTACCCAACATGGAGTGCGCAACTGTAGGTATACTGACCGGGCTGTTTGGAGTTGCATTTTGGTTGAGGCCCAGGTTCATTCCGGACTATAGCGGCACTTAAGTTAGTAAGCAATTGAAGACGAAGATTCAACCAATATATACGAGCTGTACGCATTGGATTCTTGAGAAGACTAGCATATGTAGAACGAATGGACACCAATACTCCGGCTCGCAGAGTCTTCGATTCCCATCCAGACGTCGGAAGCAGTAGAGGAAGACCTCACCTTAAGTGGCGCGCACAAGTAGAAACCGACCTCAACCAACTTGGAGTGCACAGCCGGAGGCAGGCTGACCGGGCTGATTGGAGAGGCATGTTGGATGAGGCCCGGGTACAATCCGGACTATAATGTCACTTAAGTAAGAATAGGCTTTTGAACTGACCCCCACGATCCTGTGATCTCACGCCTTTAGACCACTTTCATCGAGGGTATGTGAAGTCACTAGTATATGGCGATAAACCAGAAACGATGCCGCTTTTGAAGTCAGAATTTGCCGGGTTATTGCTGATATACGGTCGCAGTTGGTCGATAAAGTTGCCAAAATTTGGACTTCACGAGTGCGCTTCTTTCGAGCTAGCCGTAGGATGCATATGGCCGAAATCATTTAAACCCTAGTGGTATAAAGTTATTTGTATACCTCCAAAACACATCCTTTGTAGTATCAAAATGTTTATTAAAACAAAGCAAGCAGTTGTCGGTTAGACATTTACTAGTGAACTGGACCACGGAGTTTTTTAACAAAGCTCCCTTAGTAAAGATCCCTGCAAGGAATATCCAATTAAAATTTAAAATCGGTTAATATTTCCCAACTCGCTGGTCTCTTTTAGGTCATACAACTTTTTTTTTCATTTATTTAGTTGATATTTAAAAAAAAATGGTGTCCAACACCACTGTTCAAGTTATTCCCGGATGATCGTAGGATCAACTCTCTCTAACAGGTAACAGGTATAAATAGTCAAACGATTGAAATATTTAAAGAATCAAATATTTAAAATATCAATTGTAAGAAAACAGCTATTTATGGTCACTTATTAAATACATAGGCTTTGCTTAAGTTTATAAAAACCAAGCGATAAAATTATGAGCAAACTTTGAATTACGGGTAAATGCCTGTGAGTCATTATTAAAAAAAGGGAAATATTTCCAAAAATGTTGTTTCGTTTTTATGCTTCAAGTATCCATTTATCACCGAATCATCTAATTTTTTATTTGGATCATTTTTTTTCTGTTTAATTTGTTTTAATTTCAAATACTGATTGCTCAAGTTGTGAATTAAAAGAAAGCTGTAGCTTATAAAAATATTGATGGCTGTGCCACTTGTATATAAAGTAATGTTCACCAACAATACTTTCTGGATAAATTTTTATTTGCGAAATCCCTTTATCGTCTGCTGGATATTATAAACCTTTTTCACTAAATTTCATAACAGGTAAACGACAAAACAGTCCAATTAAATTTACATTAAGGCGAACTTGGCTTTTTTTTTACTTTCGTTGCACATAATTATTCAAAGTCCTTTGTTAAAATATGAAAGTCTTTGACACTGCATATAATTTTCGAAATTTTCGAAATACACTCGGTCGTATGGGTAACTTTTTTTTTCTAATTATAGATTGTTACAGTCCTTGAATTTCTCTAATTTTATATATTCCACAGATGTTTTTTTGCAAAAGTATCCTTTCCAAAAATGTTCAAACGAGTCCTTCAATGATCCTTCACAACATCAACTTTAATTTTTTTTTCGTATGTCTTTTAATTTTATAAACTCAATACAAATGTCTTACATTTTTAAACAGCGTTTTCTATTTAAATAAAAAAAACCGAAAATGTAAAAAAAAATCTAACAAACTTTTCTTTAAAAAAAAAACAAACGGAACGCTCCACGGAATCGATAGAAAAACAATTTTTAATACTTCCAGACAGAAACAAGCGCGATGCAACCGTTCGGTTAAAGAGTCAATACAATTCTGTTTTGTGGTTTCTTTAATGGTGAGTGTTGGTGGTATTATCTCCGAGGAATGGGTAAGAAATAAAAAAAAAAACAAATCCACCACACCAGTGTAATTTTTGCATCCAACAGTTTGCACACATAGTACGGTGCGACGATGTTGTGTTGCGCAGCATAAAAGTGAAGCAGCATAAGCGGGTTTCGGTATTTCGCCGACACTTTTCCTTTTCATTTTTTTTCTTCTTCTTCGTTTTTCTGTTTTGGATGTATGTAGTCTTTCGGTTTCGTTTGAATTTGCGGTGGTCTACGATGAACTGTTGAAGAGATTTTATTTGTTGTTGATGCCGATTTTCCTTCACATACTCTTACAGACGGATGATGTTTTGCGGCGAATTTACGAGTTCATTTTGCATGAATGAATGAATGGAATAAATGAACTATAAACAGTAGCTGATGCGGCGAATTTGATGCATTTATTCGCTTGTGTGAGTGCGTGTGTGGATTTATCGGTGCGCGAATGACTGGTTACTATTAACCCCTTTCAACAGGTTTTTCTTTTTTTATTTATTTATATTCGATTCGTTATGATTTTTTTTTTTGAATTAGATCGAGAAATATAAATGAATTTTGAGATAAGTTCCTCTTAATGTGGTCTGTGGTTAATGGTTATCCCACCCCAACTTAGGGCGAGAGGGGAGTTTGATCATCAATGAAAATCTCTCGGTGGCTGTGTGAAAATATTAATTTTTTTTTTTTCATTTCTGTAGATGTATCTGTGTTGATGTTGTCGATTGCCACATACGGACTTAGACGACGACGACGACTGTCTGTTATCTCACATTATTCTTGGATATCTTAACGGGGGATCTTAAAGTGGTGTTGCAAACTGGGGCATTCGATTTGGTGGTTGTATACAATACATTTTGGTAGCTGATTCTTGTTGTTTTCATAATTACAAAAGTCTAAATGAATTGGTTGTTTGATTTAAATGTTTCTTTTGTTTGTTACATTGTTGCAACGATGTATAGCGCTTACATTTTGGAAATGAGATCTGTAGGAGGCGCTCTTATTAAAAAAAAAAACAGATTAACAGCCTGTCAGAGGAAATGGTGTTACATGTAGTTCCATGAAATTATATTATGCAAAAAAAACATTTAACTTGATTTTCACTAAGTTCATGTCTATATTGAAACAGTCATTCGGCAGTTATTTTCCAATTTACAGTCAAATTTGAAAACTTTGATATGAAAACGAAAGAGTTGTATTACGAACTGAGAATTACGGGCAAATTTAGACATTCCTCTCTTGTCCTACTTAAAGACTAGCATATTTTTTTTTAGTCAAAAGTATGCAATATTCTATCCACTGGAATCATCATGTCCTCTTCACTTCGTGAAGGCTGTGTAAATTAAATTTATTTACTTCGGTTAAACTCTCATTTGTCATCCCTCAATTGACACTGAAGACTGTATACGGTGAGTCCTTAATCTTTATCATTTTTGGCCCTGAGTTTATTCTTGGCTGATGGAAGTAATCACCAACGTATTGAAGTGAGGTTTAGCTGTCAAGTTAACTTCCATTCATTTCATTCATGACATTGAAATCAGGAGAAGTTGAGACATTGATGCATGTATTCACATTCATTTGTTGAGAGTCTTGACATTCTCTTGGATGTATTAAGGTACAATATTATTGGCTCATGTTTATCCGTTGACTCAAGAAAGGAATCTCTTATTTTAATTTCGATCGATCTTTCGTCTTTTAATAAAATAAAACCAAAACGATCATGTAAATGTTGGTATGTATTACAAAAAAAATTTAAAAATGTGTTAGGGATAACATCCTGCGTCCTTCGGTGAGAAAAGTGCGAGTACAAGCGTAACAGCAAAGTCCCCGAAGAGCAAGTAACACACTTCTATCTGTGCTACTAAACGCTGGTTTGGAATCTGCGTTAATTGGATGTCCCATTTCTTGTGGCAAAAATAAAATACCACATACACAACCGAATGAACCGTAAGTGGCAATTGTTTTATTTTATTTCAAAGATTGTGGACTCAGATTTGATCATCGATGAAGGTAATGTCATGCCCCCTTTTTAATCCAACTTGTTGATTAGTATCCTCTTCGAGTGGGGCTGTCGTCCATACATTGCCTTCGATGACTTAAGTTTTCTTGAGAACATAATATCGCTGATGAAAAAGAAGACTTCAGATTGTGCATTGAGCCAATCTCATGCAGGGCTGCAAACAATGTGGAAGGGACCCTCGGAAACTGGTAAAACCAACGAAATGTCTAGTAGTTGAGGAGAGCATAACATAGATCAGACTTTTAAACGCTAGAAGGCATATCTACATACTTCTTTGGAGAGACGGGTCACCCGTACTAAAAATCAAATAACCATGAACATGATGAGAACTACCACGATCGATCTGTAGTCCAAAAGTTCTACACCACATTTATTATTTTGTCTCAGACATATTGAGCAAATGAACAATAGTCCTCCGGCAAGGAAAACTTTGAATCCCGGCACCCAGATTCAAGACTTCAATGCAGACCAATCCACAGAGCTCTTTGACTAAATAAGTTGAAATGAAATAAATGATGGTAGACTGCTTTATTTCAGCTCGTTGAACATTTACAAGATGAATTGAAGAAGGGGATTTTAATCATTCTTTTCGGAAAGATAACATACGATAGCACGTGTGTCGAACTATGTGTTTTTTAGAGCTATAGAACTTTGAATTGAAATATAACACAAGAAAATTGTTTTAATGTCCATCAATTTGGCTTTATTGAAAGGATAATTTTATCCCATTAATGTTTAAATATGATTTTAGGCATGTGGCCACCGCGACTGATTCGAATAAAGCCATATCTAGAGGTCCTATTTTCAACCACTTTTTGGAGCATTTGGGGCCGTATGTCGGCAATAACGCCCGATTGTTGGTTTCTAAGTCTCCAACATTTCTGGTTTTTTGGCGTAGGCGAGCAACTGCACATATCCCCAAAGAAAATATTCCAATGTTGTCAAATGAAACGATCTTTTTGGCCAATTCACAAGTCCATTCCGCGAAATTATGCACTCATCGAAAGTTTCCTTCAATAAATCGATTGTGACGTACGATGTGTGGCATGTAGCGCCGTCTTGTTGGAACCACATTACATCCACATTTATGCCATCCAATTCGGGAACAAAACAGTCGGTTATCATGGCTCAATACCGGTTTCCATTAACGGTAACTGACTCTCCAGCATCATTTCGGAAGAAGTATGTCCCAATGAATCCAACAGTCCATAGAGCACACCAAACAGTCAGATTTTGTGGATGGAATGGCGTCTCCAGTGTCTCTTGTGGATTCTCTTCACTACATTTGCTTGTTGACGTAGCCATTCAACCAAAAACGAGCCTCTTCACTGAATAAAATTTTGCAATGAAAATCAGCATCGGGATCAATCTCATTTTCGGCCCATACACCAAAATCACGAAGCATTGCATGGTCTTGCGGCTTTAATTCTTGTACAAGCCGGATCTTGTAAGGTCGTAAGCCAAGATCTTTGCACAAAATTTTCCATAAAGTTGATGGACAGAGCTCCAATTGCTGTGCACGGTGGCGAATCGATTCATTCGGGTCCTCAGCATCGAGCATGTGTCTCAACTACGATATTTCCTTGTTCATCTCGACAGGATTCTGTTTGAGCATTGTATCCTTGGCTTTGACGTTTGACACTTAGGTAAAACTTGCGAACATCGGTCCTGAAGGGGCACATCTCTATATCCCCGATCGCGCGCTTTTCTTTTTCTTTTTTTCTTCTTTCTGAAAAGTCGGTAATCTTCCCTTCTTATTTGCCTATAGAGCTCAATTATAGCTTTTTGTCTTCACCTGCAGCTTAGCCTTATAGGCCTCGCTCGTGGCTGCAAGCATCTGTCTGCATTCCGTTCACGTCTCTATGGTTCAATTTGGCCTAAAATAAATTGGATTTCATTGATAAATAGAGCTCGCCGTTTTCCAATAAGTGTAGACCAATGACACCACTATAGGCATTAATATATTAAAACCAATCGATTTGCCAGGCGCCGCCAAACAACATGGCCACCACAGACTGTCATCATACACCCGTGAGTGTAGCAATATTTGAGTCTATCATAACACACTTTTATAGTCACGAGAAAAGGCGCTACCGGTGTGGTTTTTGGCGCCAAAAATTCCTACTGCATTCTCATAGATCTAAAAGATCTAATCCAAGATAATTAACAAGAACTCCAGTCCGCTCTCACCAATCATCATTTTATAATTTATAATACTACGTGGATCTATAAATATTTTAACGGTAACGCCATAAAACTTGCTCTGAAACTTGCTCTAGATGAGATGTACTCGAAGGAAGTGCTAACGCTCTTTTTGTATGCACTTACATAAGCCAACGTCGCTACAGCTCACTTTTCTTGCAAGCAGTATACGAGGACATAACCAACTACATACTGTCCTAACAACATGGACAAATCATAGTTAATGTTGCGATTATTGGCTACCTTTAGCATGCGAGAAATGTATTCCTTGGTGTCTTCAAAACATCAAACCGTACACTAACAAGGGTTTTCATAACTCAAGACAAGAAATGCGATCCACACCGCGGAAACTCAGTTCGCACATCAACTCTTTCATATGCCCACATGTACTTGGTTACCTAATTTTCAAATTTAATGCACTTCTTGCGGTTTCTTGCCTAATAACTCAGTCGTATATGTTCGAAATGATTTATTCCTTACCCCCTTGCATTGATTTGCCACATTACATTTGAATTTCCTTCAGGAAACGCTTCACGCTTTGCTGCGAAAATTCGCACAAAAAAATTCTTCTTCGTAGTTTTTGTTTCTGAAAAAAAAAACAAAAGCAAATGATTACCTCATAAAGCCAATCTGATGCATAAAAGAAATGTTTTCCACACGATCAAAAACACCAAAACCAACTACTCCTGCACAGTTGCTTCTGGTTGCCAGACCAATTATCAGCATTATAGTCGGCGGGTGGACACGACGCGCGAAATATTTTTACATCAATGCCGAATACTCCAGGTAGATATGTGTGTTGTATGTTTCTTTAGAAAGTGTTACGATTCAATGACTACTATCGACACAAGTGGACATACGGCAACAGGTTGCCTTCATGCAAACATCTGCGTTGCATTATACCAATAAATGCGGCCTCACAATGGGAGCGTTACCATTATGCAATGCAGCCGGCGCTGTGCTTCGGTCATAGGCTAAGGCGTTTACGTGTGTCTACAATTGGCCTAGTATCCCTTTGATTATCTAATGAGACTCGAAGGCACCATTGATAATCGGAATCGGGAGAAATTTACGAGCTGACTTTTTCACCGACTGACACTATATACGATCTACGATCGAAGAGAACTTTCACTTGCAACAGTGCCGTACCACCCATAACCTAATATGCCAACTCGCGTAAGACTCTTTGAGTTTTTCTGTCGTTTTGCCTTGTTTTTGTGGCTCGTTTTAGCGCATAGCAATATGCGCTATTATGGTCGGGAATTATTGTCCAACAACGATAAAGCATTGCGCGCACCGTTGCATAGTCCACAAACAACACAAACAACAACGACAACGAGATGTGAAGGTAGCCTTAATCGACAGTATCCACGGCAGCATTCAGCTGCAAATTATTTTTGTGAATGGAATGTCCGCATTTGGATTTTAATTTGCCCCCAAATGGGAGGGACTGCAACTTGTGGACTCTGGAAAATCGGCAATTTCTAGCTTTTCTTATATGCTGCGGCCGCCATGGAATGCCAAACTGGTTTGGCTGAATGACCCGACTGACCCGCAAACAATTTTCACATCTATCCATCGTGTATCGAGTGCGATGATCTAATTCAGGGTTGCGCATTCACCTGACTGCTCTTGTTTTGGCACCACCTTACACAGAAGGACATCTATTTGTCGGTGAGATATACAACAAACATGCGTGACAACAAAAAAATACTCAGCTTGAAAAATTCTATCTCGGAATGCGAACTTTCTACAAAAATGGTTAAATCTTGGAACATGCACACATGAGCAGACCAAACGTCGATTTTAAATTAAATTAGCCCACATTGGTGGCGCGTCCACTATCTCGGGGCTGGTGCGCACCAGTATCTCTCCCATGCGAAAATCTGTATCCACATTAGCATGGTAACATGGCGAGTAACAAACCAAAAAAAAAAACAGAAATCGAATCCGAATCCAAGATCGATGGCGCATTGTGGCGGCAGCAGGTCCGTTCGAATTGTGGAAAAAAAAAACAAACAAAATGTCGACTCATGTGTGTTTGGCTTTGTTTTCTTGTTTTGCGCGCTTTTCCATGATTTAGTTTGTACACAGAAAATGCAATCGAATTACAAGCAGACATGACGACGAACGACAACTGCGCGACTGCGACGAGATCAACGCTCTTCGTTTACGTTATTCACCCATTTCAAGATATTTACATTACTAACTTACTTTGTGTGGCCTCTTTTTTTTTGCAAATCATAGGGGTAAGACACGACTGAAGACATCCACGTGATGGGTCAGGTTGAGTGTTTATTGGCTTGCAGTGCATGGATAGTCCTTTTTCGTAAAAAAATGGTTGTAAGGAGACTTGCATTGGATGAGTTCTGTTAGCTATTAAACCGATTTGAACTTGGCTTGAACCAGTTGTGATTTCTGCTAAAAGGGTCCCGCACAACATCGCCCACAAGGTCCTATCTGCCGTACTATGTGAACGCCTGAAACCGTTTACCAACAATGATCGGCCCTTGTCAATGTTTTAGTCCACGAAAGTTCACAACCGATCAAATTTTTACACTTCGGCTGATCCTTGAAAAAATCCAAGAAATCCAAATCGATACCCACACCTGTTTATCGATGTCAAAGCCGCATACGACAGCATTTATAGAGACGAACTATACCGAGCCATGTCTAGTTTTGGTATACCCCCTTAACCCGTCCGTTTGTGTAGGATGACTATGGGGAATTATCGATGCTCCATCAGGGTCGGAAACGACCTCACCGACACATTCCATATCAAAAAAGGATTTAGGCAGGGCGATGCGCTGTCATGCGACTTCTTCAAATTAATTCTTGAGAGGATTGTGTAAAACTCCAAACCATCACCAGAGCACAATTTTCCAAAAATCTGTGCAACTACTAGCATACGCCGACGATATTGACATCATTGGTCGGACCCAAGGTGATGTGATACCCAAGTTTAGGCCCAGGTTCATTCCGGACTGTAGCGCCACTTGAGTGGTTAAGAAAAAGCGATGCTGGTTCCCTGGGTACGGTTTACCAAAGTTTTCCGGTCTGACAGATTGTAAACACATTTGGGGCTCTAATATCGGACCAATCTTTGCGTGAGTAAGGATATTAAACCATCTTTTTACCGAATTTCTGTCCTCCCTTGGGCAGACCCATATTTTTACCGACCGACACCTTTAAAGTTCATAAGGGAAAAGTTAATGCTTGTCCATCGAGCAGCTTAAGAAATACTCTCCATGTTACATGGATAAGGCTTGATAAAACCTGGAGTGCGCCCGGTATCTAGAGTTCTATTTTTGGAAAATTGTGCCTCTGGTGTTGGCTCGAGAGTTTTGCACAATCCTCTCAAGAACCAAATTGAAGAAAAGTCACATGACAGCGCATCACCTTGACTAAATCCGTTTTTTGTATCGAATAATTCGGTGGGATCGTTTCCGACACTTATGGAGCAGCGAGAATTCTCCAACGTAATCCTACATAAACGGACGATTTTGGGCGGTATACCAAAACTAGACATGGCTCGGTATAGTTCGTCTCTAAAAATGCTGTCGTATGCGGCTTTGAAATCGATGAATAGGTGGTGGGTATCGACTTCTTGGGTTTTTTTTCCAGGATCTGCCGAAGTGTGAAGATTTAATTGGTTGTGGACTTTACTGGCCTAAAACCACACTGATAAGGGCCGATCAGGTTGTTGGTAATCGGTTTCAGGCGTTCACAGATAGGATCTTGTATAGGCGATGCGATGTTGCCTCTGTAGTTGGCGCAGTTAAGAGAGTCTCGTTTGTTTTGTGGATCGCTTCTGAGGAATTTAAGAGTCGTGTGTTCGAAATTCATTCGGTAAATTTTGGTGGATTTCACCACTGTGAAGTTCAGGTTAATGGATACCGATGGCTATTTTCTCCGTAAGTTATGTATTGAATTCATCGCCAAGAATAATGTAATACCGCAAGATCTGCTACACACAGCAATCACAGGCTAGGAAGATCTGCACCACACCTTATACACATATTTACATTCGACCGTCGACCGTCGTTAGCTAGTTGCTTCCCGACTCCATTGCCAAGGACATCGAGTAGACGTACCAGGTCAAATAAAACTTCATCCAAAACTATGTTGATAAAAGCGCTTCTAAAATAAAAATTATCGGATAAATTTTAGAATTTTTTTAAATTGGTTCGGACGTCTACCGTGACTCGCGAATCGAATTCCCAGCTAATGCTTTACAAATTCGTAGTGTGAGGGTCCTAAAGAAGCCACGTTTTGATTTGCCCAGGCTCCCGGAGTTAAACGGTAATGGCCGTAACAAGGAAATTAAAGTGTTGCCCCCAAAGGCTCTGTCGTCGATAGGCCAGAACGTTACGACCCACCAGTACAACAGTCTGTTTAATAAAATGCGCAGTATTTTGTAAAAAATAAATGATGCAAAACTAACAATAAACAAAGGTTTTGGAGGACACAAAAGAAAAAAATACGCTAAACATAATGGAATATGCTAAAGTGGACCAGAGACATCCGGCTGAGAGCGACAAGTTCCGAGCATTCTCTAAGCCACACATTCTGAAGAGGTGACTATCAGCTTGTAGCATATTTCATCGAGAAATATTTCGGGCTTATCGGCGTAGACTACAGACTTAACATATCCCCACAGAAAATAGTCAAGCGGCGTTCGATCTCACAATCTTGAAGGCCAAATGACAGGACCAAAATGCGAAATTAAGCGCTCACCGAACGTTTCACTCAATAAATCAATTGTGCCACCAGCTGTGTGACATGTTATGCCTTCCTATTGTGCTTTAAAATCTTTGGTTCTCGCCAGCAGCGTTTTTAAAGATGTACGGACCAATTATTTCACCCATAAAGCACATCAAGCAGTCAGCGTTTGTGGATGTAGCGGTGTCTCAACTTACACTTGAGGATTATCATCTTTCCAAATACGGCTTATGAATATTTAATCAACGGCAATCTTGTTTTGGGCCCATTCACCCATTGCTAGGTGGTCCTGTCGGCTTAATTCTTGCACAAGTTGAAGTTTGTAAGCACGAAAACCAAGATCTTTCCGCAAAATCTTCCATACAGTGGATTGACACATAGCCAATTCCTTGTGCACGATGGCGGATAGGCTGATTCGGGTCTTCCCCTCAGTACGCTCTACAGCAGCAATGACTTCTTCTGTACTCACTGTATGGCGTCTCTGTAGATGCGTTTTATCATATAGAGCAAAACGTTGTGCGAAAACTGTCCATACTCAATGGAATCGCTCTAATTGACGATTATTTTGACCGCAAAATGAACGTAGTGTGCGATGCGTATTTCAAACAGAACAATGATTTTCAAAATAAATTTGCACAATTCGGAAGCATTGTACAGGCGTCCGTCTATTCATGTTGAAATGCGAAACCAAACTAAAAATAATTAACTTGACAGCTGACAAAATGGCCGCCAGTTAATATAATGTTGCCAACTTTAAGTTCTATACTACTTAGATTGAGATTGATCTTACTAAGCTTCCATCCTACCAAAATTTTGAGAATCCTTTTACAGCTCTTAAACGAAATTCCCAAATTTATATAAAACCCGGATTACATTGACTGCGAGAATCGTCCAATCAAGATTGCATTCAAGTATTAGATACTACCTCCACACAGACCTAGTACCATAAAAATCAGCTGCCTCCCCACAGCCAACAAATAAAACCCCAACAGCTCTATTATCAGTTAATAATCATAAACTGCGAATGTATCGTTATTTAATGAAAATTCCAATCAATTACTGCCATCATTTTTTGCGAATTTACCATTCGAACGAGCGGTTAAATAAAAATCCAATTCCCCCATTGATGAAGAGTTTTATTACCCACTCTTATCCTCTTGTCCAACAATTAACTTCCAACACCTGTTGAACATTAAAAACTGAGAAGTAAACTCTGTGGCCACAAGTAATACAGTTATTGACGTCTGCCCAACATATCCAAACTGTCAAACGATTGGTCATTAAAAACAGTCTCAGCACATGCATGCCAAAACAATAAAAGAAACTTTGCAGCAAAAAACCGTCATTTTTGAACCCAGCCAAGAGGGGAGCAAAGGCAGACCCCCAGCGACACAATTGTTATTGTGGCTAATGGTTGTGTTAGGCCCGTAACAGCCATCCATGCGGAGCACTCCCAACGTTCCCGATATACTGTTGTTACCGTTTTCATTACAGTCATTACAATTTTATAGGCTTTTCCATTTTTCCATTTTCCATTTCGACTGACATCGCTTCTTGTCTGCACATAGGTTTTTGTGCAATATTTCCTCGCGCACACACAGTGTGTGCAAGTGTGTGCCTTGCCTAGGCCTGCATAGCCCCTAAACTACTTTCAATTTAATAAAGGTATCAACAATTGGTCCAAAGTTGGCTGGCTGCGCACTCTGTGACGATATTGGAACGCCAATGCAATCGAAATGAAAACCGATTGCTGCCGATCGTTTTAAGATTTCAAATTTGAATTGGAGTGGTTTATCGATTTGTTTTTCTTTCCTCTTTGACTTTGTTTTACCACAGGCTTTAACAGGAAATCGCCTTCATCGGAGTCTTCGTCATCGTCATCGTCGTAGTCGTAGTCGTAGTCGTGCAGAATCTTAAGAAATTGCTAATGATCTGATTATGGAATTGGACCAGTCACAATGTGGCTTAAGTCGAAAAGGAATTGAAGTTTATGGCAGCGGTATTATCGTGATCAAACGATTTGTTTCCATTTTATTGTGGAATGCATTTTTTTTTTTGTTTTTTTTTTTGAAAATGGCAGGGATATACTTTTATGATTTAATTTATGGAATGTTTGAGTGGACCATTTCCATTTTCTAAATGGTGGTCTAAGAGGTAAACATTTTTGACATAAGCATTGGTGTATTTGGTGTGATCAGTTTTGGAAGATACCATTTTGGTTATACACATTCGAAATATCTGCGTGACGAAGATCAAAGAAAAGCTTCCGAAGCTGATATATCCAAAAGTAACTTTAACCGAAAAAGTCCAACTGAATATGTCCATCGCTATTTGTATGTCCCGCACAACAACATGGAACTTCTTATTTGAAGAAGAATTCCGATTGATACTCGCATCCAAGAATGAGACTAAACAAGGCGAAGTGCAGGTAAAAATTAGAGCTGCGAAAAAAGTAAGCGGTTAGCCTTTTCTGAAAATTTTCTGGTAAGCCTTTTAGGCTTAAAGGCAAAACTTTTCAGAAAGAAGAAATAAGAACAAAACAAGCAAACTGTCAATTATAAAAGGTGGGCCAAAAGAAGTCATCCGATGTTGTTTGGCTGTCGTTAATATCGGTTGTGTCTCGTGCAGTGTGTGCGTTGCTCCATCCTGTTGCAACTACTTGTCCTCCAGTCCTAATTCGTCCGATTGCGTCAGAAAAAACTCTGTTAACATGGCCCTATAGCGCGCACCGTCCACTGTTGTCGTTTCACCAGCGGTGTTCTCGAAAAAAAAAATGGCCCGATGACTCCTCCAGCGTGAACAGCGCACGATGCAGTAACTTTGAGTGGGTGTAATGGCTCCTCGTGTATTACTCGTTGATTTTCAGTGCCCCAGAAGCGATAGTTTTACTTGTTCACGTACCCTCTGAGGTGGAAATGAGCTTCATTTATGATTTTGGTCGAAAAATCGTCCACTTCGTCCTCGAGATTGAGGATGGCTTGGGCGTAGGTAACACTCGTTTGGCGGTCGACAGGCAGCAGCTGATGCACGTAATGGACTTTGTACGGGAACATGGCAAGTCATTGACCAAAATTCGCCTTAGGGACGACCGACTGATGGCTAATTGCGAGGCACGTGCGTCGTCTGATCGATGTTTCCGGCGACAGCTCGACATCCTCGGCAACAGCGGCGACATTCTCGGCACAACGGGCGCTCCGCGTCCGGCCACTCTTGGCAACGTCTATTGTGGTCCCTTACTCTTCAAGGTTGGTAGCAAAACGAAGCAGTGTTTGCGCAGTTAGTTGGCGTCGGACGGCCGGGGAATCGGCGACGGAATTCATGCTGCGCCAAAACTACAGACGAATTGTTACACAAAAAAATAGACACGATTAATCCGCGTTCTTGGGGAGTGTATCGCTCCATGGCTTCATCACTTGTATTCAACATCTGTCTAGTCCACAAATGTCAAAACAGATTTGACATTGGCGGCCATTTGCAAAACTAAGAGCATATTCCAATATGGTGATCTCTTTTGGCCCACCTTGTCTATATAGGCTTACCAAAATATTTCCAGGCCCAAATATTTCAAAAACGAGGACTACAAGACAAAGCTGTATGTGAAGACGAGAGCAGCTAATAATCCTTATATGAAAAAGAAGAGTGAAGATGTGTGTACATGAACATTCGTTTTGGTAAAGCTCCGTCGGAAGTAATATAGAAGCATAATGTGTATAGAGCTTGTGAATTAATCCTTATATAAGCTGTGGCTCCTTATTTTGTTTTGTAATGTACTACCACGTTAAGGGTTTCTTCGTTTAATTTCTGACGAGATGATGTTGTCAGAGTTAATAGCGGAGCTGAGGTAGACAAAGTCCCGTACTAGCTCAAAGTTATATCTGTCAATGGTGACGTTCTGTCCAATTCGTCGATGTTGTGTGTCCTTCCGTGTTGACAGCATAAACTTAGTCTTGCGATCATTTACTGCGGTTGGACTTGTTTTGTTTTTGCCAGGATCTGTCAGGGTGTGAAAATTTGATCAGCTGTGGACTTTCCTGGCCCAAAAACCCCACTAATAAGGGCCGATCAGGTTGTTGGTAAACGATTTCAGGGGTTCATATATTACGTCAGATAGGATCTTGTATAGGCGATGTTGAGGAGACTGTTTGCGAAACTGGCAAATGATCCTCAGGTCCCATTCTTCAGTCATACTTTCATTCGACAAGATTTGGCTTATGAGTTGGTGGATGGTACTTACCAAGTCTACTCCGTCGGCTTTAAAAAGCTCAGCCGAATGGCGGTCATTTCCGACAGCCTTATTAAGCTTGAGTTTAGATATTGCTATCCCCACTTCACTCAGGTCGGGTGGTTGGCAGTTTTTGCTGTCTTTGCCAACATTGAATGGTTCGTTCTACCTGAACAGCGGAATGTTGTTCGTCATCGCCGTTTAACAGTCTGCAGAAGTGGTTCTTCCATATCCTCAGCATCGACAGTGTCTCAACTACTATGCTTCCTTGTGTATCTCGACAGGATTCTGTTCGGGCCTCGTATCCTTGGTTATGGTGTTTTAAACTTTGAAAAAACTTGCGAACATCGTTCCTGGAGTGGCACCGCTCTATATCCTCGATCGTATTCTTTTTTCTTCTTTATAAAAAGCCGGTGTTCTTCCCTTACTCTCTGTCCATAGAGCTCAATGGCTTTCGTCTTCACCTGTAGCTCATTCGTTTAGGCCTCGTTCTTGGATGCGAAAATCTGTCAACATTCCTCATCAACCTAGGAGTTGAGTTTAGCACATCAGTTGTGGGTGATATAAGTATCTATGAAGGCAAATTTCAATTGCTTCATGTTTTGTGTTCCAATGATAGCTACAACTGGGCCCTAAGTGGCTCCTTCAAGTAAAGGATGTTTTATAGTTTTTTTTTTAAACTGGCAACACTGTTTCTACAAACGCCAATTTGACAGTTGAAAGCTGATTTGTTCTTAGTATGTTTTGCCCCTTTACGACCAATAGATTAACTCCAGAACAACGCGTGCAAACTGTGCATACTAACTAATCTTAGCTCAGTGGCTTATAAGGCCTAATTTGGAATGGAGAAAACCCAGAAGCGTTTGTCAACCATTAAAATCACTGTTTGGTGTGCTTTAAAACAAACAGGAGGGTTTCATCTTTGTGCAAAAATATAACTTCGCATACAAAAATGAAGTGAATAGCTTGCTTTGAGGACCTATATGGACCGTTGATGGCAGTTTTATGAAATAGATTTAGCGGCAAAGGCTGGTGTTGCAAAACTTTGCACTGATGCGACTAAGTGTCAGGTGATCACTGACCGGCTTAAAGTCGATGACTATTGACTCTCAACAAAGAATCCGCATCGCAAAATAATATCCAGCCTTTGAACAGATATTGTGGTGGAAGAGCCGGAAGACCAACGGCAGCGCTCAATCACGTAGTGGATACGGATGGCCCCGTGTTCCAGGGGGATCTAATAAATTGGAACCCCTAACGTAAAAAACGGTTTGTTTGGATGCAATTAACAGCCTCGGAAAGGACTGCTTTTAGTGTTTACGCCCATGCTAAACGAAAAAGGGAAAGTGTGGTTCGTATCTACAGAAGGAATGTGAGAACATTGGATGACAGCTGTTAGAAATGCCCAATGCGTATTAAATTTTTGTTTCCTGAATCGCAGTATTGTCTGCCCTGTACCATTTTTGAGTAGTGCGGGGAGTAAACAGCGTACGTGCGTTCCAGGAGCGTGCTCCTAGGGGTTTGTCCGTGGTAGTTCCGGGTCTGGTTATTGCGGGGATCCGTTGCCCGAGACTGTTTTCGCGCGAAGTTAATGTGGTTACTCTGACATCACAATCCCCAATGTGGAAAGCCAGTTCTTAGATATCCCCCGAACACGGCGTGAGCAGTATCCACTACAGAATTGAGTGCTGCCGTTGGCACCATCTCTGTTCGTTTGCCTTGAGATTCGTAAAAGACACGTTGCCCGAATATGTCCAAACAGCGCAAGTAAGTTGTTCACTTTATTATTATTTCAGTGCGGCATTAAATGAATTTCCCAAGATCCCAACCCTAAAGCACTCAACATAGAAATTAAAAGGTCCATCTAATGCGTATCCCTATTCCCCAATCTGCAAAATCAATCCAACCCTCATCACTTTGCTTGCATTAAAATAATTTAACCAACTATTCCCCGCGATTGCAAATCAAACCGCTCTGACTCTACCCTATGATTACCAACATCCACCATCCAAGCGTCTGATTAAGCACCTGTGAATAAAATCCGGATCCGTGCAAACGTTAATAGATTACCAACTGCGTATACAGACTTAACAGTGGACAGCTCGCAGCACAGTTGCGCACGGTTTACTTGTCCTGATTTATAATGTTTGGCTAGAACTACTGCAGAGTGCATTCTACTGGTCCGAAAACGCGATTTGGCTAACGCTGTCATGCACAGATGTTGTAATTGTCAAACAGACGTCAATTTATTAACTTCTTTGAGCGCAGCAGACATTGGCGCTACTCCAAATCTGGTTCGTGGAGGGTGCTATGGATTCGACTTTAAACTATTCATCGGGGACATCATCCGATGGCTAGAATACCGCCCAAGATTCGAAATCGGATAAAAATCTTGTAAAGCGATCAAATATTTTTTAATTGACTATTTTTTCGTTTACATAGAATGCGTTCATATTTGGAAACATGTCAGTCGGGTCGAACTGAATTCTTTTTCCCTTGTGGCATGTTAAATCCATAAAATGAAAGTGAAGCTTGTGATATTTCGTTGTGTTTCATAGTTTGGCTAAAATAAGCTCCCGAGGGCTTATACTTTTATGTATAGCGGTGGCATTATAATTACTCAATTTATGATCTGGTTAAACCCTAAAACAAACAAACAGTCAATCACGCATTGCAACATGATTTCGTTTTCTTAAAGAGAAGTGCAGCTGCATTTGGTAGCCAAATTACTTCTTAGAGGGTAACACCAATGCAGCTGAAAGTTTTAAAATTGTGACTTGTTTATGAAGAAGGTCGGCTTACTGTAAAAAAATTACAACTTTTCAATTTTGAAGGCGACTTTTTTTTCAATTTAGAAGGCAAACCTTGATCGGCGTTTCATTAGCAAAGTGTAAAACGTCAAAGCCAAGGATACAAGGCTCGAACAGCATCCTGTCGAGGTGAAGAATGATAATATCGTAGTTGAGATGCAGTCGATGCTGAGGATATGGAAGAACCACTTCTGCAGGCTTTTAAACGGCGATGACGAACAATATTCCGCTGTCAGGCAGAACAGAACATTCAATATTGGCAACGCAGCGAAAACTGCCAACCACCCGACCTGAGTGAAGTGAGGAAAGCAATGTCCAAACGTAAGCTTAATAAGGCTCCCGGAAATGACAGCCTCCTTTCTGAGCTTTAAAAAGCCGATGGAGATGGCTTGGTAAGTAACATCCCCCAACTCATAAGCCAAATCTGGTCGGAAGAGAGTATGCCTGCAGAGTGGAACCTCAGCATCGTTTGTCCGATCCACAAAAAAGGGAGCCTCTAAACTAAGCCAACTACAGAGGCCGTAATACGTGAACGCCTGAAACCGTTTACCAACAACCTGATTGGCCCTTAGCAGTGCGGGCTTAGGCCAGGAAAGTCCACAACCAATCCAATTTTCACACTTCGGCAGATCCGCATACGACATTATTTTAGAGATTAACGATATAAAGCCATTTCTGGTTTGGATATACCGCCCAAACTCGTCCTTCTACGCAGGATGACGATATAGAATTCTCGTTGCTCCATAAGGGTCGGAAACGACCTCACCGACACACTCGATACCCTAAAACTATTTGAGCAAGACGACGTGCCGACTTTCTGTCATGTGACTTCTTTAACATAATTCTTGAGAAGATTGTGCAAGCCAACACCAGAGGCAATCTTCCATAAATTGGTGCAACTACGAGAAATCGCCGGCAATGATCCGGCAATGGAATCATTGCTCGGTCTCAACTGGATTATAAAGCCACTTGAGTATAGTGCGTCCTTGAGGTTAGTGCGTTGGACTACTTAGCTCAGGGTCCCTGGTTTTCACAAGCTATTGCGAAAGTTTGGCAAACATCAAAGAGTACAGAACCGCCATGTGAAGCCATTTTGTAATTCGGAGTTAGCCTTAAACTCGACGGCCTCTTCTTTGTGGCAAAAATATAACTTCGTACAGAAAAATGAGGCGAGAAGCTACCTGTAAGGACTTTTATGGAACGTTAATACCAGTTTTTTATTTTCTACAGGCACGCTTGCTAGTATAGAGAAGGAAGCGCCAAAAGTGTGTTTGACAGTAAATGGGAGTAATAATGAAAAATCTGACATTGGGGTAGAACGTGGCTCTGTCTACCTCGGCTCTGCTATAAATTCTGAAAACAACATCTCGTAAGAAATTAACCGAAGAATGATAAGAAGGGAAATCTACACATCAGAAGCAGTGGAGGAAGACGCATTAAGTGGCGCGTACAATAAGAAACCGACGTTTACCAACTTGAAGTGAGCAACTGAAAACCTGCTAATTGAAGAGGCATGTTGGTTGATGCAGTGTTTCAACTAAGTTATTTCATCGCCTAAAACTGTCAATTGCCATAAACGTTTACACTACTAAGCTCAGAATGAAGTTCGTACATCGAATTTCGTCATCCTACCTCAATGTACGGCACAAAAATTTGTGAAATGCAGACATGGAAAGATCTACTCAGCTTTAGATCGTTCTTAATTCGTTTTCGATGTTTCAGACATTCAGTCTAAACGAATATACCGCTGTGGAGCAGTGTATAAAAGCATTTCGTATAGGAATCCTTTATATCGCTGCATAGTGATGATTTCGCGTTGGTGGTGCAATCCCATCATTTAGAAAATTGTTATGTTTTCTTTCAGAAATAAACAATCCCGAACCTGTTGAACATTACTTCAAAATGAAGCACTTATTCATTCTTTCCAAGTTTCCAGAGATCTGAAAATCGTTAATGGACCTCTCGTTGGGCGCCACTTTCCACCATCACTAATATTTGTCATGGACGTCTAATGTATTCCATTATTTGAGTAAAAACAAAGGGGAGTTATTTTGCAACAAGAATCTTAATTAGTGGCAAGTACAACAGCAAACAAACAACATGCATAAATTCCCCGGAGGAACTCAATTAAAATACCATAAATCGCGTTACCCGAAAGGATAACAAATCACCATTTATGTTACACCCAACACAGTGACATATTCTCGCCAACTCGTACCGCTTCAATTTGATTGGAATTTATGATTCGTTATGGGCATTTCATAGCCCAAAGTCCACAACTTACTTCTTTCCATTTTTTTTTGTTGGTCCATAAAGCCAAAAATGGCATCTCAAAAAAATATCTCGATTGCGAAAAAAAAATAATTCACTCGCAGTCTATAGACACAAAAAATCACTTCGATAAATTCGATTATAACAGACGGATAATTGGTGATAATGATGGCTTTTCAACACGGTCTTTTGTCGCCACGGTCTTTGTGTGCCCAGAATAAAACTACACACGCCATTCACTGAACACACTTGCTCGCAATTTCTGACCCACATCCAAAAAAAATCCCAAAAGAAATTCAAATCACAATAAATTACCTTTGAGCGAAATTTGTAACACACGGCATTTATGTCGCGTTATAACTATCCGGCGAGTTCGCTGCCGGCGGCGGCTAAATTTACACGCACAATGCACTTATAGATACGTTTTGGTGGTAAGTGTGCTGAAAAGTCATACCGAACGGAGCCCCCAAGAGATTTGTACTTTCTCATGTACAATGGCGGGCACAGGAAAATTATTGTGCCAATAATTATTCTTTAATTCGACAACAGAAACAACACACCGTGTCGAACAGCGCCGAAAATTATCTTCGTCATTAATAATCGTTGCGGCGAATTGGGGATTTATATCGGGCCGATCGGCGGGGTATCTTTAAGATTGGTATCTTTGGACAATATGATCAATGGGGTATGGTCAGATGGTGCACTCGGTTCTCGGTTCAATTCGGTCACGATATTAATCTGGTTAAATGGCTCAGAGTTGATTGCGGGACAGGATTTCCCTCTCTCGAAATGGAAAGCACACGCGTGTGTGGAAAACTATTTCATATGAGTTCCAGTGTTTCACTGTCCAGCTATGGGCATTTGTCCAGATCATGAATGGTCATATGTACTTGTTATTGGTGAGCAGAGCCTGTGCGCTTTTGAGAATATTATCTTGGTGCGCATGCGCAGCGCGCATATGCGAAACGGATTTTGGATATGCCGGGAGCGCAGTCATGTTGGCGTTGTTTTCCCGCCACACATCGCGAGCGGGCGAGAGAGATGAAGACGGCGAGGAATTGCAATGTGCGGTGGCGGTTACCAACGACGATGACAGCGACGTACGGTGCCCCGTGTGTTTGGTGGTGATTGTTGTTATGTAAGCCATTATCCTTTGCGATTTGGCGTTTAATTGAAATTGTTGCAAAACGCATCGAAATTGAGTTCACTTGTCCAGTGGATTGGTGGAACAGCATAATGTGCGGCTACATGACATGGATTTGTTTCTTGCTGCATCTGGAGCAGCCTCGTTGAGATGTGCTGCGCTCGGTGGCGTACCATTGACAGTGGTGTACATGTGACGGAATGATTTCTTGGATAATCGATTTGGTGGACAGTTTCTGTGTTTTTTCTCCAGACATTCATATCGTTTAGATAGATTGCTGGTTTGGAATATTAAGTAGATGCCTGGTGGAAGGTGGTTGCGCATGCCTAATGTTTGGACGTAAAGCGTGGAGCGTTATTTATAAAAGAGGCTTGGCAGGTTGGTAATTGTAGGCCACACGTTTCCTCGATTGGAATGACATGGAGGTAGTTCTTATAAGTGACTGACTAATTGCGTTCTGCGTCCAGCGTCCAGTCTATGGCAAATGGCAAGAGTTTATAAACCAACAACGGAGACCCATTACCATATTTTTAATGATTAATCGAATCGCATGGTGTAGTCAGAGTATGAGATGGATAGGTGATTCATTAGGTCCAGCTATCATTTTTTATGGCTACATACTAGGAAACTCATACACCTGGGTGGAATTTGAGTACATGCGTCCATATTTTATTGTTTCGACGCTTAGTAACCAATAAATTTGGACATTACGTTTGAAGAAGTTTCTGCTCAACATTCAAATATAAGTTTTCTACTCAAATCGTTTCTATTGGGACTTCTCTATAGCGTCCAGATTATAAACATATAAATGCAGTGGCGAGGGGTCTCTAGTTTAAAAGAACCAACACCCATATGCTCCTCAAAAACTTGAATCTGTCCTTGCGAGTAACAGGTCAGACATTACCACGATCCAGAAAATAATTTGGGCAGCATCAGGCATACACAAACGAAAAACTTGCGACACTTATTACTGCAAGGCTGCACATTTAACAACGCGGATTCATTGTGGGGAGCCGACTTAGGTCAAGAGTAATCGACTTTAAGTCGGCCAATGATCTCCTAGCTGTGATTTTAACCGCATTCAACGGGAATTGCCAGAATCTCAAACAAAATCTGAGTGAAAGACTCCCCGCGGTGTCTACGTCCTCTACCAATGTAAACACCCAGAGGATATAATCAAAGAACTAACCGAAACCCAAAAAGGCTACCCACCACCCTCGAAAATATCTACTTGGTATGATGATATTTGCAAATATTTACCAAAAAATGATCACGAAAGAGGTATATATTACCAAGGCGCAGCAACGCCTTGCCTAACCAGGAGAAGAAAGAAAAGAGAATCCTGCGTAGAAAAAATAGAACACCCAGCCTTTCAGCAAAGGGAAATCGAGTCTTGCGGCAAGAAGTACATCCGTCTATTCTACAAGAAAGAAAAACAACTGGCAGATGGCTTCATACTAGGAACGACAAAAAAATGTCACCTAGTCTTACTTACTTACTTAAGTGGCGTTACAGTCCGGAATGAACCTGCGCCTCAACGGAATGAACCAACATGCCTCTCCAATTAGCCCGGTCCTTAGATAACTGCCTCCAGTTGCACACTCCAAGTTGGTTGAGGTCGGTTTCTACTTGTGCGCGCCACTTAAGGCGAGATCTCCTCTACTGCGTCCGACATCGAGCTGGGAATCAAGGACTCTGCAAGCCGGAGTATTGGTGTCCATTCGTTCTACATGTCCTAGCCATCTTAAACTTCCAATGCGGAGTTTTTTGACCAGGGGCATGTCGCTGTACAGCTCGTATAGTTCTTGGTTGAATCTTCGTTTCCATAGCCCGTCACCGCAAACGAGACCGAAGATTCGACAAATTTTCCTCTCGAATCGACCAAGGATTTCTTCATCGGCTTTTGAGACGGTCTATGCTTCAGCGCCGTAGAGAGGGACTGGGACGATATGATCTCCCCAGTAGTTCGAGTGAGGTCTTTACTATTGAATTGCCATCTTAGCCGGAAGAAACAGCGGTTGGCAAGAGTAATTCTTTGTTTAATTTCTAACGAGATGTTGTTGTTAGAGTTAATAGCGGAGCCTAGATAGACAAAGTCCCAAACTACAACAAAGTTGGATCAGCCAGTGGTGACGTTCTTTCCATTTCGTCGATGTTGTGTGTGTCCTTTCGTGTTGACAACATATACTTCCTCTTGCCCTCATTTACCTCTTAACTCATTTTTACCGCTTCCTTCTCCATACTTGCAAACGTGGCTATGACATCACGTTGCGTCCTACCAATGATGTTAATATCGTCGGCGTATCTTGAAGTTGCACCGATTTTTGGAAAATTGTCTATCTGGATTTGACTCGGGAGTTTTACACAATCCTCTCAAGAATCAAATTGAAGAAGTCACAGGACAGCGCATCGACTTGCGTGAATGCTTTTTGGGTATCGAATGTGTCGGTATGGTCGTTTTCGATCCTGCTGGAGCAGCGAGAATTCTCCATTGTCGTCCTTCACAAGCGGACTAGTTAAGGTAGGTATGGCTCTGTATAGTTCGTCTCTATAAATGCTGTCGTATGCGGCTTTGGCAACCTAGTCACTCGCTAATAAATTTTTCCGGGAAACTGTTCCCATTCAGCAATCTGATTTACATTGCTGACAAGGAAAAAATTCCCGGGCTTAACTAACGCACAGGGAGCGTTAGTTAAGCCTGAAATACGGCAGTATTTCAGAAGCTGTTTTGTGGGTATAATGTCGAGAATGTAGGTCAAGAACCCAGCTCATCTCCAGTCAACGAAGGGGTACCGCGTCCTCCCAGTATTAAAGAAATTAGAGCTGCCAACAAAAAACTGAAGGACAACAAGTAAGCCGGTTTCGATGTATTACCAGCTGAACCCTTCAAATCCAGAGGTGTTGCTTTAAAAGTCTGCATGCATCAAACCATCAACAAAGTCTGCATGGATAAGATGCTCGTGGACTGGAATATCAGCTTCATATGTGGCGATTCAATGCCTTGCACTAACTATCGCGGCATATTCCTACTAAATGTCGCATATAAAACTCTATCCAACGTATTAAGCTTCTCTGCAACACACTCTTAGGCGCGTACCAGTGTGTCTTCCGGCCAGGCTGATAGACCATAGACCCTATTTTCATACTAAGGCTAATCCTGTAAAAGACCAACGAATTTGAAGAATAAGCACATCATTATCGACTTCAAGACGTAGCATGGCACCCATCGACTAAAGCCTTAAAAAAAGATGGCGGGATTCGCATAACATTAGAGGACACGTCATCCAACATCTCATTCATCCAGCTACTGCGGTACGCAAACAATATTCACATCATTGGTCGCTCCCACCATGTCGTTGTAGACGTATTTACGTCATTTAAGCCGAAGCGCGTTGGACGTGCAGTTAACGAGGACAAGAAAAAGTATATGCTGTCGACACACAAAGAACTGTCGATGCACAACTTTGGACAAAATGTAGCTGTTGATAGCAACAATTTGGAGGAAGTTAAGGAGTTAGCCTGTCAACCCAAACGGAACCGAGCAATGAGTGACGCGTATATTAGGGACACTATAATTTTTAAGGAAGAGTCTGGAGTCTAAAAATAAGTGAAGTATTTAAGTTTTTGAGGTGCATTTTCAATTCATAGTTGTTAAGCTAACTGACTTCAAGGCATATCCCAACTACCGTCAAAAAAACACGGTAATACCACGCGAGCAACAACCATTTTTCCCGTGGTAAAAATACAATTCTTCCTAAGTAGCATTACTTTCCAATTGCCATTTGCGATCTCAATTTATTTACATGAAGCTTGTGTCTCCACCCAAGGTATTGCCAACATTTATCCCGTCAGTGTGTCAAAGTGTTTCACATGCCTTAAAGTCACAACGAAACTAAACTTTTTCTTCTTTAATTTTTTTCAACTTCCTCATTACTCGAATGTTTTTTTTTCAATATTCACATCGTTGCTTTTATCAGGTTAACGCTGACATAATGAGTACGCGAACGGATCTATAGAATCACCTATCTTTCTAGACCATCTCTGTGTTTTCTACCAAAACCTACTTAACCACCTAAAGGAACATCATCCATTGACAGTTCGCTTGCAAGTTATCTTCCGTTCGAGCTTTCATTCCAAAAATAAAATGCTACTGTCAATCATTTTCATAAATCAAATTTGACAGATTCCATCCACTATTGTGTTACTCACTTTCAACTGAATGTCATTTCTGTTCATTCACAGCCTCCAGCACTGTTGTGGGTGTTAAAATTCAACAAACTCACCTTACAACAACATTCCTGCAACACATAACAAAAATTTATCGACAATTTGACTTTTTTTCGATTTAGAAAGGTGCGAAATGTACGAAATGTGTACCTACGCGCACGCCTTTCTCTCTTATCTGTCCAAATATAATTCGCGACATTAAAATGTAACGCGAACTCAAAAGCCTAAGCTTATCAAAATGGTCTGTTAATTGCGCTCAGCGGGTCACAAAACGTTAAAACGTTGCAAACGAACACCGTCCTTTCTCTCCCCTCTGTCAAATGTGATTGATCACGGCGCATTGTGCGAGTTTGTTTATTTTGAATTTTTCTTAAATTTTTTTTTGTTGTGAATATATGTACAAATACAAAAATCCGCTCACAGTTTCCCACTGACAATAATCTTGCACCAAGTGACAGCTCTGTTGACAAACTCGGACCAAACATTGGCACTCCTTCTGTATGCCGTGTGCTGAATGACGTCTGGCGATACTGTTATAACTTCTGATCGAATTTTAATTGTCAGCCGTGTTTTGCAATGCGAGATTTTTTCCCTGTCAGTATCTGCAATATGTCAAAAAAAAACAAAAAAAAAACGACAAACATTCCACCAGTGACAAATCTGACAGAAAGTTATCACCAGGAAACCACCGAAACGCGCGATAGATTTCAGCGTTTCATCACTTGCATAAATTTCAATAGTTTATGCTAAAAAGTGTTTTTGTTTCAGCTGAAAGTGGTAGTTGTGTGTCGGTGGGCAATACTTCATCAGTCGGGCGTTTGTGATGTGCATATAGGTGGCGTAAAAGTTGCTAGGGAGATAATTATACAGTTGATGGATTTACGCTTGTTGTGCAACGTGCACAGCACTCTCGTTGTGTGTAGTATTTTGGAGTTGGCTCTTGAGCTGCAAGATGAATGTACAACGAATTGCGCTCTTATTTCAGATGTGGGACAGTAGTTATCCGTGAGTTTATCAATTACTTCTGACCTTGGGCAATGTGCATTGTTTTAGATGGACTTATTTTTCGGTTCGTTAAGTAATAGCAAACAATTAATCAGTTTCGGTTGACAGCTACATCGAATTTCCTTAATTAATAGCTCATTACCTATTAACGGTTTTGAAACGATTTGTATGTTCATTAAAGTGCGTTGGTTTGGTTTGGAGTTGTTGTGTCTGCGTGTGCGTGTGCGTGTGGAGTGCTTCTTTTAAGTGTACAGAGGATTGATTTTATGTAATATGTCTTGGTTGACGGTATTCCAAAGTATTGGGCGATTTCAGATGTCAAAATAAATCAGGTGGTTTAACAGCGACAGCTGAATGATTAGCCTAATTTATCTTAATTACTTTGGGTCTTGTTGATCTGCAATCGGGCTTTGTAACTACTCTTATGAAGGATTCAAAAATGAATGTGGTTGAACGTTTGGATTTAACTTTTTTAAGTGCGACTAATTTCAATTACTTATGTCACTGTCAAACTTTTGCAATGGTTGTTCCTTGGTTCGAAAAAAAACTCCTCAAATGGAGAGCGCAGAGTTGTGTAACTTATTTATGGTTATCAGCGATGTATCAGCAAGGCATTCGATCGAGCTTAGAACGGACATTCGGCGAGCCAATTTACAACAAACGATGTACCTCAAAATTCCGTTCTGAAATTCAACAGACCTTCACAAGAAGTGTCATCTAAAAACTGTCAAAGAGAAAAGAGGAAGTGCTTGGCTTTCATTTTGAGTTTTTTGTTTCTTTCGGTAATAGCGGACCACTCTAAGTCCTTATGAAATAAATTGTTATATAAATACGAATAATTGGCATCACTGAAATGCAACAGACCTTCACAGGAAGTTTCATCCAAGAGCTGTCAAAGAGAAAAGAGGAAGTGCTTGGCTTTCATTTTGAGTTTTTTGTTTCTTTCGGTAATAACGGACCAGTCTCTAATTACGATAGGAACATTTTTATATGGTAAAATGTAAATGCGGGACCTCCTTTTTTATGCCGACTCCGAACGGCGATATGGAGATAAGCTTTTCTGGACAATTGATACTACTCGGATGATTTGTTCGATCATCACGAAAGAAGGGCCAGTTAAGAATTATTTACGTGTAGCTACAGCTGGGAATCGAACCCAGACCTTCTGCGCTGCAGTTCATCGCACTAACCATCGCGCCACTGAGCCCGCCTTAAGGGCTAACCCTAACCCCAAATTGTAGTTATATCCAGAATGTCCATTGTGGCATTCGCGGTGTGGCATACAGCGCAATCCTCCTTGAACGAAAAACCATCGGGTTCAAATGCACAATCTAGGTGCTCAATTCACACTACTCTGCAAGGGATAACCCCAAGACCAAATTGTTCATGCAGAATGTCCATTGTGGCGTTTGCAGTGTGGCCTGCAGCGCCGGTGACATATCAATTTTTGTTGGTCCGAAATGAACGATATGGACCGGACCCACATTTTTTTAAACATTTTTTTGGGTCGCCCCATATACGATGATTGTTAACATTGGCATTGATTTACATTGACATCACATTAGCCCCGAAGCTGGGGCTTGAACCCGCAGCGTTTGGCTAAGCAGTCAACTATTCTCTGAGCCATGGCCACCTGCTGATTGTTAACAAATACATACATATATAGCGAAAACGGCCCATACAGAACTGTTAAACTATAACATCATCCTTTATTTGAATGAGTGAAGTAATATTTTCGCCACAGAGAAGAGGCTCTCCTGTTTTGCGCTGACTCTAAACGTCAAATTTGAGAAGTTTTTCATGAGCGTTTTATACTCTTGGATGTTTGTCAGATGTTTGTAAGAGGTGTGACACTTTGAGCTCCTGGTAGATGTAGGCCCAAGACCTAAAATTTTCCAACTTCAAGTCTGTGAAAAGCCGAGTTCTAGTTAACAGCAAGAAATTGATTGTCTTGGGTTCCATTGCTCCTTTTTTAAATGGATGTTGGCCATGATCTTTGTCAATCTGGTATTATTTTGACGTACGAGTGCTTGCTGAATGCTTACCGAAATAGTCTAGAATTTGGCCACCAAACGTTGAAGAGTCCACACCTCATATGCCGTAAAATAGGCACAAAGCTCGCACTAACAGATAATAACGTTTTTATCATTTAGTAGTGCTGCTCAATTGTGACAACGTGGTGACAACAGATTTGACATATGCTGGCAAAACAGCATGGCCGCCACAGGCTGTCAACATCGACGCGTCTCTATTGAAAGACGATTTAGGTGCTGATGTGTGTTAATGTTAAGATTCCGTCCCTCCTGTTTCTGGTTCGCATCAATGTACAAAGCTTCAAATACAAACAAGACATTCAGTTATGTTGACAAGCTATAGAGAAGAAGATTCAACCAGTAATTGTACTGAAACATAGACCTGACCAAAAGACCTCCGCACTGGACGTTTAAGATTGCTAGGATATGTACAGCATAAAGACATCAATAATCTGGCTTGCAGAGTCGTTGATTCCCACAGTAAAGGAAGATCTCGGCTTAAGTGGCGCACACAAGTAGAAACCGATTCCAACCAAATTAAAGTAAGAAAATCGGGACATGGAGCTAATTTTAGAGCCATATTGGTTGAGATCAAGGAACAAACCTTATAGATACAACTTTGAGTTTGTTTATCAACGAAAATCCATTAACTTCAGACAAAAATTGATTCACGTTAACCTTTGCTAGTTTGGTTTATTCAAAATAATGGTAGTACACAATGTATGTTCGAATCTAGCCTTAACAATCTTATCTCGATGATGGAATGTTGAATACCATCTAAGTCGTACAGCATAAACCAGTGATAAAGTATATAAAACCTTGGTTTTCCATTCATTTGTGTATGCGAAGTTATATTTTTGCCACAATTAATGGAACCATGCATTGCTTCAGTCGCTTGACCATGCGAAATAATAACAGATATCTCGGAACTTTGAGTGGAATCTAAAATATTTTGTTTCTATTTATCTATTCTAAATAATTTGCATTGAATTATCTCCCGCCCCAAAAAAATCTGATTTACCTTTAGTTTTCAAAGATGTCTAGTGGCGCCCAACAAGAGGATCTATAAAAACTTCAAGAATTGCACTGCGACATAGGAGAAAACAAGCATTTACCATGAAACAAGCATTTACCATGAAAACAGGCGAAGAAACCGATTTTAAATAAAGAACGCTTGTTTGTCAGTTTCATTATTGACATATTTGGCGAATTTTAATCGGCGCCCAACATGAGGTCCAGTTGTTTTTATTTGTACAAAGGTGACATATAAATTCCCCTCCGCCTCAAAACCGCTTATACAACCCTTCTTCCTCTTCAGTCCGTTGATCTAGTTTCTCATACAAATCGTAACTCAAACGGCCACCACCATATAATGAGGGCTGTCACAATTCCAACTCAAAAACACTCATCAATGGCTTTAATACTTTTCCTTAATTAGATAAAAATAAAGCCATGTACATAAAAAAAAGTTTTAATTTATAATTAGCCTCTTTCTATACCAATCCCATCAGTCCATCGAGGAAATATGAAATCAAACACTCCACCAATAAGCACAGCGCCATCTACCCCACTCTCACACTCATTTGAGGAGCTTCAAACTGGTAAAACCGTTCTGTTATCTTTAATCGATGCAAGTGAATGTCCGTCCACAGACCATCGAGCTGGCCATTGATTACCGCGTAAAGGAATCAAACTGATTCCAATTTCAACCAACCGAACCGAAACCAAGGAACGACATCATAATTACACGATTATTACAAATGCAGTTTGCGCGTTTTTATTTATAAAGTGCGATCTCTTACCGCGATAAGCTCATATAAACCGCACGTAAAAATGTGTGTCGATGGCAGATCAAAATCGTTACAATTTACACAAAGTATCGCATAGTTTATCAGTTTGTATCTCTTGGATCTTTCGTCGGCTGTGTTATAGTCCGTTCGAAAAAGGTATCTGTTGCAATTTTAAGTGCGTACAGAGCATGGGACTTTTGTTAAATTCTCCAAATTGTCATTGCACCAGCGCAAGTGAAAGACCTTACGTCAAAATTGTATCACTTTTCGTCCAAGGCGATGAATACCTTGTCCGCCATTGCGATCTCTATAGGAAGACATTATCGCTCATTTTAAAATTACTATAATCGGGTGGCAGCGTCCAGCGCTATTAGTGCACTCGCGTAGCGGACGCAGGTAATTCCAAACCACGGATTAGAGATGTCAAACATTATGTTGGAATGACGTTTGACTTTGAATACGTGTGTATACGTAAACAAATCTTAAGTGAGTGAGATTAGTTTCATAAAAAAAAAAGACGAAATCAGATAAAAATGCGAAATGGCTGACATCCGCTTCAGTTGGCCGTGCAATTAGTAGACAATAATTTGTCTGTCAGCTATGTGGAGTTAGAGTGGTAGACGGTGCACACAATCAACCACCTGTTGTGTTCGCGTGTGCAATTTCTTTTGACAAGCCGAGTATGTGCGCCGCCGCAGTGCTCACTAAATTAGTGGAATCGAATTCGGTTGGAATTTAAATCCAATCTAAATGGAATGGAATGGATTTTTAATTAATTTTAATGAAAGTGCAATAAGAGGCTTTTGTGTACAATTGTAAAATAACATTAATTCGAAAAAAGCTGCTGCGAAAATTCCCGGTGTTTAACAGTAATAGTATATCAATCAGAAAAAGGTTGCGAAATGTTTCGTTAAGTGACCACGCCAATTGGCAAACAGTAAACTAGACTTGTGAGTTCACTGACGTAAAGGTTTTGCGTCATTGAACAAAATGGCGTGGAATTGTAATTGAATTCATTCATAACTCAATATCTATGGATTTGTTAAAACTTAAACAGGTTGTACAGAGATAGTTAGATAGTCATCGACAGACTATCATAAACAGACAGGGAATTCAAGTAGCTGATAAATTGACACAATGACAAGATCGTGACAGAGCAAGAAAGCCGTCCACTGACCTGTATAGAAGAGGCACCTGCGAACTGATGTCTTGGAAGCGTGCCTAGAATAAAACATTTTCGATAACTGAAATAATAGCCCGAATTACAAAATGTATCATTTCATGTCATCGCAACTTCATTTACTTACTTCCTTAAGGGGCGCCACAGTCCGGAACGAACCTGGGCCTCAACTAATATGCCTCAGCAGTTAGTTGCGCACTACGTGGGTATGACGTCACGTTGAGTTCTACCAATGATGTCAATATCGTAGGCGTATGTTAATAGTTGTACCGATTTTCGGAAAATTGTGCCTCTGGTGATGGCTCGGGAGTTTTGCACAATCCTCTCAAGAATTAATTTGAAGAAGTCACATGACAGCGCATCGCCTTGCCTAAATCCTTTTTTGGTATCGAATGTGTCGGTGAGGTCGTTTTCGACCCTGATGGAGCAGCGAGAATTCTCCATCGTCATCCTACAAAAACGAACGAGTTTGAGCGGTAACCAAAACTAGACATGGTTCTGTATAGGTCGCCTCTATAAATGCTGTCGTAGGCATTGAAATCGATGAATAGATGGTGGGTATCGATTGGGACTTCTTGGGTTTTTTTTTTCAGGATCTGCCGAAGTGTGAAAATTTCATCGATTTTTTTTACTTTTTTGGTCTAAAACCACAGTGATAAGGGCCAATCAGGTTGTTGGTAAACCGTTTCAGGCATTCACATAGTACGGCAGATATGATCTTGTGGGCGATGCTGAGGAGACGTTTGCCTCTGTAGCTGGCGCAGTTCAGAAGGTTTCCTACGTGATGAGGTTCTATTCTTCAGCCATACTTGCATTCGAACAGTTTTGGCTTATGAGTTGGTGGATGTTACTTACCAAGCCATCTCCGTCGGCTTTTTAAAGCTCAGAAGGGAGGCCATCATTTCCGGAAGCCCTATTAAGCTTGAGTTTAGATATTGCTACCTCCCTTCACTCAGGTCGGGTGGTTGGCAGTTTTCGCTGTCGTTGCCAATATTGAATGGCTCGTTCTGCCTTATAGCGGAATTTTGTTCGTCATCGCCGTTTTACTGTCTGTAGAAGTAGTTCTTCCATATCCTCAGCATCGACTGTGTCAACTACGATACGTTAATTTTCATTTCGACAGGATTCTGTTAGAGCCCTGTATCCTCGGCTTTGATGTTTTACACTTGCGAAAGTCTTTCCTGGGCAGGCACCTCTCTGTTTCCTCGATCGCGCGCTTTTCTTGCTCTTTTTTTCTTTTTTATGATAACCCGGTGCTCTTTCTTTCTTCTCTACTTACAGAGCTCAATGGCAGCTTCCGTCTTCATCTGCAGCTTAGCCTTGTAGGCCTCGTTCATTGCTGCGAGCATTCTTCATCAATTTCCAGCGTCCTGCTGGTGGACGCGGGAAATCTAGCACATCAGTTGCTGCTGATCTAATGGCCGTTGCCATTGTTCTTTGATGCTGGTGGTATGGTGTTAATCGAGAGGTTAAGGGATACACGTCGCTCGAAGACCTTGGCGGTCTCTTGCGATTGCAGGCTTTCGGCATTAAATTTCTTAACAGTATTTCTTGATTGTTGTGGCTTGGTAGATATGCGGAATCTTACCATGGCTGCAACATCGGACATCAACCGATGTTGCACCGCCCCTATTGATATTTATCTCACGATAGCGCTGCCAAATTTGAAAACTTATCCAAATCACTTACTTACCAAAAAAACAGTTTAAGTCAAGAAACTGCGACTTAAACTAAATTGGCCCTTTAATTCTCACAATGAAAACGTGACTTAAGTTTATTTTCCCCAAACCCAAACGGAACAGCATTGTACTGAATGAAAATAAAAGCATTAGAGTGAAAGTAATTGTCAAGATCCAATGACTGCAGTTATAAAACTGTCAAATTGATAATTAAACATTATTTTCAATCAAAATATTACCAAGTTTACAGCTTTACTTGATTCATTAGACATTATACCAACAAGCTAAAAATCTACTTGCACTTTCTATTCATTAAGTTAATGTCATTTGGTTTTATGTCTTTCAGTCGGTGTCTCTTTTCTATCAACTGTCATAGTAATTGTTTTATGTTACAATTTATGAGCAATTAAAGTTCATTGACTTTCACTTTACAATTAACAAAATGGTAAGATTATCTACAAATTGATTGTTCTCTTTTCAGTTATAACAATTATTCCCCGATTTTAGATGAATTATCGTCAAATAGAAATAAGAATTGTGCAGTACTGCATCATTTTATTGCGTACCCTTAAATATGAGTTCAGTAGCTAATTATCTTAACTAATATTTCTGATTGTATTTCTTTTTTTATTTTAGTCATAAAAAAATATTAAATATAACATAAACCATTAGGTATTGTAAAACTCAATAATGATCCGGTCTTAACGAAATCTATACAGTTTAAGGTGTTGTAGTATTTTACACGAAAATTGTTTTCTAAGCCTATATCTATAGACTAGAAAAAAACACGCCCAATAAAAAATCACTCAGCTAACACTATTATTGCTTTCCGTATGAAGTCACTCGGGCAACGCTATAGTGATCTGCTTAACCACGTTTGAAATATGATTATCTGCAGTTAAATTTACCAAGACAAAATGTTTTCTAAGTGTCCCTCATATTTCGATGATTCACTGAATGCTGTAGACTAACGTAGCTGTTAGACAAGACGGTATATTTTTCATTTCTTTCAATGGCGTTGACAAATGTATTTTTAATGGGCGCATTCAACACGTGGGTTGAGATAGTTCAACTTTTGCTCCTATAATACTAAACAGATAAAAACTGTAAAAATTAAAAAAAAAAAAACAGAAATAGCTATAATGTCCATTAAAGCGTGTTAAATTCCTCTATTCCGAATAGTCATCAGTTGCGAGGCCCATTCAAAATGACGTTTCGGCTGTCAGATCTTCGGACAAACCAATCTGCTTGTTGGGCATTTAGCAGTCAGTACTAACTACATTGCAGATTATGCCCTCCTCCTTTACTTGAGAGCGTAGATCATTTTATGGGACTAAGGAAAGCTGTTAAAGGCTTCAAAAGGCCAAAAACTAGAGTTTTTATAACTTTCAGGAGACCGTTCATAAAAGTGATTAAAAAAAATCCGATTTTATCGAACGTTCATAAAATCGATTAAAAAAAATTCGCTTTTTTCGAACGTTCATAGAATCGATTAAAACTATTCGCTTTTTTCGACTGTTCATAAAATCGATTAAGAAATAATCCGATTTCATCGACCGTTCATAGAATCGATTAAAAAATAATTCGAACTTATTGACAGAATTTTTATAAATTTCAGGAGACCGTTCATAAAATTGATTCAAAAATAATCCGATTTTATCGACCGTTCATAAAATCGATTAAAAATAATTCGCTTTTTTCGAACGTTCAAAAAAACGATTCAAAAATAATCCGATTTTATCTACCGTTCATAAAATCGATTCAAAAATAATTCAATTTTATCGACCATTCATAAGATCAAATCAAAAATAATCCGATTTTATCGACTGTTCATAAAATCGATTCAAATAATCCGATTTTATCGTCCGTGCCTAAAATCGATTAAAAATTTTTCGGTTTTATCGACATAATTTTTAATTAATCAGTATTATCATAGTTGCGGTAACTAACAGTTCATATCGAAGCGAGGTGCTTTTGGTCAGTAAGCTAGTGTCAATGAAAGAGTTTCACCCACCCTCGGAAAAATTCACTTCCGTATTACAGTTACAAGAGTTTTTTATCTTTGGACCAGCGGATTTATCGCAGGTCCAGATGGTATGACATAATTGCATAGGCTCTTCTACTTGTTCTACACATCAAGACTTATTTCGAGAAGATGGAATATTTCATTTTTTAGCCGACAAAAATAATCGAATCTTCGTCTCAAAACAAAAAAACGAACAATTGCACTTACGTGCCCTTTTTCGAAATGCGAAACCTCCCAAATGATTTTCGCAGCAATAGGTCAGCGTCCACTGGTGATTCGATGGCAAATCTTACCGAGAAGTGGGAACAATCAATCCACCATGATGGAGAAAGGAAGATTGTTACGCATCATTACGAATCATTGAAAAATATCTTCAATAGATTAAAAATAAGACCTTACACTGTTCAATGTTGGATACTACTATCGACATTGTCATGAATAAGCCAGGAAGTTGTAAATGATGGCGATTACGAAAACTACTTCTACTACAAACAAGTCTGTTCGAAATGACGCCCTTCCTGCATTAGTCTGTCCACTAGTCTTGGATTAAGGATTGTAAACTACGAATTGCGATTGTCAGGTAAGATTTTATGGATTGTTGCTGCTCTGATGAGCCATTAAAGGCAAAAGCGTAGCTGTATAAAGTCTTCTGCATAAGCAATCTTAAGCTTATGAAACTACCCAACGCCTGTGGTCGCCATCAGTCTTATCGTTTTTAAAATTTGTTCCCTATTATCTTGACGGGCTCAGTGAGATGGCGCGATTGCAATAAACTGCAACGCAGAAGGTATGGGTTCGATTCCTAGCCGTAGCAACCCCTAAATGATTTTTCACTGGCCCTCCTCTCGGGATGATCTGACAAATCATCCGACAAATCACACATGACTGGTTGTGAGAAATCTCGGCCCTGGGTACTAACGAGTCAGTTAGCTAGCTTGTTTGTCTGCTTTTTTTTTGTTAATTGTTTAGATGTTTTATTGAAAAAATACTCGCAATACTAAGTCAAATCTGTCAACTGTCAGTTGCACTACTCTCAAAACTGTATGCTGCATAGCATTGTTTTCAATTCGGTATTTTTCAGAAAAGGTGGTGTTCCATTAAAGTAACACAATTCCGTATTTTGGGTTCATTTCTCTCAAATTTCAATTAAAATGGGTAAGTGCCATTAAAATTCTGGTGGCTATTGGTGCTGCGATCGGCAGCTGTCAACTGTCTTTCTTCTGTGTAAAAAGCGGTGCCAACAGCTTTATTTTAGCCATCAAACAGATTACTTGACAAGGCACGATGTTGAAAGTTGACCGACTATTACCTTTTGCTGCTGCAGCATTTTTTTTCGCGACAGCTGCACAATTTCGGTACTTTCCTTGCTTTCTATGCTTAGCTTTCTGCTGCATGGCTTTTGACAGTTGTACTTTTCAAACTGTCCGGCGGATTGACTTCTTGTGTTCGTTAAATTTTTCATGTTTTATTGGCATTACAAGTCAGCAAAATAGAACACAAATTCAAATTCCATTCATGCCATTTAGTTTAGTGGATTGCCGAATTTTATGGCTCTAATGAGGTTAATCAGAGCCATAAAAGCGCCATAAAAATGATTTGCTAGCAAGCTAAATATTACCCAAGTTTTTCTTTAGTGGCTACCTATCTCCAAAAAATAATAATCTACACTTTTTTTTTTTTTAAATTTAAATTTATTATTTAAATAATCAAAATTAATAGGATTTATGCAACCCATGAGAAGAAACTCACCACACTTCGTGGGTTAATGCGGCTGGGAAATTCAGAAGTTTTCACTTTCGAGCGGAAGAACAAACACAAAGCAAAAACTAATCGGATTAGGTAATTCTGTCGGAAATGAATTCATTTTTCGTATGTAAATTTAATCAAAGCAAATGTTCACCGCTGAATGGGTATTTTGCTGCACCTTCATAAATCAACGCCATTTGCAGGCGAAATGGAGAGTCATATTTTTCAGAGCCTAATTAGTTTAGGAAGATAGGCTGATTTAGTTTGGGATATAAGCTGAACAAAGAACGCTGGAAAAAGAAAGTTATTTAAACGTCAAACGAGTTGAATGACTTTTGAAAAATGACAGATAATGTGGTGAATTCTAGTGAATAATAGAGAGGTTATTTTAAAAAGTAATTCATAGACGTCTTCCTGCTTATATATAGAAAGCAAACCTTAAATAACCCACCTTCCAAATTTAATTGACAACTCGAATTTTATTAGTTGCATAGAAATGGCTGGTTTTCGATCATTCTATAATAAAGCTCATTTGATACCGTTATATGTACATGCAACGCGATTTTTGGCAATGTCCGCTTCGAGTTTGTTTGCTTTTAAAATTTCGGGTCATTGTTAGAACCATCTAAAGAATTTCGTACATCACCTCAGAAATAATTTGCTGATTATTGACGTCTTTTGAAAGATTTCAAGTCAAATTAATCTTGTTTAAGAAGATGAATTTAGGACGTGTGCCAATTGCTTTAAACTTTCAGGCAGTGGATAAATATTGTACACTAGTATGGTGAATATAGACTTCAAAATTTTGACCTTCTTAACAGCTCGCTAAAATTTATCCAGTGGCTAATTTTTGAAATTTGGTATACCTACTGAGAAGTGACTGAGATGGAAAGCTCGCTCATGGATTATTCCTCGTTATCAGTGTTCACATGTGGCGGGAAATATATGATTCAGATTATTAAATAAAAAGAAAAATACTTCATTTTTGCTTTTATATCAGAAAATGTAATGAAAGTTGTAAAATAAATTTAAATTGGATTTTTTTTAAATATGGTTTCAAAAATATTATGATTACATTTGTTTCGCTATATGCGAAATATAGGGCGGATGTCTTTAGTCATGAGCACAAATCGTACAACAATAATTCCTTTACAGACAATATACGATAATTAAGGAATTTTTGATGATCATTCTGAAATTTATTTGGTATTATTTTATTACTAGAAATTATAAAGAAATAAATTTGGTTACAAATCTTTTGGGAAATATTAATATTTAAATAATATCCCATTTAATCCAATTGACACAGAAAAAAGCCAACTTTTTTTTACCACTGCAGAAATGTCAAAAATTATCCAGTGTATAAAATTAAACCCCATTTGAATGCAATTGGTACACGGCCTTATAAAAGAAAATTACTGATCATGAATGTTAAAATGTTTTTACATTGAAGTAGAATACTGAAAGGCATATTAGGACATTTTAAAACCTGCAGGGTGGACCTATAAGTACTTTTTTGTAGAGAAAAATGAAAAATTTCAAATCTCCAGTATCAAGTTAGAATTCTATAATTCCAACGGAAAGTAATCATACCCTTTTGCATCGAAAGTTGTAAACGTCAAATTTAGAAGTATGTTGAAAGATACAACTAACAAAAGCATCCCTCCATACATCACGCAATTCAGTTATTGAAATAGATGGTTGGGTGTTGTAGGACGAGGGTAGACTCTGATTGGCTTTAACTTGGCAATGCCCAGTGATTGTAACTCTGACTACACATCAAGTGCTTATTTTTAACCTCCAAGTGTAACCATCGTGAGCAGAAACAGCGACTATTCGGATGCGAATTTTTTATCAGTGCCAGACTTAGGCAACAAGTCTTATGACATTAGCGAACGCATTGTAACAATCCGCATCAAGGCCGAATTCGCCAACATAAGCCTTATATGCGCTCACGCTCCAAAGGAGAAAAGAGATGATTTAGCTAAGGATTGCTTCTACGAGCTACTTGACAAAACCTACAAACGACTACCGAAGTACGATCCTAAAATCGTGCTGGGAGATTTTAACGCAAAGGTCGGAAGAGAAGACATCTTTAGCAGTATTATCGGAAAACATAGGCTACACGACAAGACGTCTGGTAACGGACTAACTAATTGACCTGGCTACGGAACAAAATGCCACTATAGCCAGAACAGGGTTTAATCACCTCGATATCCATAAGGGGACATGGCGGTCTTCAGATCAACGAACGGCAAACCAAATTGATCACACACTGAGAATAAGACCACCGGCTTTTCAGAAAGAAGAAAACAGAGCAAGAAAGGAACGCGATCGAGTATATAGACTAGAGAGGTGCCACTACAGGAACGATGTTCGCAAGTTTTACCAAATTGCGAAACGTCAAAGCCAAGTATACAAGGCTCGAACAGAATCCTGTCGAGATGAACAAGGAAATATCGTAGTTGAGACACATTCGATGCTGAGGATATGGAAAAACCACTTCTGCAGACAGTTAAACGGCGATGACGAACAACATTCCGCTGTCAGTCAGAACGAGCCATTCAACATTGGCAACGATAGCGAAAACTGACAACCAGAGTGAAGTGTAAATAGCAATATCTTCCTCATTGGCCCTTATCAGTGCGGTTTAAGGCCAGGAAAGTCCACAACCGATCAAATTTTCGCACTTCGGCAGATCCTGGAAAAAACCCAAGAAGTCCAAATCGATACCCACCACCTATTCATCGATTTCAAAGACAAGCTATAGAGTCATTTCTAGTTTTGGTATACCGCCTAAACTCGTCCGTTTGTGTAGGATGTCGATGCAGAATTCTCGCTGCTCCATCAGGGTCAGAGACGATCTCACCGACACATTCGATACATAAAAAGGGTATAGGCAAGGCGATGCGCTGTCATATAATTTCTTCAGTTTGATTCTTGAGAGGATTGTGCAAAACTCACGAGCCAACACCAGAGGCACAATTTTCCAAAAATCGGTACAACTACTAGCCTACGCCGACGATATGGACATCATTGGTAGGACTCAACATGATGTTATAGCCACGTTTGCTAGTATAGAGAAGGAAGCGGCTAAAATGGGTTTAGCAGTAAATGAGGGTCAGGAAAGGACACACAACATCGACGAATTGGACAGAACGTCACCATTGACAGATATAACTTTGAGGTAGTGAGGTACTTTGTCTACCTCGGCTGTGCTATTATCTCTGACAACAACATCTCGTCAGAAATTAAACGAAGGATTAGTCTTGCCAACCGCAGCTTCTTCGGGTTAAAAGGGAAAGTTATTAGCAAAGCCCTTACTCGGTTTACTAAGGGGATCATAAACAAGACTCTGATCATGCCAGTCCTACTCTTCGGCGCTGAAGCATCGACCGTATGAAATGCGGATGAAGAAATCCTTGGTCAATTTGAGAGGAAAATTCTTCTAAAAATCTTCGGTCACGTTTGGGTTGACTGGCTATGGAGATCAAACTTTAAATAAGAACTATACGAGCTGTACAGTGACTTGACCCTGATCAAAAAACTCTGCATTGGACGTTTAAGACGGCTAAGACATGTAGAACGAATGGACACCAAAACACTGGCTCGCAGAGCCTTCGATTCCCAGCCAGACGTCGGACGCAGTAGAACCTCGCCTTAAGTGGCGCGCACAAGTAGTTAGAAACCGATCTCAACCAACTTGGAGTGCGCAACTGGAGGCAGTTAGCTAAGCACCCGGCTAATTGGAGAGGCATGATGGTTGAGACCCATGTTCATTCCGGACTGTAGCGCCACTTAAGTATGTAAGTAAGAGTGGTACGTTTTTCATTTCCCACCAACCCCGCAAATCAGCAGAGGATTTCTCTATCCGTCACCCGAGGATGCGTCCCATGGGTGAATAAAATCTCCTAGTTACTTAACTTATCGTGGTCCCGACCCGTGTAGAATCTGTGCCTAAGATACTTCAGCCTTCCATCCTCAACGATTCCTGGCTCGCTGCTTCCAGTTGTCTATACCAAGCGCTCTGGCTTCGGCGATGGGTTGGTCTTTGAAATGGAGGTTTGGTCTTCCTTGCCTTCTCGAACCTGGGGGCTGGGTGTCGAAGATCCTCTTAGCTGAAGCATTATTGTCCATAGTTTTGGCTTTTTGGACTACATCCACATCTTGATACAGCTCATAGAGTTCGCGGTTGTATCTTCTCCTCCATTCGCCCTCCTCTCACACAGGGCCACAAATCCGCTGAAGTATTTATCTCTCGCAGGAGCCCAGTATCAGCTCTCCCTTGCTTATCGTCCAGCACTGGGCGCTATAAAGCAGAACTGGCAGGAAAAGCGTTTTGTAGAGCACACTCCTAGAGACGAACTTCGAGTTTGGAGTTTTGAACCCAGTTGTTTCGCCAAACCGAAGTTGCAAAGGTTTCCTATGGTAAATCTTCGCCGGATCTCCACTAGGGTGTCATTCGTGGGTGTCATTCGTGGAGTCTATGCTTACTCCGAAGTTTTCGCTTTCAGAGTCTACAGAAAACGGTTTATTTTGCTTATTAGTGTGTCGAGGGGGATTTTCGATATTCTCAGCATAGACTGTGTCATTTTTATTTTTGGCGTGACACTCCTCGCACTGTCATCTTAAAATCGGAAAAAGCGGGTATTCTTCGCTAATGATTTAACTATAAGGCTTCATGATAGCTTTCGTCTTTGCATGCAATCGTGGCTTGTAGGTTGATGGCTTCATACTTGACTGCGAACACAAGCCGGCATTTTTTGTCTTATAAGGAATTCAGTAAAGTCACCGCTGGCATCAAGAGAATCTGGGATTCGCAAATGTCTGAGTGGTTTTTGCGTTTGCAGCTGTTTGAGATCAGTTTTACTATGCTTACATACTTCATTTAGGTCATGTGGACAGTAGTTATCCCTGCCACCGTCTATTTAAATTGGTTCACTTTGTTTAGAAACGAGTGTTTGCTTACGAAGGGTTCTGTGATGCTCCTCACTAAGAAGGCAGCTCCTATTTTTAATCACAAACTAAATTTTGAAATTTTAGAAACTCCCATGATTGCATCATGAGCATAATGGTCCGCAGCCATAGTATAGTAGGAATAAGCCTACATATTACAGCAATGCGCAACTCACATCTTCAGCAATCCACCAGCAGTTGAAACACTCCATCATCTTCATAATCTAAACTGCCATCTTCCCAAATCTTAAATTTATTTCCCAAACGATTAAACCTCAAGACTAAAGTGATTTCCAATAAATCCATCCCTCAATCGAACCTTTCTCCTGCCTGTCGGGCTTATCTTAAATTATGACCTCTTGGCCGAGAAAAGTAAATGCGTGTGCTCGAGCGCACATCTAACACAATCCACCAACGCACTTCACTTCACTTCAATTCAATTCAATTAACTCGAACGCCCACATCTAGACACAGTTTTACCACTAAATGGGGAGTTGCAACATTGTAATGGCACTAGCCGATGGCGGAACATGATGAATTGCGACCGATTTGACCAAAAAATTAATCGGTGTCTCGATTCAGACTACGAAGTCGACGACGATGACTGCAGTAATCCTCCCAAAGAAAGACAGTATTTGATGGAGCAGCATCTGATGCTCGCTTATCTGAGTCGCTACCTAATAAAACATTTTCTGTTGGCACTTTTAAGCCGCAGACTGCTGCACCGCCGCGCACCAACATCCATCCCAATTGGAATGGGCAAACTGAAGACCGTGACAAACGTGTTTTCCTCCATGGACCGTTTCTGTGACGGGGGTTTCCTTTGCTTGGACTTTTTACGCCATCAACATTGCGCGTTTGAAAATGGTTTGATTAGTGGTTGGTGGCGCTTCGAAAAGTTCACCAGACCATTCGTCTTGACAATTACCGAGTCCGCAGAACAGTGTGAGGAATCACTTGAGGTCGGGTAACAAACAGAAGGTGAAAATGACAAACGCTTTCCGGTGGGTACGATGGAGACCAGCAAAGTTCATGGTTATTGTTGAGTCGTGGCATGGTTGCAGAGGAAAGTGAAAGAGAAAAGTCAATGAGGAGTAGCTTCGGATTGATAGACAATTGAAATTATTCGCCGTTATTATTTATGTGGAGCGCAAAGAATGGTTTCTGATGACTTGTGAGTGATAGGATGTTTGTTTAGGAAGCTACTTGTCAATCAATTGTGATCGCGAACAATGATCTGGTGATTGGATGTAGACCACTTTTAGCTCAACGAGCTGACAGCTTTCTAAGTGCGAGTATTAGCCCTATAGGAGTTTCTCTTGCTAAGTAGTTTAATGAACTCTGTTTGTGATTGATAAGAGGGTCTTCTGTAGTTGTAAATTAAATCTTTGGCACTTTAAGCCTACAGAGGTAATAAGAAAAAAATTCCTAGTCACCATCCTCCCTCTGGCTAAAGTCGGTAATTGGTCCTAAGAGGAGGTAGTCTACAGACAGTGAGATCCCTGAGCCAACACGAAAACAAAAGCCGCCAATGTAAAAAAGAACATGACCCCAGCAAGACGAAAAAAAACAAGGCTGGCAAAAAACTTCGCGCAGCGAGTAAGAAGGCCCATGCAAAGCCCCTAAAATAAAGCAATCGAGAGACGATGCCATCATCCTCCTAGCGAAGGGAAACCTGTCATACGAACAAACACTAAACCAGTAGTAAAAACTCGGATTAGAGGAGACGAAAAAATTGAACTCCTAATATAAACTCGAAGGATTATGTGTAGGACCGTACTCGCCGTGCCGTATAGATTTAAATGGGATTCATCGCTGGTAATTATACACGTATGCATAGGTAGTCTATGGGATCTATTAGAAATGCAGGCAGATAAGACCATGATGGCTCTTTCACGAAATTTATCTCTAGCTATACAGCATGGAAAATCAACGTCAAAAACTTCAATCACCCACAACGCGTTACAGATTTTGACGGGTGGAGTTATTGCCAAGTGCTTCGCAGAATGCGTAACCCTAACCTCTCGATTTACACCATATCACCAGGATCTAATGTCGAAGAACGATGGCAACGATCTCAGGTTTCTCGCGCCCACCAGCAAGAAACTCTTGGTTTGATGAAGAAAGACGACAGATGCTGGCAGCTGAGAACGTGGACTATAAGGCTAATCTGTAGGTGAAGACAAGAGCTGTCATTAAGCTCTATTGCCAACAAAGAAGGACGGAACATTGGCTCTTCAAAAAAAAAAATTTATGGCGCAACAGGCTCGTTAGAACCCAGGGCCTAGCATTTTTCTCACAACCATTCATGTGTGCGTGTGTACTTCTTAGCACGATGGCGGGACCTCCTGTTTTATGCAGAATAAGCTTTTCCTGACAATTGATACTACTCGGATGATTTGTGAGATCATCACGAGAGGGGGGCCAGTGAAAAATCATTTACCCAGACCTTCTGCACGGCTTCTGCACTAACCATCGCGCCACTGAACCCGTCACCGGCTCTTCAGGAAAATTAAAAGAGCAAGAAAACGGGCTATCGAGGATATTGGGAGGTGTAACTCCAGGAATGAGTTCGCAAGTTTTAACAGGGTGTAAAATTTCAAAGCCAGGGATAAAGGGCTCGAACAAAGTCATGTCGAGAAGAATTATCGTTTGCTCATTAAGGAGCGCTTCTGTGGTAGAGGTAAGGAGATCGTGGCGTGCTTGTGAGCACGTCAGCTAAGCTCTTCGGACGGGGTAGTCATTTCCCGTTCACCAAGCATCACCTGCTCGACAAACATTTGTCCAATAAAAAGAGGAAAAAATCTAAATTACATGGACTTCGGACGGAAAAAACTGACAGGAAAGAAACCATTACACAAGTACTTATGCCACTACCCATGAGAAAACTTGGAACATATCGCGAAGCTTAAACGTGAAACTAATAGCGTGCATCGCAACTTCTCCAATGTATGACACTAGCTACTTCCCTCTATCCAATTATGAGGCAATCAAACCCTAACCGATTTACCAATAATGCCCCTATATCCCTCACCGATAAAAGGTTCGCTAAACTTTTGAGACATGCCTGCTGTTAATGGTAAGATGTGGACTTACATAACGAATGCTCCCAGTTTTGGGAGTTATGCTCCTCCCAGTCGAAGCAATTCACGTCTGTCGTCTAGTCGTTCGCGTTGGTTTTTGTCACGTTATGTTAGAGCAAACTCTGAAAAGGACGGCCTTCCCTTAAAAACACACCACATCTCAAAATAATTACAGCAAATGAGGAAACATTTAAAATTAACCAAAGAATTACTTTGGCCGTACGCTGTTTTTTGTGCTACGAAGGCAATTCAGTAGCAAAGCCCTCACTACTCACTAGAACTACTAATGAGGTCTTATACAAGACCCTGATCATCCCAAGACGAAGATTCAAAGAACTATATGAGCTGAATACCCTTAGTAAAAAAAAATCTTCGTTTGACGTTTGAGATGGCTAGGACATTAGAACGAATGGACACCGATACTCCGGCTCGCAGAGTCTTCGATTCCCAGCCAGCAGTAGAAGAAGACCTCGCCTTAAGTGGGGTGCACAAGTAGAAACTGACTGAAACTGATTAGCTATGGACCGGGCTAAGACCGGGACCGGGGAGAGGCATGTAAGTTGAGGCCCAGGCTCATTCCGGACTGTAGTGCCACTTAAGCATGTAAGAAAGTAAATTAAAACATTTTTTTGATAATCACGTAGTTTAGTTGTTTAAGTTGTATTGAAACCAACTCGCCAATAATTGAAGTTATAAAAAGCCGCAAGAAGTAAAAGATAATTTCTAGTTAGGGTTTTCAATGATAGCTATAGCTGAGCCCTTAAAATTTGTTTTTATTTTCAAATAAAAAATAAAAACTTTAGGTTGATACCTGCTACGTGTTGTTTTTGAAATATTGCTACGTGGTAAATAAAGTGTCATGGGAAATCCTTTAAAAACAGTAGAGTTGTTCAGGACAACGTTAGTGTCAAACTGTCAAATGACAAACTGGCATCATTTGTATGAAAACAAACTTTTGTACAAAAAACTTTTTCTTTTTATCATTGCAATTGCCTTTATATTCACACTTTGCAATGATACTGACCATGAATTCCACTCCTTTTATATCAATTTTATGATTTAACACTCTCACTTTGAGTTTTTATAAGATAATAATTTTTGTTTCACAGTAAACAACTTTTAATTTTTTTTTTGTATTTAATGCAATAACCTCACAGAACAGAACTGCCGCCATAAAATTGTTTTGACATTGTTTTCCTCCAAGTGGTTTTGACGTTTTAATGAAAGAGATAATGCAAGTGTGAGAGAGAAGTCTCATGAACCATATAAAATTCTCATTGTTTTCTTCCAAAGAGACATTCGTGAACAACTCAATATCGGAATTTTCTCACACGAAATGGGTGTGTAAGCTGAGGTGGTAATCGTTGTAAACTTTTGAAGCACTTTTTGACATTTAATCAGTCACTTTCACATATCAAACGTATGAGCTAAGCTGAAGAAAATTATCCAGAACGGAAAGAGAACAATATTAACATAATTCTATCAATAAATAATTTACTTATATTAGATTGAATTCAATAGATTACCGTATTGTTTAGTGGTGCAGTTTAATGGTCGTTCATGAAACGTCGTCGTAAATTTACAATCTTTCGCATGTAGTAAATTACGACGTTATTCATGCAACCACAAAATCTTTCCGTTTTATTTCCAAAAATTATCGATCATACTGTACCCGAACGAAACGCTCCTGTGTTTCTACCCTCGTGTTCATCTAAAATGTTTCCAACAAATATAATTCCCTGCATCTAAACATCCCGCAGCTGCTCTCATACCGCCATCTCACTCACTCCCCCTTACACCATGAAAACAAATAAATGTTGCCCAACATTCGTCATACATTCCGAACGCATGTTATCTCTGTCACGCAATCAACAGCCGGTTTGACAAGTTGTTGTCGATTCAAATTGCCTCTGACGTTTCACTTATTTTCTGCATTCCATCCGTTGCCTACTGCAATTTGCTTTTTCAAACAAACATTCTTTCGTTTGTAGTTTTTCATTTCCATCAGTCACTTTATATTCTCTTCATTGATTTAAATAACTTTTAACACAAATACTGTATCATGTACAAATATGTCATCCGACAGAAGTAAACAACGACCACCGCCATGGAAGGAAGCCGCTCCGTCGGCCACAGCAGCGGGAACAAATCGAAATTCAGGTAAAGAATCAAGTTTCCAATTTTTATTCGGCTTTTCGCTGTGTTAGTGTATGTATGTTAAAATTAAAATTTTCAAGAATTTTGTTTGTTTATTGAAACGACACACGAGTGTACTGTGGAGTGCAAATTGCTTTACATTTTTGGTGGGTAATGTGGGATTTCTCTATCGCTTTGCATTGTTTCCCCCTAAACGTTGTCAGACTGAGCTTTGCATTAAAAGTGCAAATTCGCGGAATTAACTTTTGCTCTTTGTAAACGTAAACAGTTTGTTTGTACTGCGTCCTTAGTTAACTGCTAATTTTTTATCGCAATTGACGAACAATTGGTTGAGAATGGTGAATTTCAAGTATTCGGTCGGGTTATACGTGAAAAATGATTTCGCTTACATACCGATTTTATGTATATGTACGTACGTTGAGTATAAGTTGGGTTCGTCCTTCAAATTGTGCAAAACTACTGTTTTTGTTATTAAAATGGCGCCTTATGCCTTGGTGTTGATTAAACTATTTTGTGTCCAGGTAGCCAGTCAACTGGCAGCGATAGATATCTTTGGAACATATATTCCATCGAACGGTGCAAATATATGTCTTGTAGCTCCGTTGTAGGATGTCTGTTGGGAATTATAAAACTTTGATCCCAATATCTCCAGACATTTACAATCGTGAAATTCCAGTGCAAAGCATATGTGACGACGCACACACAAAACGTCACAACAATGGGTCAAAGGTGTACAAATTCTACCTGGATTCTGAAAAGTTGCGCCCCTTTTCCAAACAACCCGAAGTAGCACCTTTTGTTAATCAACATAACATTTACGTTCAGCCTATTAGAAATCGAAAAAAATTCCAAAATTTATCATGGGACTCCCGACCCGTTGAGGGTTTTCGACTAAAACATGGCAGCCTTCCATTACCTTTGATTCTGGGAACGATCAATCGACTTAAACTGGAGGTCCAGTATTTCTTGTCATATGGAACGTGGGTCATGGGATTTTAAGTTCTCTTGGTTAGAAAGTTGCAGTTCTCGCACAAACAGAGTTATGCAATGTGGTTGGATTTATATAGCTTTTGGAATATATCCGATACATACAGGCAACTTGGAACAGAACATATAACTCGCGGTTGTATCTCCTATCCATTCCCTGTTCTGGCTATTCAATGATGAAGTCCGATATCGTCTCCACTTTTTAGCTTATTTTCGAGCACTTCGTGTGGTAAACTAGAACTGGTAAGGTGTGTGTGCGGTAGAGAAACCATATAGACTTCAAGTACGGAACTTACGGACTACACAGCAGCATGGGTTGTTCATCGGACCTCTACAACGTTGTACAATTCAGTGTTTTTGACACCACGAATCGCTTCTTTCTTGGCCATGTTCGAAACTGAATCGCCAGTACCTGTTGGAATCATATCAGAGAGCAGTTGTTGTAGCCGTAGCCATGTCATGTTTTTCACAGCCATGTACTCCGACTCGGTGGTGGGGAGAGAAACACTTTTTTTCTTCTGAGAAGACAAGGATAAAGAGTCGTATTTCCAAGTTTAAATAAGAATACAGAGCTATCCCGGCGCGCGTCTGATTACAGAATCGCTTGCATAGTCAGAATTGAGTTTTTTTCATAAAAATTATACGCATTCGTCTGGTCCCGCTGATAAAATTCTCTTGACCGCGACATGAGATTATTTGGCGCTTCTAAGTATCTCGATGCGATATCTGGGCGAGTTAACATCTACAACCGCCAAGTACAACAGAGAACCCGCAACTTCACGGTAAGGAAAATGGACTGCTCCTGAAGGTCCAATTTCTACAGACAACAAAATTTCCACTGGTGTCAACACTGACCTACAGTGACTCATGTTGAATTGCCTTAATAAAAGCCCAGCCATTGGCCAACAGAAATTTCACCTCCACCATTAATTGATATTACTAGCTTCCAGCACAGTGATTTCAAGTTTTTTTTTTGTAGAAAATTCACCAACTCGAGATCATCACCTAGCTGCAGATAGCTGCAGCTACCAATCCATCGTCGATGTATATAGCTAGTGAAGTTCTGCATTTATGGAGGAGTGTAGTTAGTTTCTGGGGCCCACACCGAGACGCTTGTTTTAGTTGGTATATACTCATCCAAAATGGAAATCTTGTTTGTGCCGTCAGCGAAAACCCTCAGGCTGATGCATATATGTATGAACGGCATCCTGTCGATCCGTATTTGCACCACTTTTCCGAGCATACCCAGCCTTTTTTCGTCAGTAGTTCGTCGAACATTGGATTCTAAGTGATCAATCGTTGCTGTTTTATCAGCACAGACCACACATTTGACGTGCCCCCAAGAAAAGTAGTCCAGCGGTGACAAATCACATGAACAATTTGGACAATTCACAGACGTGATTTGGTCACCAAACGTTTAGCTGAACAAAGTCATGTCTGCATGCTCTGTATGGCATGTTGCGCCGACTTGTTGTTACCATTTGACTTCCAAATGATTTGAAATGACATGCAGAATAATAAGTCACGAATCGTTTGCACGTAGCGTTTGCCATTCACGGTAATGTTGGCACCGCTTGAAAGCTAAATTCGGATTTAAAGACAATTATACCGATGACGCCTTTGACATGTAAAGCGCACCAAACAGTGTTACTTCTGGATGTAATGGAGTCACCAGAATCTCATGAGGATTGTTCTCACTCACGATCGTAAAAACGACAATTCTGCTTGTTTACATACTCGTCAAGCCAGAAATGAGTCTTAAAATCTGGGTAAACTTCCAGTTGATTCTCAGCCCATTCACCGAACACATGACACAATTGAATAGATTAGGTTAGGGAGTTGGAAGCAAGTTACCATATCACTGATGAATTCTAGTGAATCTTTGAGTGGGCTGTCAGATATGTCTTCTGCCTCATGATAGTGTTGACCGTCATCTAGGATCTAGGTTGACGTAATCTGATTAGGAAGTTTCAGTGACATAGGATGCGTTCTGCAGATTCTTCGTCCTCGTTGCATAATCTGAAAGTGTTGTCTTGAGTTATTCCAAAGAGTATAGAACTACATAGAGTGCGATCTCATACGTGTGGTACTGATATTGATACCCCAGTGCTCACATTGCTACAGCAGCATCAAACAACAGCATAGCCGACACATACGATCAACAAAATTCTCCCTTCGCACTTACCGCCCTCGTCTGAAACGGCTACAACATTTTTAGCTGTGATGCGTACTCTGTGTAGTTCTATGTTCTTTGGACATTCCCATAGTCATGAAGTGTTTTGTTGACTTAACAATGTCCGGTAAGGAACCCTGTGACAGTTCAAATCTGACTCCTTGTTAGATGTTGCAGTTCTTTCATTCCTGTGTAGGGAGTGCTTGGCATTAATTTGACGCAACTGATGGTCCGCTGGCTTTCTTGCACCAGGCCATGAACATTCCTCAATTTTTTTTAAATAGTGCATGGTAGATGCCGAGTAGCGTCGGCTCAATGGCTGCGCGTACTTTGCAAAAAAAAACATTTCACGATTTGTTCTGGGGCCGAATTCCACAACGGTGAGTTTTGCTTCGCTAATGTCTTCCATCCTCTTTTTGCCCCGCCCATTCCATCGTATTTCCTGGATGATAGTAATGTCTGCTTTGTAGCAGTTTAGGGCTCCCGCTAGTTGTTCGCTTGCACCTCTCCTGTTTAATGTTCTCACATTCCAGATTCGAACGGCGTTATCCTTTTTTCGTTTAGCAGGCTCGTAAACAATAAAATCAGTCCTTTCCGATGCTATTGGTTGCTTCGTAACCGTTAGTTTTTTCCATGGTTGGATAGTTAACCCAAAGCAGAACCCCCAACCTGGATGGCCAGTTCCAATTTTTTAGATACCCCTAGGACACGGGGCTATCAGTATCCACTAGGGGTTTGAGAGCTGCCCTTGGCCTCTTTCGGTTCATCCGCCAAAATCTCTGTTCAAGGGACCTGACTTACCCTTGAAATTCCTAAACCACCTGTTCTCCGAATATGTCGAAGCAGCTTCTAGAACAACTTAGTTCCACTAGAAAAAAAAATTCAAAATCCATCTACCCAATGTTAAGCTAGCCAGTGGTTACCCTTTATTTACCCGAAATCAACATCACACCCATGTTGTATACAAATGCAAGCTCACTGAAAAGAATGACAAATTCGTGTCCTTAGCCCCAATGCTAAACATCAGCTTATACTGCTTGGTCTTGATAAAACTAGGAAACAGCATAGACACCGGCGGAAAATTCAACACACTGACGTTATTCTGCAACAACAAAATGAATCCTACCAACCGATCTTTGTAACTCGCAAAAACCAAGAAATACCTCAAATGGACAGGCAAGGTTCACGGCGTATTTACTCATATCAGTCAGTAGTACAACAAATGCAAAGGATCGTGACCTTGCCAGTGTTACGTCGCATATGTCCTCATAAAAATTCGGTCCCACTGGTACATAATCATCTCCGTTGTAGTTGTAAAACTGTGTGCGCACCTAAGGATACAAAATTATTCAACTGGTAGGTTAGGATTCGTTTTTAACTTACAAACGCTTGGCTTTGTCGCTTTCCTACGAACAGTCCGAAGTTTGCCAGGTTGAGATACGGTCTTTTGTGCGCCAAGTAACAGAATGACTCGGTACAGATATCGCCATCACAAGTGCAATCGATTCCATTTATTTGGAGTGGTGGTATGCCGAACTTTGAATAGTTTGCTGAATGATCCTTCAACTGGGGATGTAAAAATACTCACAGCGCAAGCGAAGAATAGGGGAGTCAGTAGAATGCACCACATCGCTGCAGATCGTGGCATAACTAAGAAGCAGAGAAAAAATGTGTTTGGTAAATGGAACGTCAAATCGCCATTCGCATTTAATTGACGGTGATCTACTAAAGTGTCATAAGCGTATCATACAAATTTATCTAGAGACTGTAATGGCAGGTGGATGGGTCTATCAGTGAGCGTTACAAGCATTGGCATTGCTGGTTTTTAATTTAAAAGAAAACCCCTGCAATGATCCATCATGAAATTTAAATGTTGAGCCGGCGTGTTTTTGATCAACGCCTTAGGTTATTCTGACTGTAAATGATGCGCGTGCGCAATTAGACCAGATAAGGTCCGTTGTAGTACCACGTGGATCATTCCGAGCTAACTACAAAGGTTTCTGACAGTTATATTAGCCAGCTCACCTAGATTGTCGAAGAAGTAGTCTCCTAGATGGAATTTTTTTTTGGAGAGAGCTGGGCAAGAGCAGAGAATGTGAGCAATACCATTCCTCTACTTCGTCCAAGCATACCTAATAAATCTACTGGCGGTAGAATACCAAGGGTAGTGCCCTGTCTGGCAAGCTTATTAGCCTTGCAGTTTCCTGGTATATGCCTGTGGCCCGGTACCCAGAAGGGGTGAATGGGAAAGTGCTCTGCTCTCATTAAGATATAGTCGACATTCGTGGGCTGATTTCCATTTAAAAGAAATGGATCCCAGGTATTTGATTGCCGCTTGGCTGTCACTGAAAATGTAAAAATTCTTCGTGGATATCATATTGCTCGCCAGCCAAGACAAGGCTTCTTTGTTTGCCATGATTTCCGCCTTGAAAACGGTACAATGATCGGGAAGGCGAAAGGATATGCTTAAGTTAAGCATCTCGAAGAAAACACCTCCACCCGCTCTAGATTCAGTTTCTTCCTTGTAGCTGTAAATCGAATTATTATCTCCAGTTATATCCGACTCCCATTCGAGGCGACTGGGAATGTTTGACACTGGGGTTATGCTCAAAACTGAGTTGGGTAGTGACCACATCACTGGTCTCTGTAATGTTAAGGTGATTCAGTATCTTTGTATGTTCACCTTAATTGGGTGTCCATTGTGACGAGGCTCTTAATCTCACAGCTGCAAAATTGCGGTGTGTTTGTCGTATATAGGACCTTGCAACCGGTTGGACACCAGTCGAATTGGATGGTGCGCTTGGTCTTAATGGTAGCGACATCCTCACCTCGGTACAACATGCAGCTGGCTATGTAGTTACTTGCCGTGACGTTAATCGCACTCGACCATCTGGTTGGGTGGCTCGAAACAGGCGTTGGTGATTTTCGGAAACGGAAAACTGCTCTTGGTAGTACTTCTCGACTGAGATAACTTGTGCGTAGGTAGCCAACAAGACATCCCTGGTTTGATGAGGAATGCCGACATATGCTCACAGCCAAGAACGAGACCTACAAGGCTAAGCTACAGGTGAAAGAAGGAAAAAGGGCATGAAAAGCGTGCGATCGAGGATATAGAGAGGTGCCACTCCAGAAACGATGTTCGCAAGTTTTACCAAAGTGTAAAATTTCAAAGCCAAGTATACAAGGCTCGAACAGAATTCTGTCGAGATGAACAAGGAAATATCGTAGACACATGCTCGATGCTGAAGATATGGAAGAATGACGACCTGAGTGGAGTGAGGATAGCGATATCTAAACTCAAGCTTAATAAGGCTGCCAGAAGTGACGGCTTTCCAGCTCAGCGTTATAAAGCCCGCGGAGATGTCTTCGTAAATAACATCCACCAACTCATAAGATTGTGGTTTTAGGCCAGCAAAGTCCACAACCGATGAAATTTTCACACTTCAACAGGTCCTGGAAAAAACCTAAGAAGTCCAAATCGATACCCACCACCTATTTATCGATTTCAAAGCCGCATACGACAGTATTATGGTTTTGGTAAACCGCCCAAACTCGTCCGTTTGTGTAGGTTGACGATGGAGAATTCTCGCTGCTCCATTAGGCTCGGAAACGACCTTCACCGATACATTCGATACCAAACAAAGGATTTAGGCAATGCGATGCGCTTTCATTGTGCAAAACTCACGAGCCAACACAATTTTCCAATTGGTAGGACTCAACGTGATGTCATAGCCACGTTTGCTAGTATAGAGAAGGAAGCCGCTAAAATATGCTGTCAACATGAAAGGACACACAACATCGGCGAATTAACTATTAACTCTGACAGCAACATCTCGTCAGAAATTAAGCGAAGAATTACTCTACCCAACCGCGGAATAAGAAATCCTTGGTCGATTTGAGAGGAAAAATCTTCGGTCCCGTTTGCCTTGACGGCCTTTGGAGGAGAAGATTCAATCAAGAACTATACGAGCTATACAGCGATATACCTCTGGTCAAAAAACTCCACATTGGACGTTTCAAATGGCTAGGTCATGTAGAACGAATGGACACCAATACTCCGGCTCGAAGAGTCTTCGATTCCCAGCCAGACATCGGACGCAGTAGAGGAAGATCTCGCCTTAAGTGCCGCGCACAAGAAGAAACCCACCTCAACCAACTTGGAATGTTCAACTGGAGGCAGTTAGCTAAGGACCGGGCTAATTGGTGAGGCATGTTGGTTGAAGCTCAGGTTCATTCCGGACTATAGCGCCACTTAAGTAATATCATATGTTGCTTCATTGTCGACCATGAAAGCGCAGTCAGAATGCTACAAAGTGCTGGTGGGTGTTCAAGATTGAGTTGTATCGCTCAACAACGGCGTTCGGGCTGGGTAGGTGGCGAATTCCAATTTTGATTTCCTGACCTAATCAACAAAAAGAAGTTCCATCAATAGGGAGGTGAATGCAGAGAGGTTCAAAAGAGTGGAAGAAACTGTTGAGTACGGTACATTGGTCAGCCAATTTGCGAATCCTGCCCAAGACCAAGTCTACGATATCCAAATTGACGAAAACAACACGGGAAACGTCCTTGCCGCACCAAGTCTCACTGACGAACACTAGGCATTGAGATAGTAATGCCGATCAGTGTGTACCCGCTTTCTATAGCAATCAACCACCAAGAATATCTCATCTAGGCATCAAGATAAGCGATATATTTAACATCGTTTAGCTCTTCCGCATATGTGCATGCAAATTCGAGGTCTGCAAGTACACACGATAACCGGTGTTGTGAAACAAATAAAAACCACGTCCACCGGCTCATTCAAGTTCAGCTGGAGTCCAAAAAATATAATCCAGATAACAGATATTCTTTCCATCTCCTCCGATTATCCCCATCCAAAGTAGGTAACACTACAGATTCTTATTTGCACATTCCCACGCCTGGGAATGACAAAATACACAAACTACCCGACGTTACGATCATTTCCCATGAACAAATATTTCACTGCGATAGTGCCACCATATCTGCGGCAACATTTTGTCTCTCATTCCCATCGATAAGGAACCGAATTCCACCTGAAATTCTTATCACTTACACAACGTTGTCGTGTGAAAACCATTTCCATTGTACAACCTACCGGTTGCATTCTCAGAAATCCAATTCCATTTGCAGAAATTGTATCGCACCAAATGAGTCGACGGACTGTGTTTTTGTCTATTGCCCTGCTCCACTTTGCTCACCCATAAAGAGCACTTGAACTTTCCATATAGAAGTTGATTGCATTTTCACTTTCTTTCCAGCTGCCACCATACGAGCAAGTAGTCCCAGAAAGATGAAAACCCAAATTGCGAAACTAGTTTACGATCCAGCAACGACCAAACCAAAACGCGATGTTTTTGTGAATGAAAATGAGGCGCCTGCTGTGACTGCTGCCGTCGTCGAAGAGGAATTCCAAAAGAAGCGACAAGATCGCGACAGGGAAGTCAAAGAAATCCAAGAAATGCTCAATGAAATCACAAATACCCCAACAAAGGAGAAGAGAGGAACAGAGGAAGAAGCGACTGTTGTTGCAAAAAATTCCCCTAAGAAACTATCACCAGCCATCCAGAGAAGTAAGACTGAAACGAATCTTCACCCACCGCCACGAAGGAGTCAATTGAGGGTCGAACCTAAGTCGGTACGTTCGAAATCAGTACAAAGTAAGGGGAAAGAGGTGGAGAAAACTACAACTACCCCGGGGAAGTGTCAGCAAAAGTCGTACAACTCGGAAGAGGCGCGACGTTACATGCAGGAGCAGAAAAAGAAGCGTAGGTCCATGCAAACAGGCGCTCAGACTGAGGATGGAAAGGCTGCGATAGATAAAAATGAGATTAAGAAGCGCTTGGACAACTTGCGCAAAAATACCCGGCAGCTTGTGAACAAGAACTTGGCCAAAAAGAAGTCTGTGGTACCTCAGCCGGCTGAGAAGACACCCACTCCGCAGAAAGAAGAACTCCAGAGAGAAGCACCCAAAGAGTTGGAAATCCGAATCGAATCTCATAAAATCAAGGAAGACATTGTCCCAAAAAAGGCGTTGGTAGAAAAACCTCAAGATCCCAATCCCCTAGTGGAGAACTACAAAAAAGTTGGCCTACTACGAAAGCCAGAGTTTAAAGATCACTCGTTCAGCGCTATAAAAGACTTGAATATGGACAAGGAAAATCTCATTTTAGAAATGCTAACCCCACAGCTGTTGAATGTTCCCACATCAAGACTAAACGAGGTGCTTCCCATCGAACATAAGCAATCCGAATTGATTTTGAGTGACAAAACGGAGAGCAACATCGATTTGAAGAAGAGAAGCCTACCGGAGCAGTTGAATAAAATCGATTCGTCCGTGCACAGTTCAAAAAGGAGCAGTATCCACGATCTAGACCTGAAAGTTCCAGACGCCAAGCTAAGATCTCACATATCGTTGCGTGAAAAATCCATCCAAGTCGATAGATCAGTACAGGGCTCTTCCAAGCAGAAAAAGCACGCTGACCTCCCATACTGGCTGAAACCAACATCAGCGCAAGCCTATCCATACAACTTCATTATGGCTGTGCGTAAGAAACTCGATGCGATAGCAAGTCCTCCAGCTGTTGCGTCATCATCATCATCACTCGACCAACAACAGCCGAAGAGAAGGCCCGCAGAAACACCTGTTTCCTACCCGAAGACCAACCGCAGCACTAATGCTAAGCGTCGGATAATGGAATACGATGACAAGTCCAAGGATAACGTCACCGAACTCACTTCAAATTTCAGTTCGATTTCGATTCAACTTCCTGAGTCGAACGACACAATCAACTCTCTCAAATCGAAGGAGTATCCAAATCGTAAACAAAAACAGAAGCGTTTTCAAGAAGACGACACCACGGCTTCAAGTTCTGTGTTCTCCAGTCCAGAGAAGAAGAAAAACTCAAGTTTGGTGCCACCGGCAGAAGTATCTGCATTGAGTCCCCTGTCCATGGAGAACATTTCCAGTTTGCACATCAAATCCAAGTCAATGCTGTGCAATGTCACTATTGATCGAGGCGATCAGTTTTCCGAGAGATCTGGTGTACTTACCTCACGCTCAGAGGCCGGGGTAGACTTTAGTCAACTGCTCGACGACTTTAATCGCAGTCTGTCGCAAGTCATCGAAGTGAATCAACAGTTGAAGTCTACTTTGGTGAAGTCGCATCAAATTTTCAGCCCCGAAAAGGCCAAAAGGCCTTCGACAGTTGCAATTGAATCTGGAAAACCTGTCGAGCTTGCTGAATATGTGTCTGATTTCGAGGAGTCCTCCAAGCGAACAACTACTAATAGTATACCAGAGATCCACACCGCCTCCGAAAAGTCAAGTGAAGGTAAAACATCAGCTGCTTCGTCATCAGCTGATGAAGCACCAGTTGAAGAGTCGCCAATTCAAAGTTCCACCGAATCAGTGTCCATTCGATCCGTTGTTTCTCTAGAAACACAAACGTTTGTTGTCACCTCCGAAGATCAAGAACACCATTCACCACGAACTGAAACCATCTACGAAGAGGCATTCGAAGAGTCGCCGAACAAAGAAAATATGTCAGCGAATCAGTATTCTCGTGACTCCCTGGAGATGTCTCCTCGCGATGATTACATCAAAAGTCACATAAACATCTCACGCGGTGACTTTCAATACGAACGAAGCGAACCATCTGCTGGACCACCTCCAAGCTACAAAACTGCAAAGCAGGACACCCCAGATCGTAGTCGGGAGAATTTAGCAAACTCTTCATTGGATAGCGAGTTCGTGCGGGTGTTTAACAAGTCTGACTTGGAGGTTTCCATGTCGTTGAGTAGGACCATGTCGGAGTCGACGATTAACTACTCCAGCATTGGATTGGTAAGTTGGAAAATGCTTGGTAATTGGATTGGGTTCATAATTTCTGTTAACATCTCTTTGCAGTACGAGAAGTTAATTCAGAACGAGAATAGCAAGTCGGAGCATCTGGCGGCGCTGTTAAAAATGCGCGAGAAGGCAATCATCGATCGGACAAAGGGTCAGATAGCTTGGTTGGAAGTACAGAAGGAACGCTACAAGGCAAAGGGTTTGACCTTGCAGATTAGCGGCGTAAAGAAGAAGCAGCGCGGGATTCTGATGAAGATGGAAAAGGAACGGGAGGAGATTAAAAAGTAAGTGGATCTACAATTTCGTTGCAGGTTGTAAAGGTGGTGCTTTCGGGTTCTATTTGGATGTGGGAAATATTTTATTTTAATGTTGGCCTCTTGCTAGCGCTATCTCGTACGGTTTGCGGGATCCAGACTCAGCTCTCCAACGCATTCCAGATTGTCATGAGAAAGACTCCTCTGTTTTGGAAAATGTTGCTCTCGTTAGACCTCTCTACTAGATTAAAGGCTTTCACTGTGTATCGCAGAAAGCTTTTCAGCCGTCTCTGTATAACTAAGGGATTTTTGTGTAGAAATTTTCGTTCGAGATAAGGCTTTTCGAACAGGTTCTTAGAAAGCAGCGCAGACATCAATCCACTAATGTTTCCAGCTCTCTTGTGATGAAGGCGTTCATTTCCCAAACCACTGACTACCCAATCCACTCCCATTTTTAGCGAATAATGCTGGATCCTACTTTATACGGCATTGTTCTATTATATTCGTTCAAAATACGCTTTCGGCCAAGACGTTTGCAGCTTTATTGTGACTGTGACGATCATTTTCCAGATGCTGCTGCATTTAAGAACGATTGGACGTCTGAGCCAAACGGACGTAGCCTAGTGTTCCGTGCACTGCACTGCACCACCACTTGTTGAGTGTCTGCTTTCAGTTCACTAGTTGTGGACTTTCCTGGCATAAAACCACACTGATGAGGACCGATCAGGTTGTTGGTAAACGGTTACAGAAGTTCACATATTAGGGCTGATAGGATCTTGTAGGCGATGTTGAGGAGACGTATTCCTCTGTAGTTCGTGCAGTTCATAGGACCTCCTTTTTCGTGGATCGGACAAACGATGGTGTGGTTCCATTCCTCAGGCATACATTCATCCCACAAAATTTTGCTTATGAGTAGGTGAATGTAAAAATCATCACCACTGGATTTATTAAGCACGGCAGGAAGGCCATCATTTCCGGCAGCTCAAGCTTAAATTTGTAAGGTTGTTAGTTTTCGCTGTCGTGGCCAATATTGTAAGGAACGTTCTAGCTAATAGTGGGAGATTGTTAGTCATCGCGTTTAACAGTCTGCAGAAGTCGTTCTTACATATTCTCAGCATCGACTTTATCTCTACTACAATATTTTCTTGTTCATCTCGACAGGATTCTGTTCGGGCTTTGTATTCTTGGCTTTCATGTCTTACACTTTGGTAGAACTTGCGATTTCGTTCCGCAGATAAGTCAATTAGCCAAAGTCCGCTGCCAGACGTGTCGTGTCAGCAATACTGCCGACCGAACTTTGGGTTAATATCTCTCAGCCCAGTTTAATGTTAAGAGTCGCTCATACGTTTTGTCAATGAGTTCATAGAAGCAGTCTTTCATTGCCTCGATGCGGATTGTTACAATGCGTTTGGTAATGACTTGAAAACATCATAAGACTTTACTAAGTTATGTAATGGCTTCTGCTATTTTTTTGTTCTCAGATCAGACGTAATTTATTAGATACCCCCCTAGAATATGAGACCATCAGTATTCACAACGGGATTGAGCGCTGCCGTTGGTCTTTCGGCTCCTTCGCCACCATCTTTGCTCGCGAAGTCTGAATAACGCTTGAGATTCTTAGAAGAGCTGTTGTCCAAATATGCCATAGTAGCTCATTTAGGTTTTTACTTTGACCATCCTAACTGGGACTTCATACGCCATCGTTGATCCCATCTTGGGGATTCTTTCGCTGCCGTATTGGAAAAGGGCTAAGTGCCTTAGTATGAAGATGCATCTGGCCCCGCAGACATCTGCTGCCGCCAAAACTTACTAAGAGATGGAGACCCTATATACGGAAGGTACTAGGCACTCGGCGGTCGTCACATGAACGTTGAGGGTCGTAATTGGTAGGCTGAATGCTCAAGTAGGCGTACTTTGGTGTCTAGGAAATGATCACCTTCCCTCGGAACAAAAAAAAAGCGAGACTAGCGACGGACATCATTCTTTGATTGGTAAGAAAAAAACATCCGTCCACACCCTTGCGTTGTTTCGTCGTCGCTACATCGGGAGTTCTCGAAGTAGTGAGTTTATGTGCGCCAAGTGAGAAGTGAGTCTGTCCGACCCACAATTGCGACGGAAGACTTCACGTCACTCGCCTCGTTTTTCTTAGTATCGAGTAATCATGTTTGTTGCTATTGTTGTAGGTATCATGGTAATGGGAGCCATTGTTAACATAATGCTGTTGTATTCATCGCTGTCTGTGTATGCTCCTGGGAACTTCTTCTACGAGTTAAAGTTGAAAATGATTCTTCCATAGACCATTGGCGTTTGCGTTCATTTGTCGTGCGTCTCCCTAAATACATAGGGGCTTGATGGGATGGTTTATAGAGCGTTGGTATGCCACGAGGTCCTGTCTGTAAATAACTTCGGGTAGCGGTGAAATTATCGTTTCTATGGTCATAAACTACAACAAAAGGAGGGCCGCGATGATCATCTTTTGCACAACAAACTTAAACCATAAGAATTCCTGCTCCAGTTGTAGGAATTGGACGTTTTGAGGATCTTTGCTTCCTACATCAAGCAGTAACATACTCAAAAGTCGTCATCATTAATTCAGAGATTATTTCAAGCATGTAATGTTGGTTTTCATAGCTTGTAAACTTCGCTAACGCGAAATGCCTACACTCCTCTCCTTACCCGGAGTGCTACATCCTTTGCACTTGCGATTTTTCCGGGACTGCCACGAAGTGGTAAAGCATCCCAATCCATGTTTTAATACTTCCTCACTTACAATCGCAAACGATCTTGAATCGCTTTAAGTCTTCCTATATGCGTCTCTTGCTTCTCTCAGATAACGCGCTCTCTAAATATACCCCGCACTTATTAAATTCTATTCTCGAGCACACAAACGAAATTCTGCCATCTCATCATCCTGAGATAAAATGCACACAAGATAAAACTTGAGTTTCCTTTAATCAGTCGACCAAACAAAACGCGCATCGCAATTATTCATCACAGTCGACTCATTAGTTGGCCAAAATATGTTCGCTTAGTGCCTAACAAATCCTTCGAGACATTGGCGCCATTTATATGTCATTTCTCTCTATAAAACTCCGTGCGTATATATTCGTTTAGGTCTTTGCCCTGCTTTTCTTTTAAGTGCTCCTGTGCGTGCGCGCGATTGTCTAGTGCGGCAAGTACTTGAAAAACAACAACAATCACCATACGTGCGCACCAGATCTGACGTGGTAATAAATTTAAATTAAAAACTGACAAAAGTGTCTGGCGGTGGCGCGCTTCATCCAAATCCATATAGTCAGCAGCTGCCAAAAGTAATTCCACTCACAGAGAGCGAGCTCGAGCGGGTGTACAACACGGTGACTCTCCATAAATATGTGCGCGCGGGACTTGAATTGTGCAAAATGTTGTGAACGCACATAGGAAATCCGCCACAAAGATGATGCCTTCTAAAAATACAAAATCCCCACTAGCAGATCGACTCCATTCATAAACGAAATCGACTACGACGACGACTGAGAGAGTGCGCGTGCAACTCAATTTTGTGTGTGTTCTTGCCGCTCCCAAGTCCCCCCGGCTGTAGTATCGTCAAACAAAATGTAAACAAGACAGTTGGAAGCTATAACAACACGATCGATCGAATACAGACGAACCTCAGATAGCTTTCTTTCATTCGTTTGTCATCGGCTGCTGTGCCGCCACCGCCACCGCCGCCGCCGTCATCACCGTAACCAACAACGACACACCAATTAATCTAATCTAAGGAATTTTCGTTGTTTAATCTTATCGGTCCGCTCGCAACAAACATAAAATAAACATTGCGCCATTGGGTGGCGCATAGAGTCCAGCATTAGTTAGTGATCTGTTCTGCGTACCGAGATCCCTGGGTAAGTGGAGCAAGCTTCGCTGTCGAGGCAAAGCTCCAAAATAATCGACGTATACACAGGGCCACCCTCATATTCCATATACGTGTGTACTCTCGTATTTTAGCGGCATTCGCGTAAATATCTCCCTCCTGTGTATACGGTATTTATAATTTGTGTATTTTTAGAATCACAGCACGCGTAGTAGTGCCGCTGTCAGTGGAAGAAGGCGAGACAGAGAGGAGAGCGAGCAGAGCGTCTGTAGTCCAAGTGGAACCTTGATTTTCATTTTAGTTTCTTTCTTTTGTTCGTTTTGCAGACTCCTCCAGCAGGCAAAGGTCCAGCGCGATCAGAAGTTACGCATCCCCGAGAGTCGGCCATCCCCAGATGTTACGATACTGCAACCGCGTAGGACAGGACTTCAGGCATCGGCAGTACAAACCACATCCGTATACCAACCGAAACAATCATCACCACACTTACATCAACAACACAGCGTCCGGACGTCGGGGATAGTGCGAGGCTACGAGCTAGAGACGAGTCGCAGTTTAGAGCAGTTGCTGCATAAGCGCGAAGAGGACCTGCGACGTCGTCGAGAGCATGTCGAGCGACTGATGGAATGGCATCGACGTCTAGATCAGGAGGAGGCGGAAGTACTTCAGCTGGAACGAATGTTGCTCAACTACAATAATGTGCAGCCGCAGGAAGAGGATACCAACGCGACAAAGCGGGAGAGGAAGTTAAAGGAGATCGATAGGAGTTTGCGCGAGTTGAGCAGTATATCGAGTGCCGAGGGAAGTGCAGATCTTGGTGGCGACTTTGTGCGTACCACTGGCGGTAAATTGAATAAACTGTGGCGTCGGTTGACCAGTCGACGGGTGGAAAAGTTCGAACCCAACAAGAGGTACAAACTCTGCAAAGCTGATCTTGAGCAACTTTACGAAGAGGCGAAATTGGCGGTATTGCATGATTTTGGCGATAATGCCGGCCAGATGGAGGTGTTCTTGGAACACACGTCGATAAGTACCACACAGCAGTCGATTTTAGTCGCCGAGGTGCCGCAGTTGAATTTAAACTTCAGCTCAGGACAGTCTGATGCAGATTTGATGAGGGGAAATTACAGCCCCAGTGCGGCTGAGGAGGAGTTCATTGGATATACGGGAGCATCCACATCGGATGGGGGTTATTCTGGAGAATCTGGCAGGGAAAGTACGAAGCGAAAGACGAGGAGTGGCACATCATCGTTGTCAGCACTACCATCGTTGGCGGGGAGTGGGCATAGTTTGAGTTCTCATGATGGAACAAGGATGGCACATATTTCCGGAGGGCGCAGTCTAAAGCCAATGGGAAGTGGTCTTAAAGAGAGTGCAAGTGACACAGAAGTCAATCGATTGAGATCAAGTGTTTTAAGTGATTCCTTGTCAAGAGACATTTCAACGGATGGTCTCAGTAGGAAAACGGAGACTGCACCAGTAGGCGCAAAAATAATAAGCGATCGAACAAGTGTAGTGGAAAGTCGATCAAGTGTGCCAGAGAATTCAATCAAAAGTGCCTCGAGTGAGAGTGATCGACCAAATCTCGTGGAAAGTGCACCGCAAAGCGTTTCTAATGCCCAGACATTGAGTGAGCATGCAAGTCTATCCGACAGTGTCGCTTGCACTGCCATGATAACTGAGGATGGTAAGGATACCCCCGCAAGTGATTCGAGTGTCAAAACCTTGACTCTTGCGAAAAGTGGGAATCTCAGCGGATCGATTGTGTCAGAAATTGCAGTAAACAGCGTGGATGCTAAAACTGCAAGCATTCGAACGAGTTTGATAGAAAGTGCGTCGTTACCACAGAACTCAAGAAGTACTGGATCAGATGGAGCTCTAGCTTCTAGTAAAACTGTAAGCGTCCTAGAAGGTATTTCGCAAATTGGTTTGATTGACAAAACTGACTCTGAACGAACCACTATGATGGAGAGTGATTTATCGAAAAATTCCACAAATAGCATTTCGACTATTAAAACAGATAGTCATGGAAGTAGGACACATAGCCCGCCAGAAACAGCATTGACACCGCCTTCAAAAACTCAAACAGATGGCATACGAACAAATTCACGGACAAGAGCGACCAATTCTGCCTTAAATGCAAGTCCAACTGTAAGCAGTGTATTATCAGAAAGTGGCAAGTCACAAAGTTCTACACGACCTGATTCAAACTCCAGTCAAGCACAAAACAGGAGCAAGGAAGGTTCCCACTTATCCACATTAGATCATGATCCACCTGAAAACTCTGTCAGATCCGCAGAGAGTCTCAAATCGGTTTCAAACATCAGTTCAAACCAATGGCCAGAAGATAGTGCAGGCTCTTCTATTATGAAATCTTTACTGTCATGCAATAGCGGATCCTTAATCTCAGAATCCAGCAAAATGCTCATTCGCACAAATGGCTTCCAGCGGGCAGAAGACAGCCCAAGTGTCGCAGCAGAAAGCAAGGAGGAAACCACCGTCACGCAAACAAGTATTAACTCGATTGACAAAAGTACAAATTCAAAACATTCACCACCAACTGGCGTAACATCGAATGACTCCAGGCCCGAATCACCGCCAATAGAAAGCGAAGCTCCCTACTCATCTGCATTTGAATCATCCCCAGCGGAATCTATAGCCACTATTAGTCCGAATCAGCAGCGCTCGAGTGTCATAATAAGCACTGGACTATCGTCAAATCACGAAGACGCCTCCAAGACTCTTTCAAATGCATTCTACGAGTCCGATTTTACCGAGGCCGAGGAGAGCAACATCGATGATATTTCATTGCCGAAATTTGAATCCACAGGCGACGACGATGAGGAACAGTTGGTAGAATCAGACGTTTCACAATCATCATATCCCTCGAATCGAGAGTTGGAGAAGCGTTTGATTGACTTGGATTCGAGTCTGAAGGATCTGAATGCCACTTTTGAAAAAGCCTTGAGTCCCGAAAAGATAACAAGTCCTCCTCATGATGATTGTAACAAAAAGCAAGCGACTACAGACCAGAGCAGTGACAATGCCTTAATGCCGGACATAATCAGTGAAGTTGAGCTTCGTCGGCGGCAACAAGTCATGCTCGAGAATGAGGTAAGTCTTCCCTAAATTGTGTCCTGGCCGACTAATTTAATCCCCCTCCCTATTCCAGATGAAACAATTTGAGCACGCCGTGCCCTACATGTACGTTCGAGAGATTCCCAACAAGCCGCCACCGCCATACGTGCCACCCGCCCACGGCAGCCCGATGACAACCATATTCCCATCGGAAGAACGAATCAAAGATATCACATATCGACGAACGAAAGAGTTGTATTGTGAAATACTCAACATTGGTGAGTTATTAAGCCCCTCCCTTACCAACTGCATTCACTTATTCATGATTCCCCCCTACCCTAGATACAACAGACGAGAATGGAAAAAAACCCGCGTCCGTGTTGGACGAGAACATAACAAACATTTACGAACGAATTATTTTAGATATCTGCAAGGAGTATCTAACCGAATACGAACCAGTTCTGACCTCAGCCGATCCGAATAATTTCCACAGTGCGTTGGCGTTCTTCAATCCACCCGATCGATTGAAATGCGTACAGGATTTCATTTACAAAGAGGTGCGCAAGAGCTTGGCCATGGATAAGAATTCGCCGAGACGCAATCAGGTGTACTCGGTGTATGGGCACAGAGGAAAGCGCGATCACATTGGCGAAATAATCATCCAGGAGATGTACGAGGAGGACGATATGTGGTGTAATTTTTACACAGAAGAAGCAGAAGTGTTGGATTTGATTGTCGAGGAGATGATTGGCGATACTGTTAGAGATATCGCCACTAAAGTGTTGGAAGAGGAAGTTCCAAGAGATCCGCTTGAAGCCGCTGTAGAGAGTGCGGAAGTGCGCTGTAGTAGTACTTAATTAATTTTTATGTTTATTTATGAACTAGTTTGTCGTTTATTATTATTTTCCCTTTCTTTTTATTTGTCAATAAGTTTTATTCTCAATGTAACTGTGTTTCCATGATTTTTTTTAGATGGAAATAGAAGTGAGTTGTAAAATATTCAAAACGGTTTTCTTTGTTTTATTGGGATGTGGGAGGAGGTACGTGTTTTGGTATCTGGAAAAAATATAAGTATCCGTAGAGTTGAGCTTGAAGGGCGCTTTTCTCTAGACAGAGCTCAGTGATGAGTGTGTGTTTGTATAAATCTTTAAGACCAGAAACATTCCAGGCCGTTTTTGTAAAATGCATCATTGATTCATAATATGCACTTCACAACCAACGCGCATTTAGAGTTTAACCATGCAATCAATTTCTCAAGATTGTAACCACATGTTTGCTGTCCCAAATAATCATCCGCCACATGACCAGAGTAAACTAATATGTTCCTTCGACGCTCTTCCTTTCAAGCATCTGATTCCCCAAGTCAATCGTCTGATGCACTTCCATCGACATTTATGAATACGTATGACAAACGACCTACAGGTTGGGGGTTGTGTTTTGGGTTAACTACCCAACCATGGAAAAAAATGTATGTTACGAAGCAACCAATAGCCTCGGAAAGGATTGATTTTATTGTTGCCGACCCCCTGCTAAACGAAAAAAGGACAACGACGTTTGTGCCTGCACCTGAAATGTGAGAACATTAAACAGGAGAGGTGCAAGCGAACAACTAGCGGAAACCCTATACTACTATAAAGCAGACATTACTTGCATCCAGGAAATACGAAGGGAAGGGCAGGGCAAAAAGAGAATGAAAAACTGTGACATCTATTACGGACCGTGTTATAGTGAGCAGAAACAGCGACTATTCGGATGCGGATTTGTTATAATGCCAGACTTAGGCAAGAAGTCCTATGTTTCCTAGACATTAGCGAACGCATTGTAACAAGCCGCATCAAGGACGATTTGGCCAACATAAGCCTTACATGCGCTCACGCCCCAACGGATGAAATAGTTGATATAGCTAAAGATTGCTTCTTCGAGCTCCCTGACCAAACCTATGAGCAACTACCGAAGTACGATGTTAAAATCGCGCTGGGAGATTTTAACGCAAAGGTGGGGAGACAAGTCATTTTTAGCAGTATTGTTGGAAAACATAGCCTACACGGGATATCCATAAGGGGACATGGCTGTCTCCAGATCAACGAACGGTCAAATAAATTGATCACATTGCGATAGACAAGAGGCACGCATCCAGGATTTTGGATGTCCGAACACACCGAGGAGCTTACATCGACTCGGACCACTACCTTGTTGCAGCCAAGGTAAGAATGCGGATATCCACGCCACAACAATACAGAAATACTGTGAAAAAATGTAATGTCGAAAGACTGCAGTCGCAAGAGACCACCAAGACCTTCGCGCAACGCGTATCCCTTAACCTCTCGATTAGCACCATACCACCAGGATCGAATGTCGAAGAACAATGGCAACGATTCCAATAAGCCATTAAATCAGCCGCAACTGATGTGCTAGGTTTCTCGCGCCCACCAACAAAAAACCCCTGGTTTAATGAGGAATGCCGACAGATGCTCGCAGCCAAGAACGAGGCATACAAGGCTGAGCTGCAGGTGAAGACGGAAGTTGCCATAGAGCAAGAAAAGCGCGCGATCGAGGATATAGAAAGATGCCACTACAGAAACGATGTTCGCAAGTTTTAACAAAGCGTAAAAGGTCAAATCCAGGATACATGGATCGAACAGGTTCCTGTCGAGATGAAAAAGGAAATATCGTAGTTGAGACACAGTCGATGCTGAGGATATGGAAGAACCAATTCTGAAGAACGTCTGAAACCATTAACCAAAAACCTAATCGACCTTTATCAGTGTGGTTTTAGGCCACGAAAGTTCACAACCGATCAATTTTTTACACTTCGGCTGATTCTGGAATAAATCCAAGTAGTGCAAATCGATACCCACACCTGTTTATCGATGTCAAAGCCGCATACGAAAGCATTTATAGAGACGAACTATACAGAGCCATGTCTAGTTTTGGTATACCGCCTAAACTCGTCCGTTGCTCCATCAGGGTCGGAAACGATCTCACCGACACATTCGATACTTAAAAAGGATTTAGGCAAGGCGATGCGTTGTCATGTGACTTCTTGAATTTGATTCTTGGATGGATTGCACAAAACTCACGAGCCAACACAAGAGGCACAATTTTCCTAAAATCGGTGCAACTATTAACATACGCCGACGATATTAACACATTGGAAGGACTCATCGTGATGTCATAGGGGGGCTTGCTAACATAGAGTAGGAAGCGGCGAAAACGGGTTTAGCAGTACGTATATGCTGTCCACGCGAACATCGACCAATTGGACAGAACGTCACCATTGACAGATATAACTTTGAGGTAGTACGGGACTTTGTCTACCTCGGCTCCGCTATTAACTTTGACAATAACATCTCGTCCGAAATTAAACGAAGAATTACTCTTGAGAACCGCTGGTTCTTCGGGCTAAGAAGGCAATTTAGTGTAAAGCCCTCACTCGAACTACTAAGGAGATCCTATATAAGACCCTGATCATCCCAGTCCTCCTCTACGGCGCTGAAGCATGGACCGTCTCAAAAGCAGATGAAGAAATCCTTGGTCGATTTGAGAGGAAAATTCTTCGAAAAATCTTCGGTCGCGTTTGCGTTGACGAGCTATGGGGACAAAGATTCAACCAATAAATATGCGAGCTGTACAGCGACATTCCCCTGGTCAAAAAACCCAGCATTAAACGTTTAAGAGGGCTAGGACATGTAGAACGAATGGATAATAAATCTCCGGCTCGCAGAGTTTCAATTCCCAGCCAGACGTCGGATACAGTAGAAAGTAGAAACCGACATCAACCAACTTGGAGTGCGCAACTGGAGGGAGTTAGCTAAGGACCGGGCTAATTGCAGAGGCATGTTGGTTGAGGCCTAGGTTCATTCCGGACTGTAGCGCCACTTAGGTAAGTATGTAAGCATTTGTTGGAGCTTGTATAGCTTGCACCCTTTAGATTTAAAGCGTTTCTTCTGCTGGCGTTGGCCGTGTTCCAGATATCAAATTTATTAAGAATCTCTGTTCTCATTGGTTTATGGACCATTTTGACCATTAAGAACAGAACTTCATCAAAGACAACTTTGTAAGTGGCCGCGGTGTAGTGGTAATGTGTTACTGTTGGGTGGGAGGTTACGCGTTTAATCCCACCCAGAATCAATGAAACTTTTTTTCAAAGAGATAAAAATAATGTCTTGAAATTTCTGTAAATTTATAATTGAAAAGTTTAAATAAAGAATTCGGAAAAATATAATAAGTCTCCCTTACATCCAAAATCGTATCACTCTCTTCCCCTTCTCTAACGCTCGCACTGTGGTAAAACATTTAAAGGGTATAACCCCATAACTAAATAAATCTGAGATCAATAACTTAATGAAAGTAAAAACGTCATAAACGTTATGGTGCTGTCAATGTTTTGCTGGAGAATTCCCGATTCCGATAAGGGCAAGAAGATTTTGCGTGCAGACTAGATTGTGCGCGAAGGTCATATATTGGAAACCATGTACCTATAATATTTGACAAATCCATTTGACACCCTACACTGAGACACAAAAACATGAACAGGCCAACAGCTCATCTGAACATTTCCAAACATGTTCCGCATTCCGGAATCTGAAAAATCATCAGATTTCTTGAATCTCCGGCTGGAACAGGTAATGTAAACACGGAAGGGAGTACCTTCAACAAATTTTTCTAGCTGCTGGGTTACGCAAACGATATCAACAGCATTGGTAGCTCTCATAGTACCGTCGCAGCACTTCTACTTAAGGATAATAAGATAAAGCTTGTGCTTACAAAATATTTGCATATGCAGTATTAAAAAAATTGGCAAACAATCTGCAATCTGCTACAGATGTTAATGGATATGTATGAAAATCCAAAATCGGATAATTTGTCAGATCATAGCAGGAGAAGGACCTTCTTCACGACAGTTCATCTCGGGAAAATCGGATGCGACTTAAACAAAGACTTTGCCACTAGTTTGATGTAGAAGAAAAGACCCACTAAGGATGCAGTTATAGCTATCATTGAAAAGCCCCATTGGAAATGTTCTTTTACTTCTTTCGGCTTTTTTTAATCCAATCATTGACGAATTGGTGTCAAAACGAGGCTTTTAAATTTTCAAACCAGATTATTCCAAAATATTTTAATTTAAGTTTACGCAGAACATCACTTCTTATTTTTCTGCAGTAATGTTTCTCATTACACCCAAGTGAACTACAATTTTCCAATGATTCCTTTAACCAGCTACATAAGTTAAATTTCAATTCCATTCTGTTTTTTTTTCATAGAAGTTGTTCAATGAAAGCTATAACTGGAAGTTAACAAATTTGTTTACCTGACCAGGCCACGCCTAGAAGTGTTTTTTTATGTTCTAGTGCAAAATTGATTGTTTCACAGATATTTCGCGGATCTTTATTTCTCATGAAATAAAACAACGCTAATAGTTTGCTTATCATAGGTTCGGGTAAGAATATGAACGGAGAAAATTTTAGTTTCGATCACTCGAAAAGACAATTTCAAAAGAATCAGCTCACTATAATTTACCTATATTGCTAAAGATGGTTCCTTATTCCATTGAACGCGTAGCCATGTTCGACAATGAGTTTATGAATAAAAAGCCGCCCTGAAATTGTATCTGAAACTGAGTCAGAAATTAATAACAAGGCAACCCTTAAGTCTGCTTTGCACATTGACTCTTGAGTCACTAGTCCAAAAGAGAAAGGAAGTTCGAACAGTTATGAGGGTATTTTGCCCTGTGAAAGAAAGAAAGAAGGAGTAATGTCAAATTTGTGTTAAGATAAAAAGTGGAAATGTAAAAGCGCGAGACTCACGAAAGAAAATTTACAAAGAGAACTTCGATAAAAGTCGTGACTCAAGAGTCAACGTGTAAAAGCAGACTTAGCGCTTACAGAAAGTGTTTCTTCGTGAATCTGTAGCTTGAAGTTGAATGGAGCGATACCAATTACTGCAACGGATTGTGGGTAGCCCTTAAAGGTGCAAGTGCGAACTGCACTTAAAACTATTTGATATAAAGCACAACACAATGGAACACACCCGTGAAAATATATCACGCCACAACGACATAATTATGAAATATCTCATCACTTTCTGTCCTCTCTCATGACATATGTCAAAGAAAAAAAATGTCTGCGAATTGTCAAACAGAAAATCAAAATCGATTGCATGGGGTAAAATATTTCTCGTGATATTTTTGTGTTCATCTAAACAAAAACAAACGGATTCCAAAACAAAATTACCAAGTTGCACATTGGCGCCTGGGGAACCTCTGCAGCGTATCCTCACAATGAAAGATCCAGTCAGAGTGGCGAAAACCTGCGAATGGACACGTGAAAAAACTGCAACTTTGATCACCTTATACCAATCGCACCAATGCCTATGGAACAACTTTATCGAATCGTACAAAAATAAGGACAAACGAATCAAAGCTATCGACTCCATCTGCACCCGTTTGGGCATCAGTAAGGTGGACTTTGGCAAAAAAATACACAACCTGCGGAATCAGTTCAATGCCGAAATGAAAAAGTTAGATAAACGGAATGAGTCTTCAACAGAAGTGTATCGTAGCCGTTGGGAACATTATGAAGCGTTGAAGTTTCTACGAGAAGTGATAGCCCCACGCCCAGGATTTTCGATGGTCCTGAAAGAACCAAAAGTAAGGACATCTGATATGCCAAATAGTTGTTTACCTAATTGTCGTGGTTTTTTTTAGAAATACGAAATCAAATACAGTGTGGTCGAGGAAGAGGATGATCAGCAGCATAGTAATTGCGACATTCAAGAAGTCTCAGAAACCGAGATTCACTACACTGAAACAACTGAAGTCGATCGTAATTCAATGGAATTCACTAGCATACCGGTTGTGAGTCGAGAAGAGATCTTGGAATCCAAGTTTCGTAGGCCAAGTACAGATGAAATTGAAACACAAGAGTACATTCAAACGGTACAACCATCCCAACATCGAACCATCCATCACCAGCGACAACAATCACAGGAGATATTGCATTTAGATGATCCTCGTAACATTCAAAGCGGTGGTACATCGACGACTATCATCGGTATGGAAGCAATACCTCCGAAAAAACGACCAAGATGTGCAGACACACCCGAAGAACAACCGCAGCGTGATCAGTGGGAAGTCTTTGGTGAGTTTGTTGCCAGTGAGTTTCGGAATTTGAATTCGGAACTCTCACGAAAGAAGCTGAAGCGAAAGATCATGCAAGTCATGTTGGAGGTTGGCGAAGAAGATGATGGCATCAACATAAATATATCATTGAACTAGACTAAGTAAATCCCAAGCCATTACTTTAAGGTATCTATGTATTTATTTTCTACTCGTCTTATTGTGTAAAAGTATTTTTTTGCGGAGGGAATTCCAATAAGACTGATGTATGTTATGTTATCATCACCCACCATATACACACCGTTCCAGTTACTCACCATGTATCTACGTTAGCCTACGTGAGATTGTCGACTCACCAGCAGGATTCAATTCCTGGGTTCATTAGAGTTTAGTGTATAGAGGCGAATCATTCCTAAAAATCGATGTAGCGGCCTCTCAATATGTCAATTGTTTCACGATCTGTGTCGTTGTTGGAACCAAATGATGTCGAGATCTCGGTCTTCAATTTGAGGCAAAAATTAGTACGTTATCATGGTGCGACAACGAACCTCATTTACGATGATTCCACAGGTGCACATAAACCACACCACACAGTTATTTTCAGCTCTTGAACCGTTTTCGGTTCTTTTTCAGCCCAAATACAGCAATTTTGCTTATTCACTGAAACCATGACGCAATGGAAGGTCAGCTGGATTCAATCCTTGACAAAACTTATGAGCGACTACCAAAGTACGATGTAAAAATCGTGCTGGGAACGCAAACGTAGGAAGAGAAGACATCTTTAGCAGTATCTTTGGAAACAGAGTCTACTCGACACACGTCTGGAAATGGACTTAGGCTAATTGAATTCTGTACGGAACGAAGTGCCACGAACGAATAGCCAGCCCACATTACTCGTTTCAAAGCGCTAAAATTGACAAAAGTTATAAAAACAAACGAATTCCATTGTTTAAACATTTTGAATGATGGTTCTGATATTCCGGTATGTCTAAGCCAACAACGTTGTTAGGCTGTTAGATCTTTCTATTTCTTGAAACTGTCCTGACTTGGCAACTTAGAAAGCAGAAGACTTATTGGAACGCCCTTTACAGCAAATAAATAAAAATGAGACGTCTATAGTGTAAATATGTGTCCGCTAATTGCATACGATTGGTGAATTATTATGTTCTAGAGGTAATGAGTCATTGGCTCACATTATTTTACAAATAAAAAGTTTTCCAGATTTTATAAACACGTTTACTTTTTTTTTCTTTTTAATTTGGAAATGATCTTTGTATCGAGCATTTATGTGGCAACTGGTGGATCGGAACAATGAAGCAGACATAAGTATGCAAGTAGTTTTGAGTATTTTTTGAACATTCGATGAACAAATCGTCAAAAGAGAAGCATGGTATACTCTACAGTCTCCGTGTTAGGTGAACACGTAAACGAAATGTAAGCCATGTTCAGAGTAAATGTACCTCACATTGAGTAGCGACACTCTCCTTACATATGCAACACGTACGTCCCTACTGACTATAAGTGACTCGTGAATACAAGAAATAGCCTTCGTTACTACTAAGCCGTTCTACTTGTGCGCGCCACTTCAGCAGAGATCTTGCTCTACTACGTCCGACTTCTGGCTGTGAATCGAAAACTGCGAGCAGGAGTATTGGTGTCCATTCGTACTACATGTCCTAGCTATCATAAACGTCCAATGCGGAGTATTTTTTTAGTGGCATGTCGCTGTAATGTTCTTGGTTGAATCATCGTCTCCATAGTACCTAAACGCAACCGGGACGATTCCAAAGAAATTTTCTCTCAAATAGACCAATAATTTCTACATCCACTTCTGATACGGTCCGTGCACAAGCGCCGTAGAGCGCTAGTAGTTCGAGTAAGGGGTTTGCCTACTAAATTACCTTTCTTAACCCGAAGAGTTGGCAACGGTAATTCTTCGTTTAATTTCGGACGAAATGTTATCTACGGAGTTAATAGCGGAGCCGAGGTAGACAGAGTCCCGTACAACTTCAAAGTTATATCTGTGAACGGTGACGTTCTTTCCAATTCGTCGATGTTGTGTGTCCTTTCGTGTTGACAGCATATAATTAGTCCTGCCTTCATTTACTGCGAAACCCATTTTTGCTGCTTCCTTCTCTATACTAGCAAACGTGGCTATGACGTCCCGTTGAGTCAGACCAATGAAGTCAATATCGTCTGCATATGCTAGTAGTTGCACCGTTTTATGGAAGATTGAGTCTCTGGTGTTGTCTCGGGAGTTTTACACAATCCTCTCAAGAATCAAATTAAAGACGTCACATGACAGTGCATCGCCTTGCCTGAATCCTATTTTGGTATGGAATGTGTCGATAAGGTCGTTTCCGACAATTTTAAGCGGGATACCAAAACTAGACATGGCTCTGTATAGTTGGTCTCTATAAATCTTGTTGTATGCGGCTTTGAATTCGACGAATAGGTGATGTCGTGATGGGTATCGATTTGGACTACTTGGAATCTGCCAAATTGTGCAGATTAAATCAGTTCTGGACTTAACTTTCCTAAAACCACCCTGATAAGGACCGATCAGGTTTTTGGCAAACGGTTTCAGGCGTTCAAAGATTACTGCAGATAGGATCTTGTAGGTGATATTGAGGGGAATTATGCGTCTGTAGCTTTCGCAGTTCAGAATGTCTCCTTTTTGGTGTCAGCTGTTCACATTTTTGTTTTGACTCGCAAACATGTGTGTCCCAACTTATAGAGACTCACCACAATAGGTACTCACTCGTATAGGTGTTTAGAACATCGCACACAATTTCATCGTTTAACGTAGCAAACACTGTTGTGTGTGATTGGCAAAGAATTTTTTCAAGAATCCATTGAGCTAGAGCTAAAAGATAGTGCCTTCCTAATTTACGCAACCTTACCCACAGTACGATATTGAAGAAATCGCATGGTAGCTTGTTTCCTTGTCGGAATCCTGTCCAATTTCGGAAAGTTGAAGTTGAATGTTAGGCGACATAGCAGTATCAGTTTTGATGGTATCCCGAATCCGCCATCGGTTTATTGAGCTCTAGGCGATGGTGGCTTTCATACGCGTCCTTGCACGCAATGGAATGGTGTGGCACAACTTGAAATTCGTTAATATTTTCCAGGATTTGTTCACACAGTATGTTAGGTAGATTCTTATATGCGACATTAAGCATGGATATGCCTCGGTAGTTGTTACAAGGCTTGGGATCGGCTTTTTTGTACATATGTCATATGATGGAATGTATGTCATCGGACATACACCCATCTATTATAACCGGGTGCACACTTACTTCTTCTTCTTCTTGACATTGCGATACCATATCCACTGGGTGTTGACATTAATGGAGGATGAGGGCACAGAGGTGAGTCTCTAACTCAGTTTTTGTTTGTAGACTCGGGCAATCTCCGGCTCGCTAAGGCGACCAAAGTGGTCTCTTTTTTCCCATCATTCGCAAATTCTTATCGTTTTACAGTCGTGCTCTCAAAATCCTTATAGTTTACGTTTGCTCTTTAAATGTATGTATGTGCGTCAAGGAGGGTGTATGCGTACATCACATCTATGAGCAAATGGTCGATTTAATTGGGGTTCTTAAATCTGGAGATCGCCAGGTTAGCCTGTGAATTCGAAGTCGTGGGAACCTAAGGCTGCTGATAACAGTATAACGTGCTGCAGGGAAGACTGTTAGTCGGAAGACATTATCTGCTGTCGTGTGGCGGGTGCCTTCCAACTAACCCTCAGAAGGTGTTTTCCTGCCCGATTTTCGCATAGAATTCGCCTAGTACGATTTTCTCATTTCATGCCTTAGTGGCTCCATAGTCTCCGTCCAGAAGGTGATCAAACGACCGTTGCTCATGGTCGTTTCGGGTCTAGTTGGTATTTGATGGGATCCGTTATTCGAGACTTTTGTGTTTCTCACAACTACGAGTACGCCGAGAGTCGGAGTTGGATGAAATCGGTTAGGTGAAAAGTCAAGGCTTCATATACATAGGTGCATTGCCAACCATCGACCCTTACGGATCTAGCTTCCCCATTTATTTGAATGCGTAAAATTATGTTTTTCCCATAAAGAATGGGACCTCCTCTTAAACTCCGACTGCGAACGTCAAAATCAAGAAGCTTCACATGACAATTTTATGATCTTGGATGTTCACAGACTACACGAAAGAGCAATGAACCTTAGGTGTTATTACTATCGGATTTGAACAGTGAGAACCACAAGTAAACATTAATACTAACAGCAAATACAAAGACTAGGCAAGTTAAGGGAAAAAATCCAAAGTAGGCCTAACTCGATCTTAAAGGAAACAATGAAACATACTGGTTAAGGACAGTAGATATATAAGTCCATCGAAGCCGCATGTGAAGCAAAGTAGACGCCAATGTGTACTATACAGATATAATTAAAGAAACTCTGTTCCCATTAGCATAATGTCTGTCACTACAATAAGCACAAAGTTGGATATTTTCTTACGAATACTTGAACGCTAACGCGAGCAAAATCATCTGCTGTCAGTTTAAGTGGTTTCAATAAAAGTTCGACATTCGCAATCCAAACATAGATACAAGAATATTCCTAAATAGTGTGATGCTCGCAATATTCCTGTATTTCCGCTTTCAGTATTTTTCTAAGGTAAGGTCGCACTTTTAGTAGCATTCAGTCTGATACTCAAAAAGTATCTCGTCGAGTTTTGAATTTACGGTCATAGCGTAAGGAGTGACAAAATCGACAGGTGGGTGTACCAGTCGATTTTCAATAAATTATGATTTCTCTATCAAGCGGTCATACGATATCTGATACAGAAAGAGAAAGAGGTCTTGCCACGACCTTGTAGTAACAAAACATTTGCCCACTATGAACTTGGCATTTATACAAGCACATACCACCGAGATCATAATCACTTTGATTAAAATATAGAAGAGACACCTTATGCACCAACGAATATCTGCAACATGGTTCAACTAGCTCATTGGTTAGATGCAGTGTTGAATGTAAGCCAGGTGCCAAAACACAGAATTGTACAATAAACCATGATAACCAAGTGTTACAATTAACATCAATCTTCCTCATTATCTCTTTAACTGATATCGGACTAAACTTTTTTGGAAATGAGTAGACAAACACACTGTTCGGAACTAACACTGGCCAACAAACAAATCGCGAATAACAAATCCGAAAACTTCAATAGACTCATAGTTCCACACCACGTGTCTCATTGTTACTCGCCGGTGGGATGTATCCAAATCAAATGCATGATAATCTGTTTCGCAAGACTTCATTGCATCTGCCTGCACAAAGCACTTTGTCCACGACATGCAACCCAACTGAAAAAAAACATTTTCGCACAAATGCGCCCGCAGAATATTAACACCACCGATGACAAAACGCTGTTCACAATAAACTCATTACTTTTCAAATGTACATTTCACTTTTATTTAAAATGTTTTATCAAATAAGGTGTTTTTTTTTTTCTTTTTTTAGGTTAACGTAAATCTAAAGGTGAAGCTGGTTGGGATGCAGTCACTTTTTTAATTTACTTAACCTCCTTAACTTGCAGACCTGGGGGCAGAGACTGCTTGATTTTCTCAGCCTTCTCCTTATCGGCGACGACCAAGGTGTACAGAAAACGGGAGCAACGAATCTTGAACTTGGTGTTTAATGGATTCTTCTTGATCTTAACAGCACGCGCATCAGACCTGCGGGCGGTGTTTAGGAATTCCTTGACTTCTTTGATTTCACGCGGCATCTGAAATACATCAAATAATGTCGGATAAGTTGTATTCCTTCGTTGAAACAGTTTTAGATCGTCTTACTTTGCGTTAATTTATAAAAAATTAATAAAATTTAAGCAGCAACGAGAAATCCAACTAATGTTGACGTTTCCACGTTTCGAAAGAAAGAGAGAAGGAAGGGATAGGAGCCAAAATGGTTACGCATCCGGCTGTCATTATGAAATTATTTTAACTGCTTAGAGCGCCATCTGTCGAATGATAGATAGCGATTAAGATTTCTGCGGTATTTTATTTATAAAATTTTTAATTTATAAACAATAATTCGGCCGAAGAAATCTGTGCTCGAGTTAAATATGAATTTGAGCTTTTTCGCATTGGCAATGGGATTTTTTAGGTTGAATGTTTGCGGGGAATTTATGTCATCGGGGTAGAAGGGTTCTTCGCTGTTGGTGCCACCGTCAGCTGTGATGGTGACTGTTGCATCTTTACCGACGAATCCACCTTGGAATTGAATGCAAAAGGATTTCACAGTTTGCGGGTCATCGAATTGAATTGCTATCCATTGGGGAGTGCCCTAAAATATTCCAACTATATTAGACCAACCAATTGGCTTTGAAACGTTGTTGTTCACCTCGTTTGAACTCCATGAAGTGTCTTCCTCAGAGTCGAACATAAAGGTTTTACCATGCTGCTTTATGTCTTTGTTGAGAACCGAGCTAACCCTAGAAATATAACGCATTATTAAACGACAGATTATTTTTAACAAATGAGATATCTTTAAATATTTACAAGCTCTTGAATTTTACAGAATCGAGGAGGTTCATCTTATTATTTTGGAAGTTGTTGACATTTTTTGAGAAATGTCACCAAAGTGCCTGTTGGAAATTCGTTTTGCAGATGGCAGTAGCGCCGACAGAGAATTCTAAGCGCACGCTTACATCAGTGTACATTTTTTTTTATTTGAAAATGTAATTGTATATAATAAAAGTATTCATGCAACGTCGGAAAGTCGTCGTAAATGTTGTAAACGTGATAAAATTACGACGTGATAAATGAACTGTCAAAATTTGTATGGGAAATATGCGAAATATTCGCAGTATTTGCAGGCAAATTTTTAAGAAAAAACGTCGCTTTGGCCCTTCATCTTAAAATTTTTTTCTATTCATATTTTGCACACACAAAATTTTCACGAAATTTTAATAGCATTGTTAAACAAGTAAATACATGAGATGATTACAGATTCAACTTCTTTACAGATTCATAAAACCAAATGTGTAGAATAGAAAGAGAACAATCGGAACAAAATTCTATCGATAAATAAATTACTTAATTGAGATTCAATTCAGTGGGTCTTCATTTGGTACACTTTTAGGGTCCCTCATGAAACGTCGTAAAATAACAATCTTTCGCACGTAGTTAAATTACGACTTTGCTTGAATACCTTATTATAAACATTTTAATATATCGTTGGCTTAGGCCGTGTGTTAATTGCGTTAAAATGGAGAATACATTTTATCGACTGGCTATAATTTTTGTCATTTCTGCAGGGGTAAACAAAAAATTGGCTTTTTGCTTTGTCAATTGGATGGTCAATGGAATTTTATTCTTATACATAAAAACCCAGAAGTACTGAAACGACATTCCTTTCTTTATATTTTCTTGTTTTAAAATAATACCGAATAGATTTTAGTTTATGATTAAGTTAGTTCAGTTATAGCTATCATTTAAAAACATCATGTGAAATTTTCTTTTATTCATTGCGGCTTTTTTATAAATTCAATAATTGGCGAGTTGGTGTCAAAACAAAGCTTAGTCGTTTGAGAATATGAATTGAAAAAATATTTAAGTTTTCGCAGAAAACCAGATATTTATTTGTGTGAAGTAATGTTTGTCGTTCCACCCAAATGATAAAGCCTTCCTATAAGCCCCTATGGAGGTAACATTTTAATTCCATAATGTTTTTTGTTCCAATGAAGTTGTTTATTGAAAGCTATAACTGCATCCTACTACTCTGTTGAAGTTACGCATATTTCGCATATAAAATATAGCTAAACGAATGAAACAACATGTGGCCATCCATTTTCAAAAACCAAGCTTTACTTTATTTTAAAACGTTAATTACATTTGCCTGTTTAAAAAAAAATTGTTTTTTATTTTATAATGTAAATGATGTGCTATTTTCTCACTACATTTGAACACTGTTAATGATGATTAATCCACGAATCTGTGTTCCATCTCTCTCACTCCTCAGTAGGTATACCAAATGTCAAAAATTAGCCACTGGATAAATTTTAGCGAGCTGTAATTGACCAGGTTAAAATTTTGAAGTATCTTTTCTCCGCACTAATGTCAAAAATTATCCACTGGCTACAATTTTAACGTGTTAGTGTCAAATTGGGCAAACACTCTTTTATATGGGTATCCCTAATAAGATAGCATATTTTATCTCAATCTTTTGTTCAAGCAAGTGTTAATCCATAATACATCTGTCATAGTCAGACCAAGTCCAAGTCGACGATTATACTTTAATGCTAGTATGTAATAAATATTTTTGTACCATAGATGTAAAAAAATAAACTCAATAAAACAAATTTGATTTGATTTAATTTGAAATTTTAACGCAATTGACACACGCAGCCTTCATAAGAAAACCTCGTATATCCATTTTTGGCAAAAATTACTTATTGATGCTATTCTATGGAAACTCGATAGGCGCGCTGTTTCTGGTAAACCTTGAAGCTATTTAATAACTTTAAATCTCTTAAAAAAAAACATTTTGCTTATATCTCGTAACCCCAATGTAGTCAAGTTCCTGAAAAACCTCGTAACTCGACAAATTACTGAAGAGCAAACCTCGTAACTCCTGCTTAAAATAACCAAAACTCGTTACTGTACTATCCAAATGTATAAATGTGGTATAAAAAAGCGGGGAATCGCCAATTATTTCAACTGTAAGCGCCTTGCAAAAACTTTGCGCCAAGCCTCTTAACTGCAAGGGTATGACAAAAAAAACTCGTAACTCAAGTAAAATAAATTAACGTATTTGTATTAAAAAGAGCGGTTTTTGTCCAAACACCTGCGATTTTATTATTCATTTAGGACATAAAATAACAACATTTACCAAAATACTGGGCTTGGTAATAAACTTTCGTTCCTCCTGTAAATATTAAAATTTTGGAGTTACGAGGTTTTCTTGTTCAGACGAAGATTTATTTGTTTAATCCGCGGAGATACTGAACTACTAGTGCAACAAAGTAACGTTTCAATCTTCAATGTTTTATAAAATCAGTGAAATTGATAACCCTTGTTAAAAAAACGTTTCTCAAAAACCAACCAAAAGTATAAACAGATATTTTGAAGTTAACAAAACTCAAAAGTGTTTTATAGTTGCTACTATTACTTAAAGACAAGATTTGCGAAATATTTGCAGTATTTGCAGGCAACTTAAAAAAAAGAATGTCGCTTAGGCCCTTTATATTCTAAGCGCGTAATTTTTTTTTCTCCTCATATTTTGCACAGTTTTAATCAATTATTAATTTAAAAAAAGTAATAGCATTGTTAAATAAGCCTTCGCTGCACAGGAAAGTATAGAAACCTACAGCTTTTTAGTCATAGGCCAAACAGAAATATATGTGCAAGATACGCTTAGAGTGCTTAGAGATTAATTTACCTTTAGTTTTTAATCATGTTTTTCTAGTATAAGAGATTAATTTACATTTAATTCTTAAACATGTTTCTCTGGTATTTAATATTAAATGGATCAGCCCAATTATTTTTAAGTACAATAGGGAGAGTTTGTGAGGTTTGACGTTCGTCTTGACAGATGAAGTGTGACATCACAATCTTCTTGTTGTGCAACCCCAGTTGAAGCTTCAAAGACAATTTAACCAATGAAAGTCGTGTTCCACTTTCGGATCCTAAGTAAGTCGAACACAATTCATGAATTGGCAAAGCGGAGATTCTCAGCACTATACTTCCTTAACTATGTGGTGCTAGGAAGTAGGATTGAACCTGGGATTCAAAAAACGCATGCCTGTCCAATTACCCCGGTCCTTAGCTAACTTCCTCCGGTTGCGCAATTCAAATTGGTTGAGGTTGGTTTCTACTTGTGCGCTTCACGTACCCCGGAATCGAAGACTGGGACCCGGAGTATTGGTTTATGGTGTATTTCCGATATGGATTTTTTTACTTGTGGTATGTCGCTGTACAGCTCGTGTAGTTCTTGCGATTGAATGGATGATAACATATCTTTATATAGGAAAACAAGCTTTATTTTGATTTTATTATATTGAATGTTAATTCAATTATCTTTGATATGACAATGGTATACTAGTTAAACATATTAAGGACAGTATACGTTGAGCTGCTAAACAGAACTTCATTTTTCAAAGGGACAATTGATCGTGCAGCTATGCAATTATGCTGTTCATATAAAGTCTATTTAAAGGCTTTAATCCTCTCAATAACAACAATGGGGTAGAACTCACTAAGTTTGCTCAGAATCGCCTTATGAATGTAGAAACAACTGGCAACTCCAATAAACAACTGTGCTTGTCGAATTCTGAGGAGAAAGTGAAGTCAAACCCCAAGCAGAATAGCGATTCAGATGCATTAAGTGAGCATACCTATGTGTATTTCGGTGAAATACGCAATGATCGGCAGCATAAATTTTCCACGGATTCTACAAAATGGCGCCGACAAGTGAACATGGAATATTCAAATGAAGTGAAATTGAATCCTGCCAGTTTCAGTAATAAGTGTGATTTTAGCTAAGAGTTGTTGATTATGCTCATATGAAAGTATATATTTTTTTATTTTAATGGCTTTATTTACATTGTGGCCCATAACCGGGATTGATCCTAAGTTTCGTGTAAGTGGGTGGCCGCGGTGTAGTGGTAATGTGTTCGCCTGTTGAGTGGAAGGTTGCGCATTCAATCCCAGCCAAAATCCATTTAACTTTTATTTAAAAAGAATTGAAAATAAGGTCGGTTGTTATACCTAGAAGTATGCACCATCTTGAATTTCTTCAAATTTAACGAACACAAGAAAAATTGACTCCCCCTCTTTTGCTTCCCCTTCTCTAACGCTCGTACTGTGGTTACATATAAAGGGTATTCATAACCCCTTGAGTGCGTGTAAATTATAAAAAAAGGACCCAGTTATAGATATCATTCTAACAAAAAACATGATGTAATTAAAATTTTACCTCAGTTGCTTCGTATAGGAATCACTGGAAAATTTCATTTTTTCGGTTTAGCAAAAATCATTATTTCACAAAAATAAATCTTGATCAGTGAAAAATAAAAAGTAGTTTTCTGCGGAAACTATAATATTTTTGGATAAACAATAAACATGTTCTAAAATTCATTAACTTTGTTTTGACACCAACTCGCCAGGAAGACCATCAAAAATCCTTTAATTAATAATTATTGCCTGTAATAGAAATATTGTTGTACAATTTGTGCTAATGACTAAAGATATTCGGCCTACTTTGTTCATGTTAATCATATTTCACATATAGCCAAACAAATGTAATCATAACATTTTTGAAACAATCTTTTTTAAAAATTCAATTTTAGTTTATTTTACAATTTGCATTACATTTTCTGATTACAATATCTTCCTTACTTCCTATTTTATAATCTGAATATTGTACTATTTTCCCACCACATGTGAATACTGATAACGAGGAATAATCCAAGAACGTGCTTTCCATCTCTGTCACCCCTCAGTAGGTATACCAAATGTCAAAAATTAGCCACTGGATACATTTAAGCAAGCTGTTGTGCAGGTTAAAATTTTGAAGTCTCTATTCACCATTTTAATGTCAAAATTTATCCACTGGCTAAAATTTTAACGCAATTGACACACGACCTTATATCTCGAAACAGCGTAAGCGTTTCGATCACAACGCTTCAATTATACCATTTGCTAGCTATCAAAAATATGTAGGTGATAAGCTTCTCAGTTTGGTCGCAAAATAACGATAAGATGATGTCAATAGTTTTTTCACAGTCAACATATGTAAATTAAAACGAGAACAACCACTTTTCCAATAATAATACAACTTTTTAAAAATCCAATTGGAAATGTGAACATTCCCTAACAGCACTCGAATCGGAATCGGAAGCAAAGAAAAAAGAAACTTGAAAATATCATTGGCAAGCTGTCATGCAATTCACAAATATATATCATGCAAGAAACAAATACAAATTTTTAATTTTTCCCCAGTTCGATATATTTTCTGTGAGTGGTTGGTTGATGTTCGGAGTGTGTTTTTTTGATTTATACTTTGTTATTTCATTTTCCGCTTTTAATTAGTTTTGTTGACATATTACGTTACGTAAAGTAAATATAATTAGCGTTTTGCTTAAGTGTGCATATACTGTTTACCTTTTTTTTTATTGCGGAAACAAATTCAGTTGGAAGTGATCGCTCCACATTTAATTCGCATACCTATTTTCTACAAAGGTAAGTTCTACAGTTTCACACTCCTATTCGTGATAAGAATGCAACTGGTTGCATTGCAATTGCAACACTCCCTCCCCTCAAATACCGTTGCATGCATTTAAAGTGTTTGCTGAAAGTGCTATTTTTAGTGTTGACTTTTGTTAAAATAGATTTATTTTCTAAGTTTCTCTTTCATCAAATGCTTCTTTAAAATAAAACAAAGTCCACTCTAAAAGTTTACCTCAAGTTTTACTCTCGTTTTTATGCCGCGCAATTTGGGTCAAATGCTTTGAAAAGACTTGCATGGACAGCATGGCAGCAGAATCAACTTGTTTTGGTTGCCTATACAAACGAAAAAGTCTGCATATATGTATATTAAATGTTGCGATGTTTTTGGTTAAATTAAGTAAAAAAAAAACGAAACTGGTAATTAATTCCGTTTACCTGTTTGCCATATGATTTACTAAAGTCCAAAGTCCAAGTATACTGGTAATGGCTTCCTCCACACTCACCTCTTTTCGTATTATGGTGCAAAGCAGCGCGGTTGATAATTTAACGTATTTCTCAAGAGGCAACATAGTCTCTTGTTCGTGATTATACACAAAAGGTAAAGAAAGAGGAGGGACATAACCCAAAGCAAAAGAAAATTGAAATGAAAGGTGCTAAGCTATATCTATTGGTATAAGCATGCAGTGGAGGCGAAGAAAATTGACACACGCACCAGTTGTACATCTTCTTTCGCCTCAGCTAACCTCCAGTGTATAACCTTCATCAACGTAGGTGTATTGATTGCAGCATATAAGATGGCAGACACAACAATTGATTAACTGACAATCGTTAAGGAATACGTGAATTTATTGAATTACATATTGAATTTGAAATGCGCGATGTGTTCGTTAGCCGATAAAAGATAACGATATTTTTTTAGCCGGTAATCGTTTTTGGCGCCTATTTTGTGTACAATGTAATTATGTCGTTCCAAGTTTGGCAAACATATAATAAAACAAATGAGGAAAAAAACGATGGGGTTTTAAATAGCCAAGCTGAAAAAAACTGCAATCGGTTTGTGTTTTTTTAATTAAAAAATAATAATTCTACGGCATAAAATTGTGTAATTTGCTGCATTGCTCCACGATTCTTAAAGTAATAATACTTAGCTATTTGCTTGACTTAATGGCCTGATAAAGTACCTACTTTAGTTTATCACTTAATAAAATAAAAATCGTCATAAATCCTACGTTATCGTTCTCATCTCGCACTTAACAGAAAACCCCATGAAAGAACATTTTATATAGTTAGAACTAGCGGACCCGACAGATGTTGTCCTGCATGATGTTTTAAGCGATTCACTCAAGTTTATCCAGCCGTTTATAGTTGCAGTATAGAAAAACAACTTAGATACCGACTGCGCCATCTGTGTGGATGACTTGTGAAACTAAACCAGCCAGGGCGCCATCCAAACGCATAGAAAAAAAAAATCATTCCAACCGGTCAAGCCGTTTAGGACGTGTTTAGTGACATACACACGTACAGTCGAAATATATAACGAATGATTTTTTAAGCGTAGTTTTTTTTTAAATCTAATAAAACACTCAAATTTGCATCAAATATTCGACATTTTTATGAAAATCGATAAATAGGCCCTTGCCAATTACGTTTTAAAGACAAATTCATGTAAATGTTGCCCGCGGCTCCGTTTCAAATGGTCCGTTCGGAAGGTCCAAATTTTTTTTCGAGCATTTTGGCCTGTATTCCAAGAATGTAAGGCTTCAATCGTGTTCGGCTTGTCCACATAGACTAAGGACTTTACATAACCCCACAAGAAATAATCAACTCACAGGACCATTTCGAGAGATAAGCTGCTCACCAAATTCATCCAAATTCAATGTTTAAAATTTTACCGAAAAATGTCGTCGTCTTTGAAGAAAAATGGACCGATGATGCCACCAGCCCATAAACCTCACCAAACTGTCGTTTTTTCGGTATGCATCAGTAATTCTTGTATGACATGACATCTGGCTGTTCATAACTTCGGATGCGACAGTTTTGCTTATTTACGTATCAGTTGAGCCAGAAATGAGCCTCATCGCTGAAAACAACTTTTCGATAAAACAGCGGATTTTCATGGAGCTGTTCTAAGGCCCATTTACCAATAATTAGACGTTGTGGTAGGTCATTCAGCTTCAATTCTTGCACAAGTTGAATTTTATAAACTTTCAAACCCAAATCGACACGTAAAATTTTCCTGAGTAACACATGCCCAATTGCTGGACGCTACGACTGTAATATTCTCTTCGGTACGTACTGTACGCAGGCGTGTCCATGTTTTAATGTCCAACAAAGAAAATTTGGTGCGAAATTTGGTGATAACAGCACGATTTGTAGATTCACCTAGTCGATTCTGACGACCATAAAATGGTCATAAAAAACGGTCACATTTTCCACAGAGCACGAATTTTGATAATAAATTTCAATAATTTGCTATCATTGCTCGTTTGTAAGTCTTTTCATGATTAAATGGCAGAATATACTGAAAACTTTTCACTTTGACTGATGACGTTTGGACTCCATTACTAGTGCTGCCAACCTAAAAAAAACTTAACTCTTAAAAAATCATCCGTTATGATTATGATAACTCTTATCATGCCATGGATTTCAATTTGAAATCAATTTGCAACAGCGGTTTTTTTTTAATAAAAAAACCCGAAACATTTATAACTAAAGTTAAACCAAACATTTTCAGTTTTCGAAAACTCGAAACCGCTTCGAAGATTGCATTTTATAAGAGGTGTTAGAGCGAACACACTTTTTAAATAAATAATTTTGATGTACATGTAAGGTATGCATGGACTCAGAATATCTAGCTGAATCGACTTAGCGGTATATGTCCGTCCACACGTCACTAATTTTTGGGGCTTAAATTTTAAGCTGGAATTATGAAATTTGGTACAAGAACTCTTTGTTGATCCCAGTAGAACAAGTGCACGAAATTCGCCCATTGCCACAAACACTATTCAGAAAAATATAGGTTTTGGTATTTAAACAAGATATTTAGCCAATCTCACGATCTGCATTTTCTAAAAATCGTAGAAAACGGATGTCTGTAAATTTATGAGGAAATTCGAAAAAAAAACTTCGAGGACTTCGATAGTATAGCTATGAACATTTTCTTCGTTGTAATAAACACTGAGTAGCTAATCAGTGATCAGCGCGAGTATTTCTTATTGGAAAAATGATTAACGATTAGTCAATAATTAGATTATTAAAACAGGGATTCGCCAATAGAGCATTTTAACATATGCTCACTTTTTGGGGGAGCTTTCCGATAACACATGTCTTAGCTTGTGAGATAGGTCATGGGGTATATGTTCAGTACGAAAATGTTGAGCTTTGTTATAAAGGGTGTTTTTTTTAGAGATAAATTTGAAATGGAATAAAACAGAGATGATTTTTTTATATTGATATGATATTTACATTATTTGAAAGATAATTTTCTGGGATTATACTTTTAATACGATTTCTGGCATATGGCCGCCAAGGCTGGCTCGGAAGTAGTCTAATCTGGAGGTCCAATTTTTGGCTAATTTTTTCCAACATTTGTGGCCGTATATCGGCAATAACGCGGCGAATGTTGTCCTCCAAGTGGTCAATAGTATCGGGCTTGTAACTGTAGACAACCGACTTCACATATCTTCACAGAAAATAGTCAAGCAGCGTTTAATCGTACGATCTTGAGGCCAATCCACAGGACCAAAACGCGAAATTTTGCGTTCACTGAAACTTTCGGTTCAACAAATCAATTGTGGCACCAGCTGTGTGAAATATTGTATCGTATTGTTGAAACCAAGGCTCCTGCACATCATGGTTGTTCAATTGATGAACGAAAAAGTCAGTAATCATGGTTCTATATTGGCCACCAATGACTGTACCGTTGTGGCCAGCATCGTTTTTAAAGAAGTACAGACCAATTATTCCATCAACCCATAAAGCACAACAAACACTCAGTTTTTGTGGATGTAACGGTTTCTCGACATATACACTTGAGGATTATCATCACTCCAAACGCGGCAGTTATGTTTATTGATGTATCCATTCAATCAAAAGTGATCTTCAATACTTAACAAAATTCGCTTATGAAAGATTGAAAGTTGGGATCAGCGGCAATCTTGTTTTGGGCTCATTAACCGAATCAAGCCTTGCTAGTTTATCGTGTGGCTTCAATTCTTGCGCGAGTTGGATTTTATTAGCACGTAAACCAAGATCTTTCCGCAAAATCTTCCATAAAGTGAATGAACATATATCCAATTCCTGTGCATATTGGCGGATAAACTGATTTGGGTCTACGCTTCTTCTTCTTTTTTGCTCTCTTCGACGTCTCTGTGGATCCGTATTATCTTTAGAGTAAACGTGGTGCGAAAACGTTCCATACTTAATAGAATTAATTGCTCTGATTGACGATTATGTTGACCGTAAAATAAACGTAGTACCCGATACGTATTTCGAACAGAACCGTGATTTTCAAAATAAATTTGCACAATTTGAAAGCATTGTTCAGATTTCAATCTATTGAGGTTGAAATGCTAAACCAAACTAAAAATAAATCACTTGACAGCACACAAAATGACCGCCAGTTATAATAGTGTTACAAACTTAAAGATCTATACCTCTAAAAAAATACACCCTTTATAAGCTATGAAATTTAGTATATAAGAACTTTTTTCACGAACTCAGTACAGAAAAAAAATTTCTAATCCGCTCATGGTCACACCCACTTTATTAAATCATTTCGAGAAATTTCGATAACGTGTCTAATAGATATATACAATATACAAGATGGGCAACGTAACGTCAATAAATGGTTTTCGAAAACTTTTCGACAAAGCATACATTTTTCTATACGAGTTACATTGTAAGATTCCGCAATCCGGGTTTTGTCCTTAGCCCTTAAAATTTTTTTTTTTGCTCCGGGGCCGGCTACTCTTGGCAACGTCTCGTGTGGTCCCATACTCTTCAAGGTTGGTGGCCAAACGGTGCAGTGTTTGCGCAGACGGTGTCGGAATCGGCGACGGAATTCGCGCTGCGCCAAGACTACAGACGAATTGTTACGCAAAAAAAGTAGACACGATTATTCCGCGTTCTTGGGAAGTGTATCGCTCGATGGCTTGTTCACTTAACATGTCCACAAATGTCAAAACAGATTTGACATTAGAGGCCATTTGCAAAAATGAGAGCATTTTCCAATATTGATATGTATTAGCAATAATTGAATGTTTGATTACCTTGTTAATTTACTTCCAACAAAAAAAAAACAATTTTATTTGGCAGCTACTTGTAAGCCAAATGTCAGTGTTAAATTAATAAATGTAACCGCTATATTTTCGGTCAATCTGTCAATCGTTCACTGACAGATTTGTTAGAAAACGAAAAAGCAACTCATGAACCGAATTCCAAAGTGCAAATCGAAACAAAATCGACCCATTTCTGTTAAAACTTTAATCGGAAATAGTTCTGTTGTTTTATCGGCATTTTGTCTTCCTAAAACATTGCCACATCAAATTCAATGGCAATCCATTTTTTCCACTTGGAAAAACCCCAAGGGCAATATTTGCAAATATTAAAACTAACTCAAACTGACTTTGTACCCCAAAGATTGCATAAACTGTCAAAGATTAGGTTATTATCTGCCGCAGTGGAACTTTTAACAAAAAAATGCTAATCTATAACCCAACCACTGTTAAAGAATTTTTACGATCCATAAAGTTCTGCATTTATTTGAAGTCTATAAATGGGTACTTTAACGATAGCCCCCCCCTGGGGGCTAGACGAGTAATAAAGTCACATGCAATTATCGTGCAGAAATTCATTTATCTAAACTGATAGAGTAGCCGAAATTCCATCTAAGCAACAACGTAGTATTGGAATCCGAATATCACGGTACCCTAAGGTAGATCAACCCCCAAATGAGAGCTATAAATCAATACTACAACATACGAAATGATAACGTATCGGCAGACGTGACAAACACAAACTGCAAAAAAATTTGCTGTCGGCGTCATTTATGATGGATGGGTTGTGAAGCAATTGCGATTTAATAAAAAAGGCGTGTGCCATCTCCATTTTGTTTGCGCGTTCAACTGCCTTTCTCAAATGTTGTGCTTTAAATGACAGAATTTTCTAATGAGTGGATGAGTTCCATCATGTTTTGTGTTCCGACGACGGTTTTTATTGATGGCGAATCTTTTCAGCCTCCAGTTACCGACCAATTGCATTTACGCCCCTTTTACCAGCAATTTGGTTATCGCAGCAAAATTATCCACTCATTGAAAAGTGTAACCAATCAATCCGACATGGTGGAGAAAGCGAGGAATTTCAAAGGTATTCGACATGACCCTTTTGTCGAAAAAGCCTGGAATAGATTTGGAATAGATGAACAAAATATCCTTCGATACGGTCAATTTATGTTGTTTTTGGGCTCAGTTTCAGGGCTCAGTTTTATCGCCGATTCTTTTTCTCGTTTTAAACAACGATTTCCACACTGCAATTTCTGATCCGATTCGCTGATGACACAGTACTATCATCTTCTCATATTCGTTTTCAGACTCTCGTTCCCCCTCTAAGATCATTGAATTTCCGATCTTGACAGCATTTTCAAATGGGGTAAGTCTAATAGATTAGTATTCAATGCTAACAAAACAGCGAAAGCCAATTTCTAGAGCCATTACCCATAACTAGCACTGGCTGCGAAAAAAACCGAAAACCTCTCCATGCTTGGTATCTGTTTTAGTTACGAACACATGTTCAGAGTAGCAAAAACGGTCGGAATGCCTAGGTTTCCTAAATCAATGCAAAAAAAAGTTCATTCCATCTGATCAGGCCACAAAATAAAAGAGTTTATGCGCCCCAAAAGAGCATACAACTTTCTAGATAGGATTCTAATGCGTGCGAAAAATCTGTCGGGAGACAAAGGAGTACCGAACTGATTAGTTTCTCTCGAACATCGTCGTTACTACCCCACTTACCAAAAAAGCGATCCTATGTCTTGAAAGAACCATCGAGGGATATCCCTGCTAAATGTCGCATACAAGATCCTATCCAACGTACTGTATGAACGTCTTATGCCGTTCTGCAACACACTAATCAATACGTACCAATTCGGCATCCGGCCCGGCAGATCGAAAACTGAGCAAATCCTAGAAATGACCATCGAATTTCAAGTCGAAATTCACCACCTATTCATCGACTTCAAAGCCGCGTATGATTGCTTACATCGTCAGGAGCTCTATATGCCGTTGGTCGAATTCGGAATCTCGGCAAATCCGATTCAGCTGTGTCTCGTGATGCTGGAAAATACGCGCTGCAACGTGCATTTTGGAAGTAGCTCCTCAAACACGCACTGGATTTCGGCAAGAAGACGCGCTATCATGTGACTTCTTCCATCTCGCACTGGGGAAGATAGTACGAAGGGCAGGTGTCAACACTGAAGGCCCTATTTTCAACAGATCCGTCCAGCTGCTGGGCTATGCGGATGATATTGACATCATCGGTCTCTCCCAGCATGCCGTGATATAAGCATCCACGTCGATTTAAGAACAGGCGAAATCCGTTGGCCTTAAAGTAAAAGCGGAAAAGACTAAGTACATGCTAACAACAAACAAACAAGCACCTGTCCACCGCCTAGGTCAAAACGTCACTATTATTAGCATCAATTTCGAGGTAGTTAAGAAGTTCACCTACCTCGGAGTAAACATAGACTCCACGAATGACACCCTAGTGGAGATCCGGCGAAGAACTACATTAGGAAACCGTTGTTACTTCGGTTTGGCGAAACATCTGGGTTCAAAAATCCTAACGTGAGGGACGAAATGTGTGCTCTACAAAACCCTTATCCTGCCAGTTCGGCTTTATGGCGTCGAGTGCTGGACGATAAGCAAGAAGGGAGATCTAATACTGGACTCCTTCGATGGAAAAATACTACGGCTGATTTTTGGTCCTGTGTTCGAGGAGGGCGAATGGAGGAGAAGACACAACTGCGAACTCTATGAGCTGTACCAAGATGTGGATGTAGTTCAAAAAGCCAAAACACGTCGACTACATTGGCTCGGCCACACTGAGTGAATTGACAATAATGCTCCAGCTAAGAGGAACGTCTGATCCCAGCCCCATGTTCGAGAAGGCAAGGAAGACCGAACCTCCGTTTCAAAGACCAAACCTTCGCGGATGCCAGAGCGCTTAGTATAGACAACTGGAAGCAGCGAGCCCGGGATCGTATAGGATGGAAGGCTGCAGTGTCTCAGGTAGAGACTCTTAACGGGTCGGGAGCCCGATAAGTAAGTAGTATCGTCGCTACTTCCACAACCAAAGCTCAAATAAGATGTATAGATATAGAGATTCGTACATAAACCGAACAACACACGAATGTGGAATGCTCTACCAAACTCTGTTTTTCCTTCACATTTATACCAATGTGAGTCGTTACCATGCTGGTTGATGCCAAGGTTTATTTAAGTAACCTGGGCCTCAACCAACATGCCTCTCCAATAATTCCGGTACCTAAGGACCGCACCAACGATTTTTCGACCAAAGATCTCTTGCATAGGGTCTCCTTAGTAGTTCGAAAGTTACACCTGACAATGGTGATGTTCTGTTTAATTCGTCGATGTTGTGTTGCTTTCGTGTTGACGTGTTGTATTTTCTATTACCTTCGTTTACTGCTAAGCCCATTTTTGCCGCATACTTGGGTCCGGCCAAGTATGTCAATATCGTCATAGTATGGTAGTAGTTGCTCGAGAGTTTTGAACAACCCTCTCGAGAAAGATGTGGAAGAAGTCACATGACAGTGCGTCGCCTTACCTTAAATGTTTTTTTTTTGTATCAAATGTTTTGGTGAGGTCGTTGCCGACCTAGTGGAGCAGCGAGAAATCTCCGGCATTATTACCCACATGCATTTTTTTGTTAGGGCGATATACCAAAACTAGACATGGTTCTGTATAGTTCGTCTCTAAAACTGCTGTCGAATGCAGCTTTGAAATCTATAAATAAGGGGCGGGTATCAATTTGGACTTCTTGAGTTTTCTTCATGCCCTAAAACCTCACTGATATTCCGAACAGGTTGTTGATAAACGGGTTCATGCGTTTACATACTACGGAAAATATGATCTTTTAGTTGGCGCAGTTCAGAGGATTTCCTTTTTTCCGATGCTGAGCTTCCATTCTTCTGGTATACTTTCATTCGACCAAATTTTGCTTATGAGCTCGTGAATGTTACTTAAAAGTTACAACATCAGCTCTGCCGGTTTTATAAAACTCGGCGGGAAGACCGTAATTTTAGCAGCTTTGTTGAGCTTATGTTTAGATATTTCTCTCCTCACTTTAGATATTTCTCTCCTCACTTCACTTTGGTAAAACATCTTTCCTGGAGCGGCACCTATCTGTGTCTTTGATCGCTAAGCCTTCTTGCATGCATCTGTCATTCTTCATCGAACCAGGGAGGGGTTTCTGTTTGTATGCATGAGATAGATACCTATCAAGTCATGTATAACTATACATGTATACTTTACGTGAGCCAAAAACAGAGGGGTATATTTCAATAAAAAATTAATAAAATAAAATGTCGGTTTGAACATGATTGTTTTGTTTTCACTAAGATCTTCAATTGGTAATTCCGTTAAACGATTAAAGAGTGAAGACGGTTTCAGCATGTATTTCGTACTATTGAAGTAAAAATATTATTCAGTTCAATTGCACATTAATTGACTCAATTACAAATGCACACAAACGGCTAAAATAATTTTGAATTACAATTTAAACGAAATCGCATATACTTCGCTAAACAAAATACTATTTGCGTGCTGCATATATCAGAATCTATTTCCAGTGTGTAAAGTGCATTGACTTGACATTATGTACACGCAGCATTCCGAGTGATTCTGTGAGTGGAATTCCAATCAGTTGGGCTGTGTTCAGAAGAGGAATTCAGCTCTAAAATGTTGCAAAAATAAAAGAAAGATCACCTAAAGGCTTGCATTTGTCGTGACTTTTTTTAAAAGTACTGTCACCAAGCATGTCAAAATCAAAGAAAACAAGCAAAGTGCAAACACCATGTGCTACTATTTACATGACATACTCCGCAGTGATGTCTAGTGGGGAATTGTACAGTTCGAAAAGAAAACCCACTTGGCGCTGTGAAGGTGAGTCAAATAGAAAATGCAGATAATTGCCTAAGGGTGGTATTCACCAAAGAATAATTAACTAGTATGAAGTTTATAGATGATTGAGTTTTATGTTCTGATTATTCTTTGTTGTTAGTTGTTATTCACAAACATAACTGACTCTTGTGTATTCTGGACTGGACATAGACGTGTTTAAAAGACAAGGAACCAAGTTTTTCAAAGTTTTCTTGGAAAACATTGTGTTACTCTTAGATTTATATATTAGATAATAGGCTGAAGGGCATTAGAATTAAGTTATCGTGTAATTTAGGGCGCCCGCATAGGGCAAGTAAGTTAGTTAAGTAGTTGTTTCATGAATTTTTGTCTAGCATGCAAGTTAGTTTTAAGAAGATTTAAAATAAAAATGAATATAAAAAAACAGGCGTGTTTTTCATTTACTTGCTCGGCAGCAGATGCTCATGCTGTTGATCAGAAGATGAAAAGTAGATATTTGGTGAAACGCAATCTGTGTTATATGATGATATAACTTTAATACGTGACTGTGGTAGCAGTTTTTGCTAGACAACCGCGATGGAGACTATGTTTTAGAACTGGTTCTTTGTTCTGAGCTTTCTATGAAGTTGAACATAACTAAATCTGTAAGAATTTTAAGAGATCTAAAAGCCAATGACGTCTATGAAACCCTGTTCTATTCGTCATACATTGCCATCGTTGAATTAATAGAACTGTAATTATAAGCGATATTTTGACCGTCTGTTATCAACGTCTAAAAGGCTCAACCAATGGAGTTCATTCATAGCAGAACAATTTTTCTATGCATTTGCAGTGATCTTTTGGTTATCGTCCACCGCATAAAAGGCTTGGAATACGTGCTCTCCCCTATTTCTGGCGTTTTATTAAAAAAACTGTTTGTTTTGCAATTTCCACTGATTTAAAAATTTGTTACAACTGTCAGTCTTCGACCTGTATACAAGTGTTAAGACATAAAATACATTTTCTCTGCCATGTCGAGGCATGCCCATAATAACTCAGTTAAATTGCATCACTTGTATTAATAAACACTGAGTAGCTAATCACGGAAAAACCTTTGACATTTGCGCGAGTGTTACTTATGGGAAAACTGTAGATCTGTACTGTAGATACACGTGCAAAATTCTCCTTGCAAAGAAATAGAACACACAGTTTTCAATGATGTGAACACACTTAAAATCTGCAAGTAAAAGTCAAGGCCACCTCAGCACAAACAAAAATCAATTTTAAAATTTTTAACATCATTGGATTGTGACGTTTATTCCGCAAATAAACGTAAAAACAAATCAAAAATGGAAAATAGACTTTATCTCAACTCAATCAAAACATTTTCTTCCCGGCGAAATTACCCTATTACGAACGACAAGACTTTAACGCTTAAAAACACAAAAACACACATATCCAACGATAGACTTTGTTTGTGTATTTAAATGTTCCACTTAAAATCACTAAGCCTCACAGCAAAACAATTTTGAAAGGTGAATGTTGTGAAAGGAGCCACTGCTATGCATATTGGGGCAACAGAGCTGGGCTCTCTCACAACCATTCATCTGTGCGTGTGTACTTCTTGCACGATGGCGACCCCGTACGTCGAATTTGAAACAAGCTTTCCTTGAAAATTAATAAAACTCGAATGAATTGTCAGATCATCACGAGAGTAGGGCCAGTAAATTATCATATAAGTGCTGCTACGGCTGGGAATCGAACCCATACCTACTGCGCGGCAGTTCATCGCACTAAAAATTACTGCTCGTGTGCTCATTAGAACAAAAAAAAAAAACAATCGAAAAGACGGTCTTCCCGCTTAGCTTTATAAAGCCGGCGGAGATGACTTGATAAGTAACATTCACCAACTCATAAGTCAAATATGGTCGGATCAAAGTATGCCTGAATATTGGAACCTCAGCATCGTTTGCCCGATCCACAAAAAAGAGACCCTCTGAACTGCGCCAACCACAGAGACATAAGTCTCCTCAACATCGCCTACCAGATCCTATCTGCAATAATATCTGAACGCCTGTAACTGTCTATCAACAACCTGATCGGCCCTGCTCAGTGTGGTTTAAAGCCAAGGAAGTCCAAAACCGATCAAAATTGCACACTTCGGCAGATCCTGGAAAAAAACCAAGAAGTCCAAATCGATACCCACCATCTATTCATCGATTTCAAACCCGTATAGGATAGTATTTATAGAGACGAATTATACAGAGCGATGTCTTGAGTAAGATGACGATGAAGAATTCCCGTTGCTCCATCAGAGCCAGAAACGACCTCACCGACACATTCGATCCTAAAGAAGATTTAGAGCAAGGCGATGCGCTGTCATGTGACTTCTTCAATTTGATTCTTGAGACTACCGAGCCAACACCAGAGGCCAATTTTCCAAAAATCTGTGCACTAGCATACGCCGCCGATATTGACATCATTGGTAGGACTCAACGTGATGCCATAGCAACGTTTGCTAGTTTACCAACTGTCAGCTAAATTATTTGCCTGCTTCGTCAGTTATTTCTAATCATATGTCACTAATGGGGTAGAGGAAAACGATCGAGCGTCATGTCGTCGTTTTGATGATCTTCCCCTTTCGTTTACACTGAGTTTGAGCATTTAATGACAGTTGTTTAGGAGATATGATTTTGACGATTCAACTAAAATTCATAAAACTTACTGACCTCTCCAACGCAGGTGTAGATTAACCTATCGGGGGCCCAGATTTATATAACTGCCTGTACAAATATTTTATCAAAATAACAAAATTGAAGCTCTGAGTAACACTCAACGCTAATATGATGGAATAACCAATTATTATATTTATAATCATCATAAATACCGAATTTGTAATTTTTGGATTCAAAGGTGGAATATACCACAAGCCAATTTTCCCAATACATGCGGTTCTCATTGGGATTTACCAAGTCATTGCTGAAAGATAAAGTGACGGGCTTCAAACTACCATTACAGTGTTGGTGAAGCCCAAAAAAGTGAGTCCAGGAATTCTGTCCGGCCCGAAAAGTGATTGCATTTCGTCTTAACGCTGAGAAAACCATCGTGCTGAAAAATTCTCCTTCGCTGTGTCGAAGGGTGCCATGACAAGCAGCCAAATTCAAGCAGTTGGCATTATGGCGCTTTGACGTCATAAGACCAATATGGCTTTGCTCTTATGGTAAAAGCAAGATATAAGAACCAATCAACAACTTAAACAGTTCTGTCGAAATATGTACAATATGAATTGATTATCTTTTGGCTCTGTGTCAGTCTCCTTTGGCTTCTTAGGTGGCTTTTGATAAATCTGTTCCCGCGCTTTTGGAGTAAAAATTATTAGACACTCAAACTCAGGTGTATTCTCGCAGAAAGATATTAATGTACTGAAAATTACTTGAACGAGTTTAAGTAAATTCCAGTAAAATCATTTCTTTCGTGTAGTCACTTGATTGAAACCAACTGACAGTTTACTGATTCCTACCCACAGAAATTTTTGCAGTAAATTATTTCACAGATTTTTATGGATGGATAGTTTTTTCTTGGGCGGTTTTTTTTTTTTACTAAATTTGCGTACGGGAACGGCAAATACCAAATATGTACTAGAATTAGATATCATTTTTACAAAGCGACATGGGGCCACATTTAGTGGTTTGGCCTTATGTCACTGGACCCAGTCAAAGCAAGCAATCAATTGAGACTCACAATAATTTATATATCGTAGGTACCTACCTACACAGAGAATATGTCAAAAAATATGTACATCTACTTAGAACATTGACCCTCAAATCACAAAGCCTTTGCAACGAAAAAACCCTCAAGCAAGTAAATCACTGTGGAAAGCCCGCAAATGTTTAACTCTATAAATAAGTTTTCTTACGCGACAAAACTATCCCCAACAAGTTACAAGAATCAATTTTCATATCTCATATATATATTCCTCAACATATATAAATTATTCATAACAACGTGTTAGCGTTTTCCCGTCTTTCAATGTGCAACAAAGCAAAAAGCCTCTGCTTCTTCGTTGGAAACTGCAAATTGTTGCTCTACACACGTCATCTTTTCAGAAAAAAAGCTCAGTCTTCAGTTCAAAGTCCGAGCGCGTCATTTAATTGGTTTTGCCCTCACACTTACACATAAGAACACAAATTTGCTCAATTTGCCAATTGCCGGTGTTTGTCGCCTGAAAAATAAAAACGCAGAACCAAATGACTCAATTTCACAACGAGGAAACACATCCCCAACCCAGCTACGCGAGTGTTAAAATGTATCTTGCCCTCTGTGTGTGCTAATTTGTACATACACACAACTGCAACTACGTAACAAAAGCGCTTCAATGGAAAATGTTTGCGAATCGAGAATCGTGTTCGAAACTAGCAAGTGTATCATGTAAGCGTGTGCAAGTGAATCTCTTGGAACTCTGAACGAAGGCCTGAAGCGAGCCGACGCTTTATTCGTAAAACCCGCCGTATTTTTGTTCGGCGTAAATGTAATCGGCACCGATGGCTGGGGGCAGGTTAATGGGAGGAACTCATGTATTCTAACTCAATCAAGTGAAGGTTTTTCTGGGATGACGGTTATATACACACGACTACCACAGATCAGCCATGCTTCCTGATCCATTTGGACTTTAGACAGCACATGGGATTTTTTTTTGCAAAATAAAGCGGAACGTAACGATTTATACGAGATCGTAATGTGGGATGGAAATGAAAATGAGCACTGTCAAGTGCATGAAGATGGGATTATGAAACCGCGGCGGGCGGCGACTATTGAAATGGAGTATTAAATATTAATGGGCTGGAGATTTAATTGCTTTGCAGGCGATTTCTTAATATTTGCATGCTTTGAGTAAAGTTAGCTTTGTTTATTGAAAATGAGCTTAGATCAGAACAACTTAGGTCGGATTTATCGGTGCCGAGTCAACTAATCCTGAATTACATTTAAGTAACATTATTGTTTGCCCTGAGAGTTATTTCTTGTGTGTACCAATTTATATTATACTAAACAATTTTAATATAAAAAAGTATATTCGAGACAACTTATGTTTTCCTGAAATCTGTCAAAAATGACAAATCCCAACACGTTTTCATTATGATACAACTGGCAACTTGCTGGAAGTTATGGCGTTTTCCATTGGTAACTAATATGTTATCGGAAAAATATAATAACTGTCAAAACGAATATTCTGCCAAATCATTTATAGGTACTAGGTACGTTCTAACTGATTAAATGCCCTCATTTTGTTATTAAATTTTAAAGTTAAATTGAGTTTTATTGAATTTCTAAAACAAATTTAAATATCGTAATGTGGTTATGCCATCACATTTGTGGGAAATGACTTTCAAACAACTGGCAACTTGCTGGAAGTTATGGCGTTTTCCATTGGTAACAAATATGTTATCGGAAAAATATAATAACTGTCAAAACGAATATTCTGCCAAATCATTTATAGGTACTAGGTACGTTCTAACTGATTAAATGCCCTCATTTTGTTATTAAATTTTAAAGTTAAATTGAGTTTTATTGAATTTCTAAAACAAATTAAAATTTCGTAATGTGGTTATGCCATCACATTTGTGGGAAATGACTTTCAAACAACTGGCAACTTGCTGGAAGTTATGCCGTTTTCCATTGGTAACAAATATGTTATCGGAAAAATATAATAACTGTCAAAACGAATATTCTGCCAAATCATTTATAGGTACTAGGTACGTTCTAACTGATTAAATGCCCTCATTTTGTTATTAAATTTTAAAGTTAAATTGAGTTTTATTGAATTTCTAAAACAAATTAAAATTTCGTAATGTGGTTATGCCATCACATTTGTGGGAAATGACTTTCAAACAATCGAACAAACCTAATTTTATTCGAATGGAACAGTGAAAATGTCAAATCAGAATTCATGTGATACAAAATGAGCGGCTATTGTAAAAATGTAAACATTAGAAACTTTCAAACCAAATATGTAGAAATTTCATAAATTTCTGCACTTTTTTTTTGTGGTAGATTTATTGCTCTGTGTTTGCGGTTTCGTCAAGAATCTCCTTGGAGTACATATTTAGTTTTAATGTAAGATTTTACTTATCCCAAACTTTTTTTTTAATCGTTTCATTCTATATTTGTAATGAGGTTTTTCTGGCCTTTTTTCCAAAACCAAAAACGGGATTATTACCGAAAGCCTGTACAGCGATATAACTCGTAAAAAAACAAACGCTTTGCTTTTCTTAGATCAATGTGGTAATGTTTCGGCCAACAGAGTCATCGAGTCTAAACTAATTCGTCGGTCAGACTTTGCGGGCCGGAATATCTGTGCCCATTCGGTGTACATTTCCTAGTTACCTACAACATTCATTGTAAAGTTTTCTGACCACGTATATATCGATGTACAGTTCATAAAGTTCTTGGTTAAATTTTCACCTGTATTCCCCGTCAACGCAAACAGGGGCCCAAACGAATAAGGATATATTCATCTGCTTTGAATAGCTCCAAATCGTATACATAGTAGGACTGAGATGATGTGTCTTATATTGAATCTCCTAAGTATAGTTATAGTAAATAGCCTTCTCAGCCGAAAGATGTCCAAAAATATAAAAAAAAAAAGTCAGTGTTGTTTTGATTAAAGTATTTCTGGCCAAAGATATCTTCATATTGCATTACGCTTTGAAAATAGGTTACCTACCTATTTATTTTAATCCAATGTAGAACGCAATAATTTGTAATCGCTTTAATCAAATCGATTACGAATGAAATTTCTACGTACTTTATCGGTGGGTGATTGTGTCTATGGGTTGTCTAGTCTTGTGACTTATTTCTCAAGATTACGCAATGTACGTGTGCGTATTCAAATCGTCGATCATTTTCTTTTTTTCTTTTTTCTACAACAATTGGAATGTTAGGCATATCTACAGACAAAAATAATATAAGATACCATTTGGTTATTCGAATGCACGAAACTGTAAAGAGTTATTTTTTGCTTTTTTTACCAATCGATTTCAGTAGGACTTGTTTTTGTGTTTGGTCTGTTTATTGCTGACACATTTTACAAAAGTAATAATGTCATTTTTAGAGCAAATTTGAATAACATGGTATATATGCATAACTGATCCAATTCGGAAACAATAAAGTTTTCCAAAGTGTCCCAATAGGTGTCATCAGTAACAGTTAAATATATATTTCGTAGATTATCCAACATTTCTTGCAGAACATTTTCGGGCCTTTATCCCACATTTTTTCTGGGGTAATTTTTGAAAGCGCGGTGCACTACTATTACCTACAGTTCGCCTCTTTTTAGTAGCTTAGGGACTCCAATACCTTTTCGACTGGACCTTGTTAATCCTAATATTATATGTGCATTTGCGAACATAGTATTAATTTAACATGATCGTCAATGATAAAATCCGTAGGGTTATATTAGTTTTGATACATAGATTGTAACAAAGAGAAATAATTTAGCTAGATATAACTCAAAGTATATGGACCGGCTCAGAATCGCTAGCTGAGTCGACTAAGCGATTTCTGTCTTTCAGTCCGTGCGTCTGTAGGAGGGCTTTTAGGCCTTAAATTTTAAGCGAGGATAATGAAATTTGGTACATTTGATCCTTGTATATGTGTTGTTCGAACAAGTGTACAAATTTTCAAAATCTTCCCCACTTCCACGCCCACTTTTTAGAAAAACGTTATTTTTGGCTAAATGGTAGTTAATTTTGAAATAGTGACTGAACAACATATAAAGTCAATCCTAATATCTTTACTTTGTCTACATTAGGTTTTTTGACACACCCTATTTTTGAGGGCGTTTTCATTAAAAAACATTTTTTGGTAAAATATCAAAAAATTCGAATAAAACTTTTGATGCTAAATCATTGGGTTTGATAAAGCAAATATTTCTTCCATACATCATTGAAACCAACCCCAACGCCCACTTTTTGGAGGAGTTTTCCTACAAAACCATTTCTATACCCTAGTCCATTCCATATGCAGGAGACAAACGTTGTTTTTTGTCGAGCCATAAAAGATTTTTAACAAGATGTTGTGAAAATGTTAATTTTAATTTTTCTTTGCAATAAAGCCCACATTTTAGGGATATTAATTTGAAGGATAGGATAGGGTATAAAACGATCCACACAGTGGATTGAAACCTTCTCATATGTTTTTCCAAGATGAGTTTTTTTTGGAAAGGCGCCTTTTAACTGGAGTAGGTAAGCAGTTAATACAATGCACTCAGCACTGTCCTTAATCTGTTGTTATGCAAAGACGAAAGCAATTCGGAAAATTCGATTCGTATTGCCAAAATTATGTTTTCTTCTAGAACAACAATTCAAAAATATGTGAGAAGCTAAAAAGTTCTACTGACATGCACATAATAATATCGCCTTTAGTATTAAGCCAACATTTTTTTTTTAAACTTTATCTTTATTTTATCACTTGTAAAAACTTGTTTATTCTACAAAATGTCAAAAATACAGAACACTAAATTTGTCTCTCTCTCTACTTCCAACATTTTGATAAGTTAAAAAAAATGCCTTATGGCTTCACCTTTTAGTGATACCAAAACATGACTTTAAACTACGCTTCAACTAAATTCATTGCCGTAAGAAATTTTAAATTTCAACAGCAAGTCGTATTGATGCCGTAAATTCTGTATATTAGTCGTAAGACAAGAAAAAAATTAGTACCAGCCCAAATATTGTCCTCGTTCTAATCTTATACAATGCAATTGTCAAAATACTTTGTTCAGACATATTTTCAAAACGGTACGACCAAAATCGACGTTTTCTGAAAGGAGGTGGATATTGAACATTTAAACACTTGCTCTAGAGGCATGTGTTAAGTGCTTATAAATCTGTGACTTAGAGAAGAATGGACAATGATCGACTCAGCTAGCGATTCAGAATCGATCCATATACTTTACGTGGTCTATCTAAATTATTATCTATGTTTTAAACTATCCCCTGTATTAATAAAAGCAGACTATCTAATCAGTGACTAACATGACAGCTTTTCCCATAAGAAATACTCGCGCCAAGGTCAAAACTAAATGATTAGCTATTCAGCGTTTATTAATACGGGGGTATGTGTCAACATTTATGAACCCCTATAGTCTATGAAATAGGGTATGAAATTTCATGCCCATCGATCATCGACAGCACAAAAAATACCTAAACCTGGGGAATACCCCAATCTGGCAACACTGCTTCGAATTCACGCGAAAATTACGATCAACATTTTTCGTACTCATTAAGCGTTAGCAAACAAATTTTTTTTTTATATAATTCTTTTGGTGATGTGCATTTATAACGAAAGAGGTTATGTTTGTTTTTTCTATTTATTATTTTTATCTGGAGGGTCAAAGTCCTGCTACAGCTTGCTGCCATTATTTAGCAAGCATCACCCTTGGTGGTATTGGTGACAGTTTCAAAGATAGGCGGTGTACATGGGGGCCTGATTTTTATCTGTACCGCTGCCGACTACATTCTGACACAATCCTAATCGCTCGCCTTTGGCATATAGCTGGGGAAAAAGCTTATTTTCACAGTTTAAACTGGTGTTGGTAAACGCCAAGTTGCGCATTTATATTCGAACGTAATCTCCCATTGCCATTGATCGTGTTTGACGTTCAGTGTAATCAGTCAGTTTTCGTCTGGCATCGTATCAGGTTGCTTATTTTGTTTAAATACTCGTACAACGACCGTCGAGAGGAGACGTTGTACATTGCGGAACAACATTTTAGCAGACCGTTGTTTTTTGATAAGAGGCTTTTGATTGTCTGCTATATAAAAAGATTTGAATTGCAAAAAAGAGTGATTAATTGAAAAAAAAAAACGATTTTCTTAATTTATTGTGTGATAATTGGAAAAATATATCAACAAGTGCGTAGCTAAAAGTGAAGTGTTTTGTTTGGACGTAAAGATTTGAAGTGTTTACTCCGGCGTTTTTTTTTTTTTTTAGAAAAATAAGGTAGGCTATAAAAATGCATACAAAAAATTTATTTAGAACGAATTAAACGTTGAATTTAAAATTTTACTGCGTAAGAATAAGAGTCATTGCGAAACGAAATGAAAAATTATGTTTGAGCCGTTTGTTTAGACAGAGGAAATGTTTTTTTTTTTGTTCAAAAATTACTCGACCATTTGGTGGTTATTTCCCAATGGCTTGCGATTTATTGATTATCATGGTAATGACTCAAAATGTATTCAGATTTCGATGTGTTGATACAGTTAATAGCATATTATCAGTCCTTAGAAGGTTGATTACCTTGACCTTATTTAGCAATACTTAGTCACAGTCATTTTTGATGCGTTAAACGGAACTTTAATATATTCAAAGTGAATATGAACTCGAAAATTAAATTAATACCGGCAACTCTGTTTGCTCATGCTTCTATGTAAATGTATGCGTTTGAAATGTTAAATAACAGTATTTGCTGTAATTGTAGATGGATTTACATGTCGTTATATTTTCCATGTAGGTACATACTTTTGTGAAAAATAGTTTTTGTTTTGATTTTTTGTTTTTTTTTGTGTTGTGCTGTCATTTTAGGTCTGTTCGCGTGAAATATATTTTTTTTTAGATCGAACGGACGTTTTGTACCCAATTTTAATCAAAATTTAAAAAAATATGTACAAACTTTGTCGTAAAGGAAAGAGCATATTTGTTTTCTAAAACAAGATAGGAGCCATGCAAGGTAACTATGCTGACAACTTTAAAAAAAAAACCTTGCCTTTTCTTTTGGATACAAATAGCTTCGCAACTTATGCAGAGTAGTTGGCTTTAGTGATGTGTCCAATTCACCTCGTTTTTTTATAAACTTCTTGGGTGAAGCGAACTAATGACTCTCAAAGAGCCGGCTGAGATGATGCTTGCGGATGGTTGCATTGAAGTGAATGTTAGGTCCCAATCCCTAAGCTCTTTTTTTCACTGTTTTATCTCTGGCCAAGTGAAGCTTCATTCAAATTTGTCGGTTGGATTTGGCGTTAAACAGGAGGTACATTTGTTTGCGGCGAAAAATTATAATTTCGCACACAAATGAAGGGAGAGGCTAGGACTTAGGTTCCTGTACAAATGAATACGAATTTTTGGCGCAACAGACTCGCTATTACCCAGGGCCGAGCTTTTTCATAACCATTCATGTGTGCGTGTATAGTTCTTGCACAACAGCGGGACCCCCTGTTTTATGCCGAATCCGAACGGCGAATTTGAGATAAGCCTTTCTTGAGAGTTGATACTATTCGCATGGTTTGTCAGATCATCACGAGTGGAGGGCCATTGAAAAATCATTCAAGTGTTGCTATGACTGGGTATCGAACCCAGACCTTCTGCGCGGCAGTTCATCGCAGTAACCATTGCCCCACTGAGCCCGTCTGAGGTTCCTGTATGTGCATAAATACTATAGGAAATACGTCTTCTGCAAATTCATACTTTTTTGTAGCAAAACGAATTTTGGTATTACGTTGTTCTTGGCTATGTTAGATGGACTGTGTACATATGAACACACTGCATGTCTTAGAAGTCGTGCAAGAAAAATGATTTTCTAAGCGCTGCCACTTCATAACCTTTACTAAGTGCATAAATATCTCCTACAATTCTTTGCTGATCCAGTGGTTGGAAATTTGAACTAAGTGATGAACCGCCTATGATGGTCTCAATGTCGCGATGGTTAGTGGTATGAACTGCCGCGCAGAAGGTCTAAAAAATGATTTTTTACTGGCCCTCCTCTCGTGATGATCTGACAAATTATCCGAGTAATATCAATTGTCTAGCATAGCTTGTATTAACTTCGCCTTTTGGAGGTGGCATAAAACAGGAGGTCCCGCCATCGTGCAAGAAGTATACACGCAGACATGAATGGTTGTGGGAGAGCTAGGCCCTGGTTACTAAAGAGCCTGTTGCGCCAAAAAAGCCCAATAAGTTCAGTTTATGTTTTTAGGCAGAACTCCAAAGATGAGAACCTGGTTGTACTTAGGCTTTATCGAGAATAAGAATCTGTGTTGGTGTAAAATATATCTTATCTCCGAAACTCACATTAGACGCCGATACATTGATACAACTGAGTCAATTGTGATGCAAGGATTCTTTTGATTTTAAACGTCTACATTCTCCATTTTAAATTGCTTATCTGTGGTCTTGTTCTTCTTTGTAAATGGAAGATGCTTAGTTTTCATTAGATAAATTGAACTTAATTCTCTTCCCTTCTATCACACACCACTCATTCTGCATGCAAAAATAAAAAAATATCAAAATATTGTGAACCATACACTCTCAGTTTGCATATGCAATCATTATGCAGCGCTTGCAGGCTTCAGAAATATGTGGAGCCTATTGCCTTTGATTCACTTTCGACCGTTCCAAAGTCATACTTCTTACTCGACATTTATTCTTGCGATCGTTAAAATCCCCAACGGAATGAAACATTTTCCGATTTACTTTTAACGGGTGATTTTTTTTTTTTAGTTTTTTTAGTTTTTAGTTTTTTTTTTAAATCGAAAAAAACACTCAAATTAACATCAAATGTTCAACATTTTTATTGGAATCGATAAATAGGCCTTTGCCATTTACGTTTTAAGGACGACGTCTTGTAAATATTATCAGCGGCTCCGTTTCAAGTGGTCCATTCGGAAAATCCAATTTTGCGTCACTTTTTCGAGCATTTCGGCCTGTATTCCACGAATAACGCGTTTTATGTTATCCTATAAGTTCAATCATGTTCGGCTTGTCCACATAGACCAACGACTTTAAATAGCCCCACAATAAATAATCAAGTGGTATTAAATCGCATGATCTTGGCGTTCAACTCAAAGGGCCATTTCGAGAGATATGCTGCTCACCAAATTCATCCTTCAACATTTCCATTGTTTCACGAGCTGTGTGGCATGTGGCACTGTCTTGATGAACCACATGTCAACCAAGTTCAACTCAGCCAACTGGTGCAAAAAAAAAATCGGTATCATGGGCAGATATCGTTCGTCGTTGACAGTAACGTTTCTTCCAAGGTAGTCTTTGAAGAAAAATGGACCGATGATGCCACCAGCCCATAAACCACACCAAACTGTCGCTTTTTAGGGATGCATCGGTAATTCTTGTATGCCATGTGGCTGTTCATCACTCCAGATGCGACAGTTTTGCTTATATACGTATCCGTTGAGCCAGAAATGAGCCTCATCGCTGAACACAATTTTTCGATAAAACAACTCCACGAAAATCCGAAAATCCGAAAATCCAATAGTTAGACGTTGTGGTGGGTCATTCGGCTTCAATTTTTGCACAAGTTGAATTTTATCGGCTTTCAAACCGAAATCGACACGTTAAATATTCCATGTGGCTGAGTAACACATGCCCAATTGCTGAGAACGGCGACGAATTGACATTTCACGATCTTCATTAACCCTGGACGCTACGACTGCAATATTCTTTTCGGTACGCACTGTACGCATGCGAGTCGATTGTTTAATGTCCAACAAATTAAAATTTGGTGATAACAGTCGATTATGACGACCATAGAATTGTCGTAACAAACGGTGCACATTGTTCACAGAGCACAAATTTTAAGAACAAATTTCAATACCTTGCAATCGTTGCTCGTTTGTAAGTCTTTTCATAATTAAATAGCAGATTATACTGAAAACTTTCCACTTTGACAGATGTAGTTTGGACGCCATTACAAACCATTTCTGCTAACCTGAAAAACTTAACTCTTAAAAAATCACCCTTTATATCACCACGCGAAAATATTAACCTCACTTGTCGCCACTCACCGAAACATTTCCTCAACTTTCATTACGGACCTGCAAACTCTGATCTCCGAACCGAGAGATAGGAAATGTCTCAGTTATTGTATTTGTATCAGGTGCTGTCTGACATGTGACAGCGTCTTGCTTAAACCACATGTGGGTTACATCAGTACCATCTAATTTAAACAGAACTCGCGATATCGATTACCAACAATCTCTGTTTGACCAGCTTCATTTTCGAAGACGTATAGATGTGTAGTCTAATGAAACCGCCAGCACAAAATCCACACCAAACAGTTCCACCTAGTGAATGCAATTGTTTCACGACATCCACATGTAAGTTTTCTGAAACCCAAATGCAGCAATTGTGACGATTAACCCAACAAGGTGAAAAAAAGCTTCATCGCTTAGAACGATTGAGCTCGAATGGTGTCAGCCAAACATTCATTATTATTGAAATATTTCTCAACAATAAAAGCGCGGTGTTTTCCTGTGTGGTGCTCCTTTTCGAATATCCCGAAACTGTCAACTGTCAAACTGAGATTTTACCTCACAAATGACACCAAATTCAAATTTTGCGTGAGGTTTGGGGCAGCCTTTATATCTACTTGCGAAAATTGCTACCTTACGCATCGGCGGTCACTGACACTTCTCCGCACAAAACTATTTCCAAATTGATCCTGTATTTTCAGAAGCGACATAACACACAGACATTTTAATCATAAATGTCCGTGCTCATACCACGAAACTTTTCACTCATCGGTGTTCCATGAGCATGACTATCTTGACTGTCGCCGCATGTGCAATGCTCTGATGGACAATTTCTAGAGATTATTCGATTGAATATTACCTTTAAAATAACTCAGGATGGTGGTTGATAAAACAAATGAATCATTGAAAAAAATATTAAAAATCTGATTTTCTTTAAAAATCCCCTTTTAGTTTAGGAAAATCCGTTTACATAACCTAGAAGAGCGTGAAACAAATGGATCTGTGCATGTGCCATGAGAACAACACAAAAATAAAAACGTGAAGATTATATCTGTTTAGTTGTATTATTTTCCATATAAAACTGTTATGAGCTTTTAAAATTGTACGTTCTGAGTCGCTGTTAAACAAAAGATCCCATCATTTGTAACAAAAATATCTCCATTCGCATGAATGGAGAATGGGCGTTATTTAAATGCCAGATATTTCTTTTTCCCACTGACTCATTTGAAAACGCAACAAGAAATAAAAACATTCATCGCATACAACAACAGAGAACAAAGTTTATTGTTGTCACAATAACATGTTATTTTCTTGTAAATTATCTACCCGCTTCCCGGCTATTAAATTCTTGAAATTCCTATCACCGACTACTAAATTACTCCAGGTCAAACGATTGATCATATAACTTACCTGCCTCAATTAAATAAACTTGCTTATCGATGTGGCATAGCAACCGGACATATTTCAGAGTTTTCCAGAAACGCGTATTCAAGGTGACATTTTTGAAGTCACAACTTTACAAGTCAACAGCCAACATGTCTGTAATCTATTACCTGGTTTCACTTGTTATATTTATCGAAAATTGCCGAGACACCCGCACCAATGTAATCCTTACCATATTGACGAAGATTTATGGTTCTGTTAACAGTTGTAAGGGCCAATCTTATCCATACACCGATACTATATCTAGCTTAATATTAGTTTCCCTGGACGAAATGTTTTCGATTTATTATTACAAGTTCCGTTTAATTGACGTCTGCTTATCAGGAATATCGTAAAAATAATAGTTTATGTGAATTACGCTTACTGAGCACTTAGTTTTTAATTATTTAATGGAATAGTTTAACTTCCAACGAATTATTCCATCAGTTTTTTAAATTACGCGTAAATTCGTAACCGATTTTAATCTCGAATTTTAAAAAAAAAAATCTTATTGATATATTTTAAGCTTAAAAAGTGTTGTAAAATAATTCGAATAGATAAATAAATTCGCATATTTTTATTATCATGCACTTCCTTACACATATGGCTAGGCATTTTAGAGAAATGTGATAAATTCGAACTTCACACTGTCGATATAACGAATTGACATGTGACAGTGCTGTTTGTCGTTTCTGCTGTCATTTAATTTGTTTTGTTTGGACAAATAATTACCGACACAGAGACTTTTTACATTAAAAAAAATTGTTTCTATTTGAGGTCTGACAACACAAGTAGTACCCCTTCATTTTTTAATTATGTACACACTTGCACACCACAGAGATGTTAGATTCCGACTGTTTGAAGTTTTTTTATTGACCGTTTCCACTATTTGGCACAATTCAATATTCATGGTAGATCCAAATTAACGTTATAATGTGAATGTTTCATAATTCAAAATCTGTATGCGTCACAATTCTGAAAATTGTCTTTATTTTGAAAATCACTTCAAAAGCTAAGACAACAACCATATAGTATTCATGGAAGGTCGGAAATTCGTCTTAAATGTTTTAAACATGCTTAACTTATGATGTCATTCGCCACAACTGTCCAAATTTGTATAAGAAATATTTTACAATCTTTATCGAACATTTGACTGTGAAAACTTTGGGCGTATAAAACAAGCTTATAAACGTTTGTGTGAAATCGAACATATGCGGTAGATTGAGGAAATAATCGCAAAGCGATGGACAAAAAATGAAAAAAAGTTCCTATTACTAAAAATAAGACCAAAATGAGGCTGAATTGAGTGTTTAACCAAGGATTATAAATCCATACAGATGACGCACTGCATACAAGAAATATTGTTTTATGGCGGGTCGTACTGGCACAGCCCGCTATATTTTTTTGGAAGTCGTTTCTCATGTGTGCACTTGCACACCGGCCGCCCGTATCGTGAAGCTGGTGAGCAAAAGTTTCTGTTGTTTGTTCTCAATGAGTCGTCTGTATGGCTTTTATAATCTTTGGTTTAACACATCATGTAGGCAGACAGTTTTCGCGTTCAAAAAAACGTTCTTCGTAAACTTACAATTTTTCGCTTGTAATGCAACTAATCCGGCTAATCCATAACGTACAAACATTTCCAATGCGATATGAAATGTCAAAAAAATTGTTTGTCTTTGTCATGTGATTTGCTTGCTGCGATGTATGCTTCAATTCATCCTGATTCCTGTGTTATTGCACTTCTGTTTCAGCTATAATGTGTATTATAAAATATTTACTTATTTTTGACTTTCAATAATAGCGGTTTAATTAGGGTTAGGTATCGGGAATTCTTTATCCCTATGAATTTTTCCCATTTAGAAATCAATTTAAATTGCTGAATTGGAAAAAAATCCTTTGAAAAAAAAGAACTCCCGATAACCCTAAATATGTTTCTTCGCGACAATGGCAGTGTCAAATAAAAAACACGTATCTGACAGCTAGATAATTTGTATGAAGGCAAATTCACTAGCGAAACTCCGGGGATTGAAAATTTGTAAAATTTCTTGAAAATTCTGTGCAAAATAAAAACGGAGTTCATTCGTCACAGATGAATGGCATTTTGCATCATGATCCGTCACCTCAACTCTAAACTGCCTCTCTTAATGTGAAAACGCTCCTCAATTTATAGTAAGCGTAAACCTTTTCTTTGTAAAAAAAAATTACAACTTTTTTTGTATTTTATTTAAACTTACGCTTGCACATGGATATATACTAAGGGTATTCATGCAAAGTCGTAATTTTACTACGTGCGAAAGATTGCAATTTTACGACGACGGTTCATGAACGACCCTAAAACCGAACCACTAAATAATGCGGTAACCCATTGAAAAGAATATCAATTTAGTAATTTATTTATTGATCGAATCCAGTTCCTATTGATCTCTTTCCGTTGTACATAATTATTTTAAGTTTAGCGAATACGTTTGATGTGTGAAAGTGACTGATTAAATGTCAAAATTCGATTTCAAAAGTTTACAACGTTTGCGATCTCAGTTTACTCACCCAAGTCGCGTGAGAAAATTCAGATATCGTTAGAAAAGATTTCCCATACAAATGTTGACAGTTCATTTATAACGTCGTAATTTTTTGACGTTTACAACGTTGACGACAACTTTCCGAAGTTGCATGAACACCCCTACTATTTACATTTTTTTCATTTTCAAGCGTAAAATTTGACAGATGAGAGAAATAAACGAAAGCATATTATCATCTGCATCAAAGCTAAATGCAAAGCAATTTAGAAACCTATTTGGCATTAGACTGCTCAAAATGGGAAAAGGAAATTTCATTTGACAAGACATCTTAGCTAAAGTTGTTGTTTTGGTCTTTGGTTGAAATAAATTTACAGCTGTCATTGAGTCTTATTATTGATATTGATTTAAAATTTAATTGGGTGGATATAACTTTTTGATTACCATTAATTATTTTTTGTAAACGTCAAACGGAACTCGGTCAATGTTTGGTTTAAAAGCGTCAAGTAGTTTTTGAAAACTCAGTTTACGGTTGGGTTAATACCATATTAGCAGTTGAGTTAAAATTCATATAATGGCAGCTGAACATCATTGAACATCAATCGAAACAAACATTGTCTTTTGTGAAACGTCAACGAAAATCGACATGCCAGATGCCAAAACTTTTTACAAAAAATATCGATTATTTCGCGTTGTCATGGATCGAAATTCAGAAGAACATCTAAAAATAGACGACTGTTTTCTGCTCTCATTTTATTTCATATCTAAACGTTATCGGAACAATCAGAAACTTTGTACTTGTATGAACATGCATTAGTTAAATATTTACCGCAACTAGAATTGGAGTTCTGATTATAGCCGAACACATTTTGTGGTCTGTATTATGTGAGAATATGGAAAAACACGACAAGTGGCTTTCAGTTTGTTTAACCACCACTATTGAAGGCAAAACGAAAAGGCGGCTACACACACGCAGGTTTGACTGTCCGGTATGGCTGTTTAGGCGCATTCACACGCTTCGGTAAAAATGAGAGGCACATCAGTTTCTTTGTTTTCGTCGTTTGGTAAACATGAAATCTGCATTTTAAACGTAAACACATAAATTTCACTATGAATTGACGGAATTATGCTACCACTACATCCAAAATCTTTCCTATCACTCTCTTTCTTCCCCTTCTCTAACGCTCGTACTGTGGTTACATATAAAGGGTATTCATAACCCCTTGAGTACGTTTTATCTATCAAACTGACCGATTCTGACTGTTGTTGTGTACCATTGGGCAAAAAAAAAAGATTATTTACCCCTCCTTGCACTTACATTAATACATATATGATAGCTGTTCAACTAGAGTGATTTTCGTTTTGAATTAAGATTGTTTCGGTTGTGAAAAACTATTATTAACCATTAAAACTGTAGTAGTACGATGTGAAATATAATTAAATCAAAAACAAACAATCTATGTTACTGAAAACTTGACAGCTACACTAACTTCACAGACATGAAATTGCAACAATACAATCACAGAAAAAAATCAATCTGAAATCATGTTCCATTGGTAACAAAAAAGATCAATTTCAGATCAAAATCCAGATTTACCAATGGAAAACGCCATCAGTCTACACACCGAATTCATGTGAGAAAATTCCGATATTGTTGGAAAAGATTTTCCATACAAATTCTGACAGTTCAATTGTCACGTCACAATCTTATAACGTTTACAACGTTTACGACGACTCTGCGACGTTGCATGAATACCCCTATTACATTTTCGATTTTTCTTCGACCGCCTGCTTAGTTCAAAACAATTTACTTTATCTTACACACGTTCAGGTATAACTACACAGGCGGCCTGAACAGACATACCGGACACTTGAAACTGCGTGGTTGTAGCCGCCTTAATTGGATCAATTCGTGACGTCTGAAATGTTTCGAGCAAGACCGTAGACTTATTCTCTGCGGTAACACTTAAGTTAAAAAAAAACCCTAAACAAACTTGAAAGTGTTTCAGGAAATAAAATCTGAATGCCGGACAAATGGATTAATACAACAAAAAGAAAATAACAAGCTCATCAAATCAGCTGGCGGCTGACTGAAGTAGCACAAGGTCATCTTTTTTTGAAAATATTAACGCACGAAATCGGCAATAGGACAGAGTCGTAAGTGTATAGCCTTTCAAGACCATCCTACGTACTCTTTCAGTTGATAAGATACATTGATACACCAACATACATAAGACGAAAAACTGAAAGTAACTCAAAAGCTTATTCCACTCACGACTGTTTGTATGCGCGGGGGGTAGATGGGAAATTTGTTTATTTTTGTCTTGTGGTTTATTTGACATGTGTTTGTATCTCTGTTTTCAACGCAGATAGGTGCAAAGTCCACATCTATTTGATTTATGTAAGCGAGTAAATAAGTGAAGTGTTTTGTTGTTTTTTATTTTTCTTTTATTATTATGTGATGAGACAGAAGACCAGACTTGAATCAAAATAAATTATGTGTTCATTGCTTATCAATACTGATTGATTTTGTTTTTCAACAAGTTTGCCTTACAAATACCGCTTTTTAGTTGAGGACTCTTTCTATGAAACAGTGTGTATTTTTTTTCTTTTTTTTAGGGTTGTTTATGAATTGCGTTAGGAATTTTAGCCATTGGATCAGTTTTGACATGGTGGTTAGTATGGACTCACATTTTTTTTAATAAATTCTACAATGTTTGCAACATGCAAACATACAAACAAGCCATGTACACAGAAGGTGTTGTCAAAAATAAAAAGAAATTCCAAACGTCAAAATTTGAAGTTTTTATTAACCACATTTTTCGGGAAACTATCCCCGTCAAAAGTGCGTCATCTTTTTTTTTCATTAAAACGTCAAAACCATCTGTAGGAAAACAATAAGAAATTTTATATGGCGGGAGTATTTCTTTTTGGATTTATTACTTTAAAATATAAAAGTATAAGTTCTTCAAAATTGAAAAAAAAAAAAACTTAAAAATATACAGAAATAAATTATAAAATTGATGTAAAAAGAATGAAATTGATAACTAGTTTCATTGCAAAATGTGAATATAAATGCGATTGTAAACCATGTTGATAAGTTTTAGTGAAGTTGAGGTTATTAAATTCTACTTTTCGAAAACAAAAACACCTTTTATTATATTTCTTTGGCTTATAATTTGTTTGTCAACAATTTTTTTACAGCTATTTTCGCGTTGAAAATCTTCTGAAGTCGAGCAACAAAAAATTGTTGCGTAATCAAACGAATGTGGTTGTGTGCTTCATTTATTTTTAAACCGAAGTAAGCGATCGATGGCTGTTTTTGTGTAACAGCCTCTTATTTTAATAAGACCCATACCTTTTGAAAATACAGGTGCAGTCGTTGATGGTTAGGACTATTAATCATGGGGTAACAATACCATTCATTGCCAAACCGTATGCAAAAGTCTGACAAAGGGTGTTTTCATAAACGTCGAACCTCTGGAGAAGAATGGATTGACTTTTGAATTGTCCTCTACAATGATTTTTTTTTTCCCAGATTTGAATTCTTTTAGGAATTAACCGCTTAATTTTCACAACATACCGCAGTGGAGCTTCTATATCTTTTAAAAGAAATAAATGTTATTGTAAACACACAATTTGTAAAAAAAAATTCCAATAAAACTTTTATTTTCGAAAGTTGTTTTCCTTATCTCCTGCACTTTCTGCAGTCAAAAAAATATGGATGCACAATCTGCCAGATGCTGATTAGAATAATGACGTTTATGAACATATGTTCTACACTTCATATGGGTCTGTTCGATAAACACATAAACACGTCTAACGCAGATCTTAGTTAGGCAGACGTTTATAAACACCCAAACATTGGAAAGTGTATTACTACTTTCATGAGAAGCTTCTCAAATTAGCCGCTCAGAGTAGACTTTAACAGGTGGGTACATACCTTGTGGCAAAAGATAACATCGTACACGTAAATGAATGGTTAAGTTAGAGATCTTGTATGGGCCGTTACTACCAGATAATAAATTTCATTGAAAGCTACAGTAAGGATACTTTTATTATAAAATTAGGACTTTGGGTTGGTTACCGATTCGGTTTTACAGTTGTCACAGGTATAATTGTTCACCGCAGATAACAATTACACGATTTCTCGAGTCTTTGTAAATAGTTATTACCGCGGCTTTCTCCATCCACCACTGCGCATGGTAGGGTACCCACTTCCCAAGTGTCTACAGCAACTTGACATTAAGATTTATCTTGCTTTTGATTTAGCTGTGTCAAAATGTGTCAGTCATAAAATTGGTACCCCATTTGACACACACCCTAACTTGTTCTGTTCCCCTACTTTTTAAGTAAAAATTAGTTAAATCTAGAATTACCTTCCTCTCAGAAAGAGACAAATTTACACAACAACTATATGGGAATGCCGTTCAGTAAAATGCACTGAAATGATTCGTTTCGTTTGCCTTTTAAAGAAAAAACGTTAAACATATGTCAAAACATAAGACTTTCAGTTAGAGAGATAAACAAAAATAGAACATGTCAAGTCTCCAGTATCTAGAGGGAAATCAATTATTTCAACGAAAAATATCGGTACGCTTTCGCAAAGAATAATGAAAACGTCAAATTTACACGATTTACACGATTTAAACGAAAATATCCTTCAACTTAAGTGTTTTGCTTAAACCGTCGAAAATTGACATCACAGTACTTCGCACAAGAATACAACGAATTAAGACACGTCACAGCACTGGCGACTGAGGCCATCGGCTGGGACAGATCAAGGCATTAATACAAAAGAGAGACAGATAGACACATAGAAGGATAGCCATATAACATAATCCTACGTAGCACAGAGGAGGAGACAAAGATTTATAATCTGCCCTAGCGAGGTATCCGTCGGAGCGGACAATTTTCCGCAATGCACACTTCGTCGGAGGTTAAAATTCCATTCGAGGTATGTGTCATCGGAACAAAAATCACTTCACTACAATTCGTTAATAGTGTCAAACGAAATCGAAAGAAGAATTGCACTTAGCTATCTAAAATTTCACAAAATATGCACCTAAACACACTTCAACGCAATTCGCCGAGACGCATTACATAATGTCGGAGAAATATTCCGAAAAACTTTTCGGAAGAATAACTCGAAGCTAAAATCCTCCGAATCGTACAAAATCGGAGAATTATCCGCTCCGACGGATACCTCGCTAGGGCTGATTGTTTTATATTATCGCACAGGTGGTCTCAAATAAGTTGGCGATTTTTGTAGAAAAATAATACTGCCGAAGCTAGGGCTTGAACCTGCAGCGTTTGGCTTAGTAGTCAACTACACATTCCTCTGACCCATGGCCACCTGCAAGTCAAAAATTATTTTTAAGGACTCAATAATATAATTAATCTAAAAAGCGTAAATATTTGCGCGTGTAGTTGGATTGAAGGAAGAATTATTTTGTTGGTTTCTGTTAAAATCCTTGGCCATCATCCTTTGACAGTTTTCATTTTCTCAAGAGCCGATATTCTGAGTGAAAAAAAAAATTTTAAAAATGAAAATGAAGTTTCGCAACAAATATTTTATAAGTTTAAGGATGAATTATAATAGTCGGAAGAAATCGAATGCTTGTGTCAAATTGCTACGTTAGGTTTCTGCCATTTGCTTTAGTTGCCTATAATAGTACTGTTTGAAGGAAAGCGACTGTCAATGAATTACGCAGATTGTTGTTTATTGTTTTTATGAAACTTCAATTCAAATTGAAGGTGCTGATAAAAAATGTTGTGAATCAAACTATAATCACTTAATGATCTGATGTCTGTCATTCAAATATCAACTATACTGCTACCTTCAGCTAATAGGTTGGGGTCATTTTGCTGGTTGAAAACCTCCCTATCGTTTTATTGACCGATTTAATTATAAAGGACATATCTAATTTCATTTAAATCAGTCTACGTTGGTGTTTGTCAAACAAATAGGAAATTAAATACAAATGTAAACAAATTACAAAACTTGTTTACTTTTGAAAACAAATTTGACCAGCAGACTGTGTGATGGTGATGAGTATTTCCCTTGTCGTAGCGTATAATTTAGTACCCTAATTATTATTCATAAGCTACGAGACGTATAAATTATTCATATTATGACAATTCTTAGACAAAGTCCATGAAAAATCAACAATCGTACTTTGTTAGCTTACTCAACGTACATACATACAAACCAAACACTACTTACTTGCATTGTGTGTTTATGTTTATATAGTATTAGTAGATTTTCACTTGGAAGCATTACTTCTGCTGTTAATATCATATATGCGTAAGTAAGGCAAGGCTGGTCTTTGCGCAAATAAAAATTTAAATCTTTCTTAACTTTAAATTGCGTAAGTAACTACTAAGTAGTGTCCGGTCCGTGAGATAACAAAACGCAGGTACCTTTTTTTGTGAATCTTAGGGTCCAATTATAGTTATCATTCAACAACTTCACGGTTCTAAAATTCATAAGTTTTGTTTTGACAACAACTCGCAATTGATTGAACTTAAAAGAAAATCCGCAACGAGTAAAGGAAAATTTCACATGATGGTTTTCTTTGATAGCTAGCACCCTAATTAAAAAGTGAAACTAACAGGCGTAAACCTATCACCTTGTGAAAGGCCTTATCTAAATATTTAAGCTGTATCCACATTTGAAAGGCCTATTCATAAAATCATAAAATCCGATGCGGCAAACGTTTTGCTACGCAAATTTTCTATTGTTTTCAGGCTTTTCTTTGACAACCATTTTGTTTCAATGAGATTATTACTTGAGGAGAAAAAGCAGTCGACGGAGGGTTGAGAGTTGAGACATTGAGTTAGAAATAAGTGTCCGTATTATTGAGTTATTCTATCTGGACTGCTAGTAGCCAACTTCACGTATGTACCAAAACAACAGACACGCCACTGTTTCATTGCGGAAAGCTAAGTAAGCTAAAAAAAACTTCTGCTTAATCACATTGCAAAAAAAATTGATGTAAATGATCATAAAACATTTTTAATAAATAAATTTACAAATCTTGTTCAGTTCATGGCTCAAGATGTGAAGAAATGTATTGTTATTGCAGAATTTATTTGAAATCACTCTTTGTAGTTTTCCATCTTTTGAATAGATGACGCTACATGTCGCTCTTTTGTTAACATGTTACTATGGCAATTAGAGCTTGTCGGCGTCATTTATTTCTTTACTTATCCGAAGTGAAACAGTGCGGCCTGTGCTGTTTTGGAACATATTTTCTCGCAGAAGTGTATGCAAATGACATTTCACTAGCAGTCCATATATAATAAGTCAATGGTGCCGTTGCGTACGGACAAAGTGACTGTTTGGTGTTCTTTATGGTCGAAAGGTTTCCTTGGTCCGTATTCCTTCGAAGATGCCAATTCGGAGTGATGTGATCTGTCTGTGTCCAATTAACTCCTGAACTATTGGAGCTTCCACAGCTTCAGGTTGTTAAGTTGGTTAAGGTCGTTATAAACTTATTCAGTGAGACTGACCTCTTCGTATATGAGAAAGTGGAGCTCGTTTCTCAAGCATTTGTATAAAAAGTTGCAGGTAACTCCTGTATTCCCCGGACTACCATAGATACTAAGTAACTGCATACCATGGTTCCAAACGCATGCTTACTGCTGATGTAAGACTGGTTTAACAGCCCTTACAAACAAGAGTTACACAATGGTTAAGATCCATCGCATTTTATTTAACTCTTAACGCATTTCGTATGTTCAAAGATTTGGAACTGACTTTGGCTATTGGTCATTTCATTAATTGATGGTGAGAATAAGAGTTGACTAATTTAATGTGCTCTTTTGACAAAATAATGAGTTTTCTTGCATAACTGTATGTTTTGGTGTTGGAAAGTAAAACCCTTGATCCATTTGTCTTGTAGAATTCGCGTCGTTTAATTTCCTTAACAATCAGTTTGCATAATTTAAAAAAAAACAAGGCATCGTAACCCATTCCAGCTTGAATTTGTAAGTCAGTTAACAAGTTACATGTCTGTAGTACACAGATAGCTTTATATTTATAAGTATCATGAGTATTACAACCAAAAAATACAGCTCTGTTTCAACAAAAAGTAGGTTGAGGAAGTCATTCAATTAACTACATCAGAAGAATAAGAATGCACCATTAATTACTGACGATTTATGCATGAGAATATTAAATTAAATTTAATTGCCAACTTACTTTATTGTAACGATGAGCACTTTGAATACATTTCCATTTGTTTACAGCTACGGAATTTATGAATAATGTACTCGAGAAATAGCTGTTTGAGTTGAAATAGTGTGTCACTTCTTTTTAGCATGTTGACCTTGTCTGACAGCAGGTGCTATTGTTATGACCGTCGGAACAACCATATTTAAAACTATCATTGAGTCGAAATGGTCATGATCTTTTTAATTTAACGTACAAAAGACGACGGAATCCATTACAAAAGTCAGTACTAATGTCAACAAGGTCTCTGGACAACTGAACAAATTTGTCTGCTTACCCTGGTGGTCATTTTTATTCTGAACCACTTTAATAAATATTTGTCAAGTATTCGATTGTTTTGTTTGTTTTAAGAGTATTACCAAGTTCAACCGAACTTTTAAAATCTGTTCCCATACAATATTATTTTTATTTATTACTTCTGATATTTACATATTGCCGTTCCCGTACGCAAAAATAAGCAAAAGTGAGAGCTTATGAGAGGGAGGGAAACTAGCCATCCACAAAAATCACTAGAAATCGTTTCACCTAGAGCATTCTATTGACTATCTGTCAAAAAGTTTGGATGTATTGTATAGCAAGATTGGGAACAGTGCATTGCCTAGTTAAGCTCTTTTGATGTGATGTTAAGTTTATCAGGTATAAACTGTAAGTCTGTCGAAGTATAACAACGTTATACTGTGGTGTTTGGAAAAAGACATAGGCGCAGTGACATGACCAAAATGTCTGCTATTTCTCTTAACTGGTCTGGTCCCTGGTCCTAGAATGTACGAATAAATCAGTACCTTACAAAGTTTTTTTCCTACTTTTTTTCCGAGAGTAACAAACCGGTGCTAATAGTACTGTCAGATTCTTACTGACTAAAGACACCACCTTTCGATAAAAATTGTAAGTTACTGCAACTAAGATAATTCTTATCAAGCAATTTGTCTATAACGAATTTAATACTTTTGGCAGGTTACTCTGCAATGAAAGATTCTGCGTTTTCCTTAATTTAGGCGCTGTAATTCCTTATCTTGTAAAGTCTTAAGGTTTCGTTTTCAAAGCGTGATAAAAGTTACGCGGTTGTTATTACCTCAGTTAAAATCAAATTTGTGATTAAAATCAGTAAACTGTCAGTTGATGTATGAAAGTGTCAACTTATTAGTTTTAACAAGTGTCATCTGTCATTTGTTCTATGAAAGTATAAGAATCAAAAGGAAACATTTGCAAATGTTAAGCATCTAAGAAGTTTGGGATTTGGAATTTTTACACATAACAATTATCTTTTTCTCAGCGCAAACATTACCGTTATTATGAATATCAAAAAAAGGGAAATAAAAAGTACTAAGACCAGTCACACATTGGTCGCGTTATCGTACGAATTCGACTCGAATTGTACGTGTTCAAGGTGGGCCAAAAAGGAAGATGCTCTTATTTTTGCAAATGGCCGCCAATGTCAAATCCGTTTTGACATTTGTGGACTAGACAGATGTAGAATACAAGTGAACAAGCTCAGTGTGAGCACTCAATTCGTACGACCACTATTCATACTTTTACGTACGACACAAATTCGTATCCAATGTGCGACTTGCCTTATGATATCTATTGAAAAGTAGATTTTGAAAATGTAATTTATTTTTAAGGATTTGGTATAGCTGTGTACTTCAATGAAGATAGGACAAAGAACAATTTTACCTTTTCTATGATCTGTACTTTTCTGTTTTGACAGATTTTACTAAGTTTTGCTGTTCTATCCTATGTCTATTCTATGTTCACAGTCATTACACAAATCTATTGAATCCCATCGAATACTTGACATCCGTTGCGTCGAAGTCTTCAACTGACAGCTCGATAGTAAGAAGACATGCATATCAAATGTAGACCTACGTACTTGATGCGACTTTGTTCGTTGCATCCGTTAATAGTTTAACTCATCCACACATTAATGAATTTCACCATAATTGGCCGAATGGTGAGACTGGAAGAACGCTCCTTACCGCAGTAATCGTTTGCAACGCATAACGCACAACGTGAACTATAACTCGAATTACTATAATAAATGTTTACGATTTCAATGCATTTTGAACCGTGCAGTGCTATTGAAGTGACAGCTGTGACATAACAAAATTAAAGCAAAATATTTTTTAATATGATCGAAATGTGCTGTCAAATTTACTCACCATCCGAAATTTTAGGGTTAGTAACAAAGCTATTGGAAAAGCAGCTGTTTAATTGGCATTATATCAAGAAAGTGATATGAATGCATAAAGCGATTTCTTAAATTCCTTGATAAATAAGCCGATTTCCGTCTGTCATAACCCTTAACAGCATAGCAGACGTTATGTTGGTAGTTTCTGAACAGATGTTGGACTTCAGTTCATTGACGGTTGACATAAAAGCAGGATGTAACAACAACAAAAAACACACAAAACAATCACAAGATGCCATATTGGAGGAGTGGGCTTGACACCCCAAATTAAAACTTATTTAAATGAGGCATTCGGGAAGTGTTCCCTTAAAATAACTGCGTTTACATTTTTTTTTAAAAATTGGCGCTCAAATTTAATTAATTATGCTTCAAATAAAATTGAACTTTTTTGATTAAATTTCCATACAAATTGTGTGTAGTTTGACATTTCTGTGTTTTTTCTACTGCAGTAGTGTCAGCAGCATTGCCATGTAAAAAATATGGACCAACAATCCCAGTTGATAAACTTTAGGTGAATAACAATTGGTTTGATGGAGCTAGCGCATGTTTTGTAGGCTGACGAATCCAATCAAGTGAGAATGGACTTTATCCCTAAAAAAAGACAATTTCGTCTATAAACACAAGATTATTTAAATTAACACCTAAACATGAGCAAGCAAACGCACCCCATGCGCGAAATAAATTTGGACTAAAGTACAATTACAGTTCAGTATGTCAATAAAATAATGTGTAGATAATTTTCTAGAAAATACCGGCTATCATCGCTCAGTGGGGTTAGCGTTTATCAGCTGTAGCCATTTCGTAGACCGATGAGTGTCCTTTACGTCACCGGAATCCGTTCGATAACCTTGTGTGGTACTTATATCATTTAAGATCACTTACTATAAATATTTATATGGTTTTTGCAAATAAAACTAAAAAACTTTAACATAAAATAATACATGTGTCTACATAATATCATTAAATGTGTGTCGTTATGTCACATAATTTGCGTTTCAAATGTAATCAACGCCGAGTGCAATTTGTGCTATAGAACTGACAGGTTAAATAATATTTATTGTTAACACATAATGATGTGCAGACTATATTTGTGAATTTTTAATTTAATTTGTTTGCAAATCATAATCGCAATGACTAGGTCAATCTTAATTTATTTGATGTATGTTGAATGCCATTTTTGTTTGACTGTTAAAACAATTGATTTGCGTGACATTGACTTTTAAGAAATTTAAGTCCATATTCAACATTTGTTAAAAAAAAATTGAAAGTCATTAGGTCTGTTCCGGTACAATATTTATTTTACTAATTTTTATTTAAGACCGTGCTTTGATGCATTCTGTGAAAGCAACGTATTTAATAGGATAGTGCTGTACAATATTTTTTTATCGATTCTTACTGATTTGTAGTGTTTTTATCCGTTTCATATTCTTACTGATTTGTATCGTTTCTTCCGTTCCTGTTCCGTTTTGATCTGAAATTTGCTCTTTTTCGTTACCAATGGAACATTTTAGATTGATTTATTTCTGTGGTTGTATTGTTGTAATTTCGTGTCTGTAAAGTAAGTGTCGGTGTAGCTGTCAAGTTTACACTAACACAGGTTGTTTGTTTTTGATTTAATTTATATTTCACATCGTACTGCTAAATTTTTAATGGTTAATTATAGTTTTTTACAACCGAAATAATCTTAAATCAAAATGAATATCGCTCTATTCAAACTGACAGCTATCATTTGTATTAGTGTTAATAGCAGGACAGGTAAATCTGCCGAAAAATCGAGATCTGCAAAATAGATCTGAGATAAAAAAAAAATCCAATTTTTTAGACCAATGCAACACCACAACTGTCAAAAAACGCAGAAATGTCAACAATTAGCTAGTGAATAAAATCTAACCCCCATTTTAACGCAATTGACACACGGCCTAAGAAATTAAAATAAATGAGATTGGTCTGGCTACTGATATCTTTTTAGGAAATATTTTGAACTGAAAAAAAAAACGACGCAAATTGGAAAAAAAATAGCGGTTAAAAAAAACAAAGTCGAGTCGATCTAGTATTGAAATGAATTAATTTTTTGTCGTTTTGAAGAGTTGACAGTTTTAATTTTTCTTCACAAAAAGCAGCCGTACAAACCTTAAGTGTCTGTATAATTTTAATAAGCGTCCATCTTTAAAATAAGTTACGTATACGCCCTGGTTGTACTTGTTACTTGACAGCCGATCACGGCGCCATATGGTGATCATCACTAGATTATTAGACATTATCCGCTGTTGCCACCTACGTTTGGGTGGGTTATTTCAACAGGTCGGGGAATTACAGTATCCTCTAGCTTGTTATTTAGTTTGGTAAGAGACAAAACATAATTAGCACTAAGGTGCTAGAACACTCGTGTGTCGTGTGTTGTAACTTGTTAGGCTGTTGTTTGTTAAATTTGATGTGTTTATCAATGAAAGCTTTGCCTAGTGTTCGATGTCTTGCACCTGTCACGCATTCGCAGTAGATGGACTAGAGTTTACCTAACCTCCACCTCAATGGGGGTTAGCTTGATCGCCAATAGACCAGTGTCCAGTTTTCTTTACACTTCACAATATCTTAGGTCAGTGTATATCAATGCATCAAAGTTTTTTTCAACCGCTGGGAAACCAGCGGTGAAATTTTGTTATCATATAAACCATGGAAGAATCAACAATATTGCTATGTCCATAGGGATAGTTGTCCACCAGATCTTGACTGAGTTGCACATTGTTTCCACAACAACGTTTTCAGTATGGATCATGTTTTATGCCGGATCCGAACGGGGTTATGATACGTTTTTTTTTTGGCAATTGATATACTACTCGGATGATCATCGCAAGAGGAGGTCCAGTGAAAAATTATTTAGGTATTGCTACGGCTGGCTATTGAACACTGACCTTTTGCACGGCAGTTCATCCAACAAACCATGGCACCACTACGCACGTGGTGTATTGGATAGATCTTTGATATTTGCGAATAGCTGAAAGTGATCGTGCTTATCAATCAAAGCCTAAAATTATGCTACTTTGGTCTTCGAAGTGAAAAGCATAATTTCCATCTTGCTCGGAATTACCCTGTCCACAGTATCCAAAGAATTTTTCATGATCTCGCTAATGTGCTTAGATCAGCGATATTGTCATGTTGTCCCCATAATCAACTTCCTCAATCCAATCACGCTCTAGTCTTCCTATCAGCATATACAATCCTTCGCTAAAATGTCCCTTAAAACCGATGACAGTAAGGAATTCTAGTATGCTATCTGCCTGGACATTATTGCAAAGCCCTTTTATATCTATGGAAAAGGCTAAGGTGTAGTCTTTGTTATAAAGACATTTTCGGGGATCCCTTTATCCCCTTAATAGTGGTTTCTGTTGATCGGCTTTTAAGATATGCATGCTGTGATGATGATGGCGGTGGTTCATGTAGCTGCTCATATGGATGTCAAGATCCACTCCTGCGTTTTTAATAAAAATCAAGTAAGGCTGAGTGGCCTGATGTCTTTAACCGATTCACAAGAATCCCGTCATTTATAAGTCTTTGTAGTCCCATTGTGACACGCTTTAGTGGAGTTATTCTCAAATCGTTCCTTCATCCTTTATGTGTCATTCAATCAACTATATCCAGTAATTTTGGTGTCTTCAGAAGCACGTGAAGAGATCGTAATCGATTTTTTTTTATTCTGTTCGCGGCTCGAGGCTTGCCACCAGACTATACTGGCATATCTGAGTATTGGTCGTATTATTGAGCTATTGGGATGACACTTACGCCAGAAAAATCTCAACCAATCCCATGCGTCCATTAACTTCTATAAGATCTACTCCAGACAGATTATAATCTCGAAGATGTAAACCCTCTAGACTTTTTCTAGTTCTACCTATCAACTTGCCTGTAAACCCCTTAAATACCTACAATAATCTACTCTTTTGTACTTTACAGCTCCAGCAAATTGGTTACTTTGTAGGCTCTTCTACAAGTCGCCGATATGGCGGAAGCCCATTCAGCTGTAGCGTTTTCATTCTCAATTACCCACGAAGGATGGGACATCAACTACGATCAAGAAGTCTTGAATCTAGTCTGGGAATCGGGTATCCGTTCCTGGAAAAAGCGCATCGCTAGAGCAAGAGTAAGTACATCCATCAAAATACCCACATCTCAAGAACTAATAAAAAATCTTTCATTAGAATGGCATCCGCAACGGCGTCTATCCGGCGCATATCCAAAGCCTTTGGCTAGTCACAGCCATTGCGATTGGGTTGCATTTCACCGGCTACAATGCACCCTTTAATATAACCAACAGAATTCTAGTCCATCTTCCAACGAATACCGTAAACTATCAGATATTAGCGTGCTTCCTAGCGTCCCTCATTGTTTGGCTTACCATTTGCTTCACCATGCGTTATACACTTAAGTTGCTACTCATTTACAAGGGTTGGATGTACGAGTCGCGTGCACCCGGCAGTAAGATCTCTCTAAAGACAATACTCTGGACGGGGATGGTAAAGGTGCTTTCCAGTTGGAATACACCCGGCCTTTACAGTTTTCAAGGATCATTACCACGTCTTCCACTGCCCAGTGTTCGTGACACAATGCAAAGGTATCTGCGATCGGTGCGTCCATTGTTGGACGATGAGAACTACAATAGAATGGAAAATCTGGCCAAGGAATTCGAGAACAGTATTGGCAAGAAACTGCAATGGTACTTGGTGCTAAAGAGCTGGTGGTCGACAAACTATGTGTCCGATTGGTGGGAGGAGTATGTTTACCTACGTGGTCGCTCTGCATTGATGGTTAACAGCAATTTCTATGGAACTGATGCGATCTTCATGGATTTGACAGCCAGTCAGGCTGCACGCGCTGCTAATATTGTGCATTTGTTGCTGCTTTTCCGTCGCACTATCGAGAGGCAGGAATTGCAACCGGTAAGATGGGTTTTCACCTCATAAAAGGGCCACAGAACTAATATCTATTTTTTTAGATAATGGTCCAGGGAATGATTCCACTTTGCTCGTGGCAGTATGAGCGTACCTTCAACACAGTCCGTGTTCCAGGCTTGGAAACAGACAGAATTATTCACTACAAAGAATCTAATCACATAGTTGTACTCCACAAGGGCTGCTATTACAAGGTTATCATCTACTTCAAGGGACGACTCTTGAGACCATCAGAACTTCAATTGTAAGTCAGCGAAATCTGTCCGCATCGAACATGAATCTAATATGTTGATTACTCTTTAGGCAAATGGAGGAAATACTCAACTCAAAGGCTACTCCACTTCCGCAAGAGGAACATCTGGCCGCGCTTACAGCATGGCATCGTTCAAAATGGGCCGAGGTCCGCAACAATCACTTTATGCGTGGTGTCAATCGAGTGTCACTGAATGCCATCGAGTCTTCCGCCTTTGTGCTATCCCTCGATCAAGAACCGCTAGAATTCGATATGGCTCATCCAGAAAAATTAGACGCTTTCGGAAGATCTCTGCTCCATGGCAAGGGCTACGACAGGTGGTTCGACAAATGCTTCACCGTTTGCATAGGCAGTAACGGACGAGTAGGTTTCAACGCAGAGCACACATGGTAAGTGTTACATTATAAGGTTTTACGAATGATGGAAGAAATAGGGCCTCTGATTCGATTCGTTAATAAACATTTTTATGTCAAAAAAAGGGCGGATGCAGCTGTCGGCGCCCATTTGTGGGAGAGCATAATCATGGACGAAATGTTAAGCAATGGGTAAAAAAAAAACACCTATTGTGTATGATTTTTTGTGGTTTTATGGCTATTTATTGGTATTGGCAATTGGCACAGCAAAAATAAACACCCAAGGCATCGGTTTTTTCCAAATGTAGAATTTTTTTTTTTAAATTGACCAAATCATTTTATTTTCGAATATTCATTCGTTTTTTAGGGCCGACGCACCGGTTATGGGACATTTATGGGAATACATATTTGGTGATGATATGCATGGGTAAATAGGTTTTTTTTTTAATTGAAATGTCGAATGCTTGTTGGATGGGAGCTATTGCCAGTTCGGTACAATCTGGGATTGTAAAATTTAATGCAGAATCGATACCCACTGTTTTGAGGGAGATGGTGATATATCCCATTCAACGGACATTTTTACATTTCTTTAAGAACCACACATGCAGCTGTTACTTTATTAATTATATTCTTGACAAAATTTGCAAAAAAAAAAACAAAAAAAAATACCACCTCGTGGTAATGTTTACTAATTGGAACTGGAATTGGAGATAAAACAAAAAGAAACATTGATGACGCTTTTTAAACTAACAGTGGCGCATATTTGTAACCTTTGAATTGCATTGCTAACATATTTTGTACAACAGATACGAACAGGATGGTAACTGCAAGGGAACACCTGAATTTACACCACCATCACCTATTCGCTTGAATTGGGAGCTAGAGCCATGCAAGGAACAAATTGAAGTTGCAGTCGTTGATGCTACCAAGCTTTTGAATGTAAGTATTTTTTTGGGAATCTATGGGTTATAGTCGTTGTGTAGATTAAAACATTTCGCTGTATATGGGGGTCATCTTCTCCATGTTTCCCATCTTATAGAGGTAGCTGTCCAAACCGTGCATGTTCTCATAGTAAAATCTGCCAAAAGGATGTTCAGTGGTACGGTGTTTGCAATTTGTCTACCCAACAAGTTGTGATCTGTTACCACTCTCAATATGTTGCCTGTTACTACTGAAATATTAGGCTAAAAGTATTCCTAGCGTACAAATTTTAAATTTAAGTTCATATGACCACCACGAGAACGCCTGCAGCGATAGATTTTTTCACCACTCTATCATTTCAGTTTCGATATTGTTACTGAGATCCCCTAACATTTTCGAAAGCGGCGTTAATTTGCATGACCGATGTGGCCATTCGAACTGACCATTTCTAGAAATCAAACGATCAGCAAGCTTTCCCTTCAAAATATCTTGTTACACCCACATATCAGTGTTGTCAAGTTCGTCTAATTCTGGCCGATTTTTTGGAGCCAATTTTCGACTACTCTCTCATTTTACTTTCGATATTGCTACTGAGTTCCTCTTACATTTTCGACAACGGCGTGAAATTGCGTGATCGATGTGGACATTCGAACGGACCACTTCTGGAAATCAAACGATTAGCAAGCTTTCCTTCAAAATATCTTGCTACACCCACATATCAGCGATGTCAAGTCCATCTAATTCTGGCCAGAAACGTCTTCTCCCACATGGCACAATAGAAAACTCTATTGAACGTAACATGACAATAATTTTGATAGATGAACAAATACGGTTCAACCTCACCCCGGTATGAAATCTATACTAACTTTTATGGATGCAATTGAGTCTCTTGAAACACATGTTGGTTTGTTGCTGTCCAATTTTATTTTTTTTAATTAAAAATCCATTTGGAATTTCGGAATCGAATCATATGAAACGAAAAAGTGTAACGAAAGAGACAACTATAAATAATTCGCCATTCTGAGTTTTCAGCGTTACGACGCGTACCAAATTGTCAGCTCCGGGATGTAATGCTGTGACTCGTGTTAACATCCATTTCGAAGGCGGTAACCTTTCATTCCCTTTTAAAATCAGATCCCCATTGACAATTGGATGCGACTCGTCATTAAGCCATTGCGGCCTGTGTTGTAAACGGATGAGATACTCGATGCTCCAACCCTTCCAAAAGGACTGCATATTTGCATGTACCCTCTTCCATCGATCCAAATGTGCTACTTTGTCGACTACATGCTCCGGTTGTGGTACGGTTATGATGGCTTCTCCTATCAAGAAATGTCCTGGTGTTAGTGCGTTTAGGTCGTCGTCTTCCGATAAAGGGTAGTAGAGTTTGCAGTACCGCAACGTTTGGTTTCCAGCAATTCGTTTGAGGTGGAAGTTAATGGATTTTACCCCGGCTTCCCATAATCCTCCAAAGTTTGGGGAAGCCGGTGCAATAAAATGCCATTGTGTTCCTTGCTTGCTAAGCGCCTCGACTATTTGGTCCCAGTCGAATTTAGCTGCTTCCAAAAGTTTTTGAAGCTCCTTATTCGTACATTTGACAACAGAGTCCCCTTCGATAAGCGAAGCCCCTAAATGCAGCCAAAAACGACTGAGTCGTCATATCGCTGACGACTTCGATGTGAATCGCCTTGGTAACCATGCAAATGAAAATTGCAAAATATCCTTTGAAACTCTTTGCGTTTCGTCCTCTAAAGGTCTTGACATCGATAGGGCCTGCGTAATCCACTCCTACTAGGGGCATGTTGCTGTACAACTCGTATTGTTCTTGGTTGAACCCTTGTCTACATACCGAAGATTTTTCGAAGAATTTTCCTCTCGAATCGACCAAGGATTTCCTCATCCGCTTTTGAGACGGTCCATACTTCAGCGCCGTAGAGCAGGACTGGGATGATCAAGGGCTTATATAAGATCTCCTTAGTAGTTCGAGTGAGGGCTTTACTACTGAATTGCCTTCTTAGCCCGAAGAAATAGCAGTTGGCAAGAATAATTTTTCGACGAGATGTTGTCAGATTTAATAGCAAAGCCGGAGTAGATAAAATCCCGTATTACCTCAAAGTAATATCTGTCAATGGTGACGTTCTGTCCAATTCGTCGATGTTCTGTTTCCTAGTCTTACCCTCATTTATCCTGAACCCCTTTTGCCGGTTCTTTCTCCATACTAGCACCGATTTTTGGAAAATTGTGGCTCTGGTATTGGCTCGGGAGTTCACATATTACGGCAGATAGGATCTTGTAGGCGGTGTTGAGAAGACTTTTGCGTCTGTTGTTCGAGACTTTCCTTTTTTGTGGATCGGGATTAGTTTGGGTGAAAATCAGTCGGGGATTAAGATCGGTTTTGATGTCAAGTGAATGGTCGAGTACAATTGTGTGTTCGAGCCATGAAGTAAAGTTGCGCTACCATAAAAACTCCCTTTTGGTCGCTACCGCATGAAGGTATTGATTTTCTGTAAGCATATAATGACCACGTGTCGTCTTGCCTTTTGCAATTTAGGCCTTATGTACGAAGTATTTTTACTCAGCATGCAACTAGTTCATAAGTTTTGCGAATGAGCTTCCACGGTTTGTACGTGGAAGCGTATAATGTTTCAGTCGGCTAATTTTGCCATGAGAGGATTTTTTTAAATGCGTTCGCCGATTGACGACTTCTAGCCGAAGAAAAGGATTTTCGCCTAAATCTTGCGCTTGTTAGAATATAAAACACGGACCGTAATGTTTCTTAGATCTCAGTGATAACTGTTAGTTGTTCGCTAGTTAACATTTTGGGCTGTAGCAAGATTATCAACATTAAAATCCTGAGGCTCTTGGTGGCTTGTAAGAATTTGTTGAACTTAAGTATAACCGCCGACTTTGAGAAGGAGAATCAGGCTGGAGAGTTGGTCCCCCCTCTGCCTTTCTTCTTATTCCCGACTTTCTTTGCATACATCGCATGCCCTATGCAAAAACATAGAAATGGTCTTCATAACCCCTTCGCGTTCAAACTAATCTTAAAATTAAAGTCGTTAAACAAGGTTCAGCCGAACTAACCGGACCTGTTGGGACACCATTGATATTGCGCATTGAATAGTTTTTGGTGGAACCATGCTCTCAATGAGTGGTAAATGGTTACAACCTGCCACTCAATCTTGACAAGTCCTTTTTGAAAAAAAAGGTTCTGCAGAATCTTTTCCGTCATTCCGCTTGAAGTCTTAAAAAATAGTGGGCTGCAAATGCTACTGTAAATAAATATATGATGTACAAATAAAATTTTCTGGCGCCTCGTTGTTACTCAGGCCTAGGTTTTTCTTACAACCACTCATTCGAGCACGACGGCCGGCGGGATCTTCTGTATTTATGCCGAATCCGAACGGCTGGGTTAAGATACGTTTTTCTTGACAATTGATACTACTCGGATGATTTGTTAAATCATCACAAGAGGATGGTCAGGTTTGGAATCGAAATCAGACCTTCTGGATGGCAGTTTATCACACCTCTGAGCACACAGGATATATGATGTAAGATGCGGCTTTTGAGCTTTTGAAGAAATCTCGAAATGGAATCTGCTCTTGTCAATGAGTTTCAGAATTTAGTCAACCGTCGATCTTTATAACATAGGTGCGGATGTTCTTAGAAGTTCACTTCACACATAAAATAAGCTGCGTAGCGAAAGTTAACAAGCCATTCTCTCTATTCAGTTCAATCCGTCTTTGGTCAGTTTAAAGCTTAGCATAACTATGAAATTTGTAGCTAAACGAAGATGGCTTCTTAGAATCAACGAGTGGTGCATAACTATTTTGAGAGTGGCAGGTTATGTTTTCAACATTCTTAGTCTTAGGGATATTTTCGACCAAATATTGAGCTACTGCTCGATTAGTTGATAACAAATATAAGAAGAGTGATCCACATTCTTTATTATTTGGATAGAAGGATCACATAACCCTTTCCTTAACTGGTCCGCTTGAGTTTTCGCCTAGTTTTGGCGCTTTCATCGATACTAAGGCTTGAATACAAGTATTGCAATCTGAAGAAATCCACAGTCGCATCTCGATTGAATTAAAATTCATTGCTATAGCTTTCCAAATAAAAAAGGCTTGAACCAGGGCGATTTTTCTGAAAAATACATCTTTCTTCAGAATCAAAGTTTTAGCTCTATACCACAATTCCCTGGTCTCTTCAAATTCTAGAATTTTTTTTGTAAAAACTTTGAATTAAACATGCACTTACAACTTGCTATGTTTTTTTTTTTTTAGGATGTCGATCTACGTATCCTCGTACACAATGAATACGGCAAAGGATTCATGAAGAAATGCCGGATTTCTCCAGATGCTTACATTCAAATGGCTCTCCAATTGGCGTATTTCCGTGATGCCAAGCGCTTTTCGCTTACCTACGAAGCTTCCATGACTAGACTGTTCCGTGAAGGTCGTACTGAAACCGTACGTCCGTGCACAATCGAATCAAGTGCGTGGGTGAAGGCCATGGAAAATCCAGACACAACGGTAAGACTCCATAAATCACCGCGAAATCATTTACAAATTGATAATTAAATCTTTTTTTTAGAATAAGGAACGCGTAGAACTCCTTCTCAGTGCGTGTAACCGCCATCAGTTGGGATATCAAGATGCTATGTGCGGCCGCGGAATCGACCGTCATCTGTTCTGTTTATACGTTGTTTCAAAGTACCTGGAGGTGGAGTCACCATTCTTAAACGAAGTACTCAGTGAACCATGGCGTCTGTCGACTAGTCAAACACCTCATGGACAGACACCTAAAATGGACTTGAAAAAGTATCCAAACTGCATCAGTGCTGGTGGTGGCTTTGGACCAGTTGCCGATGATGGCTACGGTGTGTCATACATCATCGCCGGTGAGGATCTTATTTTCTTCCATATCTCAGCTAAAAAGAGCTGCGGAACAACGGTGAGTCTTAAAACATGATTTATCATTCAACTGGTCTTCTAAACCTCGTTCGTCTTTATCATTGCAGAGTGCACATAGATTTGGTGAGAACATCCAACGAGCACTCGCCGATATACGCACCATGTTCGAGCAGCACATAAAGGAGAATCCCAAAAAGCCGAATGGCATTCTCAAAAAGCAGTAATTTTGTGCTAAGACTTAGAGCCTAGTTTGTAAGATTACAGTTTACGTATACGCGATTCATCAGGCGCGCGCACTACACACATCCTCTCAATTCGGCTGGAAATGAAGTGGCCTTCGTCGGGAGGGGAAAACAAAGATGACAAATAAACAAGCAAATCGCAGGTTTTGTGCAGCAAACGAGTGCATTTAAGTAGGGTTTACGAGAGCGTAGTAGTGTTCATGTTTTCAGCCATAGAAAACTTTTTTTTTATCGTAGACAGTCAGTAAAAAAAAACTCTTAAACTGTTTACCTAGTGAAATAATTATTCTTGATGGTGATGATGTCGAGTTATGTTAAACAATTGCCGCTTGCTTTCGCGATTACTTCTCATTAGTTTTATTAGGTAATTAACTTTTAATTTTTTTAATATTTAATTAAATGCGTAGAGACCAAGTACTTCTTAAATCACAACTGTTTTTCTCTGATTTGTTACTTAGAACGTTTTTTTTTCTTTTTTATTGTAAATTTGAATTAGCTAGTAATTTTAAAAGAATTATAATTTATGTTCTAGTAAGATGATTTATGTAGGATGTAAGTTGTAAAGAGAGATGTAATACTATTTTGTTTTTTATTTGATAAGTGACAAATGAATATGAATAAATAAATGAACGAAAATTAAAAGAATACAAACGTGTTTAGCCGACGCCAATGTTTCCCAACCAATCGGATCGTTTTAATATCACGTCCAACCAAAGCTCGAACAGAATCCTGTCGAGATGAACAAGGAAATATTGTAGTTGAGACACAGTCGATGCTGAGGATATGAAAAACCACTTCTGCAGACTGTAAAATGGCGATGATGAACAATATTCCGCTGTCAGGCAGAACGACCCATTCAATATTGGCAACGACAGCCAAATCTACCAACCAACCGACCTGAATGAAGTGAGGATAGCAATTTCTAAACTCAACCCTAAAAGGGATGCCGAAAATGACGGCCTTCCAGCCGAGCTTTATAAAGCCGGCGGAGGTGACTTGGTTAGTAACATCCACCAACTCACAAGCCAAATCTTGTCGGATGACAGTATGCCTAAGGAATGGAACCCCACTACTTCAGCATCGTTTGCCCGGATCACCAAAAAAGTAGACCCTCTGAACTGCGCCAACTACAGAGGCATAAGTCTCCTCAACATTGCCTTTAAGATCCTATCTGCCGTAATATGTGAACGCCTGAAACCGTTTATTAACAACATGGTCGACCCTTATCGATGTGGTTTTAGGCCAGGAAACCTAACCATAACCAATCAAATTTTCAAATTTCGGCAGGTTTTTCAAAAACACAAGAAGTCCAAATCGATACCCACCACCTATTCATCGATTTGGTATACCGCCCAAACTCCTCCGTTTGTGTAGGGAGATGATGGAGAATTCTCGCTGCTTTATCAGGGTCGGAAACGACCTCACCGACAAATTCGATGCCAAAATCTGATTCTTGAGATGATTGTGCAAAACTCACGAGCCATCAATAGAGGCACATTTTTCCAAAAATCGGTGCAACTACTAGCATACGCCTACAATATTGACATCATTCTTTAGGCTACCAAGGTAATTCCAACTACTAAGCAGATCCTATATAAAACCCTGACCATCCCAGTCCCGATCTACGGCGCTGAAGCATGGAACGTATCAAAAGTGAATGAAGAAATCCTTGATCGTTTTGAGAAAAAAATTCTTCGGCCCCGTTTTCGTTGACTGGCTATATAGACGAAGATCAAACCGATAACTTGAGTAAGTAATTCTTTACGAGACAGTGACGCTAGAGCACATGCTATGTTGCATAGACATTGAACCAAATTATAAGAGTTTTTCTCTAGAGTTTTCTCACAGTCGGCGTAAATCATAATGTAGTCGCCAGTACCCGAATTGAATATTTTTTAAAAATTATATTTGAAAATTAAAAAAATAAATCGAGACATACAATTTAAATTCAGTTGCCCTCTTGTACATTGGCTATAGGATTTGCATGCATTGTTATGCTATTGATTTTCCTTTCCACATGCGGCCGGTAATTCTTTGGATTCACTGTTAATTTCTCCAGTTCGTCGAGTACATCAAAGCCATCTATCACTCTAGAAACACAAACCAACATTATATTCGGAATCAACATAAATATATCACAAACCTCACCTTCCGAACACAGTGTACTTTAAGTCCAAGTTTGGTTGAGCAGCATATGTTATGAAAAACTGACTTCCATTGGAATTTGGTCCATTGTTTGCCATTGATACGATGCCACGGTCAGAATGCTAAAAGTATATACGATTTAAAGAATATCCAACTCGGCAGCCATCAAACCATTATTACCCTTAGAGAATCTTTGAATTCATCTTCAAACTTTGTTCCCCAAATTGAAGTTCCACCTTTGCCGGTGTTTGTTGGATCACCTGTTTGTACCATAAAGCCTTTGATGTTCCTTATAAAAATACATCCATTGTAGTAGTCACTGGCGCAAAGCGCCAAAAAGTTCTCACATGCCTTCGGACAATCGTCGCAGAATAGTTCGATTTTCACATCACCACAATCTGTATGAAGAGTAACGGACTAATTCAATTTGTGGAATTTTTATTGTCTATTAAATTGAGTGAGTTTATCGCATTACGATTGAATTTCTTTACCATTTCGTTAATTTGTAAATATTTTCTAAAATCGTTTGCAAATGTACCGGCAGGAGTGTCAAAAATGACAGAAAGTAGACTGCGTTCGTAAGTCGATTGTTGTTTGGGAAAATTGGTACGGGAATGTAGGGTGCTGCATTTCCCATTTGATTTAAATTTTAATAGAAGAATATTTTTTTTCTTTCTTTAAAATTTTTATAAACATTAGGAATCACAACTATTCATGTGTGTATGTGTATTTCTTGCACGGTGGCGGAACCTCCTGTTTTATGCCAACTCTGAACGACTAAGTTGAGACATGCTTTTCTTGATTATTGATACTAATCGGATAATTAGTCAGATCATCACCAGGGGTGGGCCGTAAAAATTTATTCGGGTGTTGCTACTGCTGGGAATTGAAAATTAACCATCGCAAAACTTAGCCCTTCGAGAACGAGAATCGTTCTGAATCGACCAGAATGTGGTCCTAATAAAAAAAAAAACAGATTCTCCAAATCGAAGGGGCCAATTTCAAACTTGTTGGAATGAATTGCAATATCTTGGGGTTAATCTTACTTAAAAGAGGAAAGTAGCCGATTAAGTGAAGTTGTAACAGATTTACCTTAAGTTTCCTTCTAGGTTATCGCACAGGGATTAATGCAAATCCAAATGATTAGAATCATCTTATAAATGTCTTCGAATCAATTTCACTTGGTCAATTTCTTTTTCCACAGAAAAAATCCTCATGGCTATGCTGTGCATTTGAAACTAAATTCAGGTTTATAAAACTGTTTACTGTTTTTTCCATTACTTGTCAAGATCACAATAATTGTTCGAAATGTCACAGCTGATTCGAACAAAATTTGTATTTCGGGTGAAATGCGCTGTTCGGGAGAAATTAATGATAAGGGTGATCGCCAACGAGGCAGAGAAAGTAGGATTATTCTGAATTATAGCCGTTACTCTTAGTTTTTAGCACAAGAAGTTTAGTAGTAAGAAATAGAACATGATTACCACTACCGCTTTTTCCACAATTTTTTTTTATATTTTCTTCGGATCTGC